>JAPVLO010000272.1:0-1200000 GCA_027257055.1 Cephalopachus bancanus
TTTTATGCTTGAAAGGGCTACATGCAATCATGACCAGAACTTTTTTTTTGTTTCTGTTTTTGAATCAGGGTCTCCCTATGTCCCCTAGAATGGAGTGCAGTGGCATGATCACAGCTCATTGTAGACTCAACCTCCTGGGTTAAGGATATCCTTCTGCCTCAGCCTCCTGAGTAGTCGGGACTACAGGAGTGAGCCACCATACCCAGCTTTTTTTTTTTTTTTTTTAAATTCAGAGTCTTACTTTGTTGTCCAGGCTGGAGAGCAGTGGCACACTCACAGCCACCACAGCCTCGACCTGCTGGGCTCAGGTGATCCTTCTGTCTCAGCCTTCCAAGTATCTATAACCATGCGCACACCACCATGCCTGGCTAATATTTTTTTATTTATTGTAGAAACAAGGTCTCATCATATTGCTCAGGCTGGTCTTGAACCTCTGAGCTCAGGCAGTCCTCTCACCTCTGCCTCCCAAAGTGCTGGGATTACAGGCGTGAGCCACCAAGCCTGGTCATGACTAGAACTTTTAAAGAATGATCTCGCTGGGCTCGGTGGCTCAGCCTGTAACCCCCGTCCCTTTGGGGGGCTGAGGTGATGGATTGCCTGAGCTCCCCGGGTTTCGAGACCTCCTGGGCAACTTGGTGAGACCTCATCTCTACAATAAATCAAAAACTAGTCGGGCATGGTAGCGCACGCCTGTAGTTCCAGTTACTTGAAAGGCTGAGGATCGCCGGAGCCCAGCAGGTTGAGGCTGCGGTGGCCAGAAGCAGCCACTGCACTCCAGTCTGGGCGACAGAGAGAGACTTCAACTCAAAAAAAAAGAGAATGATCTCTTCAGGTTCTTGATAGCCATGAACAGTTACTCGAGTAAGTAATAAAAATTCTAAAATAAATTTTAACGTTCAAAAATTTACAAAAGTTGAAACTATATCGGGCTCGGTGGCTCAGCCTGTAATACCAGCATTTTGGGAGGCCAAGGTGAGTAAATTGCCTGAGCCTGTGGGTTCAAGACCAGCCTAGGCAACTTGGTGAGACTTTGTCTCTACAATAAAAATGAAAAAAATTAGCCAGGCATGGTAGTGTGCGCCTGGAGTTCCGGCTACTTGGAAGGCTGAGGTGGAAGGAGCCCAGCAGGTTGACCCTAGGGTGACCATCAGCCTGCGTGCCACTGCACTCCAATCTGGGCAACAGAGTGAGACCCTAACGAAAAAAAAAAAAGCCAAGAAACGAAAAACAAAGAACTAAGTCTTATTTTTCTTTAATTAACAAAAGCACAGTTGAAAATTCTTATGATTACATGAATGGATTTTGAGTCCAAACTCTTTCAAGTCAAACATTTCAAATAGTGTTGGAGCTCTGATTTGAAGACCTTTCCTTTAAGGTGGATGTCTGCTTGCCTAGGACTGATATTTTCTGTGCCAGACCAGCTGGCATCTGTTCTGGTTGGTCAAGTCTGTGCCATCTCAGATGTGAAATATTTGTAACATCACCCTGCCCATAAGGATTGTTAAAACAATCCCTCTGCAGTTATCTTGGGCACTGCTAAAATGGACACCAGCTAGAAATGGACAGAAACATCTGATACTGTGTAAAGACAGACTTGGATCAGCTGTCTGGGGTGGCTGTGGCCAGAAACCCCCACCCAGTCTTCCTGCCCTTCCTCCCACTGTACCCTGGGTTGCATCTCGTCTTCCTTGGGCCCCAGGGCCCGGGCCACTTGTCTGAGAGGGGCAGTGGTATGCTTTGCAGCTGGCCTCTGTAGGGATGTCCAGGTGGTAACACACAGAGCGCAGCACCTGTTCCCAATCCTGATGCCTCCTCAAGGGGTCACAGGGCGGGATGTCAACCTCCATTCTGCTTGGATCATCTTAGAGGAGCTCCCTGCCAGCCACTTGTTCCCAGAGGTGACTGGCCTGGCTGATGGCCCCAAGGGCCGTGGGATCTTTGTGTCTTGTTCCATTTGTAACCCCCAATTGTAGTACAACAGTTTGCTGAGAAACTGCAGGTGAAAAAATAAGTCATACAATGCTAACACTACCCATTCTTTGTCAATGTGTGGGGTTTTTTTGTTTTGTTTTGTTTTTTGTTGGCATCTCACTCTGTCACCCAGGCTGGAGTGCAATGGTATGCTCATGGCCACTGCAGCCTCGACCTGCTGGGCACAGGTGATCCTTCTGCCTCAACTTTCCAAGTAGCCGGAACCACAGATGTGTGCCACCACGCCTGATTAGTTTTTTTTTTTAAATTATAGACGCGAGGTCTCACCAAGTTGCCCAGGCTGGTTTCGAACCCCTGGGCGAAGGCAATCCTCTTACCTCTGCCTCCCAAAGTGCTGGGATTATAGGAGTGAACCATTGTGCTCGGCTGTCAATGTGTAGACTTCAACTCAAAAACAAACAAAACAACCAGTGAGGATCAGCATCCTCTTTTACAGAGTAGAAAATAGATTCAAAAGGTTGAATTGTTCAAGTTGACATGCTAAGTCCAGACTTTCCTGACTTGGTGGCATATAACATATCAGTTGGATATGTACACATGGTGTACTGGGTTCAACAGTGCCAGTTATTTGAGTGACTGCCTCACTCAAAAGATTTTAGGGCAAACTTAACTGGTTAATAATGTTAGAAGCCGGGCTCGGTGGCTCAGTCTGTAATCCCGTGCCTTTGGGAGACTGAGGTGAGTGGATTGCCTGAGCCCGTGGGTTCGAGACCCACCTGGGCAGCGAGACCTCATCTCTACAATCAATCAAAAGATCAGCTGGGCGTGGTAGCGCGTGCCTTGTAATTCCAGCTACTCGGAATGCTGAGGCGGAAGGATAGCCGGAGCCCAGCAGGTCGAGGCTGCGGTGGCCGGGAGTGGCCACTGCACTCCAGTCTGGGCGACAGAGTGAGACTCCAACTCAAAAACAAACAAACAAAAACAAACAAAAAAGTCAGCTTTACCAATCAGAAACTGCCAATTAGGCTGGGCATGGTAGCTCATGCTTGTAATCCCAACGCTTTGGGAGGCCAAGGCAAGAAGAGTATTGCTTGAGCTCAGGAGTTCGAGATCAGCCTGGGCAACACGGCAAGACTTTGTCTCTACAATGAATCAAAAAATTAGGTGGGAATGGTGACATGTGCCTGTAGTCCCAATTACTTGGAAGACTGGGGTGGAAGGATCGCCTGAGCCCAGCAGATTGAGGCTGCAGTGGCTGTTAGCATGCCACTGCACTCCAGCCTGAGCAACAGAGTGAGACTCTGACTCAAAAAGGGGGAAAAAAAAAGAAAACACCAATTAATCTCTAACTAGAGATTTTATCAGTCAGAAAATGCCAAGTAATCCCTAATCAGGGACTCTTCGCTTTAACCAATCAAATGTTTTATTTGTCTTGCTTCCTTCTGCCTTGGGTTCCCTTGTGCTGAATGCTTGCAGTTGGTCACTGCCCAGTTCATACATTGCTGCAAGCTCAAATAAACTCCAAAACTTTAATGTGTCTAACTTCTTTTTTTTTTGGAGTCGGAGCCTCACTCTGTGGCCCAGGCTGGAGTGCAGTGACACCCTCAGCCGCCACAGCCTCGACCTGCTGGGCTCAGGTGATCCTTCCACCTCAGCCTTCCAAGTAGCTGGAACTACAAGTGCCCGCCACCATGTCTGTCTAATTTTTTTTGTTATATTGTAGAGGTGAGGTCTCACCAAGTTGTCCAGACTGCTCTCGAACCCCTGGACTCAGGCAGTTTTCTTGCCTTGGCCTCCCAAAGTGCTGGGATCATAGGAATGCTCATGGCCACCACAGCCTCGACCTACTGGGCTCAGGTGATCCTTCTACCTCAGCCTTTCAAGCTGAAACCACAGGCATGTACCACCACGCCCAGCTAATTTTTTGATTTATTGTAGAGAAGAGGTCTTGCCATGTTGCTCAGGCTGGTCTTAAACTCCTGAGTTCAGGCAGTCTTCTCACCTCAGCCTCCCAAAATGCTGGGATTACAGGCTTGAGCCACTGCGCCCGGCTGCAGAATCCATATTTAACTTTTTTTTTGAGTTAGAGTCTCACTCTGTTGCCCACATTGGAGTGCAGTGGTGCGATCACAGCTCACCACAGCCTCAAATTACTAGGTTTATGCGATTATTCTCCCTCAGCTTCCCGAGTTGCTGGGACTATAGGCATGCGCCACCACGCATGGCTAACTTGTTTTTTTTAGAGACAGGGTCTTGCTATGTCGCCCAAGTTGGCCTCTCCCACCTCAGCTTCCTGAGCAGCTGGCTGAGATTACAGGCTTGCACCACTGCACCCAGCTTAACTTTTTTTTTTATAATTAATCAGTATTTTTTATTATCGTTTTGTGGGGTACAGTTAAGGGTTAGGTGTACAATTACGTTTCATTCAGGCACCCTATTGATAAGAGGTGTTTTTAAACTTTTTTCTGATTCCAGATCCTGTTCTTATGCCAGAAAAGTCAGGATTTAAGAGAGTTCAGAGTAGTTTGAGTGTGGGCTTCCACTGAACATCAGATATGAGGAAGTGAGGGCCAGGGCAGAGTTTTCCAGGCAGGGATAAGGGCACAGGCAAAGGGGAGGAGGCATGAAGGTGGTCTGAGTCCGCTGGAGGGGCCAGCGTTAAGATGCAGAAGGGGAAACACAGCTAGAAAGGTGGGCTGGCTCGGGAAGTGGGACCTGGCAGGCAAGGCTAGGACGGCACTGGCAAGGGCATGATCAGCTGGAAAGCTGGAGGTAAGAGGGCCTGAACCCAAGTAGCAGAGGCAGAAATGAGAGGAGGTCTTGAGTTCAGGCAGCCGTTGGGACTTGCCACGAGTTGGAGCATAGTGCAGGATGGAAGAGAAGGAGGTGGAAAGACGCTGGCTGAACTTGCAGCCCACCTGAGGGGCTGTCATTCGGGCAGGGCGTTAGAAGTGTTTCCTATAGGTGAAAATCTTCACCTGGATGTTGAAAGTGATTGCCAGCAGAGGAACCATCAGAAAGAGGAAGGAGACCAGGGTAGCACCTGGTCAAGAGGCCACCTGAGGAACATCTCAAGAGGATGTGCTCAGCAGCAGTGAATGATGGGAAGAGGCCGGAGTCATGGTCCTGTAGGGCCTGGCACACAGTAGGAACTCAATGAGTATTTGTGAAAGAAAAACCACAGCCAGATGTGGAGGCTCATGCCTATAATTCCAGCACTTTGGAAGGCGGAGGTGAGAGGTTCAAGTTCAGCCTGGGCAACATGGTGGGACCTCGTCTCTAAAATAAGATAAAAAAATTAGCTGGGCGTGGTGGTGCATACCTGTAGTTCCAGTTACTTGGAAGGCTGTCCGAAGGATCGCCTGAGTCCAGCAGGTCAGGGCTGCAGTGGCCATGAGTGTGCCACCGCACTCTAGCCTGGGCGACAGAGTGAGACTCCGACTCAAACAAACAAACAAAAAACCAGGAGTAAGTACATGAAACATTCAGGGCATGCAGCATGAAAGAAATAGCAATAGAATCTGAGTGTTCAGAGAGAAACTGAGAGATTGTTGCATTTGTTTCTGGAAAATGGCTGAGACCTGTTTCAAGGCCTTTTGTAACACTGAACACATTACTATTATTATTTATTTATTTGAGTCAGAGTCTTACTCTGTTGCCCAGACTGGAATGCAGTGGCATGAGCATGGCTACTGCAGCCTTGACCTGCTGAGCTCAGGTGATCCTTCGGCCTCAGCCTTACAAGTAGCTGGGGCTGAAGGTGTGCACCACCACATCTTGCTAATTTTTAAAAATTTATTATAGAGATGAGGTCTCGCCAAGTTGGTCTTCACCACCAGGGTTCAGGCAATCCTCCTCACCACAGCCTCCCAGAATGCTGGGGTTATATGTTCAAGCCACTGCGCCTGGTCTAAACACTCATTATTGGCCATTAGGAAACTTTGCCCTGAGCTGCAGAGTGGCCGCTGGAGTGGTGTGGGGTTCAATGTGTGAACTCCATGTAGAAGTTGCAATTTTGACTGGGCTCCGTGGCTCAGCCTGTAATCCCAGCCCTCTGGGAGGCAGAGCCTAGTGGATTGCTTGAGCCCGCGGGTTCGAGACAAGCCCGGGCAACTTGGCAAGACCTCTTCGCTACAATAAACAAATAAAAAATTAGCCGGGCGCGGCAGCACGTGCCTGTAGTTCCAGCTACTTGGAAGGCTGAGGCGGAAGGATCGCCGGAGCCCAGCAGGTCGACGCTGGGGTGGGTGTGAGCATGCCACTGCACTCCAGCTTGGGTGATGGAGTGAGACTCCAACTTAAGCCTGGGCAGGCGAGACCTCATCTCTACAATAAATCAAAAAATTAGCCGGGCGTGGTAGCGCATGCCTGTAATTCTGGCTACTCGGAAGGCTGAGGCGGAAGGATCGCCGGAGCCCAGCAGGTCGAGGATGGCCGGGAGCAGCCTGGATCTATTTACCAGCCACTGCACTCCAGTCTGGGCGACAGAGTGAGACTCAGAAAAAAAAAAAAAAGTTGCAGTTTTGTGCAAAATTGAGCCACTCAACCCCAACTTTTAGAGATTAAAAATACATATAATACCACCAGATGGCTCACATAATTCTATTACAAATCACTTTTTTCTTTCTCCAGTGTGTTGTGTTTTCCTTTTTTTTTTTTTTTTTTTTGAGTTGGAGTCTCCCACTCAGTCGCCCAGACTGGAGTGCAGTGGCCGCTCCCAGCCACCGCAGCCTCGACCTGCTGGGCTCCGGCGATCCTTCCGCCTCAGCCTTCCAAGTAGCCGGAATTACAGGCATGCACTACTATGCCCGGCTGATTTTTTGATTTATTGTGATGAGGTCTCCCTGCCCAGGCGGGTCTCGAACCCGTGAGCTCAGGCAATCCACTCACCTCAGCCTCCCAAAGGCGCGGGATTAAGGCTGAGCCACCGAGCCCGGCTGTGTTTTCCTTTAGAAAGAGATCAGTGGCGGGCTTGTTGGTGCTGTGACCTTTCCTGCAGTTCACCTTTAAGTGCTTTTAGTCATTTTTTTGAGTTGGAGTCTTGCTTTGTCACCCTAGCCACCGCAGCCTCCACCTGCTGGGCTGAGGTGATCCTTCTGCCCCAGCCTTCCAAGTAGCTGGAACTATAGGCGCACGCCACCATGCCCAGCTAATTTTTTGATTTATTTTAGAGCGGTCTCTCCAATTTGCCCAGGCTGCTCTCAAACCCCTGGACTCAGCAACCCTCTTGCCTCCGTCTCCCAAAGTGCCGGGATAACCCGCGTAAGCCTGGCCCGTTACGGCTTTAAAAATATTTCTCTGAACAGGAGAAGAGACAGTCCAGCGCCAGGGGTCGGGGCGCGGCGCGCAGGGCGCATCAGACTCACTTGGCACAGAGTGGGGGTCACTGCGAGGGGGAGCTCTGGCCTGGATCTATTTACCAGCGGAGCCAGAGGCTGAAGTCCAGAGAGGGGTGAGGAGAGAAGAGGCCCGTCCCCGGGCCCCTCCCCTGCCTTTGATCCCAGGGCGACCATGCCCTTTGAGCCCGGCTGGCGGGCGCTTGCCGCTTGCACACTCGGCTGTGGACCTGCCGGGTCGCGCGGCCTCGCGGGCTGGAAGAGTCCGCCGGCGGGCGGCATGCTGCGGCTGCTGGCGTCCGGCTGCGTCCGGGGCCTGGGGGCTGGAGAGGGCGCCCGTCCCGCAGCGGGGCTTTGCCACCCGGGACGCACCTGGAGCCACCAGGCCTCCGATTCCCCCACGAACCAGCCCCCCAGCTCCGAGTTTATGGCCCGGCCGGTGGGCGTCTGCTCCATGATGCGCCTGCCCGTTCAGGCCTCCCCCGAGGGGCTGGACGCCGCCTTCGTCGGGGTGCCCCTGGACATCGGAACCTCCAACCGGCCTGGGGCCAGGTAGGGCGTGAAGGCCAGGGCTGGGGAACTCGTGGCAGGACAGCAAGTTGTGGGGCATGGAGGGCGCAGGACAGGCGCCTCTGCTCATCCCAGGTGCGGTTGGAAGCTGGTGGCGGGTTCCAAGATGCCCCGTATGGTTTGAGACAATTGATTTCCCTGGTCCCAAAACAAGCAGCCCCTAGGGCTGAACGGCCGCCAGGCACCATCAGAGGGCATGTCCTCCCTCGTCTTGATGTCATACCTGGATCAAGAAGCGATTCTGGAACCCAAGCCTTCTCTGTGTCCCTCCTTGTGGGATGGGGTCTGTGGGTACCTCTCTTCCCCCCTAGTTTACAGTGGCAGGTGACATTGCATGAGAACAGAAGCTGGCTGCCCCTTCCCAGAGTGTCTAGTGTCACCTGACTCAAGAGATGCACAAATTAGGGCATTTTCCTAAGATCAAGTCAGAGGAAGTAAAATTCATTTTCCTAATTACTGAGTATCAGCAATTTCTGACTCAGCTCAGTGACATCACATCTGACTGTACTGTATGATAAAAGCCAGGATTTATTAAAGGTCTCCGAAGAGCAAGGTGCTTTGCATGGATTACCTCATTTAATTCTTTCAGCTTCAGTGTAAGGTAAGTATGATTATGTTATAGATTAGAAAACTGAGATTTGGGGAGGTCGTTGTCTAATGCGGGTTAGTATTTTGTTAGTATTATGAGTGGGATTCTACATGTTTAATCTCTTCAGTGTAGAGCCAAGATCAGTGGTTCTCAGGGGGTGATTTTGAGCCCAGGAGACATTTGGCAATATCTGGAGTTATTTTTCATTGTCACAGCTTGGGCGGGGGATGCTGGCATCCAGCAGGTACAGGCCAGGGTGCTGCTAAACATTCTGCTACCCAAGACCACAAGGAACCATCTGGCCCCAAATGTCAACAGTGCTGAGTCTGGGAGGCCCTGGCCTTGGTGCAGCCTTTATACCTCTACACATGGTTGACAAGATGGTTCTTCTTTCTCCAGATTTGGACCTCGCCGCATCCGGGAAGAATCGGTCATGCTTCGAACAGTCAATCCTAGCACGGGGGCCCTCCCCTTCCAGTCCCTCAGGGTCGCAGACCTGGGCGATGTGAATGTCAATCTTTACAATCTCCAGGACAGCTGTCGGCTAATTCGAGAAGCCTATCAGAAGATTGTAGCAGCTGGCTGTGTTCCTCTGACCTTGGGTAACACCAGTCCCTGAGGGGGCACGGTGTTCTCTGCACTCAGGGCTTATTTACTACGGGTTTAAGTTCAGCTACTTCTCCAGAACAAGCCACTGCGAGTATGCAGACAGGAGAGCCATTTAATTCCTTGATTTTAATACCTGAGGAGAGGATATTTCAAATTTGAGACTAGCATGACTGACAGGGCTGGACTAGGGAAGGGCAGGGGAGGGTCTGGCTTTGGTGCTCAATTTACAAGCAAGATCAGTGACAAAGGATGAATATCACTGATTTTTCCCTTTTGCCTCAGGCTCCACTATGGCTTGGAACAGCATGATTACTGATCCTGTCTTCTTTTTTGAAATTTTGATTTTCAAAAATACTACATTAAACTAGTATAGACCTTGGTGACTGAGTTTGGGGCACGCTCTGCATTTTGCAGGCTGGCAAATGCCTCTCCATCTCAGCCTCCTCCTAGCCTTAGTCCGCAGCCTGGGAAAGCTGGCCAGGAGGGACTTTCCAATGATTTCAAAGACAGTGTTTCTAATACTTTGTTTACTGGGAGTAAACAAAGGGGGTGCCTTTGTCCTGGTCAGGGTCTATATCTATCTCCAGGGCAACTTTCCCCTTGTGCCCCCATCTCACCCATTCTCACTGTGGCATTTCCTTTTTTTCTTGTTTACAAATACTTAAAATGACAGGAACCCTTTTCTAAATACCCGGATTTATTTTTGTCACATGAGAGAGCCTATCCTGCATAGTGTAGGGGTGGGGGTGTGGTTTCTGGATGGCATGATTTGAATTCTCAGCTCCACCTCTCACTAGCTATGTTACTGCGTGGACTGAGTGATGCTTCCTGTCTTCATCTGTAAAATGGGAATGATAACAACACTTACCGCATTGCATTGTGGGAGAGCACATAATGAAAGTGCATCTGAAGTGCCCAACATCATGTCTGGCATATTTTAATTTGCTTTTTTTTTTATTTGGAGTCTCACTCTGTCACCCAGACTGCAGTGCAGTGGCACGCTCCTGGCCACTGCAGCCTCGACCTGCTGGGCTCCGGCGATCCTTCCGCCTCAGCCTTCTGAGTCGCTGGAACTATAGGCGCACGCTACCACACCTGGCTAATTTTTGATTTATTGTAGAGATGAGGGCTCACCAAGTTGCCCAGGCGGGTCTCGAACCCGCGGGCTCAGGCAATCCACTCACCTCAGCCTCCCAAAGGCACGGGATTACAGGCTGAGCCACCGAGCCCCGCTGATAGTGAAATCTTAAGCCTCCCACCACTACACAAGATCTTATTGTAGCTGTGGTTATAGTTCCTCAGTCTATAGGGGAGGCAGAATTGGGTAGATTTAAGATTGTTCCACATAGTAATCCTATCCACATTCCAGTTGTATTTTCCTTTTCCTCTTTAACAGGTGGAGATCACACAGTCACATATCCCATATTGCAAGCAGTGGCAAAAAAGTGAGTCCCAAATGGCTTGGCCCAGGCAAGGTTTTAAAATCCAGGAGCTAGGGAGTGAGTTGTTTACTGTGAGGTGGCATCAGGTGACTGCTGCCCTACTGCTCAGGCTAGTGGGGGGTGGGGAATAGGAAATTCCCAACTGAGTTGTTTTGAGGGTCAAAATTAAGGTCGAACTCCAGGTGCTTCTATCAGTCACCAGCTAGAAGCCAAGACAATTTGTTATGAACACTCCTGGCCACCTCCTTTGCCCTAGATCCATCCTGGGATGTGCACGCTTAGCATTTTCAGCTCGCTTCTGTTTCTGGAAGATGAGCCCCTGGTGAAATACACAACCCCAGTTAACTTCAGTTTCTGTTTTGCTTCAACAGCCAAATACAAATACTGACAGGCACAACGGTGGAGCTGGCTGAGAGGCCCTGTTTTCTCCTCTTCTCTGGGAAAGGGTCCCAGACAATGAGAAGACTGGTTTTCCAGTAGTGGAAGTCTTCTGGGGATTGGCCAACTTGGGCTAATTTTGTTTCAGAAAGAGACAGAAGGGCCGAGGCGGTGGGCAGCAGTTCCAGAATGTGTTTACAGGAAGGGCGTGGGTGCCTTCTGGTTGGAGGCGGGAGGAGGCAGGTGTTTTCTCAAAGCCTCGTTTGTCTCCCACTGATTTGGATCGTGTGTTCATCTTGGGTGGCTGGCAGGTTGACGGAGGTTATGGGGAGAGAACTGGATGGAAGCTTCCTCTTGGTGCTGTTGGCTAGAGGGGGCTCTGATTAGTTCAGCAGAGCTCACCTCTGAGCTACCAGCCTTCATTCTCGCCCTCTTTACCCTCTCTGCTTCTAAGTGAAGCAGATTCTGGCTGAAGGTAGTGGGTGGCAGCCAGAGCCCACGCCCATTGTCTGCCCGTCTTCTCTTCCTGTTCCTCTGAGTGATTTCAAGACAGAAATTAGTGGCAAGGCAGGTGATGGATGCCAGGTCTCCCCTCTGTGGCTACGAATTGTCATCAAGTTTTGGTGTCCCAAAGGGTGGCTGTGCTAGGGAGGCCGGGCCGCTGAGCCGCGCTGTTGTTGTCAGGCATGGCCCTGTGGGGCTGCTGCACGTGGATGCTCACACGGACACGGCCGACAAGGCCCTGGGGGAGAAGCTCTATCATGGGACGCCCTTTCGCCGGTGCGTGGAGGAGGGACTCCTGGACTGCAAGCGGGTGGTGCAGATTGGCATCCGGGGCTCTTCCATGACCTTGGACCCTTACAGATACAACCGGAGCCAGGTGACAGACTGAGTACCCCTCCCCCTCCCCCTGGCCCTCCAAGTGCCCTCCTCTCCATGGCCTACCCGGTGGCAAGCAGGGAGCCCACAGGGGCACTGCGGATTGGGTTCAGAGAGTGGGGCCAAAAGGCTGAGTTGGCATCCAGAGGGTCATGGTCAAGAGCAAGAGGAGTGAGGAGTTTCGTTAAGGAGGCACAGGAGGCCTGTCGCTAGGCTGGGGAGACAAGCGGGACCCCCCCGCGCTTCTAATGATGCTGGCGTGGAAAAGAGATGAGGGTCCAAGGTGAGCTGCCGCCTTCTTAGGTCTCGTCCTGGTGCCTCCCAGGCAGAACAGCTCTCAGGTAAGCACGCGAGATGAGACTCCAACAGAAAAGACCCCATCCCTCCATGCCAAGGTCAGGCCTCAGGGCAGAGCCATCGGAAGGTGCAAGCGTCAGCTGTGGGGTTTGGCACTCTTGCTTTAGCCAGACCTCGCTTACCTCAACTCCCGGGGTCAGCTTCAACCCTGCTTCCCTACCAGTCATCGTCCCTCCCTTCCTGGCCTGTAAACGGGGACAGCAGTTTCCTCGTCATGGAGATGGAGGGTCAAGTGTAAGGTGCACACAAAGAGCTGAGCTCGGGGCTGGCGCCTGGGAAATGCCCCAGAAACACTGCCCCTCAGTGGCCTCAAGCTCCCGCTCTGCACTTCCTGCCTCCTCAGGGCTTCCGGGTGGTCCTGGCGGAAGACTGCTGGATGAAGTCGCTGGTTCCTCTAATGGCAGAAGTGAGGCAGCAGATGGGAGGCCGACCCATCTACATCAGCTTCGACATCGACGCCTTGGATCCTGCCTATGCTCCTGGGACGGGGACACCTGAAATTGCTGGTCTCACCCCTAGTCAGGTAAGGAGGCTCCGCCAGTGAAGATTCCTGGGCGTGGGGATATTTAACACCCCACTTTCCTGGGGCCTGTAGTGAGTCTGCAGGGCTCAGAATAGGAATTTATTTTTTAACTTGGAGTCTCACTTTGTCACCCAGGCTGGAGTGCAGTGGTGCGATCACAGCTACCGCAGCCTCAACCTGCTGGGCTCAGGCGATCCTTCCACCTCAGTCTCCCAAATAGCTGGAACTACAGGCATGTGCCACCATACCCAGCTAATATTCTGATTTATTGTAAAGATGAGGGCTCTCCAAGTGACCCAGGCTGGTCTCAAACCCCTGGGCTCAGGCAATCCTCTCGCCTCGGCCTTACCTTCCAAAGTGCTGAGGCATGAGCCACCGCACCCAGCCCAGGAGAGGATTTTTAGAGCAGAGCTCCTACACCTTTGCTGTTCTCAGGGCTGCTGGCAGGTGTGAATCACCACTTACTGACGTGACTGACTTTTGCAAGGGTCTTTATTTCCTATCTGGGATACAAGAGTCCTTTTTCTGGTCTTCCTGCCTCTGGTCTATCTGTACTTGGTCCGTGGGGATGGCATTAGGATACTCCGTCTAAAGTTCACTACGTGTACCTTTTTAGGGCAAATTTTTTTTTTTGAGTTGGAGTCTCACTCTGTCGCCCAGACTGGAGCGCTCCCGGCCACCGCAGCCTCGACCTGCTGGGCTCCGGCGATCCTTCCGCCTCAGTCTTCCAAGTAGCTGGAATTACAGGCATGAGCTACCACGCCCGGCTCATTATGATTTATTGTAGAGATGAGGGCTCGTCAAGTTGCCCAGGCGGGTCTTGAACCCGCGGGCTCAGGCAATCCACTCACCTCAGCCTCCCAAAGGCGCAGGCGACCAAGCCTGGCTTGAACTCCTATCTTGATGACTTTGCCTGTGTCTTTTCCTCTGTCTGGAATAATGCTCTTCCATCTGCGTGGCCTATCCCTTGAACGAAGTGTTTCCACCTTGGGGAAGACTTACCCTACCTCTCCAGGTTGTCACCTGTGCTTGTACTATTCTGGGCTCGCTTGTCTGTCTCTCTCTCTCTCTCTCACTATAGTTTTTTGAGACAGAGTCTTGCTCTGTGTCACTCAGGCAGGGGTACAGTGGCACAATCGTGGCTCACTGCAGCCTCGACCTCCTGGGTTCAGGTGATCCTCCAACTTCAGCTTCCTGAGTAGCTGGGACTACTGGTGCATGCCACCATGCTTAATTTTCTGTAGAGACGAGGTCTCGCTATGTTGCCTAGGCCAGTCTTGAATTCCTGGGCTCAAGCAATCCTCTCGCCTTGACCTCCCAAAGTGCTGGGATTACAAGTGTGAGCTACTACATCCGGCCTTCACTTTTTTGAGTTGGAGTCTCACTCTGTTGCCCAGGCTGGAGTACAGTGGCATGCCCATGGCCACCACAGCCTCGACCTGCTGGGCTCAGGCGATCCTCCCGCCTCAGTCTCCCGAGTAGCTGGAACCACAGGCATGCGCCACCACACCCGGCTAATTTAAAAAATATACTGTAGAGAAAAGGTCTTGCCAAGTTGCCCAGGCTGGTCTTGAACCTGTGGGCTCAGGGAATCTTCTCACCTCTGCTTCCTCAAGTGCTAGGATTACGTGCGTAAACCACTGTGCCCAGCCTGTCACTTTTTTATTTTTGTAGAAACGGGGTCTCATGACCCTCCCACCTCAGCCTCCCAAAGTGCCAGGATTACAGACATGAGCCATTGCGCCCAGTGAGCTTGCTTTTCTTTCTTTTTTTTTTTTTTGAGTTGGAGTCTCACTCTGTTGCCCAGACTGGAGTGCAGTGGCCGCTCCAGGCCATCGCAACCTCGACCTGCTGGGCTCCGGTGATCCTTCCGCCTCAGCCTTCCAAGTAGCCGGAATTACAGGCATGCGCTACCACGCCCGGCTGATTTTTTGATTTATCGTAGAGATGAGGTCTTGCTGCCTAGGCGGGTCTCAAACCCACGGGCTCAGGCAATCCACTCACCTCAGCCTCCCAAAGGCGCGGGATTACAGGCTGAGCCACCGAGCCCGGCTGAGAGCTTGCTTTTCTTGCAGCTGTGATGCATGACATTGAACGACTGATTTACTTGGCTCCTTACACTAAGAAGCCTTCAGGGACAGGAACCGCACATTATTGTGTCTCTGGGAGGTTTGCCAGTGTGCCTGGCAATCAGTAAACGTTTACGGAGGGGAAACAACAGTCCCAATCAAAGGGTGGGCGTGTGCGGGAAAAGCTCTACCAGTTGCTCTTCATGCCAGTCAGTCCCACTGTGGACAGCCCAGTCTTGACCTTGGACAGGCTCTGGAGATCATCCGGGGTTGTCAAGGCCTGAATGTGGTGGGCTGTGATCTTGTGGAAGTCTCACCGCTGTACGATCTTTCTGGTGAGTAAGCAAGATTGTTCTGTGGGCAGCCACTGGTATAAACTGTATTAATCCAGTTGATAAGTGGGAATGGGTGGGTGCCCTCATGCAACTCAGGGAGTGTGCCGAGGATGTCCAACAGCGAAGAAAACACACCTGTTACCACACACCTTACACGCATGAGTTAATTAGCCCTGACAAAACCCCTGGGAGGTGGTTGAGGACTATTAACCTGGCCACCAGTGCGCAGAGGAGAAAGAAACCAGCTTGTCCTCGCAATAAATCCTGCTCAAAAAGAAAGAAACCAGCCTGCACTTCAGTGACAGGTGGAACGGTTCTGTACCCCCTTGATTGATTTCATTGAAAAGTGAATTCTCAAAGCATAAATACTATATATTAATATTTACCAAGTGGGAGTTAGCTGGTTAAGAGCTTCAAGGCCGATGCCATCCCGGTAATTCTAGTTTAGAAAAGCTTACAAAGTTAGGCCTAGCAGCTTTGGAAGGAGGGGAATAAATACAGTAAACACCATTACAGGGTTTCCTTTGGGAAAACTCTGTTCTCAGAATAAACAAAAGAACCTTCTGAATTTTATTTTTATTTTGAGTTGGAGTCTCACTCTGTCGCCCAGACTGGAGTGAGGTGGCTGTTCCCGGCCACAGCAGCCTCGACCTGCTGGGCTCCAGCGATCCTTCCACCTCAGCCTTCTGAGTAGCTGGAACTACAGGCGTGTGCTACCACGCCCGGCTGATTTTTGATTTATTGTAGAGATGAGGTCTCGCCAAGTTGCCCAGGCGGGTCTCGAACCCGCGGGCTCGGGCAATTCACTCACCTCGGCCTCCCAAAGTGCTGGGATTATAGGCTGAGCCACCGAGCCCGGCCTCCTGAATTTTAAAATCTGACTTCCAATTGACGGGTGGCTGAGGCAGAATGCCGGGGCCAATATGCTGGGGACGGGGTAGGGAGGTCAGGGGTCGAAGGAGACCATGCACACCAGCGTCTGTAGGAGGCACAAAGGGCAGAAAACTGAGTCCCCAGGCTGGGCCGTGGGGGCGTGGTCTGTGCGATTTATGGCAGGTTTCATGGGTTTTCTGTCTTCGTAGGAAACACGGCCCTCCTGGCGGCTAACCTGCTGTTTGAGATGCTGTGTGCTCTCCCCAGAGTGACAGCCGTCTGAGTCTTTTGTTCTTCAAGACAAAACAGATTGTGCTGCTGACAAATTCTCAAGAATTTATGAGTAAGCAGTCTGAGTAGAAAAGAGTTTATGCCAATAAAACTTCCTGCTAAAAGCGTCACTGGTGGCTGTGAAATCAGGACAGTCAGTAGAATGTTAAGCCAAATAGCTAACATTTCTAAGGAGTTTGCATTAACTTAAAAAAAGCACATGTACTGGTTTGATTTTTTTTTCCTTTGATGAAAGATGGTGAAAGATAAAGACGAAGGGACTGGAGAATTTCTAAACATTGGAAAAATGAAATTTAAAAAAAACCTATGAGCCGGGCATGGTGGCTCACGCCTGTGATCCCAGCACTTTGGGAGGCTGAGGCGAGAGGACTGCCTGAGTCCAGGGGTTTGAGACCAACCTGGGCAACTTGGCAAGACTTCATCTCTACAATAAATCAAAAAACCAGTCAGGTGTGGTGGCGTGCGCCTGTAGTTCTGGCTACTTAGAAGGCTGAGGCAGAAGGATTGCCTGAGCCCAGCAGGCAAGGCTGTAATGGTTGTGATTGTGCCACTGCACTCCAGCCTGGGTGACAGAGTGAGACTCTCACTCAAAAAATAAAATAATAAAATAAATAAAAAATATATAAAATAAAAATAAATAAAAAACTATGAAATAATACTACATAAACATTCCATATTTGTAAGGTATCTTCCTTTAAAATTCAGCTCCTCCTTGGAGGCACTTGGGGCTGCCTCCTGGCTTTAGGGCCACTGTGAACTTAAAGAAAAAGAGAAACAACATGGAGATCTAATAGAGAAACTTCCTGCTCACAAGCCCAGGAGGGCGCACAAAATAACTTTTAAACCAGAAAGCAGTTAATGAAACTTGTAACCCACTCCTCACAAGACTCCATTTTGCACAGTCTGCTCTTCAAGCCAATGTGTCCTCTTAGCCAGCCATTTCTGAAATCTGCAGTTAAGCTGTGCTGATCGTAAGCATGTACTCACAAATTCAATTTTGTCAGTAATGTGTCCATGATCGAATCATCATCATCTTGCAATGCAAGGGCTATCCCATAGTCATCACACATTAAAATAGTTTATTTAGGTTTCCAGTCTGTAATATTCTTAAAACAAAATAACATCAGTTTCAGTGCCTGTTCACAATTCAAAAAACAACAAAAAACTCAAAAAAACTACCCAAAACGTAAAAAAGACACAATTTGCAAAATAAGTTATTTGTTCCTAAGTGTATCAAAAGTGCAAAATAGTCACCTTCTTTTCTGATGTCTCCCATGTATAATCATCCTCCTCGGCAAACTGAATGCAGAGATTCAGCAGCAAAGCAAACAATGCGTTTGTTTTCAAGGGACAATATCAGGCATTTGGACGTGAACTGCATTTCATCTGTAAAGATGTTGTGAGCCGGGCTCGGTGGCTCAGCCTGTAATCCCGCGCCTTTGGGAGGCTGAGGTGAGTGGATTGCCTGAGCCCGCGGGTTCGAGACCCACCTGGGCAGCGAGACCTCATCTCTACAATAAATCAAAAAATCAGCCAGGCGTGGTAGCGCGTGCCTGTAATTCTGGCTACTTGGAAGGCTGAGGTGGAAGGATCGCCGGAGCCCAGCAGGTGGAGGCTGCAGTGGCCGGGAGCGGCCACTGCACTCCAGTCTGGGCGACCGAGTGAGACTTCAACTAAAAAAAAAAAAAAAGATGTTGTGAATCTGTTTTCAAAGAATTCAGTTGGGTTTTTTTTTTTTTTGAGTCACAGTATTACTCTGTCGCCCAGACTGGAGTGCTGTGGCACTCTCATGGCCACTGCAGTCTCGAACTGCTGGGCTCAGGTGATCCTTCTATTTCCACCTTCCAGTAGCGGGTATGTGCCACCACACCTGGCTAATTTTTTGATTTACTGTAGAGACAAGGTCTCGCTAGGTTGCCCAGGCTGATCTCAAACTCCTGGGCTCTTGCCTTGGTCTCCCAAAGAATTCAATTAAAAAAAAAAAGTTGAGTGTGTTTCCAATCCCTATTTCCAAACAAAGCAAATCACTTAAATCACATCAGATCCCATTTCTTGTCTTATTTTTTTGAGTCGGGGTCTCATTCTGTTGCTCAGGCTGCAGTGGCAAGATCATGGCTCACCATAGCCTCGACCTTCTGAGCTTAGGCAGTCTCCCACCTCAGCCTCCTGACTACTGGGACTACAGGCTTGCACCACCACACCCGGCTAATTTTTTGATTTTTTTTTTTGTAGAGTCGAGGTCTCTCTATGTTGTCCAGGTCTCAAATTCCTGGGCTCAAGCAATCCTCCTGCCTTGGCCTCCAGAAGTGTTGATATTTACAGGCATGAATCACCATGCCCAGCCTAATTTTTCTTTTTTTTTTTGAGTTGGTGTCTCACTCTGTCGCCCAGACTGGAGTGCAGTGGCTGCTCCCGGCCACCACAGCCTCGACCTGCTGGGCTCCGGCGATCCTTCCGCCTCAGCCTTCCAAGTAGCCGGAATTACAGGCACGCGCTACCATGCCCGGCTGATTTTTTTTTATTTGTTGTAGAGATGAGGTCTCACCAAGTTGCCCAGGTGGGTCTCGAACCCGCCAGGTCAGGCAATCCACTCACCTCAGCCTCCCAAAAGTGCGGGATTGCAAGCTGAGCCACCGAGCCCGGTTCCTAATTTCTTTTTACATCAGAAAAACATGTATGTACTGATGGCAGTTGCAACTTGATTAGGATGATAATAATCCAAAGGTTACAAGTATGAACAGGCTGCAAGTGAGGAGGAAATCAACCTATCTGAAAACTACAACCAAATTCTCAAGGTCAATAGTGATGGCAGAGCAGGCCCCTTAATGGAAGTTGGGGCAGTCTTGCTCACTGAAGCGTTGCCTAGTTGCAGCTGACAACCTCTGTGTTAGACAAAAATTGTGCAACCAACTCCTGAGCAATAAAAAAGTTTTTTTTGAAGTGGACACGTATTTTTTTTTTGAGTCTTACTCTGTTGCCCAGACTGGAGTGCAGTGGCCGCTCCCAGCCACCGCAGCCTCAACCTGCTGGGATCGGGCGATCCTTCCAGTCAGCCTTCCAGATAGCTGGAACTACAGGCACGCGCTACCATGCCCGGCTAATTTTTTGATTTATTGTAGAGATGAGGTCTCGCCAAGTTGCCTGGGTGGGTCTCAAACCCGTGGGCTCAGGCAATCCACTCACCTCAGCCTCCCAAAGCGCTGGGATTACAGGCTGAGCCACCGAGCCCGGCTATGGACACGTATTTTACAGACTTGTTTTAGGCCAGTTTCACTCCATCTGCTAAATACAACGTATAGTTTGAATAACCAGAAAAACCCTCCTCTAAGAACATCAATGTTGATATTCAAAGACTAGGGCATTAGCTTAAAACCAAAATCAGGTCTTATGTGATTATACACATTGGACATCAGAAAGAAATGGTGGCACTGGCAGAGCATGGCAATGGCTCACATGTTTGACACAAAAGTAAAATTCACGGAAACATTCAGGGGAAAGGCTTGGATGGTCAAGGGTAAAGTTCAATTTAAAATAAAATCTCCCTAGTGTCCTCATGGGGGACATACATATCTACCAGCCCCCAAACAGATATTTGGAAGAATTTCTGGACTGAAACATCTGCCAAGAATATTGTCAATCTCATCACCATTTTCCTTTCCTAGTGCAAATAGAAGGTGTGGCTGAAGGTGCTTTTATTTTAATGATATAGATATATTTTAAGAGACAGGGTCTCATTGTTGCCCAGGCCAGAGTGCAGTGGTGCAACCATAGCCTTGAACTCCTGGGCTCAAGTGATCCTCTGGCCTCAGCCTCCTGAGTAGCTGGGACTAAAGGCACGTGCTACCATACTCAACTAATTTTTTAAACTTTTTGTAGAGACAGGGTCTCACTATGTTGCCTAGGCTTGTCCCCAACTCCTGGTCTCAAGTAATCTTCTAGTCTTGGCCTCCTAAAGTGCTGAGATTACAGGTGTGAGCCGTTGCACCTGGCCTTTAATGATTAAAAAAAAAATTAACTGAACAAACCTGGAGAGTTTTTGGAAACCAAAGCCAGGAATTCCGTGACTATGAGAAATTAAAAACAAAAACTTACCACCAAACCAAAACACGACTCATATAAGCAACATGGCCATAAAAGACCCAGAAAATAATTTTGAGGACCACTGTGTCAAGGAGCCAAATGAAATCCTCGATCGTTTCTAATGGGGCCAGGCGCCATTAGATTGTCTGTTTTTATTTTTTTGAGACAGCATCTTACTCTTTTGCCCAGGCTGTTGTGCAGTGCTCACGGCCACCGCGGCCTCAACCTGCTGGGCTCAGGCGATCCTTCCACCTGTCTTCCAAGTAGCTGGAACTGCAGGGGTGTGCCACCACACCTGGCTCATTTTCAAATTTATTTATTATAGAGACAAGGTCTCGCCATGTTGCTCAGGCTGGTCTCGAACTCCTGAGCTCAGGCAATCCTCTTGCCTCCGCCTCCCAAAGTGCAAGCATCCATTTTTAGAGGATGATCATGGAAAAATGAAGCCTGGTAGTGATTTCTGACTTTTTAAATAAAGCTATCGACTCTGTGAAACTCCAGAAATTTCTGGGCTTCCACAATTTATTACTTACCAGTTGTAGCTCAATATCCGAATTATTCAGGATCCAAGTGGCTTAGTTTAAAGCAATTATGAGTAAAGCAATAATAACTTAGATAAATGTCCCACTACTGATTCTCACCATTCACTTTACAAAAGGGAAATTTGCTTTGACATTTGAACAGACCCCTCTCTGAAGCTGTCCTAACTCCATTGGTGGTTTTTCCCTAAAAATGAAAGGTACACTCTCTACCTGGCCAGCATGAGCCAGTCTGGGGTCTGTTACACACTGGAGCTCAGTGACCAGTCCGGCCTGACACTGGTGGGGCAGCTGTAAGTTAACAGCAAGAACAATGAAGGTAAGACACCAAAACAGAGGCTGGAAGAGGGAAGCAAGCCTTCTCAGAACAGGCGTCTAGGACAAGTCTCGGCACACCTGTCACAAAAGACAACTTGAATATACAGCACTTTTGGGGTAACAGTGTTCAAAATCAACTGTTGAGAAAAATCTAAGTTCCTTGATACAGAGCCATGTCCGGCATTTTACGAGGGGCACTGCTGGGGGGAAGAGGTTCCCTGAACCTGGTTCAGGGCAGGTAGGAATTGTTTCCCTGGGGTTTAACATCTACGGGCTTAGAGCAGTTGATCTCTACGTTGAGAAAGTTAAGATGACGAGCGATGGCTCCTAATATCCATAACCTAAACCGACAGAGGCAGAAAGGCATCTGAACGCACACGTGTCAATGGCTCAGGTCATTACAGTACTTCCTGTGGTGCAGACCCCTCCTGACGACGGGCAGCATTGGGAGGTGGTGGATGAGACGCTCAGGGGGGTCCCTTCAGCCACTGCCCAGCCTGCCCCGCCCTTTCTTTGGGAACTCACATGCAGAACCCCCACTCATTCCTGTCCTTTCCAAATATGGCCAGCAAACTGCAGTGGGGGGTACCCCCAACAGGTATTTTTAGCCATTCACTCCCAGAACAACCCGTACACGTGAGGCTGCTTGGAATGAGGCCTCTTTCCAGACGCAGGGAGAGAAGCTGCTGGGGGCTGTCCTGCGTTTAAGAGCATGCGCCACGGCAGAAGCACAGCAGGGTTGGGGGTGGGCCAGAGGTGGGGGCGGGGCCAAGACCCGACCTGCAGGCAGGCTCGTGAGGGTCTGCCGGCGCCCCCGTGGCGTGGAGCCCTGTGTCTCTCCGACAGAAGAGACGGGACGGGGAGGGTGGGCAAACCCATGACAGGGACGACACGGGAAGAGGAAACGAGCAGCCTGTTTTCAACAGTGCGGCGTTCGGATGACAGATAAACCCAGCGGAAAAGACGTGGATCTAGGGAATCCAAGCTTGTGGTGTTCTTCACTCCTAGGTTATAACAGGACAAAGGATTCTTCTAGCCACTGTGCTAGAAGAACAATCTAAAATCTATACTCCGTTCATCATGATAGTTTGAGTCCTGAAGATACCTGCTCACAGGGGCATGTTAAAAAGTCTGAAGAGTCCAAATCTCTTTTTGAAATGCCCTCAGTCTAGTGCAGGCCATGATGGGATATAAAACCTCTGCAAGGAACCTTCTAGCAGACGCTCCATCCACAAGGACAACTTGCTCAGTTTCTCTTTGATGGGCTTAGGTCCAAGGCCACTGGAAGGTTTCCCTCGAGATTCACCCCGGTGGAGGGAAGCGTCAAGGTCATTGCACGACCCCATGGCTTCCTCCTCTTCCACTGTTTTTTGGGGCTTGAAGAGACAGAAGTATTTTTTGTGGCCATTCAGAGCCAGTACGTAACCAGTGTAGTCACGTTCCATGAAATGCTTGTCATACTGGTTTGGGATTGGGGCTGCATCTTGAGCGAATTCTAGTAAGCATTCTAGCCATCCTCTGTGTTTATCTATACTCAGGAAGGAGAAGTGTAGGCAGCTGCTCCTGTAGGGAGAACAGGATGAAGATTCAGGGTATTTTCTGATGTACTTAATTGGAGGGAAAAAAATACCCCAGTGAGATTTCAAATAAAGCTAGATGGGCCTGAACAGAGACAACACAAAGGCCTTCTGTGGGGTCAGAGGGCCTCTACGGGTGGCAGTGCTTCAATCCCCCACCTCTCATCCCTTGCTGGATAACTTACATCACTCTCAGTGTCTGGCTTCTGAAAAATACAAAGGCGAGTGAACAGCCAGTTTTCTGAAAAAGCTCAGGAAATAACACTGAGTCTAAGCCATTCTGTTTAGAACCAACAGAACATGACGTCAAGTGGGAAAAGATGTTGCTCTCATGATGGCTCAGCTGTCCGGGCTGGGAGGACCACAGCCAGCATCTCACCGCATGGACAAAGTGCCACATAGCCCAAGAGAAAAGGGCGCAATTTTCCCCAAGCCTCACTTTACCCACAGGTTCATGCTCTCTCACAAATGCACATGTGCATGTGTAC
Source organism: Cephalopachus bancanus (assembly GCA_027257055.1). Lineage (NCBI taxonomy): Eukaryota > Metazoa > Chordata > Mammalia > Primates > Tarsiidae > Cephalopachus > Cephalopachus bancanus. Next base: position 23,186 of record JAPVLO010000272.1, read on the forward strand.
ACACACACACACACACACACACACACACACACACACACACACACTTACCCAGTGAATGTGTAGACCTCCAAAGCAAATTTCTGCAACAGGCTGGTCTTGGTGGAATTGGACAGGATGAGGACCACATTCATGTGGCCTGGCCTCAGGCGTACCAAGTTACTGGTGTATGTCATATCTGTGAGCTCAGTTACCTCCACAAAGCCTTTTTTAGGAAACTTGCTGTGGAGAAATATTGAGGAGTCAAGATGTTATCAGGATAGGGGAATGCTGGCCGGGCGCGCTGGCTCGTGCCTATAATCCCAGCACCCTGGGAGACCAAGGCGGGAGGATCGCTTGAGCCCAGAAGGCTGAAAACAGCAGGACAGGGGAATGCTGTTACTTTAAAGGAACAAGTGGCACAAAATGCTATGCTCTAACCAGACTAGACATGTTATTTAATATTCTTGGGTTTGGCACACTGGCAGGATGGGGCTGATGCTGACGTCATAACCCCTGGCCTACACATAGCCTTTCTGATGCTGCTTGTCAGATGCTGCAGTAGTTGCTTTAGGACAGAATGAAGATGGCAGTCTGTTTTCTTTGTCAGAGACCCTGGCCTCTCACCGCTGGGTGTGTGCTCATGACTGACCACATTCGTCATAGTTATGGGGACAAACCCTTTGGGCTTGTCTGCTGCCTGCCTGACATACTTCTGTGCTTCCTGCCTTCATGACTGACCCTGAGCTACCTCCAGGCCTGGCGGGCCTTAGTGAACTGTAGTCTGCCGTGCCTTTTCCCTGCCTCCACATCTTACACGTGAGGAGGTGGACCAGAGTTCCTACATATGCATGCGGCTTTCTTAGACTCCACGGTGTGTGGGGCTGGGGCTGAGGGGAGGCGAGGCTGGCATTTTGTGAGAGACCTGCTGCTTTCTTTGGTGAAGCTTGGCTCAGTCTTCCCAGCCTTCTCCTGGACTTCCTCTTTATCTGGAGGGTTTGATTCTCGCTCATCATTCGAGTCACTAAAATAAGAAAAAAAGAGTTTTACCAAAAAAGGTGTACAAACAACCCAGGAGGTTGGGGCCTGGTGCTTGAGGGCTGCCCCGAGAAGTCGCGGGGCTTTACCTGAAGGCCTGGATGATGACAGTGCCGAAGAGGATGAAGAGGGCAGAGAAGATCAGGGACAGCAGGGGAATCATTTCCCGCCTGAAACCAACACAAGGCTGCATTAGCTCGCGACGAGTGCTGCGGTCTTAGGGCTTTTCTCTCCAGCTCAAAGAAAGCCAAAAGCTTCCACACCCATATGCTTTCTAATTTCATGCAAACAGAAGTTTTTTTTGGGAGGGTGGCTATGGTGGAGGGGAAGGTGAAGATTGTTTACTCGTGGTTCTAACCCACAGGCAGCTTATGCTAAAAAGTTTTATTTCATATTTCAGTATAATAGGCTGTGCCTACAGCCGGGCTCGGTGGCTCAGCCTGTAATCCCGCGCCTTTGGGAGGCTGAGGTGAGTGGATTGCCTGAGCCCGTGGGTTCGAGACCCGCCTGGGCAGTGAGACCTCATCTCTACAATAAATCAAAAAATCAGCCGGGCGTGGTAGCGCATGCCTGTAATTCCGGCTACTTGGAAGGCTGAGGCGGAAGGACTGCCGGAGCCCAGCAGGTAGGGGCTGCGGTGGCCAGGAGCGGCCACTGCACTCCAGTCTGGGCAACAGAGTGAGACTCCAACTCAAAAAAAAAAAAAAAAAAAGAAAAAAGAAAAAAAAAGGCTGTGCCTAGTACATGCTGCATAAGGAAACAGTAAAAGGGAGATTAAAGGGTTTAAGTTGCAAACATGGAAGGACTTTCTAATATTGAAATATCAGTGACTAAAAAGTATGTAGAACTAGTTTCTCAATTTTACTCATTTTTTTTTCCTGGTCTGAATAGTTCAAATGTAACCAAGAGTGGTGAATTAGGGAAAGAAAATTGATCTCTCAAGATCTCACCCAAAACTGGAATTCTAACATGTTTACCCACGGCCCCCAGTGAAGGTCACCATTTTCAGGGGATGTGCTGGGTGTCAGGAATCACAGCTGTGAATGAGGCGGTTCTGCCCCTCAGGTGCTCTCAGTCTTACTAGGGGCAGAGTGGGACATCCTTCTGTATATCTAGGCACTGCGTTCTGTGTGTGTCAGGCCCTGTGCAGGGCACCAGAGTTTCTCTGATGAAGAGAGAGTCCCTGTCTCTGCTGTCTGTGGGGGCAGACATGGGTGATCCTTTCCCAACCAGCAGGAAAAGACCAGCTAGCCAAGATAAAAAGTGTGAAGTTACTGAAAGAAGTAAAAGGGGGAGGTATTGGAAATGTGTAAACATTTTTCCTCTTGCCCATATCAAGTGTACACTGAAATTCAAAAAGGATGTGCTCAGCCAGTTGCAGTGGCTCATGCCTGTAAACCTCTGGAATTCTAAGAAGAGAGGACTGCCTGAGTCCAGGGGTTCAAGCCCAGCCTGGGCAACTTGGCAAGACCTTGTCTCTACAATAAATCATAAAAATTAGCTGGGCATGGTGGCACGTACCTGTAGTTCCAGCTACTTGCAAGGCTGAGGCAGAAGGATCACCTGAGCCCAGCAGGTCAAGGCTGTGGTGGCCGTGAGCATGCCACTGCACTCCAGCTTGGGTGACAGAGTGAGACTTTGACTCAAAAGAAAAAAAGATGCACTCCTTTCAAAAGAAAACAGTGACACCAGCATTGACAGAGAAAACGAAATTCACCCTCACAACGTCCCTACCAGTTGTTGCGAAATATGCTCTCCCAGCAGTCTGAGATGTAGTCAGAGGCAGTGTAGAGCCACCGAAGGAGAAACAGCTGTTGAGAGAAAAGGGATGGTCAGGACTGAACGCCAGAGGAAGTCCCCACCTCAACACAGCGCTGCTATTGACCCCTTGTTCTTGGCAGAAAGCCACCCCAGGCCCCCCGGCAGTCCGTCCTTCCCAGCCATGATGCTCACCGGAGCAAGCTCATCAGTCAGGTCGGGAAGCACTGCCTCAGAGGACAGAAGGGCTGGGTCTTTCCGCAACTGGTCGAGGTAACCCAAGAGGATGAATTTGTCACTCTCACTTCCAGTCCAGGGATCTTCCAGGGTTTTGTACACCACTCTTCCTGCTGTGTTGCGCCTTTCTAAGATAGACACCTGGGAAAAACCCATCATAAATTTCAAAGGCATGGTAAGTTACTGTTGTTTGTTTTCAGGGAGGATGGAAAAAAGGGTCCCATAAAGCCAGCAATAAGTTCAAACACAAATACTAAAATACCTGCAAGGGATTTAAATCTTTCTGACAACATAAGTTTTTTTTTTTTTTTTTTTTGAGTTGGAGTCTCATTTTTGTCACTCAGGCTGGAGTGCAGTGGCACGCTCATGGCCACTGCAGCCTCGATCTGCCGGGCTTAGGTGATCCTTCCGCCTCAGCCTTCCAAGTAGCTGGAACTACAGGCGCATGCCACCACACCCAACTAGTTTTTGTGATTCACTGTAGGGACGAGGTCTCACCAAGTTGTCCAGGCTGGTCTTGAACCCCCGGGCTCAGGCAATTCTCTCACCTCGGCCTCCCAAAGTGCTGGGATTACAGGCTGAGCAACTGCACACGGTCAGAAGTTGTTTTTATGGTGACTTCCAAAGCTTTTGTTAAAAGGTAAAGCTCTTTTTTTCTCAATAGACTTTGTTCTTTTTTTTTTTTTTTTGAGTTGGAGTCTCACTCTGACTTACTATTATAATAGAGGAAACCTTTGTTTTTTAGAGAGATTCTCCATAATTATCAAAATTAGAAAGAGCAGAAGAATTTTAAGCTTCTGTAGGGAATGATGACAAAGAAAGAGACAGAAGGAGGAGGCTAATCAGGACAAAGTGAAAGAGGGGCAGGAAGGGGACATTTCCAAAGCATACTACTGGTGGCCCAAAGAAGATCCATAAAACCCAGGATCTTGGATCCTGCAAGATGTTTACTGACAGGAAAGATGTGTTCTGTGCAAGCTTGATGTTGAAATCTACAGTATGAAACAACCAAGTGAAAGACTGTTTTAACTTTCAAGCTGGGTGTGGTGGCATGTGTCTGTAGTCCCAGTTACTCAGGAGGCTGAGGCAAGAGGATCACTTGAGGCCAGGAGTTTGAGTCCAGCCTGGGAAACATAATGAGACCCCCATCGTCCCCTGCAAAAAAAAAGTAGGTATTCTAAACAGGCTTCAAAGTTTTCCAGATCTCCTGGAATCTGTACTCAACACTCTCGAGGAAGGAAGAAGGAAGAAACAATCCAGTGCCCTGTGCTTGTGAAGCAGCAGGATCAGGAGACTGGGGCTCACCGCTGCTTTCCCTCGGAACGCCTCGCCGTCTGGTAGGAGGGTGCTGGCAAAAGCCTGCTGCCGGTCACTGTAGACATGCACAAATCTCACCGTGTCTTGTGTGTTTGCCAGGGCAAAGGACAGGAACACTTCAAAGGGCTTGCTCAACTTGGTGGCCTCGGCAGTCAGTAAAACCACACAGTACCTGCACAATAAGACACAAGAGAAGGCTTTACAGCCAATCCTGCGGCAGGGCTGGAACCCCTAACAGCAGCGGCAGGTGAAGAGGAGGGGGTCACCTTAGATGAGTGACAGCATCTGAACAAGGAAAGCAGGCATCTCTAGTGAGAGAGGATTCCCAAGTCTTGAGTGACCGGCTGCTTTTCCAAATTGGTGATGTTTTTCCCAAACCTAACTTTTTCATGACATTTAAAAGTGAGAAGTGCACTGAATCCTTGACGCAGCAGGGCCTTTTAGAAGCCATCTGTTCTAGTTGTGCCACCACAGCTAGGGCTGGCTAAAGTTGTCTCGGGTAGGGGCCACTGAGCCTCATTCTGATGGCTTCCTTTGCCAGGCAGGCTCCAACGGGAAGTTTAGCTATTCATTAATTCATTTCCCAAACGCTAAGCACATCCTAAATGCCAGGTAAGATGGACAACATTGCCAGGTGTGGTAGCTCACGCCTATAATACAGCACTTTCGGAGGTGAAGGTGAGAGGAATGCTTGACTCAGGGGTTCAAGACCAGCCTGAGCAACATGGCGAGGCCTCATCTCTAAAATAAATTTAAAAATTAGCCAGATGTGGTAGTGTGTGCCTTGTAGTTCCAGCTACTTGGAAGGCTGAGGTGGAAAGACCACCTGAGCCCAGCAGGTCGAGGCTGCAATGGTTGTGAACATGCCACTATACTCTAGCCTGGGTGAGAATGAGACAACTAAAAAAAAGAAAAAAAAAATATATGTTTTCCTTCCATATCCGGATACCTTTTACAGATGAAATAACCTTAAATTTAAAGCCATTAGCTGGGCTCGGTGGCTCAGCCTGTAATCTCAGCACTTTGGGAGGCTGAGGTGAGTGGATTACGTGAGCCCGCGGGTTCGAGACCCGCCTGGGCAACTTGGCAAGACCTCATCTCTACAATAAAATCAAAAAAATTAGCCGGGCGTGGTAGCGCACACCTGTAGTTCCAGCTACTTGGAAGGTTGAGGTGGAAGGATTGCTGGAGTCCAGCAGGTCAAGGCTGTGGTGGCCAGGAGTATGCCACTGCACTCCAGTCTGGGTGACAGAGTGAGACTCCAACTCAAAAAAAAAAATTAAAGCCACTGATTCATTAACCTGAGAAAACCATGATAAAGAAATATTTTTTCTTGTATTTCTGAACTTTTTAGACACTCTGTATAATAACTCTTTGCATACTTCATTGAAGGCACCATAGCCTTCTTAATTCCCAGCTAATTATTTTAACATTTCCTGGGTAATCTATACTGCTCTACCATTTAATCATCATTCTGGCTCCTTTCTGAGACCTCCAAGACTCACCTTGCACAGCATGCTCTAGTGAGAGCAGAAACTCTCTCACACTTTACGTTTCCTTAAAGTGGACTGGTCTCCCACTACACCTGGCTAAGGTCTCAGCTAGAGTCTAATCTTAGGGGGATCTTCTCTGATGCTAGGCCAGGCTGAAACATCCAACAATTTGGTGTTAAGGAGCCCTGGTCTAATCCATCACACTACCATCACAGTTGTAATTCATTGGTAAATATGAGGAACATGTTCTGTCATGGGGCAGATGTTTAATCACCCTGTAATCAAATGCAACACGTCCCTTCTACTGCAGTGACAAGCAGGGGAAGTCCTTACTTCCTCTGCCGGTGAGACCGCTTCACAGGGCAGAGTTCATGGAACAACTTCTGGCTGGTTAGCCTGGCTGCCAGCAGATACTTATTTTGGGCAATGAAGTCATCAATGACTTGCTTCTTCATATTGCGTGCCTAGAGAAAAACCAAGAAGCAGGGTATTTGTATTCAGTGTTCTCAATGCAAATAAATGGGTTTGCTTAGCAGCTTAATAAAAATTTAGCTGACTTTGGCTAAAGTAATATAGCCAAATAAGACAGACTTGTTTGAACAAATAAACATGTGATAATCCATGTAAACAAAGTAGAGCCAAAAAGAATCATGGGTCGCTTTAAGGGCAAAGGAAAAACCAAGTACTCTTTCCACTAGAGAACTTTTGTATACCATTTTATACTGGCAAATTTTAAAAGTTAATCATTTTGAATTTTAGAAAAATTTATTTCCATTTAGTATTTGTAGCAAACTGAACAATTAAAAATAAACCCCAAAGCAATAATGTTGCAAAACATAAAAGGCAAATTATGGGCAGGCACAGTGGCTCAAGCCTGTAATCCAGGCACTTTGGGAAGCTGAGGCAGGTGGACTGTTGAGCTCAGGAATTTGAGGCCAGCCTGGGCAACATGGCGAGACCTCTTCTCTACAAAAAATAAAAAAATTAGCCGGGCTCGGTGGCTCAGTCTGTAATCCCAGCACTTTGGGAGGCTGAGGTGAGTGGATTGCCTGAGCCCGCGGGTTTGAGACCCGCCTGGACAATGTGGCAAGACCTCATCTCTACAAATAAATAAAAAAATCAGCCAGGCGTGGTAGCGCGCACCTGTAGTTCCAGCTCCTTGGAAGGCTGAGGCGGAAGGATCGCCGGAGCCCAGCAGGTCGAGGCTGTAGTGGCCACAAGCGTGCCATTGCACTCCAGCCTGGGCAACAGAGTGACTCCAACTCAAAAAAAAAAAATTAATTAAAGAAAAAAAAAAAATAATAATAAGTGAGCTAAACATCCATATCGAAAAACCAGAAAGAAACAACAAGAATATAAAGGTAGAAAGGAAATAATATAGATAAAAACAAAACAATGCAATGAAACAAAGACACAATAAGAAGAATTAACAAAGCCAGAATTGGTTCTTTTTAAAAGCTAATAAGGGCCAGGCTCGGTGGCTCAGCCTGTAATCCCAGCACTTTGGGAGCCAGTGGGTTTGAGACCCACCTGGGCAACTTGGCGAGACCTCATCTCTACAATAAATAAAAAATTAGCCGGATGTGGTAGCATGCGCCTGTAGTTCCACCCACTTGGAAGGCTGAGGTAGAAGGATCACCTGAGCCCAGCAGGTTGAGGCTGCGGTTGCTATGCACGTGCCTCTGTACTCCGGCCTGGGTGACAGAGACTCCCATTCAAAAAAAAAAAAAGACAAAAAACCAAAACCCCAAAATCCAATCTCAAGGCCCAGAGGACTTTCTATGTGGTTTCAGTCAAACTTTCAAGGCAGACAACCCAATCTTACATCAAGTCTTCCTGAGAACAGAAAAAGGAAGAACACATCCCAACTCATTTCATAATGCCAAAGCCCTACATAGCATCATGAGAAAGAGGAGTTATTAGTCAAGCTCATTTCTGAATATGAATGCAAAAGTCTTGAACAAAAGTTAACAAGAATCCAGCAATACAGTGAAAACATAAACAGATCATGATGCCGTTGGATTTACTGCATGAGGGCAGGTTAGCTTTAACATTAGAAAATGAATTAACATGAGTTAGCACATTACAGAAAATTAAAGAGGAAAAACCATAGTATAATCTAATAGATTTAGAAAAGTCATTTGATAAAAATTAGAATCACTTGTGATTAAAACTGCTCGTCAACAAGGAACAGAGGGAACTTCTTTAATCTGATAGAGTATCCACAAAGTGCCTTCTGCAAATACTATGATTGGAGGAAGGCCGATAGCCTCCTCTCTTCATGAACAAGGACACCGCCATCACTATGTGTCTATTCCACAGTACACCAGAGGTCAGCAGTAAGGTAAGAAAAAGAAATAAAATGAGGAGTAGAAAAAGAAGAAGCAAAATTGTCATTAATCTCAGACAATATAATTGTATACTAAGTAAATCCGAAGGATGATACAGAAACATTATTTAAGCCAATAGAAGAGTTTAGCAAGGCTGCTGGATGATACAAAGTCAATATTTAAAAACCAACTGAGCCGGGCTCGGTGGCTCAGCCTGTAATCCTACGCTTTGGAAGGCTAAGGTGAGTGGATTGCCTGAGCCCACGGGTTCGAGACACACCTGGGCAACTTGGCTAGACCTCATCTCTACAATTAAGTCAAAAAATTTAGCCGGGTGTGGTAGCGCGCGCCTGTAGTTCCAACCACTTGGAGGGCTGAGGCGGAAGGATCGCTGGAGCCCAGCAGGTCAAGGCTGCGGTGGCCGGAAGCGGCCACTGCACTCCAATCTGGGTGACAGAGTGAGACTCCAACTCAAAAAACAAACAAACAAAAAAACCAACTGAGCTGGGCACAGTGGCTCACACCTGTAATCCCAGCACTTTGGGAGGCTGAGGCGAGAGGACTGCCTGAGCCCATGGGTTTGAGAGCAGCCTGGGTAACTTGGTTAGACCTCGTCTCTACAATAAATCAAAAAAATTAGCTTGTGTAGTGACACGTGTCTATGATTCCAGCTGCTTGGAAGGCTGAGGTGAAAGGATCCCCTGAGCCCAGCAGGTTGAGACTGGGTTGGCCGTGAGTGTGCCACTGCCCTCCAGCCTGGGCAACACAGTGAGACTCCAACTCAAAAAAAAAAGGTAGTCTTTTCAATAGTACAAAAAAACCCATGAGGTACCTAGAAATAAGCTGGAAAAATTACGATCTTTCCAGAGAAAATTATATAATTTATAAAGACATATTACAGAAGACCTAAGTAACAGCTACATCATGTTTATAGGTAGAATGTCTCAGTTTCGTAAAGACATAATCAATTTATGATGCATTCATACTTCTCTGACATCAAGATCATGAAGATATTTTTCTGACAAAGCCTCTAAAAGCTTTTATAGCTTTGCTTTTTATGTCTGTTCTCCCCAAATTGATTTAAAGAATCAATATCAACTCAATAACCCCCCCCTTTTTTTACTTATTTGTTTTGATAGAACTTGACAGGTAGAATTTAAAATGTATACAACAAGAAAAAAGACCAAGAATAGTCAAGATGTTTTTGGAGAAAAAAAATCCTTTACCAAAATCTAAAAAGCAAAGTGAGGAGATTTTGCTTTATCAGATAATAAGAGTACTCCCAACTGATTTTGAGTACCTAAATATAAAAGACAAAGGTAGAAAGCTTTTAGAAACTCTTTGAGAAGAATATCATGACTTTGATGCAGGGAAAGTATGCCCTAAATACAAACAAAGGAGACCCAATCATAAAGGAAAATACTGATATGAGTGAAAATATTAAAAGTAAGAACTTATGTTCATCAACAAGACACTAAATACAAGAATATATTCATAGCATCAGTATTCAAATAACAAAAAAATTGGAAAAACCCAAGTATCTGTCAACAATAGAATGGTCAAATATACTGTGGTCTAGTTCTACCATGCAATTCTCAATAATGAGAATGAACACATATTCAGCTCCATAGAATGACATGTATGAATCTCAAAAACATTAGTTGAGAAGAGCCAGAGGCTGGGAGTGGTGGCTTAAGCCTGTAATCCCAGCACTTTGGGAGGCTTGAGGTGAAAGGATTTCCTGAGCTCAGAGGTTTGAGACCAGCCTGAACAACATGCTGAGATCTCGTCTCTACAATAAATAGAAAAAAAAAAAATTAACCGGGCATGGTAGTGCACACCTGTAGTTCTAGCTACTTGGAAGACTGAGGTGGAAGGATCGCCGGAGCTCAGCAGGTCGAAGCTGTGGTGTCCGTGAGCATGCCACTGCATTCCAGTCTGGGTGACAGAGTGAGACTCCAACTCAAAAAAAAAAAAAAAAAATTTTTATTGTAGAGACGCGGTCTCTCCAAGTTGCCCAGGCTGGTCTTGAACCCGTGGGCTCTGGCAATCCTCTTACCTCAGCCTTCCAAAGTGCTGGGATTATAGGCATAAGCCACTGCACTCAGCTGTTATTTCATTTTTTATGTGGCTCCAAAATTCACAGAAGCTGCCTTTTTTTTTTTTTTTTTTTAGTTGGAGTCTCTCTCTGTCGCCCAGACTGGAGTGCAGTGGCTGCTCCCGGCCACCGCAGCCTCGACCTGCTGGGCTCTGGCGATCCTTCCAGCTCAGCCTTCTGAGTAGCCAGAATTACACGCATGCGCTACCACGCCCAGTTGATTTTTTGATTTATTGTAGAGATGAGGTCTCCCCAAGTTACCCAGGTGGGTCTCGAACCCGCGGGCTCAGGCAATCTACTCACCTCAGCCTCCCAAAGGCATGGGATTACAGGCTGAGCCACCGAGCCCAGAGAAGCTGTCATTTTAAACGACTATATAATATTCCCTATATGGAATATTATATAGTTATCCTACTGTTGGATACTTGTATTTTTTTTTTCCAGTTTTCACTATTATAAGTCATACTCGGCCGGGCTTGGTGGCTCAGCCTGTAATCCCACGCCTTTGGGAGGCTGAGGTGAGTGGATTGCCTGAGCCCGTGGGTTCGAGACCCACCTGGGCAGCGAGAACTCATCTCTACAATAAATCAAAAAATCAGCCAGGCGTGGTAGCACGCGCCTGTAGTTCCAGCTCCTTGGAAGGCTGAGGCGGAAGGATCGCCGGAGCCCAGCAGGTCGAGGCTGCGGTGGCCGATGCACTCCAGTCTGGGCGACAGAGTGAGACTCCAACTCAAAAAAAAAAAAAAAAAAAAGTCATACTTAACATCTTATATATAACTGCTTGAGTTCCTATTCCCTTAGATCCTTAAAAGGTAATCTCACCTTCCTCAGGTCCTTATTCAAGCACTGTCTTTTTAATGAGGCCCTTCTAGGTCATTCTACCTTAAAATTACAACCCTTCCGCCCAGTGCTCCACCTTCCTCCTTTCAGCTTTGTTTTTCTTCTCAGCACTCATCACTGAACAGCATACCACCCTGTCTTCTCCAGTAGGATCCAGGGCGGGGTTCTGCTGATCTTGTTCAATGCTGACCCCTATCTCCCAGAACAGTGTTTGGTACCTAACAGGTACTCGGGATTACTCACAAATCTATGCATTTAATACAATTTTACCACATTTCTTTTCTGAATGCCTACTTCCTCTAGCAAGGCAAAAAGAGTGCTTAGTTCTCTGCATTTGCAATAGTACTGAGTATTTTAACTTTGAAAATCTTTGACAATTTGATGGGTAGAAAAATGTTAACTTTTCAGTTTTTATTTTTTTTATTTTTTATTCTTTTGAGTTGGAGTCTCACTTTGTCGCCCAGACTAGAGTGCAATGGCCGCTCCCGGCCACCGCAGCCTCAACTTGCTGGGCTCCGGTGATCTTTCCACCTCAGCCTTCCAAGTAGCCGGAATTACAGGCGCGTGCTACCATGCCTGGCTGATTTTTTGATTTATTGTAGAGATGAGGTCTCGCTGCCCAGGCGGGTCTCGAACCCGCGGGCTTAGGCAATCCACTCACCTCAGCATCCCAAAGGCAGGGGATTACAGGCTGAGCCACCGAGTCCGACTCACATTCTCTTTTTTTAAGAGACAGGGTCTTTGCTCTGTCACCTAGGCTGGAGTGCAGTGGCGCAATCATAGCTCCTACACTCAAATGATCCTCCTGCCTAAGCCTCCTGAGTAGCTAGGACATGAGCTACCACACCCAGCTAACTTTTAAATTTCTGTTTAGAGACAAGGTCTTGTTCTGTTGCACAGGCTGGTCTCAAACTCTTGGACCCAGGTTATCCTCCTGTCTCAGTCTTCCAAAATGCTGGGATTATACATGTGAGTTACTGTACCTGGCCTGTATTACATTTAACTTTTTTTTTTCTTTTGAGTTGGAGTCTCACTCTGTTGCCCAGACTGGAGTGCAGTGGCCACTCCTGGCCATCGCAGCCTCGACCTGCCGGGCTCCGGCGATCCTTCCGCCTCAGCCTTCCAAGTAGCTGGAACTACAGGCACGTGCTACCACACCCAGCTAATTTTTGATTTTTTGTAGAGATGAGGTCTTGCCAAGTTGCCCAGGAGGGTCTTGAACCTGCGGTCTCAGGCAATCCACTCACCTCAGCCACCCAAGGACATTTAACTTTTAAATTAATTTTGTAATTTATTTAGGAAAAAAGATTGTTGGGTTTCCAACAAGAGCACTTTAGAGGTAAAGTCAGTGAAAAAACAAGTTCATTAAAAAAATTTGTACATCTGAAAGAAGAGACATAAGACTAGTTTCTTCATCCCCTCAGCTGCTTTGTTCAATTTTGCATTTACATGAAGGCTTGAGATAAAATGTGAAGGAAACCTTAAAACAAGGCAATTGGCATACCTGGATAACATCGGCAGGCTTGTTTGTGTTTTCTTTGAAGGCCAAGAGGGTGGGGGCATAGATGTTGATGTTGTACTGCCTGGTGATCTCCTCCGCCCCTCGCAGGCCCATATATACATAGCCAAATGATAAATAATCTTTGTGTGCGAAGGCAACCAACTGTTGGAGCACAACAGAGAGAAGAGAGTAAAACTGGTAACTTCCATATCATGGAATGGTGGACTTCCAGCAATGGTGGGGAAGGGCCTGCTTGCTCAGCCCCACTAGGGCTTCCATACACCTGTGCACTCCTGGAACTTCTAGGGTGTTCCACGAGCAGAAACTATACAAACAAGGCAAACATTATTTTTTTCAGAGATAAAAATAATTATTTTTTCATAGATAAAGCAAAACAATCATCGAGATCTGTACTGGGTGGGAGATATAGGGCACTGGGAATTACCTGTATCCCAATGAGGTAAGATGGCAGGGACCATGCCACTGGCTAGGACACCTTCCCACTCATTTCATGTCACAGTGAGGACGAAAGATGTGCTGTGAGTGTAGCAGAGGGCATCACTAAGAGGGCGGTTTGGAGTTCAGGCAGGCTTCAACGGGAATCACACTCACCAGGCTGGCGTGGGACCTTGGGGAGGTTATACGACCACTCTAAGCCTCTATCTTGGTCTGTGAACTGGCGGTAATGTCGCCATCACTGGCTTCTTTTGAAGATTGACATGTGCATGAAAGCACTAGCATAGCAACTGGCACCAGTAGGTGCTCAATGAATGGCGGCCAAATAACATTTCTGGTCTTCAAACATTTCTCATGGAATAAACTACCACTTACAAAAAAGACAAATAGGCTACAGGTCCCAACTCGGGGATGACTTTTCACCGCCCCAAAATGAAAACGTCACACCAGCATAGAAAGTACCTTGTACAGCAGTGGCACAACAAACATTTGGTCAAACAGAAGGATATGTGGTTTATTCTCTTGCTGCCATCCAGAGAGGAATCTCACATAATTTTTATTTGTAACCTTAAATTGAAAATAGAATATCAGTTTCAATAGTTAATTCCTAACTGTATTACACTCAAGTCAGGAGATAAGTAAACAAATCAAGCATGGGTAAAAGACTGTGTGTAAAAAAATAAAAAAATGCAGACAACTTATCTTTTTGTCTTCATTTGACTAAAACTATTAAAAGAATAAGCCAGGTGTGATGGTTCACACCTGTAATCCCAGCACTTTGCGGGGCAGAGGCGAGAGGATTACCTGAGACCAGCCTGGGCAACTTGGGGAGATCTCATCTCTACAATAAATCAAAAATTAGCCAGACATGATAGTGCACACCTGTGGTTCCAGCTACTTGAAAGGCTGAGGTGGAAGAACTGCCTGAGTCCACCAGGTCAAGGTTGTGGTGGCCATGAGCATGCCACTATACTCCAGCCAGGGTGACAGAGAGTCTATTCTTTATTACTTTAATTTTTGTTTATTTATTTATTTTTTGAGTTGGGGTCTCACTCTGTCGCCCAGATTGGAGTGTAGTAGCACACTCACGGCCACCACAGTCTTGACCTGCTGGGCTCAGGCAATCCTTCCACTTCAGGCTTCCAAGTAGTTGGAACCACAGGTGTGCACCACCACACTCAGCTAATTTTTGATTTGTTGTAGAGACGAAGTCTCGCCATTGTTGCTCAGGCTGACCTTGAACCTGTGGCCTCGAACTCATGGCCTCAGGTAATCCTCTCACTCTGCCTCCCAAAGTGCTGGGGTTACAGGCATGAGACACCATGCCCGGTTACTTATCAACATTGTAGGAGCCTACATTATTCTCCAACCTTTTAAGCTAACTCCAACAAATATTTCTTCTTTGGTTAATGATCCTGGCAGGGCAGTTTATGAAGAGTGAATGTAGAAATATGATGGGAATTGTTCTCTGTTCACGCTCCCTTTCTATGTTTAACCCTGTTTTATTTTAACTCTTGTTAAAAGAATCAATTATTTAAAGCAAAATGAGATCCTGTTCTAGTTACTCTGATCCCTACTCTTAAGATACTAGAAAAAAATTGGATGCTTTAACAAAAAAATCATACACTAGCATGAACTCTGTGTCTGGTTTCTTCAGTTCAATCTTTTCTTTGTGAAATTCATTCACACTGTTGTGTCACTATAAGTTTCAAAAATAATTATTTGATTTCATGGAACCTGGTATCTTCTATAGATATGATCATTAAATATATAGCCAAATATAATGTAATTTGAATATTTTCATAAGACAAATACCTCTACATGTATAACAAATTAATGAACTGGAAAGAAATCCTTAATTTAACCATGTGATCTAATTTTTTTGTTTTTTAAGAAAATAGCCATTGTCATTCTAGGCTCAGATGCAAGATGATTATTAACAGGAATTCTTTCAGTTCCTGTACTTCGTCTGTTTTGATGTTCAGTCTCCTACAGACTTCGTTTAAATGACTTAGTCTGAGTAAGTAATTAATAATATGTGTCTTGCCCTGCTCAAAATGAAATTCAGGTCTGAAAGGACTGACCACAGAGGAAGTTCTGGGCAACTGGCAGTCCTGGGCACCTCTTCAACTACCTGTCAGTAATGTCTTCCTTGATAGTTACTTACTTTCTCCACCAAGTTCCCTGGAAGGAGGCTTTCTACAAACTGTCGTAGGTTCTCGCGGACCACCGCATTGTGGAAGAAGGAGACCTTCCCATTGATGATGCCTAGGATAGAGGGTGTGCTGTGTGCTCCCAGGTGATGGGCCAGGCGCCTCTCATACCCAGCATGGACCACACCGATTCCTACACCTGAAAAGTATGAAGATCCATGTGAAGCCTTCTGATGTCCCCCTGGTGGTTGGAGACATGCTGATGAGTAACTTCTCAGTGTGAAATTGAAATCCTGATCTAGTAGGGGAGACGGCTTTCAAATGGACTGTCTAGCATTCTTTTACTGCCAGAATTCTAGATTGGTTCCGTTTTTCTGCAGAGTAATCTGGCATTATTTAAGAGGAGTCACAAATCTTTACAGCTTTTAGAGTATCATTTCTAATTTTGGGAGTAGATGATGAGGAAATACTTCAAAAGCAAAAAGAGTAGCCTGTGCACAGTATTCCTATCTGTAAAGAAACAAAAACCTACAAACACCTTGAGAGTCAAACAAACCAGTAGAATTGAAAAAACCCTGTAACTTATCAAGAGAAGAAAATCATAGTCTTCTTACCCTTGGGAGTATGTCTCCCTTTTATATAAATCATTTTATAGAGATACTAGGAAATGCCAATTCTCAAAAAAGAGAAATAAATTAAAATCACTCACAATCCCATATCCTATATGGTCACTGTTAATATTTTCATATCTATTTGTTTGTTCCTTTTCTTACACAAATGTGTGTATGTGCATACACGTACACATAAAATACAATGGGATCATCCAATACTTGTTTCCCTTAATACTTGAATCACTTCTGTTCTTTCATCCCACCAATATATCTGCAGGGCCAGTTACTCTGCTAAACACTGGCGACACATTCCATGTTAACAGCCAGTAAAGGCATAATTTCTGTTGGCTATCTAACAGACTTCTCAAGCTCAACACTTCCAAAATGAACTCCGATCTCTCCTCCAAGACCTGCCCACCCACGCCTCTGCCATTTCAGTGGAGGGTGGCTCCATCCTTCCAGTTACTCAGGTTGAAAACCTGAAGATTTTCTTGCACCCCACATCCACTCGGTCCGCAAGGCCTGCAGGTTCTAGAATATGTCTGGAATTTAGCTGTTTTCAACACTTTCATTCTCCTCCCCTCTGAGTCATCCTTGTCTCTCTCTTGCCTGTGTTGCTGCAAGTAATCTAAATAGTCTCCCTGTTCCTCCTTGTCCCCGACAGTCTGTTCTTAAATAGCAGTCAGACTATTCCTTCTAAAGCACAGAAATGGATCACGTCATGCCTCTGCTACATCCTGCAAAGACATAACCTGTCTCCCGCGGAATAGGATGCACAATCCCCACAAAGACTACAAAGATCCCTGTAGTTTGGCCCCTGGTCCCCCCGCCTCCCTTCCTCTCCCACTCAGTCTGCCCAGTCCCCAGTATCCATACTCTGCTCTGAACACACTGGCACACTCCTGCCTCAGAGCCTGGGCACCGTTCCTTCTGCCTGGAGCGTGCATCTCCTGGGCGTCTGCGTAGCTGACTCCTTCACTAATGACCAGCCCTTCTCAGTGAGGCCACCCTCCCTGGACACCGCATTTAAAGTATGCTCCCCATCTGCTCACATTCCCTGTGTCCGCAGAGCTTACTGTCTTCTAAAAGACCACCCACTCTCCTATTTCTGTCACTTGTTTCTTGACTGCCTGCAGGGATCTCTGTGGAGTCCACTGATGTATCCCCAGCACCAGACCAGAGCATGTCACATGGATGGCACTCACTGAAACTGGGCTATCAATCCCTTTAGCCCATTCACTAAGGTTGCATGTTGAAGTTGTGTAAGAGACAGGAAAAACCAAATTATTTTCCTACTCTCATATTTTCCACAATACTTCCTCCCTTTTCAATAAATAAATAAATAAATAAATAAATAAATAAATAAATAAGCCAGGCATGGTGGCTCACACCTAATATCCCAGTACTTTGGAGGCCGAGGTATGAGGATTGCCTGAGCCCACAGGTTCCAGACCAGCCTGGGCAACTTGGTGAGATCTTGTCTCCACAATAAATAAATAAATAATGAGCCAGGCATGGTGGCGCGTGTCTGTAGTTCCAGTTACTTGGAAGGCTGAGGCAGATCGCCTGAGCCCAGCAGGCTGAGGCTGCAGGGGCTGTGAACGTGTCACTGCACTCCAGTCTGGGCAACAGAATGAGAATCCAACTCAAAATAATAATAATAATAATAATAATAAAATAATAAAATAATAATAATAATAATAAAAATAGAGATAGAGTTTTGCCATGTTGCCCAGACTGGTCTTGAACTCCTAGGTTCAGCCAGACTCGGTGGCTCAGCCTGTAATCCCGCATTTTGGGAGGCTGAGGTGAGTGGATTGCCTGAGCCCGTGGGTTTGAGACCCACCTGGGCAACTTGGCGAGCCCTCATCTCTACAATAAATCAAAAAATTAGCCAGATGTGGTGGTGCGTCCCTGTAGTTCCAGCTATTTGGGAAAGGGCTGAGGGGGAAAGGGTCACCGGAGCCCAGCAGGTCAAGGGCTGCAGTGGCCAGGAGCATGCCACTGCACTCCAGTCTGGGCGAGGGGGTGGTACTCCAACTCAAAAAAAAACAAACAAAAAAACTTCACTTCTAACACCAGACATGTGGGGGTTTCCCCCCATATATCTAGAAATCTTCCAGCAGACACCAAGTGACTGTTCTGTAATTTAAACTCCGACATTATCCACCTGGAGATAGTGTCAGCTCCCACAGGTTAGGGGCTCGATCCCTTGAGACTGCTCCTGCTTCAGATGCCTATCACAAGTCCCAAGCTGTGACTTGTGCTTCTGACCAACTGGCTATAAATCAAGATTCTTGTGACACCTTCCTTAGGTTCAACTCATTTGCCAGACCTGCTCACAGAACTCAGGAAAACAACCCTATACTTCCCCATTTACAAAGGCTACAGACAGCAAGCCAGATAATCTGGAAGAACGGCACAGGCAGGACACAGGGACAGCGGGAGGGGCTTCCACGCCCTCCAGGTGTGCTCAGCAATCTGGAAGCTCTCAAACCCAGTAGTTCAGAGATTTAAAAAAAAAATCTAGCCAGGCTCGGTGGCTCAGCCTGTAATCCCAAGCCTTTGGGAGGCTGAGGTGAGTGGATTGCCTGAGCCCGCGAGTTCGAGACCCACCTGGGCAGGCGAGACCTCATCTCTACAATAAATCAAAAAAAGCCGGGTGTGGTAGCGACGCCTGTAGTTCCAGCTACTGGGAAGGCTGAGGCGGAAGGATCGCCGGAGCCCAGCAGGTCGAGGCTGCGGTGGCCGGGAGCGGCCACTGCACTCCAGTCTGGGAGACAGAGTGAGACTCCAACTCAAAAAAAAAAAAAAAAAATTTCATTTTTTGCCAAGTAAATGTGAGGTTAGGATGGTTCAGGCAAGGTTCCTCACTTTAATGCCTCTCCCACAGGGGACGCACCTAGCCTCTCTATTCTAGGCTCAGCTGAGGGGAGGTGGGGAAGGCTACAGTCACCCCCCAGGAAACTGAGTCAGAGTTCAGGGATTCTGAGGAAGGCTGAAATTCATCTGGTAGGCACGATCAATTAGTAGCTCAATCTCCAGCCCCTCTGCCCTTTCTGGAGGATGGAGATGAAACTTGCAAGCTTCTAATCACGGTTTGGTCTTTCTGGTGACCAGCTCCCGTAAAGGGGCTACTAAGAGTCACCTCATTAGAACCAAAGATTCTCCCATCAGGCAGAAAATTCTAAGGGATCAGGAGCTCAGAGTCAGGAATCAGTCAAGACCAAATTTTAGAGTAAAAGATTGTCTTAGCCCCTGTTGCTTAGGAAATTTCAAGGGTTATAGGAGATCTGTGCAAGGAACAAACACCAAAATATACATATTCCTTTTTTTTTTCTGATTTGGGGTCTCACTCTGTTGCCCAGGCTGGAGTGCAGTGGCAGGATCACGGCTCACCACAGTCTTGACCTCCTGGGCTCAGGTGATCCTTCTGCCTCAGTCTCCCAAGTAGCTGGGACTACTGGCGCGCCACCACACCAGACTGATTTTTTTTGTAGAGATGAGGTCTTGCTATGCTGCCTAGGCTGGTCTCGAGAATATTTCTTACTATAAAGCACAATATCAAAAGTTGCTTTTCCTAATATTATGGGGAATGGTTTAATGGGCATATTTGTATATCTTTGAAGGCACATCTTTGTGTATTTGTGTGGCCATTTCCTAATAAGTAAATTCCTAAAATAAAACTGCTGAGTGAAAGGCAGGGATCTAAAAATTAATGCTTTAAAACTGCTGAACAGATTAAACAAACCTGTTGGCAGGCTACCTGTGCCTCAACGGCAGGAAAGGAGGAACCGCAGGCATATATAGTCCACTCCTCTCATTGTACAGAAAGAGCTTCAGAGAGGCTAAGTGACTTATCCCAGGTTGCAGAACTGACAAAACTGCAGAATAAGACTACAAACTGGATGTTTTAGAGGCAGAGGTAGCGCATAATTATATCACACTGTAGTCATTAAAAATAACCACAGAACAATGGCAATAAATAGAGGCACATGAAGAATTGTAGGAGCAGAAGAAAGAACAAGAATAAAGCAGGCACACACACTGCAAGGACTGGTGTTATGGAAAGACAGAAGAGACATCACCTAGGGAGGTCTCACAGCAAAGGCCCGAGGGTAGAGAAAGGGTCATGCCAAAATGGGATTATTTAATGGAATCATCTTAAAATAAAGAATGGCCTAATTCTATCATATCCTCTTAATCTCAGAGGTAGCTATTGAGAATTGTTTTACAGCTTCTTCCTCAGCTTGTTTTGTACTAATTAGCTTTTCTTTTTTTTTTTTGAGTTGGAGTCTCACTCTGTCACCCAGGTTGGAGGGCAGTGGCACGCTCCTGGCCACCACAGCCTTGACCTGCTGGACTCAGGAGATCCTTCCACCTCAGCCTTCCAAGTAGTTGGAACTATGGGCATGTGCTACCATGCCCAGCTAATTTTTTGATTTACTGTAGAGATGAGGTCTTGCCATGTTGCCCAGGCTGGTCTCGAACCCACAGGCTCAGGCAATCCTCTCACCTCGGCCTCCCAAGGTGCTGGGATTATAGGTATGAGCCACCGCGCTCTGGACTAATCATCTTTTCTATTCCAAGTATTTGCAGAAGCAACAAGCTAACCTAATTAGCCCTTCATGACGTTCATGGTTCATGACACAGACCCCATCACCATGGCAGCAGTCATGTGACCAGCCCACCCATCTACCTGCCGTTCATCTGATGTCAGTATCTGTGCTTACCTGTCCCTTTGTGATGACACGAAATAGACCACCACTCAATCACCTTAATGACCTACCTCACACCAAAGGAAAGGTTTTAAAGCATTCAATCTCAAGCAGCCATTGGTCATTGCTTTGCTAAACTCTGGTCTGGCCACATGGCTCTTTGAGTTATGGCCACTATGTTTCCTAGCTTTGGACCCCTCTAGAAGAGGCGAATCTCCTCTCTCCCTTTCTTTCTCTCTCTCTAATTTACTAACTGCTGTGCAATTCTTTGCATTTTTCCCATGGCACTGGATCACAGACTACTCCATCAGGTCTGACCTAACATTTTGGAGGCCCCGTTGGGATTTTTAACCTAACAAGTAGAATTACCATTTCTTTCTTTTGTTTTCTTTTTTGAGTCGGGCATGTACCTCTACACCTGTCTAATTTTTTTTGTAGCGATGAGGTTTTACTGTGTTGCCTAGGCTAGTCTCGAACCCCTGCACTCAGGTGATTCTCTTGTCTCAGCGTCCCAAAGTACTATGATAACAGGCGTGAGCCAACATGTCCAGCCTATTCTTTATTTTTTTTTTTTTTTTTTTTTTTTGAGTTGGAGTCTCACTCTGTCGCCCAGAGTGGAGTGCAGTGGCCACTCCTGGCCACCGCAGCCTCAACCCACTGGGCTCCGGCGATTCTTCCGCCTCAGCCTTCCAAGTAGCTGGAATTACAGGTGCATGCTACCACACTCGGCTAATTTTTGATTTATTGTAGAGATGAGGTCTCACCAAGTTGCCCAGGCGGGTCTCGAACCCGCGGGCTCAGGCAATCCACTCACCTCAGCCTCCCAAAGGCGCGGGATTACAGGCTGAGCCACCGAGCCTGGCTGCAGTTATTTCTTATTTGAATATCCTGGGCATAAGGACCCGGATTCAGTTATTTCTGAAGCAGTGCACTGCATCATTTAAGAGGGCTAGACTCTTGGGTTCACGTCCCAACAATGCTGCTTATGAGTAGTGTAACCCTGAATTAGTTTCTTAACTTTCTTATGCCTCAGTTTCCTCATCTGTAAAACAGGGTAATAACCCACAGAGTTGTTCTAGGAATAACGATCATCCACATAAAGCACTTACCACAATGCAAGGGAACTGAAATGCTCAATAAAAATTATTTATATTACATATCCTTTAGTGTTTAGCCCAGTGGTTGACACATGAAAGTTGATCAAGAAAGAAGTTTTAACTATGGAATGAATTTCTTATCATTCCTGACGCCTCCTTCAGCACTACGTTATTCTGCACTTGGAAACATGAGATCGGTATCAGTTCTTGGTGTACCTATTTTCTCTTAAACCTAATAGTGAGCGCCTCAAGGTCAGGGACAGTGTGATTATTTCTGGGCCCTCCTCCACAACACACTTATGTATAAATGGTGAATGCTCTTTCACACTAGGGACTAGTGTGATGTAGATCCCAACGAAAAGCTGTAACATGTCTCCTCTGCATAGAACTTTTATTTCCCTCACATACCACACTCCCAGCATTTTACGTTATTCTGAGATAATGTCCAAGCTTCCTGAGACCACTCAGCTAATCCTTAAGACTGTGCGCTCTTTCAGTCAATTCAAAATAGAGACGTTTTCTGCAGCAACTATCTTTTTTGGGGGGCTCGTCCAGGAGAGCAATGATCTTAAAGCGTGGCAGCATCTCAACTGGTTAGGGAATGGCCACATATCATCCTGATCTCATCCCACTGTCACTACACTGTAACCAAGTGGAACCCAACTGTCAAGAATCTTCAACCAATCTGAATGTTCCAAAGAGGAAAATGGCCTACAAACCAAATTAATCAACTTGGTCATAACTTGTCCTCCAGGTTATGAAAATCCAGAGGATTTGGGGAATGGGGTAGGGAATGGATGAAATACTAGGTAAATGTTAATTCCATGGATGCTAATTCCAGCTTCTTTCATCCTTGTCACTTTGAGTCCTGACTTACTAGAATTATATATGTAGCACAACCACCCAAAAGAATGACAAGGTCTGCAGTCATCAACGACACAAGGACACTGAAAGGCAGCACAGCACCATGGTTCAATGCATGGACTGGACAGACTACCTGGGTCCGAGTCCCAGAACTCCAATTGTGACTATGGACAAGGTACCAAAAGGGAGCTAAGTATCCATAAAAGAGGAGTGGTAATAGTACCTGCCTCACAGGGTTGCTGTTCAACATAAGTTGATGCTTATAACAGCATATGGTAAACTCCCAATAAACATAAGCTTTTTTATTACATCTGTCTTATTTCACATTGAATATCCGAGCTGAAGTTGTTATTTCAAACCACTTTTCTCCAAATTCAACTCTTCCCTACTGTATTCCCTGCCCACCCAGTAGCTCAGCTCAGAATGCAGAGTCAGTGAGCTGCTAAGACAACCCCATGGGGATGCTAATCCGCCATGTACACTTCTGATCCACCCCAGTTCCATGAAAGCCTCTAAAATTTCTATTTTATCTACTGTTGACTATAAATTCTGCCCTTAGGCAAATTCCTTCTGAAGCATGTGTACACCCTTTCCGTATGGTACAGAAGCCCTGGGTCTGGGGGGTAATGGCATGGGGCCGCCCAAAACATGGCTTCTGCTTTAAGTCCCTAGTAAACATTTCTGAGAAACTGGATTTCTCAGCCACCTTCTCCAGCTGCTCACTCCCTCTGCCTTTGGGGAAAGTCTGCATAGACCTGCTCACTGTGGAACAGTCAGGCATGACCCCCTTTCTCCTCTTTTCCTCATTTCTCACATTCAGATAGTTCCAGGAGACAGGTTCCCAGGGCCTCCACACTCTTATGCCTGAAACACCTCCCATTTGCTCACCTCCTGTCCTCACTGCCCTAGTCACATGAGTCACTCCCTTACGAGGGCTGGTCACCTCCCTGCCTCTAGTCTCACCTTCTTTAATCCATCCTTCACCCAGCTTTCTAAAGTGTAGATACCACATTCTGTAAAAACTTTTCTTGGACGTATTACATACCATAAAGTCCAGCTCCCTTATCCTGGACTTGAAACTTCTTCCTACGTGGCTCTAGGTACTACCTCACATCATGTATGTTTGCTTAGCAGGTTGAAAATATAATTGTCGCCGGGCTCGGTGGCTCAGCCTGTAATCCCATGCTTTGGGAGGCTGAGGTGAGTGGACTGCCTGAGCCGCGGGTTTGAGACCTGGCTGGGCAACTTGGCGAGACCTCATCTCTATAATAAATCAAAAATTAGCCGGGCGTGGTCGCGCGCGCCTGTAATTCCGGCTACTTGGAAGGCTGAGGCGGAAGGATCGCCGGAGCCCAGCAGGTTGAGGCTGTGGTGGCCGGGAGCAGCAACTGCACTCCAGTCTGGGCGACAGAGTGAGACTCCAACTCAAAAAAAAAAAAGAAAAGAAAATGTAATTGTGGCCCTGATCTGACTTTACCACCCTAAATCATGTAATGGCTTATGCTCTGCTACTGGGCCTTACTATTAGCTCCTAAACAGTTTTTTTTGAGTTGGAATCTCACTCTCGCCCAGACTACAGTGTAGTGGCCACTCCCTGCCACCGCAGCCTCAACCTGTTGGGCTCCGGCGATCCTTCTGCCTCAGCCTTCCAAGTAGCTGGAACTACAGGCACATGCTACCACACCCAGCAAATTTTTTGATTTATTGTAGAGATGAGGTCTCACCAAGTTGCCCAAGCGGGTCTCGAACCCACGGGCTCAGGCAATTCACTCACCTCAGCCTCCCAAGGTGCGGGATTACAGGTTGAGCCACCGAGCCCGGCTCCTAAACAGTTTTTAGTATACCACCTAGCACAGCAAAAATATGCAATTATGCTTGTGACGAGAAGCTGTTTAATCCAGTGGCTTCTACCTAATCCCAACTTCTCATTTGTTCATTAGGCACCAATAACAAGCATCTACTGCCTACCACATGTTAGATATGGCAAGCATCTACTGTCTACCACTTTAGATATGGCAAGTGTCTGCTGTCTACCATAGGTTAGATACTGCAAGCATCTGCTGTCTACCACAGGTTAGATATTGTGCTAAACTTATTCCCTTATCTTCATCCAAGAACAACTTTATTCAGTTTCAGGAAAGCATTTTGCCAAATCTAAGTACCTGAACAAGAGGTTGAAAATTTTTATCTTAGAAAAAACGCATGACTTGCAGTATTGTGTGCTCTCCAGATAAATCCAGGCCCCTCAGTGCCTATGGTTCAATTTGTCCCTTTATAGTTATACAATAGGTCTGCTAATGCCTAGAAAACAAACACACAAACACGCACGCGCACACACACACACACACACACACACACACACTCTCTTAATCCAGTAATTCTGATTTTTTTTTTTGTTTGTTCATTTTTTTTTGAGTTGGAGTCTCACTCTGTCGCCCAGACTGGAGTCAGTGGCCGCTCCTGGCCACCGCAACCTCGACCTGCTGGGCTCCGGCGATCCTTCCGCCTCAGCCTTCCAAGTAGCCGGAATTACAGGCATGCACTACCACGCCCAGCTGATTTTTTGATCTGTTGTAGAGATGAGGTCTCGCTGCCCAGGCGGGTCTCGAACCCGCGGGCTCAGGCAATCCACTCACCTCAGCCACCCAAAGGCGCGGGATTACAGGCTGAGCCACCGAGCCCGGCTCGTAATTCTGATTTTTAGGAGTTGTTAAAAGTAAATATCCTCCTTGGGTCACTAAAATTTTCCTGGTACTAAGTGGTAAATACAAAGAAAAGGCTAATGTGTGATTAAGGGCTGTTCCCTGTGGCCATTTTGGAATGCTATAGACCAAATATTTTTGCTTAGGCACCCCCCACCCCCTGCCCAATTCATATGCTAAGCCCCTGACCCTGAACGTGATAGTATTTGGAGATGGGACCTTTGGAGGCAATTAAGTCACAAGGGTGACACCTGCATGATGGGATTAATGACTTAATAAGAAGAGACATGAGACACATGGGGTCACAGCAAGTGTGCCATCCACAAGACAGGAGGAAGGTCCTCACAAGAACTCAGCCATGCTGGCATTCCATCTTGGGTTTCTAAGCTCCAGAACTGTGAGAAGATACACCTCTGTGGTTTAAGCCATGAAGCCTATGATATTTTGTAATGGGAGAATGAGCTAGGATAGGGCCTTTAAAGAAGAAATTAAGTTAAAATGGGGTCATGAGGATGGGCTCTAATCCAACATGACTGGTGTCCTTATAAAACGTAAGAATACAGAAAGAGACACCAGACACGTGCACACACAGAGAGATGACCATGTGAAGACACAGTGAGGGATCAGTCATCTGCAAGCCAAACAGAGAGGTCCAGAAGAAACCAGAGTTGCAGTAATTTTTTTTTGAGCTGGAGTCTCACTATGTCACCCAGGCTGGAGTACAGTGGCACACTCACGGCCACTGCAGCCTCAACCTGCTGGGCTCAGGCGAACTTTCTGTCTCAGTCTCCCAAATAGCTAGAACTATACGCGCATGCTACCATACCCGGCCCAACAACCAGTAATTTTTTTTTTTTTTTGAGTTGGAGTCTCACTCTGTCGCCTAGACTGGAGTGCAGTGGCCGCTCCCGGCCACCGCAGCCTCGACCTGCTGGGCTCCGGCGATCCTTCCACCTCAGCCTTCCGAGTAACTGGAATTACAGGGATGTGCTACCATGCCCGGTTGATTTTTTGATTTATTATAAAGATGAGGTCTCGCCAAGTTGCCCAGGCGGGTCTGGAACCCACGGGGCTCAGGCAATCCACTCACCTCAGCCTCCCAAAGGCGCGGGATTATAGGCTGAGCCACCGAGCCCGGCTACAACCAGTAATTTTTAAGTTCTCCCTATGTATTGGGCCTCCAACTAGATGTTGGAAGACTATACAGACAAGACCTCAAATTAGTAATGTAAAACTCAAGTGGTTCACCCCCTCTATGGGAACATGTTCCTGGAAACACCAATCACTATGAGCTTGAGAAATCATAGTCACTGCTTCTTTCCCCAAAGCCCATACAATTCAAGAGCTATAAAATCACTGTCTCCTACATACACACCTTCCAATAAATGAAATGGGCTTACCCAGTCCTTCCAGTTCCTGAACGACTTCTTTCCACACAGGCTCGATGTGGATGCAGCTGAAACACCAGTCGGAGGTGACCTTAATGAGGTAGGGTTTCTTAAAGCTGTCTGGAACGACTTCATTCACATAATGAGAAAAATGCAATAAATACTTCTCGTCAATTGAGTCCCGTCGCTCAGAATTAAAAGGGAAATTGAAAAAAGATTCATCGAAGTAAAAGTTTTCATGGAAGTGGTGGAAGTGATACTCTCGCTGCTGTTGCTGCTTCTGGTAGCCCTGGTTCTCTCCAGCATCCCCAAATTGATCATAATGTGATCTCCTTTCTTCATTGGAGAGAATCTGTAAAGAAACAAAGAAAAATAGAAAACCTCAACAACAACCCAGGCCAGGCGTGGCAGCTCACGCCTGTAATCCTAGCACTTTAGGAGGCTGAGGTGAGAGGATTGCCTGAGCCCATGGGTTCAAGACCATCCTGGCAAGACCTCGTCTCTACAATAGGTCAAAAAATTAGCTGGGCATAGTGGTACATGCTTGTAGTTCCAGCTACTTGGAAGACTGAAGTGGAAGGATCGCCTGAGCCCAGGAGGTGGAGGCTGTGGTGGCCGTGAGTGACAGAGTGAGACTCCAACTCAAAAAAATAAATAAATAAAAAAAATAAGGAGCTCATCCAAAAGACTTTTCTGTAAGCAGCTTGGAGCACATAGGAAGAAAATAAATGTGAAGATTTTGACATGTTATGGTAGGCCAAGGCAGGAGGATTGCTTGAGGCCAAGAGTTTGAGACCAGCCTGGACAGGCTCCTTATAGTACAGACTTCCCTGGCTATGTAAGTGTTCTAGGAAACCATCAGCATCAGTGTTCCAGCGAGTGTTGTTGTGAGAGGCTGTATCTTGTTCCATTGAATTTTTCTGGAGATTCTTTCAACACATTTGCCCATTTCATGATGGGTGATTTACAAGTGCACCTGCCCACACCACAACGAATGTTCAGCAGTTTTTGACCAAAAAAACTGGCATGATCCCTGTACCCCACCCTCCATATTCACCCAGTCTTGCCCCAAGAGACTTGGGCAATATAGTGATACCCCATATCTAAAAAAAAATAAATAGCTGGGCATGGTGGCACATGTCTGTAGTCCTAGCTATTCAGGAGGCTAAGGCAGGAGGACCATTTGAACCCAGGAGTTTGAGGCTGCGGTGAGCTATGATCTCCAGCCTGGGTGACAGAATGAGACCTTGTTTCTTAAAAAAAAAGAAAAAAGAAAAAAAAGATTATCTCCTCACCTAATAGTGATTAACAACAATTACGACCTGACTAGATATTCGTTTTTTTTTTTTTTTTTTGAGTTGGAGTCTCACTCTGTCGCCCAGATTGGAGTGCAGTGGCACACTCCTGGCCATTGCAGCCTCGACCTGCTGGGCTCCGGTGATCCTTCCGCCTCAGCGTTCCAAGTAGCTGGAACTACAGGCATGCGCTACCATGCCCAGCTAATTTTTGATTTATTGTAGAGATGAGGTCTTGCCAAGTTGACCAGGCAAGTCTTGAACCCGCGGGCTCAGGCAATCCACTAGCCTTGGCCTCCCAAAGTGCTGGGATTACAGGCTGAGCCACCGAGCCTGGCCTGACTAGATATTCTAAACATAGTCATTCAATATAACAAGAAACTTTTCTCTCAACAGAAACATTAAATAACATTGAAGACCAAAATATTTCAGTGGTTTAGATACTCATACTCATCTTGGCATTAAAGATTTCAACCTATCACAACACTAAACACTGTAACTGATTTTTTCTACCACTTATTTTAAGACATATAAATGGTAAAATGAGTAAAACTTAACATATGTTGATAACCAGGACTCAATCACAAGAAAATTGATTTGGTCAGACGTAATGAACTGGGATAATTCAGAACAAGATATGAAGAGCTGGGAACACCAAATTCATAGCCACAGATTTGAGTCTAGTGCCTGGTATGTCAGTTGACTTTGTTTTACTTATAAATTATTTTGAAGCTGGGCTCAGTGGCTCAGCCTGTAATCCCAGCACTTTGGGAGGCCAAAGCGAGTGGACTGGCTGAGCCTGAGGGTTTGAGGCCAGCCTGGCAACTTGGTGAGACCTTGTCTCTACAATAAATTAAAAAATTAGCTGGGTATGGTAGCGCGTGCCTGTAGGCAGAAGGACTGGATCGCCGGAGCCCAGCAGGTCGATGCTGGGGTGGCCATGAGCGTGCCATTGCCCTCCATCCTGGGTGACAGACTCAAATTATTTTGAGCTGGGCTCGGTGGCTCAGCCTGTAATCCCATGCTTTGGGAGGCTGAGATGAGTGGACTGCCTGAGCCCACGGGTTCGAGATCCACCTGGGCAACATGGTGAGACCTCATCTCTACAATAAATCAAAAAATTAGCCAGGCATGGTAGTGCGCACCTGTAGTTGGGAGACTGAGGCGGAAGGATCGCCGGAGCCCAGCAGGTCAAGGCAGTGGTGGCCAGGAGCGGCCACTGCACTCCAGTCTGGGCGACTAAGTGAGACTCTAACTAAAAAAAAAAAAAAAAAAAAAAAAAAAATTATTTTGAAGTCTAAAATTATTTTGATGTTGTAGAATGATGTGTTGCATGAGCTAAGCACTGTCTGATGAGGGGCATTCCCTACACAGATCAGGGAGCCATGGGCTTATCTTTTATGCATACTTGACAAACCTACTTAAACTGACATGTTGGAAAATTATTTAAAATTTTGTGTTTAAATGTATTTGTAACCTTATGCCACTTAAATAAATCTAGGTGAACTGATGTGTGATTCTTTAATGTAAATTTCTTTTTTTTTTTTTTTTTGAGTTGGAGTCTCACTCTGTCACCCAGACTGGAGTGCAGTGGCCGCAGGCAATTCACTCACCTCGGCCTCCCAAAACGTGGGATTACAGGCTGAGCCACCAAGCCTGCCTTAATGTAAATTTCCAAAAAAAAAAAAGCAATAGAGACATATTCAGGTAATTCTACAATTCTAATTAAATTAGCATTTAAAATATGTCAGTTTTTTCAAGAGCTGGTGTGACACTTGTTTTAACTTATTGGATATGGCCAAATATGTTCTCTCTACTATAACCTAGAAACTGGGTCCAGGGCATGGAGGATATACTCTTTCTGAAAAAACTTTATAATATAAACTGGTCACCTAAGGCATATCTGGTAAGAGCTCATGGATGCATGGTGAAGTCTGACACGATACCTCGTATGCCTTGCTGATCTGAATGAACTTGTCTTCTGCTCCGGGATCTCTGTTTTTGTCAGGATGCCTGAAACACAAATGGGCAGGCAGTGAGAATGGGTTTCATTTTTTTTTTACGCAGTGTTTTAACATCCTTGTCCACACAGTTCACTCCATCAGAGTCAAATGGAGGGCCACTTTCTTAAAATACATGGTAGAAGAAAGCAGTTGCTTTACATGACTATAATAAATGAAACTTGGAAACAGGCGACTTCTTTCAGAGCACTCCAGGTGGGTGCATTTTCAAAGCACTAGACAGTACTGCAGCATTTCACCCAGGGAAGGTGGGATACGTGGATGTCTTTCCATTGCTCCCAAACATTGCTAAAGCTGGCTCCAGGCTACATCATTTACCCACAAGAACCCACGTCCTTTTCTAGGATAGCAGCATTTCATCCCAATATGAGAATGATCTAGGCGTTTCTTCTAACAACACAGGTTGACATACAAACACCTTCTAGGATACCCTGTGAATTTGTATAATAATAACCAGGCTTCAAATAGTATCTCGCAGCTGCCTTTCAAATAATAACATTTTAGTTTTCATTATTCTTCTGGTTAGCCTCTTCTGCCTGTGATTGCCTTTTACCGATAAACGGATATGGATATCAAGGCTACACGTTTAAGATGTGAGAAAACTCTATAGTTCATGCCGAGTCATTCCAACTAATCTTCAACATTTGCTACTATAGATAGCTGGTAATTAACTGTACCTACCTTGCTGTCACATATTATTTTGTAATTTTCTTACGTTTATATCAATTTCAGCTTTGAGGATTTTAAAATTCTGGAAAGTTTGGTTTAGGCTTGCTTGGAACCTCTTAAGATCCCAAATCACTGTTTTATACAGATCGATCTTTCAATGTTCGCTTTATCAAGAACCTCTGTATGACAGAATTTATTCTTTTTTATTTTTATTTTTTTTGAGTTGGAGTCTCACTCGGTTGCCCAGGCTGGAGTGCAGTGGCACGCTCCCAGTCACCCTAGGGTTGACCTGCTGGGCTCCAGCAAACCTTCCACTTCAGCCTTCTAAACAGCTGGAACTACAGGTGCACGCTACCAAGCTCGGTTAAGTTTTTGATTTATTGTAGAGACAAGGTCTCACCATGGTGCCCAGGTTGGTCTTGAGCCCCTGGGTTCAGGCAATCTTCTTGCCTCAGCCTCCCAAAGCCCTGGAATTACAGGCTTGAGACACTGCACCCGGCTGAATTTATTCTTTATGTAATCACTTCTGCTAACTTCTAGTAAATTTCCTCTGACAAAGGTTCTGGAAAGAAAAATAATCCACTAGGAAGCAAATGACTACTAAAAACACACCAAGTACACTGGAATAAAAAAAATCTACAACTTGGACTTATTTTAGTAGGGACATGCTTGAATGAATTATACCACATATTCTGATTTCTCTAAAATGAAGGAAACTTCAAATGGCTGACTGTTTAATTTAAACATCATTCTTTCCTTAACCATTGAATCCTTGCTATAAAAATCAGTGGGGGGCTGGGCGTGGTGGCTCAGCCTGTAACCCCAGCACTTTGGGAGGCCGAGGCGAGAGGATTGCCTGAGTCCAGGGGTTTGAGACCAGCTGGGCAACTTGGTGAGACCTCATCTCTACAATAAATCACAAAAATTAGCCAGACATGGTGGCGTACGTCTGTAGTTCCAGCTACTTGGAAGGCTGAGGAGGAAGAATCGCCTGAGCCCAGCAGGTTGAGGTTGCGGTAGTCATGAGCGTGCCACTCACTGCCCTCCAGCTTAGCGACAGAGGCTCCAACTAAAAAAAAAAAAATAATAATAATAATAAAATAAATAAAAATTAGTGGACGGAAAAAAACCTCAGCTGGGTATCATGAAAACAGTATGACTGAAGGCAATGAGATGGACGTTCTAAAGCATGCTTCTGGATGACATAAAAGAAATGCGTTTTCAATATTTAAACATAGGCTAAAGGCTGAGTGGATAAAAATTATGCAATCATACAAATGAAGATTTAACATATAGAACTCTGTAGGTGAAGAGGGAGAAGAAGCGGCTGTTAAGGAGACTGAACCAAGGAGAGTACCTTGAGGGCAGCTGGGTTAGAAAACACAGATCCTGACAGACACGACCAAGGCTGAAGAACAGGGAGGAAACCACAAGACAGTTTCAGCTCATAAGAATCTTCCCCAATTGTGGCAAGATACCACAAGGTGGAAAACATCTAAAAAAGGATAGATTTGGCCCTAGGAAAGTATTGTCCAATGCTATTTTCAGTAACTATGAAACCGTTTCGTGAACTACAATGAAATATACAACCTTAAATTTCAAGTGAAGAAAATATTGTACTTATCTACTGGTGGTCTAGTTACCTTTAAAGGAATAAAAACAAAGACAGAAAAAGTAATACAGCAAAGAACTAGACAAATTAATTTACCGTTCAGTTGACTGAACCACATTATACCAATCTGCCTTTCTGAGGTGGGAAGAGTTGTTTATTAAACTGATATGGGCACAAACAAAAAGTCCCAATGATAAAGCTTAAATATTGGGAGAGAAACAGTTTTCCTGAGGAGAAAAAGTAATTGTAACTTGTTCCACCAAGCAAGGAAAAATTCTCAAGAAGTCTAAGAAACATTCAGTAAAAAATAGAGGAAGGCGGCCGGGCTCAGTGGCTCAGCCTGTAATCCCAGCACTTTGGGAGGCCGAGGTGAGTGGATTGCCTGAGCCTGCAGGTTCAAGACCCGCCTGGGCAACTTGATGAGACCTCATCTCTACAACAAATCAAAAAATTAGCCGGGCGTGGTAGCAGGCGCCTGTAGTTCCAGCTACTTGGAAGGCTGAGGCGGAAGGATCGCCGAAGCCCAGCAAATCGAGGCTGCGGTGGCCGGAAGCGGCCACTGCACTCCAGTCTGGGCGACAGAGTGAGACTCCAACTCAAAAAAAAAAAATAGATGAAGGCAACAGATCCAACTCAATAATCGACTACTTCCCCTGCCGTAGTTCATTCCAGAAAAGTAAAACCAGGAAATGTTTCTCTTTTCAGTGTATATGAAACTGTTATGAAGTGAAATTTATACCATTCCAAGTGATAAAGCATAGAAACAGCAGAAAATAACAGTATAGTAAAATTATAAAGGTAAACCGGGCTCGGTGGCTCCGCGTGTATTCCCGCACTTTGGGAGGCTGAGGTGAGTGGATTGCCTGAGCCCACGGGTTCGAGACCTGCCTGGGCAACTTGGTGAGACCTCATCTCTACAATAAATCAAAAAATTAGCTGGGCGTGGTAGCGTGTGCCTGTAGTTCCAGCTACTTGGAAGGCTGAGGCAGGATCACCGGAGCCCAGCAGATCGAGGCTGCGGTGGCTGGGAGCGTGCCACTGCACTCCAGTCTGGGCGACAGAGTGAGACTCCAACTCAAAAAAAAAAAATTATAAAGGTAAAGTAACATTTTAGAGTTTTACTGGGTGACATACTCGTTATGTTTCTATGATGATGAATTATTCCTAGAGAGAATCTAATTAAGAAAGAGAAGAAAATGACTCATTTAATTAATATCATAACACCCTTCTCAGCCCTGGAAGACAGTAGTCAAAGCTGTACCTGTTAACAGGTCACACCTACCCAAGCTGTCATCTGTGCTCCTAAAATACTGTCAAAGACCACATCCTGCCCCAAAAAATGCTGTTCCATTATGAATGAACTGCTTTCACATAGAGGCAAGAGTCTGAAATGATGCATGCGGTACCTTGGGGCAGAGTCCTGGGAAACAGGTCATATGTAATTAGAGATGCTGTTTCTTAGCATCCAATTCCGGATTCCTCATGATATGAACATGGTCTAAAATATTTACTGAAAACATATTTTAAACTACCTTTACCTTTATTTCACCAGTTCAATGTAAGATACATCTGCTCATGGAAGTACAATAGTGGCAGGCACAGTCATGCACTTAGCCTGCAATGTCACTTGCATGTGGCAGCTTTGCTCCTGTGTAACTTACTGTCTCACTCAGTTCCTTCCCAGCAATACTCATCCTTACTTACGTCCAGGATGGCAAATGACTCAACAATAATACAGCAAAAACTGCTGACACAGAAGGTCAAACTATGGAGCTCAGAGGTCATATAGACTTATCAACTCTGAGCTTCAATTTTCTCATCTATAAAACAGAGACGTTGATATCCTCCTTCCTAGGCCAATTATAAGGTTTAAATGAGAGAAAAAGTATAAAATTCAGAGGCTGGTGTGAAGTAGGTGCTTAGGGAGGATGGCAGTTTCAATCTCTCTTCTATTGCTTATGGCTGGTCCAGTGAGGGGGAGCCGCCTATGCCCTTTTCATCTTTCCTCCTTCTATCTCCCCCTCCCTCCCCAGCTCTATAACCCAGCACTTCTGCTTCTTTGGCAAGGCCAAAGCATTGGTGGAAGAAACCGATGACATGACCAAAATAAGCATGTGATTCATCGCTATCCTGGTAACTACAGTTAAAATCACAATTTTTCTATAAGACTTTTTTTACAGAAAAGTAATGCATAGTCAGTCCACTATATTTGTGGGTTCTACACTTGTGGATTCAACTAACCACAGATAGAAAAATATATATTTTTAAAACGGTATCTGTACTGCACATGCACTGACTTTTTTGTCATTATTCCTTGAATAATAACAGTATAACAACCATTTACATTGTATTAGGTATTGTAAGTAATCTGGAGATGATTTAAAGTATATGAGGATGCGTGTGGGTTACATGCAAACACTATGCCATTTTATAATAGGGATTGAGCATTCATGGATTTTGTTATTCTTGGGGGTCCTGAAATCGATCCCCTATGGATATGTTCTCTCTCTCTCTCTCTCTCTCTCCATATATATATATATATATATATATATAAAATATATATATTTTTTGAGTTGGAGTCTCACTCTGTCGCCCAGACTGGAGTGCAGTGGCTGCTCCCGGCCACCGCAGTCTCGACCTGCTGGGCTCCGGCGATCCTTCCGCCTCAGCCTTCCAAGTAGCTGGAACTACAGGCGCGCGCTACCATGCCTGGCTAATTTTTGGCTTATTGTAGAGATGAGGTCTCACCAAGTTGCCCAGGTGCGTCACGAACCCGCAGGCTCAGGCAATCCACTCACCTCAGCCGCCCAAAGGCGCGGTATTACAGGCTGAGCCACTGAGCCCGGCTATATATTTTTTGAGTTGGAGTCTTACTCTCTCGGCCAGGCTAGAGTGCAGTGGCACACTCACAGCCACCAAAGCCTCAACCTGCTGGGCTCAGGCAATCCTTCCACCTCAGCCTTCCAAGTAGTTGGAACTACAGGCACATGCCACCATGCCCGGCTAATTTTTTGATTTGTAGAGATGGGGTCTCACCAAGTTGCCCAGGCTGGTCTCGAACTGTGAGCTCAGACAATCCTCTCACCTCAGTCTCCCAAAGTGCTAGGATTATAGGTGTGAGCCGCCGCGCCTGGCCTGATTATGTATATTATTAAGTTAAAAACGTCTTCTTACTTTGACATTAAATATGCTAACAGGGCTGGGCATGGTGGCCCAGCCTATAATCCCAGCACTTGGGAGGCTGAGCTGAGAGGATTGCATGAGCCGGTGGGTTCAAGACCAGCCTGGGCAACTTGGTGGAGACCTCAGATCTACAATAAATCACACACACAAAAATCTAGCCGGATGTGGTAACGTGCATCTGTAGTTCCAGCTACTTGGAAGGCTGAGGCAAAAAGACTGCCTAAGTCCAGCAGGTGGAGGTTGCGGTGGCCGTGAGCGTGGCACTGCATTCCAGCCTGGGCAACAAGAATGAGACTCCAACTCAAATAAAAAAAAAAAGTATATATATATGTGTGTGTGTATATATATATATATATATATATACACACATACATATACGTATATGCTAACAGTACCTAAGGCAATGCTTTAAGCCAAGCATTCCCAAAAGGGAGTTTCAGAGTAAATATAGGCTTTAGCTCTTACCACTAAAAATTACAGAAAACAAACATTAGTTTTCCTACATGAAATGCTTCAGACACACACAGACACACACACACACACACACACATCCACATATGATTGTGTGTGTGTATATATAGAACATAGAAATAGAGACAAATAGAAGCTAACCATAATTTAGACTTCATTCCCCTGCTAAGACTGCTTAGCTTATATTAAACTTCTATTTCTTTGTTTCACCTACCATTCCCGGGCGAGCTTCTTATAAGCCTTTTTAATATCAGCCTGACTTGCTGTTCGGCTGACCCCTAGGACTCTGTATGGGTCAAAATCCAACGCAGACAGAATTTGCAGGATCAGAACCAGAACTATCAAGAATTGCCAGGAAATGCTCAACTTTTTCACCTCCATTTCTCTTCCTTTCCAGAGCTGAAATGATTGAAGAGGCAATAAGTTTCAGTGACAGAAGCCTAGACAGTTTTGCTTTTTAGGTAAAGGTATAAGATGAAAAATAAAACAAAAGATATTTTGTAGGAAAAGTCAAGCTGTTTGCCTACATATTTTAAAATTAAAAAATCTCATTTCTACTTTTGAATATCACAAATAAGAACTATTATAGATGAGAAGATGAGCAACAGGAATTAATAGCAATTCTCCAGAATCCTTTAATTAGAAAAGCTTTAGAAATGACTGAAATGATTGAGAGAAAAACAATAACTGAATGTTGTAAAACATAAACAAGATAAATCAGGGTGGCTATATCTCAAATACACAATTTCACTTATTCTGACAGTAATAGTTTAAAGAAAATAAATGGTTTAAGAATACTTCACTGGGTACATGTCAAATAAACTCATGAAACCATAAGATTTACCATGTGTTAAACTACAAAATGAGATAGTTATGGTGTTCTTGAGCATTAAATAAGTATAAATATGGAAATGAAATACTAAAAAAAAAACTGTGCAGTTAAGATGTAGTATGCCTCAATTCTATTCTTTCTCAGCACATCCATTTGAACAAGAAAATGAGAAGCTGTTCTTCAACCATCAGCAATATAGTCATTATAAATGAAAACCTCAGATGAGAAAAAGTGGGGAGAAAAAATTTCATTTTCCACGTAAAGGAGAATTAATGCCAAAGATCGAATAACAGGCATGATCTTAAAAAGTTTTAAGCTCCGTTGCTGGTGAATATAGTGACTGAATTTATTGTAGGGTTTGAAAATAATCCTGGCTGGGTTAACAAGGTCGTGCTGGTCTTTTTGCAGACATTTACACTCTAGAATTATGATCTTTGTTATGCCACACCGTGTTTTTTCAAGAGTCACATTTACTTTGATTTCTCGTAAAGTAATACAATTTTAATGTTCAACTGTCTAATGTGACACCTTACTCAGAAGAGCAAATTTCTAACAGTGGTGGATTTCGACAAGTATAGTTTAATGCCACCTGGGAGTCCTCATAAAACTGACAATGTTTAGAACTGCATGCAGGCGGAATAACATCCTAAAAGTAAGCAATTTCTTCCTTGTTAAGGTAGCCTTTCGTGCCTTACAAAAACCGTGAAGGTGATGTGGCCACTTTGTTAAGCACATGGGTTTTGGAATCAGACTAAGGTAAGGGTCCGTCTTCCACCACTTTAGGATCTTGGGCAAGTCATTTAAACTTGCTAAGTCTCAGTGTCCTTATTCACAACGTGGAAATGAGTAGTACTACCTTGAAGGATCGTCTTGGTATTAAACGTATGTAAAGGACTTACTGAGCACAGAGTCAACAGTCAATAAGTGGCAGTACGATCGCTGCCTCATGCAACTGTGTCAGTCCCTCCCAGTTAGAGGTCCCAATTGGCGGGGGTGGAGGGGGGGCGCCCGTGAAATTCTTTTGCCGACTCTCCAGTTCGACGGTGCCGGCCTCACAGCAGGAAACGACCTGCCCAACAGGTAGGCTGCCGCCCTCGGAGCAGCATCTTCTGGACCGGGCAGAGGCTCCCAGAGACAAGCTCTAGATCTAATCCCTGCCTCAAGCTCCTGCCGGAGGTCACAACCCTCCAAGGGGACGGCCCCCTCCCCTGCCGCCCCCCGAGAGCCCCGGACCGGGCCCTGTAGGCTCCCGGTTCCCCTCGGGCCCAGCAGGGACTGGGAACGAGAAGGAACTACCGGGAGATCCGAGCCTGCCCGGCCCCGCCGCGTCCGCGGCTCCGCGCGTCACGCCGGGAAGGAGTTACCGGGAAAGAGTACTGGCCCAACCGGCAGCAGCGTCCGTGCTCCAGCTAGTCCGCGGGGCCGGGAGCTGCCGGTCCACACCAGCGCTCGCCGGGGCCTGGGGAGGGGAAAGAGGCGGGGACCAGCCCGAGGGGAGTCACGTGATACTTAAAGGTCCGGCGCATCGAAGGCACGGCCTGAACGGGTCGAGGGCGTCTACTTGGTGAATCTGTTTTGACCCTTGCCACTCGCCGTCGGTGCGTGGCCCTGCCGCGGTTGCTATGGGAACGAGGCAACAAGAATGGGACTGGAGCCTAAGGGGTGATCGTGACCAAAGAGGCCAAAACGTGCCTCCTAGCGAGTCGAAGTTGCTATGCATGACGGGATACCACAAAGACCTCCCCGATCCACTGAGGGTTTTCACTCCTACCAGGAGGTGGCCCCTGTCTGGCAACAGTTGCTAGGATGGGGAAGCAGTCTCTGGTCCCTGTGCTCTTTAACCCTATTCATAGAATCCTAGAGCGTCAGATCAGAAGGGTCCTTAGGGATCCTCCAAATCTTCCATGTGTTGATGGGGAGACCGAGGCCCGGAGAGTGATTTGCCCGAGGCCTAGAATCCAGGACTCTTAATATCGCCAATCGAAAAGCGAGCTCCACTTTGCCTTAAGCTCCGGGAAAACCGTGTGGGGGTACGAGAGGAAAAAGGCACAGGTGAATGAAGTAAACTTTCTTTGAGCTAATGAGATAGGTCCCTTGGGGATGTAAAGAGCTTTCCTGCTCCCCTGGCTCTGTTTTTATTTTTTCTCCTTTAGCTGTTACCACTATCTAACTTACTGTATCTT
Source organism: Cephalopachus bancanus (assembly GCA_027257055.1). NCBI lineage: Eukaryota > Metazoa > Chordata > Mammalia > Primates > Tarsiidae > Cephalopachus > Cephalopachus bancanus. The sequence continues at coordinate 62,029 of JAPVLO010000272.1, forward strand.
TTGTTTATACTCTTTATCGAATGATCCTCCCACTGGAATGTAGAGCAGGAATTTTGTCTTTTTTTGTCTTTTTACGTCTATATTTTTGGTGACTACAGACTCAATGCGTATTTGTGGAGGCCGGGTGTGGTAGCTCAGGCCTGTAATCCCAGCACTTTAGGAGGCTGAGATGGGAGGATTGCTTGAGCCCAGGAGTTGGAGACCGGCCTGGGCAACATAGTGAGACCTCGTCTCTGCAACAACAACAACAACAACAACAACAACAAAAATAGCTAGGCACGGTGGTGCACGCTTATAGTCCCAGCTAATTGGAGGCTGTGACAGAAAGATCACCTGAGCCCAAGAGGTGAGGCTGAGGTGTGCTGTGAACATGCTACTGCACTCCAGCCTGGGGGTGACAAAGTGAGCCTTTGACTAAAAATAAATAAATATTCGTGTGATTCTATTCTAGGTGAACTCTTAGTTAAGGGTGTGAGCTGTAGTGATTCTATTCTAGGTGAACTCTTAGTTAAGGGTGTGAGCTGTAGAGTCAGGTTCAGGTTTGAATCCTGCCTGCCTCTGCCACTTACTACTCGTGTATCCCTGAACCTCAAGGTCTACATCTGTAAAACCGGTGGAGGGGGTGGGAAGAATTTCCTGGCAGGACTGTCCTCAGGAATAAATGAGATAAGCATGAAAAGTGACTAGCACAGTGACTGGGACATAGCAAATGCACAGTCAACAGAAACAATTACTTTTGAAATGTGGAAATGAGGCAGGGTAGCTAGCACAGGTTAGACATAGATAAATTTCCCACAGTGGGTTTTAGGAAGCATTCATTTTTAGTTTTTATTTATTTATTATTTTTTAATTGTTGAGTTGGAGTTTCTGTCGCCCAGACTGGAGTGCAGTGGCACGCTCCTGGCCCCTGCAGCCTCGACCTGCAGGACTCCTGCGATCCTTCCGCCTCAGCCGTGCAAGTAGCTGGAACTACAGGTATGTGCTACCATGCCTGGCTAATTTTTGATTTATTGTAGAGATGAGGTCTTGCCAAGTTGCCCATGTAGGAAGAAGCGTTCATTTTAAAAATTACATTTTACTGCAGGCCAAGCTGGGAGCCTACCCTATCCCCTTGGCAAATCCAAAGAAAATCTCATCAGATGTAAGTAAGATTAGGACAGCCCAGCCTTTCAGCTCATAATTGCTAACAATCCTTCAGGACACTACCCACTCCCCAACTTGTTTAGTAAACAAGTTAACCTAATCAGGCCTTCAGGACACAAACCCCATCATCCTGGCAGCAGTCATGTAACTAACTCACCCATCTGCCTGACGTTCATCACCTGACGTTAATACTTGGGCTTAGTCAGGCTCGGTGGCTCAGCCTGTAATCCTGTGCCTTGGGAGGCTGAGGTGAGTGGATTGCCTGAGCCCATGGGTTCGAGACCCGCCTGGGCAACTTGGTGAGCCCTCATCTCTACAATAAATAAAAAAATTAGCCGGGCATGGTAGCGCGTGCCTGTAATTCCAGCTACTTGGAAGGCTGAGGTGGAAGGATCACCAGAGCCCCAGCAGGTTGAGGCTGTGGTGGCCGGGAGCGGCCACAGCACTCCAGTCTGGGTGACAGAGTGAGACTCCAACTCAAAAAAACAAAAACAAAAAAACTTGGGCTTACCTGCCCCTTCTTGATGAGTAAAAAGACCGTCAGTCAATCACGTTAATGACCTGGCCCCATCAGAAGGAAGATTTAAAAGGCATTCTACTTCAAACAATAGTTGCTGTTGCTTTGTTAAACTCTGGTGTGTCCATGTGGCTCTTTGCATTATAGCCATGTTTCTTGGTTTTGGCCCTCTCCCTTACCTTGGGCAGGTGAATCTTCTCTCCCTCTCTAATTTACTTTCTAAATAAACTTTGCTTGAAAACTTTGCTAGCTGTTCTCAAATTCATTTTAGAAACAAGCCGGAAGGCCCGGCACGGTGTTCCATGCCTATAATCCCAGCACTTTGTGAGGCCAAGGCAAGAGGATTGCCTGAACCGGAGGTTCAAGACTAGCCCAGGCAACTTGGTGAGCTAATTTACAATAAATTGAAAATTAACTGGGTATGGTTTTACATGTCTGCAGTTTTCCAGCTACTTGGAATGAAGGATCGCCTGAACCCAGCAGGTCGAGGCTGCAGTGGCGTCAGAGTTGGTAGGGTGGGTGGGAGGGAGAGACGAGGGACTGGAGGATCATGTATCATGGCTTGATTGGATCAGACATTCGGAATTGGTCTGGGCACGGGGAAGATGGGGAACTTACGGTTTTACTGGGGGCAAGGGAGGGGGCTAGAAGGAAGGCATACCCCGAGGGAGTAGAATGGGGCGGGCCAGAACATGGCTCCAGAATGGCTGTACTCCCTCTAGTAGTGTAACCTCCTCCGAGCAAAAGCTGGGGGGTGAATTCTGTCTGGCAGGGAGCTGGAGCCACCATCGCAAAGCGCGTCCGCACTCAGTAGGGGGCGGTGTCGCGGGAGCGGGGCTGGAGCGGCGCGGTGACGCGGAGGTGGGTCCTGGAACGGGGCGGTGGTGACACGAGGACGGATCGTGGGGCGGGGCGAGGCGCGGGGTGGCTCTGGAGGCGGGGCGGGACCGCGGAGTGAGATTCCGGAGGCGGGTTTTGGGGACCGAGTGGTGACGCAAGGATGGGTACCGGGAGAGGGGCGGGGACGGGACCCGGGCGAAATCGCGGGGGCGGGCGGTGACGCGGTGCCGGGACCAGAGGCGGGGCGAAATCCTGGGGGCGGGGCAGGTCTCGGGTCCTGGCGGGTTCTCAGGGCGTGGCGGTGACGTACGGCGGGTCCTGGGGCGGAGGCAGGTCCCGGGACGGGGCGATATCCTGGGGGCGGGGCGAAGCCTCCGAGGGGTGTCCTGGGCGGGGCGGTGACGCGGTGGCGGGACCAGGAGCGGGGCTGTTCCGGTGACTGGCCCTCCTCTGTGATGGGTGCCTCGTTGACTAGCTCTCCTCCGTGATCTGGGCTCCCTCCATTGGCACTCCTCTGTGATGCAGGGGCGGGGCGAAGCCCTGGGGGCGTGGCGGTGACGTGTAGCGGGTCCTGGGGCGGAGGCGGGTCCTGGATCCCAGGGCAGGCCCTGGGGGCCCGGCAAGGCGCTTTAACCAAGGCCCGGAAGCGGACGAGGGCGACCCGGGACCCCGCCGTGTTCCCGCCATGGACGAGGCGGACCGGCAGCTTCTGCGACGGTGCCGGGTGCGGCTGGTCCAGGAGCTGCAGGTGGCCCCGCTCTGGGACGTTCTGCTGCACCGCGAGCTCTTCAAGCCCGACATGATCGAGGACATCCAGGTACGCCCCGCCCCGCCGGCGCTCCCCTCCCTCCTCTTCCTGCGTTGTCCTCTCGGGCACCCACCCCCTTGGGGATCCATTATGTGGGAACCCCGTTTTCCCTGTGGCATCGAGCCTGCACAACCCTCAACGGTCCCGAAGAGCCCCAAAGACCTCTCGGTCGAGTGTTCGCTAAAGCGAGTCCACGCCCTGCTCCACCAGCGAGCGCTGCTCGTACTTGTGCTGCTTCTGTGTAAAAGAAGTCTCAGTACTTTGGAAGGCCGAGGTGAGAGGATTGCCTGAGCCCAAGGGTTCGAGACCAGCCTGGGCAGGTTGGCGACACCTCACCTCTACAATAAATCAAAAAACTTAGCGGGCGTGGTGGCACGTGCCTGTAGTTGCAGCTACTTGGAAGGCTGAGGTGTGAGGATCGCCTGAGCCCAGCAGGTCGAGACTGTGGTGGCTGTGAGTATGCCACAGCACTCCAGCCTGGGTGACAGAGTGAGACTTCAACTCAAAAAAAAAAAAAGAAACGCTTGAGACGATGAAAATTTTGAAGCATTCCTTTGAGTGAGAAGCAGTTCATGAGCTTCAGGAAGCACAACGCTGAGGTCTAGTGTTCCAATGACAACATCAGAGGCAGGTATATATCGGGAAAATGTATTTTTTGGTTTTTTTTTTTTTAGTTGGTCTTGTCGTCACCCAGGCTGGAGTGCAGTGGCACGCTCACGGCCACCGCAGCCTCTACTTGCTGGCTCAGGGAATCCTTCCACCTCAGCCTTCCAAGGAGCTGGAACCACAGGTGTACATCATGCCCAGCTAATTTTTTAATTTATTGTAAAGACAAGGACTCTCCAAGTTGCCCAAGCTGGCCTCCCACACCTGGACTCAGGCAATCCTCTTGCCTCTGGCTCCCAAAGTGCTGGGTTTACAGAAGTGAGCCTATGGAGACCCACAATTGTCTGTCCATATTGTGACAACCCCTAGGGAAGGGCATGGCAACTGTTGTGTTCCAGAGGTGGCCCCACGTCCCTGAGAGTTAACAAAAGGAGGGCTTTCCCTTATCTCCTATGCACTCCAGGTAAATAACTTCAAAGACTCCTTAACTTCCCTGCATCCTTTGCCCAATTAATTGAGATGTAAATCCCAATTATTCCATTTTCTTAGTAATCATGAGTTTGAATAATATAGCATCAAGGTAACTGTAAGTCTTGTGGTTTGTATAACTTTTGCGTACTTTTTTTTTTTTTTGAGTTGGAGCCTTACTCTGTCGCCCATACTGGAGTGCAGTGGCTGCTCCTGGCCACCGCAGCCTCAACCTGCTGGGCTCCGGAGATCCTTCCACCTCAGCCTTCCAAGTAGCTGGAACTACAGGTGTGCGCTACCACGCCCAGCTAATTTTTTGATTTATTGTAGAGATGAGGTCTTTCCAAGTTGCCCAGGCGGGTCTCGAACCCACGAACTCAGGCAATTCACTCACCTTGGTCTCCCAAAGCATGGGATTACAGGCTGAGCCACCGAGCCCGGCCACTTTTGTGTACTATTAACAGCATGTAGTGATGAATGATGTCTTAGACCTTATTAACTCCCTTTACTCTATGGAAAGCTTGATTAATATTTCTGCTGCGTGTTACTGATAAGAAGCTGGGCAATACCTCTGGTAACCAGTGCCAGGAAATGTGGACCATAAATGTCACTGTAGACAAAATGCGGCTATAACTTAAGTTCTACACAAAGCTCTGCCAGTCATGTAGTCAGTGTATGAGTACCAACAATCCTGAACTTATAAAAGCGGACTGTAAAACCTGAAGGGTGAGCAGAACCATTTTAGAAAGGCCAGGAGCCCAGCTCTGCTCCCTGAATTCGAATTCAGAAATAAACTGCTTTTGACCAGTTTCCTGCCTCTTGATTTATTGGGGTCGAGGGTTAGCAGCCGCGTGTTACTTGGACTGTAAAAGAAGCAACATTAAATTATTTGATTGGTTTGCAGTTGCGAAGTTGCCTTTTTGAAGGTATGTTTGTTGGCTGCTTATGATTGGCTGGGATTATATTTTATTTCTGTCTAACATAAGCATTTATCAGAAACGACCTAAGTTAAATTTTGCTTCTGTTTATGGTGTAACCGAGATTTAGGTCACTTTATGAGACCTGGATTTTGTCTGCTCAGGGTTTCTTCAGACTTGGCCACCATTTTAATTTACTTTAACACTTGTGAGGAAGGAGGAATGTGTGTTTTTACTTCTCTAGCTTAGAGGTTCTGGGTACCTGCTTTGGCATCAGACTGCCTGCAGTGTATCCTTGGGCAAGACGCTTACCCTCTCTTAGCCTTAGTTTCCTGGCCGTGAAATGGGGACAACAATATTGTCTTCAGGACTGAGTGAGATAATGCAGGTGAAACAGTATACTGTCAGGCGCAGAGTAAGGGCTCAACCTGCCCTGTCCTCTTTGACCAGCCCCTTATGTGTTATGTTTTTTTTAGATTTTTAAATTTTTTGAGTCAGAGTCTCTTTGTTGCCCAGATTGGAGTGCAAGTGGCATGCCTCAACCTGTTGGGTTTAGGCGATCCTTCCACTTCAACCTTCCAAGTAGCTGGAACTACAGGCGCGCGCCACCATGCCCAGCTAATTTATTTATTTATTGTAGAGACAAGGTCTCGCCATGTTGCCCTGGCTGGTCTCAAACTTGTGGGCTCAGGCACTCCTCTCCCCTTTGCCTCCCAAAGTGCTGGGATTATAGGCATGAGCCACTGCCCAGTTTAAGTTTAGGTTTTGTAAAGGGCTTTTAGAAATGAGGGCACCTGATGCAGGTAATGAAGATCAGTGAAGTCAATTTGAGTTTTTCTTTAAAAGCACTTTCACATCTTTTCTTATTTCATCCTCACCTCAGTCCTGTGAAGATACGGGAACTATTTTCTATCCTGAGTTGCTGCGGGTATGAGTGTCTGGCTGGAGACTTGGCCAGTGTCCTGGGGGTACCTGGCAGGCTAAGTTGCTGGTTTTGGCAAAAAAACTCAGTGAGTTTTTTTGGTGGGGGGACTCTCATTCTGTCACCTAGGTTGGAGTGTGGTGGCAGGATCATGGCTCACTGCAGCCTCGACCTGCTGAGTTCAGGCAATCCTCCTGCCTCAGCCTACTGAGTAGTGAGCACCACCAATTTTTTTTTTTTTTGTAGTCATAAGGTCTTACTGTATTGCCCAGACCAGTCTGGTCTCAAGCATTCCTCCTGCCTTGGCCTCCCAAAGTGCTGGAATTACAAGCATGAGCCACTGTGTCTGGCCAGCAAAAGAGTCTTTAATAGGAGAAAGTGGTCAGTTGCGTATCATATGAGTAGTGTTCAGTTAAAAATAATGGAAGTCCTAGCCGGGCTCGGTGGCTCAGCCTGTAATCCCGTGCCTTTGGGAGGCTGAGGTGAGTGGATTGCCTGAGCCCGCGGGTTCGAGACCCGCCTGGGCAGCGAGACCTCATCTCTACAACAAATAAAAAAATCAGCCGGGCGTGGTAGCGCATGCCTGTAATTCCGGCTACTCGGAAGGCTGAGACAGAAGACTTGCCGGAGCCCAGCAGGTCGAGGCTGCGGTGGCCGGGAGTGGCCACTGCACTCCAGTCTGGGCGACAGAGTGAGACTTCAACTCAAAAAAAAAATAATAATAATGGCAGTCTTATGAGCACTTGCTGTGGTCTGTATGGGGGAGGGGAAATGGTTTGAGGTCACAGTTTTTGCCCTCAGGCACATTCACAGGTACCAAGAGCCCAGACACCTGTGGAGATCCCATGGTCGGGCATTATAGGGGGCAACTCTGTGTGCTGGCTTGATGTTGCCAGATAGTTCACGTTTTTTTGTTTTTTTTTTTTGAGTTGGAGTCTCACCCTGTTGCCCAGGCCGGAGGGCAGTGGCATGTTCCCGGCCTCCGCAGCCTTGACCTGCTGGGCTCCGGCAATCCTTCTGCCTCAGCCTTTCAAGTAGCTGGAACTACAGGCACGCCCTACCACGCTTGGCTAATTGTTGATTTATTGTAGAGATGAGGTCTTGCCAAGTTGTCCAGATGGGTCTCGAATCCGCAGGCTCAGGCAATCCACTCACTTTGGCCTCCCAAAGTGTGGGATTACAGGCTGAGCCACCAAGCCCGGTGATAATTCACGTTTTTAAAGAGAAGCTAGAAATCTGTATTTCCTTGACAAATTAGGTTTTGTAAAGGGCTTTGATAAATTCCCTGACTTAAAATGTTAGCAACAAATTCAGCGTTTTTAATTCTTTTTTTGTACTTGTAGAGACAAGGCCTTCCAAAGTGCTGGGATTATAGGTGTGAGCCACCTGCCCAGCCTAGAATTTTTAAAGAATCTTGTGGTAACCATAGGCTGCCATTTTTGCCATCCTGGTATGACTGCTAAACACACAGACTTTGAAGCTAGATGGATTTGGGCCCTTATCCTGGCTTTGTTATATATTAGCAAATTGCAAAAAACCCTAAATCAAGGAACCAACCAAAAAAACCCTCTTTCTGTGATTCAGTTTCCCTCGTTTGTAAAGTTGGGAAATTGTAATTTAACCTCTTAAAGTTATCAAGAGAGAAAAAAAAGAAATAATAATTTAACAGTGACCTCCTGTGAGTGTTCAGTAAAGGTTGAGAGAAATCTAAATGCCACCATCTATTTGCATGTAGCTATTGCTAGTGAGATATTTTCAGTGCTGTTCATGACAGTAGCCATTAGCCATGTATGGTTATTTTTAAATTTTTTAATTTTTGAGTCAGAGTCTCACTTTGTTGCCCAGGCTACAGTGCAGTGGCACGCTCACGGCCACCCCAGTGTCAACCTGCTGGACTCAGGCAATTCTTCTACCTCAGCCTTCCAAGTAGCTGGAACCACAGGTGCACACCACCACACCCGGCTGATTTTTTTAATTTATTATAGAGATGAGGTCTTGCCAAGTTGCCCACGCTGGTCTTGAACTCCTGGACTCAGGCAATCCTCTTGCCTTCACCTCCCAAAGTGCTGGGATTACAGGCATAAGCCACTGCTCCTGGCCTATGTATGATTTTTTCAATGTAAGTTTGAAGTAATTAAAAGTAAATAAAGTTAAAAATCTGGTTCCTCTGTTATACTACCCAAGTACTCAGGGACCACATGTGGCTGATGGCTACTATATTGGACGGCGAAGATAAAGAACTTGTCTGTTATCACAGGCTTTCTGGGACAGTGCCACAGTGGTTTATTTGAGGATTTGTTGGTGTCATATCTCTGTGGAGCCTTAAGGACTTAGCAAGTGCTGCGTCTCCAAGCACAGGCAGCAGGTAACCAGTGTCTTTCTCCTATCTTAGGGACTAGCCCTACCATCCTGACACTGTTTGTCAACCTTGACCATTACTCGGTCTCCACAGTCCCCCCAGCCAGTGCCCATGTCCTGTCATTTCTCCCTCATGCCTCTGCTCCGTCATCTTATTTTATTTTTTTTGTGAGTCAGAGTCTCACTCTGTCACCCAGGCTGGAGTGCAGTGGCATGCTCACAGCCACCACAGCCTCGACCCGCTGGGCTCAGGCTATCTTTCCGCCTCAGTCTTCCAAGTAGCTGGAACCACAGGTGCGTGCCACCATGCCCAGCTAATTTTTTGATTTATTGTAGAGACGAGGTATCACCATGTTGCCTAGACTGGTCTCGAACCCCTGAGCTCAGGCAGTCCTCCTGCTGTGGCCTCCCAAAGTGCTGGGGTGGGATGAGCCACTGTGCCTGGCCCATCCTCATTTCTTTCTCTTCCAGCTGCACCATCTTTGCCGCCTCCTGATCTGCCTGTGGTGCTCACTCCTTTCCATTGCCCACCCTGACCCCAGGATGATTTTTTTGAAAAGGCAGATCTGACCATGCTCTTCCTTCTTAGAAAAACTCTTTGGTGCTCCTCTCAGCTCTCAGGGTGTATTTCTTGGCCTGTCCATGCAAGGTCCTTGTCCCTTTCTGCTGTCTACCTCCTCCCTTTATAAGTCTCTGAATTCACTATTTACTTCCTGATGTTCCCTTGGGCCTCATTAGTTGAGACATCCCCAAGACTGAGTTGGGTGGCCCTGAGACCCCTAGCCCCATGTGCCTCCCCTCTGGACACTGGTCGCTTTGCTGTGTCATTGCTGATTTGTCTGATTGTGTCCCCCATTAGATGTTTGCTCCTTGAGGCCTAAAACTGTTCATGGTTGTATCTTTAGCACTTGGCACAGTGCTGGGCATATAGTAGATGCCTCCAAAGCAGGGAATGAACAGATAAGTAAAGGCTGGTGAGTGGCATACATCTAGTGGTCCTGCTGGCTCCATTTCCGCCCATGTGTCTGATTGTTCAGACTTACGAAGTCTGACAGTTAAGTTCATGAACTCATCCTAGAACGTGCTACATACCTTGTTGCTGATTATACTATGGTCACCTTTGAAGTACTTCCCTTTGGAAGCTTTGCACTGATGCCTGTGCCTAGTCCACCTGTCAAAGCAATTTTGGAACTCTTTTTCTGGAATGGCTATTAGAGTTGTCATCGTATTACCCTTGATGTCCTGAATGCCATCAAAATGTCTTCTTTTCAATATTTTCTTTATCTTTGGATAAAGAAAAAGTCACTGAGGACCAGATCAGGTGAGTAGGGAGGGTGTTCCAATACAGTTATCTGTTTATTGGCTAAAAATTCACTCACAGACAGTAATGTGTGAACTGGTGCCTTGTCATGATGTAAGAGCTCCTTCGGGACCATTTTTACACACATCTTTCTCACGCCAAGATTTTTGGTTAAGATTTTCCTGTTTCTCTATCAATGTTTATTTGGTCTTCTTTGCTTCTCACAGTCAACTGACAATTTTGATGTCAATTTGATGAATTTTGCAATGTTTTCATCAGTTCTGCTCGTTACTGGCTGTCCTGACATCTCTTCATCAGTGATACTTTCTCTCCCCTCAGAAAAACTTTTAATCCATTTGTACACTGCTGTTTTCTTCATGGTGTTATGCCCATAAGCTTGGACTAACATGTTCCTGATTTCACTTCCACTTTTGCCAAGTTTAATAAGAAATTTAATGTTTGTTCATTTGCTCTAATTTAAGCTTTGACATTTGTATCAGCACACAAAAACATGCAACAACAATAATGACCACTCAGCAAGACACTGCCACACGTTGATACAAACACAGCTGTGAGATACTAATATACCAAGGTTATGAAACCTTACTGAGCTGTTTGTATAGTGCTGCCAACATAAATGCACAGTGGCAAGTTCGTGAACTTAATTGCCAGTTCTCATACACTAGACAGGAAATGGGGGGATACGGTGAGGGTCCATGAATGTACATGAACAAATACTTTCGTGTCTTTCTTTTCTTTGTTTTTTTTTTTTGCAAACTTGTCAAGCAAAGTTTATTTAGAAAGTAAATTGTGGGGGGAGATTCACCTTCTCAAGGTAGGGGAGGGGACCAAAGCTAAGAAAACTGGCGGTCATAGCTCAAAGAGCCACGTGGAGACACCACAGTTTAGTACACCACATTTTAACAAAGCGATGACTTCATGTCTTTTTTTTCAAACAGCTGGCTGGCTCCGGATCTCGGCGGGATCAGGCCCGACAGCTGGTCATAGATCTAGAGACTCGAGGCAGTCAGGCCCTTCCTTTATTCATCTCCTGCTTAGAGGACACAGGCCAGGACACGCTGGCTTCACTTCTGCGAACCAACAGGCAAGCAGCAAAGCTGTCGAAGCCAACCCTGGAAAACCTTACCCCAGTGGTGCCCAGGCCCGAAATTTTCAGACCAGAAACAACCAGACCAGTGGACAAAGGTTCTGAAGGATCCAGTAATGTCAGTGAGTATCAGGAGAGTGGTTGGTGGGTGGGCATGATGAACAGTCATTGAGGAGTGACTGTGGATACAACTGGGTGGGCTGAGAATCTGAAGTTAACTCGGGTGTTGTCCTTCTGAGGCTCATAGAGGTGGGTGGATTATTCTGGTAGGTCTTCAGATTTAATTTTGACAGCCTGTCCTCTGAAAGGCATGTGCTGAAGTCTATTTTGGATGTCTCAGGTTTCTTATTTTTATTTTTTTCCCTGCCTTTGACATAGCATGTCCCAGGTTTTTGTTTTTGTTTTTGTTTTTTTGAGTTGGAGTCTCACTCTGTCGCCCAGACTGGAGTGCAGTGGCCACTCCCGGCCACCGCAGCCTCGACCTGCTGGGCTCCGGCGATCCTTCCGCCTCAGCCTCCCAAGTAGCTGGAACTATAGGCGCGCACTACCATGCTCAGCCAATTTTTGATTTATTGTAGAGATGACGTCTCGCCAAGTTGCCCAGGAGGGTTTCGAACCCGCAGGCTCAGGCAATCCACTCACCTCAGCCTCCCAAAGTGCGGGATTACAGGCTGAGCCACCAAGCCCGGCCATGTCTCAGGTTTTTTTTTTTTTTTTTTCCTTGAGTTGGAGTCTCACTCTGTCGCCCAGACTGGAGTGCAGTGGCCGCTCCCGGCCACTGCAGCCTCGACCTGCTGGGCTCCAGCGATCCTTCTGCCTCAGCCTTCCAAGTAGCCGGAATTACAGGCATGTGCTACCACGCCTGGCTGATTTTTTGATTTATTGTAGAGATGAGGTCTCGTCAAGTTGTCCAGGCGGGTCTCGAACCGCGGGCTCAGGCAATCCACTCACCTCAGCCTCCCAAAGGCGCGGGATTACAGGCTGAGCCACCGAGCCCGGCATGTCTCAGGTTTTGATCAGAGTTTCTAGACCCAGCTACTGCTTTGGATTTGTGTTTGGGTCTGGGTGGGTAACTTGGGCTAACCTATGCCTGGGGGCAGGAGAGAGGCCTCTGTTTGTTGAATGTGCCCATGTAGACATTTATCTGTGTGGTATATGCTTTACCTTCTTCCCACACTGCAACCCTGTAAGAGCAGATACTATTCGACCCATCCTTGCTGATGAGGAAACTGACTAAGGCTCAGGGAAATTAAATAATTTGCCTAAGGTCACCAGGCTACATCTAATAAAATGCATACAGCTAGATGATTTTTACCTGTGTGTGAACACCCACAGCAAGACAGAAAATATTCTGGCTGGACATGGTGGCTCATGCCTGTAATCCCAACTTTGGGATGCCAAATTAAGAGGATTGCCTGAGCCCAGGGGTTCAAGACCAGCCTGGGCAACTTGGCAAGACCTCGTCTCTGCAATAAACCAAAAAATTAGCTGGGCATGGTGGCACACACCTGTAGTTTCAGCTACTTGTAAGACTGAGACAGAAAGATCATCTGAGCCCAGCGGGTTGAGGCTATGGTAGCTGTAAGCACACCACTGTACTCTAACCTGGTTGACAGAGTGAGACTCCAACTCATAAAAAAGAAAAAAGAAAAAATATTCTGGTGTCCTATAAAACTCTTTAGTCTTTTCCCAGTCGATTCCCACTCCCCCTTCCCGAGATAATCACTGATCTGATCTCTGTTATCATAGATCCCTTTTGCTTGTCCTTGAACTTCAATAGAAATGAAATGAAAAGTCTACTCTTTTCAGTCTGGCTTCTTTCACTCATCACCGTAGTCATTCCTATTGTGCTTATCAGCTGTTAGTTCTTTCTCATAGCCAGGTGGCAGTAGTGCCTATTCCGAACAGTCCACAATTGATTTAGCCGGTCCATTGGTGGACATGTGGCTTGTTTTCAGTAAGGGCTGTGTTCCTGTGGCAGCATGTGGAGCTCCAATGCTTCCTATCTCATGGTTCATAGCTGACCATTGGGTGGCATTGATGTTAATAATAGGAAGTGTTAGGACGGCTGGATCTGAGTCTTGCAAGAGAGAACAAGAGGAAGACAAATTAGCCTGAGAAGGAGTTAGAAGGAGTATGCCACAGGAAGAACAAGGATCTGGGTGGCGTGCCATTTTGAGAAAAGCTTGTACATAAGGAACCTTGGACCATTTGCCCTTGTGGCAGCAATAGAGGTAAAGTTGAAGGAGTGTATGAGAGGCAAGAGGCCCGCCTTGGGTCCCAGCTCCTGGTCGCCCAGCTGGTATTGAGGAAAAAAGAATGAAATGCTTAGGACAGATGTCCTTTTCTAGCGAGAGGGTCCTGAGACCTTTTAGAATGCATTTCAGGCGGGCTCGGTGGCTCAGCCTGTAATCCCAGCGCTTTGGGAGGCCGAGGTAAGTGGATTGCCTGAGCCCGCGGGTTCGAAACCCACCTGGGCAACTTGGCGAGACCTCATCTCTACAATAAATCAAAACTTAGCTGGGTGTGGTAGCGTGCACCTGTAGTTCCAGCTACTTGAAAGGCTGAGGCAGAAGGATCACGGGAGTCCAGCAGGTCGAGGTTGTGGTGGCCGGGAGCATGCCACTGTACTCCAGTGTGGGCAACGGAGTGAGACTCCAATGCAAAAAAAGAAAAAAAAAAAAAAATGCATTTCAGTAGGGAGCCCTTCGCTACCCCAGATTGAGGGTTCCCTATGGGGAGTCCTAAAGAGACTAAGGGATTGGTCCTGAGAATGGTCTCAAAAAGCCAAAAAGAGAAAAACCCATCCATGTTCTCAATTGGCGTCTCAAGAGTGAGTCAGTGGAATCAGCATGTGTGGGATATCAAGTGAGAAAGAGAGTCCCCTTGGTCCCCTTGACCCTGATCCAGAGGCAGTCCTGCCAGTGGTAAGGCTGCTCCTATGCGTGTTCGGAAGACTTGGCACCAAGATTTCTAAGAGGCAGAGCCCTGAGCCCCAGCGAGAGAGAGATTCCGAATTGATAAAGCAGTTTTTCAAGCCCTTTCTCAGACCTTCTAATGGAGGAAGAAGTTGGGTAATATATGGACTCACCAGTCGATGGTGTTGGAATTTCATACCAGATAAAGCTGAGGCAATGGGAAGGTCTGGCCAAAGTGGTTCATCAGGTTGGGTGGTGAAAGAGGAGAAAGGTGAAGAGAATATCAAGGAAAGAATTTCATCTCTCTCCCTAATGGACTGCAGTAGTCTGCCATCTTGTCCCAGAACCTTCAGGTTCGTCAGGGAGTTGCCTTTGAGTTCCAGCACAGTCCACAGAGAGACTTGAGTTAGAAGGGAGGAGAGTGAGAGAGCGTGGAGAGGACTCCACAAGTAGGGAGCTAAATCCCCATGTGGGGTCACCAAAAATGTTAAGTTGGTGAGCCAGTGCTGCTGGAAAGATGTAAAGAATTGCACAAAGAGTAGGTCAGAAAAAGTTTATTTAGAAAGTAGATCAAGCGGGCGTGGTGGCTCAGCCTGTAATCCCAGCGCCTTGGGAGGCTGAGGTGAGTGGATTGCCTGAGCCGGCGGGTTCGAGACCCGCCTGGGCAACTTGACGAGACCTCATCTCTACAATAAATCAAAAAAATCAGCCGGGCGTGGTAGTGCGTGCCTGTAGTTCTGGCTACTCGAAAGACTGAGGCGGAAGGGTCGCCGGAGCCCAGCAGGTCGAGGCTGTGGTGGCTGGGAGCGGCCACTGCACTCCAGTCTGGGCGACGGAGTGAGACTCCAACTCAAAAATAAAAAAAAGAAAGTAGATCAGAGAAAAAGGGTAGATCCTCCTCTCCAAGATTGGAGAGGGGGCCAGATGCCTAGGGAACATTTGGTGGCGAATGCTTGAGGTTGAAAGCTTTATTTATTTATTTATTTATTTATTTTTTGAGTCAGAGTCTCACTCTGTCGCCCAGACTAGAGTGCAGTGGCCGCTACCGGCCACCGCAGCCTCGACCTGCTGGGCTCCGGCGATCCTTCCCCCTTCAGCCTTCCAAGTAGCTGGAACTATAGTCACGTACTACCATGCCTGGCTAATTTTTGATTTATTGTAGAGATGAAGTCTCGCCAAGTTGCCCAGGCGGGTCTCAAACCTGCAGGCTCAGGCAATCTACTCACCTCAGCCTCCCAAAGGCATGGGATTACAGGCTGAGCCACCGAACCCGGCTGAAAGCTTTATTTTAATTTAATTTTTTATTTTTTGAGTTAGAGTCTCACTCTGTTGCCCAGACTGGAGTGCAGTGGCCACTCCCGGCCACCGCAGCCTCGACCTGCTGGACTCCGGCGATCCTTCCACCTCAGCCTTCCAAGTAGCTGGAAATACAGGTGCGCGCTGCCATGGCTGGCCAGTTTTTGATTTATCGTAGAGATGAGGTCTTGCCAAGTTGCCCAGGTGGATCTTGAACCCGTGGGCTTAGGCAATCCACTCACCTCAGCCTCCCAAGGCGTGGGATTACAGTCTGAGCCACCGAGCAGGCTGGTTGAAAGCTTTAAAAGAACCTGCGGGCTCAGGCAATTCACTCACCTCTGCATGAGCCCGTGGGTTCGAGACCCACCTGAGCAGCGAGACCTCATCTCTACAATAAATCAAAAAATCAGCCGGGTGTGGTAGCGCGTGCCTGTAATTCCGGTTACTTGGAAGGCTGAGGTGGAAGGATTGCCAGAGCCCAGCAGGTCGAGGCTGCGGTGGCTGGGAGTGGCCACTGCACTCCAGTCTGGGCGACAGAGTGAGACTCCAACTCAAAACAAAAAAACAGCAAAAAACATAAAAGCTCCCCTTTTATTGGGGGCAGATAAGCACAGGAGCTGTCGCCATGGTGATGGAGTGGGGGTCTGTGTCATGTTGATCACGAAGGGCTGATCAGCATAGATGAGCTCAGCTTTGTCGCTTTCAATAACGACTCTCACACGATTCTTCTGCAAGCTGCTTTAATCCCAGGTTACTACATCATTCTTCTTCTTCTTTCTCCTATTCGTGACCTTAAATCTAGTATCTCTGCCAATCAATTAAGGTAACGCGGCACGCACCGATAGGCCCGTAAGAGAGGATTGTATGCTGACATCCTTTAGTTGCCTTATTAGGGCTTGTTTTGTCTTGTGGTCTGGCTGCTTCGGGCGCCATGTTAGGGCGGAGGCGCTCCACAGCTCCCCCTTTTTTATTTATTTTGGCAGGAGAGGGTAGTGGTCACAGCCCCCATATAACAAGGACCATGTAAGACAGTCTATCTCGCGCGTGTAATCGCCAGACCGACTGCCCACCTGTCCGACACCGATTTTCTGGGATGGGAGAGGCGGTGTCAACCCATATGCAGCTGGACATGCCCTCCACGGGATAACTCCTCCTGGGCCCCCGTGTGCAGTACTATCTCACATCCTGCCCTGTTCTTATTGCCCTAACGCGACAACCCGGACCTGAGGGGATTGATCCACCTCCATGGCAGCAAAGGCCTGCGCTAGTAGTGCACGGTCACGTGCATTGCGTTGATGCATTGCGTTGATGCATACGGCAGAGACAATAGAGGCACAGGACACAACAAGAGAATAACAAAAAGGCCATTGAACCCATTCCCGCCCACTCTTTAAGGTGGTATGCCGCCTGGGCGATCCGGGAGCCAAGGTTTGAGCGACTACTGGATCTACTCTGATGGCGCTGATGATTTCACGACGTAGAGCCTCCGTCAGTTGTCAAAACTCTTGGGACCAATTACCTAAAAGATGGAGGGAAAGCTTTCGAGAGAGGTTAGCAGCAATGGTCATATTGTGGTATGGGATGCCGGTTACGCATAAAGCAATAGTGTGCCATTCACACCCTATTTGCACCATGCGCCAGAGAATGTCTACTTGTTCTTGTACCACGTCAACTCTTTGGTTTAAGATCATAATGCCGCCACACAAGTGACTGTTAATATTACTTTGGCAGCAACAGTGGAAGACAAGGTGTTTAAAGTGGTGGCGGTCTGTACTGTGGTACACATGGCAACAGCGGCTGTAGCAGCTGCAGCGGCCGCCATTGCAATTGCTGCAATGATGGCGGCTGTAATGCCGAAGTCTCTCCTCTGTCTAAAAGGAGAGAGAGCATTAGGGCCCCAGCAAGAGTGTAATAGAAATCAGGGGCTGGTGCCAGTTAAAAATCTGGGGAAAGTACGTGCCGAATAAGTGTCTAGGAAATACTGTTAAAATTCCCCATTGTTGCTCAGCACGACTTATGGGGAGGTTCAGCATCAGCGTTCCCAGCAGAAGCCACGTCATCGGACTCATCATCAGCAATCGGGGTTCGTTCCTCGGGGGTCTTTGTAGTGCGTGTTAGTCGCTCAGGTACCCACACCGGGTCTGGGCTGTCCTGTGGAAAAACACACACAGATCCTCTCGCCCACGTTAATACTGGGTCGGGACCTCTCCATTGTCCCGTGATAACATCTTTTCATTTAACATAGCCCCTTTTATGCGGTACTGCGCCTAGATGGCGGTCCGCAGCAGAATTGTTCTCGTTGTCCAGCTGAAGAAAATTTAAAGTTAATAATGCTAATGAAGTCTTTGTTTAGGTTTGTAACCCATGCCTATTCCCCCTTTTTGTTTTTGAAGTAGTTCTTTTAGTGTGTGATGAGCCCTCTCGACTATCCCTTGACCTTGGGGATTATAAGGGAGCCCATGGTGCAGGTCCACGTTCATTTGTGCACAGAACCGTTGAAATGTTCGGGAGGTGTAGGCGGGGCCATTATCTGTTTTGATTTGCTGAGGCATGCCCCAGGCAGCCCACGCCTCCAAGCAATGGGAGATAACATGATGTGCCTTTTCTCCAGCCATGGCCGAGGCAAACAAAATTCCGGAACAGGTATCTATGGAAACATGGACATACTTGAGGTTACCGAACTCTGCCACATGAGTGACGTCCATTTGCCAAACCCGTGAGGGGAGAAGGCCTTTTGGATTCACCCCCCATGAAGGGGGGTGGTGGAAAGTAACACATGATTCGCAAGATTTTACAATGTCTCTGGCCACATGACATGGTATTTGGAAACGGGTCTGTACTGTTTTTGAGTTAACATGAAACTGGGCATGAAAATCTTGTGCCTTTTGGGCAGGGGTTACAAAGAAAGCCTGTTGAAGTGCGTAAGGTTGTCAGCCTGGGCATTACCCTCACTGAGGGGTCCTGGTAGGCCAGTGTGCGCACGGATATGCTGAACAAAGAATGGCTCTGAACGTTGCCATATCAGCTGTTGAATTTTGGAGGCAAATGTATGTATAGGGCTAGCGGGGGATATTCGGCCTGCCACTTCAAGAGATTTAACTAAATTGATTACATATTGGGAATCTGACAACAAGTTAAACGATCGAGAAAAACGTTGAAATACGGCCAAAACAATTTGAAGCTCTACCTGCTGAGGAGAGCCGGACTGGAATTGTATTACCGTCGGGGAATGTCCATCTGCCACATATGCGCCAAGACCAGTTTTGGAACCGTCTGTGAAGATATTAATAGCCTGAGGAATGGGGTCATTTCGAGTGATTTGAGGGAAAATGACCGGGTGTTCTTTTACAAAGGACAGCATGGGATCTTTTGGGAAATGATTATCTATCTGTCCTACAAAGCTGCACCTTAGGATAGCCCATACATCCACTGTAGCAGCCAATGTCTGCACTTGTTAGGCGGTGTATGGCACCACGAGGAGGTGCGGCTGTTGGCCAAAATGCATTAGGCATTGTTGTAGTCCACGGATGGCCAACTCAGCAACAGCGATTGGATAATGCTCCACTGTTTTTAGTATGGCAGTCTTCGGATGGATCCATAATAAGGGGCCATCCTGCCACAGTACTCCCGTTGGCTGAGTCTGAGTAGGGAGAATACAAAGCCATATAGGGCTCTCTAAGGAAACACGCTTAAGAGCGGCTATACTAATTGCTTTTTCTACCTTATGTAGGGCCTCTCTAGCCTCCTCTGTGAGGGATCTAGGGGAGTCTAAATGCGGGTCCCCAAAAATTCGCCCTGCGGCCTGCATCATTCGGGCCACAAAGTCTGAAAAGGGCTCTGTGGAACCTTGAGTAATTTTGGTGAGATTGCCTGATACCTCCCCTCGGCTAGGCAAGGCCTTCCAGGCTCGCATTGCCATGTGATTAATTTGATCATACACAACCTGGGGATATCCTATCTGTTGGTTAGCAAAACGGCCCTGCCCCAACAGCATATCAACGTCCCAAACCCCGTTACCCGCCGCCCGGTTTCTTGCTGCCTGCTCATTAGCCAATTCTATGTAATAGGCCTTCCAATCTAAATATTGTCCCGGGTTCATGCAAGCCTTCACTAATCTCTGCCAGTCTCCGGGGGTCATGGCGAACCGGTCTAGTGCCTCCACCATTGCTGTCGTGAAGGCAGCAGTGAGCCTGTACGTTCGTACGGCCTCTGCGAGGTTTTTCACTGTTTTGAAATCTAATGGTTCATGGTACCGGTTCCCTGCATTGTCCACGAACACCGGAAAAGTTTGCCATGTGCTGCTGGCATGGACCTCCCTCCACACTTCATTGTTGAAAGAAGCGCCTCCTTTTCCGGGAGGCGCAGAAGGATTATACGGGGGAGGAACTCCTACCAACCCAGGGACAGAGGATCCGCCCTTATCTCGGGCGCGGCCCCGACTGAGTTCTAACTTTTCAACTTGAGTCATGAGATCTCTAAGTTCCTCATCTGACTCCAGTTCTGAGTCAGAGGCTGCCTCACTGTTCCCTCTTGAGGAAGTTGATCGTTCCTCTTTTATTTGGTCAAGCTGCTGCTTGGCCTTGCTTGACTGTTTGCACGCACTTTTGATCTTCCAAACAGGCACGAACCAGTCTCCAAAGGGGCTGGACCCCGCCTGCCACCTCTCCTAGCTCTCGGGCGCGGTCAATATCCTGCCCCACTTTGTCCCAACTACCCACTGTGAGATTCCCCGAAATGGCAAACCACGGTGCAATCTCGTCTACCTGTGTGATAAAATCAGTCAAGGTTTTATCCCTTAATTGTAGTCCTTTTGTTCTTAGGAGAGTTTTAAGAGCCTGAAAAAGCGGGTGAGAGGAAGTAGTGCCCATGTTAGCAAAAAGGGGATCACCTCTACACCGAGGGCCCTTTTAGATTGCCTCTTTACCGAGGACCTTCCCAAATCGCCTCTTTACCGAGGACCTTCCCAAATCGCCTCTTTGCCGAGGACCTTCCCAAATCGCCTCTTTGCCCAGGACCTTCCCAAATCGCCTCTTTGCCGAGGACCTTCCCAAATCGCCTCTTTACCGAGGACCTTCCCAAATCGCCTCTTTACCGAGGACCTTCCCAAATCGCCTCTTTACTGAGGACCTTCCCAAATCGCCTCTTTACCAAGGACCCTCCCAAATCGCCTCTTTACCGAGGACCTTCTTAAATCGCCTCTTTACCGAGGACCTTCCCAAATCGCCTCTTTACCGAGGACCTTTCTAGTTTTTTCCCTCCCTTGTGGGATCTACATACCAGTCGACTGCCCTGAGCAGCTGCAGTTCTGAATCCAAGGATTTCGGCTTCTTCGAGGTCCCCGTACGGGCCACCACTTGTCGCTTTCAATAATGACTCTCACACGATTCTTCTGCAAGCTGCTTTAATCCCAGGTTACTACATCGTTCTTCTTCTTTCTCCTATTCGTGACCTTAAATCTAGTATCTCTGCCAATCAATTAAGGTAACGCGGCACGCACCGATAGGCCCATAAGAGAGGATTATATGCTGACATCCTTTAGTTGCCTTATTAGGGCTTGTTTTGTCTTGTGGTCTGGCTGCTTCGGGCGCCATGTTAGGGTGGAGGCGCTCCACACAGCTTGGCCCTTTATGGCAGGAAGACAAATACTTTGGACAAAAGGGTAATTAGTACAAAGCATGCTTGGGGGGCTACAAGAAAATTATCAGTAACTACCTCTGGGAAACCAGTTTTGTTTCTTGTTTAATGATTATAAGATGGGTTGAAGTAAGCTGCTGAAAAACCATGACAAAGCTAAGCAATGTTAAAATGGCTGCCACTCTGACAAAAGTTACTCCATTTAATGGTTAACTTTTTTTAAAATTTGAGTTGGAGTCTCACTCTGTCGCCCGGGCTGGAGTGCAGTGGCATGCTGCTCATGGCCACTGTAGCCTCGACTTGCTGGACTCAAGTGATCCTTCCACCTCAGCCTTCCAAGTAGCTGGAACTACCGGTGTGTGCCACCACGCCCAGCTAATTTTTGATTTATTGTAGAGACAAGGTCTCATCATGTTGCCCAGGCTGGTCTCGAACCCACAGGCTCAGGCAGTCCTGTCGCCTCTGCCTCTCAAAATGCTGGGATGACAGGCATGAGCCACCACAACCAACTGTAATGGTTAACATTACCGAGTACTTACTATTTGCCCAGCACTCTTTCGAATGCTTACATAAACTAGCTAATTAACCTCCCCAACTCTCTTGTAAGGTAGGTGCTACATGTTCCCCAGTTTACTCTTGAACAAAGTGAGTCACCGATTGGGAAATGCCTTGCCCCAAGTGACACATCTAGTGAGAAATGGAAAGAGGACTGCAGTCCAGGTGCGCCTTTCTGTCTGCTGCCCTGGAGAGCCCCACATGTGCCTGGCATTGTATTTCTTTTATCCAACCCTTGTTGAGGGCCATTGTGTTGTTCTGCAGTGGCCTTGGATGTGCATCTATCTCTGACTAGGGGATATCTTTCTAGAAATGGAATTGTAGGTTAAAGGGTACAAGTTTCCTTTTGATAGATGCTACCAACTTATGCTTCAAAAGTGTGTTATTTTCACCAGGTATGGTGGTTCGCACCTGTCATCCCAGCTACTTGGGAGTCTGAGGTGAGAGGATCCTTGAGCCCAGGAATTCAAGGCTGCAGTGAACTATGATCCTGCCACTGTGCTCCAGCCTGGGTGGCAGAGCAAGACTCTGTATCTTAAAAAAAAAAAAAAAAAAAAAAAAGCTGTCATTTTATAATCTCACCAGCCATGTGTAAAGATGACCATTTTCCCACATTCTTGCAAACTATGTTAACACATTTTTCTTATGTTATAGGTAAAAGTGGTATCTGTTTTTTGTGCTGAATAACTGATTTTTTGGACAAATCATTAAATCAGAGAAACAAAGTTGATGAGGGTATGCAACTGCATTTGCTTGACACACAAGGAAGAAGACTGGTTCCAGAACTCCCCACTGTAAAGGAAGCAAACGAAATGCAAAGTTCATCTGTTGTTATTTGGTTCTGGGAAACATCAGTTTGAGACATTCACGGCCAACAAACTGAACTTAAAACTTCTTGTTCTTTTGTTAGGCATTTTTTTTCTGTTTGCTGTGAATGTGTATTTCTAACAAGAGCATAACTTTGACAGGTAAATAATGATAGCAATAGTAAGATCCCTTTAAATGTGAATATCGATCAGGTGCAGTGGCCGCTATCTGTAATACCAGCACTTTGGGAGGCAGAGGTGAGAGGACTGCCTATGTCCAGGAGTTAAAGACCAGCCTGGGCAACTTGGTGAGACCTCCTCTCTACAATCAACCAAAAATTAGTCAGGCATTGGTGGTGCACTCCTGTGGTTCCAGTTACTTGGAAAGCTGAGGGCAGAAGGATCACCTGAGCCCAGAAGATCAAGGCTGTGGTGGCCGTGAGCATGCCACTGCACTCCAGCCTGGGCAACAGAGTGAGATACTGACTCAAAAAACAAAAAAGTGAATATCAGAGCTCCACCGTGCGACCCAGCCAGCTGTAGGGTTGTTCCCAGCAGGCTGGAATCCAAACCAGGGCCTTGAACACTCGCAGGCATTGTTAAAGGTATTTTGGTTGTTACCCAAAACACTGAAAGAAACTGGCCCTGACCCTGAGCCAAATTCCTTAAACTCTCACGTAAACTTCATACCCTGATCCCTTGCTGTGGATACAACCTAGGTGGGACGCCTCTTTTCTCTTACTGTCTGTCTTGAGGATTGCTGCAGCATTCCAAGTCCTCGCATGAAATCTGTGGACTAGCCGGGCTCGGTGGCTCAGCCTGTAATCCCGTGCCTTTGGAAGGTTGAGGTGAGTGGATTGCCTGAGCCCGCAGGTTCGAGACCCACCTGGGCAACTTGGCGAGACCTCATCTCTACAATAAATAAAATTAGCCAGGCATGGTAGTGCACGCCTGTAGTTCCAGCTACTTGGAAGGCTTAGGCGGAAGGAACGCGGGAGCACAGCAGGTCGAGGCTGCGGTGGACCGAGTGAGACTCCAACTGAAAAAAAAAAAAAAGAAATCTATGGACTGATCGCCCCAGCATTAGTGGTGGTGGTGCTGCTGGATCTCCTCTCTCTCTTTCCCTCTCTCTCTCTCTTCTCTCTCTTTCTCTCTTTCTCTTTTCTCTTTCTCTCCCTTCTCTATCTCTCTTTCGCTCTCTTTCTCTCCTTCTTCTCTCTCTCTCTCTCTCTCTCTCTCTTTCTTTCATCAGAATCTCACTCTGTTGCCCAGGCTGGAGTACAGTGGCACACTTACTGCCACCACAGCCTCGACTTGGTAGGCTTAGGCAATCCGTGTGTCTCAGCCTTCCAAGTAGCTGGAAAGACAGTCATGAGCTACCATGCCCAGCTAATTTTTAAAAAAGTTTATCGTAGAGATGAGGTCTTGCTGTGTTGCCCATTCTGGTCTTGAACCTGTGGGCTAAGGCAATCCTCTCGCCTTCACTTCCCAAAGTGCTGGGATTACAGGTATAAGCCATTGCGCCCAGCTATGACTTTAAAAAAAAAAATATATAAGAGATAGTCTTACTCTGTCCCCCAGGCTGGAGTGTAGTGGCATGATCATAGCTCACTGCAGCCTTGGATTACTGGGCTCAAGTGATTCTCCTGCTTCAGCCTCCCTGAGTAGCTGGGACTACAGGCACATGCTACAATGCCTGGCTAATTAAAACCAAAAAAAATTTTTTTTTTTATAGCGATAAGGTCTCCCTGTGTTGTTCCTGCTGGTCTCAAACTCCTGGGCTCAAACAATCCTCCCACCTCAGCCTCCCAAAGTGCTGGAATGACAGGACTGGGCCACGGTGCCAAGCCAACATAAGTGCTTCTTTCTTTGGAATCCCAACTGGCCCCTTTTTGGGACAGTTTAGGGTATTCCCTGTGGGAACTCCCTTGATGCCGCTTTTGGGAGATTCCAGCCATGGGTTCAGCAGGGCAAAACACCTCCCTTCCCTGGGGCAGGATGTTCTTCCCTCTTCTCTTTGTATTGGAGACACAGGCATGTGCCCAGTGACTCTCAGGCTACAAGACTGGTTCTTCTGTATACATACTTAGTGCTGGCCCCACGGGAGCTACTGTTTTGAGAAGGCTATGCTCATGTACCACGTATCTGACTGAGTTACCCTCCTAGAGGCCCCTGGCATTCCATACTCTTGCAGCCTCCCATGCTGCCCACTGCTACCCTTTGCCCGTGCTTTGCCCACTGCAGTCCCAACCTTTCCTCTTTCCTAGGATACCACTTGGTTGATTTGCTCCCTGCACAGATTCCTGTAGCCCACAGGCCCTTGAGAGCAACCATTTTACTTTGTCAATTGATCCTGCTTATTTTAGGAATGAATGAATTCCTTAGTAGTGATAAGTCTGGGGCACAGCAGAACTTTGGAAATGAGCAAATGTTCTGAAAATTAAGTTTGTGGACAAGTAGAAGTGGAACCATTTCTAATTTTAAAAAAGTATCCAGCCTGAGCAACATAGCAAGACTCTGTCTCTACAAAAAATAAAAAATCAGCCAGGCATGATGGCCACTGCTGTAGTCCCAGCTACTCAGGAGGCTGAGGTGGGAGGATTACAAGGAGTCCAGGAGTTCCAGGCTGAAATGAGCTATGGTTGTACAACTGCACTCCAGCCTGGGCGACAGAGTGACTGTCTTTTCAAACAAATTTAAACAAATGAAAAAGGGGATGTGAATGCTTTTCTGGTGTGGCTTTTAAGCTGGCACGAGGATAGTTCCCAGCAAGAGGTCCAGGCCTGCTCTAAGCAAGGAATGGCACCGTTGTGGAGTGTGAGTTCCACCACAACCTAGTGGTTGCTACTTTGTTCTCCTTGTTGGTTTTTTTTTAAGTTGGAGTCTCACTCTGTCACCCAGACTGGAGTGCAGTGGCCGCTCCCGGCCACCGCAGCCTCCACCTGTTGGGCTCCGGCGATCCTTCCGCCTCAGCCTTCCAAGTAGCTGGAACTACAGGCGTGTGCTACCACGCCCAGCTAATTTTTGATTTATTGTGGAGATGACTCGCCAAGTTGCCCAGGCAGGTCTCGAACCTGCGGGCTCAGGCAATTTACTCACCTCAGCCGCCCAAAGCGCAGGATTGTAGGCTGAGCCACTGATCCTGGCTTGTTCTCCTTGTTTAAAAAAGAAAAATGTGAGCCAGGCTCGGAGGCTCAGCCTGTAATCCTGCGCCTTTGGGAGGCTGAGGTGACTGGATTGCCTGAGCCTGTGGGTTCGAGACCCGCCTGGGCAACTTGGCGAGACCTCATCTCCACAATAAATCAAAAACTTAGCTGGGCGTGGTAGCGCGTGCCTGTAGTTCCAGCTACTTGGAAGACTGAGGCGGAAGGATCGCCGGAGCCCAGCAGGTCGAGGCTGCGGTGGCCGGGAACGGCTACTGCACTCCAGTCTGGGCGACTGAGTGAGACTCCAACTCAAAAAAAAAAAAAAAAAAAAAGAAAAATGTGGGACTGGGTGCGGTAACTCACACCTGTATTCCTCCCTTTGGGAGGCTGAGGCAGGAAGATTGAGCCCAGGAGCTCGAGACCAGCCTGGGCAACATAACAAGAATTTGTCTCTACAAAAGTAAAACAATAAGTTGGGCGTGGTGGCACATCCTGTAGTCCCAGCTACTCAGAAGGTTGAGGTGGAAGGATGATCTGAGCCTAGAAGGTTGAGGCTGCAGTGAGCCATAATCGTGCCACTGTACTCCAGCCTGGGCAACAGAGTGTGACCCCAATTCAAAAAAATAAAATAAATAAAGGGTGCCTGGCAAAATAAATAAATACATAAGATAAAAAGAAAATTAAAAATGTGTCACCACCTTATAGGCTGGTGGCCAGTGGAGTTCTTGCTAATTGAAATGAAAACTCTTCTGACGTTGAAGGAAAACGCCCATCTTTACTCATTTGTTCACTCTGCAGATATTTCCTGAGGACCCACAGACAGAGAGCATCTGCTCTCATGGGGCTTGCCTTACTCCTTTCTGTTGTGGAATTTCGGCTTAAGGGGTCACGCTATCTATACTCTCCTGTGGGTGGCTTTCTTTACATGTCCTATTTTGAAGGTTGTCCATGGCATTACATGTATGAGTGCTTGTTCCTTTTTAGGCTGTGTGTTGTTCCCCTGTGTGGCTGTAGCACAATTCCTGTGTCTACCAACTTGTTGTTGGACCGTTTTTTTCCGGGTTGGGGCATTATGACTAACGCCTCAGTGAACATTCGGGGCCAAGTCTCTTGTGCCCGAACGCAGTCATGTCCCTTGATGTATACCTGAGGGTGGACTCAGGGTAGGTGTGTGGTACACTTTGTTAGAGACTTCTAGGGAGTTCTTCAAAATGGCTTGGCTGCTTGGCTCTCTCACCAAAAGAGCCTGCGGGTCCCTGAGTTCCAGCTCCTTTCTGTTTTGGGGGGGCTGTCTTCATAGAGTCCCTTGCCCCTCCCCATTGGACTCCGCCATTCATGTTTTCCTCTTTCCCTGTCTCTCCAGGTGTTCCAGAGAAGTTGAGGGGAAGTGCGGATTTGGTGAGTCTCCATGGATTTGGGGCTAGTTGCCTGGGCTCCGGTCCCTTCCCTGCAGCTGGGTCGGGAGCCTGGCTGGCTGGGGAGTGCCGGTCAAGTCCCAGCCTCCCATGGCTCCCTGACCCGGTCCAGCCCCACTCAACCCTGCCTGCACTTCCCACCTGTAAAGTCAGAGGGGGTGGGCCTAAGGAGAGGCAGGTGTCAGAACTAGCTGGGGCTCCTGCTGCATATTAATTTATCACTCTCATTCATGAGTATTCATCGAGTGGCTCCTGTGTGCTGACCTCAGGCTCCCGCTGGGGCTGCCTGGGGAACAGCCCTCCATCTAGCAGGGGAGAGAGAAGTCAGGCAAATGAGTATGTAAATATAAACAGTGATGAGTACTGTAAGCAGAAAGAATAATGGCTACTGTGAGAGAGCCTTAAAGGGGGCTGAGCAGGGCTTGGTGCTGTGTCTCACGCCGTAATCCCAGTACTTTGGGAGGCTGGGAGGATTGCTTGGGTTTAGGAGTTTGAGACCAGCCTGGGTAACATAGCAAGACTCATCTCTCTACAAAATTAGCTAGATGTGATGGTACACGCTTTCAGTCCCAGCCACTCGGGAGGATGAGGCGGAAGGATCATCTGAGCCCAGGAGGTGGAGGCTGCGGTGAGTTGTGATTGTGCCACTGCACTCCAGCCTGGGCAACAGAGTGAGACCCCGACTCAAAAAAAAAAAAGAAAAGAAAAAAAGGGAGGGAGGACTGAGCCTGGGGAGGAGGCAGCCTCAGATGCTCTGAGGAGGCCTGGGCCTGAGTGCAGACAGAGCTGACCACACAATTCTCAGCTGTGCCCTGACTAGGTGACCTGCAAGGTTCTGTGGGAACTATTTATGGGTTGCTGGAATCTACACTGCAGCTCCCTGAATACCGGGATGGGAGTTCGTCTCTCCCAGGCTCAGTCATGTGGTTCAGCATGCCTGTCTGCCCTGCCCTTGGTTGTCTTCTGCCTGGGAATCTGGGTGGGGACCCTGCCACTCCTGCCACAGGAGGGTAGACACCACTTTCTGTCCCATCTCCCAGAACTGTCCACCAGTTGGGTGAGAGCAGGGGTCGCCTCCTCCCTGAGGAGGGGGCAGGAGCCTGGGTTTACATGGGTCCCCTGTGGGCAGGCCTACATCCTGGATGCTGAGCCTTGTGGCCACTGCTTCATTGTCAACAATGTGAACTTCTCCTGCAAGTCGGGGCTCAGCACCCGCACCGGCTCCAACATTGACTGTGAGAAGCTGCAACGCCGCTTCCGCTTGCTGCATTTCATGGTGGAGGTGAAGTGTGACCTGACAGCCAAGGTACAGCCACTGTCCCTGAAGGGAAGGGGGGGGCATGTGAGGACGTGTCTTGCCAGGGACCCCAAAAGCCAGCCAGCCAGCCAGCTCTCCAGGCAAGCCCTTTCTTTTTTTTGAGTCAAAGAATCTCACTCTGTCGCCCAGGCTGGAGTACATTGGCATGCTCACAGCCACTGCAGCCTCTACCTGCTGGGTTTAGGTAATCCTTCCTCTTCCACCTTCCAAGTGGGTGGAACCACAGGTGTGCACCACCTCGCCTGGCTAAGTTTTTGATTTATTGTAGAGATGAAGTCTTGCCATGCTGCTCAGGCTGGTCTCGACCCCCTGAGCTCAGGCAATCCTCTCGGCTTGGGCTCTCAAAGTGCTGGGATTATAGGTGTGAGCCACTGGGCCTAGCCTCAGGCGAGCCCTTTCATCTGGAAGACCGTGGGAGGCAGGATAACCCAGTGGTTCCGCGTTCAAGCTTCAGACTCAAAGCAGTCTGGGTGTGAGGACTGGCTCTCTGAACTACCTGCTGTACCTCAGTTTCCTCATCTAGAAAGCAAGAATAGTACCCATCCCGTAGGTTATTGTGGGGATTAAGTGAACTATGCCTAAGCACAGCAGCAACACAGAACAATGGTTATTTTCACTACTGTGACTGTCATTGCTTCAGCCTTGGCTCCAGGGAACCCAGAAAGTGCCCAGGCCTTCGGGCTGGGCCCTTTTGCTGCCTGGACAAGGGCTGGATCCCTCAGTGTGCCTGGCTCACACATAACTTCCCTTGTAGAATATGCTGCTGGCTTTGCAGGAATTGGCGCAGCGTGACCACAGTGCTCTGGACTGCTGTGTGGTGGTCATCCTCTCTCACGGCTGCCAGGTAGGGGGCATCCCTCTACTTGGCCTTCCTCCTTGGGTAGAAGCAGGGTAAAGGCTATGCTGAGAGGCCATGCAGGAGCTCTATCCCTTCCTGTGGTCAAAACACTCTTGGCTTTGTGGGGAAGAGCTGTGGGGCCCTGTTCACCGCCTGTTTTCTCGGGAGCCGTCTGGTTCTCTGAGGAGTTGGCTGTGCTTTCTGGGTGGGGTCATGTTCCTGGGAGAAGCCATCTGGGAGCGGGAGGGAGGAGGCCAGGTCTGCTCACAAAGCTGCTGCCCCTGGATTTTATTCAGAGCCGCGCACAGCACACAAGAGTTCTCAGCTCCTGCCCCTATCCTGCCTGGCATTGTTGCAGGCCCTTTGCTGCTGGACTTGGGACACTGGGACACACTTGGGGTTTGGCCACTCCTGTGCTGGGTTATTGTAGCCAAGCCTCTACCCCTTCCTGGGCCTCAGTTTCCTCATCTTTTTTTTTTTTTTTTTTTGAGTTGGAGTCTCACTCTGTCGCCCAGACTGGAGGGCAGCGGCCGCTCCCGGCCAGCGCAGCCTCGACCTGCTGGGCTCCAGCGATCCATCCGCCTCAGCCTTCCGAGTAGCCGGAATTACAGGCGCGCGCTACCACGCCCGGCTGATTATTTGATTTATTGTAGAGATGAGGTCTTGCTGCCCAGGCGGGTCTGGAACCTGCGGGCTCAGGCAATCCACTCACCTCAGCCTCCCAAAGGCGTGGGATTACAGGCTGAGCCACCGAGTCCGGCAATTTCCTCGTCTTTTAGGTTGAGGGGTTGGATGGATCATTAGACACAGGCGAGGGACTTGTACTTTCCCTGGGGTCTGTTCATTATTTTCAAAACTGACAAATTTCACCCCAAAATCAGGATTTATGGCTTCCCTTAAAAAATCCCCAAAAATGGCCTGACAAGGCAACATCCTCAGACAGCAAAACTCTGGCCTGTAACTAGGCAGGGACTGCCCCTCTGGTCCTTCGTCCTATAGTGTGGCCCTGAGACAGTGGCATGGGCATCGCCTGGGCACTGGCAAGAAATGCAGACTGCCAGGCCCCCCGCTTCATTCAGAGTGTGCACAGTGACAAAGTCTCCAGGTGGTTCCTGTGCATGTAGTTTGGGAAGAATTGATTTAAAACAGTGGTTCTGTGTTTAGCTGCATGAGAGGTGCCTGGAGGACCAGACTGCTGATTAGGAGGTCTGTGGGGGGCCCGAGAATTGCATTTCTTACACGTTCCCAACTGATACTGATTCTGCTGGTCCAGGGACCACACTTTGAGAACCACTGGTCTAGAGGAAGCTGGCCAGCACTCTCCAAGTAGACTGGCCCCTGGAGGCACTTTTGAGACCCCTGGAATGGATGCTGACTGGGGTCTTTCCAGAACCAACCTGCTCTGTCTAAATCAGCCTCATGCCCCTAGCTGTGACCTTCTGAATGCTTGGCCTCAGAAAACCTCCGAACAAGCTGGTGGCTTCCTACCCTGTCTTCTTGGTCTTCCAGGCCAGCCACCTCCAGTTCCCGGGGGCTGTCTACGGCACAGACGGATGTCCTGTGTCTGTTGAGAGAATTGTGAACATCTTCAACGGGACCAGCTGCCCTAGACTGGGAGGGAAGCCCAAGCTTTTCTTCATCCAGGCCTGTGGTGGGGGTAAGTGGCCCCTCAGCCTCCTGCGGCTGGATCTGGTGGGGAGGGAGCCACTGCCTGCTTCCTTCTCCACCCCAGCCCTCAGAGCCCACGGGGTGTTTCCAGGCCACCAGGGGGCCCCATACATGGCTGCTGTTGTCCATATGGCAACACCTCACCTAGCTAGAGCAGGCCTTGACCTTGACCGCTCTGTAGAGATTGGAGTCTTTCATTTTGTGGTGCAGTAGCTTCATGGGCTTATGTGACTTTGGCAAATTCAACTCCAGAGATGTGGCAAAAACAACCACACAACACAGAGGAGAGAGGAAAAAAAAAACCTTTTTTGTTTTCCTTTTATCATTCCCTCTAACCTCCATCAACTAGACCCCATTCCCACTATCCCAGAGAAAGGGAGGCCACAGCTGACTTACAAGGAGAAACTGGATAATTTAATTATTGGAATTCCCAAGGCCCCAGATCCTGGGAATTTGAGGAATTTATTTATTTATTTATTTATTTTAGATGTAGTCTCACTCCGTTGCCCAGACTGGAGTGCAGTGGCACACTCATGGCCACCACAGCCTCGACCTGCTGGGCTTAAGTGATCCTTCCACCTCAGCTGTCCAAGTAGCTGGAACTACAGGCATGCTCCACCATGTCTGGCTAATTTTTTGATTTATTATAGAGATGATGTCTCACCAAGTTGCCCAGGCTGATCTCGAACCCGTGGGGTCAGGCAATCCTCTAACCTCGGCCTCCCAAAGTTCTGGAATTATAGGGGTGAGTCACCGTGCCTGGCCAGGATTTGAGGAATTTTCTTTTTTTAATTGTAGAGATGAAGTCTTGCCAAGTTGCCTGGGCTGGTCTACAACCTGTGGGCTCAGGCAATCCACTTGCCTCGACCTCCCAAAGTACTGGGAATACAGGCCAAGCCACTGAGCCTGGCCCCAAATGTGTAGGCAGTTTTTTTTGTTGTTGTTGTTGTTGTTTTGAGTTGGAGTCTCACCCAGGCTGGAGGGCAGTGGTATGCCCCTAGCCACTGCAGACTCAACCTGCTGGGCTTAGGCAATCCTTCGGGCTCAGGTGATCCTTCCACCTCAGCCTTCCAAGTAGCTGGAACTACAGGTACGCACCACCATGCCTGACTAATTTTTTTGATTTATTGTGGAGATGAAGTCTCGCCAAGTTGCCCAGGCTGGGGTCTTGAACCTGGGGGCTCAGGCATTCCTCTCACCTCAGCCTCCCAAAGTGCTGGGATTATAGGCGTGAGCCACTGTCCTGGCCTGATTTGAGAAATTTTTAAGGATTACTTGGTCATTTGTAGCTTTGGATTATGACCTGATTTTTTTTTTCTTTTGAGTTGGAGTCTTCTTGTGGCCCAGGCTGGAGTACTGTAGCACAGTAACAGCTTACTGCAACCTCTACCACCTGGGCTCAAGCAATCCTTCCACCTCAGCCTCCAGAGTAGCTGGGACTACAGGCACATGCCACTACGTCCAGCTAATTAAAAATTTTTTTTGTAGATGCCAGGTCTCACTATGTTGCCCAGGCCAGACTCGAACTCTTGGACTCAAGCAGTCCTCCCACCTTGGCCTCCCAAGGGGCTGGGATTACAGGCGTTAGCCATCACGCTCCACCTATATGACCTGATTTTAAACCTAATCCTTACTTCACTGTTACCTTATTTTCTTATAAAAATTTTCTTTTCCTGGCTTGTGGGTCCTGATGGGAATATTGGCGAATACTAGAAACACTGTCCCAGGGAGTCCCCTCTGATCTGGGCTCTCCAGGGGCTGGGACTCTGAAAGACATTTCAATTCCTTGCCTCTTAGCCTGCTTTACCAAAGAAGTGGGCATTGTTGTGTCACAGAGCTGTCTCCCTTGTCCAAGGGGACTTTACACAATGACAGTCTATAAAATGGGCACCTTTATTTCTTCCATACTTAGTCACTGTCCTGTTCTAGTCTACATCGGCAGGGTGGGATGGGGGTTGTCTAGGAGAGCAGACTCTGGTCACATGTTCATCCCATAAGTGTTTGTTGAGCAACTGCTGTAATACACCAGGCTGTGTGTTAGGTGCTGGGTATAGGGGGAAGACGGGGTCTCAATCCCCTGGGATTTATCATTTGACACGAACTGTATTAAGTCACTGTTGTGACCCATGCCCATAACTTGGCCACAAGTGACTGAGGACGCTTGATTAAATTCCAAATTGGCTACTTCACACAACCCTGGGCCAGTTAATTTCTAGAAGTCTCAGCATATGGGGATAATAACAGGACCTAACTATGGTGTCACTATGACACTATCTAATGTGCCCATTGATGTGTATACAGGCCCTGGTTCATTTTTTTTTTTTGAGTTGGAATCTCACTTGGTCACCCAGGCTGGAGTGCAGTGGCATGCTCATGGCCATTGCAGCCTCTACCTGCTGAGCTCAGGTGATCCTTCTGCTTCAGCCTTCTAAGTAGCTGGGGCTATAGGCGTGCACCACCACACCCAGCTAATTTTGATTTATGTAGAGACGAGGTCTCGCCATTTGCCCAGGCTGTTCTCAAACCCCTGTGCTCAGGCAATCCTCTTGCCTTAGTCTCCCAAAGTGCTGGAATTAAAGGCGTGAACCACCGCTCTTGGCAACCCTGGTTCATTTTTTTTTTTTTTGAGTTGGAGTCTCACTCTGTTGCTCAGACTGGAGTGCAGTGGCTGCTCCTGGCCACCGCAGCCTCGACCTGCTGGGCTCCGGCGATCCTTCCGCCTCAGCCTTCCAAGTAGCTGAAACTACAGGCACGTGCTACCACACCTGGCTAATTTTTTTTAATTTATTGTAGAGATGAGGTCTCGCCACGTTGCCCAGGTGGATCTCGAACCTGCGGGCTCAGGCAGTCTGCTCACCTCGGCCTCCCAAAGCGCTGGGATTACAGGCTGCACCACTGAGCCCAGCCAACCCTGGTTCATTTTAATAACCGAAAACCCAAACTCCCCTTGCCCCAACCCTGGAGGACCCAGTGTCACATAAGAGCCCCTCCCACTCCAGCGCAGTTACCTCAGGATAGCAGTAGGGAGGGGGCAAGGCTGGCTGCTCTCAGGGCTGTATAAATCCTTTTTTCTTATCCAAAACGTGTGGTAGAGTGATGTCTTACTCTGGGACCTGTGGTCTCTCTCCTGTGAATCAAATGAAAACAAAATGGGCAAAGGAATCAGGAGCGAGGGGTGAGTGGGGATGCCGCTTCCTGGACAGTTAGCCGGTTCCACCCCTCGGCAGCAAGGAGGAATTTGTCACACACATACCTGCAGTGTCACTCTTTGGACTCCTTGGCAGGGGCAGCAAGGCCTTTGGTGGGTGACCTGCAGCTGGCTCACAGTCTGGTTGCAGAACTCGCTGGAATGGCATGACTTCAGAGCTGGCCGCAGTGATGAAGATACAGCCTTCAGAGTTCTGGTCCTCACTTCCCTTCACAGCCCCCGCCCCCTTCCCCTAAGCGGTGTGACCTGGTTTTGTTTTTTTTTTGAGTTGGAGTCTCACTCTGTTGCCCAGACTGGAGTGCAGTGGCCGCTCCCGGCCACCGCAGCCTCGCCTGCTGGGCTCTGGCTATCCTTCCGCCTCAGTCTTCTGAGTAGCCGGAATTATAGGCATGTGCTACCACGCTCGGCTGATTTTTTGATTTATTGTAGAGATGAGGTCTCGCTGCCCAGGTGGGTCCCGAACCCGCGGGCTCAGGCAATCCACTCACCTCAGCCTCCCAAAGGCGTGGGATTACAGGCTGAGCCACCGAGCCCGGCTGTGACCTGGTATTTAACACTGTTGCCACATGGTGGCGCTGCATTAGCCAAGGACAAAAATATCCAGAAACATCAGGCTCTCTGCCAGCGTCTGGCAGGGTGTGTTTACATGCATCAGAGTGCCTGCCCTGACTTTTGATGACTTTTGTATTGCTATTTCTTTCTTCTTTTTTTTTTTTGAGTTGGAATTCTCACTCTGTCGCCTAGGCTGGAGTGCAGCAGCACGCGCATAGCCACCACAGCCTTGACCTGCTGAGCTCAGGCGATCCTTCTGCCTCAACCTTCCAAGTAGCTGAAACTACAGGCATGTGCCACCATGCCAAGCTAATTTTTTTGATTTATTGTAGAGATGAGGTCTCCTCAAGTTGTCCAGGCTGGTCTCTAGCCCCTGGACTCAGGTAATCCTCTCGCCTCCGCCTCCCAAAGTGCTCGGATTACAGGCGTGAGCCACTGCATCCAGCTGTATTGGTATTTCAAACTCACTTCACTATTGTAATAATTTAAAACAATTTAAAAATCCTCCAACATGTCACCCACCCATTCATTAAGAGGAAGCACAGCACCAAGGCTGAAAATGTGCCTCAAAAAGTCTATAACTTTGTTGTGGACCTTCAGGTGATAGACAAGCCACATGGCGGCCTGTCAGGCTGAGCTCAATTTAGGAGTGACCCCTCTTCAAATTTGAGAGATCATGGGAAGAAGCAATAGTAATATCCTGCAGTGACTGTGGATTTTGTGTGGAGGGAGATTCTCCCCCTCCTTGCCCCCCACTGTATATTTATTCTTATAGGGATTATGAGGAATGAGTCTTACCTGACAGGCAGTTTTGCATTAATGAGCCTCTTTAAGAACCAAGCCAGGCATAGAATGCATCAGCCTGTAGGCTAGGCCTTCACATCTGATTTACAGAATGAGGGTGACTTGTGAATGGACACACAGTAGCATCCCTGGTGAACTTGCTTTTTCCCTATTCTGGCCCCTACTCTGATCCCTTTGTCTCTTTTCTGATATTTGCAGGGAGTCTCTCGCTCACCCCTGTCTCCTTTGCCATTTTTTTCTTTTTCCTTTTTTTTTTTTTACTTTAAATTAATTTTGGCCCCTAAACATTCCACCTCTATAAGAGTGAAAAGTTTGTCAGGTGTAGTCTACCCAACCTTTATCCCAAGCTTTTCTGAATGGTCTCCAATATGGTGTCAGAGTTTCAAAGCATGCAGGGTATAGTAGTGCAGACCTGGATGTGATACTTTCCAACTGGCTTTCGATTATACATTGTATAAAAAGTTGTTACTTCATATACTCTCCTTGGAGGTACTTGCAAAACTTCTGCAACCTTGTTCACAGCAGAGATGGGCAACCGCCCACTCTGCCTTTGGGCTAAATCCAAGACTGGAAGCACAGCTGCTGCTTTATGCCCTTCTGGGTATTTTTTGCAATTGCCTCTATCCTCTTATAGTTTTCTGGTGTGAAATCAAATGGTGTATCTGGGTTATTCTCAGGAGTATCTCTATGCACAAATAAAGCTCCACCAGTTCTATTTTGTACAGCTGTCTGATACAAATTTCTTATATGTCCTCCCCAATGGCCAGCGAAGCCAGCCGGTCGGGCCCAGAGTGCTGTGGAGAAGAACATGGCAGACAAAACTATGCCTTTCCCAGGTGACGCCAGGCAGAAGCCCTAGCAAGCCCGGGACGCAGGCCATTATTATGGCACCCCCACCTAAATGTCCCCTTCCCCCGCTGTTCCAGGCTGCCCAGGCAGACCCAGCACAGTCACATCTCAGGCCTCCTTGCGGGGCTGCTTGATGTCACTCCCTGGCACCTGGGGCAGATTCCAGAATCTCTACCAAGAAAACAACCAGAGGCGATGACTAAGAATAGTCTGGCTTTCACAGATCTGAGAAGTTCCCCGTGGCAGGCCGAGGGTTCCCATGGAAAGCAACAGGGTAGCTGGGAGGCAAAAAAACTAGGGCAGAATCCTTCCCCCTCACCCCTCAATCAACTAGGAGAATGAGAATCACCAGGTGCTTTCAAGCTCTAGCTGTGTGGAGTAACAGGTCAGTAGATGTTGGTGTTATGGGGTTGCCAGAACCGTCTCTGTCCCCTGAAGATGGGCCCCCAGCTTCCTGAGTGAACTGTGATCTTCCGCTGTCACCTAGATCCAGCCACGCAAACCTGTCTGCCCTGCAGCCTGCTGTGTGCCATCTCTCCCACTGGGACTGTTCCCCCATTCATATCATGGCCTAGCTGGGCGTGGTGGTGTGCAGACCAGCAGGTCGAGGCTGTGGTGGCCGTAAGTGTGCCACTTCATTCCACCCTGGGTGACAAGAGTGAGACTCAAACTCAAAAAAAAAAACAACAACACATCAGGGCCTGGGCCACAGGGTGACCGCTCCCGGAGTGTCTCCCTAAGGCACCCTCTGGACCACTCTCACTCTGCCATCTGCCTTTTTTTTTAAGTCAAAGCTCTTGTCAGATGCCTTCTTCCTGGCGTGGACCTCTGTGCCACCTCCCTGTCCACCCAACCCTCCCTCCCCCCCATGAGTGTCCCTACAGAGGATCTCATCCCAGGAGACCTCCCATGGCCACTTTGATGGCTCTGTGGCTGGGCTGTGTGTGGCCTGAGTCCTTCCCTGGCCTCTCTGTTTTCCAGGCCTGCCACTGCTTTTGAGGAGTTTGATTTTAAAACTGAAAAGACAGAAAACATGACAACTTAAATAAAAGTCATCCAGAATGAAGCGAGCAGATACAGACATGACTTTTTTTCCCCCTCTTCCTTTTGGCTCCCAGTCCAGGGGCATAGCGTGCTTTTCTCATGTGACATTGTCCCTAAGCATCATTCCTACGTCTCCATGGCCTTTGTCATCCCTGGGTCACGTGGCTTTATAATGTTCCATTTTCGTGATATGCACTCACTAAACCACTCCCCGAACGTTGGCCATTTAGGGGACACCTTATTTTTGGCTCACACATCCCAGGTGTCTTTAAACAGAGAGCCTCTTGGCTGACTGAGTTCTTTCCTCAGACATTATGGATTAGAAGGTGTAAACGTCTTCACGGGTTTTGTTACTTTTGACTTGGTGTCTATTTGGTGTGTCTCTGATGCCTTCTTTGAGCTCATAAAAGGGCTCACGGTAGCTCGAGAAGTATGAGGAAAGTATGAGTGCACAATAGTGAGGAAATGCAAGGAGAGAAGTGTGAGTTTGGGGTCCAGAAATGCATCCTGTGATGTCCTGCATGCAGGCTGCAGATGGCTGTGGACTTGGCTTTGGCTTTCCAGCAGCCAAGGCAGGATCAGATCACTTACAAGATCCACAGTATCTGGGATTTATAAAACAGACATCAGGAACCCCAGAGACATTTTCCCCCTTGGTTGTCTTAAAGGGGACACTGTGTGTTATAGTAGACAGCTATCCCGACTACATTTCTCAAAAAAAGGGACACATTTTAGAAAGCTTTTTAGAAACTGTGGTGAAATACACATAACATAAAATGTACCATCTTGACCTTTTTTCTTTTTTTGAGTCAGTCTCATTCTGTAGCCCAGCCTGGAGTGCAGTGAGTGGCACCCTGCTCTTCCCCCTCAGCCTTCCAAGTAGTTGTAACTGCAGGCATGTGCCACCATGCCCAGTTAATTTTTTGATTTATCGTAGAGATGAGTTCTTGCCATGTTGTCCAGGGTGGTCTTGAACCCACTGGCTCAGGCAATTATCTCACCTCAGCCTCCCAAAGTGCTGGAATCATAGGCGACCCATCTTGACCATTTTTCAGTGGTGTTTAAGCTCAGTGGTATTACACTCGTAATGTGCATTCATCACCACTATCTATCTCCATGGCTCTTTTCGTCTTGCAAAATTGAAACTCAGTACCTATTAAACAGTAACTCCCCATTCTCCTCTCCTGCAACTCCTGACAACTACCATTCTGTCTGTATGATTTTGTGTGTGTGTGTGTGTGTGTGTGTGGAGAAAAGGTCTTGCTATGTTGCCAGGCTGGTCTCGAACTCCTGGGCTCAACCAATCTGAGGAGATAATAATAAATGTAAGGAGTTTGTTACTTATATTAGCAGTATTGCTTCTATGAGTTTGTAGATTAGTCCAGTGTAATTATAGGAGTTGTGGTTGCCTGTTGAAATTAAGGTATGTTGAGTAGAGTCGACCTTTCTTAATGGGTGGCTGCTTTTAAGCCAACTGTCAAGATGGGCCGCCTGTAATTCCAGCAATTTGGGAGGCCGAGGCGAGATAATTGCCTGAGCCCGTGGGTTCAAGACCAGCCTGGGCAACATGGCGAGACCTCGTCTCTACGATAAATCAAACTCCTTACTTTTCAAATTTTCAGACTGTCCATCATTAGTGTCAAGAGATGCAAATGTTTCTGGTGTTGACTTTGTATCCTGCTACTTTGCTGATTTGATTAGTTCTAATAGTTTGTGTAGTCTTTAGGGTTTTCTGCATATAAGATTGTATTGTCTGTGAACAGAGATAATTTTACTTCTTTTCAATTTGGATCCTTCTTATTTCTTTTTCTTGCCTAATTGCTCTATTTAGAACTTCTAGTACTATGTTGAATAGAAGTAGCAAAAGCAGGCATTCTTGCTTTTCTCCTGTTTTTTTTTTTTTTTTTTTTTTTTTTTTTGAGTCAGGGTCTCACTCTGCTGCCCAGGCTGGAATGCAGCGGGACGGTCATGGCCATTGCAGCCTCGACCTGCTGGGCACTGGTGATCCTTCTGCCTCAGCCTTCCAAATAGCTGGAACTACAGGCACACACCACCATGCCCGGCTAACTTTTTTTTTTTTTTGTAGAGATGAGGTCTCACCATGTTGTCCAGGCAGGTCTTGAACCCCTGGGCTCAGGTAATCCTCTCACCTCCCAAAGTGCTGGGATTACAGGCATGAGCCATCATGCCTGGCCCCTCCTGCTCTGAGTCTCAGTCTGTCACTACTGAGTGTGTTTGCTATGAGGTTTTTTGAGACAAGGTCTCACTCTGTTGTCCAGCCAGAGTGCAGTGGCACAATCATGGCTCCCTGCAGCCTCAACCTCCAGGGCTCAGGCAATCCTTCTGCCTCAGCCTCCTGAGTAACTGGGACTACAGGTGCGTACCACCACACCTGACTAATTTTTTTTTTTGTAGTGACGTGGTCTTGCTACGTTACCCAGGCTAGTCTGCTATGAGTTTTTAATATAGGACTTTTATTATGTTGAGTTTCCTTCTGTTCCTAGTATGCTGAGTGTTTTTAATTGGGAAAGGTTGTAAAATTTTGTTACATACATCAATTGAGATGATGTTTTCTTCATTTTGTTAATGTGTTATATTCCATGAATTGATTTTCATATTTTGAATCATCCTTGCATTATAGAAATAAGTCCCACCTAGCTCTGGTGTATAATCTTTTTAATTTGCTGCAGAACTTGGCTTGCTAGTATTTTGTTGAGGATTTTTACATTAATGTTCATAAGAGATATTGGTCTTTGTAGGGTCTTTTTTTTTTTTTTTTTTTTAAGTCGGAGTCTCACTCTGTCACCCAGTCTAGAGTACAGCCTCAATCTGCTTGGCTGCAGTGATCCTTCTGCCTCAGCCTTCCAAATAGCTGGAACCACAGGCGCACATGACCACACCTGGCTAATTGTTTTATTTATTGTAGAGACGAGGTCTTGCCAGGTTGCCTAGGCTGGCCTCAAACCCCTGGTGTGAGCCACCATGCCAGGTGTGAGCCATAGGTGCCAGGCTTTGATAGTGTCTTTACTGGCTTTGTTATCAGGGAGTGCCAGCAACAAAGAGTGAGTTAGAAAGTATTCCTCCCTCTTTAATTTTTTAGAAGTCTGAGAAGGATTGGCATTAATTCTTCTTTAAAAATTTGGTAGAATTCACTCATGAAATCATCAGGTCCAGGGCTTTTCTTTGTCAGGAGATTTTTTTTTAAAGATTACTGATTCAAACTCCTTACTTGTTATAAGTCTATTTACATTTTCCATTTCTTTTTGATTTGGTCTTGATAGATTTTGTGTTTCTAGGAATTTGTCCATTTCATCTAGGTTATCCAATTTGTAGGTTATCCAATTTGTTGTTGATAACAAATTGGATAACCTAGATGAAATGAACAAATCCTTTTTTATGTCTGTAGAATTGGGAGTAATGTCCCCACTTTCATTTTAGTAATTTGAGTCTTCTCTTTTTTCGTAGTCCATCTTGCTAGAGGTTTCTTAATTTTGTTGACCTTTTCTTTTTCTTTTTGAGTTGGAGTCTCACTCGGTCACCCAGACTGGAGTCCGGTGGCCGCTCCTGGCCACCACAGCCTCGCCTGCTGGGCTCCAGCGATCCTTCCGCCTCAGCCCTCCGAGTAGCTGGAATTACAGGCATGTGCTACCATGCCCGGCTGATTTTTTGATTTACTGTAGAGATGAGGTCTTGCTGCCCAGGCGGGTCTTGAACCCGCGGGCTCAGGCAATCCACTCACCTCAGCCTCCCAAAGCGCGGGATTACAAGCTGAGCCACCGAGCCCGGCCTTGTTGATCTTTTAAGAACCAACTTTTAGTTTCACTGATTTTCTCTACTGTTTTTCTATTTTGTTGATGTGTGTCCTATATGACTATTTAAAAAAAAATTCAAGTCTCAGTGTAAACTGAGGACATAGCTTTTTCAGTGTGCGCATTTGGCACCTGAGACAGAGGGATCCCCATCTTCTCCTTACCTTGTGTCTTTCCTTTGCTTGTGCTGGTGCTCTGTACCCCGGGGTGCACCATGGATGTCTGTCTGCCTTCTGTGTCATAAACCATGATGAGCCTACAGATGGTTTTGTAATAACCTGTGGAAAATCCTCTGTGAATTTGCCTGAAAGAATATTTCATACAAATGGCATCATGTGGCCTTTTGTGGCTAGAAAAACAGTGTTTTCTAGGCTCATGCGTGGTATAGCATATATGAGTACTTCACTTCTCTTTAAGGCTGGGTAATATTCCACTGCAGGTATACCCAACATTTTGCCTATCCGTTCATCTATTGATAGATACCGACTTTTTCTGCCTTTTGCCTGTTGTGCATAGTGCTGCTGTGAATATTTTTGTTTGAACATCTGTTTTCAGTTGTTTCGGGTGGGTGTGTATCTTGTAACTTGTTTTTACAGCTTTTTTTTTTTTTTTTGGATTGGAGTCTCACTCTGTTACACTCACTGGAATGTAGTGGCACACTCACGGCTACTGCAGCCTCGACCTGCTGGAGTCAGGCAATCCTTCTGCCTCAGCCTTCCAAGTGGCTGGAACTACAGGCGCATGCCACCACACCCGGCTAACTTTTTTGGTTTATTGTAGAGACGAGGTCTCACCAAGTTGCCCAGGCTGGTCT
This sequence comes from Cephalopachus bancanus, assembly GCA_027257055.1. NCBI lineage: Eukaryota > Metazoa > Chordata > Mammalia > Primates > Tarsiidae > Cephalopachus > Cephalopachus bancanus. The sequence continues at coordinate 103,690 of JAPVLO010000272.1, forward strand.
CAAATCCCCGGGCTCAGGCAGTCCTCTCAACTCCACCTCCCAAAGTGCTGGGATTATAGGTGTGAGCCACCACACCCTGCTTATAGATTTTTTTTTTTTTTTAACATTTCTGCAGTCTTCTTTCTTCCCCCAATCTTTACTTCATGAACATATAATACTTTTATTATTGAAAAAAGTATAAACCGGCTCCTTGGCTCAGCCTGTAATCCTGCGCCTTTGGGAGGCTGAGGTGAGTGGATTGCCTGAGCCCATGGGTTCGTGACCCGCCTGGGCAACTTGGAGAGACCTCGTCTCTACAATAATTCAAAATGAGCCGGGTGTGGTAGCGTGCGCCTGTAGTTCCAGCTACTTGGAAGGCTGAGGTGGAAGGATCACTGGAGCCCAGCAGGTCGAGGCTGCGGTGACCAGGAGCGGCCACTATACTCCAGTCTGGGTGACAGAGTGAGATTCCAACTCAAAAAAGAGAAAAAAGAAAAAAGTACAGCTTCTGTTTCTTGCTTGTGTTTGCCCAGGGCTGGACCCCTGCTCCAGAGAAATCAGGAAGTGGGGGTGGGCTACAGACAGGCAGGAGGGACCACGCAGGGAGGCAGAGCCCTAGGCCCTGTTTTCAGTGATAAGTGATGTTTGCTTCTGCTTCCTGCAGAGAAGAAAGACCATGGGTTCGAGGTGGCCTCCACTTCCTCTGAAGACAGGGACTCTGGGAGCAACCCTGAGCCAGATGCTGCCCCGTTCCAGGAAGACTCGAGGACCTTGGACCAGCTGGATGCCACATCCTTTTTGCCTACTCCCAGTGACATCTTCGTGTCCTACTCCACCTTTCCAGGTGAGCACATGAGGGGAGGCGCATCCTCCCTGCCCTGGAGGCAGCTGTGGTGTGAAAGAAAAGACCTGGGTGTGAGTCGTGGCTCTGCCTTTGCCCCTGTGTGACCCTCAGCAATTACTTCACCTCGCTGAGCCTCAGCTCAGACTGAAGCAGGCGAGGAGGTGCAGGCCCTCTGGTGTGTGTGCGCCTCACCTGCCTCACCCTTGCCCCGACCCTGCCTCAGCCTTCTTGTCTTTAGAATGGGAACAGTCATCCTACCTCGGGGGCTGTCGTAGGGTTGAAACGAGGCAGCTGGCATGTCACCGAGCCCAGTGCCCAGCATCTGGTAGGTGCGATGGTGGTAGTGTCCTTTGCTTTGTCCCTTGGGTGAGTTGCTTGACTTCTCTGAGCCTTGGCTTCTCACTGGGACAAGGAGGATCATAGCCAAGGTCAGGGGTCACCAGGGGAGATGGACTCAGGAATAGGGCGGAGCCGCAGGGATGAGGGCTGCTCCTGCTGGACATGTCCGGGGCTGGAGGTCGCCTGCAACCTGTATGTGGGGAGGGGGCGACTCTCCACACAGTTCAGCCTTCCTCCCCTGAAGGTTTTGTCTCCTGGAGGGACACCAAGAGCGGCTCCTGGTATGTCGAGACCCTGGATGGAGTCTTTGAGCGCTGGGCTCACTGTGAAGACCTGCAGTCGCTCCTGCTCAGGGTGAGTGTTGCCTTTCTCTGCCAAGGAGGGAGTGGGGAAGCCTCTGACATGTCCTCCTAGGGGGGCGTGGGGAGGCACCAGGCCCAGAGCAGAGATAAGAGGCTAAGACTGTCCGCTCTGAGCCTTGCTGACCATGAGATTTGGTGCTTTTGTGTCCTGAGAGGCATCCTGCCTGCAGTGACATTTGCCCTATTCAGTCCTCTCACCTTGGCCTCCCAAAGTGGTGAGATTACAGGCGTGAACCACTGCGCCCAGCCGACATTTGCCCTACTCAAAGTGCTTCCTTCCTGTCTCCTCGGAGGTCCCAAGCTGACATCTCCACTGACAGAGCTGGGCCTCAGTGCCATGGTGGGATGGCTCCGTGGCCAGAGTCTGGCACCCCAAAGACAGGTCCTTGGGCCCCTCCCTGTATGCTTGGTGCCACAGTGCAGTCTTTACTCTTTTTTTTTTTTTTTTTGAGTTGGAGTCTCCCTCTGTTGTCCAGGCTAAAGTGCAGTGGCACGCTCCCGGCCACCGTAGCCTCGACCTGCTGGGCTCAGGTGATCCTTCTGCCTCAGCCTTCCAAGTAGCTGGAACCACAGATGTGCCACCATGCCCAGCTAATTTTTTGGTTTTGGTTTATGTAAAGACAAGGTCTTGCGATATTGTCCAGGCTGCTCCTGAACCACTGAGCTCAGGCCATCCTCTTGTCTCAGACTCCCGAAGTGCTGAGATTAAAGGCGAGAGCCACCGCACCTGGCTCTTGACCCTCAAGAGTCATGAGTCCCTCTTGCGTGCCCCCCAGGAGGCCCCAGTGAGGGAACAGATGGAAGCATGGCCTGATGGGGCCCAGCCCCTGCAGGGAGACCCACTCAGAGCAGCTGCTTCATCAAGGGTCCCAGAGCCCCGGGGCTGCTTTGGGAAGTAGTGCGTGAGGTTCCTCCTGTCCTGCCAGGTGTTGCGCCCATCTTCACTCCTGTGAGGGTGGGGAGGACCTGGCCCTGTGGATCACTGAACATATCGTGTGGGGGAGAAGATAGGGAGGTGCTGGGTGGCCCCTGGCACAGCTCCCCGGGAGCCAGGTGCCACGACCTGGGGCAGGGGGCCCTGAGGCAGCCTGGCGTCACCAGGGTGGGGGCAGACAGGGTTCAGCAGTGTGACTTTTCTCATGTCAACATCTCAGTTTGATTTGAACTTTGTGAATTTTGAGTTTTTGTTCATCAGAGTCTCACTCTGTTGCCCGGGCTGGAGTGCAGTGGCACAATCATGGCTCAGCTCAGCCTCCACCTCCTGGGCTCAGGTGATCCTTCTGCTTCAGTCTCTCAAGGAGTGGGGACTACAGGTGTGCACCACCATGCCTGACTAATTTTTTGTAGAGACGAGGTCTTGCTATGTTGCCCAGGCTGGTCTCAAACTCCTGAGCTCAAGTGATCTTCCCACCTTGGCCTTGCAAAGTGTTGGGATTACAGATGTGAGCCACTGCGCCTGGTCCCAAATTTTGAGTTTTTAAAACTTACAGTTGAGCTGCTTATTTTTTAAGCCCTCTGCTCAAAGAGGCTGCAGGTTGAGCTGTTTTTCAAGCGGACTTAGTGGACATTCCCAGTCCCTCTTCTGAATTCTTCGTCGAGAGAACTGAACTCACTGACCTCCCTGTGGTCGTGTTTTCACAGGTCGCGAACGCTGTGTCGGTGAAAGGAATTTACAAACAGATGCCTGGCTGTTTTAATTTCCTCCGGAAAAAACTTTTCTTTAAGATATAGCGAAGCCAGGGCCCTTCATGCTGCTTTATCTTGTACCCCAGAAACTTCCTGCTTCAGGCCTGGAGAGGCCGGACTTTCCTACAACTCAAGGACTCTGCAACTCGCACAGGGTCCCTTCCTGCCCCACCAGTGACAGACAAGCTCTTGGCACTTCCAGATTGGAGACAGGTGTCAAGCATTGGAAGAAGAGGGACAGAAGAAGGCTGTGGATACCATGTGGCCTCTTCACCAGCTCATGGCTGTGGCCTGTGGCCCCATGTTTTCTCCAGAGCAGGGATTTGCTCCTCACTACTGACCTGTGTGGTCAAGTCATCCTTTGCTGGGGACTGTCCTGTGCATGGTGGGGTGTTTAAGCGCCATCCCTGGTCCCCATCAACTCAATGCCAGCACCTCTTCTGAGCGTTGGCTGCCAAAAATGTCATCAGACATTGCCAAATATGCCTTAGGGGACAAAACTGCCCCCACTTGAGAACCCTTTTTGGCTACAAACCAACCAGCATCTCTCTTAGCTCAGCAAGCTGGGACTTACCAGAGTCTGAACAGCTAGAATCTGTGGATTCTAAATGAAGTCTTAAAAATTGTTCACTTTTCCTGTATTGCATTTTTCTTTTTTTTTGAGTTGGAGTCTCACTCTGTCGCCCAGACTGCAGTGCAGTGGCCACTTCCGGCCACCGCAGCCTCGACCTGCTGGGCTCTGGCGATCCTTCCACCTCTGCCTTCCTAGTAGCCGGAATTACAGGCGCGTGCTACCACGCCCGGCTAATTTTTTGATTTATTGTAGAGATGAGGTCTCGCTGCCCAGGCAGGTCTCGAACCCGCAGGCTCAGACAATCCACTCACCTCAGCCTCCCAAAGGCGCGGGATTACAGGCTGAGCCACTGAGCCCGGCTATTGCATTTTTCTTAAAAAATAAATCTTAGGCAAATATGGACGCCCTTTAGCTACTACCTCCCGTATTTGGCTCCAGCTCATTGTTTTGCCTTATAAAGGGAGGCTTATTTTTGTTCAAAACATTGTCTCGAGTCCTTTCAGGGTTTTGCTATGTTGTCCAGGATGGCCAAGTAGATGGAACTACAGGCACACTGTGCCAGACCTCATTCCCCCACATCTTACTTCACTTCATCCCTGTCCCATCCCATGAAGACGACAGGGTGGGGACCATGTGCTCAGGGAGGTTAAGTCTCTTGTCCCAGGGAACAGTTAATCTGGTGGAGAGACCTGGCTGAAACATGGAACCTGTGCCTCCCCGCGTCTCTTACTTGCTGAAGAATCCCCTGGACTGCATGCAGTGTGACCGTGCTGTGCAAAGGTGACATGTTGGGCTTCCCAGAGAAGGCCCCGTTCCTGAGGTCTTTCAAGCTGTCCTGATTCCAGCCTATTTCTCCTAATTTTTTCAAATTGAAATCTCACTCTGTGCCCAGGCTGGAGTGCAGTGGCACAATCACGCCTCACCGCAGCCTCAACCGCTGGGCTCAAGCATTTTTTCCTCCACAGCCTCCTGAGTAGCTGGGACTACAAGTGCATGCCACCATGCCCTACTAATTTTTTTTTTTTTTTTTTGGTAGAGACCAGTTCTCACTATGTTGCCTAGGCTGGTCTCGAACTCCTGGGCTCAAGCAATCCTTCTGTCTCAGCCTCCCAAAATGCTGGGATTATAGGAGTGAGCCACCGCACCCAGCCTGTTTCTTGTTTCTAAAGCCCTGGGCGTTAGGATGATTTGCTAATAAGACTCTAACCAAGAGGCAATTCATGTAGTTGTTACTTTATTATTATTCCTACTTTGATTTTTCTAAGCCTGAGACAGACCCAGGGACTTCTGCTGGTTAGTTATTTGCCATCACCTGCAAGACACACAAGAAAATAGTCAGTTCACCCAAGCAGAGCCATGCTTGGCAGTTTTCCGTCTTTGTCCTTCTGGGCTACGATACTCATGGGAACCACAAGCAGCCCATGTCGCAGTAGCACCTAGCTGAGGAGTTCTGTTGATGTTTGGGAGAAAAAGATGTGACCAAAGCTTTCCTCTGCCTGTTAGTGTTTCCCCATAAAGAGAGATCCTGGAGTCCTGTTTGGGCTTGGGGGGGGTGGGGAGGGGAGGGCCTGTGAATCCCTAGAAATTATATGTCAAATATGTGGTTTGTTTTTGGATTTTTTTGAGTGGGAGTCCACTCTGTTGCCCAGAATGGAATGCAGTGGCCGCTCCCGGCCACCGCAGCCTCAACCAGCTGGGCTCTGGAGATCCTGCCTCAGCCTTCCAAGTAGCCGGAACTACAGACACGCACTACCACGCCCGGCTAATTTTTGATTTATTGTAGAGATGAGGTCTTGCCGAGTTGCCCGGGCAGGACTCGAAGCCGCGGGCTCAGGCAATCCACTCACCTCGGCCTCCCAAAGTGGTGGGATTACAGGCTGAGTCACCGAGCCGGCTATATGCCAAATATGTGGATGGGCATGTTTTTAGATTCCATTTGTTTCTCGAATCAAAACTGCTGCTTGTGAGAAACTGTCATGTGCTGTGGCTGGGCCTTAACACGTTTTCAGAGGCTGTTTCGCCGTTCTCAAACATTTTAATATCTCAGCTTCGTGATCCAGCTTACAGCACAGATACCCGGACCAGTGTGCAAGGGTTAGGTCCAAGGATATTCACTGCAGCAATGTGAGAGTGAAAACTAGGAAACAGCGAAGGCTTCATTCATTATATTCATCCCATGGGATATTCAAAAGAATGATGTTATATGTAAAACGTGAAAGGGTGTTAAGTGAAAAAACTAAGTTGCAGAACAGTGTGGAGAGTTAGGGCCTATTTTTTAGCTAGGAGGCAGGCAGTGTGAGTATGTGTGTGTGTGTGCACGTATGTTTTTTTGATTCAGAGTCTTGCTCTCTTGCCCAGGCTAGAGTGTGGTGGCATGATCATGCAGCCTCCGCCTCTTCACTACAGCCTCCACCTCCTGGATTCAGGCAATCCTTCCACTTCAGTCTCCCGAATAGCTGGGACTACAGGTGCACACCACCATCCCCAGCTATTTAAAAAAAATTTTTAATATATATGACATCTATTGTTGCCCAGGGTGATCTTGAACGCCTGGCCTTGTACGATCCTCCTGCCTCAGCCTCCCAAAGTGTTGGGACTACAAGCACAAACCACCTTGCCCAACCCTTAATAGGTATTTTATACATGCACATAAAATCTGGAAGGCCACACACCAAACTGCTAGCAATGATTACCTCCAGAGAGTGGAATTGGAGATGTAAGATGAGAGGGAACGTCTTTTTTGTTTGATACATGCTTATATTCTTTTCATATGTCTACAAAGAGTGTTACTTTTGAAAAAAATAAAGCTATTGATTCATGTGTTTCTGTCACTCTGTGGACAGTTGTTGAAAGGATGATGCCCTTGGCTACTAGGCCCCCTGGAAGTTTCCCTGTTCATTTCTTTTGTTGGCTCTTCCTGACCTTGGCTTGTCATCCGAGTTTATTCAGGTAGGTGCTCCCAGGCAACCCAGGGCCACAGCTGTTTATGACTCCAAGCTGTACACGGTGTCCCCTGGGCTGGGACCCCTGCAAGGGTTCACGAGCCCCTCTGCCACTGCCGGGGTCCCCTGCCTGAGGACGGCTGGTTGCCTGTCTCTCCTGCTTCTGGAACTCGTTGCTGGGCATCTGCACCTGCCCTGTCTGCTCTCCCATGAAGGCTGGGCCTCTGCCCAGCTGCTCCCAAGACTCGCTTGCCTGTTGATCCTTGCTGCCATCTGGGTGTGCTTTTGGGTCTGGCCTGCTCTGTTGTGCTGTGTCTGTTGCTGGAACAGCTGAAGCTGGGACAACACACAGGACAGTTGCCCCGGCCCTGTTTCGAGCCCATCAGGTGCCGCCAGGACCAGCTGCATGGTGACTCATGCAGCAGCTGGGGCTGGAAAAGGGTCCTGGAATTTGGCTGGGAACAGGCCCCGAGGCATCCTTCTGTCCAGTCCATCCAAGGCCAGGCTCCTTTGAAATGCTGGTGGTACTTCAAAAGCTAGAGCAGATTTCCCTCTGCCAAAAGGGAACCATGGCTTTCCCCCAATTTATCCCGCCAAAAAACAAACAAAACCCCAACCCACCCCAATTCATGCTTAATGTCTACTCTCTTTTTGATTTTCCATTTTTCTCCAACAAACTTTTTTGAAATCTGATGCCTGCGACCACTTGTTGGCAAAGAGATGCCAGCAGATAGACAAATGAACAAGGCGCTGGCAAGTGTTGATAGGAATACTTGGAATGAGCCACCTGCTTATTTGGACTACAGTTTTCTTCCTGTGAGCACATGCTTGTGGCTTCAGTTTCATGTATATAGTTATTGAGTTGGGAGTCTCTGTCACCCAGCTGGAGTAATGGGGCACAATCACGGCTCACTGCAGCCTTGACCTCCTGGGCTCAGGCAAGCCTTCCACCTCAGCCTCCCAAGTAGCCTGGACTACAGGCGTGCACCACCACACCTGGCTAATCATTTTATTTTATTTTTGTAGAGATGAGATCTCGCTATGTTGCCTAGGCTGGTCTCGAACTCCTCAGCTCAAGCAATCCTCCTGCCTCGGCCTCCCAGAATGCTGGGCTTACAGGTGTGAGCCATCATGCCCGGCCTCATATACGGTTTTATAAGTGTCAGTTTAATTCAATTAGACAGTTCTCTGCACATTAAACTTAATCGTGTCAGATGCCAGCTTTCTCCTTTTAAGCTCTGCCACAAACAACACAACTCCCACTTGCTCTGGCTCCTAAATATGTTGGGAAGTCCTGGTCTAGTTCAAGTCCCATTCACAGAAGGGCAAACAGGTGGTGGCAACGCGAGAGGGTCATGAAAAAGTGCCCCAGTTGGCACAGAGTGTCTTCCTCTCCCCTCCCAGCATCCATCATCGGGCACTGCATCCCCCCACCCCAGGGACCTCCTTTCTTGGGATGACGCTTCCTACAGTTCCAGCTGCTTCTATTTACTGCAGCTTGTATCCTTAATATTGGTGCCAGCTGCTTTTTTGGGGGGGAGTGGGAGTCTCTGTCAACCAGGCAGGAGTGCAGTGGCACACTCACAGCCACCGCAACCTCAACCTGCTGGGTTCAGGAAATCCTTCCACTTCAGCCTTCCAAGTAGCTGAAACTACAGGCGTGTGCCACCACACATGGCAATTTTTTCTTTTTTGAGTTGGAGTCTCACTCTGTCACCCAGACTGGAGTGCAGTGGCAGCTCTCGGCCACCGCAACCTCTACCTACTGGGCTCTGGCGATCCTTCCGCCTCAGCCTTCTAAGTAGCTGGAACTACAGGTACGCACTACCATGCCCGACTAGTTTTTGATTGTAGAAATGAGGTCTCGCCAAGTTCCCAGATGGGTGTCGAACCTGCGGGCTCAGGCAATCCACTCACCTCAGCCTCCCAAAGCGTGGGATTACAGGCTGAGCCACCGAGCTGGGCATTTTTTTTTTTTTTAATTGTAGAGAAGAGGTCTCGCCAAGTTGCCCAGGGTGGTCCTGAACCCGTGGGCTCAGGCAATCCTCTCACCTCAAAGTGCTGGGATTACAGGTGTGAGCCACCGTGCTCAACTCAACTACCTTTTTAATAGATAAATTATATGGTTATTATAAACGTGCACTTGTTAAAACAATAGAATTGAGCAGGTGTGGAAGCTCACCAGAGACAGCTCTCTGAGGACAAGAATAGGGGGATTTGGCCAACTCAGCCCCTCTTGCCGGGGATGGTCTCCGTTTAAAACGAAATCTGGTGTCCCAGAAAACCTCAGTTCCAGGTAAACCTGGATGGTCACCCTACAGAAAGCTGGGGACCCTTCAGGGGAATTAATATTCCACATTAAGGCTGTGCGGGGGTCTCAAGCGATCAGGTTTTGGGCATTGCAGATACACCTGACTGTTTAGAGTACTGTATGGTGGTGTCTGGGATTACACAGAGAAGCAAAAACAAAACACCCACTAACCATCCAGTGGAATTCACTCAATGCTGAGGAGTAACCTTTGCTTTCAATCTCTTTGGACAGGGCCAGCTTCATTCCTTTTCACTCAACCTTACCCACACAGAAATTTTGGGGCCCCATAGGGAGCCCAGCAGGGGTTGCCCAGGTCTGCAACCTTCTGCACCGGGCTCCTGTCCAGTTCTCAGGAGGAAGCAGGAAGGAGTGGGGGTTCTCAGACCCCAGGTGGGCAATCAGGGCCTTGGCACCCAGCTCTCGCCCGTTCTTACCGAATGGATCCAGTCGACGTAGTTGGAGACCCGTGTGAAGACGGAGGGCTTGTGATAGTAGTTGCAGCCTAAGACGGACGTGAGGCTGACGATGCCATGCACCGCCCACTGGCCATTGGCCGCCTGGCAGTTCAGTGGGCCGCCGGAGTCGCCCTGAGGAAGGCCAGGGTTGTGGGGGAGGGGAGTCAATGGAGGGACGGGCTGCCCGGTAGGACCCTTGTTCTCGATGCATTTCCCTTATTCTACTGCAGGTCGCTCTGTCCTTGTGGTCACAGCTCAAGATGACGCCATAATCCCAACAAGACCTGATATTGATTCTTTTTGTGAGCCCACAGCTGAGCCAAGCGCTTTCTATGCCTTATCTCATTTAATCCTCACAAAAACTTCCTGGGGATACTATTGTTAATATCCCTAGTTCAGTGAAGAGGAAAAACTGGTCTTTAAACGTTGAGACTTGTCGGAGGTTGTACAGGCAGTTAGTCAAGACACTGAGTGCTTTTCCCAGAGTTGAGCTGCCACGCTCTCAACCACCACCGGCTACTTCCTCTCAAGACCAGGGAGTTTCCTGAGGGGTCCATGTGGGGTCCATGTGGGCAGAGTGTGTACTGGATAGTGTGATCTGGAGGGTGTGTGAAGCTCCTTCCCGCTCTGTCCCCACTTCACTGCAAAGTCCACCACACAGCAATTCTTTTTGGCTTCCTGTCTCCGGGAAGGCTTCTGTGGCAGCCACTTTAAGGGGACACATTGGGCCATTAATGACATTAATAAAACAGATAAACCATCTTAGAAAGGCCTTAACCCTAAGGGTACTTCCCCCTTGGCTTCCTTCCTACTGAGTAAAGAATAAGAGGAATGACAGTAATGAGAGACCTCGATGAGACCCAAAGTAGGACTTCCCAGCAGCGAGATGGGAGGACACTACAAGGGAATCTCAAGACATTTTGTCTAGAGACTACAAAGACAAAGATCGGGTTGTGATGCTCTGGAACCATTTCTGAGTGTTTCTGCCAGGAGGTGGGAGGATGGACCCCAGGCCCCAAAAGCTTCCCCCCATCCCTACCCACATTTTGTTGTGGGGCGGGGCCACCTGATTTTCGGTACTCACGTTGCAGCTGGTGATCAAGCCATCACCCCCAGCGCAGACCATATTGGTCTTCACGGAGTTGCCCCACCAGTCAGACCTGGAGCAAGTGGCGTAGTCCACCACCAGCTGCCGGCCTTGCTGCAGGATGTCAGAAGGCTCGTTGGCTGAATGAGAACAGAGAGAAGGCATTACAGGGACGAAGTGGCTCCTGGGAAAAAGGGGGTAGTGGCCACCTCTTGGGTCGTCTGTCCAGCCTCTTCCTTCTGGTCCCTGTCGCCCTGTTCCATGCGTAAGGCTGCAATGGAAGCAGCTATGCTCTTCTGGCTTCTCAGTTGGTTGGTTAATGTCTTGGTCACTGGTGATTGGTTCGCGGTGAACACCTGACTCGGGCTAAGCCAATAAGAATCTGGGGTGGGGCCTAAGCGATCCCAGCGGGAGAGGAGGGAAGCGGAGGCTGTTGGCGGTTGTCGACATTCTCCTCCACGCAGGCAGGGTTGAAGTAGACCTCCCAAGAAAAGAAATTCTGGGGGAGGGCTTCCTGAGTTTCTTGCAGGCTTTCAGGCCCTGTTTCTAGCCTGTTCCTGATGCCTGACTGTGTCTCTGCCCTTGGGTTGAGACTCTTAAATCCTGAGAACGTATTAATATTCTCTGTATATTTCTGTATAGTATTCTCTGTATTAATATTCTCTGTATATCTATAGGTTTCTGTCCCTTATCTTAAATACGGCAGTGAGCTCGCTGGCATTTGGAGCCCCCTAGTTGGGAAAAATATTCTGGTGTGGTGAAGACAGAGCTTTCCCAATGGCCCCCGACGACTCTACCACCATTCTCCCCATTATTATTACCACTGCCCTGAATGGCAAGGATGAGTATTAATGGATGCATCACTTCCGACTCCGAAGCCAAGAGCTTGCCCCAGGACCACTCTAGTTCATAGGTCATTGATGCTTGTGTAACATTTTGCAATGTATAAAGCATGTTTACATGTAGCATCTTTTTTAGTCTTCACCAACAGTATTTCCATTTTACGGGTGAGAAAACCCAGGTTCCAGTGTGGCTTGCCTGGGTTACCTAGTGACCCACAGAGCTGGGCCTGAATTCCAGGCAGTTGGACCCTTCCTGACTCTCGCTGTTTCAGAACATCACATTCTGTCCCAGTGTCTTCTGGGAAAAAGCAGGTGGTTGCACTTACATTTCAATAAGTGTGAGATGCCTCTTTTATCACTGCTCACTTTTGCTGGGTTTTCATGTGTCCATGTTTTTGTAAATAAGCCATTCAAGAGGGCAATAGAAATTTATTTGAGTATACATATGTGGCTACACCTCTAGAAAAAATATGTAGAGTGCAGTGGCATGATTATAGTTCACTGCAGCCTCAACCTCTTAGGCTCTTCTGCCTCAGTCTCCTGAGCACTTGTATGTACAGGCTCATGCCCTCATGCCTGGCTAATTTTTAAAAAAATTTTTTTGTGGAGATGAATTCTTACTATGTTGTTCAGGCTGGTCTCAAGCTCCTGGGCTCAAGCAATCCTCCTGCCTCAGCCTCCCAAAGTGCTAGGATTACAGGTGTGAGCCACTATGCCTAGCTATACTTGTGGGGTGTGGGGGTGGCCAAAAAAAAGAAAATCCAGAATTTTTTTCTTTTAAGAAAGCAAGAGCTGGGCTTGGTAGCTCAGCCTGTAATCCCGTGGCTTTGGGAGGCTGAGGTGAGTGGATTGCCTGAGCCCGCGGGTTCGAGACCCGCCTGGGCAGCGAGACCTCATCTCTACAATAAATCAAAAAATCAGCTGGGCGTGGTAGTGCATGCCTGTAATTCCGGCTACTTGGAAGGCTGAGGTGAAAGGATCGCCAGAGCCCAGCAGGTCGAAGTTGCGGTGGCTGGGAGCGGCCACTGCACTCCAGTCTGGGCAACAGAGTGAGACTCCATCTCAAAAAAAAAAAAAAAAGAAGAAGAAAGAAAGAAAGCAGGACTTATTGAGAGGACAGAAAAACTCCCACCACAGTGGGAAGGAACCCAAGGGGGTTGCCAACCCCAGATTTATTTATAAAAAATTGTGTATTTATTCTTACATGTTTAAACTTCAATCACCTTCAAAGTAATCTCAGTCTGATGCAATACATCTATTGAGATGCTTTTTCTCCTGCTCAAACTGTTTTTGAACTGGTCAATTTTGATACCTTTTAGTGCCTCTGCCATTTTTTGTTTCACCTCTTCCACACTGGCAAAACGTTTCCCTTTGAGGACTTTTTTATCCAGGGAAACAAAAAGAAAGTCACTAAGGGTGAGATTGGGTGAATAGGGAGGGTGGGGCCTAGGGGTCATGCCACTTTTGGTCAAAATCGGCTGAACACTTAGCGCAGTGTGGGCAGGTGCGTTGTCATGTTGGAAGACCCAGTCACCTGTTTGCCACAGCTTGGGATATTTCTTCTGCAAATCATGACACAACCTTCTCAAAACTTCCAGATATGGGAAGGTGAGGTGAGTTTACTGCCTGAGCCCGCGGGTTTGAGACCCACCCAGGCAACTTGGCGAGACCTCATCTCTACAATAAATAAAAAATTAGCCGGGTTTGGTAGCACGCACCTGTAGTTCCAACTACTCGGAAGTCTGAGGTGGAAGGATCACCGGAGCCCAGCAGGTCGAGGCTGCGGTGGCCAGGAGCAGCCACTGCACTCCAGTCTGGGAGACAGAGTGAGACTCCAACTCAAAAAAAACACAACTTCCAGATAAAAACTAATGGGTTCCTAGAACACTCACCTAGTGGAGGAGGCCTGTACTGCAAGGGGACCGCCCTCAAAAAAAAAAAGGTAATTTCATTTTTAGGGGATGTCTCCCTTATATCGGCTTCTACCATTATACAAGAGGCGCTCCCTTCCTCTTGGTGGCCTACTGTCGTTGGATTTCTGGCCCCCTGGGTCTGAGTCTAAAGGAGACCCTCACTCGGCCAGGTTTTGAGTGGCACGACCAGGTGGCACACGGGACAGGTTTCGACTCGGGAGCGGAAGGTCCCATGAGGGCTCCGGGACCGTTTTCGAGCTCCGGAAGCCTGAGCCTCGGACCATCCAGAGAGGATACCATGTCATGTCATGCCATCCCGTCACGGGGGCAGTGACAACAGCACAGCGGCTACTACACTCCGGGCACTGGTCTGAGGACTTCCTATGGATGATCTTCAGTTCTCTCAACAGCTCTCTGATGCAAGTGCTATTCCCATCCCCATTTTACAGATGAGGAAACTGCGGCACGCGAGGCCCGGTAATGTGTCCAGGGTGATGCAGCTATGAAGTGGGAGAGCTGGGATGTGAACCCAGCCAGACCCATCAGCCTATGCTCCCTCCCTCAGCAAGGGATGTGGAGTGGGGCAAGAGGCCCTGGCCGGGCAGGGGTGACATCGCCTCCCGACCCTTTCGGGCTTCAGGGCTCCCAGTCTCACTTACTCTGCAGTCTCCCCCAGCCCGTCATATAGCAGGGGTAGTTGTTGGGAAGGAGGGTGCCGGCAGGAGGAAGGCAGGCCAGCTGGATCTTGTCGGTCAGGGAGACGGGCTGGGCCAGCTTGAGCATGGCGATGTCGTTCCTGGGTCAGTGAGGCGGCAGAACATGAAGAGGAGGTTGCCTTTTCCGGCCCTGTGGGCTCTGGAGAGCTCGGAGACCCTGCCCTCTCTTTGTGTATGTTACCCCTGCATTGCCTGACAGGTATCAGGATGTCTTTGAACACGTAAGAGGAAAGGGAGGCAGGAGAGACTGTCCTATCCCACTGACAGTCAAGGAGCCCGCAGGGCCATCTCTGTGTCCCCAGGGCTTGGCACAGAGTAGATACAGGTCAATGAGAACCTGGGGAGGGTGGGGGAGGAAGAGGGCTGCAGGCATGACTGGCAGGAAACCCTTTACTTCTTTGCTTGCTTCTCCCTCCCCCAGGTCACTCCCCACCCCAGATATCTCTGGGGCTGTCTCCACCTCTGGGGTGTCAGAGCTCCTTCCCCCTCCCCACACAAGAAGCAGAGGAGGCGGTGGGGTTGAGCCCACCACTTGGAGAGACCCTGTCTCTTTCCCTGCCAGCTCCACCCCCAAGGGCACCCAGATGGTCGCACCCTTTGGAGAGCTGGCTGGAGTTCCAGTCCTTGTGCACCACGAACTTGGAGACCTTGACGGCCAGTGAGCCGGGCTCCTCGGTAGACAGGCTGTGTAGGCCCAGTACCACGCGGTAAGTCCTGGAGGAGCTGGGAGAAGGGGATGGAGGGAGAGGGTCAGCTCCTGGATGCCATTTCCTCTTCTGGCCCCTATGGGCAAGGACACCCTAATGCATCACCTCCAGAGGCATGGCTTTGTTTTTTTTTTTTCCTTTAGAGATAGGGTCTCACTATGTTGCCCAGCTGAGGTGCCGTAGCATGATCATAGCTGCAACTGCAGCCTCTATCTCCTGGGCTCAAGTGATCCTCCCACTTTAGCCTCCTGAGTAGCTGGGACTACAGGGGGGTACCACCATGCCCAGCTAGTTTTTGTTTTTGTTTTTCTTTAAGAGATGGGGTCTTGCTGTGTTGCCCAGGCTTAGACCCAGCTTTGGATAACACTGGGGATAGCCCAAATAAACAATTGCTGCGTGACCTACTAGTTGGGATTTGGGAATTTTTCTTCTCCAGGGATAATCACTTAGTTATAATGTGACATAAACTGTACTACATAGTAACTATAACTTTATAATAATTATTATTATACTAACTATATATGATCACACAAAAGTTATAATAACACAGACTCTATTATTATGGAGGGAATTAGATGAACACAGAGAAAGCAGAAGTCATTTGCCTTCAAGGGCCTTTTCTAGTTTAAATTCCCTACCTTTAATTTTCACATGGGGAAACTGAGACCCAGAGAGGCGTAACTAGCTCGCAGACCCACGGTCAGTGAGAAACCAGAACTGGAAGCCAGGACTCCTGACTCGGCCTCTGCTATTGTTCCCATCCCCTCACAGAGCTTATCGTATATCAGGTGAGAGAAGGGATCCCTCCCAGCAATGAGTCCCACCGACCCAACTGCCTTCCAGTGAGTTCCAGGGGGCATGCTGAGCGGTAGTCATGGGGGAAGAAGCCAAGGGAACAGCACTGCAGAGCCTTTTCATTCGTTGTGGACCTTTATAATTATCCTATATATTACCATTAACTTTCATTGAGCACTTACTAAGTGCCATGTCTTTTTTTTTTTTAATCTTACCACTGGCTCAACCTCCTGGGCTCAGGCGATCCTCCTGCCCCAGCCTCCCAAGTAGCTGGAACTACAGGCACATGCCACCATGCCAGGATAATTTATTTTATTTTTTATTTTTTTATTTTTATTTTTATTTATTTATTTATTTATTTTTTTGAGTTGGAGTCTCACTCGGTCACCCAGACTGGAGTGCAGTGGCCGCTCCCGGCCACCGCAGCCTCTACCTGCTGGGCTCCGGCGATCCTTCCGCTCAGCCTTCCAAGTAGCTGGAACTACAGGCGTGCGCTACCGCGCCCGGCTAATTTTTTGATTGATTGTAGAGATGAGGTCTCGCCTGCCCGGGCGGGTCTCAAACCCGCGGGCTCAGGCAATCCACTCACCTCAGCCTCCCAAAGGCGCAGGATTACAGGCTGAGCCACCGAGCCCTGCTTATTTTTTATTTTTTGTGGAGATAAAGTCTCGCTATGTTGTCTAGGCTGAGATCAAGCAATCCTCCCATCTCAGTCTCCTAGAGTGCTGGGATTATAGGCATATGCCGCCCACCGCATACATAGTAACTATAACTTTATAATCCAGCCCATGTCTTTTTAACGTATCTTATTTAGTCCACACGACATTCTGTTATCCAATTTCTTTGCAGGTGATGGTATTGAAGCTTGGGGAAGTCATTCAAGTTGCTTGAGGGAACCCAATTCCAGATCCAGAGACCACATCTGCACCGCTAAGAGGGCAGGAAACGGCCTTCCCTTCCTCCACACCCCTCCTCAGTGCCTGGCACAAGACAGTCCATCCACGTGGTGTAGTGACCCGTCCGTGGGCCACCGCATCGAACCACAGCTTGTGTCTCGGCCAGGCGGTTGGCTATTTACAAGTCTCCTTTATGTAGTGTGGTTCAGGACATTTACCCCCACACACACATCCTCCCAGAGCACAGGCCAGCGAGCAGGTTGAGCACCTGGGGAGTAGCAGTTACCTGATACAGTGGGCGGCTGTCAAGACCCAGTTGTTGGCCACCAGGGACCCTCCACAGGTGTGGCGCCACGTGCCGCTGGAGCTGTACTGCAGGGAGACCTGGGGAGAAGCACAGGCACTCGGGTGGCTGGCAGAGCTGGGCTCTCCGCTTTCCAGCGTCTCGGGAGCCGGCCTGGAGCCGGGGAGAGAGGCAAGCCAACGAGGCACTCGCCTCAGGTGCAAAACTTGGGGGGGGCCAAAAAATACAGCCATCAAGATACAGAACATTTTGCAGGGCATCGTGGCTTACATCTGTAATCCCACACTTTCAGAGGCCAAGGCGGGAGAATGGCATGAGCCCAAAAGTTCAAGACCCACCGCAGCAACATAGTGAGACCTCATATCTACAAAAAAATTTAAAGATGAGCCGGGCGTGTTGTCACATGCCTGTAGTCCCAGCCACTAAGGAGGCTGAGGCAGAAGGATTGCCTGAGCCCAGGAGGTCGAGGCTGAGGTGAGCCATGATTGTGTCACTGCACACCGTGAGTCAGACTCTGACTCAAAAAACAAAAACAGTAATAAAAATCCCAACTCTCTGATGGCCCTCCAGGCCTACATGACCTCTCTGATCTCAGAGGCGCCCACGCCCTCTCCTGTGGCCACACTGACTCCCACGCAGTTCTGCAAATGCACCGAGCCCGCCTTGGCCTCATGGCCTTATTCTTCACCTGAGCATGGCTCTCCTCTTCACCTTCTGTCTGTCCCTGCTTAAGCTTGCCTTCTCTATGAGGCCTTCTGTGATCACTCCTATCCAAAACAGTGTGCACACGCACTCACGTCCATATGCACACACAGAGACACAAGTGTCTCTTTCCTCTTGTTCTGCTTACTCTTCATCGTGGTATCTTTCATTCCTGACATGTTATGAATTCACCCATTCAATTGCTTATTATCTCATTCCCTAGCTTTTTTTTTTTTTTTTAATCGACAGAGTCTTGTTCTGTTGCCCAGGCTGGAGAGCAATGGCACAATCATAGCTCATGGAAGCCTTGAACTCTTGGGCTCAAGCAATCCTCACACCTCAGCCTCCCATGTAGCTGAGATTACAGACCGGCACCACCACATCTGGCTAATTAAAAACTTTTTTGTTTTTTGTAGAGTCGAGGGCTTGCTGTGATGCCCAGGCTGGTCTTGAACTCCTGGCTTCTAGCAATCCTCCCCCCTTAGCCTCCCAAAGTGCTGTCACTCTCTACTTTAATAAAAGCTCTGTGAATTTCCCCCTCCACTGATCGTCGTTCCCATAACTTAAGAGAATGATGCTCTTTGTCAGTAGATGCCTGCTTTTCTCTGAATGTTCATTTCTCTCTCTTTTTTCTTTTTTTTGAGTTGGAGTCTCACTCTGTCACCCAGGGTGGTGTGCAGTGGCATGCTCATGGCCACCACAGCCTTGACCTGCTGGGCTCAGGCAATCCTTCTGCCTCAGCCTTCCAAGTAGCTGCAACCACAAGCGCATGCCACCACGCCCAGTTAATTTTTTAAAAATTTATTGTAGAGACGAGGTCTCACCAAGTTGCCCAGGCTGGTCTTGAACCCCTGGACTCAGCCAATCCTCCAGCCTCCGCTTCCCAAAGTGCTGTGTTTACATGTGTGAGCCACCACACTCAGCTCATCCTCATTTCTAATTAGCCACTTGGCGTGTCCTGTTTGCTTGACATGAAGGGGTCTTACATGAATAGACTTTTAAAAAGACGCTTAAAATTGGACAAGATGAAAAAAGACACCTAAATGGATGCTTTGCTAAACTAAAAATAGGCTGAGGGGCAACCTTTGGGTCCCCTCCTACTGTGGGAACTTCTCTGTCCTCTCAATAAATCCTGCTTTCTCACTTTAAAAAAAAAAAAGGCTGAAACCGTCCTATAGATGCACAAAACGTCAGAAGTTTAAGCGCAGCCAGGATTTATGTGACTTGACACTATACAGCCCAAGAGGACTCTTCTGCCTCCTGTGAAATTTTGTTCACATAATGAATATTATTTGTGGGCAGCAAAGTGTGACCAGGAGAGCAAGAACTGAATCAGACATGAGTCCTCACTTTCCCCCAGGCTGCCTGTGGCCCTGAGCCACCATGTGACCTTTCTGAATCCTGGTTTCTTATCTGGGAAATGGGGAACATAATTCCCACTGCCCAGGCTCTGGGGAGGAGGAACACTGTAATTACAATAGCTGACACTTCCAGCGTCTGATACTTTGCACACTTGCCACAGGGCTAGATCCTGTTCTGAGCTCAGAACATGAATCGGCGCACATCATATCATGGCACCCTGATGAGGCACCATTGTCATTCCCATTTTACAGCTGAGTAAGCGGCTGTTAAATTCTTCTTTTTTCTTTTTTGAGTCTGGGTCTCACTCTGTTGCCCAGGCTGGAGTGCAGTGGCACGATCACGGCTCCTGCAGCACTGACCTCTCAGGCTCAGGTGATCCTTCTGTCTCAACATCCTGAGAAGCTGGGACTACAGGTGCGTGCCACCACATCCAGCTAATATTTTGATTATCTGTAGAGATGAGGTCTCGCTGTCTGGCCGAGACTGCTCTCAGACTCCTGGCTCAAGCAGTCCTCCCACCTTGGCCTCCCAATGTGCTGTCATTTTAGGCGTGAGCCACCACACTTGGCTAAACACTTCTAATATTACCTATGGAAAAAGGTCAATTCTTTTCTTTGTTTTGAATTGGAGTCTCACTCTGCAACCCAGGCTGGAGTGCCGTGGCACACTCAGCCCCTCCAGCGTTAAATTTCTGGGCTCTGGCGATCCTTCCACCTCAGACTTCCAAGTAGCCAGAACTACAGGTGCGCTACTATGCCCAGCTAATTTAAAAAAAAATCTATTGTAGAGATGAGGGCTTGCCAAGTTGCCCGGGCTGGTCTCGAATCCATGGGCTCAGTTAATCCACTTGCCTCGGCCTCCCGAAGTGCTGAGATTACAGGCTGAGCCACTGAGCCCAGCCGGAAAAAGGTCAATTTAATTGCTCCAGATTATACAAATACTGTCTCCCAAGATTTGAGCCTTGATGGTCTGGATCCAGAAGCTGCTTTTGGAAACCTTACACTTTTTGGGGAATTTTAAATCCTACTTTACTTCTTTTTTTTTTTGAATTGGAGTCTCACTCTGTCTCCCAGACTGGAGTGCAGTGGCCGCTCCCGGCCACCGCAGCCTCGACCTGCTGGGCTCCGGCGATCCTTCCGCCTCAGCCTTCCGAGTAGCCGGAATTACAGGCGCGTGCTACCACGCCCGGCTGATTTTTTTTTTTTTGATTTATTGTAGAGATGAGGTCTCGCTGCCCAGGCGGGTCTCGAACCCGCGGGCTCAGGCAATCCACTCACCTCTAAGGCACCTAGCACTTTATATTTGAGCACATAATGAATTGGCTTGAGGGTACTGACTTAGGGCCACAGTCTTGGTATGGGTGTAGAAGAGTCCTCTTGGGTAGCATAGTGCCAGGCCACATTAATCCTGACTTTGTTTGAAATTTTGACATTTTGTTCATCATGGATATTTTTGCATTAAGTTTGATTTTTAAAATGTTGCATTAAAATATTACTCACCCGAGGCGAGAGGAGTGCCTGAGACCAGGGGTTCGAGACCAGCCTGAGCAACTTGGCGAGACCTCATCTCCACAATAAATCAAAAAATTAGCTGAGCATGGTGGCACACGCCTGTAGTTCCAGCTACTTGGAAGGCTGAGGCAGAAGGATCGCCTGAGCCCAGCAGGTCAAGGCTGCAGTGGCCGTGAGCGTGCCATTGCACTCCAACCTGGGCGACAGAGTAAGATTCCAATTCAAAAAAATATATATATTACTCACTTTTAGCCAGGCATGGTGGCTCACGCGTGTAATCCTGGCAATTTGGGAGGTGGAGGCAAGAAGATTGCCTGAGCCCACAGGTTCAAGACCAGCCTGAGCAATTTGATGACTCTCATCTCTGCAGTAAATCAAAAAAATTAGCCGGGCTTGGTGGCCCATACCTGTGGTTCCAACTGCTTGGAAGACTGAGGTAGAAGGATCATTTGAGCTCAGCAGGTCAAGGCTGTGGTGGCCGTGAGTGTGCCACTACACTCCAGCCTGGGTCACAGTGAGACACTGACTTTAAAAAAATAAAAATTAAAAAAAAATATTACTTTTGTTGCTGATTTTTATTTTTTATGGGGGAATTGGGGCTTGCTATGTCGCCCAGAGTCATCTTTATTTATTTATTTTTTGGAGTCAAGGTTTCACTCTGTTGTTCAGGCTGGAGTGCAGTGACACAATTACAGCTTAATGCAGCCTTGACCTGCCAGGCTTAAGAGATCCTTCCATTTTAGCCTCCTGAGTAGCTGGGACTACAGGCATGTGCCACTTAATTAATTGTATAGTTGAGGTCTCCCCGTGTTGCCCAGACTGGTCTTGAACTCCTGAGTTCAGGCAAGCCACCCGCCTTGGGGGTGCTGGGATCACAGGCGTGAGCCAACTGTGCCCGGGAACTCCTAGGCTCAAGCAGTCCTCCCACTTCATCCTCCTGAGTAGCTGGGATGACAGATTCGTGCCACTGAATCCAGCTGGTTGCTTATGTTTTGTGGTACCTCCTTACATTTTGCCACCAGAGTGAGTTTCCTACTTGCCTCACCTGAGCTCCCATCCAACCAGACCTGCCCACCCACTGCAATACAGAAAAATCTCCAAGGAAACAGAAGCAGAAAATTAGGTACTCTTCTAAGACCCACATCAATTTGTTCCCAAGGCAGGAAGAACTTTGTATAGGAGGGTGAGGAAATATTGTCGCAGACAGCATTTATTGGTTCTCAGCACAAGTGCGCCCTGTGCTGTGGCTCCTCCCTTTTCCAAATTCCCAGAGAAAACACACTGTAGGACTGTGAGGAAAGCAAAAACCTGGCAAAAGTACAGAAAGCCAAGTGATAAACTGTGAGACACTGGGCACCCTTCTGTCACCGATGCTCTCCTGACGAAGGAGCAGGTGAGCAGATCCTGGCTGTTCCCTCTGTAAACACAGTGACTGCTGTGTGGGACACCCTGGACACTCAAAGCCAGCAGGCTGCCAGATGTTCCTAAACTCGGGTTGGAAACTCACCCCGATGCAGCTGGGTTTGCTCCCGAACTTGTTCATGTCACTTGTGCTTCAATAATGAAATTTCACGAAACATGTAAGCCATGAAATGCGACTTCAGAAAGAGTGCTGTGACTTACATGGAAGCTAAGTTAAAGGCTTGGGAGAGACAGGATAAACCATGACTCCTAAAATACTGCTCTTGAATTAGTGTCCATGAGAACATGGAAGGATTGGGGAGAAAGTCATAAAAGTTTAGAGGGGCTCATTACTCAGATTGCTTTCCAAAGGTCGCAAAGTTGCTACTCTGAAGAAATGGAATTGTAGATGAGATATTATGGGATGGTTTATATGAAAAATACAGTTAAGAATTCAAAAGGGCCAGGCGTGGTGGCTCAGCCTGTAATCCCAGCACTTTGGGAGGCCGAGGCGAGAGGATTGCCTGAGCCTGGGAGTTTGAGACTAGCCTGGGCAACTTGGTGAGATCTTGTCTCTACAATAAATCAAAAAGTAAGCCAGGCATGATAGTGCACGCCTGGCTCTAGCTCCTTGGAAGGATGAATTGGAAGGATCGCCTGAGCCCAGCAGGTTGAGATTGCAGTGGCCATGAGCATGCCACTGAACTCCAGCCTGGACAACAGAGTGAGACTCCTACTGGAAAAAAAAAAAAAAAAAGGAACTCAAAAGAGCCAGGTGCAGTGGCCCACACCTGTAATCCCAGCACTTTGGGATGTAGAGGCAGGAGGATTGCCTGTGTCCAGGGGTTTGAGATCAGCCTGGGCAACTAGGTGAGAATCTCTCTCTAAAATTAGTTGGGCATGGTGGCACACACCTGTGGTTCCAGCTACTTGGAAGGCTGAGGCAAGAGGATCACCCGAGCTCAGCAGGTCAAGGATGCAGTGGCCATGAGTCTGCCACAGCACTCCAGCCTGGGTGACACATTGAGACCCTGACTGAAAAAAAAAAAAAGAACTCAAGAGACTGGTAAGCGAATGTATATTTACATAGTCCAAATTAAAATAAAATTGTTTAAAGCATATATGTATGATTTAAAATTATTTCTCTGTAACCAATTTTCAATGACTCTGTCCCAATCACATCAGATAAAAGGGATTTTACTATATTTATTTATGTCAATGTAAATCTCACACTTGTTTTTGAGAGTTCTATCACCAACATGTCCAAGGAGTTTGAGTCCATGCCCATTTTAATCTTAAAATTACTATGATTATAACAGCTTAAGGAAACATTTATTTGCATTAGTAATACAGATTTGCCTGTATTTTTGGATTAATCTGCATATATAGCCCAGATTGGTTCTTTAAAGCAAGGAATATTTGCATAGGTGGTGAAGAATGGCTCATAGGATAGCAGTACATTTGTAAGTAAGTCTCTGGTTAACAGAGTAAGACATATTTGTGAATTTTGTGTATGGGCAGTGGGGTGGGCAGCTCCTTATGCAAGCTGGAGAAATCATCTCTCCCCCACCCCCAAGGTTGGCTAAGTCCACAGAAATGTTGTTTGTTTTTTTTTTTTTTGAGTTGGAGTCTCATTCCGTTGCCCAGACTGGAGTGCAGTGGCCACTCCCGGCCACCGCAGCCTCGACCTGCTGGGCTTCGGCGATCCTGCTGCCTCAGCCTTCCGAGTAGCCGGAGTTACAGGCGCGCGCTACCACTCCTGGCTGATTTTTTGATTTATTGTAGAGATGAGGTCTCGCCAAGTTGCCCAGGCGGGTCTCGAACCCACCGTCTCAGGCAATCCACTCATCTCAGCCTCCCAAAACGCTGGGATTACAAGCTGAACCACCAAGTCCGGCTAGAAATGTATTTTATTGGTGAAGGTACCGTGCTATCTCTGAGTCCCCACCAAGCCGTATCTCTGCTAGCACAGTGGACCCATGAAGGAAGGGCAGAGCGGTACTGTGAGGGGAGTGTGACCAACTCACCTGCCAGGGCCAGCTGTTGGGCCTCACATCTTCACCTCCAACCACCCTTGTCACTTGGGGCAGGTAAGTGGGGAGCCCACAGCTGAGGGCTGTGAAGAGAGAAAGCGCCTTGAGTCCAGAAAGCAGCGACTCCAGCAGTGTACCCCACACTTACTGCACTCCCGCCCCAGACAGAAAATCCTTGTTCTGGAAGGCTCCTGAGAGGTCGGAGTCCTGCTCTTTGCTCCAGTTCTTTGGAACTCCACTCCAGCGTTCTTATGACTAAAGGACTGAATGCAGTGGGGGTGGGAATGGGACGGGGAGGGCCGGAAGGACCCCGCTCCAGCCCCAGCCCCCCCAGGGGATGGGAAGCCAGTGCCTCTGGGTGACAGGGCTTACCTCCAGCCACCAAGGCAGACAACAGTAGGGTCCTGATCATGGTGTGTCCGAGGAGTTCTGAAAGCATGGCCTCAGAAAAGGCCCTGCTTATATGAGTGGTCTTATCAGCGAGAGATATACCAGGAGCATTCAAGGTGGGAATTTTCTCAAAGCCCAGTGGAAAAAAGGGCTTGTGTCCAAATATTTTTTTTTTCCCATTTCTTCCCAGTCATCACCCAAAAGTACTTTGAGCAAGATGCCAAAAGTAGATATGGGAATATGGACCCTATTTGCTTCCAAGAGACTATGTTGCATATTAGAGAAGGAAGAAGAATATTTGCTATTGGTCCTTGGAGTTTTGTTTTCAGAGAAAAGATTAAGTCGGCATGCTGAACACACGCTGGTTCTCAACAAGAACGGTCTAGCCCACCTGGGGACATCTGACGATGCCTGAAGACATCTTTGGTTGCCATGACTGGGGTCGATGTATTACTGGCATCTAGCAGGTGGAGAACAGAGATGCTGCTAAACACTCTACAATGCACAGGACAACAGGACTTGCCCGGCCCCAAGTATCAGCCGAGGCCGAGAAAGCCCGTCTAGGCCAAGCCACGGCTTGCTGGGTGACCTTGGACGAGTCACGGATGATTCTAGACCCGGGGCTGCCCATCTTTGAAACAGGGAGAGAAACGTGAGCCCGGCCTGTTTCACAACATTGCGGCGATCATTTGCATAATGTGGGCAACGTGCTTACACAGCAGAAGGACAGGCAGACCCACACAGTTGGGATTTGGCAGTCCCCGCGGCGGGGAGGGGAGCGTGTTGGCGGAGGAGGGCCTCGCCAGGATGGGTGGAGATGAGCTTTACTGTCTGCTCCTGACAACGGTCGTTTGCGAAGCACCGGATGGGGTCAAAGGAGGAGCTTCTTCGAAGGAAATGATCAAAGGAAGGCAAGCTGAGGTTCGCTCAGCAGCACATACAGGTGAGATGGGCTCACATTCTTCTCTGAGTTAAGCCTTAGAACACCCTGCAAGAGGCTCCCTCATTTCATAGGGGGAAGCTGAGTTTCAGAGAGGTAAAGTGATTTGCCCCAAGCCAGGCTCAGTAGCTCAGCCTGTAATCCCGCGCTTTGGGAGGCTGAGGTGAGTGGAATGCCTGAGCCCACGGGTTCAAGACCCGCCTGGGCAACTTGGAGAGCCCTCATGTCTACAATAAATCAAAAAATCAGCCAGGCGTGGTAGCACATGCCCTGTAATTCTGGCTACTCGGAAGGCTGAGGCAGAGGGATCACTGGAGCCCAGCAGGTCAAGGCTTCAGTGGCTGGGAGTGACTGCTGCACTCCAGTCTGGGCGACAGAGTGAGACTCCAACTCAAAAAAAAAAAAAAAAGTGATTTGCCCCAAATCACACAGTTTCTGAGCAGCAATGTAGGGATTCACACCTAGGCTAGTCTGATTCCAGAGCCCATTACTTGATGCCACTGGAGATGGCATTCTGCCTCAGCTCCTAGTACTTCCCCCGCGTTGGCGAGAGACGGGTGCAGCAAATAAGTAGTGTTTCCTGATGGATTTTCTCGCTGTTCCTTCGACCCTCACACTCCTGTTTGTGGGCAAAGAACAGCGCCGGGCAGGCCAGGTGCTGATGAGACAGTTCTGCTCTGTGATCACAGACTCTAGTTTTTGCTGCAGCCAGCAAAGCAGAGGAGCAATGAACTTCAACTTTTAAGACCTGGGTTTGGTTAGGTGTGGTGGCTCACGCCTGCAGTCCCAGCACTTTGGGAGGCAGAGGCAGAAGGATGGCTTGAGCTCAGGAGGGAGACCTCACCTCTACCAAAAAAAAAAAACTGCCAGTAGTGGTGGTTTGTGCTGGTAGTCCCAGCTACTCAGGAGGCTGAGGCCAAAGGATTGCCTGAGCCCAGAAGGTCAAGGCTGTGGTGAACCATGATTGTGCTACTGCATTAAAAAAAATCCCTGGGTTCAAGTCCTTGATCAGTCAATTTTAAGTGTTATGGCTTGGATAAGTAACTTACCTTCTGGGGCTTAGTTTCCCAGATAACAGTCCCTGCCTGGATGGCCAGATTGCTGCATAACAAAGAAAAATGTGTATGAAGGAACTTTGTAATCTCCAAAGAACACGAGAGATTGGGGTACAGAAGCCCTCTGGACTGGACGCCAGAAGACCTGGGACCCAACTCTCTGTAACAGTTTAGAGTCTTATCATCAGTAGTTACTACCACAACCATTTCTGAAGTCTCATATTTTATCTTAAAGGCCAGTGTGAATTTGACACTCTGCTCCATGAAGCTGTGTTTGTTTTAAAATGAAGTTTGTCTTGCATGAGGCCACTGAACAAACACCAGTCTGGCACATGCCATGGGTTTGCTGTGTGACCTTGGGCAAATTTTACAGGCTTTCTGGCCTGAGATGGCCCATCTACAAACCAGGGAGAGGAACATATGCTCATCTGTTTCACCATATCGCTGCCAGCATTTGAAAGTGACACAAAACTTCACTCGAATGGGCTTAAGCCAAAAGGTCCTTCATTGGGCCACAAAAGGAAAAAGTCCAGGAGCACAGCCAGCTTCAGGCGCAGCTGGACTCAGGGCCCTGCTGATATTCCCAGGACTTGGCTTCTCTCCCTCTTTTGGCTCTGCTTTCTGCTATGAGGTCCACTTTCAGGCTCTGTGTGGGGTACTGTCGGGACATGGAGGACATGGAGTGCTTTCCCCTATACGTGGCTTCTTCTTGCTCGCTCTGGCCAAGGTTGCATATTCCCAGTCATGATTCATGGGATGCAGGTAACCAAAGCAAGCTGAAAACAACGTAGTCTTCATGCTTAGTCAATTTCATTGTCAATACCATAAGGGACTGTGAATGATTAGCTTGATTGCTTTGAGGATACAACTGCTTGCTATATTGCCCGAGGCATGTTTTTCACTGACCTGCTGCCATCTGTGTCTCCTATAAGTTTTAATAAAACAATGTCTCTCCCCGCTGGGCCTGTCTGTGACTTCTTTGGAATAAGTAAACATTACGTGCAAACCTTCCCAGATTTAGGGCTACCGTGTTACAGTCCGTGAAGTGGCCTGTGGCAGCTCTGTCTTCCCCTTCCTCCCTTCCTTGGGGACAAGATCCCTGCAGAATCTCCCTAGGGTTACTCAATGGCAGCGCACTGACACCTCTGCAGAGCGAGTATTTTTTTGAGGACTGTCGCGTGTGTTAGGGTCCGGACAGGGTGAAGGTGGACGGATGGAGAGAGAGAGAGGTGCAGGGAGAGGTGCAGCACTGCCGGAGCCGGCAAGCCGGAGGTGCACGCTGGCAACCCAGAGATCCAAGTAGATGCAAAGAATTGCAACACACAGAGGTGAGAGAAGAAAAGATTTATTTAAGAAAGCGTCACCCCCACAGACAGGGAGCGAGCCTACACTCCAGGTGAGTGTGGCATTGTAGCCCCCCAACGTGCTGGCTTAAATCCTTTCCTTGGAAATGTTGCACATGACTGTGGTGACTTCCTTATCGACCACCTGTGGATGTCTTGGAGCTCCTGTGACACAGAGACCCATTAATGTCTGTCCATATTATCATAGCCCCTAGAGAAGGATTCTAATTCTCCCGCACCTTCCCAAACGACATTCCTTAGAGCTAATGGAGGGTGCACCTCCCCTTATCTCCTAGGCATTCCCAGTGGGTAGCTTCGGGGGATCCTGGGCTTCCCTGTAGACAGTGCCCAATTTACTGGAAGATCGAATCCCCACCTGCTCCCCCTCTGAGCAGTCATAACTTTTGTAATTACAAGTTTCATGACTTTTACAGTCCTTGCCCAATGCATGATGTCCTAGGCCTTGTAAATTCCCTTTACTCTAGGCAAGCTTGATTGCCGCTATGAGATACCTCTGATACCTGGCACCAAGAAGTTGTTTCTAAGAAGACAAAGTTGGCAAAGTTAATTTTACTCAAAGTGTGCATTTCTCCAAAAGCATAGCTTCTACTTTCTCATCATTGTATTAAGATTGAGGAAGAAGAGTAAAGAAAAATGTATTTCCCGCTCTCGGCCTATCTTTTCAGCATGTGCTGTAGGAGGCTTGATAGCAACCCTGACCACCCCCCCACTAGATGCCAGTACCCCCTCCCCAGCTGTGACAACCAAAAATGTCTCCACATATTGCCCAGTGTATCCTGGGGAGCAAAGTTACCGCTCCCCACCTTCCTCTTTTTTTGCTGTTGTACCCTGAATGTCTGCATCCAGCAAGGCTGAAAAAGAGCCTCCCGGCAGCCCCGCAGAACTCCTGCAACCTCTCTGATTGGACCTGCCTTGGGTCACGCGCCCATCCCAGAACCAATCACTGTGGTGGGGGAGGAGATGCATTGTGTTGATTGGCCAGGCCTGGAACGCGGCTCTATTCTTGGTCCTGGGCAGTGAGGCTCCTGGCAGACCACCAAGCTGGTGAAGGGGTGGGCAGCGCCTAAACCCGAGTCCAGTCTTCTGTGCTGAGAAGGGAGGAAATGGAGGTTGAGGAGGCAGAGCGCAAGTAGCCACGACAGCCCACTTTCCTCCCTGGAGCTCAGTTCCTCGTTTATACATTGTTTGACAAGGCAGTCTGTCAAGTTCTAAAATGGACTTGGGGGACAGCGTGGGGGGGGTGGCGCGGGGGGTGGAGAGCAGGGAGATCCCAGATGCACAATTCTCATGGGATTTAGGACTCCTTCAAAAGATTCCTGCTTATGACTCATTCACAACGACTCCTGGGCCAGGTGTCATGGCACACGCCTGTAGCCCCGATGACCTGGGAGGCCGAGGTGGGAGAATCGCTTGAGCCCAGGAGTTGGAGACTGCAGTGAGCTATGATCACACCACTGTACTCCGGCCTGGGTGACAGAGTGAGACCATTTCTAAAAGCACAACGGGCTGGGCGCAGTGCCTCAAGCCTGTAATCCCAGCACTTTGGGAGGCCAAGGAGAGAGGATTGCCTGAGTCTGGGGGCTCATGACTAGCCTGGGCAACTTGGTGAGACCTCGTCTCTACAGTAAATCGCAAAAACTAGCTGGGCGTGGTGGCATGCGTCTGTAGTTCTAGCTACTTGGAAGGCTGAGGCGGAAGGATTGCGTGAGCCCAGCAGGTGCCACTGCCCTCCATCCAGCCTGGGTGACAAGAGTGAGACTCCCACTCAAACAAACAAAATAATGTTCTCACTCATATGTGAGAGCTAAATGGTCACAAAGATGGAAATAATAGTAGAAACTGGGGACACCGATAAAAGGGGGTTCAGGGTTCAGAAACTACCTACAGGGCACAATGTTCGCTATCTGGGGAATGGACCACCTGAAACTCAATCCCCACCACTACACAATATATCCGTGTAACAGATACGCATGTGTACCCCCTGAATCTAAAATCAAAATCAAAATTAAAAAATAGAAGCAAAACAAAAACTTGACTCCTCTGAGGAGCCCTGTGGCTCAGTGGCTTGGAGTCTGTGCTTAGACCCTGGCGGCTCTGTGTGGCAACTCTGCAGCTTGGACCCGCTCTATTGAGCATGGTCTGGACCAGCCATGACAGCACAGTTCAGGAGCTGGTTAGAAATGCCCGCTCTCCTATCTTAGGCATCTGGGACTAAGATGCCCAGGTGATTTGGTTCCGCTGCACATTAACATTTGAGAGGCACTAGGGCACCCTTCCTCTCTCTGTTCCTTGGTTTCCTCATCTATCAAGCAATAACAATATCTTTCATTTCTTAAGGTTGTTGTTAGAATTAAACAACAGTTTATTCACTTAAGGCACTTAGAATAGTAAATGTGCAATAACGTTTGCTCTTAATTCTTGGCGCCTGTAGGCCTCAGATATCAGAATAACACAGAATTCTTCCATCTTTTTCATCAAAGGATCCCAGTAGATCAGGAATTGGCAGTCATTTTGTGTAAAGGACCAGAGAGTAAATATGTGATTTATTTATTTTTTGGAGATGAGGTCTCACTCTGTCACCCAGGCTGGACTGCGGTGGCACCATCATAGCTCATTACAGCCTTGAACTTCTGGGATTAAGCAATCCTCCTATCTCAGCCTCCTGAGTAGCTGGGACTGCAGGTGCACGCCAGTACACCTGGCTAATTTTTAATTTTTTTTTTTGGTAGAGATGAGTCTTGTTATGTTGTCCAGGCTGGTCTCGAACTCCTGGGCTCAAGGGATCCTTCTGCCTTGGCTTCCCAAAGTGCTGGGATGACAGGCATGAGCCACCACGTCTGACCAAGATAGTAAATATTTAAGACTCGCCGGCCATATGGTCTCTGCCACAACTAGTCAGCTCTGCCGTTGTAGTGTGAAAGCAGCCATGTGGGCATAGCTGTGTTCCAATAAAACTTTATTTACAAAACAGATGGCGTCTGCAGACTCTTGTTGGCAGGAAAGTGGTGGTCTGGGGTCTAGCACACAGCAGTCACAACAGCAAAATGTCTGGGAAGTCTCGTTCTCCATCTGAAAGCTTAATTTGAATTTTGTGACTTCGTAATCTAGCTGGGCTTATTTTAATATGCAGTGTTTTCTTCCCTCCCGGTCTTCACAGAAAATGGTTGCCATGGGAAGATGCTGCCTGTTATTATCCTCTGCCTGCCATGGCCTCCTGGCCCGCTGTCATGAGAACCTTTGTAGACATATGTCTCAACCTTATGAGACCGAGTTTCTGGGAAGTGGAAGTCAAGGACATGCAGTCTTGGGGTCTGCTAGGAATGAGGCTTCCTTTCCTAAGGAACAAAATAGAGAGGGAAGATTTGATATTAGGAGTCCAGGAGTAGTAATAACTCTCACTATTCACAAGCCTCTGTTATCTCACTAGCTACCAGTAAGGAGACGGGCCAGGTGTCCATTTCACAGATGAGGAAAACAGAGGCCCAGAGAGCGCCTCAGATACTGACCTTGCCTGCTAGTGGTGGAGTCTAGAGCTCCAGCCCAGCGAGTGCCTGCCCTCTGCCCTGCCAAAGTTTTTGCGACTAATTTGAATCACAGAGAACGTGGGTGTGGTAGACTGCCAAGACGGCCCTGATTTTTCGCCCTACCTGTGTCTGTGCCCTTTGCCGGGTAACTTCCCAGTGCCCTCCCAGGAGGAGGGTGAGAGATATGTGAAGCCAGGCTGCCCCAGCCTGACCCATCCTAGATCAGCTGACCCCCTAGACACGTGAGTGTGTCCAACCCAAATCAGCAGGGCCACCTGGCTCACCCCCAGCTGTCCTCAGTGATGAATGCTCTTCACTGGTTGCTCCTGAGGGTTGGGGTTGATTGTTACACCGCATGATCATGTCTGCAGTTGCTGACACAGTGGCCGGAAGCCTTTTGTGAGCCTCGGGGAGTGGTAACTCTCCTCCCAAGTCTCTCCAGGTTCATTGCTGGCTTCACTGAGGCTTGTCAGTAGCCCCACTGCCTACCCTCCCTGGTTGCCAGAGGACATAGAGGACGTTATTAAGACTTTAGGATTAATGGCAGAATAACAAGGTTGTTAGTTACATAGGCTCTGGGGTTAGACTACCTGGGTTTAAATCCTGGTGCCCCATTATATGCTGTGTGATCTGGGATGAGGTTTGACACCTCACTCAGTCTGTTTCCTCATCTGTAAAGGGGGATAATAATCAGAGTTGCCACAAGGATGAAATAAAATCATGTATGTGCAGCCCTTGGGCAGTGTCTAACACAGATTACCAAGTGCTCAGCACACACCGATCACGCAGCTGCTCTTAGGCACCCAGTGGCACTCTTGGTGTGTCACAGGCATGTGGGCTTTCAGGACCCCTGGCCAGGCTTCTATACCCCAGGCATAAGAGTCAGCGCCTAAGTTCCCAGTTCCCTCTGTTCCAGCCATCGGTTTGTGACCTTTTGGACAAATCCCTGCTGTCACTCCAGCCAGATCACAGGGAACGCTTCCTGACACCTCCCTTTTATTGTCCCCGCCACCCATCACGGTGTGCTTGGATTGTGCCTTCCAATGTGGGAGGAAGGATGGGGCTTTGGGCTTCTATGGCTGCCGTAACAAATCATCACACACGTGGCGGCTAAAACACTCACATCTAATGGTTCTGGAGGTCAGCTTGTGTCATTGGGCCAAAGTCCAGGTGTTGGCAGGGCCGTGCTTCTTCGGAGGCTCTGGGGAAAATCCACATTCTCTCCTTACCAGCTTCTAAGCCCACATGCCTGCCTCGGTTCACGGCCCCTTCCTCCGTCTGGGAAGCAGCAACTTCAGACCTCTCTCTAATTCTGAGCCCCAACTTTTGTCCTCTTGGCTTCTTCTCTGATCCTGACTCCTTGTCTCCTCATCAGAACTCTTTTTAAAGCCGGGCTCGGGGGTTCAGCCTGTAATCCCGTGCTTTGGGAGGCTGAGGTGAGTGGATTGCCTGAACCCGCAGGTTCGAGACCTGCCTGGGTAACTTGGCGAGACCTCATCTCTACAATAAATCAAAAAATCAGCCAGGCATTGTAGCGCACACCTGTAGTTCCAGCTACTTGGAAGGCTGAGGTGGAAGGATCGCCGGAGCCCAGCAGGTCCAGGCTGCGGTGACCAGGAGCGGCCACTGCACTCCAGTCTGGGCGACTGAGTGAGACTCCAACTCAGAAAAAAAAGAACTCTTTTTAAATGTCTCATTATTTTATTTTTTATATTTATTTATTTATTTATTTTTGAGTTGGAGTCTCACTCTGTCACCCAGACTGGAGTGCAGTGGCCGGGAGCGGCCACTGCAATCTCGACCTGCTGGGCTCCGGCGATCCTTCCGCCTCAGCTTTCCACGTAGCTGGAACTACAGGCGTGCATTAGCACACCCGGCTAATTTTTTTTTAAATTTATTGTAGAGATGAGGTCTTGCCAATTTTCCCAGGCGGGTCTCGAACCCGCGGGCGCAGGCAATCCACTCACCTCAGCCTCCCAAGGCGCGGGATTACAGGCTGAGCCACCCAGCCCGGCTGTCTCATTATTTTATTATTTAAACAATTTTTTTCTTGAGTCAAGGTCTCATTCTTGTCACCCAAACTGGAGCAAAGAGGTGCAATCACAGCACACTGCAGCCTCAAACTCCTGGGTTCCAGCAATCCTCCCACCTCAGCCTCCCAAGTAGCTAGGACTGCAGGAATGCACCACTACACCCAGCTTTTTTTTTTTTTTTTTGTAGAGCTGAGATCTCACTATATTGCCCAGGCTGATCTTGAACTCTTGGACTCAAGCAATCCTCCTGCCTTGGCTTCCCAAAGTGCTGTGATTACAGATGTGAGCCACCTTGCCCAACCAAGGACCTTTGTTGATTACACTGGGCTACCTGGATAATTCAGGATGATCACCCCATCTCAAGACCCTTAATTTAATCATATCTGAAAATCCCTGTTTCCATGTAAGGTAACATAGTCACAGGTTCTGGGGATTGGGATGTAGCCATCTTTTAGGGGGCGTTATTCTGCCTACCCTAGAAAGGTGTTGATTCTTGGGCATGACGGTGGATCTTTGTCCCCAAATTGGAGAATTTTACACTCTTGTTGAACAAACAGAGCTGTGGCTTGTGTTTCACCATGTATTAGCTGACAAATAATAGTTTATATTTTTTATTTTTTTAAGACGGGTCTCACTATGTTGCCCAGGCTGGACTCAAATTTCTGGGCTCAAGCAACCTGCCTAGTCTCCTGAATAGCTGGGATTGTGGGTGTGAGCCACTACACCTGACTCCTGACAAATAGCAGTTGTGATAATTCAATCACATTCTTGAAAGTTTATCTACAAGGTCTGACAATTAAGTTCTTGAACTCATCCTAGAAAAACTGCTCCATGCCTCATTGCCAAACCACTATGGTCACCTTCGAAAGTACACCCCTTGGGAAGCTATGCCCTGATGCCAGCACTTAGTCCACCTGTCAAATCAATTTTGGAACTCTGTTTCTGGAATGGCCATCAGAGCCATCGTTGTGTTACACTTGATGTCCCGAATGTCATCAAATGTCTTTCTTCCAATATTCCATTATCTTTGGCTAAAGGAAAAAGTCCCTGGGGGCCAGATCAGGTGAAGAGGGAGGGTGTTCCAACACTGATTTGTATAGTGCTGCCAACGTAAGTGCACAGTGGCATGTTCGCAAACTTAATTGTCAAATGTTGACGGCAAATGATGAGGGCCCTGATGGCCGTTCTAGAAAAGCAGTCCCAAAATTATTACTTTGACGGGAGGACTAGACACTGGTGTCCAGTGCACAACTTCCCAAGGGGAGTACTTCGAAGGTGACCGTAGTGATATTCAGCAATGAGGTATGGAGCGCTTTTTCTAGGCTGGTTTGTGAACCAAAAATTGTCAGACCTTGTAGACTTGGGACTGGAGGCCTGCTGCTCTACCCAGCATGCATGCCTCATAATTACTATATCTCTCTCCATTTCTTCCTTTTCATTACCGCTTTGATCCAGGTGGCATTATTTCTATTCTCCTGCTCACTGGCCTCCCTTCCTCTACTCCCTGCTCCAAATCACCCTCTCCCAGCCATCACATGGACACTGTAATGTGCACATCTGACCACAGCAATCACATCTCTGTCTAGAACCTTCCCATGGGCTGGGCTTGGTGGCTCAGCCTGTAATCCCAGCACTTTGGGAGGCCGAGGCAAGTGGATTGCCTGAGCCCGTGGGTTCAAGACCAGCCCAGGCAACTTGGCGAGACCTCATCTTTACAATAAATAAATTTTAAAAATTAGCTGGGCATGGTAGCATGCACCTGTTGTTCTGGCTACTTGGAAGGTTCAGGCAGAAGGATTGCCAGAGCCCAGTGGGTGGACGCTGGGGTGGCTGTGAGCATGCCACTGCACTCCAGCCTGGGCGACAGAGTGAGGCTTCAACTAAGAAACAACAACAACAGCAAAACCCAAAATAAAACCCTCCTCAACTCCCACTGCCCCCAGAATACATTCCAGCTACCGCCACCACAACACACAGCCTTCCATGAAGGGTCTTTACTCCCCCTCCAGCCAGGTTGCTTGCCCCTATCTGCTAGGTTGGCCAACTGTTCTGTTCCAGAACTGTTCTGGTCTTAGCACTGAATCACCTGTGCCTTGGAAAACTCTTCAATCCCAGGCCAGCCAGGACAGCTAGCCACCCTCCCTCTGCCCCTGTCCTTATGCTCTGGCAACACCAGCTGCTGAAGTTCTTTTCCAATCAGTCACTTTGACTTTGCTTAGGCTGTTCCCTCTGCTAGAAAGTGACTTCTTAGCTGGGCGCAGTGGCTCAGCCCGTAATCCCGCGCCTTGGGAAGCTGAGGTGAGTGAATTGCCTGAGCCTGCGGGTTTGAGACCTGCCTGGGCAACTTGGCGAGACCTCATCTCTACAATAAATTAAAAAATTAGCCAGGTGTGGTAGCGTGTGCCTGTAGTTCCAGCTACTTGGAAGGCTGAGGTGGAAGGATCGCCAGAGCCCAGCAGGCCGAGGTTGCAGTGACTGAGAGCGGCCACTGCACTCCAGTCTGGGCGACAGAGTGAGACTTCAACTCAAAAAAAAAAAAAAAGAAAGAAAGTGACTTTTTTTGTTGTTCCCTGAGGTATCTATTGATTAGGAGTGTGCTGAGCTGCAAGTAATAGAAAACCTGCTGCAGTGACTAAAACAAGCACAGATTTACTTTTTTCACAAAGCAAGACATTCAGAGGAGGATGGTTGCTGGCGTGAGACCCGCAGCTCGAGGAGGTCTGAGCCGATGTCTCTGCAGTTTCCTTGGGCACAAATTGGCTGCCTCAGCTCTAGAATCACATCCGTATTCAAGGCAGGAACAAGGGGAAGAGATGGCATCTGCTGTGTCCGATCCCTCTTGCCAGGAAACGTTTGCTTTTCCAGCAAACTCTTCCTTAACTTGCAGAACAGCAGAACATGGCGGATCCCAGCTCCACCATCTTGGAGTTCAAGCTCTCTGGAAAAGTCACGAGCCCTCCCTGGCCTCAGTTTTCTTGTTTCTCAAATGGGGATGATGTTAACACCACCCTACTTTGTGGGTTTGTTTTTGGGGACTGAGGTAATAAATGTACTTTGTGCCCAGTGAATGACAGCTATTATTTAATTATTATAACTTACAGGCTAAAACCGATTTCCCTAACTAGCAGGACCAGGGGCAACAAGGGTTTAACTTTTGTTACCTGCAATGTCACAAAAGTAGGTAGCTGGAAATGAAGATTGGGTGGAGCACACAGGAGTGCTTGCTGGGCGTGGTGCCTTCTCTTCAAATTTTAAGACTCAGCTTGAGCATCAGCACCTCCAGAAGGCCATCCCGGACTCCCCCTGCCAGCTGACGCTGGTTTAAGTGTCCCGTTTCTGTGCTCCTGGTCTGTATGTCTGTTTTCACACGTACACCAGGGAATGTAATGACCTGTTTATGGGCAGAGCTAAGGTCTTGTCTGAGCCATTCCCAGATTCCCAGGTCTGGGCTGGTACCAGGCTCCTTGCAGGTCCTGTTGCTGACTGAGTGAGGAAAGTCTTTCCTGAGATTTGCCTTGGCATCGTGGGTATGTGTGTGGGTGGGGGGGTGCCACACCAAAGTCTGAAGAGAAAAGGGACAACTGGTGGACCATCCGAGACAGCTTTGGCCGAGGGCTTTGTGTGAGGGGCTCAGAGGTGG
The DNA here is from genome assembly GCA_027257055.1 of Cephalopachus bancanus. Lineage (NCBI taxonomy): Eukaryota > Metazoa > Chordata > Mammalia > Primates > Tarsiidae > Cephalopachus > Cephalopachus bancanus. The sequence goes on from JAPVLO010000272.1 coordinate 140,397, forward strand.
CGGGGGCTTGTCTCGGCCAAGCAGTACATTCTCAGGAGAGCCCCAGACCAAGGTCCCCACCTGGAATCTCCCTCACAGTTCACTGGTCACTCTCATCCTTGGCTCTCCAGTCAGTGTTAGGAGAGCTCGCCCTTCCTGAGACTCTTGTGGCCTACACAGGGCTGGCTGTCTACTGCTGTGACCTGGCCCAACTCATTCCTCTCTCTGGACCTCGGTTTCCCCATCTGTCTAATGCAGTGAAAGCTCTGACCTTTTGACTCTATTGGAAAAAAAAAAAACTGCTTTCCAACCTATGCGCTTTGAGGGCAGGCTGGGTCTCTTCCTGGGCCCTCACTGGTCACTTTGTCCAGCACAGCCCTGGGCACGGGGTCAGGGCTCACTAGATCCTTCTCAAAGCAGAGAGTCTAGGCCAACAGCAGTTGTGGGGACTGTGCTGGGGTGGGAGCCCTGCTGGGGGCTCCTTCTGCAGGAAGCCAATGTGGTCCCTGAGCCCTGGGTGTCCTTCTGTGGCCTGGTCTCTCTGGACAGGGGAGGCTGGCCTTGGGGAGACCCTGTCCTCCACCTACAGCTGGGGGCCTTAGGACCCCCCAGGTCCCTCTGTGGAGGGAGGGTCCGAGCAGTGGGTGATCCAATAGGGTCTTGCCTGCTTGCAGCTCATGAGATGGAGTGGGGACAGTGTCTGTGTGTCCTTGACTCCGTTTCCTCGGGTGCCTGGGGGCCTCCCTGGGACCCCAGCCCCCGTGAATGTTCCCAGAAGCTCCTTTCCAGGCCTAGCTAGGCTGGCTCAGGGGAGGTCTCTCTTTGGCTCCCTGGTGAGGAGGCGGTAGCCCCGAGAGCCAGGAAACCCACAGGGAGGCGCGAATCAAGAGTCCAGGCTGCTTGAGGGGGAAGGATGTTTATTGTTGTTGTAGGGACTGGCTGCCGTGGCTCCCCAAGACAAATCACAGCTGCATTTTCTGGAAGAGCAGAGAACAGCGTGAGGACCCCAGTGGGCCGCCTACCAGGGCGGCATGAGAAGCTGCCCTCTGTGGGGTGCATGCGGCTCAGAACACACCTGCCCCCACAACCTGTCCCCAGGCGAAAGCCCCCAGCCCAAAGCCCCCAGCCCAGGGTGCCCTGCCTCCCCACCCTCAGGAGGAGGACTGGCCACCCGCTCCGCTCCTTTCTCTGCTGGGCCTGCCCTTGGGGGCCATGTTTCTGTGTTAGGCGGCCGGCGTGGGGCCTGGGTGGGGACAGAAGCGTCTGCTCCAAGCAGTGGGTGGGGGTGGAGGGGCAGGGACTGTCTCCTTATCCGTGAGCACCCAGTCAGCACTTCTGGAATGAGTGAGTGGACGAATGAATGAGTGAGAGCATGAATGTGGGAATAAGTGCAGGAAAGGGTCCCCGGATGAGCAAATGAATGAGTGAACAGATGCACGAATGACCGAATGAATGAGTGAATGTGTGGATAAGTGTCCACACGAAGCACTGAAGGAGTGAATGAATGAGTGAACAGATGCCCGCATGGGTGAAGGGAAGAGTGAAAGAGTGGATGGGTAAGTGAAGGAGTGGGGCGAGAGAATGAGTGAAGGAGTGAATGAATGAATGAAGGGGAGAGTGAATGAGTGGATTGAGTGCACAAGTGAATACATGAGCGAAGGAGTCAGTGAATGAGTGAGTGAATGAGAGAATGAATGAGTGAATGAATGAGTGAAGGAGTGAATGAATGAGTGAAGGAGTGAATGAATGAATGAAGGGGAGAGTGAATGAGTGGATTGAGTGCACAAGTGAATACATGAGCGAGGGAGTCAGTGAATGAGTGAGTGAATGAGAATGAATGAGTGAATGAATGAGTGAAGGAGTGAATGAATGAGTGAAGGAGTGAATGAATGAGTGAAGGAGTGAAGGAGTGGAGAAGAGAGAAGGAGTGAAGGCATGAATAAATGAATGAGGGAGTGAATGAATCCGTGCAGGAGTGAGCGAATGAGTGCAGGAGTGAAGAAGTGAGAGGAGTGAGTGGAGGGGCGAATGAATGAAGGAGTGAGTGAAGGAGTGAATGGACGAGGGCGGGAGTGAATGAGGGAGAGGAGGGAGCGAAGCGGGGCGTGAGCGCGTGGCCCACCCACCTCCTGGATCCAGTCGACGTAGGCGGACACGCGGGTGAAGACCGCCGGCTTCTTGTGGGTGTTGCAGCCCAGCCCGGAGCCAAAGCTGACGACGCCACGCACCTCCCAGGCGCCATTCTCGGCCTGGCAGTTCAGTGGGCCGCCCGAGTCCCCCTGCGCCACACAGGAGGCGTCAGCCGCAGGGCCTCCCCCAGAGGCGGAGAGGGGCCGGGAAGCGGGGGTGGGCCGGGGGCTGCAGCTGGGCCTCCCTGCCTCGGACCCCCTGTCTTGGCCTCAGGCGGCCCGTGGCGTGGGGGGCGGAGAGGATGGGCGTTGGGGCTGCCGTGGCCTCATCGGACCAGCTCTGGGTTTGCTGTGTGATCTTGGGACGGCGCTGAGCCTCTTTGTGCCTCGGTTTCCTGAACTGTTCAGGCCACCACATCTCAGACCCTGGGAGCTGTCCAGAGGAGTGAGGATGCTGGGCGCCCTGTTGGAGGTCTGGCGAGTGAGGGAGGGGGTGGGGCGGGAGAGGGTCGTGTGTTTGAAAACAGGACCGTCCCATAGCCGGGCTCGGTGGCTCAGCCTGTAAACCTGCGCTTTGGGAGGCTGAGATGAGTGGACTGCCTGAGCCCGCGGGTTCAAGACCCGCCCGGGCAACTTGGCGAGACCTCATCTCTACAATAAATCAAAAAATCAGCCGGGCGTGGTAGCGCGCGCCTGTAGTTCCGGCTACTCGGAAGGCTGAGGCGGAAGGATCGCCGGAGCCCAGCGGGTCGAGGCCACTGCACTCCAGTCTGGGTGACGGAGTGAGACTCCAACTCAAAAATAAATAAATAAATAAAAATGAAAGCAGGACAGTCCCTGGCTGTCTCAGGTGCTTCACGGTTCTGTCCCTGTCCCCTGGACTGGTGAGGCTGATGACATAAAGGAACGTGTGTTGCCACGTCAAAGCAGCCTCTTCAGTGTCCTATAGATGCGTGTCGTCCTCCCAGCAACCCTGTGGAATAGTCGCTGAAGCTCCATTTTACAGATGGGAAAACAGATTCAGAGAGGGTCAGCGGCCTTCCCAAGGTCACACAACTCGCAGGCGGTAGGGCTGGGACTTGCCCTCGGATAGTCACGCTCGAGTCTCATGCTCTCACCCCAGCGCAGGGGAGGGTGGGGACACGGGCTGGGGTAACAGGTCTCCCCTAGGCCTGCTGGCCTCAGCCAGGGCTCGGTCTCCTCCCAGGGAAGGGTTTGGCCCGCACCCGTCCCCTTGGCCACCTGGAGCAGGGACGGCCACTCACGTTGCAGGCTGAGGTGACGCCGTCGCCCCCGGCGCACACCATGGTGTCCCTCACCATGGCGCCCCACCAGTCGCTCCGGGTGCACGTTGCGTGATCCACGATGGGCTGCAAGCCCTGCTGCAGCTCCTCGGCGATGGGGCCGTTGGCTAGGGGGAGAATGGGCGTGGTGAGGGGAGGGGCTGGGGGCGGGGCCCAGCGGCAGCCTGGTCCCGCCCATCCCAGGCCTTGGGGGAGCAGAGGGCCGGGACAGGATGCAGGGGCTCCAGCCATGATTTTGTGGGAACCGCATGCATGCCCCCCATCCAGAGGGGAGCCTCTAAGGGCGGGGAAGGGGGGCAGACTGGAGGAGTCGGAATCCACAAACGCCTTCAAGGAATCACCCCTGCTTGTCTTTACATTGGCTCCTGGGGTTTCATTGTCAGTCGTTTTCTGAAGGTTCTTTGCCCGTGATGTCACACAATTTTTTTTTTTTAGTTGGAGTCTCACTCTGTCGCCCAGGCTGGAGTGTGGTGGTACGCTCACAGCTCACCACAGCCTCCACCTGCTGGGCTCAGGTGATCCTTCCACCTCAGCTTCTAGAGCAGCTGGGACTACAGGTGTGCGCCACCACACCTGGCTAGTTTTTTCACTTTTTTTGTAAAGACAGGGTCTTGCTATGTTGCCCAGGCCGGTCTTGAATTGCTGGCCTCAAGCAATTCTCCCGCCTTGGCCTCCCAGAGCACTGGGATGACAGACATGAGCCACCGCGTCTGGCGTGGTGTCATATCTGACCAGGTCTATCTCACTGCAAGATTTTCTAAGTATTGATCTGCATTTTCTTCTAAGTCTCCGGTCGTCTCATTTATTTGCATATTTATTATTTTTTGTAGAGACGAGGTCTCGGTATGTTGCCCAGACTGGTCTCGAACCTCTGGCCTCAATTAATCTTCCTGCCTTCAGCTTCCCAAACTGCTGGGATCGTGCCCAGCTGCTTTTTCGCATTTAACTTTTAACTCAGCTGGGACCTGTCTGGGTATACCATGGGATCTAATCCCCACCCCAAATGGTTTATTTTAGCTTGTTTATATGACACTTACTACGTGCCAAGCCCTGTTCTGAGCACTTGACAAATTCTAATCCACTTCATCCTTACAACAGCCCTCACAGGAGCCTGTTAGACTGTCTGCCACATAGTATGCGCTTAATAAATATTAGCTGTTTTTATTACAACATTTAAAAAGATGTGAAAATGTTTAGGCAAAAAGGAAGAAGTGGTGGGCACACGCGGGTGACATGCCGCTTCCTCCAGGAAGGCTCTCGGGATTTGTTCGGGGCTGTACTCACTCCAGAGGCGGCCCCAGCCGGTGACATAGCAGGGGTAGTCCTGGGGCAACAGTGTGCCCTCCTCTGGCAGGCAGCCCACCTGGATGGTGTCACTCAGCTCCACGTGCTCCGCCAGCTTGATGAGGGCGATGTCGTTGCTGGAATCCAAAGCGGAGAGGGTGAGTGGGCAGGGGGAGGGCCCCGGCCCTGCAGCCCACATCGAGAGACTCAGGCTGCGGGCGGGAGTCAGGCCAGGGGTGGCCGGGGGCCCTCCGTAAGCATCCCAACCGCCAGCTCCTCAGTGGCCTTCAGGGATGCCAGAGGACAAATGCTTCACCATGTAACACGATCACGTGCCCTGTTAGATGCAGCGTCTTTTCCGCACGTGTCATCACGTGGTAAAAGGGTGGACAGAGGGGAGCCGGAGGTGGAGCTTTGGGAACCGCTGCTGGTGATGTGTCAGTTGGGAATAGGGCCACGGCAAATTGAAAAATATAATGATGAAAGGGAGGTGCTTGCAGATGCCATTTCCTCCTTTTTAAATTTGTTTTTTTGGAATTGGGGAGTCTCGCTATGTTGCCCAGACTGATCTCGAACTCCTGGCCTCAAGCGATCCTCCCACCTCATCCTCCCAGAGTGACGGGATCAGAGGCATGAGCCACTGTGCCGGGACGGATGCCATTTCTAATGTTTTCAAGTTACAAGAATGACAGCTGGCTACCCCCGACAGACCTGGCTTGATCTTAACTCTCCACGCACTGGGCTGTGTGACCTGGGACATGTTCCTTAACCTCTTTGAGTCTTAGTTCTTTGTCTAGGGCTGTTGTGAGGATGAAATAAGAGATGGTGTATATAGTGGCTATCATGGCTGGGCACGGTGGCTCATGCCTGTCATCCCAGCACTTTGGGAGGCTAAGGCGAGAGGATTGCCTGAGTCCAGGAACTTGAGACCAGCCTGGGCACCATAGCGAGATTTCATCTCTTTGGGGGGGAGAGGGAGGAAGGGAGGAGGGAGGGAGGAGAGAGAGAGAGAGAGAAAGAATATAAAGTGTGTAGCCGGGCTCAGTGGCTCAGCCTGCAATCCCGCACCTTGGGAGGCTGAGGTGAGTGGATTGACTGAGCCCGCGGGTTCAAGACCCGCCTGGGCAACCTGGTGAGACCTCATCTCTACAATCAATCAAAAACTAGCCGGGCGTGGTAGCACGCGCCTGTAGTTCCAGCTACTTGGAAGGCTGAGGCGGGAGGATCGCCGGAGCCCAGCAGGTCGAGGCTGCGGTGGCCGGGAGTGGCCACTGCACTCCAGTCTGGGCGACAGAGTGAGACTCCACCTCAAAAAATAAAAAAAATTTTTAAAAAGTGTCTGTTGCAGTGTGGGCATATGTGTTTCCTTTGGGGAGACACTGTGGGGGTCTCGGGGGTCTTAATTCCTTCATTCCTTGCGTACCAGGTGAGGGGGAGAGGAGGGGTGTTTGTCTCCACATGGTGGTGTTTCGCCGTCTTGCGTAAGGGAATCACCACCGGCTGCGCAGGGTGAGAGAGGCCACTCCATGGGGTGGGGACAGACTCTGGCGCTCTGTCTCGGGGACCTTCCTGCGCTGCCCATGGGGGCCGTGGGGTGGCCCGCTCCGCACTCACCGCACCAGGAAGGAGTTCCACTTCTCGTGGACGTGGATGGTGTCCACGCCCACATACAGGGACCCTTCCTCGTCCTCCACCGCCAGGTTGTTCTTCCCCAGGGCCACGCGGTAGGTCCGGGCGTTGCTGGGCAGAGAAAGGGACCAGGTCAGGGGGGCCTCCCTCCCCCATCCGCCAGCCGGGGGGCCTCAGGGCTTTGGCAACCCAGCCCCGGGGCCTCTGGGGGACCCACTGGGGGAAGGGAGTGTCTGTCCCCACTGTCGCTTCCCGGGGCGAGGGAAGGGACCCAGGACTTGGAGTCGAGGGACGTGGGTTCACACTGCAGCCTTGACGCTCCTCGCTAGGTAGCCTGTGCCTCAGTTTCCTCATCTGTCAGGTGGAGGTCATAGCGCATCCAAGCGACGGCCGCCTCTGGCCTGTGTGACCGCAGCAGACCCCTAAGCGCGTCCCTCTGTCTACTCAGACCCCTGTCGTGTGAGTCTTCCAGGGTGCAAGTCAGCCCATGACTCTCCTTTGTTCACAAACGCTTCCCATCTCTCCATCTCTGCCAGGGTAGAAGCCAAGGTCCTCACGGACCTGCATAATCAGGCGTGTGTGTCCGCTCCAACCACCCCACCCTCCCCTCGCTGGCTTCCTCGCTGTGTCTCAGCAGCACCAAGCAGGTCCCTCCTCCGGGCCTTGGCACCGGCTGTTCTTTCCACCTGGACATCCTTCCCCGGAGCGACGCTTCCCTCCCTTGCTCCCTTCAGGTCTTCGGTTGAATCTGAGCGGTGTCTGCCCTGGCCATCCCACTTAAAATAGAACCCCTCCTACATTTCGTCTTCTTGGGACTTATTTCTCTTCACCATCACCTGGTGTGTCATATATTTCCTTAAGTGTCTGTCGCTCAGCTTGCCATGAGGATTGGGCTCCCTGCGAGCACAGGCTTTGTCGTCACGAGAAAGACTTGTCGACTGACTCAATGAACAACTGGGCTACCGGATGTGGCTTGTTTAGCCCAGTGCCTGCGGTGTGCAGAGAAAGCAGTGTAGCAGGCTCCAGCCCCGGGGGTCGCCTGGGACTTGGGGGTACCCTCCCGGGTTTCAGAGGGGCCATCCTGGGTCTCCGGGGTGCAGTCCCGCTCACCTGATGCAGTGGGCGGCGGTGAGGACGAAGTTACTGGCGATCAAGGAGCCACCGCACGTATGCCGCCACGTGTCATCCTTGAGGTACTGGAGGGAAATCTGCCGAGGGTGGGGAAGGGCCACGTGTCAGCCCTCGGCTGTGGGGCCTCGCCCCACCACCCCGGCCTCCCAGCTGCCCACCCTGCGGCGTGCTTACCTGCCAGGGCCAGCTGTGCGGCCTGGCATCCTCTCCCCCGACCACCCGAGTGGACAGGTTGGGCAGGAAGCTGGGGACCCCGCAGCTGGAGGCTGGGGAGACAGGAGGCAGGTGAGCGAGGCTGGCCTCCCCACGGAGAGGTGGAGAGAGCAGACACGGGCTCCTATTTTACTGCATGGCTTTGGGGGAAGCCACCTGCTCTCTGGGCCTCAGCCTTCCTTTCTGTGTGATGGGAAGAAGAGCACTCACCCGGGAGTTTGTCCTGGGAAGTAAGTTAGACAAGGCATCGGGAAGGGTGGCGGAAGGCCTGGCACGGGGGTGCTTCACATGGCGAGGGAGAGAGAGGGGTGTGCCCAGGTGTAAGTGTCGGGCACACCTATGTGCTTCAGTACCTTGTTTTCATTTCTTTCTTTCTTTCTTTTCGGTGGAGACAGGGTCTCACTCTATTCCCAGACTAAAGTGCAGTGGCGTGACCATAGCTCACTGTAGCCTCAACCTACTGAGCTCAAGCGACCTTCCCAACTCAGTCTCCCAAACAGCTGGAACTACAGGCGTGCATCCCATGCCCTGACTAATGGAGACAGGGTCTTGCTATGTTGCCCAGGCTGGTCTCAAACTTCTGACCTCAATCCTCCCACCTAGGCCTCCCAAATTGCTGGGATTATGGGTGTGAGCCGCTGAGCCCAGCCTTTATTCTGTCCCTTTTAAGACCACTGCATAATGGGGGGTGTGTGTGTGTGTGTGTGTGTGTGTGTGTGTGTGTGTGTGTGTGTGTAGGTGTGAGCATTGAATCCACAGGATTCCAGACTGTCGCAGCAGAGAAGCTGTATGTCTTGGTCAAGAACATATGCTCCGCCATGAGACAGGCCTGGACTCAAGTTTTGGCTCCACCACTAACCATCCGTGTGATGTTGGACAAGATACCGAGCCTCACTGAACCTCGATGTGCTCATCTGTAAAATGGCAATATTAATAGACCCTACCTCTCGAGGTTGATTTGAGGATCAAATTAGCACCTGCATGTAAAGGGGTTAGCACAATACCTGACACACAGTAAACACACAATAAACAGAAGCTCCTATTACTACTGTGTTAGCTGGAAGGACTCTTAATCCAGTGCTCTCGTTTGTCGAAAAAGTCAGTGAGATTTAAAGAGGTGACCTGACTTGTCCAGGGTGACTCTGCAGAGAGTGAGTGATGTTTAAGCTAAGTCCCTTGGCACCTAACCTGGACAGTGCTGCTTAAATGAGGGGGCAGAGTGTCGCCAAGGATGAGACGACGCCGGAGAAGGCCAGCCCCGATGGACCCTGGAGTGAGCCCGGGTGAGGGTGTCCGGGGGGTCCCTGCCCCTTTCTTGGGGCTTTCCGCACCCCACCTCCAATCCACACCCATCCTGCTTTGCGGATGTGGAAGCAGAGTTGCCCGGCGGGCAGTGGCTCACCCGACACACAGCTGGTTAGTAGCGTCTGAACCCACACTGGACCCCAAAGCACCTTTCCTGGAGCGCAGAGGGTCCCCGGGCCTGTCCTTGCCTCCGGGGGCCAGCCCGAGCATACAGCCTGCTGGCTGCAGCTGGTCCCCACCCCACGACTTACCGCAGGCCAGGAAAGCGGCGAGGACTGTGAGGCCCAACATGGCTGGGTGCTCAGAGCGACTGGCTGTCGGCGGGCAGGGGCACACTTATAGGCAGGAGGGGGTGAACCCACCTGGTCAAGGCCGAGTCGCCCCTTGGGGAGAAACCTGTTCTGATAAGGCCCTTTCCCTGACCTTGGGTGGTTACTGTTTAATTTGGGCTGGAGATGGGGCTTGCTTGAAAGCCTGGATTTCCAGACATCCTGGGACAAGGCATGTTCCGGGGTGCAGCGTTGTTTTGCCTCCCTCCCTCTCATTCTCGTTCCCCACCTTATTCTTTCTAGTTATCATTTATGAGACACCTACTATGTGCTTGATACATCTTCTATCATTTCATTTAATCCTTCCAACAACGTGCAATAGATGCCATTATCTGCTCTTGAAAGATGAGGGACTCGGCGTGGTGGCTCGTGCCTGTAATCTTAGCACTTTGGGAGGCTGAGGTGGGAGGGTCGCTTGAGGCCAGAAGTTTGAGACTGGCCTGAGCACCATAGCAAGCTTCCATCTCTAAAATTAAAAAAAAATCAACGGACTCATTCCTTTAGTTCCAGCTATTCGGGAGGCTGGAATGGGAGGACTGCTTGAGCTCAGATATTGGAGGTTGCAGAGAGCCATGACAGTGCCACTGCACTCCAGCCTGGGCAGCAAAGTGAGACCCTGTCCAAAGAAAGATAAGGAAGCTGCAATTCTGAGGGTCACTGCCGTCAAGGGTCACAGCCGGACAGCAGCAGGGCAGTCTTTGCTGTGGGCCTCCTGACACCACCTGGGGCGTCTGGCTGCCGGGATGTGCTGCCGCCTTCTCTGTCTTTAGCATGCTCTTAGGTCTTGCCAACTTCCTCTTCCTCCCTCATACATCGAATTCCCGGGCTTGGGCCCCCTCCTGTACTTGTCGCCAGGGTGTCGAGACCCGGCAGACCCTGAGAAGTGCTTGGTTGGCCAAATCCCTGCCTGGAGCCAGCTAAGGGTTCGGCGCCTCAGTCTCCCCGTCTCTCAAATGGGTGGATAGGACCAGATGGACTTGCAGGTCCGTTATGATTCCATGACTTGAATGTCAAGGTCAGTGGCAGATCTGTGGGTTCAGAGCCCGGAGTGACAGAAGTCCTGTCAGAGTCTCTGGTATCCTGGGGCCGGCCCTTCCCTGGAGCAGCTTGATTTATCCACTGTGGCAGGCTGGCTGCAGGCTGTCTTCTGGATCCTTCCTTTTTCCCTTTACTCACCCTGAGTTCTTCCTGGAGGACGTTTTCTACGCTGGGCTCACCTATCACCTTGGGAATTGTTTCCTGATTTTTTTTTTTTTTTGAGTCAACGTCTCACTCTGATGCCCAGACTGGAGTGCAGTGACATGATCACAGCTCACTGCAGCCTCCATCCCCTCGGCTCAGGCAATCCTCCCACCTCAGTCTGCCGTGTAGCTGGAACTACAGACACAGGCTACCATACCTGGCTAAGTTAAAAAAATGTTTTTTTTGTAGTGACAAGGTCTCGCTATATTGCCCAGGCTGATCTCGAACCCCTGGACTCAAGCAATTCTCTTGCCTCGGCATCCGCATCCCTAAGTGCTGGGATTACAGGTGTGACCCACTGTGCTCGGCCTGCTTCCTGATTTAAAAGTTTAGAACACCACACAACCTGCTGTTTACAGCGCTTATCTGGAGTGAAGGAGGATTCTAACTTACATATTGCATACAGCTCAAATTCTTTTTTAAAACAAGCATATGTTACTTGGGTAATATAGAAATCAACAGGTTTGGTTTTTTAAAAAGACACAGAGATCAGCAGTGTGATCAGGCCCCAACATAGGGTGATCTCAGGCTGTGGGGACATTTCTGTTCCATTCCAGAGGTTGGTCCTGCTACAGGGGTCAGTGGCGACTGCACATACACCTCAGACCCAGCGCTGTGGGTTGCCAAACCCAGCAAAGGGTCGCCTCGGCCTGGAGACTGACCCCGTGAGCAGAGATATGGATTGGCTTGGTGACAGGTCTTGGGAGGTGGCAGGGTCTGGAGGCAGAAGGCGAGACACCGGGTTTCTGTCTCAGTCAGTAACTCAGACCCTGGGCAACCTCTTTCCAACTCAGTTTTCTTCATGTCCCTTGATCAACCTGGGAAAATGACCAACTGTGCTTCTTCATGCAGGAGCTTGTTTTTTTTTTTTTGCTCTCAAAGAGACGCAGCTGTTTCTTAACATCCGGCTCAGCTGTGTACACATGTCCGTAGACACATGTCATATAGGGACAGGTGTGTGTATACACACACACACACACACACACACACACACACACACACACACACACATACACACACACATGCCTCCATGTCCACAGATATGCACACACCAGTGTCATACATACAAAGCATTCGGTTCTATATGGAGACACGCAGAGCTGGGTGGCCGCACATTCGAACATGCACACAAATGTAGAAATGGCCACATATGCATTGACAGTTATTATTATTATTTGTTGAATGATAAGAGAGAAAACGACCTCTTGTGGAAGGAGGTTGTTGGCCGCTCTTGAAGGTGCAGACAGCTTGAGCTTTAGGGGGACGTCCTTGTTTTGAGACATCTCCCAGGTAGGACTCTTTATGTAAGACTGCACCGGCCGGGCTCGGTGGCTCAGTTTGTAATCCCAGCACTTTGGGAGGCTGAGGTGAGTGGATCGTCTGAGCCCACGGGTTCGAGACCCACCTGGGCAACTTGGCGAGACCTCATCTCTACAATAAAATCAAAATGAACTGGGTGTGGTAGTGCACGCCTGTAGTTCCAGCTACTCGGAAGACTGAGACGGGAGGATCGCCGGAGCCCAGCAGGTCGAGGCTGCGGTGGCTGGGAGCGGCCACTGCTCTCCAGTCTGGACGACAGAGTGAGACTCCAACTCAAAAAAAAAAGACTGCACCAAACTATTGTCTCTGGAGAAAGCTGAGGTTGCCTTCATCTGCTTCAGATCCTGAAGCAGGGCTGTTGAATGCTTGGCTTAGAGTTGGACTATACCCTCAAAGGAAGGGAAACCCAGCACCATCGTTTCCCAGCTGTGTGACTTTTTGCTAGTAACTCAGCCTCTCTGTGCTTCCCCTCTCTATATAAAGCTGGGGTAAAGATGGCACCAGCATCCTAGGAAACGTGCTGGCATATGGTAAGCACTGTGTGAGTGTTTGCTGTTACTATGATAATTGTTATCACCTGCTTCTTGTGAGAAAGGTTGAGACTGGGCTTGGTCACTGGGCACTTTTGCCTTCATGTGTCCTTTCCGCCATAAGAAAACATTAAAAATTGGCCGGGCAAGGTGGTATGTACCTGTAATCCTTGTTACTTGGGAGCCTGAGGCAGGAGGATTACTTGAGGCCAGGAGGTTGAGACCAGTCTGGGCAACACAGCAGTCTAGCTGTAAAAAAGTTGTTTACATTAGCTAAGCATGGTGGCACAAACCTGTAGTGCCAGCTACTCTCGAGAAACTGAGGCAGGAGGATTGCTTGAGCTCAGGAGTTTGAGGCTGCAGTAAGCTATGATCACGCCACGGCGCTCTAGCTTGGGTGACAGAGTGAGACTCTGTTTCTAAAAAACAAAACAAAACAAGCCAACATAAGGGGACATTTACAATTCTGTTTAGGCCAGGTGTGGTGGCTCCAGCCTGTAGTCCCAGCACCTTGCGAGGCTGAGGCAAGAGGATTGCCTGAGCTCAGGAGTTCGAGACCAGCCTGGGCAACTTGGTGAGACCTCCTCTCTGCAATAAATAAAAAAATTAGCCGGGCGTGGTGGTGCAAGCCTGTAGTCCCAGCTCCTTGGAAGGCGCAGGCAGAAGGATCACCTGAGCCCAGCAGATCAAGGCTGCAGTGGCCGTGAGTGTTCCTCTGCACTCCAGCCTGGGCAACAGAGTAAGACTCCAACTAAAACAAAACAAAACAAAAACAATTCTGTTTTATGACTGTACGGGTATAAAGATGAACACAATCCAGTTTGATCTTATTTATTTTTTCCTACTGATTTTAGGGAAATCAAACATTTCTATGGGCCCCTAAAGGTGCCATGGGCTCCAGGTCCTGGGTGGGGCCTTTCTTGCCTACAGGAATCGACAAGTGAGGGGCTGAGAGCATTTGGGGAATGTTCTGTGAGTCACCCTGGGCACCTTCTCGGGCCCTGGAGGGGCCTTTAGCTGTGCCCGGGGGCAGTCGTGAGAAATGTTCTTGCTGGGTAGCAGCTGCGTCGAGGCACAGGCATAGCCACCCCTCCTGACCCTGGCCGGGTGCCAGGCCGAGGATGCCATGCCCTCCCCCCACCCAGCAGCCCAGATTGCCTGAGCTGCTGTCGTGACACCAGGTTGGCCAACCTGATTTTCTGGCCTTAATACCCAAGCCTGAAGGAGCAGCCCCAGGACTTGGGGTCATCTTGCAAGGGGAGCCCCCCGAGGGTGGACTTCCTGCGATCGGAGGGGCGGGGGCTTGAAGTTGGATAGCTGGTGTGACTGTTTTGTTTGCCCAGACTGTGAAGTAGCGGTACTGTGTACACAGATAATGTTCATTCGTTGACTCATTCCTCCCACATTCATTAAGCACCTGCTTGGACTGGGTACTCAGGGATGACGATGCTCTTTCAGCACCGGGGGAGCTCCCTGGTGGGCGAGGTGATAGGTGCTCCTGGGAGCTCTGTGGGAGAAGTCTTTCTGGGTGGGAGCTTGATGGGGTGCAGGTTGGAAAGGATCCTTTCTCCACAGACTCTGCGTCCAAAATGAATGCCCCACCCTCACCCCGCTGAACCCTGGGACTTTCAGGGCCTGGAACGGGGCCTCAAAGTCCCCGAGCCGCTCAGGGCCAGACTGTGCTGGAGAAAGAACTGCCGTGACTTGGCGGATGGGGTGAGGGGATGTGGTCAGGCGACACGGGGACCTCAGGAGAAGCAGCGCCACGGTGGTGGTGGTGGGGGAGAGTCTGAGAAAGGAAGGCAGGTGTCCCCGACAGGGCTGGTGGATGGGCCGCTGGGGCAGGACCCTTGGGGGGCAGCTGTGGCGTCTCAGGGGAGGCCCATTGGAGTGCCAGCGGAGAGGCTGGCAGGGTTTCCCCTCAAAATCAGATGGAAGCATTGGGGGTGGGAGGGTGTGGGCTCATGCAGGGCTGGGGTTCCGGGGGGCTGGGGGCTCTGTGGGGGGCTTGGGGCGGGACTCAGTGGTGGCCCCTTAATGAGAGGAGGAGACCCGGAAGGGCTTTAAGGAGCTCTCTCACTTGGTCCCGTGGACCACTCCTGGCCTCTTCCTTCCTCGACCTGTATCCTTGGCCAGGGCTCGGGGGCTCGTGCAGACCCAGGCTGAGGACCCCGCCTGGCTGAGACCTGTTGATGGAGTCCCCTGGCAGGGGAGAGCTGGCCCCTGTCTCTCAGGGTCCCAGGACGCAAAGCCCATGTTTGCCGCAGGGCCAGCTGGGCTGGGACGTCCCTTTCAGTATCCTTATTTAATTTTTATTTTTTGTGGCGCCAAGGTCTTGCTATACTGTCCAAGTGGTCTCCAACTCCTGGCCTCAAGTGATCCTCCAGCCTTGGCCTCCCAGAGGGCTGGCATGGCAGGTGTAAGCCACCGTGCCCAGCACCTGTGGGGACCCTTCATCTCTTGTTCCTGAGACCCTTTCTAGTAGGGCGTTGGGATTCTGACGCTCCTCCCTTGAGGGTCTTCGAAGGTGATGCTCACCAAAAGCCCTGCGTTGATGGTGGTGACATCTCAGGCACTGGGTGGCATATGGGGGTGGCGTGACGTCCCCTTCCACGACACTGCCTTCTCCAGGCAGGGCATGAGGAAGTCGGAAGTGCCAGGGGCCTCCAGGCGGCTGTAGTACCACATACAGCCACCTGAGGGCAGCGATGCCCAGCCCAAGTTCCACTCAAGGGAGTGCCTGGAGGGGCGGGGGGGTGCCCCACCTGGACCCACTGGTTGGCAAAACCCAGACCCTAGTCCACCCTTACATCAAACAGATGGGGAGACTGAGACCCAGTGGGCGCCTGAGCTGTCCAAAGTCACACAGGGAGCTGCTGGTGTCCACCCCCGGACCCCTGGGGGCTTTCCCAGCTCAAGACTTCGAGTGTCTCTGTGGCAGGGGCTCTGGGTGCACAATCTCAAATCCTTAGGGCTTTAATGCCTCCTCCAGCCATGGTGTCATGTGCCACAGCCCATGAGGCAGGGCTGTGGGCTGTGGACCCAGTGACCTGAGCCTGTGTCCACCACCCGCTGGCCTGTGTGCTTCTGGGAGATCCTCCAGGCCTCCCTGTTCTTACTTGCAAGCGGGGACTACAAATCCACCCCCCTCACAGGCTGGTTGTGGATTTAAATGAGCTAATACAGCAAAGCGCTTGGACCAGTGCCTGGCGACGGCGCACGGGCTTCCTACGCTGACCTCTGCCATCGGGAAGAGGCTTCTCCTGGGCTCCGACAGGCCCATCCCAGCACCCAGGTGACCTCACCCTGCCCCTCCCCACTAGCCATCAAGAACCACACACACATGAGAATATAGAAGTTTATCTCCTTTTAGTTAAAAAAAATAATCGTACCACCGAATGAAGACGTAGCTTTTTTTTTGGGGGGGGAAGGGGGCGATGGGTGAGAAGGGAGGAAAAAATAAAAATAAGAAGCAAAAGCCCAAAATAAACAGACCATTTCATATTCATCTGTATAAACATATCTGCTAAGGCAAACGCAATCCAGGACCAAGGCTGCTGTGCTGGGCTCGGTACCTCCTAATTTCTGCAGATTCTAAGGCCAAAAAAATAAAACCTCTTCCAGTCCAACGAAGCTTCGTGGACTCTGGGGGGTGTTTTACTAAAATAAAGAGTTATCGAGTTTAAAAAGCAGTGACGCTGTTATGACACACACTGAAAGTTGCATAACTGTGGCCTCGGGGGCCGTTCACTTGTTTGGACTGGGTGACGGTCACAGTTTCACGACACAGCAACGGACACACACACGCGCGTGTGCGCAAACGCATGGGCAGCTGTGGCAGGGCTGGCTGGGGTGCCCATGCTTCTTGGGGGGGTGTGACGGACGGGTCCCGTCGCTGGTGACAAGGCGGTGGACGTCACTTGGGGAAGATGGCGGGGAAGGGCTGAGCAGGCCCGCGCCCACCGCCTGGTGCATGCAAACGCTTAAAGCACTTCTCGGACACTTTCTGGAGGAGTCAGCTCCGCTGGTTTCCCTCCCTGGGAAGGCGGCCATTCCTCCTCCCACCCCGCTCTCTCCAGGGCCCCCGGGGACCCTCAGGTGCTCTGGGGGTGCTGAGGAATGGTGTCTCTGCCCCCCAGAGCCCCTCTGCCCATGACCCATGGCATGCCTGGCAGAGGGCGGGCCCGTGAGGTAGATTGGCACAGCTGCCCCTCACCCTGCCTGGCCGGGCCCTGGAGATCTGGGTCCCCACGTCAGCATGGGGTGCGGGGGCCTGGGTTTCTTCACTAACACCGAGACCCCAATTCCAGCAGATGGAAGAGGCAGAGGTGGAGCCAAGGCCCTGGGAGGGGCCCCCTCCTGCTTGCAAGAAGTCCCCTGGGTCCTGCTCTGTGGGGGCCGCCATGAGTCCTTCCATCCCTCTTGCCCCATCTCCAAGCTGGGAAGGGCCCCGTCAGGGGCTCCGGGGCCGGGGGAAGAGGGGATGTGTAGAGGGCAGGCACAGGGGCAGGGAGGGGCCTGGGGCCAGGAGCTGGGCCCGAGGGGGCTAGAGCAGACAGCAGGGCAGCCAAGGGCGAGAGGGCCGCAGGGGTCACGGGCCTGGGCCGGGCGGGGAGCCAGCGCTGGTGTCGTGGCCTCAGAGCGGTGGCAGGAAGCAGGGGGCGGCCAGGCCACCTCCATGAGACCCCTCGACCTGCTCCATTCACAGACATTTTTAGATGTGTCGTCGTGGTCCCATCAGACAGAGGTGGAGGATCAGGCTCAGCCTCCCACACGCCCGCCCTCGCCCAGCTCGCCCGCTGGACTGGGTGCCAGGGCAGGCGGTCGGCCGCAGCCCGCGCTACTTGAAGGTGGACTGCAGCTCCTTGAAGGCCGCTTTCCGCTGCTTCATCTCCTCGGCTTGCTTCTTCCTTTCCTCCTGCTCTGCTTTGATCTCCTCCTCGAAGCGGCTGGACACGTTGATGGCCTGGACCTGCAGGGGTGTGGGGGGTGGAAGGTCAGGGCTGGGGGTGGTTTCTGGGCTCTGGTCGTGTTCCCTGCGCTCAGGCTTCAGCTGGCAACACACAAAGCCTGACCTGGGCCAGGCAGGCTACGAACCTGTCTGAGCCTGTTTCTCACTTACAGCCTGGCGCCCCCTAACTCTGACCTCAGGATGCCTCAGGGCTGGGGCAGAGCAAGGGTCCTGTGAGTGGAGTTCCAAGGCTGTGGCTGCCCTCCCGCTTCCAGCTGGGGAGCCCGTCTGCGCCCCCCGGGTTCCGAGATGAACTCTGAAATGTCTTATCAATGCTCGGAAGCCCCGAGAGAAGCGGGAGGTGGCAGGCCTCCTCTGGAAGGAACGTTCTGAGCTTCACATGGAAAGAGGGGAAAATAAGGCAAGTGCCCTGGGCTCCTGGGCGGGCAGGAGCCCAGGATCTAAGTGTCCCCTGCATCTAAGTGTGTACAGAAAGGTGAGGGTGCTGGCCTGCGGTAGCCTCTGGGCCCTCAAGCTTCCTCCAGGCTGGGGCTGGCAGGGATGGTGTTTCCGAGAGGACACATGCAGCCGATGCCATGCTTCTGGGTCTGCGCTACTGCCTCCCAGGCCTCCCCTCCTAAAGCCCAGTCCTTTGGGGGTAGCAGCTCCATAAGCCAGGGCTGAGGCAGCTCAAGATGTCCCTGTCCCTGTCTTGGCTGGGCACAGTGGCTCCCAGAACTTTGGGAGGTTGAGGTGGGAAGACCACGTGGGCCCAGGAGTTCGAGACCAGCCTGGGCAACACAGTGAGACCTCATCTCTCCAAAAGAAGAGGAGGCTGGAATGGAAGGATCGCCTGAGCTCAGGAGGTCCATGCTGTGGTGAGCTGTGGTGATCGTGCAATTACACTCTAGCCAGGGTGACAGAGTGAGACCTTAAATCAAAAAAAAAAAAGATGTCCCTATTTCCTCTTCAAGAATACACAGCCGTCACCCACTCTGGACAGCTGGGAAGGATCACAGACTAGAATGGGAAAGGGACAGCCAAGAGCGCATGGTCCTCGGCCAGTCCAGCAGGGCATCTATTCCCCATCTCTGTGTGTGGCCTCAGCAGGGACAGGAAGATGAGGTGGTAACCCTCGAGCTGGGGTCAGGGCACTGCTTGGGTTCCTCACCTTGGCCTCGAAGAAGCTCTTGGCGCCCTTGACACCCTCGGTGGAGACGTCGATCTCGGAGAGGCGGGCCAGCACACACAGCCCGCTGTCCTCCTGCAGCTCGCCGGCCGCCGCCTTGCGGAAGATCAGGAGGAACTGCGGCGGGAAGGAGCACTTCGTGTCAGGAAAGGGGCCAAAGCCCCTGGCCAGGCCCAGACCCCAGCCCCAGGCAGCCCCTGGGTCTCGCCCTCCCTCTCTGGGCCTGTTTGCCCATCTGTCCAATGGAAGGGCAGGTGCCCACTCAGGATCCCGGGTCACTGTGGCCCTGCTCCGTCCACTCAGGGTTCTCGATGACATGGCTTCCGCCGACCCCTTATTGTTGTCTCCACTGTTCCCCAAAAGAATCTGCTCGGTGTCCCATTTAAGGGGCCCTGAAGGTACGACTGTGCTCATTTTACAGAATAAGGCTCAGAGACAGTAAAGGATTTGCTGAAGTCTCAGTGCCAGAAAGTGAGGCAGACTATGCACCCATGTCCTCCTCCCAACCATGACTCTGCTCTGCCCCAGCCACCTCCCCGCCCCCCACCCCCTCCCTTTCCTCTACCCCTGGCGCCCCGCCTCCTCCATGCTGCCTGCTGTCTCTCGCAGGCCTGCCTCAGCCGGGCCCCAAGCCTCCAAGCCTCTGCTGCCCGGGCCAGTTCACTGCTGTCTGACCTGGAGCCTGTTTTCCCCCGTAAAGCAGCTCCTGTCTCCAAGTGAGATCCCAAGTGTGAAGGTCCAGCCATGCTTGCCCCCCCGAATCTCAGCACGGCGGCGTATTCCTTTTGGGCGTCTCCCCATCTACACTCCAGGGTCCTTGGAACACAGGGTCTTTTTCTGTACCCCAGAGCCCATGCAGGGCCGGGTATACAGAAATCACTCGATATGTGTGCCCTCCCTGAAGGAATGGATGTCTCTCCCCCATATCTCCTCCCTTCACCCCCATCTCCACCCGCTCTAGGGGCCCTCGGAGGCCTCTCTTGGCCATGCACGGCTGGTTGTTCAATGACAATGTCATTCTATGATGAAGGGGTGGGGTTGGTCTCCTGGGCCACCAGGTGCTCAGGTGCAGCCCCTGCTGGGGAGTGGGGTCATTGGGGGGAGAGAGGAGTAGGGGGGAGTGGGGTTGGTGGGTGTTCGTCACTCCCTGGCCACAAGGTGCCATCATACTGGAGAGCGGGGCTGGGGCAGGGCTTACCTCCCGGAAGCTGAGCTTGCTGTCAAAGTCCTCATCCACCTCCTTGATCATGTTCTTCAGGCCCAGGTGGGTCTGGGGGGCCCCCAGCTTCTCCATCATCAGTTTCAGCTCCATCAGGTCAATGAAGCCGTCCCGTCCGGCGTCGTACCTGTGGGTGCGGAGAGAGACGCCTAAGGACATCCTGGCACACCTTGTGTCTGACTGGTCAGAGACCACGAGCCTGAGTGCCAGGTGCCCAGGGCTCAGCAGGCACCTCCCACCAGCCATGTCATTCTGCAACAGCTGGAAGGGACGTGGCTCAGCTCCTACTTGGTTACCTCTGCCGACAGGGAACTCCTCACATGGCCTGGCAGCCTCCTACATGCTGAACAGTGCTAACTTTTGGACAAGTCTGGGGCACAAGGAAGCTGAACCCACAGCCTCCCTGTACCGAACGTGAAGTTTAGTGAGAAGGAGTTGAAAGTACCTTGGGGTGTGGACTGGGTTGGCACTCACCGACCACCCCTGAGTGGCTAACTGGCATTTCACCAGCACTGCAGGGACATGCTCCCCGCTTCCCCCGAGGTAGCAGAGCCTTGCAGGCAAGGGCAGGGTTTCTCTCTCAGACTATAGCAAATCTGGAAAGGACAACTCCTTGCTGTCAGGGACCGTCCCGTGCACTGGAGGATGCTGATGGCAGCATCCCTCCTGAGTGGTGACAGCCAAAAATGGCTCCCGGACATTGCCAAATGTCCCCTGGAGGCAAAATCACTCCCAGCTGAGCAGTTCTGGAGCAGAGCTGTGAGTGGAGGTGGCAGGCGGCCTCTGCTCATATCATTGCTGGTTCTTCTCATTCAGTACCCGCTGGACTGGGGGGGGGAGGTCTATCTCACGCCCCCAGCGTATGGCAGTTACTGGGTAAAAAGCACATAGTAGGTGCTCACAAAATTCATGAATGAATGGAGGGACACCGGAGACTGGGTCTCTGCCTTTGCTGAGGGAACGATTGAGGAGGAAGGCAGAAGACAGGGCCAGAGGTCACAGGTAGTAGCTGGGCGCGTCCAGGGAACAGGGTGCTTGCAGGGGGTAGCAGCAGCCGTGATCAGGTGGTATGGGTGCCTCAGCCCTGCGCACTGAAATGCTTTTTTCCCCGACCTCCAACAGCCTGACAGAGGCAGGGGCAGGGTGAGGGTTGGAGTTCAAATGCTGGGGAAGTGCCGTGTAGACCGGGAGCCGAGGCCTTGTGTGCACAGCCTGGCCAGGCCCTCTTCTCAGCTAACCAAGCACCTGCCTGCCTGCCTCCTGGGACAGCTGGTGAGGAGGCGGGTAGAGGTGGGAGAGTGAGCTCAGGGTTGGTAAAACCGGCTCTTCTGCACCGAAAGAAGCCTCGTGCAGTCCCAAGGCCTCCAGCTGGCTGGGTGACAGTGTCGGTACAGCAGTGCCACACGGGGTAGGGGGCTGAGTTCCAGAACGCTCCACCCTGGCCTGAGCTCCCATGTGAATGCACACCTCATCCCCGCGCTGTCTCCCGGCTCCCAGTCTCTCTGCTGTCTCTAGTCTGGTGGACTTTGAACATCTGAGAGCAACCACTTATGCAATCTGTCTTTGTGCTGGGAACTTCATTTTACTGAATCCTCATAATAACCTATTTTACAACAGACGCTCCAAGCGGGGTAGTGACCTGCCTGGGCTCACACAGCAGTAAGGAAGGAGCTGGGCTTCCACCCAGGCCTGTTAGTTTCTACCTGCACATGTGCTGCATGCCCAGTCCCTCCCTTTGTCCTGGGGCTGCCACAGAACACGGCTGTCTGTCTGCCTGGAGTGCCGAGGGGAACATTGGTGCCAGGGGTATAAATAGTTCATGAGCAAGTGAGTCAGTGTTTGGAAGGGACACGGCATAGGAAAGATGGGTCTGGGAGCCCTGGAGGAACACAGGGTCCCCACCGCGGGGTGAACCCTGGGCTGGGGCAGATGGGCCAGCCGGTCTCTGCGGGCAGGGCCACTGCTGGGGTGGGAGAGGCTGTGGGACTTGGAGGTCCAGCGGCCGAAGCTGCCCCAGCCCAGCCTCGCCCCTCCCTCCATCTCTGGAGTCAGCTGGTGGGGGGCTGGGTGACCACTGCACAGCCGCGGCCCTGTGCAGAGCAGCCCCGTGGGGGGGATCTGATGCGAGTCGCATGGACCCCTGCTCAGAGCAGGAAAGGAAAGGAAAGGAAAGGAAACCCTGCCACTCTCTGAACCCAGGCTCTGATGGTCAGTCATGACACGCCAGGGCTCTGGAGCCAGACTGCCCGGTACCTTGTCTGCAAAATGCAGCAGTGCTCAAGTGGGGAAGGGGGTGTGTGTGCCCCCAGGGAACATCTGGCCATGTCTGGAGCTGTTTTTGGATGTCACACCTGGGGAGGGGGGTGCTACTGGCATGCATCCCTAGTTGACAGAAGCCAGGAATGTGGCTGGACACTGTACAGTGCAGAGGAGAGGCCCAAGAACTCTCTGTCCCCAAATGCCAATGGTACCCAGGTTCAAAGACCCCGATGTCACAGTGCTTCGCCCCCAGGGTCACGCTGATGACCTGACTGAGCCCATCTACGTCAAGCACCCAGCAGAGTGCCTGGTACAAGCACCATCAATGCAGCTACTGCCACTCTGAGAATTAACTACCCTTACTAGGTGCCACCACAGGCCAGGCAAGTTCCTCTATAGCCCCTGCCCTCAGCAGTGCTGGCGGGTCCAGACTGGGAAAGGAGGATTGGGAAGGGCACTGGCCCCATCACCAGCAGGTCGGGGGACTCAGACCCTGGCCCTGTGGTCCCAGCCCCACCCTCTCTACCATCCCACCTGCCAGCTGCTCTGTCTACTGCTCAACTGGCGGGTTTCTCCCAAAGCCAAGGGCAGCTCAGCTTCAGAGGAAGTGCAGATAAAGTGTCCAAACTTGGACGGGAACTTGGGCTCTGCTCCGCTCTGTCTCTGGCAGCTCCACAGCTCAAACCGCAGTTTGAACCGCCGCCTGCATCAATCAAGGGTCAATCAATTACTGGGCTGGGCTCCATCCCGGGCAGCCTCTGACCCCCAAGGGGTCAATGCAGGGGCTGGCCGCAGTGCCAACCAGTCAATCACCAAGGTGAGGAGGTGACAGAGGGCTGTTGTGAGGCCAGATGCCGGGGCAGAAGGTGGGGCCCCCCAGATGCAGACTTGGAGGGGCTGTTCCCATGAGATGCCCGGGAGTAGGCAGCTGCAGTGTGCCCTGGATTCTGATAAGGTCCGAGGTAGGGATCAGCCAGGTTTGGGGCTTAACCTGATTGAAGACGGCCTTGAAGGCGTGTGCTTACAACAACTCTCTGAGACTGTCCCGGGCCCAAACCCCAGCTCTGCCACCTGCAGGCAGGGTGATCCTGGTCAAGTCGCCTGCCTCTGACCTCGATTTCCCATCTACACAGACCTTGGCCCAAAGTAAGCACTTCATACATGCTCACTGTAATAGTAATAACCAGTTATTATTGTTAATAACCTACCTTTAGGATTACTAGAGTAAACAAGGCCAGGCGAGGTGGCTCACACGTATAATCCCAGGACTTAGGGAGGCCGAGGCAGGAGGATCGCTTGGACCCAGGAGTTCAAGACCAGCCTGGGCAACATAGCGAGACCTTGTCTCTACAAAAAGTGTTTTTAAAAAAATTAGTAGGACATGGGGGCATGTGCCTATAGTCTCAGTTATTTGGGAGGCTAGGGCGAAAGGATTGCCTGAGCCCAAGAGGTCAAGGCTGAGGTAAGCCGTGATCGTGCCACTGCACTTCAGTCTGGGTGACAAAGTGAAACCCTGATTTAAAAAAAAAAATTATTAGAGCAAATGAGATTGTGGATATAAAATGTCTGGCACATAGTAGGTACTTACGACCCATTAATTTCATTGTAATAGTAATAGCAGCTGTTATATCAAGAAGTTTCTGTGTGTCAGTGACTATGCTAAGTACTTCACACATGTAATATACAAATGGTGATGACACTGGGAATCGTGATAAGAAATACCCTGGCAGTTGGATGTGGTAGCCTGTAATCCCAGCACTTTGGGAGGCTGATGTGAGAGGATTGCCTGAGTCCAGGGGCTGGAGACCAGCCTGGGCAACTTGGTGAGACCTTGTCTCTAGGAAAAAAAGAAAAAGAAAAAAGTACCCCAACTTCTCCCACTGGAGCCAGTCCTGCTGGCACAGGGCTGAAAGGGAAGGCTTGTGGGGCTTGGCCTGGAAGCAGGGGGGCCCCAGGGGTCTCTCCAGCAGTCCTGCTTCTCTCCTTCCAGGCCTGATTCAAAGACCCAGCACTCTGGGGGTAGAAAGGCAGAGGCTCACTGTGGGGGGTGAGTGGAACTTGGCGTGCTCTCCTGGCCTCCTGCATTCCTTCCTGAGGGTGAGAAGTGACATGGGGGAGACTGTCACTTTGCCACTGTGGGGGTGATGACAGCCAGCACAGGAAAGAGTTGTTCTAAGAAGGCTGGAAACGAGCCCCCCATCATCCATTGGCCCTCTCCCTGAGCTGGAATAGAGGTTGCAGGTGGCTCAAAGGATCTAGGCAAAGAGAGGTCAGCCCGCAATATCCATCCAGATTGCCTGGTTCACCCATATCATATGATACAGAGAAACTGGGGCCCAGAGTGGGCAGGGACCAGCCCAGGGTCATACAGCTGCAGACAGCACGAATCCAACAGCTGCAAGTTTCCCTCCTCCCTTCCTCTGTCTTCTTCCCGGGTCCACGGGGTGTCTTACAGTCTCAAGCTCGCAGGGCCAAGGGAGGCTGGGCTGAGAGCCCACCATGGGGCCTGTCCGGTGAGGCCCATTCCACTCGGCAGGACTGGTAGCAAATCACCCAGGCTGGGAGCTCAGCACTTTTCTCCAGCACCGGAGGGAGGCTGCGGGGTCTGGCACTATGCCCACATTCCTATTTGCCTCCCCCTGAATGGCTCTCGCCAGGGAGGGCTCAGCAGCTGCCACCCTGGAAGCTGCTGACAAAAACCCCTCCATTCCCCCCTCAAAAGTGGAGCTCCCGGCTGCCACCCAGGCCAGCCTCTGCCACTCTGGGTTGAGCACGGTCCCACCCAGCTGGCTGCCTCTCTGCCCCCCACCCTCGGCCCCCAGTTCTGATAGCCAGGAGTCATAGGGGTGGGCAGTGGCTGGCTCCAATGGTATGGTGTGTTGATACCCTGGGCTTGCAGCCAGGGCCCATCCCATGTCATAACTATAATCATGATTGGCTACTCTTAGCTGAAGACTTACTATGTGCCTGGCCCTATACCAAGTGTTTGACATCAGAGCCTCAGAAGACGTCTGTGCAGGAAATAAACATTCCTATTTAACAGACGAGCAGATGGAGGCTCAGAGAGGAAGTGACTTGGCCCAGATCACAGATGACAAGATGTCGCTGGAATCTGAACCAGGTCTGATCAAACACATGCGCCTTTAATGACGCACTATGTCCTGATGCCCATCAGGACGTGTCAGAGAACTTCAGGGGGCTGACAGGTTGAGGCCAGCTCAGCCCTTCCTGAGGGTCAGATTCCTAATGCAATCCTCCTGCTTGGTGTCTTGAATACCTCTGAGGCCAGGAGACTCACTCCCTCCCTAAGAAGAGACAGAGAGACAGAGCCCTTCTTGGCTTTGGAACCATTAGAGAGTTGCTTTTCATGCACGGCACCCCCACCCCCAGATGTGCTGACAGTCTGATGGTAGAAGGAGGCAGAGTGAGGGTAGGAGCACAGAGGACCCTGGTTCCGTCTCTCCTGACTCCCAACCCAGGCTTTGCTGATGGCCCCAAGAGGAGACAGCTGGAGAGGGTGGGCGTTGGTTACAGGCTGAGAGCCCCTCCCCTAGGCTTTGGGCTCAGCTGTGCCAGTTCCTGCAAGCCCCCACCCGCAGGCTGCCTGACTCACGTGGGGAAAGCCCAGCTACTTCCTCTAGTCCTATCTGTGGAATCTCACACTTGCTCTGTGGCCCTGCCCGGTGTCAGCCCCGGGAGGGGGAGGACAGAGAGGGGAGGAAGAGAGAAAGAAAGAGAGAGAGAGCAACAGAAAGACTGTGAGAGAGACAGAGAAGAAAGACGGGGAGGGAGAGAGAGACAGACAGACAGAGGGGGACAGAGACAGAGGTTAAGGGAGCGGGGTGGGGGCGAGGACAGAGTGAGGAGAGAGACACAGAGAGAGGGAAGAGAAGAGAAGAGACAGAGTCCATAAGTGTGTGGGGCTCAGGGCACCCCATGGAGGATCAAGTGTGAGTCCCGAGGCTGATGGCAATTTGCTGGGGGCTTTCAGGGCTGGGGACACTCTAACCTGGGGTCACAACAACCTCAGTGGAGCAGTAGCTGCTGAGAGCATCCCCTGCACCTGCGGGGTCCTGCCTGCCTCCTAATAACAACGGTTATAATCATGACCATAAAGAACATCTATGGAATGCCAAGGAGAACCCAGAGTTTATTAGTTTGCTCAGTTTGACTCCACTCCTCTTATCCCCTTATAGCTCAGACAGACACCTGCCTGAGGTTAAGCCTAGGTCGACCCCAGGCAAAAGGCGGGAGACGGCTGTGGGTGGCCTGCGGGGTGGTCCAGCACTTCTTTTTTTTTTGAGTTGGAGTCTCACTCTGTCGCCCAGACTGGAGTGCAGTGGCCGCTCCCGGCCACCACAGCCTCAACCTGCTGGCTCCAGCGATCCTTCCGCCTCAGCCTTCCAAGTAGCCAGAATTACAGGCATGCGCCACCACGCCCGGCTGATTTTTTGATTTATTGTAGAGATGAGGTCTCGCACCCGCGGGCTCAGGCAATCCACTCACTTCAGCCTCCCAAAGGCGCGGGATTACAGGTTAAGTGCTTCTTAACCCTCAGTGTACGCACCTGGTGAATCTGGAACAGTGACTCATGCCTATAATCCCAGCACTTTGGGAGGCAGAGGTGAGAGGACTGCCTGAGCTCACGGGTTCAGACCAGCCTGGGCAACTTGGCAAGACCTCATGTCTACAATAAATAAAAACATTAGCTGGGTGTGGTGGCGCATGCCTGTAGTCCCAGCTACTTAGAAGGATCACCTGAGCCCAGCAGGTTGAGGCGGCAGTGGCTGTGAGCGTGTTACTGCAGTCCAGCCTGGGTGACAGAGTGAGACTCTAACTCAAAAAAAAAAAAAAAAAGAATGCAGATTCTGGGTGGTAAGTCTGGGGAGGAGCCTGCATTTCTGTAATGACACACTCCCAGGCACTGCTTGTACCTGGGCCACTGCGAGGGCTTAAGGGACATGAAGCCAGACAGACCTAGGTTCAAATCCTGCCTCTACCCCTTACTAGCTGTGCGAATCTGGACAAGTTACATAAACCTTCTGAGACCCATCTCTTAATCTGTAAAATGGGTGATAATATTGTTGCAGGATGTCAGGAAATAACTAAACAGTAAAGTGGAACAGAGCGGCTGACAAGAAGGACGCCACAAGACTCTGGGATCCCTGCGGGACCCGGCTCTCATGAGCCACACCTGTCTGGCACTGGACCCTGCTTCTCTACTGTCCTTGAAAAGCGGAAGTCAGCCAAGACAGCTGCTCCAGCCAGAGGGAAGGAACTCAGCTGCCGAAGGGGTGGGGACCTTCCCCGCTGAGGCTGCAGAGTGACTCGCCTCTGCTGGCTGGGCTGGCCTTGCGGAAGGGGCCTCTGACCACTCTGAGGCAGCAGGGCCTGGTGTCCCGGAGCCTGGAGCCTGGACACTCACAGCGGATGCCAAGTCCAGGCCTCGGACCCAGGAGGCACAGAAGGCAGTGAAGAGGCCTGAGAAGGCGGGAAGATGTAAACAAAGGGGAACCAAAAGTCCAGGAGGGTGGGGGTGGGGGGAACAGAGAGCTGACTCAGAAGCCCATGCAGAGGGGAAGTGAGAGGCTGAGATCGGGAAAGCCTCCCTCCCCAGGGGTGCAGGCACCTGCCCCCCCGAAGCCAGGCTCTTGGCCACTGTAGGCAAGGACTCACTCGGTCTCCCAACCCTAAACACAGCCTTCACTTGGCTTCCAGGGGCTCCCTGCAGGAGGACCTAGTTCTAATCCACTACTGCCTCTTATTATAACCCTGGACAAGTAACTCAACCTCCTTGGGCCTCAGCCTCCTCATCTGCCAGATGGGAGTAAAAATGAGAGTATCCAGACCACCACGCGGGTATGAGCTGATAAGAGGATAACATTCAACTCCCTGAATAACACACACAGGTCCTTTTGGGAACAGCTAGAACTGGTGGCTATTACCAAGGCAGGGGGCACGGCGGCAGGGGGCTGGCTATGGAGAACATCGGTGCCAAATCCCTCATGAGAGCTGGCAGTCCTAGCCTCATGGGCCTGTCCTCTCAACCCCAAGCCCCTACACATCACTGTTTTACAGGAGACTCGAAGCCTCTTGAGGGCAGGAACTTGCATCTTAATTCTCTAGAGCCTGTATCCAGCAGAAACTTAATGACATATCTGCTGGGAGAACGATCACACACGACTGGACCTAAAGTTTTTCAAAGACATCATCTATTTTGTCATCAGCCCACAGAGCAGATGGTCTAATGGGCTCTTTCCAAGGGCTCAGGGTTTTTTTACACCTCACCGTCAGAACTTTACCAGGCAGGCTCTCTGTCCCAGGAGAAACTGAGGCTCACAGAAGCTGAACACCCTGGCCCGAGCCACCCAGCTGGGCAGTGGCAGACTGGAGTACCAGTTTTGTTACCCTCCAGAGCTGCCACCTGCCTGCCACATAACTAGGTGATCATGAATTTGTTTCTCCATTGTTGTTATTTACCAAAACCATATGCAGATGTCAATCAGAGCAGTGGTTCAGCAGGTGAAAAGAAGATACCTCACACTGGGGCCTGTCACTCCGGCCCAAAGTAAAGGCCTGCTGTCACCCTAGCAGGTCTGAAAGCTTTGCTAGGACTAAGTAGGGGCAGCCAGGGGGGCTGTGGTGCTGCCTCCATGCCAGCCCTGATGACTTTGGCAAGGCCCTTACCAGGGGCCCAGGAGAGGGCGTATGTTCAGCTGGGGGTGCTGGCGACAGTGACTTAGGGTTCAGCACTTTGCAACAACCCTGTGGAGTGGGTCCAACTGTCATCTCTGCTCCAGGGTGAGGGACGGAGGCTCACAAGGTGTAAGTGACTTGGTCCAGGGCTGACAGCTGGGATTCACACCCAGGACTGCCAGACTGCTCCCAGGAAGGACTCCTGGAAGAGGTGCAGAGAGTGGCAGACCCGAAGAGACACTGGAGAGGCCCCACAGGTGGAGAGGGCAGGAGGGGAGGGCAGGAGGCCTCAGGAGCTGGTGAGGGGAAGAGCCGAATTGGCTAGAAGGAAAGGGAAGCCTGCCTCTCTGACGCAAGGGGTCATGAGATGAAGTGGCTGGGGATAGGGCCGGCGAGGCAGGGCAAGACAGAACTGGGGCACCTTCCTCAGATTCCACGGCGGCTCACAATGACACGGCGGCCTACCTACTGGCATGTCTCGGCTTACAAAACCCTCCAGAGTCTCACCTAGGCTGCTGTCAGCTCAAGGTGGGCACCCCCGAGGCTCTCTGGGGCCATCCTACTCCTTGATGGGAGGGTTCCAGAGACAGCCCTGGATGGAAGGGCAGAAAGGGGGAGGGATCAGAGTGACTGATGCAGCCTGAGACCATGACTTGGAGTCCAGGCTTCAGCACGCAGCGCCTCCTGGGGCCTGGCACTGGGCCAGAACTCTGTGTGCTCACCTCCTCTGAGCCCCAACCTGAGAATCGAGGACCACTATCTCCACTGTATGAGGATGCTCTAGTACAGTCTCCGAAAACCTCTCTATGACCCCGAGCAAGTCACTACATCTTCCTGGGCCTCAGTTTCCTGTTCTGCAAAATGGGGAGATGGGTGGGAGCCCATGCTCAAGGCACCTCCCTGAAGGAAACTGCATGGCTGTAAGTGAGAGATCAAGGATGGCGACAGCTTGTTTGTCTCTCCATCCCCTCCCCTTCTCCCTCAATCTCCATCCTTAGGAAGTATTTGTTGAATCAACCCTGATGGATGGACCAGAAGACCCTGGAAGGCTCTCCTGACATCCAGAAAGGCTCAGGACCCCTCAGACATAAGAGTCAGAGCTGGGCCAGGTACGGTGACTCATGCTTGTAATGCCAACTCTTTGGGAGGAGGCAAGAGGACTGCCTGAGTTCAGGGGTTCCAGACCAGCCTGGGCAACTTGGTGAGACCTCATCTCTACAATAAATCAAAACAGCTGGGCATGGTGGCATGCACCTGTGGTTCCAGCTACTTGGAAGGCTGAGGTAGAAGGATCGCCTGAGCCCAGCAGGTCAAGGTTGCAGTGGCCGTGAGCGTGCTACTGCACTCTAGCCTGGAGAATAGGGAGATTCCAACTCAAAAAAAAAAAAAAAAAAAGGCCGGGAAACAGTGGCTCAGCCTGTAATCCTTCGCCTTTGGGAGGCTGAGGTAAGTGGATTGCCTGAGCCCGTGGGTTCGAGACCCCGTCTGGGCAGCAAGACCTCATCTCTACAATAAATCAAAAAATCAGCTGGGCGTGGTAGCACATGCCTGTAATTCCGGCTACTCGGAAGGCTGAGGCGGAAGGATCGCCGGAGCCCAGCAGGTCGAGGCTGTGGTGGCCGGGAGCGGCCACTGCACTCTTAGTGAGACTTCAACTCAAAAAAAAAAAAAAAAAAAAGAAAAGGAAGAATCAGAACCTTCGGGAATCATCAGATACAGCCTGTCCCTTTTATAGATGGGCAGACTGAAGCCCAGGAGGCCAGCAGACGATGTTGGAAGCCCAGCTTCCTAGCTCCTGGCTGCCAGGAGTGGCCAGCTCTCAGCTTTCTGTCTGGTCTCCTGGTCTTGGGTATTTTGTGCTGGCAAGCGGCTTCCCAGGAAGACAGGCTCCCCTCCTCCCTGTCCCGGCCCTGGCTGTGATCCCTGGGCCCGGCTTGGACCCAGGAGGCTGCAATCCCAATCGGGCAGCAGAAGCAGAACGGGGGGTTCTGTCCTCGGTGAGAGCCCGGCTGCTGGCTGTTCACAGGCCTCAGCGGGCTGGGCTGGGCCGGACCGGCACAGTGGAGCCTTGTTTCCTTGTGTACAAAGTCTGCAGCTCTACCCGCTCACCCAGCCCCAGCGGGCGGCACTTTCTTCCCAAAGGTCCAGCTTCCCGGCCCCTGCCTGCCTCCTCACCTCTCCCAATGCCCTGCAAGCAGTGGTGATGCCAAGAGGTGGCTTACAGGGGTCTGCTCCCCCAAATCTCCATTAACACACCCCTTGTCAACAGAAACAGCCTGTGTACAAGTGAGTGTGTTTTGCAAAATGCAACTTCAAGACCGTTCCCGGTCGCGTGGCCCTCCCAGCCAACTGCAAGCCGCCCAAGTCCTGCCCATCTGGGGTGTCTGGGTTCTCCCAAAATAGCTCATCGTTATTTGCTGGGGTTGGGGCAGGTAGGTAGGTGGGGGGGAGGAAGAGACCGGGGATGGGGGCGGGGACATGAGGTGGAAAATCAGCCATGAACTTGGCAAGGGGTTTTGGGGGACATTTTCTGCTGTGAAAGCAGATGTCTGTGATGGGAAATCCAGAAGGGTAAGAAGTCACAGACCCAGGTTCAAATCCTGGCTCTATCATTTTCTGGCTGTGTGGTCTTGGCAAGTTACTTCACTGCTCTGTGCCCAGACTCCTCATCTGCATGATGGTGAGGAAAAGAGTTGTGCCACAAGGTGGCTGGGGTCTGAGGAGCTCCTCAGCACTTTGATGCCTGGATCTCTGTCCGGTTCCAAACATCCCTCTACCCAGCTCCGCTGGGCAAGCAGGACAAGGCAGTTGCAGATAGAGATCTACACCCCACCCCTTCGCCCAGGAAGCTTTCAGCCCATCCTTTCTGGGATCCTGCTCTCTGACCTCATCAGTCTTTGGCTGGGAAGAAAATTCCAGTCTCAAGCGGGAACCTGGAGTCAAAGTCCTCAGGGCCCTGGGACTTCAATGCGGATGTTCAGAGGAGGGCGGGGTCAAGGACTTGATTGCCCCCCAGACAGACTCTTGGGAAAAGGATGGGGCTCCCCAGCCACCCAGGACTGGGAACCAAAAATCTCTTCCCCTTGCGCCAGGATCAAATGCAGAAACTGCAGCCCCAGAGGCAGGCGGTGGGAAAGTCTTTCTCAAGCTGCGGGGTTGCAAAACGCCCTGCCTGGGCTTCCTGCTTGCTGTCTGGGCACTGACAGCTGCATGTGGCTGTGGCCCACACCCCGGCCTGCTCCAGCCTCCTGCCCAGGCCGTGGGGAGCAGCCTGGCCACACCCTCCCTGGGCCTTGGGGCTGCCTGTGGAGGGTGGGCTAGACTTCCTGACACCCCCACCTGAGACTCAGCCTCTGGCTGGTTCTGTCCTCTTTTGGACCCACTCCAGACCAGCACCTCTGAGCTGTTCCCTCTCCAGGAGCCGGGGCTGGGGGAAGCGGAACAGGAAGTGGGGAAGGGTAGGAGGGCACCAAAGGGAGGGGACTGGGCACCTTCCCCAACTCCTGGGCTGACCAGCTCAGCCCCAGCAGGCTGGACCTCCACAGAGATATGAAGTTTGGGTTTTTTGGGGGGGAGGGGACAGGGGCGGCGGCTGAGCCCACAGGCCTGGGAGTGCCTAACTGGTGAGGGCACAGCATTTAGAACATGGAATAGTGGGTGGGGGTGGGAGTAACCGGGCAAGTCAGATAGAAAGGGGCCCCTCGCTGACTGGAGTGGGTGTGGGGCATCAGGGAGCCCATATGGGGACAGAGGGGACATGGGGACGTAGGGGGAGATGGAGCCTTCTGACAGAAAGCAGGGGGGCAGGGACTGCAGAGCCAGGGTGCATGGAGTGGGTCAGAAAGGTGTGAGGACTTCTAAGCCCAGAGGGGACTCAGCCCTGGGGGGAGGTTTACATGCCTGGGGTGGGGGAGCAGGGGCTGAGGGGCCCCTCCCTAGGGAGACCACTTGTGGATCAAGGATTTGGGTCCTGGCTAAATGAGTGGGTAGGGGTAGGGGCCAAAGGGGCGAGTCTTATACACCCCCCCTTGCTAGTAGATACGAGGGAAGTGGGGTGGGGAGGGGAGTGATCCTCCCAGAACTCACCTTGGGGGGGTTTGAGATAAGCAGAGGAAATGGAAAGACCCCAGTGAAAGGCACGTGATTGGCATGCGGTGCAGGGAATGGTCACCCTAGAGAGGCACTGGGGGTGGGTGTCTCTGACCAGCGCGAGTCGGGGTGGGGGCGGGGAACTCGAGTAACAGGGCTGGAGGAGAAGGGAGGCCGCGGGGTCCTTCATCTCAGCTGGGGTGGGGTGGCGGGGGCCCCGGACCCACATGCGTGGTGGCGGGGGCGCGCGGGGGCGGCGACGATCCGGAAGGAGCCCGCGGTTCCCCACTCCGTGTGCGCGCCCGCGGCGTGCTGGGGGCAGCACCTCGTGGCACGCTACGAGGAGTCGCCGCGTGCCGGGGGTCCCCCAGAGCCACAGGCGTGGTGGGGAGGCGGGTCTCGACCTGGAGGGGCCGCGGGTCTCCCGCTCCGGCGTGTCGGGCTCGAGGGCGCTCGGCTGGCGGCCGGGGGGTCCCGGGGCGGCGCAGGGCCCGGGGTGGGGGCGCGGGGCCCGAGGCGGGCGGGGGCGGGGGCCGGGGCGGCGGGCACTCACTGCTTGAACATCCTCTCCATGTCCTTGATCTGCTTCCTGGAAAACTCCTTGAACTCGGTGTAGGGGTTGAAGACGCGGCGGCTGGGCGACTGGGGCTCGCCGATGCCCTGGTTGAGGTCGGCGCGCCGCTGCAGCTTGGCGCTCAGCTCGCCGTCCGCGCTGCCCAGCGCCTCGGCCGCCTCGTCGGGCGCCCCCGCCGCCCCCGCCCCGTTCAGCCCGGGCTGCCCCGCGGCCTCGCCGCCGCCCTCGCCCTCCATCTGCAGCCGCCGGCTCAGCTTGGTGGCCAGCTCGTCCGTGGCCATGGTGGCCCGCGCGGCGCTCACCTCGGCCCGGCCCCGGCCCGCCGCGCCGCGCTCTTCCTCTTCCTGACACTCCCCGCGCCTGGCGCCGCCCCCGGGGGCGGGACTTGCGCCCGCGGAGGGCCCGCCCGCCCCCGCCCCCGCCCCGCCCCCGCCCCCCTCGCCCCGCCCGCCGCGGCCGGGCCCGCGGGCGCGCGCGGGGTCTCGCTCCGTCGCTGGGGGGCGAGCGGGCCCGGCGTTCGGGGCCCCCATCGTCTCCCCCCGTAAGGCTGGGGGGGGGCTGTGGAAAGCCACCCCCTCCTTCGTCCCCTATGTGACAGCCGAGCAGGAGAGATTTGGCGGGGGGCGGGGGCCGGGAAGGGCAGAGAGGGATTTCTGCCCTGCAGTTTGGGTGTGGGGCAGGGGCTTGGGGGCGCCGCCCCCACCCCCTTCTCCGGAATCCCCACGCCGTGAAGTCATAATCCTGTGTCTGTGACACCCTGTCGGTTGCCATGGAGACGGCTGGATGTTAAACACTGGCGTTCTCGGTGCGGACTGCAGGGGTGGAGAAGGTGGAGTTGGCCAGCAGCGACCCCGGTTAGATTGAACTGTGGCTGGAGTCGCTGGCATCTTTTGGAAAAGGGCCGACCAGTAGCAGCGAGGGAGATGGGACTGGAATTCACCCTGGAAAGGATCCCCGAAGACGTGGGAGAGGGAGAGCGCAAGGGGCCGGTTCTGTCCCCCCGGGGCCCAGCACCATCACATGGATGACTTGGCAGAATAGGCACTGGGCCAGGGTTGTCTCCTGTGACTTAGGGAATTGACAGGGAGATCTTGATGTCGTTCTTTGGATGGGGACCCCAGAGAGAGCTGTCATTTGAAGAGTCAAAGGCTCATGGGAAGGGGCTGGGGAAGAGTTCAAGAGAAGATGTATCTCTGAGGTCACCTGAAAACTGCAAAGCTGTCGACATCCAGTCTGTAAGACTTGCAGATTCCCAGGCTCCCCTGCATTTTGACACGCATTCAGGGAGTTCTGCTCAATGGCATTTGAGAATCACTGATCTAGGTGAACGACCATGCTCTGCATGTGTCCTCTAAAACGTTAGGACAACGCTCAAGACCCCTGTGCAGAAACCACTTCCAACCACAGAGGTTCAGAGAAAAGAGAGAAGCAGGGCTCACAACCTGTGCTCTGGAGGCCGCACCGGAGATGGGAAAGCCAGCAAACTATTGCAGAATAACTTGCACAGAATGGACACTCAACTGGTGTGTGTCAATTTGCTGTGTTTATGAACTTTACTGAATTAATTTAAAAGATGTTTTAGAAAGAATGAAATGGAGAGAAAAAGCCTTCAGCATTCAGAAGATGGAACATTTTCATTTACTTGTTTGTAAGATTGTTTCTGAGTCCAATAAAGATACTCAGCTAGGCCAGGTGTGGTGGTTTGCGCAGTAAACCTGTAATCCCAGCATTTTGGGAGGCTGAGGCAGAAAGATTGCTTGGGCCCAAGAGTTTGAGACCAGCCTAGGCAGTACTACTAAAAAATGTTAGTCAGACATCATTGCTAAAAAATATTAGTCAGGCATGGTGTCACGCACCTGCAGTTCCAGCTACTCGGGAGGCTGAGGTGGAAAGGATTACCTGAGCCCAGAAAGTGGCAGCTGCAGTGAGGCATGATCGTGGGTGACAGAGTGAGACTCCAACTAAAAAAACAGATGCTCATCTGAAATGATTTTTGTGTGTGTTTGTATGTGTTGGAGTCTCACTCTGTCACCCTGGCCGGAGGACAGTGGCATGCTCACGGCCACCGCAGCCTCAACCTGCTGAGCTCAGGTGATCCTTCCGCCTGCCTCAGCCTTCCAAGTAGCTGGAACGAAGGGCATGAGCCACCACGCCCAGCTAATTTTTTGATTTGTTGTAGAGAAGAGGTCTCACCAAGTTGCCCAAGGCTGGTCTGGAACCCCTGGGCTCAGGCAGTCCTTTCACCTCTGCCTCCCAAAGTGCTGGGATTATAGGTGTGAGCCACCACGCCCAGCAATTTTGTTTTTTGTTTTTTTTTTTGAGTTGGAGTCTCACTCTGTCGCCCAGACTGGAGTGCAGTGGCCGCTCCCAGCCACCGCAGCCTCGACCTGCTGGGCTCCGGTGATCCTTCTGCCTCAGCCTTCCGAGTAGCCGGAATTACAGGCATGCACTACCACGCCTGGCTGATTTTTTGATTTATTGTAGAGATGAGGTCTCGCTGCCCAGGCGGGTCTCGAACCCACGGGCTCAAGCAATCCACTCATCTCAGCCTCCCAAAGGTACGGGATTACAGGCTGAGCCACCGAGCCTGGCTAATTTTGTTTTTTTTAAGCTCAGAATTAAGTTTCTGTTAGTCTTGGGCCATTTGGCCCAGCTACTTATAAAAGACAAGAGTCCATATCTCCCATATGTGGCCTTGAAGGACCCAAGAGAAGCAAAATAGTTGGTTGTTTAAGGAATGTGAAGGACAAGGGACAGGGTGTAGATAGAAACAAGGTTTAAGATGCTATCTGCACATGATGTGTCTGTGGGGATGCTTAAGTTTGCCAGATTCTCAGTCTTCCACACAAAGCAGCTAATTGCTTTCAAAACTCTGCTTAAGCCTTCATTTACCCCAATGTATGATTCCTAGTGGTTATGCATAAAACAGGGCTGCCTTTCTTACGAAATGTTTTGCATCTGCTTGACGTGGGAGCAAACTTAACCGTGAGGAGATTATGTGCGGGTTTGCCTTCTTGAAAAACAACTTTGCATAGATGTGGAAAACCCGGGGTTTTGGTTTGAATTCTGTGGATTGGCTATGTGTACTAGACTCCCCGGTCAGTTACCCATTCAGCTGTGTGGACAAAACCCGTGGGGGGAGGGGGGTCCAGGACACACAGGTTGGGGAATTCCTGCTCATTACCAATGGCATCTTGTACAAGGGCCACTGTATCAGCAGCCTTGAAGCTGTTCAGCTCAGGCAGAGCTCAGGAAATGGTGCCGATGGCCTTTACATGCCTCTTGGGTTGATTTTTCTCATAGATTTTTGGGGTGTGCAGAGTGCTAAGGTTCTGTGACAAGGCGACACCTCAAGCTGCCCAGTGCTCTGAGGACTGTTGATCTGTTTCAAAGCCAGAGATACACGCTAGGGGCTGTATTTTATTTGAACTTTGTTTTTCTCCTAAGGCCATTGGACTTCAGGAAGAGTACTTTTCCAGGAATCAAAGTAGTGAAAGGCAAGAAAGGCAGAGAAAACTGAGGAGCCCTGATTGGAGGTGAAACTTCCAGGAAACGTGAGTCGCCTTTTGACGAGGGGAAATAACTTTTTTTTTTGAATCGGTGTCTCATTCTGTCGCCCAAGCTGGAGTGCAGTGGCATGCTTACAGTCATCGGCAGCCTCGACCTGCTGGGCTTAGGCGATCCTTCCACCTCAGCCTTCTAAGTAGCTGGAACCACAGGCACGTGCCACCATGCCCAGCCAAGTTTTTGATTAATTGTAGAGACAAGATCTCATCAAGTTGCCCAGGCTGGTCTCAAACCCCTGACTCAGGCAATTCTCTCGCCTCCACCTCCCGAAGTGCTGGGATTACAGGTGTGAGCCACCGTACCTGGCCAGAAATCACTTTTGAATGATCCTGAGTTCTGTGCCCCAAGCGTAGATTCTTGCAGAAAGAAATGATCTGGACTGGTGACACATGACAGCATTTGGTCATGAGGAAAGAATGATCTTCAGGAAAAATCACACTCTCAGCAAAGGATTTTTACAGAGGTAGGGATGAGCGAGAGCCAGTTCTGACAATATTCCAGTGGCAAGGGAGACTGAGTCATCATTACTTATGTTTCTTCTCCTCCTCCCACACCTCCTTGTGTAACTGTCTTTCTGGGAGGGGTGAAGGGATATTATGAAAAACAACAGGATTTTCGAGAAGGTGGGGGAGAGGCAAGGAGAAGGACTAGGAAGAGCTCTTGGGTGAGGAGGAGATGCATGAATGTTGGGTACATTCCAGGGCCTGACAGAACCAGGTGGTCCCTCCAGCCCCAGATGCTGGGGCAAGAAGAAGGAATGAAGGAGGCAGCAGAGATAAGGCCGGCGCATAAAATGCAGCATGCCCTTGGCTCTTCACAATTGCCCACTTACTGATGAATGACGGCAAACACTCCACAGTCATCAGGAAACCCTTGATGGATGGAGCAAGATGCACAGAGGTCAAGGTTCAGGGGCAGCACAGATCCTCATTTGGGCCAATTGGAGTGAGAGCAGGACGGGGTCACCGCCCGGTGGGCCTCAGAGGCTTTCTAGTTTCTTCCAGGATCTGGAAGCCGTGGAAGGAACGTGATGGGGGAGCAGCTGATGTCAGGCGGATATGGGTGGGACTGCTGGGGAGGAGGAAGAAGAGTCAGGAGGGAATGGGTGATGACAGGTTGGCAGCGGCAGGTGGACCCGTTTGCAGGTCATTAGAGACCCATTTATCTGTGGGGCTCTCTTTTTATGTGTTATCTCGATACTGCAAATCGACTTGAAAACCAAGATGCTCTTTCAAATCAGTTACAGATGCCCAACTGGGCATGCTGTCTGCATCTAAGTCACAGGCAGTTAGGTCAGCATCCCAGTTTAACACCCTGATAGGCCTGAGTCAGTCCTGTTTTCAACTCCCCAAGAGTGGGGGTGAGGTGAGGGAGGGCGCCTTAAAACCTGGCAATGCTTCTTCTGTGGTGCCCACCTGGACCCTTTCCAAAGATGGTAATGAAATGGGCAGCTGATTTAGATGTTCTGTTTTTGTTTTGGGGATATTTTGAGTTGGAGGTCTCATTCTGTCGCCCAGCTGGAGTACAGTGGCGTGATGGCTCACTGGGCTTAGACAATCCTCCCGCCTCAGCCTCCCAAGTAGCTGAGACTACAGGCACATGCCACCATGCTTAGCTTATTATTATTATTATTGTAAAGACTGCTTTATTGGTGGCAGTTAGTACAAGTCAATAAATATTGACCCCCAAAGAAGAGCTACTTGTCAGGTTACTGGTCCATAGAGAGCTGAAAGAAACCGATCCAAGCCACTGCTGGGGTGACTAAAATCTGTCCTGCTTCTTGGGAAGCATATATGCATATGCTGTTCCCCCATCTGTAAGAATCATGGTGGCTCTATTCAGAAGGGCATCAGACTCCCCACCCTTTAGATGCACCGCAATACCATTATCCTCCTGAAATGGCTTTTGTTTCTCTGGAACTTTATTTTTAAAATGCCTGTGTGAAGCAGTGCTTATGGTCCTCTGGGCAACCTGACGAAGAGCCAGTAGACCCTGCAGCATTCTGACTCGGTTACTGCCCCATTACTATTTTTTGTAGGTTTTGCTGTATTGCCCCGGCTGGCGGTTTAGATTGTTTATGCTTCACCAGCTACTCTGTGAAAGCAGTGTTCCGAGACATCCAGGCAATCAGGGCATGTTTATTAAGTGTGCAGGGCACTGGGCACTGGTCCTGGATTTCTCCGGGTTGTGGGCAGGCAGGGGGACGGGAAGATGGGGAGGGGCTGAAAGTGTGTAAGATTTATTGGACCCCGCACTGGGAGACTGACTGAGAGACGCTACAGTTCTTCCAGCTAAATCCCCCTTGGTCAGGACCCAGCAGTTATTATCCATAATGAAGTGTTAATAAAATAGCTGTCCTCCCCAGCATAACCTGGAGCGGGGGGAGGGACCTATCTGGTTCAACTTCACATCAGTGTCCAGCAGAGTAGCTGGCCTGGGTCGAGTGCTGGAGAAATGTTTGTTGAGTGAATGCAAGGGGACCTGCCCTACCTGAGGGCTGGAGACAGACTGGGCATTTTTCTCAGTGTCCCCTCCAGAGTGGCCCATTTTTAGGTCTCAAGGTCACTGCCAAGAAAGAGAAACTGCTAAAGTGACACCGCTGTGCACCCACATGACTCAACACAAAAGTTAACAGGAGCCCTTAAAAAACAAGCCTCTCAAGTGTCTGTCCCCTATCATTTCTGAGGATAGCGTCAGTGGCATCAGATAGGAGTTGGGGCCAGGTGACCTGCTGGTCTCTGGGCATCACTGTGACCCAGCGGTCATGTAAGCACTTCTCTGCTCAGCAGACAGGCGGAAGGAATAGCTGGAAGGTACAGGTGAACACTGCATGCCATCCTTGGAAAACTGAAAGGGACATTGTAAAATTAACAATGATGGGCCAGTGTATAGATAGTGCAGAGACAGACCATATCAGCGGAAAGAAATGGCAGGGTGTGTAGGCCAGGGACACCTGACCTAAGGCGTTACCCACAGAAAGCAGGTGACTCTCAAGAGAGTCAATAAATCAGGATGCATGGAGGTGGGGACTGTGTCTCGAAGGTGTCGTTCTTTCAGGCTTGGTTCAGGGAAGGCAGGTCTTCCAGATCCACTGACAAAGTTCCTGCTTGTGCAGTGGAGTTGTGGCATTTCATAATGTCTATATATTGGTTTTGTCCATGGTTCCTGACTCATGACTTCCATAACCCCTTGCTACAGGAAACAGAATCTCTCTCTGACTCTCTCATGCCCTCCATTTGCCCGCCCACAGCAGGACTCTAATCTGATTGCGGGTTGTAAGATCCTCATTCCAGGGAGGGTCCTGCCTCACACCCTGGGGGAAGGAATGCCATGGAGAGGCGAAGAAGAGTCTGAGCAGACAGGACTTCCTGGGTTTAGATCACAGCCTTTTGGTTCAATCCCAATTCAACACGATTGCCACGCTCCGATCATGTGTGTCCAATGGTGTCTCTCTAAAAGGCCCAAGAGGATGGGTTCAGAAGTTTCTGGAAAGCAGGACAGGTGGAGCTCCCTGGAGGATAGCCTGCCCGGAGAGGACATGGCAGCTCTGCACCCCTCCCCACATCTCTTTATCTATATCCTTTGTAATGGCCTTTATTACAAGCTAAACCTGTTTTCCTGTGCTCCAGCAAGTTAATCTAACTTGAAGAGGGGTTGTAGGAGCCCCAACTTGATGCCAGTAGGGTCAGAAGTTCTGGAGGCCTGGACTTGGGACAGGAGTCTGAAGGGAGGGGCAGTCTTGGGGATGGAGGTTTAGGCTATAGGAGCAGATGATGCCTCCAGGAAGATAGTGTCGGAATGGAACTGGAGGAAGTCGGCGGGTGTCCGTGGCAGAACTGGTCACTTGCTTGTGGGTGTGGAAATTCCCACACATTTGGTTACAGGAGTTTTCTGTGTTGTTGTTATTGAGGGTGAGAATAGGAAAAAGCAACTCCAAGTGGCATAATGGTTAGGAACTGGGCTTGGAAATCCTGGTGAGGTGATCTTGGACAAGCTACTTTATCTTTCTGGCCCTAGTTGCATCGCCTGTAACATGGGATACCTATCTCCTCTTGGAATACCTGAGAGGGTTAAATAAGAACATTTATATAATGTGTTGAGTACAGTGTGTGGCACGTAGTAAAAGCTCAAAATGCTCTTGATGATGAAGATGACAATCTGGTTTCTTGTAGCCATAGGGCCAGTAACAGTCATGCAGATATCAATCATCTAGTCTGGGTGGCAGTTTAACACAGAGGTCAGCAAATCTGGCCCACTGTCTATTTTTCAATAAAGTTTTATTGGAACACTGTCATGCTCGTTTATTTACAAAACATGCTACAACGGCAGAGTTGAGACGGATGGTCGATAAAGTGTAATGGTCCTTTACAACAAAAGGGCTTTTACTATCTGCCCTTTACAGGAAAAGTTTCTCA
The DNA here is from genome assembly GCA_027257055.1 of Cephalopachus bancanus. Taxonomy (NCBI): domain Eukaryota; kingdom Metazoa; phylum Chordata; class Mammalia; order Primates; family Tarsiidae; genus Cephalopachus; species Cephalopachus bancanus. The sequence continues at coordinate 181,751 of JAPVLO010000272.1, forward strand.
GCTCCAGCATCGCTAATGACCTGAGCCTGTCCTCATCAGTTAGCAGACAACCAGCAGCTTCCTGGACTTTACTCAGGAAAGTGATACATGAAGCAGCTAAGGGTATGAAGGCTGGGCTCCGACACTCGTTCAGTGACCTTGGGCAAGTGATTTAATCCAGACTCATCATTTTCACAGGTAACACAGGAGTGGTGACACTGCGAGGACTAAGTGAGATAATGTCTGAACTGTGCTGGGCACAGTGTTGGGTGGCTAGTAAGGACACTAAACAAAGACGTTACTATTATTAGCTATTAAACTTCAACTGTTGAAAGAAATGCCTGGTAGAGGTCACTGCTGCATGCAGCTCTGTTTAAAGGATGCCCAGCAGTCATCCTGCACCCAGCCACAAAAGAAATGTGGATGTCAACAGTGAGCACTCCCATGCGATGTACCCAGTTAATGAATGACTCTGTCTCCCTTTAAGTTGAAGCAGTAGATCAGAGTGTGGAAAGGAAGCAAGGTCAAGGCCATGAGGTCTGGTGCAGTAGTATCAGTACCTGGCACATAGTAGGTCCTGAATGAAGTATTTGTTGCCTGAGTGAACGAAGGTTGGCTGTCTAACATAAAAGTGATTTGGCAGCCAAAGGGCACCTCTGATCTCTCTGATGGTAAGACCACAGTTAGCCAGAAGAGAAGATTTCTGTTTCCAATATTTTAGGGTCTTAGGAAGGAAAACAATGCCAAAGATGACAAGAAACTCAAAACAAGGAACCCGTGAATGCTTGAGGCATTGCGATGGATTCCTGGGGAACAGATGGACAATGAGAAATGTTTAGAAAAACAAAAGCAGGCACATAAGGTCATGAATTGGCCCAAAATAACTTGGGACACTGAGCAGATGAATGCAAACAGCACATCTCTACGGAAATGAGGCCAAGCTGATAAGCCGAAATAGTCTACCCTCCCTGGGTGCCCCGACTCCTGCTTTAGAAGGCCTCAGCGTGAGAGATGCGTGAGCCCCCCAGGTCTGCGTGTTCTCTCATTGTCAGGGTATTGCTTTCATTCCTAAGTCCCTAGAATTTGGAAACCACTCCATTTACCAGGAGCATGCTTTGGAATGCAGATCCCAAAGCTATTTTTTCCTCCTAGACATTTCATGACTCTGGTTTCTACAACAGCAGGCACTGGTGACGCTGCCAAGTTTCAAGAGAAGGGCACCTTATCTGCAAAGTCACGAATCCAAGAATCCGAATGGGTAACCATTGGCAAGACAGAAGGAAGTTGTTTGTCTTGGCTGCTTGGAAGATTGGAAGGATCTCGGGAGGTTTGGGGATGTACAGGTAACTTGTTGGACCTTGGTACAACCCCTAAAGGAAAGGTTGCTGGAAGCTTCTCAGCATTACCCATGGAGATCATGTAGCAGAGTCTCTTAGTAAATGCCAACTTGGTTGCAAATAACAGAAACTCAAACCAACTGAAGAAAGAAGAGGGCATCCATGGGGATGAAAAGCCGGTTCCTGGCTGTCCCAGCCTGACTCTCCAGATTTGCTTAGTCACTGATTCTCTAACCTTTCTCATTTCCTTTCAGTAAACTCTCTTTTCTGTTTAAATTAGCCAAGGCATCTTGAGTGACACAGAGGGTCCCGGTGGAACCCAAGGGCAGACACTGGAAGGAACTAGGAATCAGAAAGTCATTAGAAACCCAGGTAACTTTCTCCTTCTGCGTCAGTTGGGAACATTCTCAGCTTCAAATAACAGAAAACCTGATGTGGGCAAACTGTGAAGATGTGGAGCCCCTCCCACATGGACTCTGGCCTTATCTGATGGAATATTAACAAACACAAGGCAGGTAGAGACTTGAAAAGTGCTTGTGCACTGGGGCTTGTTCTCATCAGCTGCTCTTGGAAACCAGTGACCGCCACCATGTGAATGTGCCTGGTCTGGCCTGCTGGGTGATGAGTGGGTGGGCTGAGCAGAGACAGGTGTCCCGTGGAAGGCCCCTCTAGTCTGGGTTTCTCAGCCTCAGTGCTATTGACATTTTAGATCAAAGATTTCTTTGTTGCAGCGAGTTGTTCTGTGTATTGTAGGATATTAGCAGTATCTTTGGCTTCTTCTAGACAAAAGCAGCACTGCCCCAACCCCTGGCTGTGACAACTAAAATTATGTCCAGACATTGCCAAAGGTCTCCTGGGGGGCAAAATTGCTTCGAGTTGGGAACTCCTGCCTGACTCAACTTGCCTGCCAATGACCAGACTTGTAAAAGAGGCTGTTCTAACCACCTAGCCCCAGTCAAGCCAGCCCAGACTGGAAACCTGCCTCACTTGGCCCACAAAATCCTGAGAGATAATAAACACTTGTCATTTTTAAGTCACTAAGTTTTGAGTGGTTTGTTCCACAGCACAGACATATACACCTGACTACAGTGGCTTAAATAGATAGGGATTATTTGTCTTACACAAGAAGTACAGAGGTAGGCAGTTCAGTCATGGCTCAGAGCTCAGGGATGCCTCCAGGCGCCCACCTAGGCCTTCTTGTCTCTCCACTCCATGGTCCTTGGCAGGTGGGCTTTGGCCTCTTGCTGCTGCCTGATGGTCCCCAAGATGGCTGCTCCAGCTCCAAGTCTGTGCACCAGGAGCGAAAAAGAAGACAAGGCCAAGGGACCAGGGGTGGATGCTTTCTTCTAGTGAAGCTTGTCTTTTATTCCAGAAGGTAAGCCCTCCCCAGAGGCTTTGACTTATGCCATTGGCTGGATCTGTACAACATGGCCAGCCCTAGCTGCAAGGGAGGCAGAAAAAACAAGATGGTTAGCTTTTACCCTATATGCTAGAAGAAACCAGTGACTAAGCAGAGACTTTGTAGGTAGACATTGTATCTGCTACTCAGCAGTGTCTGCTGCACCCTCTCTCTGGGACTCCAGAGCTTGGATGGATGGATAGAAGGTAGAGAGTGGAACAAGGAAAACGGGGGTCTCTCCAAATACCATGAAAATAAGTGTGTCCACCTGGGCTGTGTGTGTTCCTTGGTGACTGAGAATCGAATGTGTCATTGTGCTCTGGGAATGCAGCTATTGGGCCATCCTAGTGTAGCAGAATGTACAAGACAGAATTAAAAACCTGGGTTCAAGGCTCAACTCTTGAGTTTATTACATGAGTGATTTTAGGCAGGCCATTTCACTTCTCTGGACCTCAGGTTCCTCATCTGGAAAATGGGGACCATAATACTATTTACCTCCCAGGGTTTGGGGGAGGATTACATGAGAAGTGTTTTGAGAACGGTAGGGTGCCACACGAATGTTAGTCATGACTATGAAAGTGATGAAACGGGTTGGAGTTCTAGTTTATTACAGTTAACTAGATCATGGCCCCAGAAGCCCTGAGGTTATGACTCTGCCCTGTAGCACCAGTATGCAGTCTTGGGTTATCTTAACTGTTTGGCTTTTAGAGCTCTTTGGAAGTCTGACTTTTGAGGACATTGTGGCCCAAACATGGAACCAGTAGCATCTACCAGGCTGGGGAGTCTGCCTTACAAACATATATTCTTTCTCTACCTGTGGCTGTGTACATCTATAGGGTTTTTTTTTTAAAGGACCCTAGTCCCCACACATTCCAAAAGACAATATTGTGCAAAATACCAGTCTAGAAAGCAAAACGCCAGGGTAACACTCTTTCAAGTCCTACAAATGCATCTTGTATTTTGACACAGAAGACACAGAACAGTCAAGCCGACTTACGGAGGATCACGCAAGGCCTGGTGGGACAGCATTTCTCTAGTTCCTTCCCCCAGACTTTGAAAGCAAAAAGCTCTGGCAAGACTTGCTGGATGTTTCTTTCTTCAGCGTCTCTCTGTCTTGGTCTATCTTTTGGGTGGCTTTTCTGGATCCAACCTTCAACAAGCAAGAGGAACAAACACACAAACCCTATAATTGCAGCAAGATCCCAAAATGTTCCACCCAAGTGGTTTTGTTACTTTTTTTGGACACAAAATACAATGTTTCTTGTAAAGAAAGAAAGAAAGAGAAAGAAAGAAGGAAGGAAGGAAGGAAGGAAGAAAAAAAAAAGAAAAAGAAAGAAAGGAAAACATAGGCCAGGTGCCATGGTTCAGGCCTGTAATCCCAGCATTTTGGGATGCTGAGGCAAGAGAGTTGCTTGAGCTCAGGAGTTTGAATCAGCCTAGGCAACATAGCAAGACCTCGTCTCTACAGGAAATCTAAAAATTAGTCGGGCATGGTGGCACGTGCCTGTAGTCCCAGCTACTTGGGAGACTGAGGCAGAAAGATCGCCTGAGTCCAGGAGTTTGAGGCTGCAGTGAGCCGTGATTGGGCCACTGTATTCCAACCTGGGCAACAGAGTGAGACCCTGGCCAATGTACACACACACACATACACACACACACACACGCACACACACACACACACACACACACACACACACACGCAAAAGGAGCTGCAATGATTTATTATTACCAGAGATGGGCCTGATGAATGCTTTGGAGTATACCTTTCTACTAGTATACTAGTCTACATTTTCATATTTTTTGGTTTTGAAACCAGGAGCTTCTTGTGATAAGCCATTCATTGTGATGGCGTTTCTCCCAAGGTTGTTACTGCATTGAATGTGTCTTATGTCTCTGATGGCGTAGAAGGAAAAAAATGCAGAATAGTTCAGGGGATCTGTCTAACCCCGTGAGCACGTCCCACCACCTGGGAGTGGGTATCTGGCCAGTTACATGTATGACCCTACTCCCACGTCATAGTTGACTGGACTCTTGGCACAACTGGCTTTCCAGCTGATCACCCCCAGGATTTAGGATTATGGGCTCTGAGCTGCCACTTGCTCCCTAGGCTGATCCTTTGAACTGGGGGACTGTGAGGTTGTCCTTGCTTGTTACATGACTAGAGAGAGAAGGAATCAGCAGAGGGATGGAGAGGCACAGAGAAGACGAGTGGTTATAGGCACGCGTGGGGACATGTATGTGTGTACACGTGCATGCACGTGCAAGAGACAGTGCCTTGGATCTGACAGCTTCACAATCTTCCCTCTCACTTTTATGAGACTCTCATTTCTGTGTCTTTTTCTTTCTTTCCTTTTTTTTTTTTTTGGGGCAGGATCTCACTCTGTTGCCCATGCTAGAGTGCAGAGGCTCAACCATAACTCATTGCAGTCTCAAACTCCTGGGCTCAAGTGATCCTCCCACCTTAGCCTCTCGAGTTCTGCAACTACAGGTGAACACTACCATGCCTGGTTAATACACACACACACATAATTACTTATAATAATTATATATATAATCATTATTATTTTTTGAGTCAGGTTTTCACTCTGTCACCCAGGCTGGAGTGCACTGGCATGATCATAGCTCACTGTAGCTTTGACCTCCTGGGTTCAGGTGATCCTTCCACCTCAGCCTCCTGAGTAACTGGGACTACAGGTGCATACCACCATGCCTGGCTAATTTGGGGAATTTTTTGTAGAGACAAGTCTCGCTATCTTGCCCAGGCTGGTCTCGAAATCTTGGGCTCAAGCAATCCTCCCACCTCAGCCTTTCAAAGTGCTGGGCTTATAGTGTGAACCACCATGCCCGGCCTCATTTTCACATCCTTATAAAAGCTCCCTTCACCCCTTTTCTGAGTAGGTTTCTGTCAATTGCAACCAAGAATCTCTCTCACACACAATTCCATACACTTTGTAGGTTGATTGCAAGTTTTTTTCCAATAGCGTTTAAGTGGCCAGTCCTATGTCCTGCAGATCTTTGCCTCCAGCATGCACATATACCTGGGCCAGAAGGCTGGGCGGATGGTCATTTCAGCTCGGCCACTTACTATGTGACCCTCGGTTTCCTCATCTGTCAAACAGGGACCAGAATATCGAACGATATTCTGTGCTCCTCAGAGGGCTGGGAGGAGATTCTAGGAGGATTTCAATGGAAGGGGCTGCTAGGCCATCTCTTAAGCTCTTTTTACCTGAAGATAGTTTCAGAATCAACTCCTGAGACCTGTGCCAGTGGTCAACAGGGACCTAGACTGAGTTTTGAAACTCTGCCTTTTAAGATCATATCAGGGCAGAAAGACTAAAATCTCTACACTAGCCTGCAAAGTAAACATAGGTCAGAATGCCCAGGGGGAAAAAGAAAGCAGACAGCCACCATCAAAAGCCTCCCCCTCTGGACAACCCGTCCTTTCTGTTCCTTTTCATTTGATTTTCAATAAAATTGCTGACTCTGGATGGCTTCCAAATGCCAGTGACCTGACCCGGTGTGGAGTTGGCTGCCCCAGCTGGAGCCAGGGAGCTTGTTAGAAATAAAGAATCCAGGGTCCCCGGGGCCCTTGCCCCCAAGGCGGCCAGGAGCCTGGGGTGGGAAGCGCCTTGGATGCGGCTTTGGCTCTTTCTGGAGGGAGGGAGGGGCCTCCAGAAGGCAGCTGGGCTGGCAAGCCGAGGAAGAGGGAGAGGCAGGGAATGCGAAGCATAATTGCGGCTGGGAAGGGCAGGGGAGGCTTCTGGGTTCCGCTTGGCGTTTGGAACCACAAGCCTCACCTTAGAAGGAAAGAAGGAGAGGAGCCAGTCATTGAAAACAGCGACGCCCAGGTGCAGACCAATCGGGGCGGGCCCGGTGGCTGTTCAAACAGCTGTCGGCATGGGCTCTGGCCACTCAACCTCAGGGTTTCAACATTCCTTCCACAGGGTGGCCTCTCTGGGCGCTTGACCTGGAGCGGGGTCCCTGCGAAATGCGCCCCTGAGTTCCATCCACAGGCCTTCGCCCTCACAACACTCTGCACAAAGGAATTATTTCGCCATTACTTGTATTTACTTTTTCTTCTTTAAAAATGGCCCAGCTGGGCTCGGTGGCTCAGTCTGTAACCCCAGCACTTTGGGAGGCCGAGGCGAGAGGATTGCCTGAGTCTCAGGGGTTCGAGACCAGCCTGGGCAACTTGGCAAGACCTCGTCTCTACAGTAAATCTCTACAATAAATCACAAAAGAATAGCCGGGTGTAGTAGCGTGTGCCTGTAGTTTCAGCTACTTGGAAGGCTGAGGTGGAAGGAGCACTTGAGCACGGCAGGTTGAGGCTGCAGTGGCCGTGAGTGTGCTACTGCACTCCAGCCTGGACGACAAAGTGAGACTCCAACTCAAAAAAAAAATAAAGACTACTCCAAGAAGGCAGGGGTTTTTATGTGTCTTCATTGATCTAGCTCTGTGTTTCTCAAGCTTTTTTTCAGTGCCGCCTCCACCCAAGGAGACTCTTAGGGATTTTCCCCTAATCTCGCCCACCCTTTACAGATAAGCACAGTGTGTGTGTGTGTGTGTGTGTGTGTGTGTGTGTGTGTGTGTGTCTGCATGTCTATGTAGATGTGTATATCTATGCTTTACACATAAAAAGAATGAATTTTTGCACTGCCTCACTGAGGATGCATGGTTGACCCTCAATGTCTGGACAGCCCCTGAGTAGTCCAGACTCTGGGACAGTACCTGTCGAGTGACTGAGGCCAGAACAGTCTCTTTTTCTACCCCCCCCCAGTGGTACTCAACAGGTGTTTGTTAACTGGAAGATTTTCTTCTTAGCATACAACCTACAAACACAAAACACTACTAGTTGCAATAAAAAAAAAATCCATGAATGGCATTTTGGAGGACAGAAAACAAAACTCCACAGGGCCTCGAAAGGAAAGGAGTTTCCAGCTCTGAAAGCTTGCAGGGATGGAGACTGTTTCATGAGTGGGCGAGACTGGAAGAGTGGATTTTCTGTGTCCACCCTCCTCGTGTTGGAACGATGACTCATCACCCTAAGGACTCAAGGCTCACTGGCAAGGAGGGAGCCTCCAAACCAGTTTTGCAAGGATCCTGGAGGAAACCTCTTGCCCCAAGGAGACCCTAGACTTCAGACCCCCAAGCCCTGGCTGGAGGGCGGGAAACAAGAGAAGGCCCACTTTGGCGCCCAGCTGAAGCACCAGCCATGAAATCCGGGGGGCTTCACATCTCAGGGAAGCACGACATTCCTCTAACATCTGGGGTCCCTCCCATATCAACGGTCATGCTCCATCCCAGGTGGTCCTCGGCGGAGTCCTGGCCTGCAGGGCGGTGCCTGTCTGCTGCAGCCTCTCCGGGTGCTTGGATGCATAAGCAGCAAAGCTCCCCTTCCTTCCCACTCTGCAGGGTAGCAAAGGTCTCAAGTCTGGGGGCGCCTGGGTATGCTCTCTACCCTCCTCACATCTGCTCTCCTTCCAGTCTCTGGGCAAGGGTGTTGGTGGAGAAGCGGCTTCTATTTTCCAAAAACGTCCCTTGCATGGAATTGCCTTGGTTTTCCCAATGATCATTTTGTTGTCTCAGAATAACGGTGGCCTTTCATCAAACGTGAACATATCCCCTCTCCTGTATTCAACCGAAATGTGTCTGCTGAGCTTCCCGAGAGGCTGCCTATGCTTCTGGTACTGGGCCCTTTCCAGCTCTGGGCGACACAGCGAATGGCAGTGGTTCAATGTGCTTAAGATTTCATAGCCTTGGTTCTCAACTCTTAATAAAGCATATTTATTCCAGAGGATTCAAATCTAAAGCAATTCAAGAGAAATGCCACCCAAATCGCATCAGGTTTATCACCCGAAGGACAGCAAGGAGCGCTGACCCGGCATGAGCCTTTCCCCAAGCTCTGGGGAGTTCTCTTGCTTGGCTCTGTGGCTCTGGACAGGTGAAAGCCGCCGAGCCTCAGACACCGCATCTGTAGACTGGGAATAACCACAGTCCTCTCCCCACCGGGTGCGGTGAAGATTAAGTGTGATAATGCGTCCGAGTGCTTAGCTCTGAGCCCCGCACACCCTAAGTGCACAACATGCAACGGGCGAGTGACCCCTGCCCACAGGCTTTCTACTCATGCCCTCCCGGCTTCTCTTCTCTTTCTGGCTCACCTGGGGATTGGAGTTTTGCATCCTGTTCTTCACCATCTCTATAAATGCTCGTCTCTTGAACACAGAAAGAATATTAAGAAAATTTAGTTTATGTTCCTCCTTGCCATTTGCATCAGAGAAAAATGGATTTTTCCCAACTTTCAGCTGCTACCCTTCTGGAATGCTGGGCCTTCCCAGAGAGGAAGAGTGGCGATGTGTGTCTGCGGAAGGGCATGGCTTTTGGGAGCCATGCTGCACTGCCCTGTGGAGTCTCTGGGGATCTATGTTTCCAGAGTCCATCAGAGGGAACAGAGCTCTTCCTGGAGGACAGATCTGCTTTAGCCAGAAGCGGAGCTCCAGGGTGGGCGGAAGAGGCTGCAGATGCAGGTGGTTTTCCACCTCAGCACCCCAACGGCTCAGGCAGGATGGAACCCACAGGGCCTGAAGCCCCGCCGAGGGGCCTGTCTGGAAACCACTGACACCCCAAATCTGAAGCCTGCCATTTCCCTGGGTTTGATTTATAGTTGCTGACCCTGAGGAAAGAGTGTTCCCTAGGCACTGGGGACACAACAGTGAGGGAGAGGGTCGGGGCCACCCTCTCCGTGAGCCCTGAGCTTCTGCCAGGGTCACCAGCCTGACGCCTCCAGGTCTCAGGGAAGTAAAAGAAGGGGGTGAGCTGGGGAAGCACCCAATATAGCGGCCCGGGCCTTTCTAAGGGGCCTGCCTGGAGGTGGCAGCAGGCAGAACTGTGGGCCTCGTGTTGCCAGAGCATCCAAGTTTCCCAGAGAGGCTGGAAATCCAGAGTATTTGGTGGAAGTGTCCTAGTTTGAAACATTACTTAAAAAAAAAACAAACCCAAACAAAATGTCCCATGAGCCTGATGAGACATGTCTGTGGTCTGCCATTTTGGGATACCTGCCTCAGGGCCTCCCACTCTGGCGCTCAGTAAATAGCTGTGGGTAGGTTGCCAGACAAGACACAGGCTGCCTAGTTAAACTTGAGTTTCAGAATTAAAGATACTTTTTTTAGCATAAGTATATCTCATGCACGATTTGAGGTACATTTATTTGAGATACAATATTTTAGATACACTACACAGTTATGTGTTTATCTGAAATTCAAATTTAACTGGGTATTCTGGTTTATTTTTTTCCCTTAATCTTGGCGTTTCTAAAACTCCTGGAGAAAGTGAGTTGGGCTGTTTTTTGGGATGTGGCATCCGTACGTCTCTTCCGTCCTTACAAAGCCACTGTCTGTGCAGGCTGGCGGCCTGTGTTGAGCTGACAGTTGCCCTCCAGGGGGGACTTGAGCCTGCAGCCACTCCGTTTTTATCACAAACTTAGTGGAGCGGAACTAAGCTCGGAAGGCAGTCACCATCCAAATCCCCAGACATTACAAAGTCAAGGTTTAGGCCTTCCTTCCTGCCTTCCTTCATTCCTCTTGCACCCCAGCAGAAGCTGTACCCAAGCAAAATCTTAGGAGAAACTCGGTGTACGAAACATAAGGAGAGCTCCAGTGGAAACCAGACGGGGTGGGGCACACCCTTCCACGGACCCCTGGGCTTCAGGGAACTCCAGTTTGAACACTGCTCCAAAGCCCAGTCCTGGCTTCAGTCCAGTCAGTGGACAGCGAGCACTGAGGAGCAGAGCCCAGCCCTGGCAGAGCTGCTTTCACTAAACTCTCCCGGCCTCACCAGCTGTGATGGCTTCCGTCTGTCTCTAGGGTTGTTCTGAGACACGCTCTGCCAACATGGCGCTACTTCCACACTGAGGCTGTACCTAGGGATGTGGTTCTTTACATCTCACAATGTCTCCTCAGGGAAAAGTCCCGAATGGCCTTGTACTGAGAACGTGTGTGGGCCTTCTGTCCATCATGTCTCATGGACACTATAAACTGCAGACCTAGCTGGCTTTTCGTTTCTCATCGGTTGCCAGGAAAGCCGGAGTCCACTGAGGCCCCCCTGGGGCGGGTGAGGATGTCCTTACAGCAGTTATCTCCATCCTCATTCCTGGCTCCATTTTGTACCCGCGCTTCCCCCTTCTCCACCCCTCTTATTCATTCTTAAGGGGCAGGGCTTCCTGGGGCTCCCCACACCTCCCTTCCTCTCGTATGACCTCATCTCAAAGTCCCCACATCACTTAGCGCCTTGGATGGTGGCTCCTTTAGCCAAGACGACACTAGAATTTCCCCTCTGCCCTTTCTCACCTCAAGACTGGATGCTTGCTTGTCCCTTGTCACCTGTTCACACTGCAGGCAGGCTGGGGCGGGGGCTGGGGCGGAATAGGGAAGGGAGTGGAGGTGTGCGGTGTCCCCGGGACGTGCATGCCACACGCTGTTCCCCTCTGTGCAGGACTGTCTCTACTCTGCATCTGGCTGCAACGTCAGAGCAACTCTCCATACCTGCCTCTCTTTCTCTTTGAAGGCGCAGTTGCAGGGGGTCGGTGCTTTCGGGTTTCTCTGTTCGTTCTCCTCTACGCGTTCCTGAGCGGAAATACAAGACGAGCAATCATGTTTAGACATCTGTACCTGTTCCAATCTGGGACAAACCCCTGAGGTGTCCAGGAGATGTCAGGACTCACTGGAATGGGTGGGCAGAGGATGGGAGTGGGTGGGGGGGTCTTATTCTTTAGTCAAACACGGGACCCCCCTTCTCACATTTTACTTTTTTGACCTCGAGTGGGCCCGAGGGTACCATACTCAAGCCCCCCACTCCCTTCTCATCCTAGACAACATCTACCAGTTTCTACTCTTTGGTCAAAAACACATGATGGCACCAAGGAACCAAGATCTTGAGAATACCTGGACCCAAGAAAAACGTGGAAAGTAGAGAGTTGAATAGAACAGTACTGATAACAATGATGGCATGAGAGCACCAGTGAGTGGGTCTAGTTGCTAAGGGTTTATATGCGAAGGATCCCCCAAAACCCGGAGTTATCATTTGGAGGGCGGGCCCCTTGTAGGATAGGCTTCCCTTGCTGGGTAAGTGTTCTAGGAACCCATCGGCATCAGGGTACCAGCTAGTGTTGTGAGAGGCTGCTTTTTTTTTTTTTTTGGAGATTCTTTCAGTGCATTTGCCCATTTCATGATGAGTGATTTATAAGCAAGCCTGCCCACACTGCACTGAGCATTCAGCAGTTTTTGACCACAAAATGGCAGGCCCCCCATTCCCCACCCTCCCTATTCACTCCATCTTGCCCTGAGTGACTTTCCTTTTTTGTTTCCCCGGATAAAAAAGTCCTTAGAGGGAAACATTTTGCAGATGTGGAAGAGGTGAAACAGAAAACGACAGCAGCACTAAAAGGCATCAACATCGACGAGTTCACAGACTGTTTTAAGCAGTGGAAAACGCATCTCGATAAGAGTACTGCATAAAATGGGGAGTACTTAGATGGTGACTGAAGTTTACACATGTAAGAATCAACACACAATCTTTTTTTAAAAAAGTAATATTAACTAAGAAGACAGGACAGCTCCCACAGCGAGAGGGAGCCTGAAAGAAGGTTGCCCAACACACAATCTTTTAATAAATAAATTCTAGGTTTTTGGGGTCTTCCCTCGTACATGCCCTTGTGGAATAGACCCCTATGCGTTAGGTGCCATTTGTAGTCTTATCTTAAAGATGAGGGATCTGAGCTCATTAAGCAGAGGGGAGTTGGGGGCTCCAGCCCAGCTGGTGCCACTGGGCAAAGCTGTGGCCAAGTCCCTTGGCAGGACTTGATTGGCTGGAGTGGGAAGGGGAACCAAGCTTGCTCTCCAGCCAGAAGCAGCCAGTGTGTCTCAGCCGTTCTCACACATCGAGTCCTAAGAAAGGCGAAGAAAGGGCCTGCGTGCTTCTCAAAGGGAAACTTCTGTGTATTGAACATTTTTCTATTGAACCTTCCAGTTTCAACCCATTCACAAAAAGTATCGGCTCTTTCTTGGCTGTTGCCTTAGCTGTATTCACCAAATAGAAAGGAGAGTTTTACAAAGGAGGTGCTGGCTTTAGGAGGACCAAGGGCAACATCCTAGGGTCTCAGGACTCACCAGCGGGCAGGAAACTCCCTTAAAGGAACACAGGAACTGCCCCCCATCTGTGAGTTGCCAGCCAGTGACTGAGCTCACTGTGTTCATCACACCATTTAACCTCCTCATGTCCCATGAAGAGAGCCTGTCATTACATTATTGTGGTTGCTGTTGAAAACCTATTATACAGAGGTAAAGTCACCTACTGAGGGTCACTTGGGGGGCAGAGGGAGGCTTGAACCTCTGTTTGACTCCAAAGCCCACCTCTTAGCTCTGAGAGACGCTGCTGCCTTATCTCACGAGGTAGGAAGTGGACTTCTGGGTCCAGCCTGGGCTGTTGTCACTGTCACACTGTCCCATGGAATGAGCTAAAGACCCAGGGACTCCTTGAATCAGGAGGCCGGTGGCCACGAGGTTCTTGTGTGAATGCTCAGCACTGAGGTTTTCCCAGTATCTCAACTGCATGGAAGTATGACTTTTGATTCTGAAAAGTTCTACCCAGTGAAGAGATGTTCAAGCATTAAAACTACACTGGTTTGTGTGTGTATCTGTGGTGGGGAGGGAGGGTGGTTCTGAAGCTGAAAGTGAGTAATTTTATTTCTCAGGGCCTCATCCATGTCATCTTTTTTGAGATTCTATACAGGAAGCCTTGAAAAAAAAAATCAAGGCTCCTTGTGAAAATATTAGGTACAAAACTTAAGGGAAAATGTGGGATTTTATGTTCCTTTAACTTCCATATACGTTTAGGAGGCGGCTGCTGCCCAAAGAGACGTATACAGGTTTCCTTTTGAATCCAGCAAAACTTAAATATTTTGTTCCCTTGGCATGGCGTTCCTGACAATAGGTTAATCACAGACCTTAAGTGGGAACCGAACCCTGGGAAGAACCCGAGAGTGAGGGTGATGGAGCACGAGGGGCGTGCGCCTGGGAGGGACGGGGAGGGGGGGAGCAAGGGGGTGGGTCCGGAGATCACTTCTGCTCATGATCTGCAGAGGGCGGCATCACAGAGCAGCCCAGTGATGCCGCCCTCTGCCCCCTGGGCTTCTGTCTCTGTGGGTGACACCTGCCAGCTCTCCCTGCTGGTGTGAGGTGAGGGCGGGCCGCGTGGCATGGGAACGATACCAGCACCACTGCCGTGACTCTGGTTGTCGTTCCTTCCAGATCTTTCCCATTTTTGCGAATTCCATGGATCTGAACGTGGCCAGCTCTAGCTGGGGACCCGGATATAGGCGGAACTTGGCCATTTCAGACCCTTCTCCACGAAGGCCGTCTGGGCTGGCCTGGCTGTCTGTACCGTGTATGAATGAGCACCCATGAATAATGCATGCAAAGCCGATTATGCAAATCCTCAGGTTCGCCTCCATTTTGGCCAGCACATGACAAAGGGTTTTTTTGGGGCCCTTTGCCAGCCTTTGTGTGGTTTGGTATCTTGGCTTCAGCTCCTGGCTTGCCAAGTCCTGGGAGACGCTTCAGGAAGGAGCGAGCTCTCCAGAGGGCACATCAAAGGAGATCCCGACCTCTGTCGCCACTCAGCTCTCCCTGGTGTAGCCCCATGTGAAAGGAAACTGTCCCCTGCCCGAGGCAGCCCCGTGACACATGCAGACTGAGGCCTGTGATGTTTAATTCAGGGCAGTGGATGCTGGAAGAGCCATGTCTGGGGCTTGCTCCAGGGCAGCTGCCTTCGCTTCTGAGCCTGCAAGCCAGGGAGGCTGTCATCAGGAAGGTTTGCAGAACGGAGGTCAGACTGCTGCGAGGACTCGCCTAACCAGCCTCCTGACTGGGGCGGGGATGCCCTCCCACGAGGACTTGGCCCCCTCTGAGCTCAGGCGAGCAACACACACACGCATACACACATGGTCAGACGTGCACAGACACTCATGCACACATTGCACACTCACACACGCATGTACCCCCCCAGCTCCGAGAAGAGCTAACAATTACAAGGAGGATGGAGACTTGGCCGGTTCAGCAGAGGACACAAGAACGGGAGTCGGAGAGATTGGGGTCAGGTCCCAGCTCTCCTTACCAGCTACTGTGTGAACTTGGGCAAGTTCCTTAGCTCTCTGAGGCTCAGTTTCCTCATCTGTCAAGTAAGGCCCATCGTCCCAGGCAGGGCAATTAGAGGCATTGAATAAGCCTGATCATGGTTGCAGCACATGGATGGGTGACATTTGCCTCTGGACATTGAGTTGGAAATGGCATTGGCTTGGGAAACCAGGATTCCAGACTCAGGCTGGTGACCCAGAGAAAATGGGTCGGCTCCCCGCAACCCTGGCATCTCATCTGTAACAGGGTTACAGGAGTCAGTCTTGGGTTCAAATCCCTGTGGTGCCTGGCCTGTAGACGGTCCTGAGAGTCAGTGGCTGTGGCTTTTTCCTTGCTTGCCTGATCCCAGCCTTGAGGTCTGCTTCACCGTAGGCAAGAGTAAGGAAAAGAGGGAGTCTGAGCCTGTTTAAAAGTCACTGTTCCAGCACCTTGTGGACTGCAGGAACGGGGACAGAGATGTAAGCTGCAAATAAGACAGGAAAGCCCCTCTGCCGGCCACCCGGCAGGTGCAGGGCTGTCAGGGAGCTTCTGAAACCATCTGGGTGCTGGTCACGTGTGCCTCACTGTGGGAAACTCAGGGGTCTGAGGCAGGACTCACCGAAAGACCACGTGCACAGGGCATGGGCAGCACAGAAAAGGCAGCGGCCACCTGCCAGTGCTAGGCCCTGCGTGGGTGCTTTGGAGACAGGGCAAATCCCCTCGACACCTGAAACCGCTCGGCTCCTGAATTCAGAGAGTGAGAACATGGATAGCCAGGGGTACCTGCAGTGTGCTGAGTCCTCACCTGACTCCTCAGGGCAGGGGCTGTGAGTTCCCATGTACTGACGAGAAAAGCAAGGCTCAGAGAGGACAAGAGACTCGCACAAGGTCACACAGCTAAGAAGTGGGGGGACTTGAATCCAGTACCATGGAACAGTTGAGGCACCAGGGGGTAGAAGGAAGGCAAACCCCATTTGTTGGATCACCAGCATGAGCCTAGAAGCTAGGCTTCCCAAGCCGATGCCATTTCCAGCTCCATGCCAGGAAACAAGTCTTATCCTCACACCGTTCC
The DNA here is from genome assembly GCA_027257055.1 of Cephalopachus bancanus. Taxonomy (NCBI): domain Eukaryota; kingdom Metazoa; phylum Chordata; class Mammalia; order Primates; family Tarsiidae; genus Cephalopachus; species Cephalopachus bancanus. The sequence goes on from JAPVLO010000272.1 coordinate 197,702, forward strand.
TCTATGGCTCCATCAACCTGAAATGTCCACCCGCCCATCCCTTTGGCGGACACACTCCAGTTCTCTGCAACTCACTGCAGGTGTCATGGTGTTAGCAGGCCCATCCTGAGTGCTGTCACTGACTGAGTGCTCTCCCTGGACAACACAGCCCCAAGCAGCCTTCTGACACAGCCCTTACCCCCTTAATCTGCCTGGACTCAACTCTTTTTTTTTTTTTTTTTTTTGAGTTGGAGTTTCACTCTGTCGCCCAGGCTAGAGTGCAGTGGCCGCTCCCGGCCACCGCAGCCTCGACCTGCTGGGCTCCGGCGATCCTTCCGCCTCAGCCTTCCGAGTAGCCGGAATTACAGGCACGCGCTACCACGCCCGGCTGATTTTTTGATTTATTGTAGAGATGAGGTCTCGCTGCCCAGGCGGGTCTCGAACCCGCGGGCTTAGGCAATCCACTCACCTCAGCCTCCCAAAGGCGCGGGATTACAGGCTGAGCCACTGAGCCCGGCTGGACTCAACTCTTACCTGTCTGTTCCACACTAAAGGATATTGATATATTGGTTTTTTTTGTTTTTTTTTTTTTTGAGTTGGAGTCTCACTCTGTCACCCAGACTGGAGTGCGCCACCGCAGCCTCGACCTGCTGGGCTCCGGCAATCCTTCCACCTCACCCTTCCGAGTAGCTGGAATTACAGGCATGCGCTACCACACCCGACTGATTTTTTTTTTTTGATTTATTGTAGAGATGAGGTCTTGCTGCCCAGGCGGGTCTTGAACCCGCGGGCTCAGGCAATCCACTCACCTCAGCCTCCCAAAGGCGCAGGATTACAGGCTGAGCCACCGAGCCCGGCTGATATACTGTTTTTTTTTGAGCCTCACTCTGTCACCCAGACTGGTGTGCAGTGGCACACTCATGGCCACCCCCAGCAACTCCAGCGTCAATCTGCTGGGCTCTGGCGATGCTTCCGCTTTAGTCTTCCAAGTAGCTGGAACTACAGGCACACGCTACCAGGCCCAGTTAATTTTTTGGTCTCGCCAAGTTACCCTGGCTGGTCTCAAACCTGTGGGCTCAGGCAATCCACTCGCCTCTGCCTCCCAAAGTGCTGGGATTACAGGTTGAGTCACTGAGTCCAGCCAAGGATATGTTCTTAAGGACATCCATCCACCCATCCACTTGTCCACTCCTTGACCCAGCCTCCACCTATCTGTTCATTCATTCATTCATCTGTCCATCCATCAACTTGTCGGTCTGACTGTCCACCCATCCATTCACCAAATATTTACTGTGTGTCAACTGTGTCCCGGCACTCAGAGCAGTGAACCCAAATCTCCATTTTCAGAAAGCTTATTTGTCTATGTGCCCCTGCTCCTGACAGAATGACAAAAATATGAATAACAGCCACCATTGTAAAATACAGATGAGCCGGGCTCGGTGGCTCAGCCTGTAATCCTAGCACTTTGGGAGGCTGAGGTGAGTAGATTGCCTGAGCCCACGGGTTTGAGACCCGCCTGGGCAACTTGACGAGACCTCATCTCTACAACAAATCAAAAAATTAGCCGGGCGTGGTAGTGCACGCCTATAGTTCCAACTACTTGGAAGGCCGAGACAGAAGGATCGCCGGAGCCCAGCAGGTCGAGGCTGCAGTGGCTGGAAGCGGCCACTGCACTCCAGTCTGGGCGACAGAGCGAGACTCCAACTCAAAAAAATAAAAAAAAAAAATAAAATAAAATAAAATACAGATGAGCACCACGAGTCTCAGAGTAGGTAGGACACGCAGTAGGTGCACGAGCCCTGGGCTCAACCTTGGTCTGTCGGGTGCTGAAGTTATTGGTCCACTTCCTTTGCATCAGTGGATGCGGTCTGCACCGTCATGTCTCAAGGGAGCCAAGTAGACTGGGAGCTTCCACCCAAGCGGTGCCGCCTCACCTTCTGCTGCCTGATGGCCCTGTTAATCCGCTTCTCCTGGCACAGCTGCTGCTCCGTGCGCTCCAGGGCCTCCTTCAGCAGGGCCTTTTCTTCAGCCTCCTTGTAGATGTCATCCTCCAGCTTTGCCACCTGTGACTGGTACATCTGAACGGACACTTTGCTCTGCCTGGGGGCACAGGAGAGGTGGAATCTCTTTCCCCCCATCCTTCTCATCCATCACCAATGTCCCATACCCAGAAGGGTCACAGAAGGGCCTCTCTCAGGAGTGTCATTATAAGCAGGAGAGCATGACAAAGATTTGGGAAGCAGAGGGGCGGAACAAGCAGCTCAGCAGCTGAACTTGGACAGTGGGGGACTCAGGACATACTACTGTCCCCTCCCAACTTCCCGGGCAGGGGAACTGTGACTGTTGGAACTGTGAAGGAACTGTCAAAGCTATGCAAGTGGTAAACCATGAGCCCAGAGTAAGAAGAGAGTGTGGCGCACAGAACAGAGAGAACCCAGCACTTCCGTGGCCATGTCCTCACGGATAGGGCCTAGTTGGGGTCCCTCTGTCTCCTGCTCTGATATTTTAGTCATTCCACACTCAGGTCTCTGCCTTCCATCCCAGGCCCGGGTGTCTTCACTGTTTAGCCAGGAGAATGGGGGGCCTGGGCCTTCCCCGGGGGACCCGGGCGCTCCGCGGTACCTGAGCTGGTCAATGTCTTTCTCGTATCCTCGAAGAAGCTCCTCTTTCCTCTCCAGCCGGTTCTTGAGCTGGGTGATCTTATCAAACACCAGGTCGAGGTCCCTTTGCCGAAGCTGGTTGACTCTCTCCCTTTCCTTGGGCGACAGGCATTTCATGGACACGTGGCCTGACATGTCCTTGATGTTCATCAGGCTTCCGAGTGTTTTGCTCATGTCCATGTACTGCAGAGAAAGCGTTTGCGGGTCAGTGGCAGCCCCCGAGCCACCGGTGGCCACCGAGGAGGCAGCAAGCATCTCATTTGGTTTCATTCATTTTTCTGCAATTGCAGAGAACAAACCAACGATCTAGGAAGGAGGCAACGGGGGCTTTCGTACGACTTGCATTTTCCCTGCTTCCATTTACCCGATGCCTTTTTTTGAGAACTGAGGGGGAAAATGACAACAGATATAAACATTCATTCTAACGACCCAGTGTTTCAAGGAATGCAGCTGTGCAACTGCTGGCCCATGCTGGGACAGTGGATGGGTCCTGTAGTGTTCTTAGAACAACTAAATAGGCATGTGAGGTGGATATTTAAACTCCCCTGTGGTTAATATTGGCTGCAGGGGACTCAGGCTTAGGACAGGAGGTGCACAGGTGCAGTGTGTACATACCAGCTTTTCACTGAGATCCAAAGCCTCAGCCATGTCCGTTTTCCCCGACTTCTCAATGGCTGAGCTGAACCTTGAGTTGCAAAAGCCATTCTGAGGCTGAAATAAAAAAGAAATAAAAGCTATCTCTCTGCAGTCCATTCTGAGTCTCAATACCTGGAAGTGGAAGCACTGTGTGTTGACCCAAGAATGACCCAAATGGCTGATTTTAATTTCGGTTCCTGACTATTCGGTCTGATTCTTTTGTCAACTGCTTTCTCCTAACTGTTGTCCTTCCCTTAAAGAGGATCTCTGTCTTTGAAATAACACATCACTTGTCTTGTGCTTTGGTCACTGTCTTCCCTCTAGAACAGTGGTTCTCAACTGGGGTGATTTGTCCCCATCCCCGGGACGTGGCAGTGTCTGGATGCCACGTTTTAGGTTGCCATGACTGAGGGCGGGGGGGGTACTACCGGCATCCAGTGAGCAGAGGGCGAGGATGTTGCTGGACACCCCACAAAACCCGGCACACCACCCACCAATGGGACCAGAATGATCTGGCCTCAAATCTCAACAGCGCTAGGATTCAGAAGCCCTGGTCTAGATGATAGTTCCACAGACACAGGGACCATGTTGCTATTTGCTCAATCCCCCTCTGTGTATCCCGCGTGGCACCTGGCACAAAGTGGCACAGCGGGGGCGTGTGCATTGAATGAATAACTGCAGGTTAAAGAGAAAATGCCCCCCCTTTTATTAAAGGACTCTCATTTTCATGCAGCAGAAACTAGAGCCTCGGCAAATCTAGCCAAATATTTTCCTAGGGCTGGAACCTGGTGGTGAGCATCACTTCAAACCTTTCCAGAGAGGATGTAAGACAGTGGGCATTCACAGCTGTGCACGCACTAACACCCTGCTCAGACGACTGGCTGCAGCAGGCCCAGCCAAATGCCCGGGAAAGCCACCAGGCCACAAGGGAGTCTGGAGGATCACAGACAACCATCATAACTCAGAACTCAGTTGGGTTTAAAGTGCTAAGTCCCTGCCGTGAGCATCTGAGCCCACAGCATTTGCTGGCACTATGCTGTAAACCTGGGAGATTAAACAACTGCAACTCCAAAGGGCTGAAAGTGACCGTGAGAGGTGGGTGTGGACATTCTTTATCTATATTAAGAGTGACCATATTTATCTATCAATAGATAAATAAATAAAGATGAGAATACACGCGCCTGTAGTTCCAGCTACTTGAAAGGCTGAGGCAGAAGGATTGCCTGAGCCCAGCAGGTTGAGGCTGCTATAGCTATAAGCATGTCACTGCACTCCAGCCTGGGCAACAGAGACTGACTGAAACAATCAAACAGACACCCCCAAAATTAAAAGCCTGTGTATGGTTTGGATCCTAATGTAGCAGCAAGCACTCATGCAGCGGGTCCTGTGACTGACGCCAACCTGAGCTGTCCACTGTCACATGGTCATCAAACGCACATTCGGGGTTACAAGGGCACCTTGAACTGCACAATCAAATCACTTCTGAAAATCCTGGCAAATAAAACTGCACCCCTTTGAGAAGGGAAGGTTTTCCTGAATAATGACTTAAAGAATATTTAATAATAACCATACTTATTTATTAAGTGTTCACTCTCAGCCAGGCACTGGGCTAAGCCCTTCATAGAATATATCTCCTTTGATTTTTTCATCATCATTTTCAGCTGGGAAATGCAGTCCCAGAAAGGTTGAGAGCCTTGTCCAAGGTCACACAGATCACAGAGCTGGGATTTGGACACGGGTTCCTCTGACCCCAGGACTTGTGTCCTCTCAATCGTGGCTTCCTTCTGCTACCATCTCTGTGTTCATGGTTTTCAGTTTAGTATGAAAAGCAAACTTGAGGCATGATGTCATAAATGAACCGCTGAACATGTTCTATGGAATGTCGCACAGGACATGGAAAAGGACCTGCCATGCTTTAGTGACTGACCTGGCACAGTGTCACTGCAACGATATGTCCTACTGTGCATGAATGGAAGGCCACGTTTCCATGCAAACACTGGATGGCCAGGGTGCCCACCAGTGAAGACAGACACCAGATTGCTCAGTGGAGGGAGGACCTGACCGGTATGGCTATACAGGGCACCCAGCTAGCGTCTACCCCTGGCCCGTCCTCTCCCCATGCCAGTCGCTGTGGGGACAGGTTTTCTTTGGTTACCGTTGAGATCTCTATTCTTGAGAGAGCTGGCAAATCAGGTTTTGTACCCAGTAATATTTTCTGGATATTTTTTTCCATTCGGAGAGTCTTTAGTTCCAGAAAGGATTCATTCAGGTGGCCCTTATGATCTATAAAATACATAAAAGAAAGGCCCAGGAAGAAGTTATTTTGTGTGATAACCACAGCTACTACTTATGGGGAACTCACAACAGACCTGTTTCAACCCTCATGACCTCCCTTGGCAGCTGAGGAAACTGAGACCTAGAGAGTTTAAATGACTTCCCCAAGGTCACCCAGCCAATACGAGACTGCAGTCACACATGCAGCACCGAGCCACGGAGGGTGAACTCTGCTAAGGTCCTTCAGCCATGAGACAAGGATGAAACTTGAACCCGGGCTTCTGGGTCCTTGTCCAGGGCTCTACCCACAGTAAGCTCCAGATCTCGACAGAGCCCTATCCCCTCTAAATGGGGTATGCTGGCCAGGCTCAGTGGCTCAGCCTGTAATCCTAGTACTTTGGGAGGCTGAGGTAACTGCCTAAGTCTGCGGGTTCGAGACCAGCCTGGGCAACTTGGTGAGACCTTGTCTCTACAATAAATAAAAAATTAGCTGGGTGTGGTAGCTCACGCCTGTAGTTCCAGCTACTTGGAAGGCTGAGGCAGAAGGATCGCCAGAGCCCAGCAGGTCGACGCTGGGGTGGCCATGAGTGTGCCACTGTACTCCAGCCTGGGCAACAGAGTGAGACTCCAACTGAAAAATAAATAAGTAAATAAAAAATAAAGGGGAGCCGGGCTTGGTGGCTCAGCCTGTAATCCCGTGCCTTGGGAGGCTGAGGTGAGTGGATTGCCTGAGCCCCGCCTGGGCAACTTGGCGAGACCTCATCTCTACAATAAATCAAAATATCAGCCGGGCGTGGTAGCGCACGCCTGTAGTTCCAGCTTCTTGGAAGGCTGAGGCGGAAGGATCGCCTGAGCCCAGCAGGTCAAGGCTGCGGTGGCTGGGAGCGGCCACTGCACTCCAGACTGGGCAACAGAGTGAGACTCCAACTATAAATAAATAAATAAATAGGGTACGCTGAGCGGTTTCCCGACCTTGGTCCTTGGACAGTGTTCATCCATGACAAAGTTCCCACTTGGGCACATGAAACAAGGAAAAGGACAATAGTGAGTTTTTCTTGAAATCCTAGTAGTTATTTACTATGAAGACCTGCACTTGATTCTGAGACCAGGGCCCGCCATCTTTTTTTTTTTTTTTTTAATATTGCAACATCCTTTTGGTTTTGAAATAATGGGAATAAAAGATAGCCGACCTGGCAAATCGGTCAGTCCCTTGAGTGGCCCGAGTCTGGGGTCTACCTGCCTTACTAGGAAGAAGGAAACTTACTTGATGAGCAGGCCTTCTCAAGTTCTTTGATTCGCCCTCGAAGTTCAGATAAGGCCTTTTTCTGACGCTGAATGACTTCCTCATGTCGAGACCCTTTGCACTTGGCCCCCAGGTCACTGAAGGATAGCTCCTGTGGGCAGAAGGGTGACCAAGGATTAGTCTCTATTTCTCCTGCATTCATTAGAAACCAGAACAATTCGTAGAGCAGAAACTCTGTCCTAGCATCTTTGGAAAAGATCCTAAGGGCTTCAGCAGAGATGGAATTTAAACTTCTCATCTCAAACATCAGGCTACGTGTAGGAAGAATTCCAATTTTCCTATCTACTTAGCACCACTATAAATACAAGACTCCCTCTGTGCTCCCTTTCCACATCTTATTTATTTTTTCTTCTAATTTTCTTTTATGTCTGACTTTCCACTTGCCATCTTGTTTCTAAACAATCACAGCTGATCTACTCCTGGAATGAGCATTTTTAGATGAGAACAAATGATGCTTTCTTTTTAACAGGTAAGGATATTTAGTTAGTGTTTGTTAGGGAGCGTTTGAGAGACTGGCTCTTGGTTGGTCTGGAAAAAGGAAAATCTTTCTCTGAGACTTTCGGAGTCTCTAGAAGAGCATGATTCCACAGAACTTTCCATGATAATGTTCTATACTGGCACCATCCAATATGGCAGCCACCAGACACGTGTGGACCATCCTGGGCAGTTCAGGGCTGGAGTTGGGTTCACTAGGAGCACAGACAAGAGCAGATCCTCTTCAGCCTTTAAATGTCTTGTGCCCTTTTGAGATTTGGAACTGGCTGGGTGTGGTGGCTCATGCCTATAATCCCAGCACTTTGGGAGGCTGAGGTGAGCGGATTTCCTGAGCCCATGGGTTTGAGACCTACCTGGGCAACTTGGTGAGACATCATCTCTAAAAAGAAAAAGAAAAAAAAGAAAGAAAGAAAGAAAGAAAAAAAAGAGAAAGATTTGGAAAAACGCAGGGTTCTTTCCTCCAGAAAAATTCACATCCACACAAACACTTGCATATAACTTCTACAGCTTCAAGAACTGAGTCTAGTCATGGCCTCCACGTTACCCAACACATCTCCGGGGCAAGCCATCCACTCATCTCACACAGACTCCTCGAGCACCTCTGTGTGCCAGGCCGTGCTCTAGGCTCTGGGGATTTAGCCATGACTAAAACGGGCAACATTCTGCTGCCATGGATTCTGCTTCCAAATGTGGGAGACAAAGAGGGAAGATAAGAGGGGAAAATTCAGGGTGGAGAGTGACGAATGCTCAAGGGAAAATTAAGTGGGGAGATGGGGTGGGGCGTTGGGAATGGTTTTGTAGACAGAGCTGCCGGAGAAGGCCTCAAACTGGAAGAAAGGGAAGAAACTGACAATCTGGGTCTTGTCATCATTTTTTAAGTAACAATTTTAGTTCACTTATACACACATGTATATAGATAGATATAGAAGATAAGATTTATGTAGCATAAAGTGAACCAAAGTTATTTAAAAAATTCTCTCTCTTTCTTCCCTCCTTCCCTCCCTCCCTTCCTCCCTCTGCCTCTCTCTGCCTCTCTCTATCCTCTATCTGCTATAGTGCTGACTACATGCCGGAAACTATTCTAGGCACCTGGGCGAGATCAGGGACCAGGCAGATTAAGTCCCTTGGAAAGGTGAAATGCCACAATGGAGTAACTTTAGCCAAACAGCAGCCATTTTAAGCTTTGTCCTGCTTCCTTAGCATTTTATTTTAACTTGTCCTCTAATTATTAACAGGGGACAGAACCAGTTTACCGGAGGTGAGTCACGGATGGATGTCTTTCAACCCCCCAAGCTTGCTTTGTACTAACTAAACACTTTCATCCAAAGTATTTGTCTTCCTGCCCTAAAGGGCCAAGCTGCCTTCATCTGTTGTGATCAGCCCTTCGTGACCTACGTGACACAGACCACCACCCCGTCACCATGGCGACAGTTCCTGTGCGTACCTGCCCTTCTCACTGTGTGACTGACACAACCATCGGCCTGCCGTCCATCACCGTGATGTCAGCTCCTGGAATGCCTGCCTCATCCACTCTCAAGAGAAGTTTTAGAAGGCCTTTAGTCTCAAGCTCTGAGGGCCATGCTTTCTTTAAGCTCTGCTCCCTCCTCCACTCCCCATCTTGGAGAGGTGAAGTCACCCTCTCTCTCTCTAAGCTACTTTTAAAATAAACTTTTTTCCTAATCTAATTGTTGTGCCATTATTTGCATCATACCCGTGGACTGGCCCACTGACCTAACATCCCTGCTGCCGTGCCCATCTCTATGGGGCAGACCGACGACAGCAAGCAGACAGGTAGGAAATATTCTTAATTCCAGAGAGCGCGAAACGCTGCCAAGAAACAAAGTAAGCCGGGCTCGGTGGCTCAGCCTGTAATTCCGCGCCTTGGGAGGCTGAGGTGAGTGGATTGCCTGAGCCCGTGGGTTCGAGACCCGCCTGGGCAACTTCGCGAGACCTCATCTCTACAATAAATCAAAAAAATCATCCGGGCGTGGTAGCACATGCCTGTAATTGCGGCTACTTGGAAGGCTGAGGCGGAAGGATCGCTGGAGCCCAGCAGGTCGAGGCTACGGTGGCCGGGAGCGGCCACTGCACTCCAGTCTGGGTGACAGAGTGAGACTCCAACTCAAAAAAAAACACCAGAAAACAAAACAAAACAAAACAAAAAAAGAAAGTAGAGGAAAGGCAAGGAGACGTTCACCTGCTTTTCTTCCTGTGATGACGCCAACGCTTATTACAGGCCCCATGCTAGCCGTGCTGACTGGGGGGGAACGGGGTACAGGGCCCGTGGCCTCCTTCAAAGGGCTCAGCGGTGCCACCTGAAGCCCTCTTGGGACTCTCTCTCTGCACCCCCACCCTGCATTCCCACCAGGCCCTCCCTCACTTCATCCAAGAGCCCCCATGCCTGCCACATTACTTCCGGCCCTGAATCCACCTACATATCCTCAGAGGACTTATTCCCACCAGACATTTTACTTGATCTTGTTTATTTCTTCTTGTTTATTTCTGTCTCTCCCCTCCCAGAACATGAGCTCTGTGAGAGCCAAGTCTTTGTCTCCTTGGTAGACTGTGCTATTCTCAGGGCCTAGCACTGTGTCTGAGCATAACAGGTGCTCAATAAACACAAAGCCTAGATGCACTGAGGCCAGGCGCAGGACCCGAAAGGAGCTTGTCCTGGTTTTCTGGTTGGGACCAGGGCTCAGCAGCCCAGCGAGGCAGTTACTCCATACCCCCTGCACTTAGTAGGACTTCGCCTGTGCTGGGACCATGGCTCCAGAGTGGTTCCAGGTTGTCTGGCTGGTCCCCTTCCCGGCTTGGTTCTGCACTGGCCTTTGATGATGTGTGTTTGCCCTGGGAGTCCTGGAATGTTCCCTCTCTCTCTCTCTCTCTGTGTATAGAGGTGGGTAGGAGATACTGAATTTGGAGGGCCGGGGGCAGCCTCAGCAGTGAGGCTCGGCAGCAGCCTTTGCTTGGCCCAAAGAGCACCCAGAGCCCCACATGACCCTCCCTCTGGCTCTTCTGGGAGTTTCTTTATTTAGAGAGGTTGGAGATTCTTTCTCATACAACTCTTAAGCCCTCTGACCCACTCTGGCTTAGAAAGCAGGAAGTAGCCCGAGGGACGGAAGCCATTCCGAGAAGGAACAAATACATTTTTCCTTTTATCTTGCAGCCTCCCTCCCCCACCCTCCTTTACTAATCCTTCCTCATCACACAGATGGAAAATCAAGGTCCCAGTTCAACAATCCATCCCAGCAAACGTGTGCAGAGTCCAAAGGTGCTTGGTGTGGGTGGAGGCCCTGTGTGGCTTCCCCTGTCCCTGCCACAGAGTCTGGCATACAGTAGGTGCTGAAGAGTTGTTGAATGAGTGCACAAACATGAGTCAGGTCCTGTCCTAAGAGCCTGGGATTCCAACAGGAGTGACGCACACTCTTTGTCATCCCCCCACCCCCGCCCCGGCTGCAGCTTCCCTCCTCAATGCCTGTTCAAGAGTTCCGGACAGGACAGCAGTCGGTGCCAAGGACAGCTGGCCGGACCTCAGGCCCTTTCGTTCAAGCTGTGTGCGGCCTGGCCCAATGGTGTCTGGCAGGGAAAGGCATTCTTGAGAAAGCAGGAAGGCAACCTGACACATTTGGCCCTGCTTCCAAGTGAACTTCCAAAGCCTGTTACTCACAAAGCCAAGGGGAAAGGTTAGCTCCGGACTCCAGGAAACCCGCGGCCTCGAGGAACCACTGCACCCCACAGTCGGCCTCCTGCGGGTGATAAGGAGTCTCACAGCCCCAGCCACAGGGACAGGGCGCGAACCTGTGCTTCGAGGACCACCGATGAAGGCTGTTCTGACACAAAGACACGCTCCCCATTTGGAGCTTCCGGCCAGGCACATGGAGATGAGTGACCGGGGGTCTCTCTGGGAAGGCAGTTTGGCTCCATCAAGCTCAAGTTAGGAAGCACAAGTATATTAACTACAGCATTGTATGGAGGGAGAAACGCCTACCCGTCCATCAACAGGGGACTGGCGGAATAAAGAAAACAGTGGAAGTCTATGCAGCCATTTAAAAGAACGAGGCAGCCTGGTGCGGCGGCTCAAGCCTTTAATCCCAGCACTTTGGGAGGTCGAGGCAAGAGGATTGCCTGAGCCCACGAGTTTGAGACCATCCTGGGCAACTCGGCAAGACCTCGTCTTACGGTAAATCAAAAAATTAGCTGGGCGAGGTGGCACATGCCTGTAGTTCCAGTTACTTGGAAGGCCGAGGTGGAGGGACTACCTGAGTCCAGCAGGTAGAGGCTGCAGTGGCCGGGAGCGTGCTACTGCACTCCAACCTGGGAGACGGAATGAGACTCCAACTCAAAAAATAAATAAATAAACAAATAAATAAAGGCAGATCTGTATAGACTCGCAAAGGTGCTTATTCAATAGTGTTATATATTAAAAAAACCTATTGCAGAGTATACAGGGTTTCATACCATTAGCAAAAGATTATCTATTAAATATCTGAACGTATGAGTTTATGTGTGTTTGTCTGTGTTTGTTCACATGTGCATATAAAGAAAAGCTTTTCTCAACCACCCCATGAGTTTCCTAGACAAGGGAACTGGTGCCAGAGACCTCCCCAAGGCCACAGTTTCTAAGTGGAGGAGTTGGGATTTGAACCCAAGCAGAGTGGATCCAAGCCTGATCTCCAACCACTGCACATTCATGACTATATGAGGTCATGGAAGTCTTTGGAAGGAAAAGACTTTCCACACGTCAAACTGTGGGTCGCCGGAACCTCTGGTGACCACGGCTGGGTTTTACTTTATACATTTTGCATAAGCAAATCATTCTTTTGGAACGTGGAATGAAAACATCTTCCAAAGGAAAGGAAGGTGCCTCTGGGCCCCGTCCCAGCACGTGCCCAGGACGGGTGGGCACCCACCTCCTGGCTGCTTGAGCTGACCTCGGTGGGGCTTGGTTCTATCTGCACTGAGATGTCACACATCTGGGTCTTCTTCCTGGGTTTCTGCTCCTTCTCCAAGTTCATCTGGAGTTTGTGTTTCTCTTGGGAAGCCCTAGGGAAGAGATGAAGTGTCATGGGCGGCAGGACGGCTCGAGGTCCCAGGAAGCACAAATTGCTTTTGCACTCTTGACAGACCAGGCACTGGAGCCCTGTTTTTATAGGTAACCGAATTCCTGGAGACTCCAAGCTTCCTGCCCCTAGATTTCTAGAGAATTCCATCTCAAGGGACTTACAGGACAGTGGGTATCTGGGCTTGCTTTTCACACTGGGCCCGTGGACACCTGTGGTGGCAGCTCCAGGGATACTGACTGCGTGTCTGCTCTTTCCAACACTTTGTGTGTGTTGACCCTTCTATTTGTCATTACAATCCCACGATTATTGTCCCATTTTATAGACAAAAGACACAAAGCAATGTGCCTGCAGTCACCGAGCCTGTGAGTGGAGGCATCTGGCTTGAGTCCAGGCAGCTGGGACCCGGAACTGCTCTTTTTAGTCACTCTGTGCATCAGCCTTGGCCATGAGGCACACAAAGTCACAGGTTAGACACAAAACACCAATTTGACTCAAACTTTTTTGGGGGAAACATTACTTTTGTTAAAATGTGGATAAGCTATAGACAAAAATGCAAACTCACAGGTATTTTTTAAAAGATAAACGCATGGGACAACAACAGTATTTTGTATTTATTTTAGCTGACACCTCCAGTTCATTCATTTGTTCAAATTCAAGTTTTCTTATGTGTGAATGCTGGGAAATCGGCAGTGCGTGAGGTCTATACAGACCCTGTTCTCAGTGGCCTTGCTGTGTGATAAGTGGGAGGCTAGAAAGAGAGTAGGGGCTGGGCGGGATTCCTTGGTGATATTTGGTGAGGGTGAGGGAGGGAGGGCTTCCTGGAGGAAGTAGCATTTAAGCTGAGACCTGTCATCTGGAATCTTGGGCAAGAATGTTTAAGAAGCACAGAACTAAGCAAAGACCTGCTTTAAAATTGAAGCACTGAAACACATATCATTCATTCATTCAAGCAATTCCTCCGGCAGCATTTACTGAGCACGCTCCCTGTGCAGGCCTCCTGGGGGATCCCTGCACCACGTGGCCCCTCCACACACCTGAGCGCCTCCTGAAGGGCCCTCAGTTCGCGGTCCTTTTTCTCGGCCAGTCTGCTCATCTGGGCCACCTCGTCCTTGAGCACGCTCAGCTCGCTGCTCTGCTCCTGGACCACTGCCACGTGCCGCTCCAGCTCCAACTTCTGCTTCTCGCTGAGCTCCCCTGGAGGGACACGGAGGCCGGCCAGGGGTCTGTTAGGGCCATGGCGGACCTTCCAGGCTGCCAACAGCCACCAGGCAGGTCTGCCCTCCAGGGTTCCTCAGGGCTGCCTCATGGCAGTAACACGATGCCACACAGGTATCAGCTTCTGGGGGGCTGACTCAGGAGACCTGGGCTTCTGCCTCACCCCCACCTCAGTGCTGCTCCCTGCACCCCTGCACCTGTCAGGGCGACACCGGTGCCCTTTGACTCTTTCTTTTCTTTGAGTTGGAGTCTCACTCTGTCACCCAGGCTGGAGTGTAATGGCACAATCACAACCACTGCAGCCTCGACCTGAGCCTTCTGCCTCAGCCTCTCGAGTAGCTGAATGGAGATTACAGCCTGTGCCACCAAACTCAGCAAATTTTTAAATTTAGCATGGAGATGAGGTCTTGCCATGTTGCCCAGGCTGGTCTCAAACTGTCGGGTTGAGGCAATCCTCTCACCTCAGCCTCCCAAAGTGCTGGAATTACAAGTGGGAGCCACCACACCCAGCCTTGTTTGGCCTTATATTAGGGTGCTCCAGCCAACATTCAGCCGCCCAGCTCTGCGTCTTTTTGTCAATGGGCATTCTAAGGCCTCTGAGCCTTCCAGGCACTATGACCTCCCCCAGTAAGTGGCACAGGCCTCCTCTCTTCCACCCCTGGGGGCAGCCTGGAGGCAGTGTTCTACCCCATTTCCAGCATCTGGCAGAATGAAGTGCCAGTGACCCCTGTGCCCACAATGACTGATAGCTGTCAACCTGCTTTCTTCCCCTTTGGTCTCACCCCCTCCACCCCTCACCGTCTCCCAGACTGAACAGCTTGCAGTGGAATCCTGCTCTCTGGGTCCGCTTAGGGGGAAGCCCAAACCAGACACTGCATGACCTTGAATCTGCCAAGCAACCCTCCTGGGTAGTTACTGTCAACACCCCCACCTCACAGATGCAGAGACTGAGGCTCACAGTGGAAAAGGGCCTTGCCTAAGGTCATGCAACTGAGGACAGGAAGATGCAGAACTGGGCCCAACCTCTGGTTCTAGAACTGGACACTGTTCTCTGTCCTCTGCTTCCTCATACCCCCATAAATGACTCGGGAACGCTAACGGGAATGGCCACAGGAGCAAGTGCAATTGGAGGGCAGTGAAGTAAGTGCAGGGCTTGAGGTGGGAGCAAGAGGGGTGCTCTCCACCTCCCTCTTCTTCCCACCCTGTGCTGCTTCCCAGTCCTGCTGCCTGTCGTCCACCTTTCCGGCTCGATGGTGACTAGGGATGGGGAGAAAAGATTCCTTTGGAAGCAGGAAGTGAGGTGGGAACAAAGGCACACAGAGGGGGAGCAAAGCCAGAACGTGACACCAGCATTGTCTGTGTCTGTCTGGACAGCACAGAGCAGCACAGAGCTCAGAGTTGGCCCACTCATCCCATGGCCACTCTGGCCACATCATCTCCAGAAGTGGGTATGCTGCCTCCATTTTGCACTGGGGGAGGGAGGAGCCTGGAGAGGCCACTTTGTGTTAAGTCCCAGGGCTAGTGAGTGCTAGGACTTGTGCAAACTGGCCTGCCTCAGGGGGGCCCAGGGCTGCCCTCCATGCCTTTGCTTTGGAGGCAAATCTGCCATAAGAAAAAACCCTCCCTGAAAACGAAGGTGCATTTCAATGCAGAGGTCGGAGGTCCCCTGGCATTGGGGAGTGCTGAAACGGCACCGGAAGGTAGGGTGACCTTCTCGAGCGGGTCAGGATGTCAAGAGACACAGGAAGCCGTTCAAACCTCTCAAATCCGACATTCGGCTGTGGGCTTCGGTAAGGTCTTTCCTTAGCCTCATGATGACCTCTTGCTGAGACAGGATTTCCTTCTGAGCAGCTAGCAAGTCCTCTCTGCAATTCAGAAGAACAGGCACTGTCAGGTCAACTCAACCTCCATGGTGTCGCCTGCGTGCCAGGAAGGAGCCAAATTCAAGTGCAAACTGATGCACAACCATGGTTGAGATGCCAGTTCCAGAAGAACAAGAACAGTCTTTAAACATTCTCAAAACGACATTTGTTTTGATATACCTTAATTGAAGAAAATACATAGAGGCCAGGCATGGTGGCTCATGCCTATGTAATCCCTGCACTTTGGGAGGCTGAGGTGGGAGGACTGTTAGAGCCCAGGAGCTCAAGACCAGCTTGAGCAACATAGTGAGACTCCTGTCTCTACAAAAATAAAAAATAAAAAATCAGCTGGGAGTGGTGGTATGTGTCTGTAGTCCCAGCTACTCGGGAAGCTGAAGAAGAGGATCGCTTGACTTGAAGCCAGGAGGTTGAGACTGCAGTGAGCCAGGATTGTGCCATTGCACTCTAGCCAGGGTGACAGAGTGAGACTGTCTCAAAAAGAAAATAACATACATGGAGACAGAACAAAGGTTCTGACTGAGTTGGTGAGGGTGACACCCTTCTGGTTCAATCATCTGTCAGCATTAATTTGATTTGCTTGTGGGCTCTTTTGACGGTGGGAAGGGGAGGGAGGACTATTTGAGGCTCAGGGCTTCTTTGGTGACAGAGAAGAAGAAAGAGAGGACAGCGTGGTTTTGATTTGCTCAGAGTTCCTTTGAATTCCTGGTGGAGAGAGGAATGGAGCTCATGGGGGAGTCGGCCCATGTGGGCTTCCTGGACAACCAAGGTGGGCCTGGGGATGGTGAGAGGACAGGCCCTCCCCACACCCTCTGGCACCCTGAGGCTTGGGGCGGTAGACAGGAGGGTGGCTGTGCCCCATGGAGGGGGAGAGGGCATCCAGCAGGAACGGTGGAGGGGGGGCCCTGACAGAGCATTCTATGGGAGGAACACGGGGTGCATTCCCGCAGGGTGAGGACCCTCCCCTGGGGAGACACGATGTGTTTGTCTTGCCCATATTAATGCTATCTCACTTGAGCACCCAGGTTTTAGAAATCCGGGCTCTTCTTACGGAGACTTTCGAAGGTAAAGTGTTTATCATAAAATAAAGCAAAACAAAGATTGATGATCACTGGAATGAAAATAACCGTGTATCTGTACATTCTGTGTGTGTGTGTGTGTGTGTGTGTGTGTGTGTGTGTGTGTGTCACACACACGCATCTGCTTGGCTTTGCCATGATGCCTCCCACGTGAGGATGGACCTTCAGAACCCAGGTGTGTCCAAAAGCAAATGAGGGGACCACAGTGACGTGGTGCAGATCCTCTTCCTAGCCATGGCCACGGGCGTCTCAAGAGAGATCTAGCAGAAGGAATCAGCCAGGAACGCTTCCCAATCTGGAGGCTGTTGTCTTTGTCTGTTTTAGGGTAGGAGGAGCCCTGTGACACTAGGTTTCGGTAAATGGAACTAGGTGCAAGGAGCAGGCGGGTAGCTTGTCTTCTTTGAGAAGTTTTCTGAATCCCTTCTCTGCATCCTGTCACTGCCTTCTTGTTGCCTGCTGCTTTGCAGTGGCTTTCTGGAAATTTCCCATCCACACGTTTTGCTTCTCTGAAAAACCATTGGTTCTTGGAGGGTCAAGTTGTAACTCATGGGCTCTTGGGGTTGGGAGAGTTGATGTCATTCAGGGAAGGTTATTTAGTAGCGTGAACCTCTTAACTTTTAGCCCTCTCCGGGACCCCACCTCACCACGCGGTCTCCACTGCCTAAAACCTTCACTACCTGCTTACGATACCCGGGAATGGGCCCGCCTCTAGCAACCACTCCAGAAGTGCTAGCAATGGTACTGGCTAGACTGACCTCACACCAGGCACATCTGTATTTCACAAAGTAGGAAATCACTAAGGCTTGGAGCACTGGTGTGACTTGCCCAGGGTGTCACCACTAGAAAGTGCTGAGCTGGGATCTGGGCTAAAAGTTAAGAGGTTCACGCTACTAAATAACCTTCCCTGAATGTTTGTCCCTGCTGAAACTCATGTTGAAACCGAATCCCCAGTGTGACCGCATGGAGAGATGGAGCCTGTAAGAAGTGATTGGGTCATGAAGGCTCTGCCCTCATGAATGGAGTACTCCGCTGATGGATGAATGGACTCATGGATTAATGGGTTCATGGACTAATGGTTTATCACGAGAGAGGGAGCTGGTGGCATTATGAGAAGAAGAAGAGAGACTGGAGCAAGCACGTGTGATTTCCTGAGCCACCTCAGCACTCTGCAGAGTCCCATCCGCAAGAAGATTCTCGCCAGGCATGGCTGCTGGACCTTGGACTTCCCAGCCTCCATAGCTATAAAAAATAAATCCCTCTTCTTACAAATCACCCAACTCTGAGTATTCTGTCAAGAGCAACAGGAAACTGATGAGGGGTCTGAATGCAGACCCACCTGGATCTCTCTTGGACACCATGCTGACTTGTGAAAGCATCAAGACATTGAAGCCACATTGAGGGACCGCAGCCCCCCTCCTTTTCTGGGTTCCGACAGTGTGGCCAGAGGTCAGGGTTTGTGTGTTTGTCCTGCCCAGCTGGCGCCAGTTGCTCACCCTGTGGGTACTCACATCAAGTGTTCGCATGTCATCTCTGTGGCGCTGTTCTTGGATGAAGGAGCCACTGGAGGGTCTTGTGGCATGTCCTCCTTCGGAGCTGCAGCAGAGGGACACAAGGATGTCACTAGAGCCCCCATGCAGTGGCTGCTATCCTTCCCCTTCGCATATCACACTTGTGTTTTCCAAGCTTGTGAAGCCTCCCTACACCTCAGCCTTCTCCACCTCATGAGACCCACCCTGTGCTCTGTGCCCCAGGCTGGGCCTCCCCAGGCCGGAGGCCATGCAGTCTTCCCAGAGCCCCTACAAGGCAGGGATCACTAAGTCCATTTACAGTATGGGAAATGGGCACCAGGGTGATGGAATCGGCTGGTGGTCACTGGGCTGAGCTGGCCCAAGGTGCAGCCTTAGTTCTGGGGTCACACATCCTGCCTTCATTCTCATTTCAGTGCAGACGAGTCTTGGAAGAACAATCTGACTCAGCACTTTCCTGTCCTCGCCGCACACTTACCCCTCAGCCCACTGCCTCTGGCTTCCTTTCTCACCACTTCAATCACACGTTCACCCACTCGTTTATTCAGCCAACAAACATTTATGGAATGCACGCTGATCTAAGAGTGGGGGTGACAAAGAGGCTGTCACCCTTCAGGTTCCAGTTCAAGTCCTCTCCCTCTGACCTGGATTCTGGGTTAGGAAACTGAGCCCTGTCCCCTGCCCCTGCCCTGTTCATCCTGGACCTTGTGGCAGGGCAATAATCTGGTTGCCCACAGGGACAAAGACTGGCCTGAATGAAGGAATGAATGCACGACGAGGTTAGCCCTCAGCTTGCCAACTGACTGAAAACTAGAACCATGTTTTTTTCTTTCTTTTTTTTTTGAGTTGGGGTCTTGCTATGTTGCCCAGGCTGGAGTGCTGTGGCACAATCATGGCTCACTGCAGCCTCATCCTCCTGAGCGCAGGAGATCCTTCCACCTCAGCCTCCTGAGTGGCTGGGACTACAGGTGTGTACCATTGGGCTCAGCTTATTTTTTGGATTTTTGGTAGAGACCACATCTTGCTATGTTGCCCAGGCTGGTCTTAAACTCCTGGGCTCAAGCGATCCTCCCGCTTCAGCCTCTCAAAGTGCTGGGATTACAGGCATGAGACGATGCACTTGGCTTTGGGTTTGTTTTTTAAGAGACAAATGACCGATGGCAGAGAGAGGCCTCTGAAAGGCCCCTGTGAAGGATGTTTTCATGTGGAAAAGATGATTCCATACCATGCCGCTCTCGACGCCCTGACAGCCCTGGCAGTCTGCGTGTCTCGTCGGCTCACTGGGCTGGCACAAAGGATGTCCCAATTCATTGTCATTACTTCTGCTCAGCCTGGGCCTCGGAGGGCTTCTAACATTGTTGTGTAACAAGACAAAAGGGGCCTCCAGGGAAGGAATGAGCTTTCAAATGAGGCTCGGCCTCTGCTGTTGACCAGCTGATGGGGCCCACAGGAGGGTCAGAACATGCCCTGCACTGAGGATTCCCCGGCCTCTCTGGGCTCCTACCTGGGTCACTGTCCTTCAGGGTTGCGATCTCTCCTTCTAATTTTTTATGGTGTTGAGTGACTCTTTGGAGGCGTTCCTCCAGACTCACGATCGTCTGGGAGTGCTGTTTGATCTGCTCCTTATATTCCAGAATTTCTTCCTCAAATCCGTGTTTCTGAGATTCTCGCTCCTCCTGGAGGGCCTTTACCATCTGCTGTTGGAGCCTGAATCTCTCCTCCATCATGATCTGGGAAAACACAGTGATGTGGAAGGTGGTCCTGGGCAGGATGTGATAACGACAGTGATATGTCTGCGCTGCACCTAGGTGCTAAGCTGGGGCTGCCCCAGGGCCTTTGCACATGCAGTTCCCGCTGGCTTGTACACTCCTCCCCTAGACCCCTGCCTGGCTGACTCTTTGACTTTCAGGTCTCAGCTCCAGCATCACCTCCTCTGAGAGGTCCCTTATCCCTGCCCCCCAGTCAAGGCCACCCGAGACACTTTCTGTTCCAGCCTCTGTCTCATTTTCCCCGAGGCCTTTACCACCCTGCGAAATGACTTTGTTTCTTTGTTTTTCCACGTCCACTAGAAGGTGAACTCCGGACAGGGAAGCTTGTCTTCTCTTTCTCACTAGATCTAGATGTTTGATAAATGTTTGTGGAATTAATGAATGAACAGTTTTATAAGAAAAAGTGAATGGATGTGCACTTCTTACAAACAACAGTTGCCAATGACTCCGGGGCGACTCGGATCTTTCCATCTTTGTCTCTCCTTGGCATCCGATCCCAGCACTCCATCCTTGCTCTGCTCCACCTCTCCAGCCTCGCCCTCTCGGGCTCCCTGAACGCCATGCCCCTGCTCCTCTGATCCTGACAGCTCCTGGCGCCCACTGTCTTGGGGACCATGCCGATGAGCTGGCTTCCAGGTGAGCGCCCCCCCTTCCTCTCCCAAATCCACTGTGCCACCCAAAGCTGGGACTTGAGACCTCCGATGCCACCTGCCTCCTCTTCTCCTCTTCTCCAGGAGAGGGTCCCTCTGATGAGAGGCCCTCCCTGGACCGCCATATTCCCACGTGATGCCACCCCTGCGCTGTCATGTCCTCAGGTGCCCTGGCCTGTGGCTCGTGGGCTCCATTGGCTCCTCCTCCCCTTGGCACTTGTGTCCCAAGCCAGTTGTCGAGTCCCACCCTTGTAACTCTCTCTACTGTGGCTCCTTCCTCCCATGCCTCCACCAACCGACGGCCGAATATCCAGGTCCTTAGGATTCTAGACTCTGGAAGTGGCCACCATATGCCCTGCCCAGAGCTAGTGTCTCTGAGTCCACCTCTGGCGAGTTCCTCTGTGTACTGCTGGCAGATGAGCCTTCGTTACCTCCTTGCCCACAGACTTGCCAGTTGGATGGATGTCGGTTTGGCTCGAATGCCAAGCCAAAGCTCAAAACGTCGTCTGAATCTGTGGGATAGTCACTGACCGCTAACTGCTGTCTGTGGAAAGCTTAATGCTTTCCCGGACCCTCTGAGGACCCTGCGTGGCAGCATCTTAGAATGCTCTGGAGAGAGTGCCTCCTACCTCAGTTTATCTTTTCTTCTAAACCAAAGCTTCTCATGGGGGAGGGGGGATTCTGTCCTCTAAGGGATGCTCTGCAATGTCTGGAGATGCTTTTGATATCATGGCGGCAGGGAGAGGGCTCCTGGCATCTGGTGCGTGGAAGAATGGGATGATGCGAAGCAACCTGCAATGCCAGGACAGCCTTGACAGCAAAGGGTGACTTGGCCCAGGATGCCCCCAGAGCTGGGGTGGGGCAGCTCTGGTCTAAGAAGATGCTGTGACCTTCCAGGGAGGGGCAGGCTCTGGCCCCACAGGGCACCAGCTTACCATTTTCGTCTTGGCAGTTTCCAGCTCAGCTAATGTTTCATTTAATTTCATGGTGAGGCTTTCTGTTTTTAGACTCTCGGCCATCTTTGTTTTCTGAGACTCTTCCACCATGGCTAGTGCGTCACTTAATTTATTATTTAAAACGTCCTCTTTCTGCCCTTTTAATTCTATTTCCTAGACAAACAGAAACATCAAAATAACAGATTTCAGAAATAAATATAAATATTTCCCCAGCGTCTCTTCCCCCCCGCCCCCTGCCTTCAAGGACTAGACAAACTCTATTCTGCAATTATTCTGTTGATCCTTTTCAAGTACAAAGTCTGTGTGTTCTCTGGAAGGTTCCAATTATTCTAGAACGGTTCTTTACATTCAGCGGAGACTGTCTCCTGGTGATTTCTGGTTTCTGAGCTCGGCTCTGTCACCTGGAGCTCAGTGAGTAAGTTTTATTTCTCTTTTATGAGACAGCCCTTTAACTATTGGAGGAGGGCTGTCAAGTCTCGCTCTAAATCTGTTCTCCAGGATAAATGCTCTGAGTTCCTTCAGTCCTTCACCACACGACCTGTCCTCGGGACGCTCCGCTCTCCTCTGGGGCTTTGGACCCAGGAGGACCTCAGCCTGGAACTCCAGTCGCCCTGTCCAGGGCACATGTCACCCACCTCTGAGAACCCACCCTTCCAAACTTTAATGGCCAAAATTCTCTCCTCCCAAGTGCCCCCTTAACTTATGTGGAATGTGGGCTTCTTGACAGCTACCATGCTAGGCATTTCACAAGCATTGTTCAATCCAATTTAGAATATATTCCTGAGATGCGGTACTGGGCAATCTCAGATTCTGTTGGTGGCAATGTAAACAAGTATGACTTTTCTGGAGGGGTCATTGGGGAACACGAATTGTGAGTCTGAAAGTGTTTGTATCTTGTGATCCAGTAATTTTACCCGAAGAATCTAAAGATAGGCCAGGCAGCTCACACTTGTAATCCTAGTACTGTGGGAGGCTGAGGTGAGAGGATTGCTTGAGGCCAGGAGTTCGAGGTTGCAGTGAGCTATGATCTCACCACTGCACTCCAGCCTGGGCAACACAGTAAGACCCTGTCTCTAAAGATAAAATAAATAAATAAATAAATAAATAAATAAATAAATAAAGTAAAACTAATGCTGCACAGAGTTGTTCAGTCAACCATCTTTTACACTAGCGGAAAGTGAGAAAGCACCCCAGTGCCTAGCCATAGGCGAGGGGTCAGTAAATGGGGGTCCTTCCAACGCAGTGCAAAACCAGGTCATGGAAGATTGTTCAATGACATGGAGACATCCTTATGATAAGTATAACAAGCAGCCTCTGAAGCCGTGCGCCATGACACAGTGTAATTCGCTAACTCAGTAATAGATCGATGTTATGGATGTCTATAATAATGTCAACTTAAAGACACTCTGGAAGTGGCACTCTGGAGCTGGTCGCAGCTCTGTGCAGTGTCCCAAGGATCCATAACAAACTGAAATTGTTTCCCTGAAGGGCCCTGAGGCTGCCCGGCCTCAGGGCAGACTGTGCAGCCTGGTATTTTGGCTCCCGGCCGGCCATCCCGCAGCCTGAGGACAGGGGAACCAGGTTCACATGTCCATGGGTCTGCACTACTGTCCTCTGCGGCCTCCTTTCCTATCCCGCCTGTGTGGATGGGACCGACCTTTCTATGGCTCTGCTGTGTACACAGGTAAGACAGCATGGGGACAAGCGTCTCTGTGCCTGAGAGGGTCTTTGCCCCTGTGTCGCCTTGGTCTTTCCTGGTAAATGGTGGGTCCCTGGGGTGGGGTACTGTTCCTCCTTGTTTGGGGTGATACCACCCGTCTACTTTGGGGGTTGTCACAAGACCCCACCCTCTAGGGTCACAGTTTGGGTGGCTGTTGAGAATGCTGCTTTCTACAGTACAGAGTCCTCGACATGATGACCCTCAGGAGGGCATCTCTCTGGGTCTAGGGTCAAGAAAGGGCAGGTTTCCATGAGCAGTTGGTCTATTTTTGTCTGGGCTTGTCCTCAGACTCTGCCTGCTGGAGAAAAAATGGTAACCTCTTCACTGATTTCATGTTACACTTTTTTCTTGCATTTGTCTAATTCCTGATCTGTTTATGTCTCGACTTACCCATTTTTTTTTTTTGAATTGGAATCTCACTCTGTCATCCAGGCTGGAGTGCAGTGGCACACTCATGGCCACCGCAGCCTCGACCTGCTGGGCTCAGGCGATCCTTCCGCCTCAGCCTTCCAAGTAGCTGGAGCTACAGGCATGTACCAGTACGCCCAGTTAATTTTTTTTTTTAATTGTAGAGATGAGGCCTTGCTGAGTTCCCCAGGCTGGTCTCGAACCTGTGGGCTCAGGTAATCCTTTCGCCTCCTTCTCCCAAAGTGGGGGAATTACAGGCATGAGTCACTGAGTCCAGCTAAATTACCCACTTTTTTTTTTTGAGTTGGAGTCTCACTCTGTCGCCCAGACTGGAGTGCAGTGACCGCTCCTGGCCACTGCAGCCTCGACCTGCTGGCTCTGGCAATCCTTCCACCTCAGCCTTCTGAGTAGCCGGAATTACAGGCACGCATTACCACGCCAGGCTAATTTTTTTTTTTTTGATTTATTGTCGAGATGAGGTCTCGCCAAGTTGCCCAGGTGGGTCTCGAACCCGCGGGCTCAGGTAATCCACTCACCTCAGCCTCCCAAAACCCGGGATTACAGGCTGAGCTAACCGAGCCCGGTCACTTACCCACTTTTAAAACGTTACTTTCTCCTTTCGCCGACCCATAAAGTATATTATGTAAGACCCATGGCTGGGGAATGAGGCTGCTTAGGGACAGATGGCTCCTCTCGGGCTCCCCTTTCCACTTAGAGCCATAAGTTTGTCATGTTCACATAAGCAGCTAACACATGGTGTTCACTGAGCACCTGGTACCTTTCTATGCGTTTTGTGTGTTTATTGGCTGTCACAACAGCTCAGGGACATTGATGTAGTGTTATCATCTGTATTTCATAAGCGGGGAAATCAGGGCACAGAGAGGGTAAGTTACTTGCTTGAAGTCCCAAAGCCCGCAAGGGGAAGAAGCAGGATTTGAACCCAGAACCCTTCATGGGGCTGGGCCCCCCTCATACCTCTTTCTGCTTGGTCAGGTGGTTCTCCAGGTCTTGTACCTTTTTCTTTTCCTGCTCCACGGCCTCCTTGGCCTTGTGCCTCTCGTAGGCAAGACTGTTCTCTGAGATCTGGAAGTCAATGACACGTGGTTTGCGGGCCTGAGCCCTCAAAGGAAGATGACACCACAAAGGGACGCCAGCCCAAGTCATCCCTGAAACCACCGAGTCGGGGCTTGGGAGCCAGAGCTCGAGGCACAGGGCACCGGATAGGCAGAGGCAAGGATCTTGGCACACCCGCCTGGTGGACTATCGCCGTTAGTGAGGTGGAGGAAGGAGACAAAACTCATCGTGTAGGATTTCGGGGCTGGCATTCAGGAAGTGACATGCTGGTGAGTGTTTGGGTCACGTCGTGTGGCGCTGAGCCTCTGAATGCACTGGCAAGTGTTGGCACCGATGCCAGCCCTCATTGGCAGAACCTGGCTTTTTGGGAGGTGGGGTAGGGAGACAGTGCTGGGGAGATGCCTCCTGTTCCAGCAGGCCCGACTCCAGTGGCTTCAAAGAAGGACACGGGCAGTCTCTGCCAGCCTACAAGGGCGTAGGCTTTGACAATTCCTGTCCAGCACCCTTGAATCCTGGAGAACCAGTGAAGGGGCAGGAATGATAGGCCCGGAACCATGTGCACAGGCCCTGGGAGGTAGACAGCCAAGTGGGGTTGAAAAACTTGACCTCAGCTGCTGAAACCCTTGTAGTTATACCCCCCATACCAACATCAAGTTCACAAGAAGCATATTTTAAGTACACGTGCAGACAAAAGACAAAGGGAGAGCTCTGTCCTGAAATGCAGATGGTGAGCATTTTGGGGGAATGGGATTATAGTAATTTATACTTTCTTCCCTCACGGGTCTCATCTTCTAAATTTTCCTTAGTGAGCAGGCGTGAGTGGCAAAAAGGAAAATGACTGAAAATTGTCACAGGGCACGTGATGCTGGGAGCTGGGACGGACCCGATTCAAAGGTAGAGTGAGGCTCTGGGGATGTGTGTGGCCCTGGAGAGACGAGGATGTTCTGATGTTCCGGGTGTTCTTTTCATTTTATTTTTTACGTTTTTTAATTTTAAAGATGTGGGGTACAATTCAGGGTTAAGTATACAGATGTTCGTTACACAGGTACCCTTGCTGATGAGGTGTGTGTTCCGGGTGTTCTAACTTCGTGTGTGTGGCCCCTCCCTTGCCCCAGCTTGGCCCAGCATCCTCCCACCCCCAGACTCCAACCACACCTCCCTGCTCACACTTGGCTTCTTCCCGCTGTCCACAGCTCACTTAAGCTGGGCTCGGTGGCTCAGCCTGTAATCCTGCGCCTTGGGAGGCTGAGGGGAGTGGATTGCCTGAGCCCACGGGTTCGAGACCCGCCTGGGCAACTTGGCAAGACCTCATCTCTACAACAAATAAAAAAATTAGCCGGGTGTGGTAGCGCATGCCTGTAGTTCCAGCTCCTTGGAAGGCTGAGGCGGAAGGATTGCCAGAGCCCAGCAGGTTGAGGCTGCGGTGGCCGGGAGCCGCCACTGGACTCCAGTCTGGGTGACAGAGTGAGACTCCAACTCAAAAAAAAAAAAAAAAGACTGTCCTGCCCACCCTGCAGGTCTATGTCCCACCTGTCATTTGGGGCCGCTAGCCCCCTTCGCCTGCCCTGTGGTAGGGGCTCCTCCCCTTCCCTCAGGTGCTGCTGGGGACATCACAATGACACGGTCATAAAGATGCCCAGCACTGAGTGCACTCAGGCATCTACTCTGCAACCCCCAGGTAGTGTCTGTCCACCTATCCCCGTTTTACAGGTGAGGACGCCGAGGCTGTGGCCAAGGCAGTACAAGGACAAATAACTTTTCAGGGCCACTCAACAGGAGGTGGTGAGCAGGCTTGGACGCCTACGCCCTGCGCTCACCACTGTGCCCACCACCTTACCTATCCTCTGGATTCAAACCCCACCCTACCTGCTTAAACCCAGACTGGCACAGAGCCTGTCATGCCTTCTGCAGGAGCCTGAGTTTGAGACTCCAGCCTGGCCCATGGGCCTGAGGCATGTCTGGGGCAGCAGTGACTAAGGTTTGGGTCCCCCCCCTTACCCAGGTCAACTCGGCGTCTGTGTTCCCTCACCCCACCTGACTCTGGCCTCACCTTCCACCAGCTTGGCATTGTGCCTCTGCCAGGGTCTTTGTTTCCAGCTGTCCAGTTCCCGCCCTGCTGTACCCACTGGACCTCCCCCACCTGGACTCTGACCTCACTGGGCAGGCGCTTCCCAAGTGTGGATGCATCGACTCCTCACCAAACCTCTGTAGTGGTTCTGCCGCTAAGCCCACATTACAGAAGAGGGCACAGAGAGGGCAAGGGGCTTGCCCAGGGTCACAAAGCAGGCAGAACAGAGCTGGGACCTGAGCCCAGAAGGGACACTTTTCGCCCAGCAAACTCTGCTGCTGCTTCCTCATCTCTCGCACCTGCTTCCCTCCCCTACACCCTCCAGTCTCCACCCCACTCCCACACCAGCTTCAGTTCCATTCCTCAGGACGCCTCCCCCTACCCTGCCTGTCCCCAGCCAGCTCTGCATTTGTGCCACTTTACCCAGTGGCTGTCTCTGCCCGCAGTATCCTTCTCCCCTCTGGGTCTCACTCAAATGCCAACTCCTCCAGGAGGCTCTCCCTGCCTGCCAGTTGCCCTGTAATCCGCCCTTCCACTTTGTTTCCCCTTAGCCTTGTGGCCCTGAAGCGGTCTCTGCGGTCCCTGTTCCTCCCCTCCTATGCGCTAGGATGGGTACTCCAGCAGCCTGACCCTGGTCCGTCTTGTTCACTGTGGTGACCCCAGCACCCAGAACAGACCTGGCACACAGTGGGTGCTCAGCGAATATTTGTAGATGGGTGAATGAAACCGAATCAAACAATCCACTGAACCTTCATTTCTGTTTCTGGAAGTTCCATGAGGGCCGGCACATGAGTGTCTGTGCCGCCTCCGTCCCTGGAGCCCAGCTCATGGAGATGCTGTTGAGTGTCACCAAGTGACATCTCCCTGGCTCCCAGGCTTCTGTCCTCCAGCATGTGACACGGGTGTCCAGGCTGAGTGACATCCCTCTGGCTTGATCCCAGGGCCTGTCTTTCATGCTGCTCTGGACTGGTATGTCTGGCAGGCTCATCCCCAGACTGGGGGGCAGATGAATGTGGGAGTCTCAAGCTTTGCCTGGGTCTGGCGCTTGGAAACCTGTCTCAGCCCCGGTCCTCCCCTCCTTGAGGGGTGCTTCTCCTCATCCAGTCCAGAAGGCATTGGTTCCCAGTGCTGCCTGGGTGTGACCACCTACCTGCCTGCTCCATCTCACTGTGCCGCTTGAGTCTCTTATCCCTTGGCAGTCCAGGGACGGCTTGCTCGAGAGGGTCTGAGGCCAGGGGGTCTAGCCAGGAGGGAGTGCCTTCCCCCGCGGCCATGCTGGGTATGTCACAGGTACCTTTCTATGATGGGGAGGATGCTGGTGGAGGAACCGGCCCAGACTGCACCCCTCTCCCCTGGGGAGCTGAGCCAGAGAGCAGGGAACGCTTTCCCAGAGCCCTGTATGTGCAGGGTGCAGGTCTACGTACTTTTTACCAAGTAGCATTTACTCCAGGAGGCAGGGACTATTCTCTTTCCCACTCTACAGATGAGGACACTGAGGGATAGGAGGTTGGGCCATCTGCCCTGGGCGACACAGCCAGTGAGTGGCAGACACGGGCCACAAGTAAAGGGGCTGCTCCCACATCTGCCCTCTTTCCCCTGAACTCTCTCAGGACACTTCTGGTTTCAGAGCTCCTTCCAGAAGGTTCTGGCTGTCGCAGCCCACGTTCCCTCTGCAGCGCAGCTCATACCTCCTTCTGTTGGGTTAAGTGGTTCTCCAGATCCTGGACTTTTCTTTTTTCCGACTCCAAGGCTTCCTTTGCTTTCCTTTTCTCCTGGGCTATGCTGCTCTCCAGAACCTGCAAGTCAACGACGGGTGCTCTGGGTGGCCTGCTCGTCTGGGGGGAGATTGTTAATGACCATGACGAGAAGGTAACAGCTAGAGTGTCGGGGCAGCTACCATGAGCCTGGGCCCCAGCCAACCCTTCACTCTCACAGCAACCCTGTCAGAGAAGGGCCGGGGGTGGCCTGTTTTAGAGACGGGAAAACCGAGGAACAATCTGTCCTTCGTGAGGCCTGTGCAGAGGAAAGCACACGGCCGCACACAGAGAACTGCGTGGGGGATGGGAGAGCAGACGGAGTGGTGTGCGTCACTGGCCAGGCTGCCTCTCTGACAGAAAGAAGAGTCTCATTAATAATGGAATTTCCCATTATTGAAATACATCTTTTAAAGAGAGCCCAGTTGCAAGAGGAGGGCAGTGCACTGAATTAGTGAATGAATAAGTGATGCTCAGGTAGGGTGCAGGGAAGGAAGCCTGGTTAGGGCCTAGTGCCCCATCAAGGGATTTTGCCCAGAAAGTGACTTGCTGAAAAGCTGTTCAGAGACGGCTTAATGCAAACCACCAAAGGAAATAAACTGCCCCCCATTCCAGTCACCGCAAGGAAGGGCAGCTCAGCTTCCAACGGCTTGCCTTTCCGACAGCAGCCTGACCAACACAGTTTTCATTACAACTCTGCTTAGGGCCCAGACCCCCTGCAGAGAGTATCCAACCCATTATATGGCTGAGACAGTGTGTATTTCGTGGTGAAAAGTTGCGTAAAAAACTCCAATCCTTGCTGTTCCAACACCAGCCCTAAACAAAGCAGAGGAGCACCGACATCACAAGAATTCATTTATTTTGAAGGTTTGAAGTGGGTCTCAGGGTGGGACCTTTTCCTGGAAATTGTGCAAGAACCTTCAAGGCCCTTCTTGGGGACTTGGGTTGGCTGTGACACATCTGACCCCACATCTATGTGCATCAGGCCTTCCTCTGGGTGGCACCTCTGTAGTCGGGACGGGCACCACTGGGACGAGAGACAGTGCGTGGCACATGCCCAGGTTCGGTCCCCATGGCGACTGTGCTCCCAAGTTCACAGAAGGTAATGGGAATTCACCTTTAACATGACCTCCAAACCCAAATGATGCAGCCTGGGCAACATAGGGAGACCTCGTCTCTACAAAAAATGCAAAAATTAGCTGGGTGGGGTGGCATGCACCTGTAATCCCAGCTACTCAGGAGGCTGAGGCAAGAGGATGGCCTGAGCTGGGGAGGTCGAGGCTGCGGTGAGCCGTGATCCTGCCACTGCACTCCAGCCTGGGTGACAAACGAACAAACAAACCCAAATTATGACCTAGAATTCTGCTGTCCTGAACATCTGATAATGTGGCAGAGGGTCTAATAAAAACTAAAAAATCAAATAATCATGGTTGGTTGACGAGGTCTGTGGTGGAGGTGATGTCTCAAATTCCCCTGATAGGAAACCACAGAGATGGGGGCTGATACTTTAATAGACCCGGGGTGACCCAGCTATGGTTCCCCTTTGCAGTGAAGCTTAAATCCTTCTCCCAAAGTCCCCCACGACCTCAGAATCTCTAAACCCAAGGGCCTGTTGACCTTTTGGTGGCATTTGACTCAAGCGACTCCATGAGGGGCCCTCCTCATCGCCATCCCCAGAGAAACAACTCAGGGCAAACCTCAGCGACACATTTCCAGGGGGCTGCAGGACATGGCTTTCCGGGAGATTCTGCTTGAGAACCCACGTATAAACCTGCCTCCACCCCATCAGATCAAACCGCACAGGCTTTGCACAGTGGCCTTATTTCTCCCGCAGGGGCGGACAAGCAAGAACTTTACTGACAGAAAGCAAGTGCCCAAATGGAAGTCAAGGCAGAAGTGGCAGTAGGGACAATCATAACAACTGCCACTTATTCAGCAACAATTATGGAGGTCAGTTAGCTCGTTATACATTACATCTGACCCTCATGGTCACTGTTTCAAGAAGAGAGGGATTACTAGATCTGCCACAGCCAGGAAGTGGCCCAGACAGGATTCGAACTCATATCTTATCTAGTTGCAAAGCTTGCACTCCTCTGTGCTATCTTAAGATTGAGGGATTAATGGAAGCACATGGGAAAAAGGCTCAGAGATGTGAGGGTGACTCCAAGCTAGACACGAATCAAAATTCAGCAGAGCTTTCCCAGAAGCTAGTTTGGGCCTACTTAGAGAAGTATGACTTCAACAAGAGCGGGGGAAGGAGGGTCCGACCTCGGCTGCCAGGGCTGAAGAGTAGTGTATGCCTCTGGCTACCAACCCTAGGAAGAAAATGGGTGATGGGTTGCAAACTCAAACGCCTACAAGGGCCAGACAGACAAAGACAACAGGGACTGCTGAGACCTGTGGCAAACTACTCTTACTCCATCAGGCTCCAGTCCATTTTGGCCAAGCAGGGCCAGATCTTCTGACGTTTCAAGAGAGGATGGAAATCTGGATCTTTAAATACATTTTATGAATTTTTATAAATTTATGAACAAGTGTACGAACTTCGTGAATTCAAAATAAAACACTCTGAGGTCAAACATCTGCAGGCCCATTCCAGCCAGCAAGCTGCCACTCTGTAACTTCTGGAGAGCAGAGCAGGCCAGAGGAGGGGGCAGCAGGAGAAACATGGGGGCATGGGCCTGGGAAGAGCAGATGTGGGGAGCGGGCACCTCTATTTTCAAACATCTGAGCTATTTGGTGGAACAGGAATTGCACCTGCCTTGCGGGAGCCAAGTTGCGGGGAGAACTGACATCCTTACAGGTGAAGGCGTTTGACCCCACTCCACCTCAGGAGAAACTTGCTGCCCGTCTGAGACATCAACACTGATGGAGCGTGCCAATAGAACTTGGCCGCTCTAGCTGTAGAAAATCCCTCGTGGTGGAGTCGAAGGTTGCCGCTTTCAGGATGTCGAGGGATTCGCGCAGCCCTGAGATCCCACGACTCTGCCACCCCC
The DNA here is from genome assembly GCA_027257055.1 of Cephalopachus bancanus. Taxonomy (NCBI): domain Eukaryota; kingdom Metazoa; phylum Chordata; class Mammalia; order Primates; family Tarsiidae; genus Cephalopachus; species Cephalopachus bancanus. The sequence goes on from JAPVLO010000272.1 coordinate 229,207, forward strand.
CATATCCGTATTTTGGAACACAACCTCCACGCAGCAGACACCCATCACCGGCCCCAGCCGTCTCCCAGGACCTCTCTGTGACTGCTCTATTCTGTTGGCAACTTTTCCCCAGTGGGTTGTCCAGGCCGTAATTCCAGGGCTCTCTCCTTCAGTCGCATGCTTCCCAAAGCAGCCGAGCCCACCCAGGACAAATGCACCAGGGAGGCTCCACCCCGTCCTCTGTGGCTCTGGACGGGCTTCCACGCCTGACTGGGGCTGAGCTAACTCCAGTTTCCCGTGTGTACCTCCTGCTGGCGGGCCAAGCAGTGCTCCAGCTCCTGGACTCTCCTCTGTTCCTGCTCTAGTGCTGCCTTGGCTCTGCTTCTCTCTTGAGCAGCGCTGCCCACCAAAGCCTGCAAGTCAGTGACTGTTGTTTAGTCGACGTGGTTACCATGGCAGGAGCCTGGCTGCTGCCTGGCCCTGCAGGGCGACCTCTTCCCTCCTCACCACACCCCCTGGGGAGATGAGGGCAGCACAGCCAAGGAGCTCAGGGCATGGGCTCCGGAGTCAGCCGGCCCAGACTGCAGCCCCAGATCCAGCCATCCTAGCCGTGGGGTGGGCCTTCATTTGGTCTGAGCTGACTCCAGCTCCCCATGTGTACCTCTTGCTGGCGGGCCAAGCGGGTCTCCAGCTCCTGGACTCTCTTCTGTTCCTCCTCTAACGCTGCCTTGGCTCTGTTTCTCTCTTGAGCAACGCTGTCCTCCAAAGCCTGAAAGTCAATGACTTGTTTAGTTGATGTGGTTACCTTGGCAGGAGTCTGGAAGCTGCCAGGTCCTGCAGGGTGACCTCTTCTCTCCTCACCACACCCCTGGGGAGATGAAAGCAGCGCAACCCGGGAGCCCAGGAGCCCAGGAGCATGGGCTCCAGAGTCAGCAGGATCTTCATTAGGTGAGAAACCATTGAGGCCTCAGTTTCTCTATCTGTACAGTGGGGACAGTACTAGTGCTTCCTGCACTGGGTTGATGTGAGGGGCGGAGGGAGGAGGAACATGAAATGCTTGCACAGTGATAACCCTTCATCCCATGCTGCAAAGGAGCAAATAGGCTTCAATTAAGGAATCTACCCCATTTGCTGGTAAATCACAGGGGCAGGGATTCAAAACCTGGCCCATTTGATTCTGAAAACTGTGTTTTAAACCAGAGATTAGCAAGCCATGACTTACAGGCCAAATCCGGCCTGTCTGTTTTTTATAAATAAAGTTCTGTATTAGCACGCTCCAATAAAGTTCTCTATTAGCACGCTCCATGCTCAGAGTGCACTGCCTTTGGCTGCTTTTGCCCAAGAGCAGTGTTGAGTAGTCATGGCAGAGATCATATGGCCATAAAACTTCTGGGCTTTTTATGGGAAAACTTTGGTGTGTGCACAAATCAAGTGACTGCTGTTAATGATTCATAATAAAAAGAAGAATGCTAGATGGGTCAAAGAAACTAGGATTTTTTTTTTCGTTTACCATTGAAGCAAAGTCTTTAAACATGCCAGGATTCATGAAAAGGAAGTTAATTAATGAGCTTGGACACATGTATTTTTAGAAAGGGCACGGTGGGGGGTCAGACGGTCTGAGGAAGATCTATTTAAAATCTGGGCGCCAGCACTGAAGTCCGAGAAGTCTCTTTCAGAGTAGTTCCAGGGTGAAGCCAATCAACACACATGTCTGAGGAAGGGAGACCCTCGAGTGAGTGTCACATGTGATTACCGCCACGTGTCTGGCAGGTATCAGTGTTGCTTCCTCTCTCAGCAAGGAGGTGGGTGCACTGAATGATGTCACAAATGGGCACCTGGGAAGCCCAGGATGGCATCCAACAGGGCGTTTAACGTTATGGAGTTGAAATACCACATCCCAATGATAGAGAAAGTCAATCCAAAGTTAGAACAAGAAAATAAGGCACTGGGAAAGCTGATGTCCAAGGGGAAGTCAATCAGAGCGGAGTGAGGAAGTGAATGGAAGGTTTGTGAAGATTTTGAAGACTTCCAGGTTCCTTCTGGTTATCTTTCTCTCTGTTGGAGGGTGCTGGCCTTTTTCCATACCTAAGTGCCCTTCACAATGCATTGCCTTGATTAATGGCTACTATTAATATTACCTTTATGCGGATCATGCATGCTTTTGGTCAGATGGTACTTCCTTTTTAATCTTTCACTTCACAGAGGCAGAAAGGCAGAGAAAGAGGCAAAAAGAGGGAGAAGGAGGAGGCGTGTCTTGAGGTAACTGGACACGAATTCGAGGATAGAAATGAGATAGGCGGAGGTGTGGCGAGGTCTGGGGTGTGTGTGAGAGAGAGAAGGAATCAGGAAAGATGGGGGAAGTAGCAGGCCTAGGCCTCTGCGGGGGAAGAAAGGAGGTGCCCAGAGGAGTTGGGGGTCTGGCGGATCAGGGTGCAATCTTGCGGGGGGTGGAAGAAGGGGGGCATCATGCAAATGCCCCTCCTCATCCACCCACACAGAGGCTCTCGACTGAGGCTGCACCTTGCAATCGCCCAGGAGTGTTTACAAACCCAGAGCAGGGGCCACACCCGTTCCCCAATTGGATCAGAACCTGGGGTAGGGGCATAGAGGCAAGGCATTTGCATTTTTTCATCTCCTCAAGGGCCAAAGTGCAGGCAAAGGCACAAGTCACTGACCCAGGATGACGACAGTGAAGGCAGTAAAATTCATGCTGGGTCCCTGAATACCAAAAAAGGTCTACACCAGGGCAGTGATGAGAACTGGCTTCTTAAATGCAGTTGCCTGGCCTTCTCCAGAGATTCTGATTCCATGGTCTGGGGTGGGGACCAAGAATCTATATTTTTAGTGAAGCATCCAGGTGGTTCTTATCAGGTAACTTGTGAGTCTGCAGGCTAGTGGCCTCAGCACCGCCTGGGGGCTCTTTGGAAATGCGGACTCTCAGGCTTCGACCCCGACCTGCTGAGTTAGAATCTGCCTCTTCACCAGATCCCAGGTGATTCATGGGCATCTCTGAGTTTGAGACACGCTGCTGTGAGGTTTCTTCTAAATGGCCTGGTTTCTAAAACAGTTAGTAGCAATTTTGGCCACGTGTTTTCCCAGATACATATACAGAGAAAAAGCATAAGACAGGAATTTGTCATCTGAAGTTGATCTTGCACACACTTACAAAGAGTCTGTCAGTTACAAACCAGGACCTGAAGCAATGACCTGGATTTGTGAAATCGACTGCCATATATAGACAAATATAGTACCATTTCCTGAAACTGCAGTAATCCTGCCTTTTCAGGTTGGTTTTGCTGAGAGTTTTAGAACTCAAGCTTTCATATTAAATCCTCCCACATTATTTACCCTGTTAATTAATTTCATTCCATAGCACCAAGCGAGGAATTGCCAAGATTTCTCCTTCTAAGCACATGCCTTCAATTTCCCATAGAAAAGGCCATTTCGTCAGTTTCTAGGAATGAAGCAAATAACAGGGACCACCTTACCACCTTCTCTTCCTCCAGCTGCCTGACTCTGGATTTCAGCTTCTCCTCTTGCTCTAGCCTCTCCTCATTCAGCTTCTCCTTCTCTGCCAGATGCTCCTGCAGTTTTTCTTGCATCAAAGACTGCTGACTTTCCTGAGAGCTGTTGAACTTGATCTAAAATGAGAGAAAAGGAAACTGATGGTGATGGGGGACACGGCTAGCTAAGGAGTCACTTCTACATTTCTTTACCAGCTGGTTACCATTGGGACAAAGGTTTATATAAAACTGCCTTTAAAACACAGATAAACTACACTCAGCCTGGTTATGGGTAGGGAAGCAGTAGAATGTAGTGGTTAAGAATTCAGACTCTAGATCTAGATAGAATCCCAGCTCTAGTTGTTTCTAAAGGCTGTCTCATTTAGAATATGAAGTTAATAATAAGATCTAGTTCTTAGAGTTGTAAGGACCAAGTAAGATGATGCTGGGAAGCTTTTAGTACAGTGCATAGCACATAGTAGGTGCTCAGTAAATGGTAGCTTGAATTATTAGTTATTATTTGCTGGGTGTGAGAGAAAAAGCAGTGGGCTAGGAGTCAGGAGATCTTGATGTTTTTGCTAATGAGCTGTGTGACAATGAAATAGTGACCAACCTCTCTGAACTTTGATGTTCACATCCATAAGATGAGAAGGGACTAGACCAGGGCTTGACAAACTACTATCCACAGGCCAGATCTGGTCCACTACCTGTTTTTGTCAGTAATGTTCTATTGGAACAGAGTCATGCTTATCACGCCCGTTGTTAACATACTGTCTATGGCTGCTTTTGTTCTACTGCAGCAGAGTGGAGTCGGCATGAATATAGTTTGTGAAGCCTAAAATATTTACTATCTGGCCCTTTATGGAAAATGTTTGCCCATTTCTGGACTCAGATCTCTGCAGTTGATTGGCAGGCTGGTCCCATTCTTCACTCTCTCTGTAACTAGCAGTGCCCGCCCTGCCCCACTGCCATTACACTCAGTCATGTGACTTGCTTTGGCCAATGGGATGTTAGCAGACAGAACACAAGCAGAAGACTGGAAAGCACTATGTGATTGGGGCTGCTTTCCTGGTGGGCCTGCTTTCTCTTGGCCTGTGCAGTCTCCATGAAAACATGCCCAAGCTAGCTTGCTGGAGGATGAGTGGCACCTGGAACAGAGTGGAGTCACTCCAGCTGAGGCCAGCCCAGATCGACCAGAGGCCAGCCAACACCTAGACAAGTAAGCAAGCCCATCTGAGGTCGGCGGAGCCACCCAAGCTGTTGACCACAGACATGTGAGCAGTAAACAGTAATTGCTGAATGTTGCTAAAGTTTTGTGGTTGTGCATTATACACTACAGCAATAGCTGTCAGAATTATACAAACCCCAAAGATCATTTGCCTCTAGAGTATTTCTGTTATTTGGCAATTCTGCTGCCTGTACTGTGGGTAGTTGTACTTCTTCCACTGCATTTAATAAATACAGTTTTCAAGATCTGATGGCATTTCGTTTTCCAGGTTTTTTGGTTTTTTTTTTGAGTTGGAGTCTCACTCTGTTGCCCAGACTGGAGTGCAGTGGCCGCTCCCGGCCACCGCAGCCTCGACCTGCTGGGCTCTGGCGATCCTTCCGCCTCAGCCTTCCAAGTAGCTGGAACTACAGGCACACGCTACCACGCCCGGCTCATTTTGATTTATTGTAGAGATGAGGTCTCGCCAAGTTGCCCAACCGGGTCTCGAACCTGCGGGCTCAGGCAATCCACTCACCTCAGCCTCCCAAAGGCACGGGATTGTTTTCCAGGTTTTTGACAGAGGAAAACAAGTAGTGTGTTTAGCCGTGAAGCCCAAACAGGAGATGGCACCCTGAGTCCCTGCTCTCCAGGGATATCAGAGCCACACTGCCCAAATCTCTTGTGTGCAAATGGAGAAATCATTTCACCTACAGAGAATATGGACTGACTAACTGATGGGGCATACTGGGTTTCAAAGGAGCGGTGCCATGTCAATGCCCAGCAGAAGTGGAAATGGATTTTGAAGAGAAAGAAAGTTAAAAGAATTACCTGAAGTTCCTGGGTCTGGTTCATAATTTTTTTATAATGTTCCAGAAGATATATCAGATACAAAGAGAACCCTTCAAAAAGAGAAGCAGGATAAGTTATCAATTCAATTCAACTCCTTTGCTTCCGAAATAATGTCTTAACAAAGCTTGTAGACAGGTGAGGGAAGGCCACACTGCCCTCCCGCCACGGGAACACGAGCTGCCATCCAACTTGTGTTATTTATGTTTGTATGTGTTATTTATTTTTTGAGTAAGGGTCTCACTCTGTCCTCCAGGCTGGAATGCAGTGGCACAATCATGGCTCATCACAGCCTCGACTTCTGGCTCAGGTGATCCTCCCACCTCAGCCTCCCGAGCAGCTGGGACTACAAGCACACACTACCACGCCTGGCTTATTTTTGGATTTTTTGGTAGAGAGGAGGTCTTGCTATGCTGCCTAGGCTGGTCTCGAACTCCTGGGCCCAAGCAATCCTCCCACTATGGCCTCCCAAAGTGCTGAGATTTCAGGCGTGAGCCACTGCGCCTGGGCCCCAACTTGGGTTTTAAAGTAGTTGAGAAGGCTTGGCTGGGCTCACAAGCTTCTCGTTAGAGGTGGAGAATCAAAACCCACTAACGGGATGCCGATTTACTAAGTTTGCTGTGTGCAGAGCATGGTGCTGGGGTTAGGGGTGATGCGAGGCCATGACTCCCAGGGCCCACAGCTCAGTCTGAGAGGCAAAGTCTCAGTGCCTCTAGGGAGCATGTAGTGACCCCAGCAGCATGTGAGTGACTGGTGAAGGGGAGGGGGAGGGTCTCTGAGGAGGGAGGGTCGCTCATCTGGAGTGACCAAAGAAGGCTACTTGGTCCAGTGGGCGCTGTTGTGTAGGCAGAATTCAGAATTGGGTAGGTGCTTCAGAAAGGGGGGTGTCGGCCAGACACGGTGGCTCATCCTGTAATCCCAGCACTTTGCGAGGCCAAGGCAAAAGGACTGCCTGTGCCTGGGGGTTCGAGACCAACCTCGGCAATTTGATAAGACCTCATCTCTACAATAAATCACAAAAATTAGCTGGGCGTGGTGGCATGTGTCTGTAGTTCCAGCTACTTGGAAGGCTGAGGTGGAAGGATCACCTGAGCCCAGCAGGTGGAGGCTATGGTGGCCGTGAGCATGCCACTGCACTCCAGCCTGGGTGACAGAGTGAGACTCCAACTCAAAAAAAAAAAAGAGAATAGTGGTGTCTAGGCTGAATGATGCCCCCAATGATATCTATGTTCTAATCCCTGGACCGCATGACTGTCACCTTGCAGGGCAACAGGAATTTGGCAAACATGGTTAAATACAGGATTTTTTTTTTTTTTAGAGATGAGATTTAACTGTCTTTCACAGGCTGGTCTCGAATTCCTGGACTCAAGCAATCCTCCTGCCTTGGCCTTCCAAAGTGCTGGTATTACAGGTGTAAGTCACCGCACCCTAGGTTCAGGGCTCTGAGGTGGGGGATTCTCCTGGATGATGAGGTCTGAGCTGACCTTGGCTGGGCAGATCAGGGAAGAAGGAGTAGACGGTGGAGGGACATGGGGCAGGGTCACACTGGGCGGACAGCAGTTGGACAGTAGCCCTGAGAGGGGAAACCTGATTTAAACATCACTGAAATGTACCAAGGGGACCCCCAGTGCCAGGCCCTTTGCCTCACCCCATTGTACTGCCCCGTCGTCACCCCATTTTATAGTTAAGGCCGTGGGCTCTGAGGCATGAGTCTGCCTGCCCTCACAGCTGGCAGTGGCTGAGCCGGGACTTGGCTCAGTTGGTAACTCTGGGGTCTGAGTCATGGCCAGTCCAGCTGCCCACTGAGCAGTGAGGAGGCCTGATGAAAGGAGTTTCTCAGAAAAATATCCGGGATGCATCAGAGAGGGAGGAGTCAGCAGGGTTCCACCCTACGGATGGGAGGGGGCCCCACAGTTCTTTGTGCAGGGGCTGTCTTATGCATGGGGGACCATTAAAAGCACCCTGGGCTCTACCCACTAGATGCCAGGGGCACCCCCCTCACCCCGCCCCAGTTGTTGTGACTATCAAATATGCCCCCAGACATTGTTGGATGTCCCTAGTGACAGCGTCCTCTCCTCTGAGAGACAGGGAGTTCAGCTGAGAGCCTGAGGGACGTCCAGGTGTTCAGTGCTGGCACTCAAGAAAGAATGAGAGAGAAAGCCTTTTAAAGGGGAGGAATGGTGGCCTCGCTGTCAGATGGAGAAGGGAGGCAGGCTGGGGGTAGGGGTGGCAGTGGGGCAGGAGCCAGGGAGCCGTCTCAGATGTGTTGGATTGGGGGTGTTGGCAGGCCTCCAGGGAGAGAAGGTGGCAGAGAGCAGGACATGCCAGCTGGCAGGGCCAGCCCAGCCCACCCAGGGTCCTCGTGTGAATTAGGAAAGAGCCCCCTTTCTCCTGGTGGACATGGCCTCGACCAGGAACCCCTCCCTGCTGTTCCTGGCAGCCCTGCTGTTCCTGGCAGCCCTGCTGTTCCTGACAGGCCTGCCTGCGGGGATGTCCTCTGGATGACACGCATGACAGCAGAAGCCCTGAAGTGGAGAGTTTCTTCGTGAAGGAGATGAGAGGGGAGGACCGGGGGCTGACTGCACAGGAGAAAACACTCCTGCTGGGGCCAGGAATAAGTGAAGGGGGACTGCTGAGAACAAACGGACAAATCAGCAGAGAGGCAAGTGCTCCCGGCCGCAGAGAGCCAGAGAGGTGAGAGTGTTTGAGAAAAAGCGTTGGGCAGGCCAGAGACACAGCCCGGAAAACCGCGCTGGGCGGTCAGGGCAGTAGGGGCCTGTCAGTTACCTGGCAGAGAGGCCAAGACCAAGTCGGACGTTGGCCCTGAAGACAGAGGCTGCCACATACCTCTTCAGGGTCAGAGGCAGGACAGGAGTAAGAGCAATCGGAGAGCAGCGAAAGCAGTGGCGGCTTCCAGGGAAGACTTATTTTTGCGAGACAGTGGAGCCATCTTGAAGTGCACGTTTGATGACACGGCGGAGTGGCTGAGAGGGAAGGCGAGGATGTGGCCTAAGGACGGGGTCACCATTCGGATCCTGTGCACAGGACCCTTGGAGAGGGCTGGGCAGGGGAGCCGCGGGGGGAGGGGCTGCACCTGGAAGGAGTACCTGGTTGGGGTGATGGAGGGAAGGAAGGAAGATGGCACAGAGAGAGAAGGGCGGAGAGCCAAACACGCATGCCCGGAGCCTTGATTTCTAACAGTGCAGCATGGAAGAATGACGATTATATCATCATAGTAGCTCTCAAGTCCTACACGCCTGCCGTGTCTAGGCACTGGGCTGAGCGTCCGACACACACAGAGGGTGCCAAAAAAGGTATACACATTTTGAGAATGGAACAAGCTGTATTAAAATTGTAACACTCAATATAGGCCGATAACAAAAGATGAACACAAGTCACGTTTGACTTCTGCAATGACAAGAGGTGCTCAGAGTGGTCACCATCAGTGTCCAGACACTTCTGATGGTGGTGAACCACTGCTTGAGCCACACTGACCAAAGTGTCCACTTGATGGCTGTGCATGCCATTTCAATTTCTGACCAAAGTACCGCCAGTGTTGCTGGTTTTCTATGGTCCACCATATCTTTTAGGGTCCCCCAGAGGTAGAAGTCAAGGGGGTGTTAAGTTAGGAGAACGCGAAGGAAACTCAGTCGCACTGTTCTAGTTAAACTGGGCTTCCCGAGTCCAAGCCATTTCCCCCAGAAACTCCTCATCCGCTTGTATCCTGTTTTGGAACCATTCACAACACCGTACCCTTTGATCAGGGTCGTCTCCATTCAGTACATGTAATCATCTTGGGATGAGAACTTTCCATTTCGCTGTTCTAAGAATGCATCATATGCTTTTTCTGCTAACTCCTGTCTCACATGCACATTGTCTGGTAGACTTCTGTGGTAAGTGTGTAAACTGTTCCAACACCATAGCAGAAGAAGCAGGACTTGGTGCTGTGTGAGGCCTCTTGGATCTTCTCTTGTGCACATCACACATAGGACCACGCGTCTTGAACTCACCATGAATGCAGGCAGTTGTTAGGCGTGTTGGAGATTCTGTTGCAGATTCATGTCTCCATTGGCATTGTACTTCCACAATGTTCTTGAATTTCAAATGCCACTTCAAACAGCCTTGCATTCCTCACACGACAACCATGCTTCCGCCATTTCCTTTGGCTGTCCTGCCTGTCACATGGTGACACTAGCATTCATTTGATGATCGCCATTGTTAGAGCGAATGTCATACTACACATTGCTACCGTAATTCAATTAACCTTCAGAAAGTAACATAACACATAGATAACATCGCTTAAAATGTGTATATATTGCTAGGTGCAGTGGCTCATGCCTACAATCCCAGCACTTTGGGAGGCAGAGGTGAGAGGATTGCCTGAGCATAGAGGTTTAAAACCAGCCTGAGCAACATGGCAAGATTTCATTTCTACAAATAAAAAAATTAACTGGGTGTGGTGGCACATGCCTGTAGTTCCAGCTGCTTGGAAGACGGAGCAGAAGGGTCGCCCGAACCCAGAAGGTCAAGGCTTTGGTGGCCGTGAGAGTGCCACTGCCCTCCAGCTTGGGCGACAGAGTGGACTCTGACTAAAAAAAAAAAAAAAAAGAATGTGTATATATCTTTTGGCACTTCTGGTAGTATTTTCTAATCATCGTCAACAATCAGCAAGGAGTGTTCATATTTACAGATGAAATGACTGAATCTCACCAAGGTCAGGCTACACAGCAGGTGAGTGGTAAAATCAGAATTCAGACCCAGGTCTGTCATTCTCTTTCCTAAGAGACCGGAGGCTTGAGAGTAAGTAAGGCTTGCACCGGCGCACTGGGAGAGGCATGTCCCAAGGACAGCAAGATGGCGGGAGGTGGGATGGCTGTGATGCTGGCTTGGCCCATGGGACCTGGCGAGTACAGGGATCCATGGTGGCCCTGTTGGGATGAGGCCGTGATTTCGCTCAGCTGCAGCCTGTGGCTCAGGAACCAGAAGGGAGGATCAAACCAAGGTGGGCTCCAAAGAACTCGGGAGAAGGGAGAAGGGGATGCCGGGTGTGGGGGGGGTGGGGCGAGTGTTGCTCAAGTTTCTAGATCAGACAGTGAAACGGAATTGTAATGGGATCTTTGGGAGAAGGAGCAAGTCTTTTGTTTTTTGCTTTTTTTTTTTGAGTCAGAGTCTCACTCTGTCACCAGTTTGGAGTACAGCCACTGTAGCCTTGACCTGCTGGGCTCTGGTGATCCTTCCGCTTCAACCTTCCAAGTAGCTGGAACCCCAGGCACACGCCACCACATCTGGCTGATTCTTTTATTTATTGTAGAGACGAGGTCTCGCCATGTTGCCCAGGCTCAGTCCCGAATCCCTGGGCTCAGGCAGTCCTCTTGTGCCTCCTAAAGTGCTGGGACTACAGGCGTGAGCCACCGCACCGGTTTAGAAGCAAGTCTTTATTATATTTCTGGTTACAAACGTTCTTTGTGCTCATTACACAAATGCAAACATCACAGAAATCCATGATGTGGGGAGTGTTCTTCAGTGTTCCTCACTGTGGCTGGCACACAGTAGGCCCTCAAGAAACAGTTGTTAAATGATGGTATGAAAGTCAAGGTCCCACGCAATCCTATCCTGCAGGGATAATACTCAATGGTTTGATGTCTTTTTCTCCAGATTTCTCTTTTGGTCAGGTATTGACATTTTAAAAAAACAGACATGGGAGCACAGTGTGCATACCAAGCTGCCATGTGCTTTCTTTTCACTTAAAGATAGTGTGTACTTGGAGATTTGAGAAAGAGCGATTTTCCACACATACAGGAAAGCCTTTTATTTGTAACAAAGTCTTGCAGAAGTAGACACAAAGAACTTGTAGAGAAAAAAGTAGAAAGTCCTTTCTTTCTCTTATCAAAGAACAGAGACGCCAGGTGGGCGGAGGCTGCAGCCAACTTTCAAGGTCCTTTTGGATGCTTCCTGTCTTCTCAGGGAACTACACAGTGACTCCTGCCATCAGGCGACTGGTGGGCACACACAGAGTCCTGAAAGCTTCACCTGTGGGCCGTGAGACTCTCCTGACAACCTTCAAGTCTTCCCCTTTCTACACAGCCTTGACTTCCTGGGGGATTGGTTTCAGAATTTACAGACCTAACTGGTAATCTGTTTTCTGTCTTAGGACAAAAAGACAGGCAGCACAATGGTGGTCAAGAGCAGGGAGTTTGGGGCCAGAGGAACTTGGACTGAGTCAGAGCTTGGCCCCTGGCAGCTGGGACATGGGGCCCATTGTCATGACTCTGAGGAGGAGGCCCAGAAAGGGCCCCTTGGGCTTCAGCCCAACCGAGTGCTCAGGGCTAAGGTATTCTGGAAATACTGTGTATTTCATCCCCTTCTTGAAGACCCACAGTGCATGTGAACACAGAGGGAGTCTGCAGAGACCTGTCTGATGCTGCTCAAATCCCATGACGCTACGAAGTCAGGAGAAAAGATGGCAGGTCTGAGAAGTGCTCCTAAAACTACTTTCTCAGTCTTTCGGCAGCTGCTTGCCTGTGTAACTATAGAGCCCACATTTTTTTTGTTGTTTGAGACAGGATCTCACTCTTTCACCTAGGCAGGAGTGCAGTGGTGTAACCATGGCTCACTGTAGCCTTTAACTTCTGGACTCAAGTAATCCTCCCGCTTCAGCCTCCCGAATAGCTGGGACTATAGGCACGCACCACAATACCTGGTTAATTTATTATTTATTTATATTTTTTTGGAGAAAGGGTCTCGCTATATTGCCCAGGTTGGTCTCAAACGCCTGACCTCAAGTGATCCTCCTGCCTCACCTTCCAAGTAGCTGGAATTGTGTGAGCCACTGCACACTCAGCAACAACACACATTTCCTTAAGGTACCACATGTCTAGCTTTACAGACATAGGATACAGTGGCCACAATGGTCTGGGAATGGGGAGGGGTCGGTGCAGACACAGCTTGGCCCTACTATTGCCAGGATGGAGATCATGGTCTGTTTTTGAGTTCTAGTCTTGAAGAACAACTAGAACTCTAATTCGTGTCTCACCTAACTTCAAGTGAGCTCACGACTCTGCCGCAATGACAAGAACAGTGACACTCTATGCCACGTGATGAGGGAAGCTCTCCTACATAAAATTTAATCTTAATTCTTCTTTTTTTTTTTAAAGAACTTCACACCACCTCCCGGATGCTTCAGAGACAGCCTGCTGGAGATGTTGGAGCAGAAGGGTTGAACATCACTCCTCTCTTCTCAGATGAGGCTGCAAGAATGTCAGATTCAGCAGCCTCTCTGGAGGGTGATTTGGCAAGGAGAAGAGATAAGCTTCAGAATGTTGGCGCTCATTAAGGTGTGTCCCTGTGTGGGCCCCCTTTCTCACTCAATACCTGTAAGTTGTGAGCACACCTGGAATCAGGTAAATCATGAGACAGAGTCCTGAGACAACCTTCCTAAGCAGTGCTTTTCACACCTATGGCTTTAATCATTCATTCATCTATCCAGCCATCCACCATCCACCCACCCACTCGTCCACTCACCCATCCATCCATCCATCCATCCATCCATCCACCCACCCACCCATCCATCTAGCCACCCACCCACCCTCTATCCCTTCTTCCCTTCATCCCACAAATATCTATGTGGCACTGGGTGCTGGGGACACACTATTATCATCTGTCTCCAGACAGGGCAACAACTGCCCCTTGGGAACCTCACCTTGGATGTCCCACAGGCAGCTTACACCCATCTTCCCCCTCAAACCTGGGCCTCACCTGGCTTTTCTTCCTCTAGATTTTAGGTATCTGGAGAAAGGAAACACCTGTGCTTCATGCTAGAGTTGTGCAGACCTCTCTGTCCGCCACTTGCCTTCCAACCATCCCCAGTCCCACCACTGAGGCCGGTTGGTGGACCTCTTACACACCGAAAGTGACTCTCCCCCCACCCTAATGCGGCTTTGTCATCTTTTTTTTTTTGAGTTGGAGTCTCACTCTGTCGCCCAGACTGGAGTGCAGTGGCCGCTCCCGGCCACCGCAGCCTTGACCTGCTGGGCTCTGGCGATCCTTCCGCCTCAGCCTTCCAAGCAGCCGGAACTATAGGTGTACGCTACCACGCCTGGCTGATTTTTGATTTATTGTAGAGATGAGGTCTCGCCAAGTTGACCAGGCAGGTCTCGAACCTGCAGGCTCAGGCAATCCACTCACCTCAGCCTCCCAAGGCACGGGATTACAGGCTGAGCCACCGAGCCCGGCTGCATTGTCATCTCTTATAGCAGCCCTTAGCTGGGCTCCTGGGGCTCCGCACTGACCATCCTCCAGGGTGTGGTCGCCTGCCACCCAGATAGCTGTCTCAAAATGCACACTGGTCCGTCAGGTCCTGCCTAACGCCTTCCCTTGGCTTCTTGCTGCTCTCAGGATGAAGTTTCCCACCCGGACCTTGCCAGCCCCACATGCACGGCCCCTGAGAACCTCCCTCGCCAGCCTGCCCCGCCCTGCCCCGCACACATTTTTTTCAGCCCTTGTGTTCTCCACGCCTCCCCACCTCCGCGTCCCACCACGCGGCTCCTGCTACTCAGAATACTCTCCCCTCCCCTCTTTGGCAGGTGACTCCTATGCATCTTGCAGATGCCCTGCCCTCCCTGACCAGGTCGAGCCCACCCTTTTTGGCAGCAACTGTCGCCATGCGAGTTGTGGGTTTGTTTGAGTGGTCTTCCCGTGAATGCCCCCCATCCTTCCCCTGGGACCATATGCTCTGTGAGGGCAGGGACGGTGCCTGCTTTCACCTCAATATTTTATTGTACAAAAATCCAAGCAAGTTGGAAGGATTTTACAGTGAACACCCCCCATCCACAATCTGGGTCCTCACTGTCCCAACCCCATTCTATCTCTGCCCTGCTCAGGCCTGGAGTCTAGTAAGCTGCAGGAAATCTTTATTGAACAGAAGTGTTCATGCCCTTCCTCCAGGAAAATCAAGGCAAGACGAGTAGTCACATGTGCGATCGTGTTCATCTCAGTGCGGCGACTCACAGTGTGGGAAACCGAAAACACCCTACATGCCCCCCCCGGGGGGGGACTGGCTGAATAAGTGATGGTACTCCCCGCCCCTCCCCCAGTGAGATTTCCTGCTGTCAGTAACTGGGAGGATAGACACCTGCCTGTGGACCTGGGAGGGGCTTCCTGATGACATACCACTAAGATCAAAATGAAAAAAAAAATCTTTTTTTGTAAAATTAAAAAAAAAAATCAGTAAACGTTCCACCATGCCCATTTTGTGCCAGGGACTTTACATAACTCAATGCATTTGAATCCTCACAACAACCCTCAGAGGTGGAGACTTCTTATTACCCCCATTTTACAGGTGAGGAAACTGAGGCATGGAGAGGTAGGTAACTTGCCTAGAATCATGCAGTTATATCCAGGGGAAACACCTTGAAAGTTACAAAATGTAACAGTCGTTACTACTGAAAGACAGGAGTTTCCATGACTTGGATTTACTTTTCCCTCTGTCTCTGTTACAGTTCACTTCCCTTCAGCAGTCATGTCCCACTGCGTTTTTTTTTTTTTTTTTTTTTTGAGTTGGAGTCTCACTCTGTCGCCCAGACTGGAGTGCAGTGGCCACTCCCGGCCACCGCAGCCTCCACCTGCTGGGCTCCGGCGATCCTTCCGCTTCAGCCTTCCAAGTAGCTGGAACTACAGGCGTGCGCTACCACACCCGGCTCATTTTTTGATTTATTGTAGAGATGAGGTCTCGCCAAGTTGCCCAGGCGGGTCTCGAACCCTCAGGCTCAGGCAAATCCGCTCCCCTCAGCCTCCCAAAGCGCTGGGATTACAGGCTGAGCCACCGAGCCCGGCCGTGTATTTTTTTTTTTTTTTTAACAGAAAGTCACTCGAGGAAGTCTGGAGAAGGGAGTAAGTACTTGGCCCCGTCCCCATGGCGACTTCCTCGACATGGGTCCCTGCACATGTGCCGGGACTCAGCGCCACAGTGAGAGAAAAGGTGGAGCAGCTAGGTGGGAAACGGCGCAGTCACCTGCGTCAGGGCGGGGAACGTGGATCCCGAGGTCCCCAAGCAGCTGCTCTGTCTCTTCCAGCCAGGACAGCGCCAGCCTCAGGACGCCCAGCGCCACCTCCTGGAGCCCCAAGACGGGGGCGCTCACCTGCAGGCGCCTAAGCAGGTCTACCTCCCTCCGCAGGTCGCCGCTGCAGCAGGACGTTTTCATGCACGCCTGAAAAGAGAGGGGACCGTGAGGGGCCTGGGCCCTGTGCCCGGAGACAGCGCCTGACGGGACCTGCAGGGTACAACGTTCTCGACTCTGCCATAACACAGGCAGCACCACATACCACATATTGGCCGCCCTGGGATGGCTTCATTTGCCTTTGGGGGGGGGCATTTTTATTGATTTATTTATTTGCACTTGAATTTGGACTTTTTTTTTTTGAGTCGGGGTCTCACTCTGTCACCTAGGCTGGAATGCAGTGGCAGGATCACGGCTCACCACGTCCTCCTGGGCTCAGGCGATCCTTCCACTTCAGCCTCCTGAGTACCTGGGACTAACAGGTGCACGCCACCATGCCCAGCTAATGTTTTTGATTTTTTGTAGAGATGAGATCTCGGGATGTTGCCTAGGCTGGTCTCAAACTCCTGGGCTCAAGCAGTCCTCCTACCTCAGCCTCCCAAAGTGCTGGAATTTATTGGTGTAAGCCACCACGCCTGGCTTCAGATTTGGACTTTGATGGTCAAAGTGAAGCCACTTTTAAGTCTACATAATCGCAAAGCCAAACTGCCGTCAACAACTTGGTTGAAATGAGAACCAAGTGTGGCCACTCTTGTTAATCAAAATTCAACACACAAGCTGGTCAGAAAGCACGGTTTCCTGATGTGAGAGAGTGCTGACAGGCCAACATTTGCCCCGATTCCCCCAATAGTAGCTACTGATTTCCAGAGAAAGCAGAAGCAGCTGCCTGCTCTGAGAAGTGTGTTCCAGCCTGGGGCCGGGGGCTATGGCCAGACCCTCTGGCCCTGCTCCCCCAGAGAACACAGTAGCGGACTGGAAACAGCCTTTCACTCTGGGCCAAAGGGGGAAAAAAAGCAAATCAAGAGCAGGCACATTTCTTTGGCTCCTCTGAAAATAACATAGGGTCTCCCAGAGTCAGTACTTGAAGGTGCCTGGGCATCTTTTTTTGGTCACACCAAGTTCACCTGGGAGGCGTTTCTTGAAGTCCTTTGTTTTCTGTTCTCTAACAAGTTTCTCCAGTGAGAGAAAAGGTGGACAGAAGAGCCAAGCACTTCTGCCCGACTTGCTCCACGAAAACTGGACAACTGCCCAAAAACGAGGCACAGAAATGGGACAAAGAGACCATTTGTGGGCAGCAGAACCAGGGGCTACCTGGCAGCTATCCAGCAATGTCTTCAGTTTCTCAATGTTGTCGGCGGTCTCCTCCTGCCTGGAGCTGCTGAGCTGGGTCTCCTTTTGCAGGTTCCACCTTTTCTGCTGAAAGTTGATGTTGTCCTCTGTGACCTGGGTAATTTTCTCTATCAACTGGTGAGAAAAAGAAGAAGGAAAAGAAAAACAAAATGTAAAATTCAGGGGAACTCAGAAGTGCCCTAACTTATGTCCCGCCCTGGCAGAGGAGGGGAGGAGGTCGGTCGTGACATGTTGGTGATGGCTCTGAAGGGGTCCCAGGATCAGAGATGACTTTTAGGTGCCAAAAGCCTGTATTGTTGCCATGAGTTTGTTCCAGATTCTTCTGCACAGTGGCAGCGATTCCCAGCATGAAGCTGAAACCGAGGGCTCATGCACGGACCAGGAGCTCCCGTGCCCTCGCAGGCGGCCAAGGTGTGTCTTATCTGTGCTTGGACACAGAGGGTTGGAAGGAGAAACTGGAAGGATAACAAGGCAACATTACAACCAGACGTCCGCCCTCACGGCCATGGCCACCTTTCCTCTCGGGAAGGAACGTGCCGGAACACACTGACGGCAGAAGGAGGTCCCCTTTCACGGTGCTTGTGAGAGCTGAACACTCATGTCTGGAGACCAGGAGTGAGCCGGAATGGCTTAATTGGATTTTCACGGGAACATTTCAAGGGAGTTTAACTGGCTTGTATTTCAAAAGCCAGGAAATCCCATAAAATCAAAACAAATCTTTATGATGTAGCAACAGTGTGAAAAATATGTGCCACCAACAAAAACAGAAACAGATGCTCCCAGGGTCTGGAATCCGGATCCCGGGAGAAGAGGGAGACAGGAAAGGAGCCGTGAGGCGGGAAAAAGCCAAACAAACCTGCTGGTCCGTGACGGGCTTGTCTGGGAATGGCTTTGCCCATCCGTAGGTGGCCTTGATGACTTGACTTCGGAAATGCTCCAGCTGGGGCACAAAGGGGAGACCCTGTTACTAGAGTCGTCTCCACCCCCCTGGAAGTGGCGGAGCCCAGAGAAGAAAAGGGAGCAGAGCCGGGCACGGGGGCTCACGTCTGTAATCCCAGCCCTTTGGGAGGCTGAGGCAAGAGGTTTGCCCGAGCCCATGGGTTTGAGACTGGCTTGGGCAACATGGTGAGACCTTGTCTCTACAATAATCAAAAAAATTAGCTGGACGTGGTGGCACATGACTGTAGTTCCAGCTACTTGGAAGGCTGAAGTAGAAGGATGGCCTGAGCCCAGCGGGTTGAGGCGGGGGTGGCCGTGAGCATGCCACTGCACTCCAGCCTGGGTAACAGAGTGGGACTCTGACTCAAAAAAAAAAAAAAGAAAAGAAAAGAAAGAAAGAAAAGGGAACAGCAGGCTTTAATTACTTTTTGGGCATGCCTGCCCAACCCAGGCGGTGCCCGTGGTCAGCGCACACACGTCTCAAACCATGGGAGAGCCTCTTGCTGCCAATTACCCAATGGGAAGTCGGCCTGGAGCGCTCCTCCGTAATTGCTAGGTTGGCACCAGGCTGTGAAATGAATATTGAGGCTGTCAGCCCAGTCAACAGTGTAGTCAATGAGGGAGTCTGGGAAGAGGGGAGGCTCCCTTCCTCCATCTGGGCCTTAGCCTGCAGCGTTCCCGAGATGGAAGTCACCGTGCTCCTCTCTCTCTCTGCCCTGGAGCCCGCTACCGGCCCGCACAGAGCAGGCACTCAACGAACATTCGTTGGACACTTGTTCACAGACGCGGTGTGGAAGACAGGCGCCGCAACTGCAGTTCAAGCAGCTTTCACTTTCACTGAGCGCCTCATGTGGGCTGGGGTTTTCAGGTGAAGGCTGACCAAACAGTGGTTACACGAAGTCAGGGCTTACAGCATCACAAGTCCATGGTGACTGGGAATCCACCAGAAGTCAGAGGCGAAGGAGCCCAGCTTTCTCTGGGAATTTCCCAACATGGCAGCCCTTGGCCTGAGTCTCTAAAGCAGAGCCCCGAGGAACCGAAACAGCCCCCGAGCCCAAATCAAGGGAGCCAAGACACAGGAGTTCATGGCACATGGGTGGGGGTTCTCGTGGTGACTGTGCAGGAGCAGACTAGGGTGACAAGAGGCTCTCTGACTTCATGGCCAAGGGAGGATCCCTGCCCGCCCAAGGAACCAGGTATATGGGGGACGCCCTGTGGGAGAGGGTCCCCGTTGCCCCCAGAGGCTCTCTATAGGAACAACTGCCCAGGTGGGAGGGACAGGTCCTCCCGACAGTGGCCTCAGTCCTGGAGTCCCTCACCTGGGAAGGGCAGAATGTCCGGCAGGGAGCAGGGCCTTGGACATGAGGGGGTGGGAAGGCCTGAGGGCAGGGACAGGGCTCATTCTTTATCTCTTGCATCAAGCCCTGGGGGAGTCTCAATATCTCCAGGGTCCTCCTGGTTGGCCTCCCCCAGGAGCTGGGACAAGAACCTTGGTCCTTGGGTAGGGGCTAAGGCCCTCAAATCGGGTGCGTGTTGGGGGTTTCAGAGTGCAGGAATGTGAAGGACAGGCAGTTCTGGTGTGCTCGGGGCGGCCAGGCTGACAGGTCCTCTGCCCTTGACAAGGGGCAGGAACCATGCAGAAGTGACACTGAGGTGATAGTGGTAGACATCTGAGTTTCAGGGTCACACGGCCTGGTCAAGGTTTGGATGGGAGCTGGTCTGGGCGGTGTGGCGGAATTCCTTAGGGATCGTGGCTCTTAACCTTTTTGGTTCACAGACACTTCTGAGAATCTGATGAACGGCATGTGGGACCCTCTCTCCCAGAAAGAAGAGACACACACACACTCATGTAAAGTGTCTTGTGGCCCCTGGAGCTGTGGTTGCCAGGAGAGGGTCCCTGTGGGGGAGTCCAGGGTGGGCCCATTCCTGGGGGCCATGCCCTCTCATCCTGGCTTCCCGTTTCTGTCCCTTAGCCCTCAGTACAGTCTTGCCTGCACGTTCTGGCCCTCACAGCTGTGCCATGTGTGATGGGAAGGGTCACTAGGCCATCTCAGGCCAGAGCCCCAGGGAGTCAGCACCTCCAGCTCAGCCAGGTCACCCTGCCAGGAACTGCTGCTTGCTTGCATTCAGGACACTGTATCAGGAAAAGCAGCATCTCCCATGGACACTGACTGTGGTGTCTGCGGGGGCCCAAGGGGAAGAAAGTGTGGTAACCGTCAGGACTCAACACGTTAGCCTAAAGTACTAGAGGCCAGGCGAGGTGGTTTGCGCCTATAATCCCAGCACTTTGGGAGGCTGAGGTGAGAGGATTGCCTGAGCCCGCAGGTTGAAGACCAGCCTGGGCAACTCAGTGAGACCTCATCTCTACAATAAACCAAAAAATTAGCTGGGTGTGGTGGCACGTGCCTGAAGTTTCAGCTTCTTGGAAGGCTGAGGTGGAAGGATCACCTGAGCCCAGCAGGTTGAGGCTGCAGTGGCTGTGAGCGTGCCACTGCCCTCCAGCCTGGGTGACAGAGTGAGACTCCAACTCAAAACAAAAAGTACTAGAAACAGCAGTGGGGTCAAGGGCTGGGTTAACTGGGGCAGGATTGGCGGCTTGGCCTGGGTCTTAGGCTACGGCAAACTCTTAGAGTTGGGGGCTTCCAGCAGGGGAAAGCCCTTTAGAGATGGCCACTGGGGGAGAGGCCCAGAAGGCCACTGCCCTGGAGGTGAATGGGAGGATGAGGCTGGTCTGCGTCCCTGCCACGGCTGCCTTCCTCCTCTCCCCGCACCGGCCACCTGGGTGTGGAGAACCCGGGAGCATGTGGGCCGATGGAGGGGCTCCCGACACGCCTACCTGACCTACTGCCCTTTCCAAATTGATTTTAATGAGGCTCTCTCTGTTCCCCATCGCTTGCAGCTGAAGCAATTTCCTTCTGGAATCTTCCTGAAGCTTCTCTTCGACCTGAAATGATGATGAAAGCGTGCGCTTGCTGCTAATGCAATCATAACGCACTCTGGGGGGTTCCTTTAGGAGGTCTAATGGCCTTGGGGGGTTCCAGAGGGGTAGGGACAGCTGCAGCCCACGTGGCAGGGGTAGCAGGCGAGTGCGGGTACAGGCAGGCTGGGGGAAGGGCCAGGCTCTGCGCCCCGGGCTGCCCCAGCCTCCAATCCCAGCTCAGCCCCCGAACAAGCTGCAGGACCTCAGGAAAGTCACCTCACTGCTCCGTGACTCAGTGTCCTCGTCTGTCAAATGGGATTGATGATATCAGTCCCCTCTTTGCAGAGCGAATGTGGGGGTTTAAAAAGTGTGGGATAGTGCCAGCACTTGGCCAGGGCTCGCTAGGCGTGTCAGGTGTTGCTGGAACAGTCACCCTACACATTCTAATACCACGAGGAGCATGGTAAGTTTTACTGTCGGGTTTATTACCGTCACTGTTTGTCGTGACCACTTTCAGCACTTACCAAGGGAGACCACAGCAATGACTGTTAAAGAATGGCAGCCGGCAAAACAGGCATGGAAGTGGGGGACATGGGCCCATCTATTCCCCTTCGTGAGCTTAGGCGTGTTTGATGCTGCCCTCTGCTGGTCAGTGTAAGACCCCGCGGCTGCCCAATTCATTTTTGAACAATACATATTTTTTGAGCACCAGCGGACGCGGGGCTCAGGCACTAACAGGACGCGAGGCAAATTCTCCTAAATGAGAAAATTCATGCTGAACCAACTCCACAAGCTATTTATGAGGAGGCTGCAGAGGGGCCACGCAGATTTATTTTAAAACCCCCACAACAGGTTGGGCACGGTGGCTCATGCTTGTAATCCCAGCACTTTGGGAGGCCAAGCCAGAAGTTTGAAGCTGGCTTGAGCAATATAGTGAGACCCAGTCTCTATTAATATAAAATAAAAATAGTTTAAAAAAGAAAAAAGAAACCCCAGAACAGCCCCTCAGAGCTTTCTTCTGAGTCAGTGGCCTGCTGTTTCTAGCTGTCTCCTGACAAGCCCAGCTGTCCTCGTGGGCCTCAGCCCCTCACTGCACACCCTTCTAGGCCTAAACGTGCCCTGACCTCTATGTCGGTCGATGTTTCAGATGCTGCAAAAGCAGAGGCCGTTCCTGCACTCTGCTCTGTGCTCGTCATCTCAACGAGTGGCCTCCGGGTCCCCAAGCCCAAGCCTACCGGGTCCATTCCTCAGGTCCTGCCCACAGAGCAGGTCCTTGGCACCAATATCAGAGATGCATTGACCTCCTGCCCTGGGAAAGCCTCAGGCCAGGCCCAGGGAACCTCTGGCCATGATGACAGGACTCCTTGCCTCCTTCTTATCCAATCCTTTGTGGTCCTGGGGGATTTTCCAGGCTGTGGGGTAGCACCAGCTGGTAAAACTTTCTGCAGTGCCAAAACGCCCATGTCTGTGCTAACAGGGTGGCCACTGGCTACACCTGGATGGTGAACACTTGAAATGTGGCTCGTGTGACTGAGGAACTGAATTTTAAATTTTCTTTAATTTCACCTAAATAGTCCCATGTGGCTGGTGGCTACGTCACAGCAACTGGAGTCAGACAAACCCGGCTTCCAGACTGGCTTTGCCATTTCCTGCCTGTGTGGCTTTGGGCTAGTTACCTTACCCTGAGCCTTGGTCCCCTCATCTGTGAAGTGGGCATACTCATTTCTAGGACAAAGAGTTGTTTCAAAGATGAAAAGAGACGAAATTCTTGGCATAATACCTAGGGCATTTTCACCATTATTATTAACCACACATTTAATCATATCAGTTCCCTGTTCAAAAGCCTAAGCTCCCACTGCCCAAGTAGTATATAGCCCGATTTAAGAAGTCCTGTGAACTCCAAACAAGATAAATACAAATAAATCCACACCTAGACAAATCATAATAGAACTGCTATAAGTCAAAGGAAAAAAAAATTTAAAAACATCCTGGTGGGGGGACAAATCACACAGCAGTGCAATAGTTAGGCTTATAGCTTATTTGTAGTTAGAAAAAATTGGAGCTGAAAGGTGATAGAATGATATGCTTAATGCCATCTATCATGTACTAAAAGGAAATAATTGCCAGTATAGAATTTAATACTTAGTCAAAATATGTTTCAAGAACGGAGGTTAAATATATTTCCAGACACACATACCCTGATGGGATTTGACATCAGCAGAAGGAAAGTACTAAAGGACGTTCCTGGGACAGAAGAAAAACGAACCGAGGTGGATGAGGAGAGATGCAGACCGAGGGTTCTGGTGAGGTGTGAATACAGACGCCAACCGTATAAAAATACTAGTAATGTCCGCTGGAGTTTCAAATAGAGAGAGAAGTTTAGAAAACGAAAACAACGGATTCTAAATCTAGACGGGGTGAGTGAAGTTAAAGTGTCAACATCTAAGGTCATTGTGTCCTCAGGGAGGAAGGCATAATTGTCAGTGAGTACTGGATTTTTTGATAAGCTGAAAGTGCAAGGTATAATCTTGAGGATATCTACTAAAATAAGTAAAAGTAAAAAAACCAATCAACCCTGGATTTCAGAAGGTCATGAATGCATGCTGTTGTCTGTTACTAAAAGGGTAAAAGAGTGAAACATTTTCCAAGTTAATACAGGGGAAAATGAGGTGATAAGAAACTATCAATGCAAAAGAAGAACAGAGAGAAAAAGGAGCACAACACAGGTGGTACAATTAATATTAAGCAAGAAGATAATTTTAAACCCCAATAGATCAGCCATTCTATTACATATAAATGGACTAAAAGACAAAGATCGTCAAACTGGATTTCACAAAACCTAAGGCTGTTAACAAGAGATATATGCTTAAAACAAAGAAAGAGCGACAGAAAAAGTCTGGAGAAAAAAAGACAGTCAGTGAAAACTCATCAAAAGAAAACTAGTGTAGCTGACAGAGTTAACGACAGGGTAGGTGTTCAGGGAAAAATGCCTCTAGCAACAAGGAGAAGCATCTTGTGATTTGACTCAAGGGAGTAATACAATTGTAAATTTATATGCAACTACTAACATAGCCTCAACATATATACAGCAAAAATGGATGATATTTTTAAAAAAGAAATAGACACATCCACAGTCATGATGGGATTTTTAAACAACATGCTTCCCTCAATGACTGGCAAAACACAGAGACCAAAAGAAAATAACAATCAGGCCAGGCGCAGTGGCTCGAGCCTCTAGTTCCAGCACTTTGGAAGATCGAGGTGAGTGGATTGCCTGAGCCCACAGGTTCCAGAACAGCCTGGGCAACTTGACGAGACCTCATCTCTACAATAAAATAAAAAAAATTAGCCGGGTGTGGTAGTGCATGCCTGTAGTTCCAGCTACTAGGAAGGCTGAGGCAGAAGGATCACTTGAGCCCAGCAGGTGGATGCTGGGGTGGCTGTGAGCGTGCCATTGCACTCCAGTCTGGGAAACAGAGTAAGACTCCAACTCAGAGAAAAAAAAAATCAATGAGAACATTTAAGTTTTGAACATCACCAGCAACCCTGATGGAGTGGACATATTTGGAACACTGCTTCCAGTGACTGCAGAGTGTATGTTCTCTCAAAGTGCTCAGGTGGAACCACAACTGACTACACACAGGGCATAAAGCAAGTCTCAGTTAATATCAGGGTTGAAGTCCTATGAAGGATGTTCCCTGACCACAATGCAATTAAGTAAGAAATCGACAACAGAGAAGTGACCAGAAAACCCTTATATATTTAGAAATTAAGAAATAACTTCATAATCATCCATGGGTAAAATAACAAATCATCATGGGATTTGAAAAATATTTTGATCTGAATAATAATGAAAATACTACAGACTAAAACCTGTGGAATGCAGCAACAGCCCTGCTTAGAGAAAAATTCATAGGCCATGTTCAGGCCTACAACTATATTTTGTAGAAAAAGATATCAAAGTAAATTCATTTTCATTGAGAAGGTATTTTCCAGAGTGAAGTTACTGAGCCAATGGTTTAACCGATTTCCAACTGTTTCCATCTTCATTTTTATTCCCCAGAAAGTATTTTTAAAAATTTTTTATTTCAAATATGTGGAGTACAATTCAGAGTCAGGTATACAAATGTTCATTATGCAGGTGCCCTTGTTGATGAGGTGTGCCCCTGCTCCCCTGGCAGTTTCCCACTACTGCCAATCCTGCCCCCACCCTCCCCTGGCCTGAAAGTCTTTTTATCTGGATCAATTCTTTTCTGAGTAAATTACGACTTGATTCATCTGTAAGATATTCTAGTCTCTATCACATTTTTTAGCCAATCATAGCTCTGTCATTGAGTGTTTTATTTTATGGCCCTCAATCCTACCTAGTCTGTTTTTTCCCCAGATTATTTTTTGCCTAGCTAAACTTTTTCAAGAATATTTGATTCTTCTCTCAAGCTTTAGTCGCTAACACATTTTACTCTGTGTGATTTTAACTGTTGGTTTTAATTTTGTGCTAATTATTCCAGCCTACTCATGTCTGGTCAACTTTTGCAGGCTTCAGTACTATTGACAAGATACAATCTGTCAGATGGTTTCTTGTCTAATACACAGTTCAGCTTGTGAGGTTTCAATGGTTTTAGCTTCTGGTGACTATTCTGTCATTTATAGTAAGTAATATTGGAGAAAATTCTGGACTATTTGCTTTTATTTCACAGATCATCCTTGAGAAAGTCCCTTCGGATAGAATTCCCCTGCCTTTTAGAATTGCTCTTAAAATATTATTATTATTATTATTTTGAGTAGGAGTCTTACTCTGTTGTCCAGGCTGGAGTGCAGTGGCACGCTTACAGCCACCACAGCCTTGACCTGCTGGGCTCAGGTGATCCTTCTGCCTCAGGCTTCCCGCTGGAACCACAGGCGCATGCCAGGATGCTGGGCTTTTTTGATTTATTGTGGAAATGAGGTCTTGCTAAGTTGCCCAGGCTGTTCTCGAACCCCTGGACTCAGGCATTCCTCTCACCTCCACCTCCCAAAATGCTGGGATTACAGGTGTGAGCCACCAGTGCTGGCTAAAATAGTCTATTAGTTTTCTCGGTGACAACAGTCTTCTCATCAAAGGAAGTATATGGTTGGGGTTGAAAGAATATAGATTCTCTCACACTGCTCAGAAGTCTTAAAGATACTTGCAGCTTAAACATTTCTAAATATGGGTGGTCCATCAACATATTTTATACAACCCTTTGGTTGCCTTCATTGCCCAAACAGGTCACCATTGGTTTAAAAGAACAGAACGCTCTGTGCCGATGGAATGTTCTCTGTCTGTGCTAATGCAGTACAGCGGCCACTGGCCACACGGGGCTGCTGAGCACTTGGAATGTGGTTGGAGCAGCTGAATTTTGTTTTATTTACTTTTAACTCATTTACATTTATTTTTTAAAAATATATATTTCTTATAGAGATGAGGTCTCACTATGTTGCCCGGGCTGGTCATGCACTTGTGGGCTCAAGCAATCCTCCCACCTTGGCCTCCCAAAGTGCTGGAATTACAGGTGTGTGAGCCACTGTGCCTGATCTAATTTAGATTTTAAAAAAAAGTTTTAATTTAAATAGCCACGTGTGAGCTGGGTGCGGTGGCTCATGCCTGTAATCCTAGCACTTTGGGAGGTGGAGGCGAGAGGATTGTCTGAGTCCAGAGGTTTGAGACCGGCCTGGGCAACTTGGCGAGACCTCATCTCTGCAATAAATCAAAAAATTACCCTGGCATGGTGGCGTGCACCTGTAGTTCCAGCTACTTGGAAGTCTGAGGTGGAAGGATCACCTGAGCCCAGCAGGTTGAGGCTGCGGTGGCTGTGAGCCTGCCACCGCACTCCAACCTGGACAATGGAGTGAGACTCTACTCAAAAAATAAAATAACAAAATAAAAAGCCACATGTGGCCAGCAGCTACTGCGACGGACAGCACAGGCCTAGAGTGTGCGACTAAAGATTTGTCTCCTGTATCGGGAAAGGACATTAAAATAACTAAGCAACACCAAACCCGCCATCTGGAGGTGGGTGCAGGCCTCACTGTCAAAAAACAAGAGACAGATGCAGTAGGCAGTAGACTGGTGAGTACTCCTGGGAGCTCTGGAGTCAGGATGAACCAGGTTCATGTCCTGCCACTCCTCAGTCTATCTGCATGAACTTGGGTAACTTCCTTGGTGAGCCTCAGTTTTCTGAACTGTAGGAAGGGTTCATGCCAGCATTGACCACATGGGGTTGCTGTGAGGATCAATGCTGAAGACAGCTGACCCAGGGTGGTCACATGGCCAGGTCGGCCCCGCCCCACATACCTTGCCCTTCTCCCGCAGAGTCTTGGAGCTCACGCTCTGTTCCGTACAACTCTTCCTCAGTTCCTCCCTAAGCCTCTTCATTTCTCTCTCCATGTCTTGGATTTGCTGAAAAAGTTTCAACAGCAGAGGAGTTACCTTTCTGACGGGCAGTGGGAGCCCTCACCACCTTCTCATCCTGCTCACTAGGTAGAGGCCTCGTCCGGGATGAGCCTGTTTAATTCCCTCTCCTGGGGTGATGGTCGACATCTGTAGGCAAAGGAGACTTTTTTTGGAGGGATATATGAGAAGCGCTGGATAAAGGAGATTTGTTTCTTTCGGAAATCGACACAGATCTTGGATTAACCACTGCAAGACATGCATCAGCTCATGGGAGCTCTTCTCGTGGGTGTGTTTTTGAGATCAATCAAAATAGGGGCTGGCTGTTTGGAAGACCCAGGGGGCACAGTTGCAAGGATGGAAGGAGGATGTTTCTCCTTTTTTCCACTTGAGGTGGGGGGAGGGGGAAGAGAGGGGTAAGGGGGTACTAGCTTTTGGAGGGGGAGCCGTAGGTCTGGTGGGGGGGAGGTGGTGGGGGGATTCGGGCCGTGCCAGGTGCTTGCTGACTTTCATGGTCCTGCTTTCACTTTCTTTTTGTTTTGTTTTTACAAATCGCTGTCAAATTGATGCACTTAAAACATTTAAGGAAGAAGTTTGTGTCAACAATAGTGCTGTGGCTGTGATAAAACTTGTGACAGTGGAACATAAGTTTAGGAGTCACAGTCCAGGGACGGGACCGGCGTGGGCTTCTAGCAGCATGTGGTGACCAGCTGGCCAGCCTTTGTCCTGGTCGCTGTCTCAACCCCAGCCCAGCCCCAGGGGAAACTCGCAAGGGAGCTACAACCAGTTGCCTAGGGAATCCCAGGAACATCTTCCCGGTCTTCACCCATCTCTTCCTTGGGGTTAGAGGCAGCAAATGGAGGAATTAAGAGACTATATTTAAACACACAAAAAAACTTAGAGCCCCAGAACTTCGTACTTAATGACGAGCCAAGTGAAAGGGTTTAGTCTTTTTGCCTTAGCATAACCATTAGAAAGCATTCAGACATTCTACTGTAAAACAAGCAGCAGCCTGTTCCCTCCCCCTCTGCAAATCTCCCTCAGATGCAAGACCAGGACAGCCCAACCATTCATGGTTTAGCATTGTAATCTCTAGTAAACTTTTAGGTTCCTTGTCAAGGCCGAAGATCAAAGGTCACCCTTTGGCTGGCCAAAGTCATAAAAGCAATAAAACGACCACCTTTGGTCAAGGAATTTGTGAGTTGCAAATGTCTGAGTTTGTGAACTGCAAATGTCTAACAAGTCTCTTGCAGGAATCTCCCCCCTCCACCTCAGGGTTAACCTAATCAGTCCTTTGTGACCTACCTGTCACAGATAAGCCCCACCATGGCAGTAATCATGTGACTAACCCACCCATCTGTCTGCTGTCCATCACCTGACATCATCAGTACCTGCACTTGCCTGTCCCTTAGTGACGACGTGGAAGCAGACCACCACCCAATCACCCTAATGATCTTCCCCCATCAAGGGGAATGGTCAGAAGGACTCAACCACAAGCAACCAGTGTCCATTGCCTTGCCAGAGTCTGGTGTGGCCATGTGCTCTTTGAGCTATCACCACGCTTCCTGGCTTTGGTCCCCTCCCCCACCTTGGGGAGGTGAATCTTCTTTCTCCCTTCTCTCTCTCTAATTTCCTTTTTTTTTTTTTTTGAGTTAAAGTCTCACTCTGTCGCCCAGACTGAAGTGCAGTGGCCGCTCCCGGCCACCACAGCCTCGGCCTGCTGGGCTCTGGCGATCCTTCTGCCTCAGCCTTCCGAGTAGCCGGAATTACAGGCATGCGCCACCACGCCCGGCTGATTTTTTGATTTATTGTAGAGATAAGGTCTCGCTGCCCTTTTTTGTGTGTCGCAATTCTTCGCATTTACTCGGATCTCTGGGTTACTGATACCGCTGCTCCCCTCCCTTCTCCTCACCTCGCCATCCATCCGCCCTCACCCTGTCCAAACTCTAACACCAAGAACTGGGACGGGCCAAGGGTCCTGCCGGAACCGAAGGTCAAAGTCGTGTCTCAGGGTACCTACGAAGGGGAAGTTCCACTCACAGCTTTGCAGAGAGTCAACTCCTTCTCTTGGGCCTCCCTGTGCTCCTTGTGACCACCTTCCTTTTTTAACTCTTCTTTCAGCGCTGAGCACTGTGGAGAAAAAGGACGACAAAGAGGAGGCCGACGTTGGCGAGGGGGGGAGGGTTGTCTGGAGGGTTCCAGGCCCCTGTGTTGGCCCCTGAGAGCATTTCCCAGCTGTGTTTTCAATCCAGTCACAGACCTGGACCCCAAAAGGCAAAATCATCATGTCCGGTGGGTACACAAGGCCCCATGGTCATTCCTGGTTCTCCCATCATAACGTCTGAGGAATCAAACATCTAATTTCATCTTCAGAAGCCAGCCAACTAAACCATAGGAAGAACCTCACTTAGGGGAGTCTGGGTCGAAGCATCTGTGCTGAGGCCCTCAGAGAGGTCGCTGGCGAGTCGGGCAGCTCTCGGCCTTATGCAATCCGCTCTCCATGGCACAACTGCCTGGGGTGGGAGCGGAAGGGAACAGCCATTCACATGGCAGCTTGGTAGTGGGACTTAGAGACAGGAAGCTGTGCCTCTTTTTGACGCAGAAATCCCACCTTAGGAAAGTGTCCTTAGGACAGTGACCAGGCAGATCAGCGGATCTACGGGTTTTAGGATTGTTCTTTGTAGTGTTGTTAGCAACAGTGAGGAAAATGGAAACCTCTGTGTCCAATGACTGGGTGTGCCTTAGTGCACTGTGTACACACAGAGACGATCACACCGCTTTTAAGACCAAGGAGAAAGCTTTTTATTAATGTGGAAAAACTAGCTTTGAAACTTTTATTTAATTTTTAAATTTTTAAAAAACCAGCTATCTAAAGTTTAAAAAGTGCAGAGTATAAATTTGTTTTATAAATGCCACATATATATTTTTCTAGATAATAAATAGAAGCAAAATATATGCACCAAAATATTGACACTGAGTTTGCAGGGTGGCATTCTTCTTCTCTCTTTAATTTGGCTTTCTAGTATTGTCTACTAATTATTCTAAAATTAACACACATGACATATGTAATTTGAAAAATAGAGAGAGACGGGTATCTCCCATGTTCACATGAGGAATATTGTTGTGGTCAGGAGGTGCCCATGTGCCAACGGCAGGCATGGCCAGAGAAGAATGCAGGCCTTGTTCCAAGGTCAAGGGGGGAGGGTATGTGGGACAAAAATAATCCAGATGCCCTTCAGGAGGTAAAACAGCCAAGCAGGTGCTGTGTTCCCACGTTTCTCCCACCTAGCATCAGCTCTGCAATCCATGCCTTCACACACACACACACACACACAGCAGCAGCAGCAGCAGCAGCAATCACACATTTAATCCAGGAAGTCAGCATGCTTGGGAGAAACAGAGGCAGAGGCCCCGGCGAGGCAGCTTACCAGGTGCAGAGGGGATGTGCATGTAAAGACCAACCTCTCGGCCGGGTTTGGTGGATCAGCCTGTAATCCTACGCTTTGGGAGGCTGAGGTGAGTGGATTGCCTGAGCCCGCGGGTTCGAGACCCGCCTGTGCAACTTGGCAAGACCTCATCTCTACAATAAATCAAAAGTTAGCTGGGCGTGGTATCGCGCACCTGTGGTTCCGGCTACTCAGAAGGCAGAGGTGGAAGGATCGCCGGAGCCCAGTATGTCGAGGCTGCGGTGGCCGGAGCGGCCACTGCACTCCAGTCTGGGCAACAGAGTGAGACTCTAACTCAAAACAAACAAAAACAAACAAACAAACAAAAGACCAACCTCTAGCTTCTCAGAAAATGACTTTGTTAACCCCTTTCGCCAATGAGGACGTGGAAGCCAATTCAGCTGCAACAGAAGCTGGCTCTGGGCTTGGCCCCGGGTCTGTCTGACCCCGAAACTCACATCCTGCCTTTCCCTGGCTCCAAGCTGGGCACTCTGGTTAGCGCCAGATGTTACCCCCGCTGCTTGGTCCTTGGGCCCTCAAAGTCAATGTCGCCTTGGCGCCTGGCTAATTGACAGGGTGGCTGCTAGAAATCTCAGCAT
Source organism: Cephalopachus bancanus (assembly GCA_027257055.1). NCBI lineage: Eukaryota > Metazoa > Chordata > Mammalia > Primates > Tarsiidae > Cephalopachus > Cephalopachus bancanus. The sequence goes on from JAPVLO010000272.1 coordinate 260,460, forward strand.
TGGTTGTCTGGGATGAAAGCTGTCAGGTTTTACCTTGATTCAATGAAATGGACAAATCACACAAATACTGGGAAATCGTACCCTAGAGGATTAGGATTCTAAAGTCAGAGCATGAAGGCAAAATATGCAAACAGTCAAAATTACATTTAAAAAGTTCTTAACCTGCCTGCCAGGGTCAATCCACGTAAAGGGATTCTAACGCACACTAATGTTCCCGGGAAGAGATGAAAGTCTGCATAACTGCACTTGGCCCCTCAAACAATCCGCTTTGGAGGTAATTGTGCAAACCGGGGTGACCGGGAGCCCCTTGTGTCATCTGCACACACTGAGATTCCGTTGGGCTGTAACATTCAGCCTTGCCAAGGAAATACCCACATGCGCTAAGAGGTGTGTCTGTGGCTGGGATTGCCCTCGTTTATGATAGGTGTTGGAAAGTGTTGGCTGGATTGAATCTTCGTCTTGCTTATTCTGAGCCACACGCATGCGGTTCTTTGAAAAGCTGCAAAGAACCGGCCACGTGATTTGGACTCTAGGGAGGCACTTTGCCTGTTGGCCCCCTGGCCCCAGCTGCTGTCCGCCAAGCCTTGGCTGGCCTCATTCTGCACGGCCTGAGCAGAGAGAGCAGTTTAAGGCAAGACCCGGGGGGAATGCAGTGGCTTGCTCTAGCTGCCTCCACTGACAGCGACAAGAAGACACTGACGTCGTGCTCACCCTAGTGCCAAGGGCTTCCAGCTGCTGATCCTTCTCTTTGTTCTGACTTTTTAGTTGACTGACCTCCTCTTTTAGTTGTTGAACTTGCTCGGTCCTTGCTAACACGTCTTTCTGCAAAGACGACACCATCCCTGTAACAAAAAGACCCACAGAGGTCAGCGAGGCCGCACCAATGTTGCCAGTCAACTTGCACTGAGCCTGGTGCTGAGGAGGGAGGTGTCTCCAAGGACCCCGGGAGCTTGGATGAGGCCAAGGCCAATACCCACTGGACAGCGTCTGTTGAAGAGCTTGGGGAGAATGAGGCGTCCGTGAATGTGGCTTGGTATAGGAACCACCTGCAGGGGTGCTTGTGGGCATGGACCCTGCAGAGCTCAGAGGAGAGGCAACGCCCTGGGCCCAGGAGCAAAGGCCCAGCAGAGAGAGGGATCAGGAGAGACTGTGAGAAGAGCTGTGGCAGAAGGGGCCGTGTTGGAGGCTGGCAGTAGAGCGGATGGATTCTCACTCATCTGAGTTTGGAACCTGTCTCTACCACCTACTAGCCTGATGGTCCTGAGTGTTACTTAACCTCCCATTTTATCTACAGAGTTATTGTAAGGATTAAATAAGATGATATGTGTAAAGAACATAGCAGAGTGGCTAACCCCTGGTGTTTATTACAGGCCACCTGTGGCCATGCGGTAGCCAGCCTGCAAGATGGCCGCACGAGCCCTCCTCCAGTATTTCCGTCCCCAGGTAGCTCCTTCCACCCCAAACGGGGCTGATGTGTGCAGCCAGCAAGACACTGCAGAAATGGCGGAATGCAGCTTCCAGGCTGAGTCACCAAAGACAGGTGGCTTAGTCTTTGCTCTCCCTTAGATCACTTGGTGTGGGGAAAGCCCACTGCCATGTTGTGAGGAGAGGCTGGCCGTGTGGTGTGAAACAGAAGCCTCCAGCCAACAGTCACGCGGGGGAGGCATCTGGGAGCGGCCTTCTGGCTCCCACGGAGGCAGCCCCAGCCGACATCTTGATGCACCTCACGGGAGACCTGGAACCAAACTAAGTCACCCCCAAATTCCTGAGCCACAGAAACTGGGTGAGATAATAAATCTTTGTTGTTTTATCTACTTAAATTTTGGGATAATTTGTTACATAGCAGTAGACAGCGAATATGTTACTAAATTACCATGCTGAGGAAAGTGGGACGGCAGTGGGACTGGGTCACCTCCCATGGTCCTCTTCTTGTGAAACATTTATCCCAGTTTTATTGACAGGTATCAATCAAGAAGGTATGTGTAAAAAAGAACAGGCCAGGTGTGGTGGCGCATGCCTGTAATCCCAGCATTTTGGGAGGCTGAGGAGGGAGGATCCATTCAGTCTAGGAGCTGGAATCGAGCCTGGGCAACACAGTAAGACCTCATCTCTACAAAAATAAAAATTAAAAAATTATCCAGGCATGGTGGTGTGTGCCTATAGTCCCAGCTACTCGGGAGGCTGAGATGGGAGGATCTCTTGAGTCCAGGAGGCTGAGGCTGCAGTGAGTCACATCGTACCACTGTACTCCAGCCTGGGTGACAGAGTGAGACCCTGCCCTGCCTCAAAAACAAAACAAAAACAAAAATAACAACAACAAAACAAACCGGCATCCAGAATGTCATTCTGGAAATGAGCTTTGTCCAGGACACACTTAAATTACCGGAGTCAGGCCGATGCCTGACAGGGTTCGCCTTCAAGCTCTCTGGGGCAGGACCAGAGTGACCTTCCGTCCAGAGCAACTTTGGCTTCATGACAGAGGCCACACCTTTCTGCATGTCTGTCACACGCCCTGTGTTTCCTGAGGTTTCTCCACTGGTGAGGGTGGGAGGCGAACTATTCTCAGGCCCATGTGAACGTTCTGATTGTTCCCTCTGCTCCTCTCGTTGGATCTTTCCCTGCTGACAGGCATGTGCTGATCATCAGTCCTGACTGGGCTGAAGACCTGAGGAACTCTTGAGACCTCTGGGGCTCTCTCCGTGGGGCCCCCTCCCCTAGGAAGTCGGCCAAGCAGACTCACACGCTGCTGCCTTGTTCGGTTGGGGGACCACTGTGCTGTCTGGCTCCCTCCCTCTGTGATCTGGAGACTCGGGGAAGTTGAGCAGTCACAGGTGTCATCTAGTTCCTCCTCCCTCCCTCCCAGATCACTGTCACATTCTTCTTGGGGTCAAAACCTGGACGCCATTGTTTCAGACAGCTCTTCTGTCTTGTTGTTGTTGCTTATTTGTTTGTTTGGTTGTTTTAGGCAGGAGAGTAAAACCAGTCCCTGTTGCTCCAGCTGCCTCTCTCCACGGAAGGTGCGACCTGTGACGTGCTGTGACAGCGTCTCCCAGCCTGCGTCCCTGGGCGCCTCTACTGGGCAGAACCCCTGTTGACCCAAGATGGGCTCAAACTGAAAGCAGGAAACGGGGCTGTCTCTCGAAAGCCAGAGACTGGGGGACGGTTTGTCGCTGCAGCATAACCAACCATGGCTTCTCAAATGCAAGTGTGTGGACGGAACACCCGGGAGCTGGCTGAACGAAAGATTCTGATCAGAGGGTCGGGATGGGGCCTGGAGTCTCTCGCAAGGACCCCGGTGGAGCTGAGGCTGCTGGTCCCGGGACCACACTTCGAGCGGCGAGGGTCCGGCCCGTCCCAGGTTGTCCTGAGCCCAGGTCTGTCCGACTCCCTGACTGGAGAGGTGATGCTGGAGATGGGCTTGCAGCAGGGTGACAGGCAGGCGCACCACGGGGGCAGGGCCTGGTGCGCTCCGCCTTGCGTTCCCTCGGAGCAGTCCCCGTCCATAGGGTATGCTCACGGGTATCCAGGGACATTCGAGGGAGGGGAGAGCAGAGGCAGAAGCCGGGGGGGCGGGGGAAAGCCGTGGCAGGCCGCCTGGCGCAGCCCATGATTCACATTGAGATGGCGGTTCCGTTGGGCTCACAGACATGAGGCCCGGCTCCTACGGCCGTGGACGCACTTCCTGCGGGGTGATGGAGACTTGGGGTGCTACATACCCCTCCCCACGATGCTTTGCCTCCCACACCTCCTCCTCTCGCTGCCCCTTCTCTGTCCGTGGTCCATCCTCTTCAGGTCTCTAGACATGTTACTTTCTGCTTTAAAAGCATCCCGTCACGCTTAGAATAAAACCCGAACTCTTCCCTGCAACCTGGCCCTGCCCTGCTCCAGTCCCACCTGGCCCCACAGTCCCCTGTTCCCCGACTCCAGCCTCAGGGCCTTTGCACCTGTGCTTTCTGCCAGGCCCTGCTCCCTGGGGCCTCCTGACGCCTCTCCACCTCCTCAGGCTGTCCTTGCTCAACCACTCAGTTCCTCTTCACCTCCCCCAGAGCCCTTCTCCCCACGATAGCCGGCTTCACTCTCCCGGCAGCGTGCACGTCTCTCTGAAACGGCTCGTTTATCTGTTTTTTTGTTCCTGTTCTCGCCCTCTCCCAGATGGGAGCCCTGGGAATACAGCAATCTTGACTGCTCAGGACTCTCCCCAGAGCCTAGAACCATGCCTGGTGCCTAGTAGGTGCTCAATAAATATGTTAAACAAATGAATGACTCCAGGCTAAGAAACCACCAGACCACAAGTTGGCCTTCCGTCCTCCCACTCAAGTTCTTTGGCATTGAACTACCTCTCAACAGCAAAAGGCGTTCACTGGGGCCCGAGGACACCAAGGTGAGATCCTCAGATGCCAAGTGCCCAAAGGGAGCGCCTGGGTTTTGTCCGGTTCTGGTTTGCATTCATGGGATGCCCGAGTTGATGCCCCAGACTGCCTCTCCTGGTGAGGTCGGTGCTCAGCAGGCCTTCTAGCTAAGTGATAACATTTGCTCAAATAGCTATGGAGGCTGCCTTTGAGCCTAGCCCTGTGCCAGGAGCCAGATGGCAAATAAACCTCTCTCGAGGGTGAACTTGAATCCGTGGACAGGCGTTGCCTCCAGGGACGCTGAGAACTCTGAGGTTGCAGCCAAGTTCAGGGAGAAAAAGGGCAGGGGTTGATTGGTGACATCTACTGTGGCTGTGAGGTGGGGGAGGGGATGGCAGCTCCCAGGCCCAACTCCAGAAAGTGCTCACCTGACGTGACGGCGTTGTTCCTCTTCAAGGTCTCGCCCTCGCTCTTCAGGGATGCGATTTCTGAGTTCCGCTCCGACAGGGTCTGGCACAGCACCTGGCTGTAGCCTTTTTGTAGGGCGCTGATCTGTGGGAGGAGGCGGCACCATCAGAGTGGGGTGGCCCCCATCAGCAAGATGCATGCGTACTTCTTCCGAGTTGGACAGAAAGATTCGGATGGGTCTTGGGTGGGGACATGGGGGAAACCAAGCTTGTTAGTTTCAATCAGCGAAAGAGACAGGGCAGGGACTGTTCCTTCAGCGACCACCACTTCCTACGGGATCAAAGTGTGAGCCTTATCTTTGTGCCCACAGAGGGGATACCTGACTCCTCAGTGTGGACCCTCAGCCATGAACAGACCAGCTGTTGGCTCCAGGTTGCCCGCAATGACTAGATATGGGGCAGAAGAGGGAAGCAAGTTATAAAACCAACTCCCTCAAATGCTAACAACAGATAATATCTCACAGAACCCTCCAGAGCTAACGGAGCCCATTCACAGACACCACTCCTTCATGGCACTCCTGCAGGATGCTTCCACTAACGTCCCCACCTTATGTATAAGTAAATCAGCACTCAGGGAGGTGAGCTCACGTCCCTTGCTTGGGACCGCAAAGCTGGAGTCAGCGGTGGAGTGACGATTCAAATCCAGTTTTTAGTTACCTGGTTCATTTTTTAAAAAATTTGTTGTAGAGGTAAGGTCTTGCTATGTTGCCCAGGGTGGTCTTGAACTCCTGGGCTCAAGCAATCCTCCCGCCTCGGCCTCCCAAAGTGCTGGAATTACAGGTGTGAGGCACCACGCCCGGCCTTGTTTTGTTTTGTTTGTTTCTGAGTCAAGGTTTTACTCTGACACCCAGGCTAGAGTGCAGTGTGGCATGATCACAGTTCACATAGCCTTGAACGCCTGGGCTCAAACCATCTTCCTGCCTCAGCTTCCAAGTTGCTGGGATTACGGCACACGCCATCATGCCTGGCCAGTTTTTCTATTTTTTCGTAGAGACAAGGTCTTACTTTGTTGTCCAGGCTGGTCTCCAACTCCTAGTCTCAAGTGATCCTCCCATTTCAGCCTCCCAAAGTGCTGGGATTACAGGTGTGAACCACCATGTCTGGCCTGGTTCCAGTTCTTTCCATCCTACACATGTCTCTAGGAACCAGCATTGAAAACTGGAGGCCACAGAGCACTGCATGGACCCAGGAGCTAGACTGCCATCTTCCTCTGTCTCTGCCAGCTACAGGCTGCGTGGCTGTACAAGGGGAGGACACCGCTTCTGACTCATTTCTACATTCTGGAAATGCGGTGAGGGTAGTCCTGCTCTCATAGGACTGCTGAAAGTATTATGTAAAAGGGCTCAGACCATGCCTGGCACCCGGCACGTAGACATTAGCTACGATTATCCCACGGTGCTTTTAGATTTGGTTTCTTGTGCCTGTCTCGGGGAATAGTGTTTTAGGGTATGTTTGTAAGCCTCGTCTGAGCTCACTTGATCACCAGTGTGATTATTGTTCAGAGGAAATACATGAATCCCTGTTAATGGTCACATCTTGTCGCAGGCATAGATAGGATAACATGATGGGATGGGAGCGCTCAGTGAATGCGGGTACCGGCATGAGGTGCACCTGGCCACCAGGTGGCGCTCACAGACTTTATCCTTGGGGTCTGTCCCGGAAAGTCTTGGGATGACTTGGTGGCAGAATTAACAGAAGCATCAAGGTTCCACAACTTATAGGGCTCATTTCACTCACCACTCACATGATCCGTGGGGCATCCGAGACACCGGAGAAAGGGGTGCTCGCTGGGAAAGGGAGGGACACATCACGCCAGCCCTCCACCCCTCCCCAAGGCTATATTCTGGCAAGTTCGTGCTTTGGAAAATTTCTAGTGGAAAAAAAATTTGTTCACCTCTTCCTGGAGGAAATTCAACTTTCCTATAAAAGGTACTTGGGATTAAAAAAAAATGTTTCTAGCTCTTCTTAGCTTAGTGCTTTTGTTTAATACCAGAGGCACAACACAGAGGTGAATTTTCAGAAGAGATGAGAAAACATGTCCTCCAATGATGCCAGGGCTGTCTGACAGATGTTAAATATTCCGATCTCAGTATCAGAACTTTAGGGTGTCAGAGTGTGGGAAGACGCCTGGTAGTCTTCAAATCTCTTCATTACCTTCACTGACCAAATAAATACCCAGGTTGTCTAAATCTCAAGATGTTTAATACCTGTGATGCTGTGTCATAAAGTGGACACTGGGTCATCCGAAAGTTAATAGTGCCAGGAAGAGTGATTGTTTCAGGACTATAATTAGCACAGTCAGGACAGACCACCCGGAGATAAGCGTTTTCTAGTTGTATTCTATCCGATCGAAGACCTCTGAGAGCAAATCAATTTGCACATACTTTCAGGGGACCCCGGAGAACATGAAAAATAATCAGTACAATACATCAACCTGCCATGTGGCTTATACTTCTGGTTGAATGTTCTGCTGCTGACAGTAGAATGTTTAAGAAACTAAAATGTGAGCAGAGGAGACTTGGTTTGGATTTAAACCAACTGCACCCTCCAAGTCAGAGATGCCTTGTCATAAAATGTCCTCTTCCCATTATGAGTGAAATTCAAGGTGGGGGAAGGGTCAACAGTAGGATAAATCAGAGTCATTATTTCTAGATAAATTCTTGGTGAAGAAACAAATGTCCAGGGATCACTGGCCACTTTAAACAAAGTTCAAATTGTGACCTGCGGACACAGACCCAAAGATGTGTGAGAATTACTCATCCTTGCCCGTGTCCCTAAGCAGGGCGTGCCACTCTGCTCAGGAAAACTCTGAAGCGGGAGCATTGCTGAGAAGGCTGTTTCTCCACCCGTCTGCAAAGTTGGGTTCAGGTCAAGAGAAAGATGCTCATGAATGTGCAAGTGACACGTCAGCAGGCATCTGTGGTGGAGTTCTTACAGAACCTGCAGCTTTCTTTGTTGTTTCAAAAGCAGGTCCGCAGGAGGGTCACCACTTAAATATTAGAGCATACAGCTGTCTGTTTACTTGTTGATTCTGGCTCCCTTGTTGGGACACAACTGGAAGAAGGCCAGGACCACAGCTGCCTTGTTCCTATTGAATTCCCAGAGCCCCAAAGTGGGCACAGCCCCGGGAAGACGCCCAGCAAATACCGGAGTGCCAAAAGCATGTATACACATTTTGTTTTTGAGGTGGAGTCTCACTCTGTCGCCCAGGCTGGAGAGCAGAGGCATGCTCACGGCCACCCCGGCATCAACCTGCTGGGCTTTGGCGATCCTTCCATCTCAGCCTTCTAAGTAGCCAAAACTACAGGCATGTGCTACCATGCCTGGCTAATTTTTTAAAATTTACTGTAGAGACAAGATCTTGCCAAGTTGCCCGGACTGGTCTCAAACCCGCAGGCTCAGGCAATCCACTTGCCTCAGCCTCCTAAAGTGCTGGGAGTACAGGCTGAGCCATCATTTTAAGTTATGTCATCAGTGTATTACTTTTAGTTTGCCATAATCGGAAGTGTCTGGAAGCTGATGGCAACCACTTTGATCACCTCTTGTAATTGCAGAAGTCAAATATGACTTGTATTCATCCACAATTTTAATACAGTTTTTTTTTTGAGTTGGAGTCTCACTCTGTTGCCCAGGTTGGAGTACAGTGGCACGCTCATGGCCACCGCAGCCTTGACTTGCTGGGCTCAGGCAATCCTTCCACCTCAGCCTTCCAAGTAGCTGGGACTACAGGCACATGCTGCCACGCCTGGCTAATTCTTTGATTTATTGTAGAGATGAGGTCTTGCCAAGTTGCCCAGGCTGGTCTCAAACCCCTGGACTCAGGTAATCCTCTTGTCTCAGCCTCCCAAAGCGTTGGAATTACAGTTGTGAGCCATCGTGACCAGCAGATTTTTCCTTTCTTAAAATGTGTATAGATCTTTGGGGGTATCCTCTACTTATTTGAATGAAGGAAGGAATGAATGAATGAGTGGCTGAACAGACACTGTCTTATTAGCATTCTGGAAGGTTGCTGCCCCAGTCCTTAGCCTCAAGGAGCTCGCAATCTCTGGAGACCCCTCCTGGGTTCACCAGGCCTCACCCAGCTCCTCTTCTGGGGGACCGACTGCAGGGCTGAACCTGCGCACCGGAGCCAGGCAGAAGGGCGAGGCTGGAGGCAGGGAGGCTGCGGATAGAGCAGCACCGCGCCCCGAGGCCCAGGTCCTCCAGGGCCCACTTCTCAACTTTACTGAGATATAGTTTATGTGCAGCCTCACCAGCCGAGTCTGAAGTTAGAAATAAAACCAAGGAATGTGAATCCAGATCCAAGAGAAAGGAACGGGACGGGTGGAATGTGACGGGCAAACTCAGAACCTCCAGGTGGAGTCTGTTGGCTGCATTCCCCATACGTGAGCCAGGAGCTGCCTCGGGCTGGGTGACAGCCTCTGTGCTGGAGCACGGGGGCCTCCTTCTCCCCCTGAGCTAACTGCCAGCTGCTCTCTCTGGCTGGGGCTGGGTGGGGAGAGAGGCGGTCCCTGGAACTGTGGGGTGAGATCAAGGGGTCTTCAGGGAGGCGGGCCTGAGTCCAAGTTGCACCACCCCCCTCACGGGCTGTGCAAGCTGTCACTAGTTCCTGGGCGTCTCCGGGCCTGCCTCAGACTCCTCACCTGGAGAATGGACGTGTCAGAGGATTGTGGGGCTTAAAATAAGCGAATGCGTCTAAAGCACTTTGCACTCCTGCTTGCCTGTGGCTGCTGCTTAATAAATGCGAACGTCCTTACCGTGCTAGGAGGCTGCCAAGCCTCTGTTCCCTGTGGACTGGTGTGCAGAGCCCCCATGCTCTGCTGACTGACTTCCCTGGCTCTCTGGGGGCTTGCCTTGGTCATGCCCCTGGGCTCCCGGGGCCCTCGCCTGAGAGCCGTCACCCTCTGTTGTAACACCAAGGCTCCACGTCCTACCTGGTCTTTCAGGCTCTGGATCTCTTTCTGCTTGTCGTCGGTGTCTTCGTCCAGAACCTGAAACTTCTGCGAGATCTTCCTCTCGGTCTGCCTGGAGGAGGTGGACTCCGACAGCTTCCGACTGAGTTCCGCCACTTCGTTCTGCAGGTTTGCGATCACGGCGTCTTTGTATTGGGACTCAATTTCAAAATCCGAGAGCCGGCTGACCTCTTGTCCCAGCAGCAGAATGATTTCATCCTGGGTGGAGATCGGATGGGCGCTTACTAGGTGTGGGTCCAGGGGCAAGCCTGGGCTCATGGAAGGAAGGCAGGAAATGAGGGGGTCAGTCTCTTGGAAAGGTAAGGGCAAGTCGGTGGTGGAGAGACAGGCTTTGAGGCTGTCTCTGTTGCTTGCAAACTCACAGAGACAAGAGTCCGGTTAAAGTCACTCCTGTACAGAGACGCCTATGACGAATGTTTAGACCTCAAAGGTACGGGAACCTTCCTTCCTTTCACATACTTTCCTATTGAGAACAACCATCCTATGTGGGAAGCCTTGTTGCCAGGAAGTTTATTTATAATATTTTTAGGAATTAACTTATCAGGCCTCTGTCTAGAACCTGGGAACACAGGAAAGGTAATTAGGAAAATGACATTTCATCCGACCACATTCTGATCATAATGGGGCCATGTGACTTTAAAAATGTAATGCGTTCTGAAAGATTTCTTTTCCCTTCTCTTCCGGGTCTCACTGCCTCTTTTGGTTGCTCGCATAAAAATGTATTCTAGGTAACTAAGTCATGAAAAATGAACAAGAGGGAGTGGTGAGGTATGTATGTGGGCTCTTGTAAAGTTCGGCCTGGAAAATACTTGACCCACAGGTATAACTAACCCAGTTCCTTTTTTTTTTTTTGAGTCAGAGTCTCACTCCATCGTCCAGGCTGGAGCGCAGTGGCACACTCACAGCCACCGCAGCCTCGACCTGCTGGGCTCAGGTGATCCTTCCGCCTCAGCCTCCCAAGGAGCTGGAACTACGGGCACGTGCCACCAGGCCTGGCTTATTTTTTGATTTATTTTAGAGATGAAGTCTCGCTATATTGCCCAGACTGGTCTTGAGCCCCTGAGCTCAGGCAATCCTCACACCTCTACCTCCCAAAGTGTTGGGATTACAGGCATGAGCCACCGTACCCGGCTTAATTAACCCAGTTCTATATCTCTCCAAGAGAAGAGCAGGGCAGCCAAAGAATTTGTTAGGTTCCCCCAAAAGGGGGAAAAAAACCCAACTTCTCACCAGAAGCCATCAAGAAAGCATCAGGAAGGCTGAAAACAAAAATCCCCCAGAAGTGTTCAGAGGCAGTTGCAAAACACCCGATCAATGACTTTGAAAGGAAGCCCGGCCCTCCCTGCGGCTTCTCACTGGCTGGAAGGAGGAGAACGTGCGGTTTCTAGGCCAGCGGTTTCTAGGCCAGCTCGCCACCCAGACAGCCTCCGAGTCACCCCTTCTGACTCCCTAGCCTGGGAATGACAAGGTTGGTCGTGGCAGACCCCAGGTGCCGTGGCCAGCTGCTGCCAAGGGTCTCTCGGTGTGTCCATGCAAGGGTGTGAACACATGCCAAGGGACAGCCTTGGGATTCCAGGCTCCCAGGCAGTCTCCCCCCGCAACACACCCGCTGCATCATAGGATGTGCGCCACCAAAGTCACCATGCTTGGCCAGGGTGTTGTCAGGATCCAAGCAACAAGCACGTATTGAGCCCCCATGTGTCAGGCTCTGTGCTGGGCACTGACAGAAAGAGAAGCCGAAAGGTGATGTAAAGAGAAGCTGGGGTTTCCATCCTGCTGGTGGGCACCCCGCGCCCCTCCTCGAGGGCGCGCCCCCACCCTTCCATCTGGTCGTGAAGGGAGTGTCAATCTTGTGCCCTGCTCCTTTTTGTCCCCCCTGCCACATTCAGGTGACCCAGGCTGGTGAAACAATGTGTTCTCAGAGATTTCATTTATCAATCACAAGAAGAGGAGGGTTTTGCTCCCTTTTTGGTCATAAACTTTAAGTTTATAGATTTTTTTAAACAAATTTGTCTTTGCTCATGTTTTCTAACACAAGAAACAGCTTTCTGGAGAAAGCCAAACTATGAGAGAAGCAGTGGAGAAATTGGTAGCAGGGAATATTCTGATGACATCATTTAAGCTCCTGGATCCAGCCATGCCTGAAGCTAGTGGGCCCTTACATTTTCCAATAAGACAAGTCAATAAATGTTTTTATTTCTTAAACCAATTTGTTTACCGTGACTTGCACTTGCAAAAGTCCTGGGAAGTCAGGGCATAAATAGTTCATAAATAGAAAAAATTAGAAATGTGGCTGCAATGTCTTTCCAGTCTAACAACTGTGGTGGATTAAACAAAAATGGCTACAAATACTTTGCAGCTTCTGCTATCAAGCAGTGGAAATACAGGCTGGCCTAAGACTTGCTGTGACTAACAGAAGGTGGTAGGAGAGATGCTGAGTGAGCTCGGGCAAGTTGCAAAGAGGCCATGCGAGGTGGCCTGCTAAGGCAGGCTAAGGTGGCCCCCTGGGAACCCAGAGACCACCATGCTGTGAAGAAGCCCAGGACGAGAAAGCACACGTAGGGAGGGGCTCAGCATTCCAGCTGAGGCCCAGACAGGGGAACAAGGCCTTTTGAGACATTGGCCCCTGTCGAGCCGCTGGCTATCCTCCGCGCACGAGTGAGCCAGAAGACACCAAGCCAACCCAGAGAATCGTGGGAAGTAAATTGCTATTTTCAGCTGCCAAGTTTTGGGCCAACTTGTTACACAGCGGTGGATGGCAGAGCCCCCAAGCCTGGCTTCTCACCTTGCTGCAGCATTGCTTGGGTCGGGTCTTGGAACACCTGCATTGGAACCTCCTTTCACCTGAAGCTGTGGGTCCCGGGCGTGTTATTCTTGTGTGTAACAAGAATCCGGGGCTTCCACACCTCACAGACCCTGGGAATTGCGTGGGCTCAGGTCCTGCTCCGGGAGGGACCAAGACGCTGTTGGACGGTTTCTTGGGTATAATTTTCAGGTTGTGGCTGTGTGGGGAGAAATCACCCTGGGCCCATCCTTCCCAGCCTCGCCTGAATTCCCCTGCTCTGATCTCTGTTCCCATCTCATTCTCTAGACCTCTGTGGTTCTTTAACAAGTCTCTCCTTTGCTCTGTCGTCTGCTCTGTTGTCTGTCGTCTGTTTTCCCCACCACTGTTCTCTCACCAGTTTAGAAGTTCACCAGACCTGGGTTTGAATGCCTATTCTGCCCTTCACACCGTGTAGCCTTGAACGAGTTGCTGAACCTCTCTGAGTTGCATTGTTCTCATCGGCAAAGTGAGGGTGATAAAATCTACTCTGAAGATGGTGAGGATTTTATTTTTTGAGTCAGGATCTCACTCTGTTGCCCAGGCAATCAAGCCTCACCACAGCCTTGATCTCCTGGACTCAAGTGATCCTTCTGCCTCAGCCTCCTGAGTAGCTGAGACTACAGGTGCACATTGCCATGTCTGGCTTATCTATCTATTTATTTATTTATTAGTTGGAGTCTCACTCCATCACCCAGGCTGGAGTGCAGTGGCACGCTCATGGCCACCCCAGCGTCAACCTGCTGGGCTCCGGTGATCCTTCTGCCTCAGTCTTCCAAGTAGCTGGAACTACAAGCGTGCACTTCCAAATTAGCTACAGGTTAATTTTGTGATTTATTGTAGAGAGGAAGTCTCGTTGTGTTGCCCAGGCTGGTCTTGAACCCGCAGGCTCAGGCAATCCCCTCGTCTCGGCCTCCCAAAGTGCTGGGATTACAGGCTTGAGCTACCTGGCCCGGCCTATTTATTTATTTTTTGTAGAGACGAGGAGGTCCCTTTATGTTGTCTCGGCTAGTCTCGAACTCCTGAGCTCAAGCGATCCTCCCGCCTTGGCCTCTCTAAGTTCTGAGCCACCGTGCCTGGCAAGACAGTGAAGACTAACTGAGCTAATGAAGGTCATATGCACAGGACACAGTCTAGCACACAGTAGGTGCTCAACAAATGGTGGTTGTAGATGTTGTTGTTTGAGGTAAAACTTTTGGGTGAATGTCCTGGGACTCAGGTGATTTCTTCTTCCTTGGAAGCAAGAAAAAGGGCCCCTCCCAGGCCACAGAGAACAGGAAGCATTGGCACGTCCCTCGGTACCCCCACAGGGTACCTCTGTGGCAGCCCCACCCATCCCCAGGCCCCTCACCTTGTCCTGCTGGGCCAGGTCATGCCCTACATAGATCTCCGTGGGGGGAACTGCCCCAGGAATTCCCTCGGCCATAGATTGTTCCGACAGCTCCATAGCACTGGTCCACGCTGAGGCAGAAGATCAACAGAAGACACCGTGAGTGGCCCCAAGGCCTTGAAGAATATTTTCAGATTAGCCACCCCGTTGGTTTCCCCGAGTTTGGCACTTTACATAGTTTTAGAATTAGAGTGGGGCATATGTTCGCTGACAGCAAGGACAGCATCACGGAAGTACCAGAAAGGGAAAGAGCCGCGGCCTTCCTCTCCCCGTGCTAACCGTGCTGCTATCCACATTGGCATGTCTCCAGACTTTTATTCCATGTCACAGAATAGCTGGTGACCTTGGGCAGGTCGCTTAATCTCTCACAGGCCTAGTCTCCACATATGTGACTTAGGGACACTGATGTATCTACTGTAAGGTCTGTTATGAATGAAACAGGAGGTACAGCAGGGGCTGGCACACTAGGGCCCTGGGGCCAAACTCAGTCCTGCCTGTTACTGAAAATAAAGTTTTATTGGAATGCAGCCACAGATATTCAGCTACATGTCATCTGTGGCTGCTTTTGAGCTACAAAGGCACAGTTGAATAGTTGCAACACAGATAGGATGGTCCATGAAGCCTAAAATATTTACATCTGGCTCTGTGCTGTGGTGATTTATGACAAGAAATATATACAGGCTGGGCTCAGTGGCTCGGCCTGTAATCCCGCGATTTGGGAGGCCGAGGTGAGTGAATTGCCTGAGCCCGCAGGTTCGAGACCCACCTGGGCAACTTGGTGAGACCTCATTGCTACAATAAATCAAAAAAGAAATTAGCTGGGTGTGGTAGCGCACGCCTGTAGTTCCAGCTACTTGGAGGACTGAGGCGGAAGGATCACCGGAGCCCAGCAGGTTGGGTGGCCGGGAGCATGCCACTGCACTCCAGTCTGGGTGACAGAGTGAGACTCCAACTCAAAAAAAAAAAAAAAGAAAGAAATATATACAGTCAACCCTCTGAATTGGTGGGCTTCACATCTGTGGATTCAGCCAACTGTGGATTGAAAACAATTTTTAACATGCATTTAAAAATAACAATACAATAAAAACAACAACAACAACAAAAACACAGCCTGACAACTATTGACACAGCATTCATAGGGTATTTTATAAACAAGAGCTTGGAGGCCCAGAGGTGTCAAGTCCTTGCCCAAGGTCCTGCAATTGCTAAGTGGCAGGGTCAAGATCTGAACCCAAGTTTGCTGGATCCGGAGCTTGTGATCTTAACCATTATGCAGTAAATGTATTGACCTTCATGATATATTGCTGAATTTTTGCAAGCAGGTTACCAGTGTTGGGTTCAAATGATCCCATTGTTTACATATATGTAAATCAGGAGAATCTCTTTTTTTTTTGAGTTGGAGTCTTACTCTGTCGCCCAGAGTGTCGCCCAGCCTCGACCTGCTGGGCTCCGGCGATTCTTCTGCCTCAGCCTTCCAAGTAGCTGGAACCAGGAGCGCGCTACCACACCCGGCTAATTTTTGATTTGTTGTAGAGATGAGGTCTCGCCAAGCTGCCCAGGCGGGTCTCGAACCCGCAGGCTCAGGCAATCTACTCACCTCAGCCTCCCAAGGCGCGGGGTTACAGGCTGAGCCACCGAGCCCGGCTTTTAAAGCGCCCCGCGTACTTGCCGTTTTCCGTAACCCCTCCTCCCCACTCCATGAGCTTTGCCATGAAGACTCGGCCTTGGAGCTGAGGATTTACTGCCTGTGAGAGGGGAAGGGTCAAGACCACCCAGGACAGTCTTTGACCGGGGCAACTCTGCCCCTCGGGGCACATCTGGCAATGTCTGGGGGCAGTTTTGAGTATCACAAGCTGAGTGGGGAGGGAGGATTGCTCCTGGCATCTAGGGGTTAGGAGGTAGGTATGTTACCAAACACAACGCACAGGACAGCCCGCTGCACACATCAGCAGTGCCAAGAATGAGAAGACCTGACCCAGAATAAAGAAGTCCTTGGCTCTGGGTTCCAAATAGAATTTCCCATGTCTAAATTTAGGTAATGGTCTAAACGCAAAACGATTTTATTTGAAGAGTCCAGCATTGGGTTTTTTGTTTTTTTTTTTGAGTTGGAGTCTCACTCTGTCGCCCAGACTGGAGTGCAGTGGCGCTCCCGGCCACCACAGCCTCGACCTGCTGGGCTCCGGCGATCCTTCCGCCTCAGCCTTCCAAGTAGCTGGAATTACAGGCACGTGCTACCATGCCTGGCTGATTTTTTGATTTTTATTGTAGAGATGAGGTCTTGCCAAGTTGCCCAAGCAGGTCTCAAAGAGTCCAGCTTTGTTAAGAGAGGAAAGGTTTTTCTTAGAACTCTGAAAAATGGGTGTTCAATCAAGAGCCAGCCTGGAGGACTAGGAAAATAGAGTTCACTCTAAAGCGTGGATTAGAGAGGCCTGGATGGGACACAAGGAAACCCCTTACCATGGGAGGGGGAAAATCTTTCTCTGAATCCGGAATGAGAGCGGAAATATGGGAACAGACATCATGGCATCTTCCCAACCCAGATGATACCCCAGTGGGAGGCTGCGGTGGTGGCTTTGAGGGCCTCAAAGCCATAGGACTTCTCAACTTCCCAGGGAGAATGGAATTCTTTTAGAGAAGCCCTGAGTTCCACATGGCACCGCGAAACCAGTGGAGAAACCCACTGATTAAAGACCGAGCAAAGAAAGAAACATCCCCTGTGTTCACCAATAAAAGAATGGACACATATGTTCATGCAATAGAATATTACTTAGGGATTAAAAAAAGCAAACTTGTGATACATACAACAAAATGGATGAATCAAAGAAACAGTATGCTGAGTGAAAAAGCCTTACACAAGGGCATATACTACCCGATTCCATTTATTTCAGATTCTAAATCAGGAATCGCTAATCCATGATGGAAAAGTGATTCAGACGAGTGTTTGCCTCTTGTGGATGGGACTGAATTGACTTGGACCTGAGGAACTTTCTAGGGTCATGGTAATGTTCTAAATCTAGACAGGGGTTTGGGTTACACAGGTGTATATGGCTATCAAGACTCAGCGATGCTCATACAAGATCTGTGCATTTCACTGTGTGGTAGCCAGTCTCCAGGATGGCCCCAGTGACTCTTGTCCCTGGTATTCACATCCTTGTACAGTTCTCTTCAACACTGGATGGAGCTTGTATTAATCTGCTCAGGCTGCCATAGTAAAGCATAGACTGGGCTGGCTTAGACAACAGAAATGTATTCTCCACAGTTTGGAGGCCGGATGTCCAAGGTCACGGTATCAGCAGGGTGGTTTCTCCTGAGGCCTCTCTCCTGGGCTTGCATATGGCTGCCTTCTCACTGTCTCCTGATGAGGTCTTTCCTCTGTGCACTCATATCCCTGGTGTCTTATGTCCTAATATCTTCCTCTAATACAGATAACCATCAGACTGGATTAGGGCTCACCCTAATGACCTTAACTAACTCAGTGACCTCTTTAAAGACGTTATCCCCAGATACAGTTACATTCTGTGGTACTGGGGGTTAGGGCTTCAATACATATATTTTGATCCAGCCATACATATGTAACCAAGTATACTGCTGAAATGACGGAGTTTGCCTCCTGAGTCTGGATCACAAGAGACACTGCAGTCCCTGCTTTGCTCTCAAGGGTCACTCTTTTGGAGAAAGCTGGTGGCCATTTCACGGGGGACTCAAGCAGCCTGGAGAGATCCCTGTGGTGAAGAACTGAGCCATATGAGTGATCCATCTCGGAGACAGGGCCTCCAGTCCCAGGCGGGCCTTCAGATGACTGCAGCCCTGGCTGACAGCTTGACTGCAACCTCATGAGACTCTAGAATCCCTCAGCTAAGCCACTCCCCAAATACTGACCCAGAGAAACTGTGGGAGATGATCAGTGCTTATTGTTGCTTAAGTCTGGGGGAATTTGTTAGCAGCAATAAATAGCGAAGACACATTTTGATACCAGCACTTTACCAAAACTCTAAAATGAGGAGTGGCTTTGGGAAGGGACAGTGGTCAGAAGCCGGAGGACTTTTGCGAAGAGTCTTTTTTTTTTTTTTTGAGTTGGAGTCTCACTCTGTCGCCCAGACTGGAGTGCAGTGGCCGCTCCCGGCCACCACAGCCTTGACCTGCTGGGCTCTGGTGATCCTTCCCCCTCAGCCTTCCAAGTAGCTGGAACTACAGGCGCGCACTACCGCGCTCGGCTAATTTTTTAATTTATTGTAGAGATGAGGTCTCGCCAAGTTGCCCAGGCGGGTCTCGAACCCGCGGGCTCAGGCAATCCACTCACCTCAGCCTCCCAAAGGCGCGGGATTATAGATTGAGCCACTGAGCCTGGCTGCGAAGAGTCTTAATGAGACCCTGAAGGCTTAGTGACAGTCTCGAAGAGTCTGTCAGTAGGAGTCCAAAAGCCTTTGAGGAGGCAGGCAGGGGTTTAAATAAAGTGAGGAAAATGTTACTGGGGCTATGGGTCTCTGTATAGAGCTTCATTACACACTCCTGTGGTAATGTGGAAAGGAGCAAAGGTACCTAACGAACGGGGTGATCAGCTAAAAAGATGTGGAGCACTGGACGGTGCCGCCTGGTTATCTCCTGCTCCCTGTAGTAAGACGAGAAGGCAGAGATCAGCTACAGGAAGGACTTGCCAACAAAGAGGAGCCAGACCTGCTCCGATGGGTTTGGAAACTCCCTGTCTCCCCAGGTGGCAAGTGAAATTTAAGAAGTGGGTTTGGGGCAAGAATCACATCCAGACTGTCAGGAAGACACAGTCTAAGGAAGAAGCCCAGGTGCAACTGAAATCCTCTGCTGGGAACACGTCGAGACCTCAGGCAGTGCCCCAGGGAAGACTGGGAGTCAAGGCACGAGGGCTTCCATGCAGCGTCTGGGTGCTGAACCCAGTAGCCTCAGTGGAAGGCCAGGCAGAGAAGGGCTGTGTCAGAGGAATCTGTGGGCATGGTTTTTGCCTAATAGGATGAACCCCAATAAGGAGTACTGCCAACTGGGACCAAGGAACAGAGATACCACAAAAGTCTTTGGCCCCCCCACGCTCCTACAAGTAGGAAGCAAACTGGTAAAACTATGCAGCCATAAAAAGGCAGAATGATTCAGAGGGCAGAACCCAGAGCCCACAGGGCACAGCAAAGAGCCATAGGAAGGTCACTTCTGGACAAGAGTAGGACTGAATCCCAGTGAAGGAAAGTCTAGCATTTTTCTGGGAAGGATTTCATCACTGCTGTGGACCACTGGTTCCCATGTGTTTTATCATCTGAGCAGGATGAGTGTCTGCAGCAGTGCCTACTGGGTGTGTGAGGGACAGACAACTTGTCCGTTTAGTTCACAGGTCTCTGCATTGATAGCAACTGTACTTGAGGAGCTGAAATTAAGGAATGACACCTGGAGGGTCTGATCCGTACCAGGGCCTGACTCAGATGATGAGATTCTGGACCTTAAGCTAATAATGCCAAAGTGAGGTAAGACTTTGGGGACCTTGGAGTCAGAGAGGTGAGGGTTTTTACATGTGGGGGTGAATCATTGAGGACCCGGGGGCAGACTGTGGTAGGCTGCCTCCAAGATGACTGCCACTAATTCCTGCCTCCCGGTGTTAGTCCCCTTCCATACTGGGCAGAGCTGATCTGTGGTGCCCACAGGGCACTGCTGAAAAGACTGAGGCTTGGTCATCAGAGGCACTGCAGTTTCCACATTGTTCCCTTGGATCACCTGCCCTGGAGGGGCCAGCTGCCAGTCCGTGAGGACACCCAGCAGCTCTATGGAAAGTCCACGTGGTGAAGAACTGAGGTCTCCAACCCACGGCCATGGGAGTGCAACATCTTGGAAGATCTCCCAGCCCCAGCAAGCCTACAGGTGACTGCAGCCTGAGTCAACATCTTGACTGCAACCTCGGGAGGGACCCTGGGCCAGAACCACCCTGCTAAGTTACTCCCGCGTCCCTGACCCACAGAAGCCAAAGATGAGGACACACAGCGTTTTTGTTTGTTTTAGGCTGCTAAGTTTTAGGGTAATTTGTTATGCAACTGGTAATGAATACATATTGAATGTTAATTTTACATCAAAAGACAAACTTAGGGAAGACTACAGAAGTCTGCACTCTACATTGCAATGCATTGACAATAAGAGGGATTAATGAATAAATGAAAGGATGAATAGATAGATAACAAGAGTATATCAACCTGCAGATGTAGGTGGGGGGGTCATTATAAAATTCATTTTATTTTGCTGTGTTTTTGAAATTTTTCACATTATATGTTGGGGGATACGGTGAGGTCATTTCTTTTTTTTTGGAGTCAGAGTCTCACTCTGTTGCCCAGGCTGGAGTGCAGTGGCATGTTCACAGCCACTGCAGCCTCGACCTGCTGGGCTCAGGCAATCCTTCCACTTAAGCTTCCCAAGTAGCTGGAACCACAGGTGCACGCCACTACACCGAGCTAATTTTTTAAAAAATTTATTATAGTGGTAAGGTCTCACCAAGTTGCCCAGGCTGGTCTTGAACCCATGAGCTCAGACAATCCTCTTACCTCCACATCCTCAACTGCTGGGCTTACAGGCATGAGCTACTGCTCCCGGCAACAAGGTAATTTCTTAATGTGGGCAGCAGGACATGAGAATTCATTTGATGGCGATGATGATGATGATGATAATGATGCTGGAGACCATGTTTCATTTACTCTTTAGTTTGAATATTTCACAATAATCATAATTATTATTATTACTATTTTAGTGACTTGGGTGACTAAGTGAATGGTCTTGAGCAAGACCTGGGGAGGATGTGGAGGTGCTGAGAGACTGGGGGAACCTGGGGGCTCTGGGGTTGCCATGGAGAGGACAGAGAATGACCTGGATGCCAGAGGCCCTGGAGGAGCCCTGGGAATCAAGTCCAGGGACTAAGCTGACTGGCTACCCTGCCAGTGAGGCTGGCGAGGCCAGAGGATGGTGACTGATGGGAGGTTTCCTCCCAAATGCCATGAGGTTTTTGGGGAGGGCGGGGGAGGGAGGAAGGAAACTCCAGGGACTGTGTGCCCCACAGTGACAGGCAGTGGTGGGCAGTCTCTGGGCTCCCCAACCCTAAAGGTGACTGCAAGACATAAGGTTAAATTAGACTGGATATGCCTCCTCTGGGGAGATTTAGTCTCCTCAGTAAGCCTCAATCTCCCCTCACACGTAAACTGGTCACAGGCTACTTAAACCCCTTCGAGGGCTGCTGTGGGCAAAGGGGCTTCAGTTACTAACACTTCTGCACATCCGATTCCAAGCATCAGTTTAGATACTGCTACACACTCACACGTGTGTACACACTCATATGTGCACACTCACTGCAGGGCACTGCTGTGTGTGTACCGGCATAACACAGCCTCAAGGAAACACCAGAAGTCAATGGGGGAGACCCAGGGGCTAGGATTACAGCTGATTTCTTAACCGTTCTCTCACTTTCTGTTTATCTTGAATTTCCTTTACAATCATCAGAAAATAAGCGGAACCCAAACCCCAGCCACATGGTTGTGACCTGCCCTGTGAGCCGCCGATGAAGCCCCCACCTACCCTGCCTGATGAAGGGGAACTTGCATGCGCCGTCCACCACGAATGGGAACATGTGCCCGCTGGCGCTCAGGGGCCGACCGTCGGAGGTGGGAGGGACCACGGTGGGCCTGGGGAAGGCCTGGGACCAGCTTCTTTGCACAGGCGCTGGCCGGGCGCCCTGGTGGAAGGGGATTCGTGGTGGTGAGGGGGCCTGGCTCAGCAGCTGTGTGGCCTGAGGAGGTTGTGGTCTTGGCCACAGTGCTGGGCCCCTTGTCCATGGGTGGGAGACCTGTAGGGGCAGACCAGAGGGTCAGTGGGGGTGGTCTCCACTCCTTGGTCCCAGCGTCAGAGCCACTTCCCCCAAGAAGTCTTTCTGGACTCTCCTTAAGTTTGGGATGGTGGTCCCTGCCAGGGGCAACCTGCCACACGGACACAACGTCATCTAGTGGGGGTGTCCTTTCCGCGGGCTCCCTGCCATGATATTCACTCCTTGAATGCACTTGACACTCTAAAGTCCACACTGTGGGATGATGACACAGGCTGGGCAAGACCAAGTGACTTTCCCAAGATCCTGGGTGTGGTATTGAGCTGCTGAGCAGGGAGAACATCCCCTGCAAGGTTTGCTCACTACTGCAACCTCAGGACGCAGGGCGAACACCCAACGCATGCACGGTCAGTCCCCAAGTACTGGCTGGAAGAAAGAATGAGTGAATCACTGAGATTCAAGCCCAGCTTTCGGTGGCATCACAGACTGTTCTCTTTCCATGCACACTGCATGTCTCTCCGCCTGACTCCCGAAGCTCAGAGCCCTGGATGGCAGAGCCCTGGGTGTCTTATTAGTCTTCGAAGCTTGACATCAGCACACCTGATTCTGGCAGAGATTCCAGAAATATCCATTAGGGGAGCATTTAACTGACCCTGGGGAAGCTGCTGTAGCTACTTCCAGCGGAGAGCACATCAAAATCCATCTCACCATGGGGAGCAAAGTTGACGGGCTGACATCTGGCTCCTGCCTGCACCTACGCTTTGGTGGTGGTTCTCCCAGGTGCCTGGTGGTTCAGTGTCCTCCATGAGTGTTATCACCTGTTGCACTGAGCTGGCTGGTTCCTCGTCACAGCCCTTCAGGGCAGGGGCTCTTTATTCTGATGTTATAAGTGAGGCTTGGAGAGGTTAGGGAATTTACCCAAGCAGAGGCAGCAGAGGAGAGGGAATTGGGATCAAGATCTGATGGCCTCTCCCTCTTCCCTCTGTCTCTTTCTTTTGCCTCTCTCTCCCTCTCTGTCTCTGTGTACCGCCCCCGCCGCCCCGCTTTCCTTCCTGATTCTCTTGGCAGAAATAACACCTTCCAAGTGTGAGCTAAGCACAAGGTTTGCTGTCTCTGCAGGACCCCGCATCTGTGTTCCTAGGGTTCATGGTTCTCCTGTGACTGGAGAGAATAAGAGCCCTTTCACACATGACGAGGGACAGGACCGATGTGTCCAGATTCGGAGCACTGGCAAACAGAACTTCCCAGGACTTCAGTTGGGTTTTATTCAAGAAGAAGTTTCTCTACTCACGTGGGTTTCTGAGCCAACCTCAAAGCTACAGTCTATCTACAAGTCAAGGATGCTGTACATCCCCCCCGCCCCCACACTTGACTCTTTCCTGGAGTCAGTGAAGTCAACAGTGGTCAGGGAAATCAAAGCCCCAAACTCCAACCACCTGGGGACCCGTGGCCCAGCAGTCATAAGGACTGGCCCACTTGAAATCGGTTTTCAGGAACAGGACTGGGCAGGAACTCAGCTACCTTGGTAGTTCTGAACTTCTCTCTGCCGCTAACATCTCAGCCCTCACGGTCCCCTCTTCCTCTCCGGTTTCAGAAGCTGAGGGGCGGCGCCCTGCCCTGCACCCACTTCTCCATCCATCCCGGCCCTCCTCACCCTCTGGGCTGCCCTGTCGCCGTCACCCACACGAGCTTTTCCATTGCTTTAGTGAGTCTTTTTTTTTTTTTTTTTTTGAGTTGGAGTCTCACTCCGTCGCCCAGACTGGAGTGCAGTGGCCGCTCCCGGCCACCGCAGCCTCGACCTGCTGGGCTCTGGCGATCCTTCTGCCTCAGCCTTCCAAGTAGCTGGAACTACAGGCACACGCTACCATGCCCGGTTAATTTTTCTGATTTACTGTAGAGATGAGGTCTCACCTGCCCAGGCGGGTCTCGAACGCGCGGGCTCAGGCAATCCACTCACCTCAGCCTTCCAAAGGCACAGGATTACAGGCTGAGAATGAGTGGGCTGAAGGTGAGAGGGACAAATTTCAACGCATCTTACCCTGGCCTTCCAGGACACAAATCTAGAGATGACTGGTTACAGTAGAGGAACCCGCTTTCGTGCTGTGTCGTCGGGGGCCTCTTAGGTAACGGGGCCTCACTGCCAGCTAGGTGCAAGGTGCTGGAGGGGGCAGTCGTGTCTCACGCCTCAGGGGCTCCACTCTCGTAGTGGCCAGGCCAGAACCCGCTCAGCATCTCTTAGACATTCTGGGTCATCTCCCTCCCTCTCTGGGCTCATTGTTGTGGGTGGGGCTAAGCAATCAATCAATCACACTCACTGGCTATAGTGATTGGCCAGAGGTGGGGCATATGATCCAATCAGAACCCAGGAGGTTAAGCTGGACCCCCACAAACCCTAGCTACCGAGGAGCTGGGACTTGAGGGCACAGCCCTCAAGTGGTGGGCACTGCCCATGGCAGTGGTGCCCAGGCATGCGTATGGGGACTCTGGTTTTACTTTTTCTTTTTTAATTGCAAAAATCACATAACATCAAATTTACCATCTTTACCATTTTTAAGTGTACAGCGCAGTGGTGTCCAGCATATTCAAAATGCTGTGAATCAGATCTCCAGAACGTTTTCCTCTTGCAAAAGTTAAGCCCTATTCCCATGAAATAGCTCCCCCTTCCTCTCCCCTGGGCCCCTGCTAACCACCATGCCCCTTCCCATGAATTTGACTGCTCTTGGTACCTCATATAAGTGGGATCACACAACATGTGCCTTTTTGTGACTGCCTGATTTCACTTAGCAGAATGTCCTCAAGGTTCATTCGTATTGTTGCATGTGTTGAAGTTCTCTCCTTTTTTTTTTTTTTTTGCATTGGAGTCTCACTCTGTCACCCAGACTGGAGTGCAATGGCCGCTCCCGGCCACTACAGCCTCGACCTGCTGGGCTCCGGCAATCCTTCTGCCTCAGCCTTCCAAGTAGCTGGAACTACAGGTGCGCGCTACCACGCCCGGCTAATTTTTTTTATTTATTGTAGAGATGAGGGCTCACCAAGTTGCCCAGGCGGGTCTCGAACCTGCGGGCTCAGGCAATCCACTCACCTCGGCCTCCCAAAGTGCTGGGATTACAGGCTGAGCCACTGAGCCCGGCTCCCTCCTTTTAAAGGCTGAACAATAGGCCATTGTATCCCACGTTCTGTGTACCCGTTCACCTGTCCCTGGATACATGGGCTGCTTCTGCCTCCTGGCTATTGTGGAGAACATGCAGCTAGAGCCGCTGGTCATGGGCTCTGGCTCAGGCTGTGCCCTGAACTGCTCAGTTCTGGGGGGCCGGTTGGGGCTGACTTCTGTCACTTGAAGCCCCACAGCCCTAATGACAAGGTCTCGAAAGGGGACCGTGTTCAATGTGTAAATGCAGCAAAGACTGCAGTCAGTTCTTTGGATTCAAAAATGAAAAAAAGTTTTTTTTTAAGCTTGTTGACTTAGGGTGGCTTTAGTTGGAAGGTCAGGACTGGTCCTCTCCAGTTACCAGGCCTGCTCTATCTTAAGCAAGGTCAAGGTTTTCTCAGGAGTTGCTGCTGGTAACTTACAAGGAAACAGGCAAGGGAAAAATAAACATGAGAAGGCTCACAGCAAAAGCGGACTGTCGGCTGTGCTCACGCTAGAACACGCATGGAGCTGGGGTCAGTTACCAACAAGTGTGGCTTTAGAAGCTTTAGTTTAAAAATCCTTGCGAATGCCTCTTTTCTTCTCCTTCTTCCCCGGTCTCTGCCCATAGGGTGTGTTGTGTGGTGGGGGTTTATTGTTTTTATTTTTTTAATTAAATTTTTATTTTAAAGATGTGGGGTACAATTCAGGGTTAGGTATACAAATGTTCATTATGCAGGTTCCCTCGTTGATGAGGTATGACCCCCTTCTCCTGGCAGTTTCCCACTACTGCCGATCCCTTTCTTATAGTGTTACGATACTTGTTTAAGGTCCGCTTATGAGTGAGAAGATGTGATACTCGGTTCTTTGTTTCTGTGATAGATCACTCAGTATTATAGCCTCTAAGTCTGTCCAAGTTGCTGTGAAGTTCATGATTTTGTCCTTTATGGTTGCATAATATTCCATCGTGTATATGTACATTATAATTGCATAATATTCCATCGTGTTGTTTTGTTTTTGAGGCAGCATATGGCATTCCTGGTTTCTTCTATATAATTTAAAATAGGTTGTCAATTCCCCAGACCACCTCCACTGCTCAATTTCCATGCACTTGAACAAGCACCAGTCAATGATTTACTCCAGAACTCACAACCCACCTTCTCCAGATGAACTCCTAGTTTTTTGTGCTATCACACCAACACCTGCTTTTGTCAAGGCTGCAGGGTGAGAGTGACCCTTCACATCAAGGCCATCTGCACAGAGTCCCCCAGCACCCAGGCATCCTGCCAGGAAGCCCTGCAGGCTACGTCCAAGGCAGGGAGTGACCTTGCCTTTGGACAGCCTGTCATGTTCTCTTCTGTAGCTCTGGAGAGGCTCATGGGTGCCAGACGGTGCTGTGCCCAGCATGGGTGGTCTCCTCTGATGATCAGAACAGCTCTGGCCTGGGGGATACATCTTACCCCTGTTTTGTGGATTAAGAAACAGAAGTTCAGCGAGGTTGAGTGATTTGCCCAAGGCCCTACAGCCAGGAGGCGGTGATGCTGTTTGACTCTGAAACCTGTGCTCTCAGGGTTTCCAGGATTTTTGAAGTCAGGATTTACACTTGTTTTCCAGAAGTGTCTTAAATGACTGGCTGAGGAAGGATAGATTTTCTGAGTTAAAAAATAAAAATAAGAACGAGGGGGTGTGAAAAACCAGAGGCGTTGCACGAACTGCTTGTGAACAGGGTTTCTAGGAACCCTGTCGGTTCCTCATGGAGTGTGATGCATGGCTACATGCAGCCACCTGGAAGCTGCTCGGAGAACGACAACCTCTATCCAGCAGGACCTGGGCCTGGCTCTCTGCTGTGCCAGGGAGAGCTGGACCTGTCTTTGCCGCTCACAAGAGCAGATTAGTAAATGTTCTGGATGTTGTGAGCTGGTTGCTAAACACAGCCATCAATAAAAATAAAATTAGACACACTTACAATGAAATTATACCAGAAACAATGGTGATAAATACTTAACACTCACCCTCTTCTCAATTATTTTACTGTATTTTAGGATGATCTGTGCACTTGAGATCATTCTCCGCTCTCTGGCTCTGCTTAGTGACATGACACCACAGCTTGACATTGGCCACCGTGGGGGAATGTGCACCTTGGAACTCAGGAAGCCCTACAGAGCAGGCTTGAGGTTTTGTTGATTGTTTACACTTTTTATTTTGTTGATTGTTTACACTTAAGAAGGTGATGGTGAAAATATTTATAATAATAGTGAAAATAATAAGAAATTTATTGTAAATAAATTAAAAAGTAGCCGGGCTCGGTGGCTCAGCCTGTAATCCATGCCTTGGGAGGCTGAGGTGAGTGGATTGCCTGAGCCCGTGGGTTCGAGACCCGCCTGGGTAGGCGAGACCTCATCTCTACAATAAATCCAAAAAATTAGCCAGGCGTGGTAGCGCATGCCTGTAGTTCCAGCTACTTGGAAGGTTGAGGCGGAAGGATCACTGGAGCCCAGAAGGTTGAGGCTGTGGTGGCCGGGAGCGGGCCACTGCACTCTAGTCTGGTGACAGAGTAAGACTCCAACTCAAAAAAATATAAATAAATAAATAAATAAATAAATAAGTGTATTGTGTCTGTAGCCATTACATTATGAACAGCACAAAAAGTGGAGGAAATATTATTCCAGTATTCAGAAACTATTATCTGATACAGCGAAGACATCCCTTGTGTCACTGAAGAACGCATGAGGCTCCAACGCACACCTTTCTTATTTCACTTTTGTCTTACTCATACATGTAAACAAAAATATTCACTGACATTCATGGTGGAAACTCACCCACTTGTCAATTGCCACGGTGAGTCGGCTTGGGGTACACAAGTCCAGCTAAGCTGCTTGGTGACCTTTGAGGGTGGGCTATACTTAGTGACTTGCTTCCAAAGAACTGAGTGTGGAAAGGGAGACGGCAGCTTCACGGTGGAGACACCTAGCAGACACCCCCTCAACCCCGTGTGAAGTGAACATCACCAGGGGCGCCATGGGGTATGGGTACCCCAATATGACGAGGCGATGAGGACACTTTACCTTTGTGGCCTACTTTCTGAAAGCCAAGACTGCTCTCTAATCAAAGAAAAATATCCAAAAAATCCAGACTGGGGGGACATTCTCCGGGATACCCAGCTGGGACTTCTCAGGACTCTCAATGTCATGAAAATCGAGGAAAGACAGAGACTGTCACAGACCGGGGACACTAAGGAGACACGATGACTAGATGCGACATGGTGCCCTAGATTGGGTCATGGATCCTCAGGTTTAGTTGGTAATAATGTATTAATGCTGATTTTTTTTTTAAACAATGCTGTGGTCATGTCAGATGTTAAAAGTGGGGGAAACTGGGAGGCATAGACAGGAAGTGTCTGTGCTATCATCACGGCTTCCCTGTAAACCTAAAATGATTCCAAAATAAAAAGATTATTCAATAATCTTTTTCCTTTTTTAGTTTTTTGAAAAAGGGCCTTTGAGTTACTAGAAAAAATTGTATGAAATCCACATGCAACTCTGAGCGTAACTTACTCATTCAAGAGGTCCTCTGGGCCCTCTTCCAGCCCTGCTTTCTTCGGATCTTACTCAGTTTTACTCTAACACAGCTGCAGAGACGGGAAGGGACATGGAAGGGCTGGGGCGGGCAGCGGGAGGAGGCAGGGTGACCCCGCAGAGAGGAGCCCACAACAGGCAGGATACAGAACGCTAAATGCAGACAGCAGAGCCCAGAGCCAGCAGAGGGCATTGTGTGGGCTGGGGGACACCTTCACCCCAGCAGTCCCAGGCGGGGAGGGGGCTGGACTTGGAGCGGGAAGCCAGGATGATGCGGCTTAGAACCCAGAACCTCCACGTCAGGTATCATGTTTTAATTTTGGAGCTTGAGGAAGTAAGTCCTTTGCAGCAAAAGAAAAGTCATTCATCTGGTTCCCGGCCAGGCGGGTTGACGGGCGTCTGTGACCCCAGGTCACCTTCCGTCTTGGCAAATCTTCCAGCGCAAGGCTCTCCCTTTCCTTTCAAGTTCTGGTTCGTTTCCTGGTCAGTCCATAAAAGGAGAGAGAGAATCCAGTAAGAAAACCCCTAGATCCTGGCAAATAGTCTATGCCTAGCCGTGGCCTGCTTTGGTTCAGTCTTGCCAGACCGAATGAATGAATGAACGGATGAACGAATGAGCATCAGCTAAGTGAGGAAAAGGCGTGATGGGGCTGCAGTTCTGGAAGAGCGTGAGCTGCCAGAAGAGACAGGAAGCAGCCACGTGTGGGTCCCAGGCATTCTTGGCCAGGTCTGTCATGCCTCACCAGGGCACTGAGGCGCCCGCCTGCGTCTCTCTCTCTGGCTCCCGAAGGCCATCGGTGTGGTCTGCAGCCGTCTGATGAGTCTGTGGGTTTCTGCAGGGGCATCGTGCCTGAGGCCGTCTGCTGCCCTAGGGCCCATCATCCCACTGGCCTGGGAAAAATCTCCTGTGATAGAAAACACCTGGTCTCGGGATCCTTGTCTCAGCAGCAGGTGCCCTGGGAGCTGGAAGAGCAGAGCGTGGAGGAAAACCCTACCAGATCAAGCTGGAGACAGCTTGGGAGCCAGAGGTCCATTCAGAAGCCGCCAAGCCCGCACGACTCGACCTGGTTACGGGCAAAGCCACATCCTTCTCAAGAACTACCCCCCAACCTTGAATCCTGCAGAGAGGTGCAGCCCAGGAGGTGGGAGCACTTCCTCGTGCCACAGATATTTGGTTGTCTGCTGGGTTTTTTCCCCCATGTTGCATTCATTTTTCCATCTTCTGGATGGGCAGAGGGGAGACGCCTTTCCCTCCCACGACGCTGAGTCCAGGTAATTCTGAGGGGGCTGATCCCCTCCACTTCAGGGAAGGGAGCAGACCCGGGCCTGGTCAGTTAAAGCATTTTAAATCTCTGGCCCCAGTGATTGGTTTGGGGACAGCCAGGTGATCCAAGCTAAGCCAATGACGAAGCTTGCTCTTTTCCTGGAGCTGCTATGTTGGGAGGGTGCTGGGGCTGCTGGAGGCCCCTTCGCTACAAGTAAGGCAAGAATCTGCCTGAGATCATGAAGCCACCACAGACGAAAGAGACAGATTCTTGACCATGACTTGAGCACCTGGATCCAATCACACCTGAAGCTGGTACTTTTGGCCTTTTCAGTTTCATGAACCCCCTCCTCCTCTTTTTTCTCCTCCTCCTCCTCTTCTTCCTCCTCCTCCTCCTCTTCTTCCTCTTTCTTCTTTGCTTAGGCTAGTTTGAGTTGGGTTCCTGATACTCTAGAAAGCAATAAGGCTCACCAAGGAGGCAGAGGTTCTGGCTTGGTCCTCTGCTTGATTCTGGAACTGGGTTATCTGCACCTGTCACAGGTGCCCGGTGCTGGGCAGAGATATTTACATACTTACCGTGTAACACGATAGTAAGCCCATGTGGTAGGAACTATCGTGATTCCCAAAATCTTACAGAAACGGAACCAAGACTATGAGAGGAAAAGCCATGTGTGCTCAACCCCATGGCTGGTTAAGGGCAGGGCTGGCACTGTGCTGGGCGGCCTGACTTGAACATGAGGATGCCTGTGCCAACCACGGTGACGTCTGTGACACATCTGGGTCCTTAACATCTGCCTCCACCCCCACTCCCTAATACGTCCCTCTCTATCGGCTGTGGCTACCACAAAGCCCGAAAGAAACGTTTCCACGTGGGAACTCTTGGTTGGGAAGAGAACAGTTAACCCATATGACTTGAGGACGATCTTCCCCCAGGGAAAACACAGGGCCCCCTTCAGGGACCCAAACATCAGAAATAAGAGCATGCAGGAATCCAGAAAGCCACACAATTTGTAGAAAAACTGGGCCCCCAAATGAGATGAGATTTGACGAGAGACGCTTTTCCACGCCTCCCCTCTTCTTAAAAAATAGCCCAAGGTCATCAGGCAAATGGAGAGTGAATTCATAGGAGCGTGTGACTCAGTCCACGTGGCTGCCCTCACTCAGGCCTGCAAGGACCCTTCGTCAGTAAGAGCTTGGGGACCTGCAGGAATGTCCCTCGGCCTAGGAAGGCTCTGGGAGGGGGCGGGAGCACTTCTGTAGGACGGAGTAGGGTGGGGTCTCCTGAGGAAAGGCTGGCAGGGACAAGACTCGGCCACTCCCGGGACAGGCCCAGGCTGCCTTGAAGAGCCCTGGGCCCAGACCAGGGAGCACCCGCCCAGTTGCCAACGGTCCCTTGGCCAATGCCACAGGAAGCAACTGTATATAGAAATACAAATTTTAACAATTCATGTACGATCAAATGGCTGTAAAGCATACTCTGCTGTGTTTGAAAATCCGTTGCTGCTGCTGCTCTTAGCGTCGGTTTAAATGGTTTCCTCCCTGCTATTATCTTTAAGTGGAGACAGTTTAATTCCTACCAACTAGCTGTGTGACATGGGGCAAATGGCTTAACCTCTCTGAGTTTCAGGTTCCTTGTCTGCAACATGGCAATGACTTGAGAACCTCGCGGGCTCTCATAGGTTGTTGCAAGCATTAAATAAGGGAAAACAGGTAAACTGCCAAGCACAGCGTCCCTGCCACTCACCACAACCCCATTATAACTCTGCTACTGATTTCACTGTGTTACAATGTGTCCTCTTGCTCCTTCAGAGTCAAGGTTAGTCTTTACCGTGGCTGATCCATTGTGTAATTAAAATAAAGTACCCCCCCACCTTTATAAACTGATGATCACGGCCGCATTATCCACAATAGCCAAGAGGCAGAAGCAACCCAAGCATCCATGGACAGGTGGACGGGCAAACAAGACACGGTCCAACCACACAATAGGATCTTATTCAGCCTTAAACAGGGAGGACACTCTGAGATGAGCCTTGGGGACATGACGTGAAGTGAAATAAGCAGACACAAAAGAACAAGTCGTGGGCAATTTCACCCATGCACTGTCCCTAGAATAGTCAAAGCCGTAGACAGAAGGTGGAACCGTGGCTGCCAGGGGCTGGGGAGGGGAACGAGGAGTGTGTGTCTAGCGGGGACAGTTTCGATTGTGCGAAGTGAAGAGTTCTGTGTGTGGACCGTGCGATGGTCACATGACGCAAATGCACTGAAGGCTGCCAGACTGTACACTTAAACATGGTGTAGATAGTAAATTTTAGGTTATATGTATTTTATTTTATTACAACCTTAAAAATAGAAAATTTAAAGAACAAAAAAGGATCACCTCAGAGGTTTTTTGGGGGGGTAGGGTGACAAAACATTCTGAGAGTGGATTGGGGTGATGGCTGCACAGCTCTGGAAATAAGCTGAAACGTATTACATGAAACAGTTGAAATGGGGGAAGTTCATGGTGAATGAATTATACTTCAACAAAGCTGTTACAAGCAGGCAGGCCAACATGCTGGGTTTGTGAGAGGACTATAGGGTGATGGGGCGCTCACTACCTTGGCTGTGGTGAGAACTCCAGGGTGTAGTCACATGCCAAAGCCTGTCAAAGTACATATGGTAAACATGTGTGGTTTACTGTAAGTCAAGTATACTCCAATCGGCCAGGCATGGTGGCTCAAGCTGAGGTGGGTTGGGAGGCCGAGGTGGGAGGATTGCATGAGCCCAGGAGTTCAGGACCAGCGGGGCAACATAGCGAGACCTCGTCTCTACAAAAAATGCAAAAATTAGTCAGGTGTGGTGGTGCACTTGTAGTCCTTGCTACTCGGGAGGCTAACTTGAGAGGATCTCCTGAGCCCAGGAAGTCGAGGCTGCGGTGAGCCGTGATCG
Organism: Cephalopachus bancanus; assembly: GCA_027257055.1. Lineage (NCBI taxonomy): Eukaryota > Metazoa > Chordata > Mammalia > Primates > Tarsiidae > Cephalopachus > Cephalopachus bancanus. Next base: position 293,161 of record JAPVLO010000272.1, read on the forward strand.
TGCCACTGCACTCCAGCCTGGGTGACAGAGTGAGACCCTGACTCAAAAAAAATACATACCCCAAGAAAGCTGCATTTTAAAAAAGCAGCACAGTGGTCCAAATAAGAATGAACCCCTTATATCTTATTAAATATGCCCCTTCTGACGGGCATTTAGGTCTCAAATTTTATGCCACTATAAATAAGACTTCAATAAACATCTCTGTATGAATAAAATGCAAATACAGATATTGCATGTCCCCCTTCAATCCCAGACACGTCACCAAAATCAGGATTTCCTGGGGGGGCGGTGCTGGGAACCTGCCCCCCAAACTCTTGTCATCAGACACATGAAGGAAACCCGGGCTCCAACGTCACACCCCTGGGTTTCCGGGCTACTGTGTGTTGAGCGTCTCCTCGGACTGAGGGTCAGGCTTCACAGACATCCTCCCAAAGCCACTGCGTCGCCGAGAGGGCGCAGGCGCAGGAGCCCCGGTCCAGGCCGCAGAGCCGGGACGCTCAGACCCGCCCACAGGAGAGCGGCCACCCCCGTCTCCGAGCACGCCCGCCCGCCCCCACGTTTCGCCGCGCCGGCCGCCGCGCGACTCCGCCCGCCGCTCCAGCCCCCGGCCGCAAGAGGGCGCCAGGACCCGCTCCGCCCCGGGGCCGCCAGACCTTCCGCGGTCGAGTCCCGGCTCCGCCGCGGGAACCGCCGAGCGACCCCCGCCCCGCGCCTGCACCGGGGCCGCCGGGCCGTGCGGAAGGCGACGCGGCCCCGCCCCGCCGCGGCCCGGACTCACCGGCGGGGAGTTTTCGACGACCAGCTCGTAGGTCAGCCCTGCAGACCCGAACCTCAGGACGTCTCCCGGCGTGAGCTTCACGGCCACGTTCTGCACGTGGCACTCGTTGACAAACGTGCCGTGGCGGGAGTTGAAGTCCTGGAGCACGAAGCTGTCCTCCGCCTCGCTAAACTCGATGAGCGCGTGGTGGTTGTCGATGTCCGGAGACTGAAACGGAGAGGGACAGTCGTGGCCATGGAAACGAAGGCGGCCCCGCCTCAGGTGTTTACTCGTGCTCCTGGGGGCCAGAATGTGCCGAGTGCTTACCTGTGTCACGGCGCCAGATCGGCACCACGCTCCTCATTTTAAGAGTACGCGGAGGGTCAGAGAGGTTAAGCAACTTGCCAAGGACACACAGCTAGTGCATGAAGGAGCCGAGGCATGTGCTCTGTCTGACTCCAGACCTGGGGACAGGTACCCCGGTGGCTGGGGGAGGACTCAGGCAACACAAGGGAAAGGGAACTTGGGGCATCTTCCTGGGCAAATGTTTGGCTGGGGAATCAGCTATTTTCCATTTCCAAGCCCCCACACAGGTGCATGAATGGTGGTCCTCGTGGCAGGACAGAAAGCGAGAGGGCCCAAAACAGCCGCAGAGGCCAATCTGTGAGTGACGACTGTCATGTTCCCGCAAGGAGAAGCCACATTCATGGAACAGGGTATGACGAGTTAAGAGGGTGTCTTTATTCATTTGCTGTACTCACCTGGTTTTCGATTATTTTTTAAATAGCACGCTTTTCTTACTATTGCAGAAAATGAGAACAAGAGAAAACAGGAGACCTTATGCCCACATGTAACCCCATTCCCCAGGAACACTGTGGTTCACATTCTTCCAGACTTTGTCTATGCTTACATTCTTCTAAAAAAAAAGTTTAAACACAATGAGTCATACCATACTTTCATGGTTTTATAACTACCTTTTATAAACCTTGGTATACAAGGAACGTCTTCCCGTGTGGCTAGTTATTTCTGTTGCTTCTTAAAAGTGACTCGGAATTTGTCTAACCAAAGATGACCTACTTTTCAAAAGGGGGCTTGGTGGGACACTTTTCCCCAAAGGAGAGGTGCCCCGCCAGCGTGTCTGTGAGCTGGCAGTGGAGGACAGAAGTGCCAATGTCATTTCACTTTAATGGGAAGACTGAGCAGGGCGCAGCGCAGGGGAGGTAACACCACCACGCTCCCCTGGCTGCAGGGCCCTGGAGGGACGATGGGCAATGTCCCCACTGTGAGCCGCGGGGCACACTGGCGTCCTGTTCTTTTAGGGGTTCTGAATACAGACATCCTCTCCAGCCTGAGACTTTGCGATTATTTTCTAAGTTTATCTTCTCGGAGTGTCCCATCTCACCCTCCTACTAAAGTACTTGCACCTGGACATCTCAAGTCCCATAATATCCTAAGAACCAATAGTCCACAGTAATAATCAAATACATTGATATGTAACATAGAGCAATAACATATATTAATTAAGCATTAGAGGCTGGGAAATTTGCTAAGTGCTTTACTGCACTGTCCCATTTCATCTTCACAAGAATCAGGAGATAGTTCCCCATTTTGTAGATGAGGAAACTGAGGAACAGAAGGATTGAGTTTATCCCATGTCACCCAGATTGACAAGCCTGGCTTGGAGCCAGGTTTGCCTGAGTCAGATGTCTATGCCTTACCTACTTTGTAGGTTTCCACCAAACACGTTGGCACCCAAAATATAAAAACACAAAAGAAACCAGAGTAGCTATATTAATTGCAGACAAGGGAGAGATTTCAGAACAAGAAACACTGTCAGGGATAAAGAGGAGCATTAAATAATGATAAAGAAGTCAACTCTCCAAGAACACATAACGATCCTCAATGCATATACACCTAATAAAAGAGTGCAGAAACACAGAAAGCAAAACCCGACAGAACTGCAAGGAAAAATAGACAAGTCAACTATGATAGCTGAGACTCCAACACCCCTCTGTCAGAAATGAACAGATCTGGCAGGCAGAAAATTAGTAAAGATATAGCTGAACTGTACAGCACCATCAATCAATGGGATTAATGGACATTTATAGAATACGTAACCCAGCAACAAGATACACATTCTTCTCAAGTTCACATGGAACACTCACCAAGAAATACCACATTCCGGGCTATAAAACTTACCTCAGTGAGTTTAAAAGAACAGAAATCATGCAAAGTAAGCTCTCAGACCACAGCAGAATTAATCTAGAAACCAGTAACCAAGAGCTAGCTGGAAAATGGCAGAATATTTGGAGATTAAAAAAACAGACTTCTAAATAACACATGGGTCAAGGAAGAAGTCTCAAGAGAAATTAAAAATTGTCTTAACTAAATGAAAATACAACTCGACAAAATTTGTGGGATGCAGTTAAAGCACCACTTAAAGAGAAATTTATAGCCTTGAGTGCATACACAAGAAAAGAAAAAAGATAAAAAATCAATAATCAAAGCTCCCCGCTTTGGAAACTAGAGAAAGAGGGGCAATATAAGCCCAAAAACACAGAAGAACAGAAATAAAAGTGAGAGCACAAATGAATGAAATCGAAAACAGGAAAACAGAAAGAATCAAAGAAACCAAAACTTTTTTGCAAAGATCAAGATAGTTGGCAAACCTGTAGGCTAACCAAGAAAAAAAATGGAGAAAACACAAATTACTAAAATCAGACATGAAAACGAGGCCATCCCTCCTAGGCCCATGTATAGTGAAGAATAATAAAGGAATATTGTGAACAACTTTCTGTCTATAAACTAGATAGAAAGTGAGCCCAGATGGACTCACTGGTGAATTCTAGCAAACACTTCAGGAAGAAATGATACCAGCACCCTAAAATCTCTTCCAGGAAACAGAAAGACAGGGAATAATTCCTAACTCATTCTATGAGGTCAATATCATCCTAATTCTCAAACCAGATAAAGACATCACAAGAAGGAAAAACTATAAGCCAATATTTCTCACACAGATGTAAAATCTTCAATAAAATATTAACTAACAGAATCCAACAATGTATAAAAAGAATCATACCCCACAACCAAGTGGGACTTATTCCAGGTATTCAATATTAGTTTGACCTTCAAAAATTGATTAATGTAATCCATCAACAGTCTAAAGAAGAAAAATAGATAGGTATCCCATGTGCAGAAACACACAAGGGAAAACCTGATAGGACTGCAAGGAAAAACAGACAAGTGAATTATGATAGCAGTTTTTCATATGCTTACTTGCCATAGGGTCTCTCTCTGTCTCCCACACCAGAGTGAAGTGGTACAATCATAGCTCACTGCAGCCTCGAACTCCTGGGTTCAAGTGATCCTTCCACTTCAGCCTGCCAAGTAGCTGGGACTACAGATGTATGCCACCATGCCCAGCTGCCATCTGTATATCTTCTTTGGTGACGTATCTGGTAATACTTTTTGCCCATTTTTAATTTGGGCTGTCTTTTTTCTTATTGTTGAGTTTTAAAACTTATTTATTTTGGATACATGTTGATAGCATCTTTATTCATAATTGCCCAAAACTGGAAGCAACCAAGATGTCCTTCAAAAGGTGAACCAATAAACATACTGCGGTACATCCGTACAATACAATATTAGTTAACGATAGAAAGAAACGAGCTATCAAGTCACAAAAAGACATGGAAGAAACTTAACTGCATATTGTTTAGTGAAAAGAGCTAATCTAAAAGTATTACACATGGCATTGTTCAAGCTATATGAAATTTTGAAAAATATAAAACTAATGAAAGATTTGTGGCTGCGGTGGGGGTGGTGGTGGAGGGGGATGGGAGGGTTGACGAGGCAGAGCACCGGAGGGTGTAGGGCAGTGACACTTTTCTGTATGACATGGTCATGGTGGACACGTGTGACATTATGACTATGTCAAAACCCATAGGACTTTATAATACAAAGAGCGAACCCCAATGTAAACTATGGGCTTTAGTTGATAATAATATATTAGTATTCATCAATTGTAACAAATGTACCGCGGTAACGTCAGATGTCAATAATAGGGAAAATTGTGTGTGTGTGCGTGTGTGCGTGTGTGTTGTGTGTGTGTGTGTGTGTGTGTGTGTGTGTGTGTGTGTGTGGTGGGAGAAGGGGGTGGGATATGTGAGAACTCTCCGTATTAGCCGCTCACTTTTCTGTGAACCCAAAGCTGTTTTTAAAAAGTCTGTTAAATAAACATGAAAACACACTAGCTCCTTGGGAAATACTACCCACATCATCTTCACCATCTCCATTGCTACTGATCACATTTCTCTGTGCTCTGTGTTCCCTTGATAGCCCATCAGAGACAAAGTCTACATGTTGCATTTTCTTTTTCTCTTCCCAAGTCCTCTCACTTTCAGCTCCTCAAAAGCTGTCAAACTGTGATTAGGAAATCAAAGCAAGCAAGAGGTTTTGGGTGAAGCCACAAAAGAGGACAGTCCTCTGCCCCACGTTAGGCCAAGGGAGGGTTTCTGAGGACTGCCCAGTGCCACTCTTCCCATATTCAGACATTTGCAAAAAAACTCATATTGGTGAGAATCTCAGTTGCTATCACAGGCTGAAGGTATAAGATACACCCTAATGTGGTGTCTCACTATGAGATACATTTTATTATTATTATTATTATTATTATTAGCTGCTAACATATTTTGAGAGTGTCCTGTGAACTGGGACCTGCCAAAGCACGTTGTGTTCACGCCCTCATTTAATCTACACAACAGCCCTTTACAAGGAGTTCTACTATTATCCCATCTATCATGAAGAAGCTGAGACTCAAAAGGTGAAGTGAGAGGCTCATTACTCTGACACTAAAACCAGACAAAGACATTACAAGAAAACTACAAATCAATATCCATGACAAATATTGATGCAAAAATCTTCAACATAATATTAGCAAACAGAATTCAACAGCTCATTAAAACAATTATATGCCATGACCAAGTGGGATTTATTCATAGAATGCAAGGATGTACTTTGGGAGGCTGAGGTGAGTGAATTGCCTGAGTCCACAGGTTCGAGACCTGCCTGGGCAACTAAACCCTACAATAAATCAAAAATTAGCCAGGTGTGGTAGTGCGCGCCTGTAGTTCCAGCTACTTGGAAGGCTGAGGTGGAAGGATCGCTGGAGCCCAGCTGGTCGAGGCTGTGGTGGCTGGGAGCGGCCACTGCACTCCAGTCTGGGCGACAGAATGAGACTTCAACTCAGGGGAAAAAAAAAAGGAATGCAAGGATGGCTCAACATATGAAAATCGATCAATGTAAAATATCACATTTACTAAATGAAGGGGAAAAAACACAGGATCATCCCAACTGATGGAGAAAAAAGCATTTGACAACATTCAGTACTCTTTTTTTTTTTTTGAGTCGGCCACTGCAGCGTCAACCTGCTGGGCTCCAGTGATCCTTCCGAGCCCGGCTTCAGTACTCTTTCATGACAAAAACACTCAACAAACTAGGAACAGAAGAAAACTATCTCAACATAATAAAAGCCATCCTTATATGAAAAACCCACTGCTAACATCAACTCAAAGGTGAAAGATTCTCTCCAGTTCTATTCAACATAGCACTGGGAGTCCTAGCCAGAGCAATTAGGCTAAAAAAAAAAAAAAAGAAAAGAAAGAAAGAAATGAAAAGCTTTCAAAATATCTCAGATGTCAAATTATTTCTGTTCTCAGCATGATTTTATATGTAGAAAGTCCTAAAAGTTCCACACAAAATAACCCTGTTAGAACTAATAAATGAGATGCCATGTACAGTGGCTCATGCCTATAATTCCAGCACTTTAGGAGTCCAAGGCTCGAGGACCACTTAAACCCAAGAGTTCAAGACCAGCCTGGGCAACATAGTGATAACTCACCTCTACAAAAAAGAAAAAAAAGAAAGAAAGAAAGAAAAGAAAAATTAGCCAGGTGTGGAGGTGTGTGCTTGTAGTCCTAGCTACTTGGAAGGCTGAGGAGAGAGGATTGCTTGAGCACAGGAGTTCAAGGCAGTGGTGAGCCATGATTTTGCCACTGCACTCTAGTCCTAGGTAACAGAGAGAGACCACAACTCAAAAAAAAAAAGAAAAAAGAATTAATAAATGAATTCAGTAAAGTTGTAGGATATAAAATTAACTCACAAAAAATTAGTGACATTTCTATACACTAACAATGAACAATTCAAAAAGTAAGTTAAGAAAACAATTCACAGCCAGGTGCAATGGCTCAAGCCTGTAATCCCCACACTTTGGGAGGCTGAGGCGAGAGGATTGCCTGAGTCCAGGGGTTTGAGACCAGCTTGGGCAACTTGGTGAGACCTTGTCTCTACGATAAATCAAAAAATTAGCCGAGCGTGGTGGTGCGTGCCTATAGTTTCAGCTACTTGGAAGGCTGAGGCAGAAGGGTCGCCTGAGCCCAGGAGGTTGAGACTGTGGTGACCGTGAGCATGCCACTGCTCTCCAGCCTGAGCAATAGTGAGACTCTGACTCAAAAAAAAAGAAAAGAAAACAATTTACAACTGTAGCATCAAAAATTTAAAAAAAATTAGGAATAAGCTTAACCAAGGAAGCAAAAGACTTATACAGTGAAAACTATAAAATGTTGCTGAAAGAAATGAAATAAAACACAAACAAATGGACAGACATTCCATGTTCATGGATTGGAAGACTTAATATTGTTAGAACATCCATTCTACCCAAGCCATTACAGATTTCATGCAATCACTATCAAAATTCCAATGGCATTTTCTTTTTCAGAGATAGAAAAATTCATCCTGAAATTCACATGGAATCGCAAAGGGACCCCCAATAGCCAAAACAATCTTGAAAAAGATGAACAAAGTTGGAGGAATCACACTTCCTGGCTTCAAAAGTTATTAAAAAGCTAGAGTAACTGAAATTGTGTGGTACTGGTCTTTATGCCAGACATAGAGAACAGTGAACTTGAATAAAAAGGCTAGAAATAAACCTTCTCACATATGGTCAAGTGTTTTTTGTTTTTTGTTTTGTTTTGTTTTGTTTTTTTGAGTTGGAGTCTCACTCAGTCGCCCAGACTGGAGTGCAGTGGCCACTCCCGGCCACCGCAGCCTCGACCTTCTGGGCTCCAGCGATCCTTCCACTCAGCCTTCCAAGTAGCTGGAACTACAGGCGCGCGCTACCACGCCTGGCTAATTTTTTATTTATTGTAGAGATGAGGTCTTGCCAAGTTGCCCAGGCGGGTCTCAAACCCGCGGGCTCAGGCAATCCACTCACCTCAGCCTCCCAAAGCGTGGGATTACAGGCTGAGCCACCGAACCCGGCTGGTCAAATGTTTTTTGACAAAGGTGTCAAGACTATTTAACTGGGGGAAAAGACAATCTTTTTTATTTTTTTTATTTAAAAGATGTGGGGTACAATTCAGCATTAGGTATACAAGTGGTCATCATGCAGGTAAAATTTGGGCCTCCCTTTGGTCCCCACTTCGCCTGGTTTGAGATGAGGTACACTTATTGATGTTATATGCCCCCCCACCCCTGTTACTGCCAATTCCTTTCTCATTGTATTATGGTAAAGGTTTAGGGTCCGCTTATGAGTGAGAACATGTAGTACTCAGTTCTTTGTTTCTGTGATAAATCACTGAGTATGATAGACTCTAAATCCATCCATGTTGCTGCAGAGTCCATAATTTTGCTTTTCTTTATGGCTGTGTAATATTCCATCGTGTATATGTACCTCATTTTTAAAAATCCAGTTCAATGTCGTTGGGCAGCATGGGTGGTTCCATGTTTTTGCCATGGTGACTAGTGCTGCAGAAAACATAGTCTTTTCAACAAATGATGCTGGGAAAACTGGATATCCAAATGTAAAAGAGTAAAACAACAGATCAAAGACCTACACACAAGAGCTAAAACTAGAAAACTCTTAAAAGAACATAAAGGAAAGCTTCATGGCATTGAATGTGGCCATGGCTTCTGGGCTATGACACTGAAAGCACAGGCAAAAAAAGGTGAATATTAATAAATTGTATTCCATTAAAATTAAGAACTTCCGGCCAGGCTTTGTGGCTCAGCCTGTAATCCCAGCCCTTTGGGAGGCTGAGGTGAGTGGATTGCCTGAGCCCGCGGGTTGAGACCCGCCTGGGCAACTTGGCAAGACCTCATCTCTACAATAAATAAAAAATTAGCTGGGTGTGGTAGCGCACACTTGTAGTTCCAGCTACTTGGAAGGCCAAGGAGGAGGGATCGCCGGAGCCCAGCAGGTCGAGGCTGCGGTGGCCAGGAGCGTGCCACTGCACTCCCGTCTGGGCGACAGAGTGACACTCCAACTCAAAAAAAAAAAAAAAAGAAAAAATAACTTCCATGTATTAAAGGATATAATCCACACAATGAAAAGGCAATCTATGAAATGGGAGAAGATATCTACAATCATATATCTGAAAAGAGGTTCATATCTCTAACAAGAGCTCCTACAACCCATCAACAACAAAAACAAAATAGTCCTGTTTAAAATGTACGAAGGACTTGAACAGACATTTCTCCAAGGGGAATATACAAATGGCCAATAAGGCTATGAAAAGAAGTTGAACATCACTAATCATTAGGAATATAAATCAAAAGCACAATGAGATACAACTTCATACCCATTAGGATGGTTACTATCAAAAAACACACTAAGTGTTGGTGAGGACGTAGAGGCAGTGAACCCTCATGAACTCTTGCTGGGAATGTAAAATGGGGCGGCTACCTTGAGAAATAATATGGCAGTTCCTCAAAATATTAAAAATAGAACTACCATGTGATCCAGCAATTCCCCTTCTGGGCATATATTCAAAGTAATTGAAAGCAGAGTCTCAAAGAGAGATTTATACACACAAGTTCATAGCAGCATCATTTGCAAGAGCCAAAAGTATCCAGTGATATATGAGTAAAGAGACAAAATGCAGTCTAGATGTGCAATGGAATATTATTCAGCTTCTAAAAGGAAAGAAATTCTGGCTGGGTACAGTGACTCACGCCTGTAATCCCAGCACTTTGGGAGGCAGAGGCAAGAGGATTGCCTGAGCCCAGGGTTCGAGACCAGCCTGGGTAACTTGGCAAGATCTTGTTTCTACAATAAATCAAAAATTATCTGGGCATGGCAGTGCCCCCCTGAAGTCCCAGCTACTCAGGAGGCTGAGGTGGAAGGATCATCTGAGTCCAGCAGGTCAAGGCTCTGGTAGTTGTGATCCTGCCACTGCACTCCAGCTTGGGGGATAGACTCCAACTCAAAAATAAACAAATAAATAATAAGTAGAAATTCTGACACATGCTACAACACGGATGAACTTGAGGACTTTGCACTAAGTGAAATAAAGCAGTCACAAAGCACATATTGTATGATCCCACTTGATGGTTAATCTTATTAAAGTACATAGAAACAGAAAGAAGAATTGTGGTTGCCATGGGTTGGGGGCAGGGGAATAGGGAGTTGTTTTTTATGAATATAGAGTTCCGGTTTTGTAAACAGAAAACGTTCTGAATATTGTATTGGTTGCACAACAATGTGAATATAATTAACACTACTGAACTGTACACTTAAACATGATTAAGATGATACATTTTATGTTGTGTGTATTTTATCAGATTTTTTTTTTAAAGGAAGGTAAAACGACTCACCCAAAGCCAAGATGCTGGCCTATGGCGGTGTCAGAATTTGAACCCAAGATAATTCCAAAAGTTGCATCCTTGACTTGTATGGAGGAGAATGATTTAAGAATGAGAGAGGATGCCGGGCTCAGTGGCTCAGCCTGTAATCCCAGCGCTTTGGGAGGCTGAGGTGAGTGGATTTCCTGAACCCGCGGGTTCGAGACCTGCCTGGGCAACTTGGCGAGACCTCATCTCTATATAAAATCAAAAATTAGCTAGGTGTGGTAGCGCGCGCCTGTAGTTCCAGCTCCTCGGAGGGCTGAGGCAGAAGGATTGCCAGAGCCCAGCAGGTCAAGGCTGCGGTGGCTGGGAGCGGCCACTGCCCTCCAGCCTGGGTGTCAGAGTGAGACTCCAACTCAGAAAAAAAAAAAAAAGAATGAGAGAGGAGGAAGTGGAAGTGAATACAGAAGCAAAGGCATTTGTGAGTGGCCTCCTGCGTTTAAATATCTTACTAAAGCACAGAGAGTCTACAAGACACTGAATCTTAGAGTAGCCACTGCCAAAGAACATCCTCTCTGTGCTTTGAGGAAGCCTCCCTGAGAAGCTGCTGCCAGGCTCAAAAATGCCATCTGGAACTCCCCAGTTCTCAAGTTTGCACCATCTGGAAATCACTTGCCCACTCTCAGACCATGACCTCCCTGGCGGGACATTTGAGATTGTTGTCAGAGGCAGGAGTGCGGGTGGCCGGTAGGTGTGGTGATGATGAGACCCCTTTCCAGGTGGGTGCCTGGGCTCAGAGTCCAGCCCTCCTGTTTCCTAATGACTTGACCTTGGGCACATGACTCATTCCCTTGGAGCCTCTGTTTCCTCATCTGTAAACGGGGATAATGACAGAATAGCCCTCACATGTTTGCGGTGAAGATTAAGTGAGATAATACACCTAGAAGTATATGTTGGCCCATGTAGCAGATGCCAAAATGCTCACTTATTATGAACAAAGGGATGGGCTCTGGTTAGAAAGCCTTGAGTTCAAGTTCCACCTCTGCTACTTTCCTGCAGTGCAGCCTGGGGCAAGTGTGTCTACCTCTCTGAGGCTGCTTCCTATGCTGCAAAAATGAGTTTGATCAGCAGTCCCTCAAAGGACTGACAAATGGTACTGCTTGGCGAAATCTTCAGTGTGGCAGGATAACACTTTTAAAATTAACTAGTGTGTGCACACATGTGTGTGTTATTACTTTTTAGACACAGGGCTTTGTTAGGTTTCCCTGGCTGGAGTGCGGTGGCTACTCACAGGCATGCTCATAGCTCACTGCAGCCTTGACCTCCTGGGCTCAAGCGATCCTCCTGCCACAACCTCCCCAGTAGCTAGAACTACAGGCACACACCACCGTGCCTGGCATGCGTGTGTTTAATCATATTTCTTTTTACCTTTGGCCCCTGGCCATCCCACTCTCCACCCTTAGCCTTGCCCCTGCCTCAGGAAAGGGACGTAATGCAGAAGCAGAAAAACTGGGGTTTTCAAAAGAATAAGGATGTGAGGAAATGCCCAGGGCTTTGGTGAGTCAGCGGGTCTGGGAGTGGCTATCTGCACCGCTTCTGTTGGCCGGAGCCTCCCCAGCTTCCCAGGGGAGTTCTGAGGCTGGTAAGCCCTCTAGAAGATGCTGGCTCATGGGCGTATCTGGGGGCTCCCAGAGTTAGTGCAAATCTAGGGTGTGGGGAGTCCCATGTGTCCTGAGTGGTGAGTGCCCAGGCGCTGGGAAGAACCCCAAGCTGAGACAGCAAGCAGCGATGCGTGCCCATGACAGCAGCTATCAGTCATCCTCGGCCCACGTCCCCATCCTGAAGGCCTTTTTTCCTGAACCCTTTCCTTCCCACACGGTCCCAGCAACCTGAGCCTGAATCCTAGCCCTCTACATCCTTCATGTGTGACCATGCGCAGGCCCTCGGTCTGTCTGAGCTGCAACCTTCTCATCTGTAAAATGGGGAAATAATAGACCCTATCTCGTCGGGTTGTTCTAAGAATTAAATGAGTTAGCACAAGTTAACACACACAGACCTGTACCTGACAAAGCGAGCCCGCAGTGAATGCGCATGGCAGCATCACCCACCCAGCTCGCCCGCCACCTTCTCCACTGTCTCGGCAGTGACCCTTCTGATTCCTCTAAAAAACCTCAAAATCCCATAATGCCACCTCTCTCCCCATGACTGGAGTCTAGGCAAGAGGTGGTAACAACCGTGGTTGACAGAATGGTCCCTCAAAGATGCCCACATCCTGATTCCTGAAACCTGGGAATGTGCTACATTACGTGGCGAAAGGGATGGTGTAGATAGAATGAAGATGACTAATTGCTGACCTTGAAACAAGGAGATTGTTCTGGATTATCCACTGGGGCTAATCCAACCACATAAGCCCTTAAAAACAGAGAACTTTCTCTGGCTAGAGTTGGAGGGAAGAGTCAGAAGGGGAGGCCAGGGAGTTTTCAAGCAGGAGAAGAACTCAATCCATTATTGCTGGTTTTGAAGATGGAGGGGACACAAGCTGCGGTTTGTGGGCAGGGACAGCCTCGAAGCTGAGGACGGCCTCCAGTGACAGCTAGCAAGAAAGCGGTGGCTTCCATTCCATAATTGCATGGAACTAAATTCTGCTGTCAGCCTGAACGGGCCTGGAGGAAGACTGTCCCAGGGCCTCAGAAAGAGCCCAGGTGGCCAACACCTTGATTTTGGCCTTAGCGACCTGGGGCAAAGGAGCCAGCTGAGTTCACTCAGACTTCTGCAGAACTGTGCATTGCTGTAAGGAAAAAAATGACCACTATCACCAAAACTTACGTCAATATTTGCCACCTGCCAGACACCGTCCCAAGCACTTTGCAGTAATTCAGTCTCATAACATAGCTACTGCAGTGGGCCCCCTCAAATGCACACAGAAGTCACAGCTGAGAAAGGCAGGGGACTTGCCTGAGACCCTGCAGCTCTGTGGGACCCGGAGCGGGGATGGGAGCCCGGTGGACTAGAGCCAAGCTCGTGTCTGTGGCCACCTGCCCTGGAGCCGCCCTGCTGCTCTTCACACCCCATCCCGCCTAGCGCTGCTCGTGTTCTCTCCAGAACAACAACACAACTCCTCCAGGTGCCAACTTCCAAACAAGGTCAATGCTAAGCGCTTGGCCTGGTCCATGTGGGCTTTTTTTTTTTTTTTTTTTGAGTTGGAGTCTCACTCTGTCGCCCAGACTGGAGTGCAGCGACCACTCCCGGCCACGGCAGCCTTGACCTGATGGGCTCCGGCGACCCTTCCGCCTCAGCCTTCCAAGTAGCCGGAATTACAGGCGCGCGCTACCACGCCCGGCTGATTTTTTGATTTATTGTAGAGATGAGGTCTCGCTGCCCAGGCAGGTCTCGAACCCGTGGGCTCAGGCAATCCGCTCACCTCAGCCTCCCAAAGGCGCGGGATTACAGGCTGAGCCACCGAGCCCGGCTCCATGTGGGCTTTTTACACGTTGGCGCCAGTGCCACCCAGCCCCTGTCACGTGCCAAATGCTTCACCAAACACCTCCAGAGCTTTGCCCTCCCTCCCACTCTTCCTCTCTCCTCTCCCCTTCTTCCTCCCTCCCTCCCTCTCTCCCCTCCCTCTTGCTTGCCTTCCTGCCTTCCTTCTTTCTTTCTGGAGTCAGGCTCTCACTGTCACCCAGGCTGGAGTACAGTGGCACAAACAGGACTCATCGCAGCCCCAAACTCCTGGGTTGAAGCAATCCTCCTACCTCAGCCTCCTGAGTAGCTGGGACTACCACCATGCCTGGCTAATTTTTTGTTTTTGTAGAGATGAGGTCATGCTATGTTGCCCAGGCTGGTCTTGCACTCCTGGGCTCAAGCAATCCTCCTGCCTTGGCCTCCCAAAGTGCTGGGATTACAGGCGTGAGCCACTGTGCCTGGTCTGCACGTGTTGTCTCTTACCCCGGATGTCCTTACCCACCTGCCATGCCTGATGAATCTCCAGGCTTTTCTTGTAAGGGGCAGCTCAAGCTTGGTCCACTCTGAGGAGCTGTCCCCGACACTCCAAACAGAATCCGTGGGGACCCTCAATTGCAGCCCCCAGTGGCCCTCCTTCCTCGGAAACACCATGCAGCCAGGGTTGAGATTTCCTCTTTACCCAAATTCCACACTAGAGGGCACCGCCTCAGTTGTTCCGGCAATGAGAATCACGAGAAAATCCATTTTGTTGATAATCCTCATTTAGGAATCCAAACTATGGAAAGTTCTTAGCTTAGTCAACTACCACATTGTCTCAATTAACTCACAAGAAGTTTCAGACATTTGGATTTTTAGATGTTCCCCAAAGCCAAATTTACACCCACATAATGGAGCATCTTTCTCTAGAAGCCTTAAGTCAGACAGCCCCAAGTCTGAAACCAGCCCCACCATCCCCGACGAGCAGGTCACCTGACCATCCTGAGCTCCATTCCCACATCTTTACATGAGGATAAGCATGATAATAGTAGCCTTCACCCCACAGGGCTACCTTGAAGGTACAATTCCATACTCTATATACAATTCACATGTAGAGCACACATATACGATCATGTGTGATACCTAATGATTATATGTGTGAGCTGTGGCTGGACACATTATTTGTGCAAGTTGGAATGTTATGCTTTTCTGCCTCACACTCTTAGGATGGCTACTATTAAAAAAACCAAACAGACAAGCTGGGCATGGTGGCTTATGCCTATAATTCCAGCACTTTGGAAGGCAGAGATGAGAGGATTGCCTGAGCTCAGGGGTTCAAGACCAGCCTGGGCAACATGGGGAGACCTTGTCTCCACAATAAATCAAAAAGTGAGCCAGGCGTAGTGGCTTGCACCTGTAGTTCCAGCTGCTTGGAAGGCTGAGGTGGAAGGATCGCCTGAGCCCAGCAGTTCAAGGCTGCAGTGGCCATGAGCATGCCGCTACACTCCAGCCTGGGTGACAGAGTAAGACTCTGACTAAAAACAAACAAACAAAAACCAGAAAATAACAAGTGCTGACGAACACTGGAGAACCTGGAACCCCTGTGCACTGTTAGTGGGAACAGAAAACAGTATGGCGGGTTCCTCAGAAAATTTAAAATAGGATTACTAGATGAACTGCCAATTCCACTTCTGGAGATGTACCCCCAAAGAACTGACAGCAGGGTCTTCAAGATATATTTGTATAACCATAGTCACAGCAACATTACTGCAATAGCCAGGTGTCCACTGACAGATGAATGGATAAACACAGCATGGTATACACGCAGGATGGAATACTCTTCAGTCTTAAAAAGGAAAGAAGAAAAGGAAGGGAATTCTGACACATGTTATAACACGGATAAACCTTGAGGACATTATGCTGCATGACACAGCCCAGTCGCAGAAAGACAAATGCCAGACCATTCAACTTAAATGAGGTCTTTGCAATAGGCAAATTCACAGAGACAGAAAGAAAGGACTCTCCCTGTCAGAAAGACGGTGGTTGCCAGGCCTGGCGGGAGAGGGAGCGGGCGTTATTCTTTAATGAGTACAGAGTTTTCACAAAACCACATCAAACGATGCAGATTAGGATTCAGAAGCTGAGCTCTGAAATGAGCTATGTTGGTAGCTGAGGCTTTGCAGCCAGGTCAAGGGTGGGAGGAGAGACTCTGAACCAAGCTCTTGAAGTTGGCACGAGGCAGCCAGAGTGGCCATCTCAAAATACAGGCCTCTCGCTTGCTGAAGACCCTTCATGCCTTCTTCCCGTTGCTCTTCAGAGAGAGACCGAAATCCTCACGGTGGTATGAAGGGTCCTGCTGCCTCTTGGCTCTCCCCTTCCCACCTTGGTTTCTTTCTTTCTTTTTTTTTTCTACACACCCTGATTTTCTTTTACTCCATTGGGCTCTCTATACACTCTTCCATCCCAGGGCCTTTGCACATGCTGTTCCTCTCCCCTTTATCTAGTTACGCCCTCCATATTCCTTTCCTTAAGAGCCCTGATGTTGGTATGTAACCACACACGCTTTGTGGGATCCTTTGACCTATGTCTCTCTCATTCCCAGCAGCTTCCTGATTGCAGGGGCATGCATAAGTACCTCCGGGCTTGCCTCAGTGCTGGTGCCATGGGAAAAATATTTGTGGAATGAATGAGTGACATTAGCAGTGAAGACTAGGCTGGTTCAAACAGGCTTCCTGCTGCCACTAGATAGCCAAACTCCTTACAGGATACAGAGAAAAATCTGGATGGCAAAGCCCTGCAAATATCAGTATTGAGTGTCCCTGAGTCATATGATTGCAAGTGACTTTTGTTTTCTGTTTATACTTTATTTTCTCCCAATCTTTTTCAAAAACAATAAGCATGCAACTACCTTCCATATCCAGAAAATGTCAAAATATTATGATATCAACAATTAAAATAAGATGTCAGCCTCGCAAATGAATATAAATCTTTAGAAGCATGGCTCCCTGTTCTTTAGGATTGTATCCAGAAAAAAAAAGTCTTTTTTATTTGCTAGGTGTAACTGCTGAGTAATTTCAAGGCTGATTTTTTTTTTCTTGGACTCCTGAACTTCATTTAGTAGAATGACTTCTAGTGGCACAAATAAAAATGATAAACTGATTGTTGAGTTATGGCTCACAGGGTGGCTCATAGCTGATCAAGCATGATTCTTAAGTCAGAAAGATCCGATGAAGGCAGCAGAGGGCAAGTCTCGCCTCATCTTGTCTTATGAAACTGAAAAATATTGACACGCCTGTAGGTTTCAGTTCTTCAAAATAGGCCTGTGTCCCCATATCCCTTCTTAAAGCCAATCTCTCCCAAATCAATTTAAGCTTTGGGAAGAGGATTTGTCTAAGAAAGGCTATCAGAACCCATTAAAAGTCTGTTCACAAAGCATTTGGCAATTCATGTATCATCTGTTCTCCAGGGAGCCCATGCGAGCGTGTGCTTCTGGAAATGTAGCAGACGACTTTGTAAATCAATGTGACTGCTGCTGACAGTGGGGACTTACTTTCTAGACTAAGGTCAGAGAGAAGTAAACAGTCAATTATTTTTCTATACAATAAATGCAACTCAGTTTCTGTCTCTGTAATAACTGCACTCATCAGTTTCCTTTTCCAAACAGCTTGTTAACATCGGTGGATACCCATCTCAACCCTATGTACCCCAGAGAATACCTCTCAGTCCCCATTTTATGAGACGCTAATAACCATCACAGTGTCATTTACATAGCACTGTGGCCAGGCACTTTATATGCATTTTCTCATTTAATCCCCACAGCAACCCTGAGAGGTAAGTGGTTTACAAACAGGGACAGTGAGCTCAGAACGATTAAGTCATTTTCTTGAAGCTACACAGCCAGAAAATGGCCTAAGGAGATTCAGATCCAAGTCTGACTGTTTCTAGAGCCTGTGCTTTTAAAAATTACTGCAGGTTTCTAATATCATAGACGAGTGCGAAACAGAGACCACCATTTCTATCTTGGCCATACAGGAAATAAAACTACCTAAAATCCGTCCCTTGTTACTATATAAAGAAATTGCGAAGCCGGGCTCGGAGGCTCAGCCTGTAATCCCGCGCTTTGGGACGCTGAGGTGAGTGGATTGCCTGAGCCCACGGGTTCAAGACCCGCCTGGGCAGGTGAGACCTCATCTCTACAATAAATCAAAAATTAGCCAGGCGTGGTAGCGCGCGCCTGTAATTCCGGCTACTCGGAAGGCTGAGGCGGAAGGATCGCCGGAGCCCAGCAGGTCGAGGCTGCGGTGGCCGGGAGTGGCCACTGCACTCCAGTCTGGGCGACAGAGTGAGACTCCAACTCAAAAAAAAAAAAAAAGAAATTGCAATAAAAATATTTTTCTCTGTTTTTCCCACCCTGTACGTGAACAGTTTTTGGTGTCCTTGTAGGGAGACCACGTCATAAATAAAACTCTCAAAGGGAGGTATGTAATTTTCAGATCTGCAAAGTTTATGACAAATACTCTCAGAAAATTAGGAATAGAGGAAGAACTTTCTAAACCTGATGAAGAATGTCTATGGCCAGGCATGGTGGCTCACGCCTGTCATCCCAGCACTTTGGGAGGTGGAGGTGAGAGGAATGCATGAGCCCAGGGGATCGAGCCCAGCCTGGGCAACTTGGCAAGACCTCGTCTCTACAATAAATAAAAAAATTAGCCAGGCGTTGTGGCACATGCTTGTAGTTCCAGCTACTTGGAAGGATGAGGCAGAAGGATTACCTTAGCCCAGCAGGTTGAGGCTGCTGAGGCCGTGAACATGCTACTGCACTCTGGCCTGGGCGACAGAGTGAGATTCTGACTCAAAAAAAAAGCATGTCTACAAAAAAAATAAACAAACCTACAGTTAACATCATATTTAATGGCAAAAGATTCAGTGCTTTTCTCCTAAAATCAGGAACAAGACAAAAATAAAAATTTATATTGCCCTCATCACTCTTACTAAAAAGAGTATTAGAAGTTCCAGCCCAGGTAATATTACAAGAAAAGGGAATTAAGAGCATGTTTCAGAAAGGGAAAAATAAAACTGTTCTTAGTTGCAGATGACACAGTTATTTACATATAACATCCCGAGAAATCTACATAAAACCTTCCAGAAATTTCACTTAAGGTAGCAAGATACCATATAAGCATACAAAAATCAATCTTATTTTTATATACTGGCAACGAACAGGTGGACACTGAAATTAAAGGTATAATATCATTTACCACTGCTAACAAAAAAAGGAGAAATACTTAAGTGTAAATCTAAAAAAAAAAAGTATATGGGACTTGTATGCTAAAAGCTACAAAACATTCATAAAAGAAATCAAAGACCTAAGTCAGTGGAGCAATATTCTATGTTTAAAAAAAAAAGAAACACAAAACCAAAAACCATAGTAAAAATACCAATTCTTCTCACACTGATATACAGGTTTGAACAACTTCCATCAAAATCTCAGCAAGACATTTCGCAGATACAGACAGACTTATTCTAAAATGCGTATGGACAGGCGAAGGTACTAGCATAGGCAAAACAACTTTGGGAAAAAAGGAATGATATAGGCAGAATCGCTCCACCTGATTTAAGACACAGATAGCTGCAGTAACCAAGACTGTGTCATCCTGATGGAGGTACAGAGACATAGCTCAATGGAATACAACAGGGAACTCCAAGCAGCCCCACATAAGTATGGCCAAGTGATTTTTGACAAACATGCAAAAGCAATTCAATGGGGACAAATGGTGCCAGAGCAACTGGCTGGCTGTAGGCAGAAAAATGAACCTTGGCCTGAACCTCACATTGTACACAAAAAGTAACTCAAAATGGTTCATAGGTTGTTTTTTGGTTTTGGTTTTGGTTTTGAGTTGGGGTCTCCCTCTACTGCCCAGGCTGGAGTGCAGCAGCATGACCACGGTTCACCACAACCTTGACCTCCTGGGCTCAGGCGATCCTTCCACCTCAAGCCTCCCAAGTAGCTGGGACTACAGGTGTGCACTGCCATACCTGGTAATTTTTTTTATTTTTATTTTTGTAAAGATGTGGTCGCACTGTATTGCCTAAGTTAGTCTCGAACTCCTGGGCTCAAGCAATCCACTTACTTTGGCCTCCTAAAGTGCTGGGATTACAGGTGTGAGC
This sequence comes from Cephalopachus bancanus, assembly GCA_027257055.1. Lineage (NCBI taxonomy): Eukaryota > Metazoa > Chordata > Mammalia > Primates > Tarsiidae > Cephalopachus > Cephalopachus bancanus. The sequence continues at coordinate 313,145 of JAPVLO010000272.1, forward strand.
CACCGACCCTGGCTGACAGATTTAAACATAAAATATAAAACTATGAAACTTTTAGAAGAAAACATAGGAGAAAATCTTCAGGATCAAGGACTTGGTGCAGTGTTCATAGACATGACACCAAACACATGGCCCATAAAAGAAAAATGATGAGTTGGACTTCATCAAAATTTAAAACTTTTGTTCTGTGAAGACTCTGTTAAGCGGATGAAAAGACAAGCTACAAACTGAGAGAAAATATTTGTAAACCATACATATGATAAAGAACTCATATCTAGAATATATAAAGAACCTCAAAACTCAGTAGAAAAATCCCCACACAATCCAAGTAGAAAATGAGCCTGACACATGAACAGATATTTCACCAAAGAGGATATGCAAAAGGAAATAAAGAGTATGTGAAAAGATGTTAAGCATCTGTAGCCACTAGGGAAATGCAAATAAGACCATGATGAGACACCACAACATGCTTCCTAAGACAGCTAAAAGAAAACAACACTGGGAATGGCAAATCATACAGTCACTCTAGATAACAGTCTGGCGATTTCTTTAGAACATATACTTATCCTATGATCCAATCACACTCCCAGGAATTTATCCCAGAGAAATGGAAACTTACGTCCACCCCAAAACCTGTACACACATGTTTAGAGTAGACTTATTTGTAACAGCCCCAAACTGGAAATAGTCTTAATAGCCTTAAATGCGTGACTGGTTAAGCAAATGGTGGTATATCCATACAATGAAATCCTACTCAGTAATAAAAGGAACAAGCTAACAACCTAAATGGATCTCAAGGCATGATGCTGCATGAAAGCAGAACAAAATAACAACCCCAGTCTCCAAGGGCCACACACGGGATGATCTCATTCATATAGCCTTCTCAAAATGACACAATTATAGAGATGGAGAAGAGATTCTCACTTGCCCCAGGTGAGGGATGTTGGGGGAGGCGGTACCGTGGCCATAGCAGGGTATTACAAGGGAGAGATCTCCGATTAGGGAATAGTTCTGTATCTTGATTGCAGCACAGGAATCTGTAAATGTGGTAAAATGACACATACACACACTGTGTCCATGTCAGTTTCCTGGTTTTGATATTGTTATCATCATGTAATATGTAACCAGTGGGGGAAGACTGAGTGAAGCAATCTCTCTCTACTTTTGGAACTTGCTGTGAATCTGTAATTTCAGAGTAAAAAGTTTGAGAAGTCTGTTGAGTGGCATCTAAGAGAGATTTGCCTTTCACAGTTAGGAAGAGATTCCTCTGCGTTTCTGTCTCTCTTTCAATATTTTAACCCCCACCCATGCTTTAAAAGGCTCAAAGCCACTGTTTTTATTACTCCCCTTTTTCTTCCAACTTTGTTGGCTGTCATGCCTTTGAACCAAGCCACAGCTAATACAGGGAATGAAATGAAACAAAAGAGCACGGGAATGAGCCCAGGGCACAGTCTGATTTGCTGCTTGGAGCTCTGGGAGCTCCGAGGTCCCCGACAAGAGGTTGAAAAAGGGAGAGAGGTTCAGCCCAGAGCAGGTGAAGACCAAGGCTCCCGTTCCAGGCCCACCTTCCAAGCTAGCTCTTGAGGCTGCTGGGAGGGGACAGGCGGGATGTCCGCAGATGCATTCAGCAGAGGGCAGAGGGCACATCACTCTGTGTGGTGCACAGCTTCTGTACTTATGCCAGGGAGATGTGGGACACTAGGCAACAGGTTATTGGCAGCACATCAAGGAAAGATGTGCCAGTTTGCCCAAGGTTGTGCTTTAAAAGAGATCCCGGTCCACATAACACTGAGAACTGTTGAGGTGAAGGGGTTAGGGAGGGGTGAACAGGTGGGAAGAGTTCTTACCTCTAAAACAAGGTCAGAATCTTCATGCCTTCCAATTGTGGTGCTTTTATTTAGGACAAAGAAGCCTTCAGCGCTCTTGAGGTAGGCTTTCATTCTCTCGGTTTTCCCTATGTAAGATTTTCATAGAGAATTTTGTTAGAAAGACGCAGTCCTCTATTCGACAACAGCATACTCAGAATGAATGAAACCAGAGTCATATCCAGAGAGAGGTCAGCGGAGGAAGGAGTGGACAATGAATGAGCAGTAATCGCGATGACAACTGTGCACATTTTCAAGACGATTTTCTCTAACAGCAAAATCTGGCATGGGAGAGCTTGGTTCTAATAACCAAACAGAGCACATTTCTTAAGTAATTCAGGGCACACACAGAAGAGAAAACAACTCAACAGAAAACCTGAACTCCACAGGGTTAGTTACCTGATATATCAAGTATTCATGTTTACTCTTCCTAACCCATCACTTACTAGCTCTGTGACCCTGAATGTGTTACTTATTCTCTGCGCCTCGGTTTCCTCATCAGTAAAATGGGTTTAATGAGGATTAAGTACAATAACACAGGTGAAGTATCTAGAATGGTGCCTGGCACCCACCAAACACTCATTGCTGTTGTTACTCTAGGCTTCTCGAACTCAGACCCAAGGAATCCTAAGCTTCCACAGTACTTCCTGAAGAGTCAGTCATTAGATGATTCTTTCCCTTTAAATCATTGCATTTATTCATATATTTAGTTAGCATAAAGAGATGGTTTCTAAAGGCAAAGTGACAAGATTATAGCTTGGCCATGTGATGAGGCGTATATTTTTTCTCAATATTTGAATATGAAATGTCAAATATACGGGTGAGTTTCCAGAAGCAGATCGCAAATGCCTATATACCCACTACCTAGACACTACAGTGGACAATTGGCTGTATTTGCTTTATCACACATTGATCCACTCATCCACCCATGTTCTATTTGGATGCATTTCAAAATAAGTTCTCTACGTGTTTGAAAAAGCAATTGACAGTAATTCATCGTGATGCTTGAATTCTGATTTGAGATATGTCCAGTGTGGCAGACTCTACCCTGGAGCCATGACAAAGAATAACAGCCCTTCTCTTTTCAACTGAAAAGTACTGGACTAAGGAGAAGGATAGCTGTCACTAGCTGTGACAGTGAGGACTCTCAGGGCTGATTCCACTTTCATCATCATCTCTGTATCATTTACTGAGGCCTTAGCAAGCGCCGGCCACTGACTCTCAAATCACTCTGTTCATCCTTAGAACAACCCTGCTAGTTAGGCCTCATTACTATTTCCACTTTACAGATGAGGAAAATTTGCTCAGAGAGGTGAAGGCCACCCAGAAGCCACGGCAGGGACAGAATTCTGAGCCTTTGTGCTCACTATCATACAGTTCCAGGAAGATCAACTTCTCACACCTCCGTCACTGCTAGTGGGGCCGGGGCAGGGGTGTGGGGGCAGAGGAGCAGGGGAGTGACCGAGTGTGGGGGAGAGGTTGCTCTGCTTGTTGCCACTTGGGACAGGCAATAAGAGAAAGGCTTTGAAACCGGGATCCCATCCTCCGAAAGGAAGAAAAGACCTTACCTGGCGGGTGAGAGAAATAACAACAGGCTGGATAAGTTGATTTTAGGTTTGTCAAGTCTGACACCAAGGGGAAAAATCCACCTCCACAAATAGTGACACTTTCATGTCATAAAAAATACATTTTATTGTTAAGTGTTGGAGACCACTGCCCTGCTTGAACTTTGCTGAAAATATACTTGGCATACGTGTGAAGTCACAACCAGCCAAGAATGCCTATAATGGCAAAGTTGGGTAGGCATGTATGCTGAGGCAAGTTCCAAAAGTGCAGTGTCTGTTGTGTTGGGTTACATAAAAAGTTATACATTGTCTTGCAAGCAGCTGCACTATATTTTGTAAACAGTCACGTTTTATCATAAAAAGCTTTTTAAGTTCAAAACAGGGAGTTTTCTTTGCACCGTCTGTACTTTGTCCTTAAACACTTACTTAACTACATCATTTTGTACTAATAAAAGTCTGATGGGTAAGAAACTCTGGGCCTTTGTCCTGTGAGGCAAAGTGTCCCCTGGTTCCCTCACCTTCTAGTTCTAAAAGTGTTTTGTGAATTGTGTTATACTGTGCCATTCCTCTTTCAGGATCCTTTACCACCCAGTCGCGCAGGACACAGCAGTTAAGTTCACTGTGTTTCACAGAGGAGAAAAGACATTTCCTGATCCAAAAAAATCCTTGCCCTGCTCCCATCCAATCACCTAAATTATTCATCTTCAGTGGCCGAGGTCGACGTTATCAAGCACCACATTCAATCTAACTAATCTCAAGCCAACTTTGGAGAAATAGCTCTTCTGTGGGAAAGCCCCAGGAGAGGCCACCAGAGGCAAACCCCGAACGTGGGTGACTTGCTTGTTGTTCAACTCTCCGCCACGTGCTCCCAAGGCTGGTGCCTTCTCCCACTCAGGACTCCCTTGTGGTCCCCACCTGACCACACTATCTAATGGCCACGTGTCACTGCTGGGTCCTTTTCTTGGCCTTCTCATTCTCTGTCATTTTCTTTTTTTTTTTTTTTTTGAGTTGGAGTCTCACTCTGTCACCCAGGTTGGAGGGCAGTGGCACGCTCCTGGCCACCCCAGCCTCGACCTGCTGGGCTCCGGCGATCCTTCCGCCTCAGCCTTCCGAGTAGCCAGAATTACAGGCACGTGCTACCACGTCGGACTGATTTTTTTTTTTTATTTATTGTAGAGATGAGGTCTCGCCAAGTTGCCCAGGCAGGTCTCGAACCCGCAGGTTCAGGCAATCCACTCACCTCAGCCTCCCAAAGCGTGGGATTACAGGCTGAGCCACCGAGCCCGGCTCTCTGCCATTTTCTTGTTCCTTTCTTTGGTTATGCTCTTGCTGTTTACTTCCTTTCCACCACCTCAGGAGAGCCAGGGCCATGATGTTTGTGTTGGGATCTTTCCCCATAGGTTTCTCATGCTTGTTCCCATCTTCAGAGCGAAAGCACCAACAGATTTTGTCCCAATCTTTCAAAGGACATTTGTAGGGCAAACAGCCTGGGAGGTTAGGAAGGGTGTCCCCTTCCAAGGCAGAGGGCAGATTTATTTATGATAAAAATAAATTTGCCTTCTAGGGCAAAAGTTGGGCAGGTTTGCCAACAGCTCCTTTAAAAGATTGGGGCTTCCTAGCCAGGCGTGGCACATCTGTAATCTCAACATTTTGGGGGCTCGTGCTGGAGGATCGCTTGAGCCCAGGGGTTGGAGACCAGCCTGCGCAAATATAGTGAGACCCCATCTCTACAAAAAAATAAAAAAATTAGTCTGGGTTCAGTGGCTCAGCCTGTAGTTCCAGCACTTTAGGAGGCTGAGGCGAGTGGATTGCCTGAGCCCGTGGGTTCGAGACCAGCCCTGGCACCTCGGCAAAATTTTGTCTCTACAATAAATCAGAAAATTAGCCAGGCATGGTAGTGCACGCCTGTAGTTTTGGCAACTTGGAAGTCTGAGGCAGAAGGATCGCCAGAGCCCAGCAGGTTGACGCTGGGGTGGCCGTGAGTGTGCCACTGCACTTCAGTCTGAGGGATGGAATGAGACTCCAACACACACACACACACACACACACACACACACACACACACACAAATACAAACTAACCAGGCATGGAGGCACGTGTCAGTCAGGGTTGTTTAGCTGAGATACAGAGATACAGATTTGCTGTGTGCAGAACACCCATCTGGGCACCCACGTGGGCTGTTCTGCATCATTCCAGGGGATTTGCTGTGAGTAATAACATCCTTTGTCTCTGGCCCCGAGTCTCCTGTCTTCTGACAGCATTGTTAAGCAGTAGCCAGTGGCCAGCTAACTTCTTAGCCTGCAAGTAGGGTGAAATCTCAGACTCTTTTGCAGCTCCTGGCTATCTTGTTCATTACTCCATTTCCAGCCGCCAGGGCTGCCACACCTGACATGTAGTGGGTGCTCAGTAAATACTTGCAAAATGAATAAAAATACAAAACGGTGCCTAAAAGTAAATCAGTGCAGCCTAGGAATATTTAATGGTATTTACCTTTCACTTTTTCCTTCAGTATCTTAGATTAGCGGTCCCCAAATTTTTTGGAATCAGGGACCAGTTTCTTGGAAGACAATTTTTCCACAGATGGGCAGGGCTGGGGGCAGGTGGGGAGGATGGTTTGGGGATGACTCAAACACATTACATTTATCATGCACTTTATTTCTATTATTATTACACTGTAATATATAATGAAATATATAGCATCACTGCCTCAGCTCCACCTCAGATCATCAGGATTTACATTCTCATAAGGACTCATATGTGCAGTTCACAATAGGGTTCACGCTCCTATGAGAATCTAATGCTCCCCAGATCTGACAGGAGGTGGAGCTCAGGCAGTAATGCCAGCGATGGGGTGCAGCCAAATGCTCACTCACCCACCACTCACCCTGCTGTGCAGCCGGGTTTCTAACAGGCCACAGATCAATACTGTGTATTGGTCACTTAGGACCTAAATGATACTTTGAAAAACGTAAGTTTTTCAAGTTTTACCTGTCTGGGTTGGGCAACATTTCTCTGCTCTAATCTTGCCTTGGGCAGTCACTCGCCTGCCTGAACGCACTGTGGAAAGTGATTTGAAGGTGTTGAACCCTGTAAATCAGCTCTTAATGCCATGCGGCACCAGCCATAGTGAAGGGCAAAAGAACTTCAACTGACTACCCCCCCCACCGTCCCCTGGGGGGTCGGAACTGAGTGGAAGCAACATCTCTCTGTGGTCTTAAGTGGTCAAGGTTATGCTTGGGAAGAGAGAGGGCAGGTAAGGAGGATCTCTGACCGCTGGGCGGGTGCCTTCCGTAAATCAGGGCAGCAGTGGCGCACCCCCCAATCCCAGCCGTACCCCGCAGGACATCCAGGGGTGGCGCTGCTGGTGCCAAGGAGGGGCCTAAGGTCCTCGCGCGGGCCACCTCCGGGGAGGGCCTGGGGGCTGCACTTGGGGAGGAAGTACTACTGGGGCAGCTCCGCGGGGTACGGAGGGGACGGAGCCTGGATCCGAGAGGACGGGACTCGGAGGCCACCCGCTCCGGCCCCAGCTTTGCCGTCTGGGGCCCGCCCCGTCGGGTCCCGGCCTCCGCTTCCCGCGCGGCACTCACCTGGCGGGAGGAAGCCCACGCTCCGACCTCCGCCGAGAGCCCCGCGGGCTCCGGAGGCGCCGGGCCGCGCTCCCGCGGAGTCTCCAGCCGCAGCCCGCTCCCCGCGCGCCCGCCCGGCCTGTGTACGCGCGTCGCCATGGCAACGCCGCCGCGCGCCGTGGGGCAGGGCCGGGCCGGGGAAGGGCGTGGCCTGTGGGGGCGGGGCGTGGGGGGGCGGGGGACGGGGGGGGCTACCGCGTGCCGCGTGTTCTAGGCTTAGGCGTGCGCTTGGGACGCATCAGTCCCATCTCACGGATGGGGAGCCGGAGGCTCAGAGGACACAGTAGTGACCCAAGGTTTTGCAGCGAGGGCGGAACAGAGAGGGGGTTCGACTCCAGATTCCTTTCTTTTTTTTTTTCTTTGAGTTGGAGTCTCACTCTGTCGCCCAGGCTGGAGGGCAGTGGCACGCTCCCGGCCACTGCAGCTTCGACCTGCTGGGCTCCGGCGATCCTTCCGCCTCAGCCTTCCGAGTAGCTGGAACTACAGGCGCGCGCTACCACGCCCGGCTAATTTAAAAAAATTTATTGTAGACATGAGGACTCGCCAAGTTGCCCAGACGGGTCTCGAACCCGCGGGCTCAGGCAATCCACTCATCTCAGCCTCCCAAAGCGCGGGATTACAGGCTGAGCCACCGAGTCCGGCTCAGATTCCTTTCTATTACCCTTTGCAGTAAGACGGGTGGGTGGTGGTGGTGGGAGCAGTAGGGGTGGGAGATTGATGGAGCTGAACTCAGAAGACTCTTGGAGGTGAGTACTCTCTGCCCCCCACCCCCCAATCTCTAGTCCTTTCTGTGTCAGACCAGAAAATAGGGTTAAGTCGAGAGGACCTCCACCTCTGGAGGTGGACTGGGGATTGGGAGAGGGATGGAGGGATTAGGTGAAGCAAATACTTGTTTTAAAAGAACTTTAAGCCGGGCTCGGTGGCTCAGCCTGTAATCCCGCGCCTTTGGGAGGCTGAGGTGAGTGGATTGCCTGAGCCCGTGGGTTCGAGACCCGCCTAGGCAGGTGAGACCTCATCTCTACAATAAATCAAAAAAATTAGCCGGGTGTGGTAGCGCGCTCCTGTAGTTCCAGCTACTTGGAAGGCTGAGGCGGAAGGATCACCGGAGCCCAGCAGGTCGAGGCTGTGGTGGACGGGATCGGCCACTGCACTCCAGTCTGGACGACAGTGAGACTCTAACTCAAAAAATAAAAATAAAAATAAAATAAAAGAACTTTAAAATTTTTGTTTACATATTTATTTATTTTTGAGTCGAAGTCTCACGCTGTCTCCCAGGCTGTAGGGCAGTGGCACGATCAGGGTTAACTGCAGCCTCAACACCTGGGCTCAGGAGATCCTGCTGTCTCAGCCTCCCTAGTAGCTGGGATTACAGGCATGAGCCACCACACATGGCTAATTTTTTCTTTTTTAATTTTTGTAGAGACGAGGTCTTGCTATGTTGTCCAGGCTGATCTTGAACTCCTGGACTCAAGCGATTCTCCTGCCTAGGTTTCCCAAAGTGCAGGAACCACAGGCATGAGCCACTCCACCTGGCTGACGTGAATAATTTTTAGGACTTCTTCCATGTGCTAGAGAAAGGGTGGGTCTTTCCAAACTCACAACCCACTGCCCCTGCTCTTCCCTGCTAAAACCAAAATGTATTCATTCTTTTGTTCTTTATTTCTGCAACTGTGACCCCATAATTGACTGGGGCTGTTGCTATCCTGAAGAGGCCCCCTGCTCCCTGTGTACAGGATGAGGTGGATGGAGTGTGCTGAGATGAGCAAATCCCATCTCCCTCTGCCCCCCCACCACTTTTTTCCGATCCATCTCCTCTGCCTGGGAGCGGAACATCCCTACTGACCCTCCCCAGGGACAGCCTCTTCCATGGGCAGGAAATGGCTGATGAGGTGCCTCAAGAAAAACTCAAAGCATGTTTCTAAGAAAGATGAACTATGGCAGACTCTACCCCGGTCCATAGGAAGACTACATGAGAGAGAGAAATCAGAGACATCGATTTGGGGGTATATGGTAAAGATGCCCAGAGGCTTCGAGAGATGCAGATTCCTGGGCACAGACCCAGAGGCTCTGACTCAACAGGTCTGGACCATGGTCCAGAAATGTGCATTTACAACAAGGTTTCCCAACTGAACTGTAGAAACCTCTCCAAGAGCCCATCTCTAGAAATCTCTTCCAGGCCCTCCCTCAATCTGGAAGGTTCCACCTGGGTCAGTTTCCTATGACCAGAAAGACCCTAGGCATAAAGTGCTAGGAGTGACCACAGAGACTGGACCTGAGTGTTCATAGGAACAGGGAGCATGGGGTTTAGCTTCCCAGGCATGTTTCTGCCTCAGGGTCTTTGCACTCACTGTTTCCTCTCCCTGGGATGTACTTTCCCAGGATTCTCCTTTGCCTCCTTTAGATTTTTACTCAAGTATCACCCTATCTAAATTAAAACAAACAAACAAAAATAGGCCGGGCACAGGGGCTCGCACCCGTAATCCCAGCACTTTGGGAGGCTGAGATGGGAGGATCACTCGAGGCCAGGAATTCGAGACCAGCTACAGCAACACAAGGAGATTCTGTCTCTATTAAAAAAAATAAAATCGACTAAGTGTGGTGGTGTGCACCTGTAGTCCCAGCTACTTAGGAGGCTGAGGTGGGAGAGATCCCTTGAGCCTAGGAGTTCAAGGTTACAGTGAGTTGTGATTGTACTGCTGTATTCCAGCCTGGGTGACAGAGTGAGACCCTAACTCTAAAAAATAAAATAAAACACAACACCCAAACCTAACAAGCAACAAAAAAGTGCAAATAACAGCCAACAAGAAATCATTACAACAAAATAGAAACCCCAACATCCCTCTCCTCTTCTTCTTTTTACCACTTGCTTTTTTGTGTGTGTTTGAGTTGGAGTCTCACTCTGTCACCAGGCTGGAGGGCAGTGGCAAATCCCAACTCACCGCAGTCTCAATCTCCTGGACTCCGACAATCCTTCTATCTCAACCTTCCAAGTAGTTGGGACTACAGGTGTGCACCACCACACCCGGCTAACTTTTTAATTTTTTTTGTAGCGACAAGGTCTCCTTATGTTGCCCAGGCTGGTCTTGAACTCCTGGGCTCAAGAGATCCTCTTGCCTCAGCCTCCCAAAGTGCTGGGGTTATAGTGGTGAGCCACTGCTCCCTCCGACCCTTGCTATTGTTTGGATATCCCCCAAATCTCATGTTGAAATGTGATCCCCAGGGCTGGAGTTGGGGCCTAGTGGGAGGTGTTTGGGCCCCAGGGTTGACTTCCTTATGAATGGCTTGGTGCCTGTGGCAGGGAGGGTGTTCTCCCCGGCTAGGTTCCCCAGGGCTGGTTGTTGGAAGGAGCCTGGTCCCTCCTCTGACTTCCTCTCCTCTCCTTCTTGCCTTATGATCTTTGCACAACCTGGATCCCTTCTTGTGCGCCACTCATGAGTTGGAGGCAACCTGAAGCTTCACCAGAAGCGGGGGCCGGCACCATGCTCCTTGCACTGTTGCAGAACCGTGAGCCAAATAAATTTCTTATAAATTACCCAGCCCCAGGTATTCCTTTACAAGGGACTCCGACACCACTTACCATCATCTGACAAACTATTTCTTTTCTTTGTTTTGTGTGTGTGTGTGTGTGTGTGTCTCTACCCCCTGCCCACCCTCCCCCACTCCCCAGCCTCAGAATGTAAACTCCATGAAGACAGGGTTTTTGTTTTGTTTTGTTTTGTTCACTGCTTTGCCAATAGGACCCAGAATAGTAACTGAATAAATGAACGGATGAGCAGGGGCCTGGCCTCCCTCCCCTGAGGGCTGCTGAGCTGGCCTGTCCTGGCCCCAGGACATTGGCTTCTCTAGCCAGCTGCCCAGGCCTGGACACCACCTCTCCCCCCATTGCTTTGTGTTTGTCTTGAGTGACACTCTTTTTTTTTTTTGAGTTGGAGTCTCACTCTGTCGCCCAGACTGAAGGGCAGTGGCTGCTCCTGGCCACCGCAGCCTCGACCTGCTGGGCTCCGGCGATCCTTCCGCCTCAGCCTTCCGAGTAGCCGGAATTATAGGCACGCGCTACCATGCCCGGCTGCTTTTTGATTTATTGTAGAGATGAGGTCTCGCCAAGTTGCCCAGGTGGATCTCGAACCTGCGGGCTCAGGCAATCCACTCACCTCAGCCTCCCCAAGCGCAGGATTATAGGCTGAGCCACCGAGCCCGGCTAGAGTGACACTCTTGTCATCACCATAAGCTCAGGACACAAACTTGCTCACTGCCAGACAGACTCCACAAGCCAGACCAGCCCGCAGTCTGTCCCCAGGGCTCAGGAGACCATCTGTTGCCATTAGTTGTTCTCTGATGAAGAAATCCTAGCTGAGAGTAAAGGTCCACTCAGACTCGCTGGAGCAGAAACTGCCAGGTCCTGACTGGCTCCTCCCTCCCTTGGGATGGTACCATTCCCTCAAGGCGGCAGAAACTTCTCAAGGCCCAATTCCATTTCAAACACAGAAAATAAAGCACTCAGCAACATAGGGCTTTGTGATTTCATTTCCCAGGCTGAGGGAGAGAGCACATCTTGCACTTAAGCAATGATGGGATAAGAAAAATACTGCCCCTGAAGAAAAATGTAGACATTTCTAGATGATTTGGGATGCTTGGCAGAGCCTATAATTAACCTGCTTTATTGAGCTCTTGGGGCTACCAAGCCCAAATTGTGGGAAGTAAGGCCCAGAGGTATGGAGGAATGTCACACAGCTAGAAAATCTGGCAAGATTTGAACCTAGTTGAGTGTGACAGGGACGGTATTTCCCCTGGGGGACTACGGGTGACAGCTGTCACAATCACAAGATGCCACCCGCTCACCACCTGCTTGCCCCCATGCTGAACAGCTCAGCTCCTGTCTATTCTGAAGGCCCAGGCGGTGCCTGGGGTACAGCAGGAAGGGGGTGTAAGCTAGGTGGGACAGTGCGAACCTGCCACCTACCCCACCTGACACTGGGTGCTGGGCTTCCTTCTTATGGAACTTCTCACCCCATAAAATCTCGTTCTTCCCGGTCACCTTCCCTGGGCTGTCCATCCCTGATGGGGGAGAGCCCACCCCTTGTGTCCCTGCCCCAGAAACCTGCCCAGTGTTTCCCCTGTTGCCTTGTATTTCATCATGAAATGATGCTGGCTATGGCCCAGCCTCAGCTAGGAGAGGTGGATGGCTCTCTCAGCCTCTGTTGAGCGAGGGGGGTTGGGGGAGAGGGAGAGGGAAAGTGTGAGCCAGACACAGAGAGAAAGACAGAGAGAGACAGAGACAGAGACAGACACAGCAAGAGAGGGACAGAGTGAAGACAGAGTGAGAGAGAGTGAGAGAGAACGACAGAGAGACAGCCTGTGTGCAAGAGACACAGACGGGGTGGGGGGAGACGGGGGGAATGCTAGGGAGAGAGAGCAGAAGACATACACAGAGACAGAGACGCACACCCAGAGAGAGGCAGAGAAACACACACAGAGCTAGAGAGAGACTGAGCGAGCGAGACAGAGCGAGAGAGGGAAAGAGGGGGACAGAGAGCAGGCACACAAGAGACACAGACAGAGAAAGAAACGGGGAGCGAGCGAGAGCGGGGGCATTGAAGAGCAGGAGCGAGCCAAGCTGTAGGTGACAGGCGACAGAGAGCAGAGGCCCCACCAGACTCTCCACAGTTAATAGCCTGGCCCATCAGTAACCTGACCGTATAAGCTTGGGAAGCGCTGATTTTGATTTACAGACACTTACACACAGACTCAGGCCATGAGACAAAGAGCTGGAAGCCTCTGCCGCTGTCCATGCCCCTCCCCTGCAGCAAGTGAGAAAACACGCAGCTTGGTCCTGAGTGAACTCTTGAAGCTGGCTTGGAGCTTCCACTGCGCCTGCAAATCCACCTTCAAAGCCACTTTCCTTTGACTCCTCAGACTGTGCCACAGGGGTCTGTCTGTATATTCCATTTGAAAACTGCAAAGTGCAGGACTCTCCTGGGATGGGCCTATCTCTTGTCTGACTGTGTCTGGGTCTCGCTGTCCCCACCTGTAAAATGGGGATAGTGACAGCATTGACGGAAAGAATGAAATGAGCTAATATGTAGGGCCTGGGCTCGCCGAATCTCTATGAGTGCTTACATCTATGATTGTCTGTTGGTTTTTTTCTCTCTGGTGCTGTGTGAAGATAGCCCCCATCTCAACTCAGGTTGCTGACACCCTGAGCTCTTATTTGCATTAAGACTCAGCCCCAGCTCAAAGCAAACCTCATCGCTGATTAACTAGTTTCATCCCATCTGGCCAGCTGTCCTGGGGCATTTCTGATGTGGATATCGGAGACAGGATGAGCTCCCTCCCCTGGGAACCTCCTAGAGGTGATTCCTGGGAACCCCACGCTCTCCATAGGGTTGTCCCAACTGGGCAGCTCCATAAATGTCACTTCCAGGCATCTGGGAAAACCTCCACTATGAACCTTGATGAATATAGTCAACAAAACCAGCTAATACTTATCAACCAAGTACCAACCACCATGTCATGCACGGTTTTATTAATTCTTAGCTCAACCCATTTTACAGAAGGGGAAACCACGGCACAAAAAAGTCAAGTAACTTACCCAGTTACAAATCTTGTGATGGTTCCATGATTCAAACTCTGGCCATGTGACTCCAATGTGCTGTATTTTTTGTAAAATTTTTATTAAAGATAACATACACATGGAAAAGCACAAGGGCCTTAAGTATACATTTGGTGACTTTTTGTTTTTTGGTGAGAAAGCAAGAGTTTATTAAGAATACAAAAAAGCTCCCAAGTGGGAGGGGACCTGAAAGAGGGTTGCCCAGTGACTTTTTATTAAGTGTCTGCACTCACCTAACCAGAACCCAGATCAGAAGGCAAAGTGTTACCAGCACCCCTGGGAGTCTCCCCGCTCCCCCGAGCACTTCCAGTCACCCACCCACAGGGGGAACCTCTATCCCCTAACTTCCAATATCATAGATTAGTTCTATTTGTTTCTGAACTTCGAATAAATAGAGTCATGCAAATTTCATTCTCTGGTTTCTTTCCCTCAACATTGTGCTTGTGAGATTCCACCCTGTCGTTTCAGGTCACTGTAGCACGTCCACTCTCACTGCGGTTGTTATATTCCATGGTATCGGCTACCTATTCCTGTTTAACAAATTACCACAGGCTTAGCAGCTCAAAACAACACATTTATCATCTTACATTTTCTACAAGTCAGGAACACAGGCATGGGTCTGCAAGGTCCCCTGCCTCAGGGTCCCACAGGTGCAGAGAGGGGGTCGGCCGGGGCTGGGGTCTCATCTGAGCTCAACTGGAACTGGATTCATTTTTTTTTTTTTTTTTTTTTTTTGAGTTGGAGTCTCACTCTGTTACCCAGACTGGAGTGCAGTGGCACGCTCCCGGCCACCGCAGCCTCGACCTACTGGGCTCCAGCGATCCTTCCACCTCAGCCTTCCAAGTAGTTAGAACTACAGGCGCCCGCTACCACACCCGGCTAACTTTTTGATTTATTGTAGACATGAGGTCTCGCCAAGTTGCCCAGGCGGGTCTTGAACCCGCGGGCTCAGGCACTCCACTCACCTCAGCCTCCCAAAGAGTGGGATTACATGCTGAGCCACCGAGCCCGGTTTGGGTTCACTTTCAAGTTCACGTTGTTATCGGCAAGATTTGGTCCCTTAGAGGTTGTCAGAAGGAGGCGCTCAGCTCCTTGCAGGTTGTTAGCTGAGGCCACCCTCTGGTTCTTGCCATGTGGGCCTCTCTGGAAGGTGGCCTGCCTCGTCAAAGCCAGTAAGAGTCAAAGCCAGTAGAAAGTGTCTGTGACTCTGGGCCCTCCGTACATTACATACTAGAGAGATGGAAGTTATCATTTTATGTCACGTAATCACAGAAATCACATCCCATCATCCTTGCTGTATTCTGTTGGCTAGAAGTCAGTTACAGGTCCTGCCCCCCAATCAAGAGGAGGGAATTACACAGAAGGGTGAACTCCATGGATTGGTGGGGGCCATTGTATTTGTCTCTCGGTACACACCTGCACACATTTCTGTTGGGTATATACCTAGGAGCAGAATGGCTGGGTCATTGAGAATATCTCCAGCTTTAGTTGATTCTATTAACATTTTTCCAAGTGCTGGTACCAATTCAAACCCCCAGCAGTGTATGAGCACTCCATTCAGAGCACATGCTTTTAAATAGTATTCTCCCTTTTTGCCTTACAGAGAGAGTCTTGACATAGGATTCCTCGGGACGGTAGTCCTAAACCTGGCCCTGTGTCAGAATCACTGAATTCCTGGGTCATACTTCCAGATGTTCTGGTAGTTGGAGGGCTGGAATATAGACCAGAAACTACACTGCGTGTGGTGAAGTTCCTTTTCTCACTCACCCAACTTCCTGGTGCTCAGAGCAGTACCTGTCATGCAGTCAATAAAGATTTTTAAAAATGAAAGCAATGAGCTTAAGGACCAGGTGTGGTAGTGCGTGCCTCTAATCCCAGCTACTTGAGAGAGTTAGGCAGGAGAATGGCTTGAGGCCAAGACTTCAAGACCAGCCTGGGCAACATGGTGAGACTCCCGTCTCTACAATTTTTTTTCTTTTTAATTTTAAAAAAGGTCAGGCATAAAGGCTCATGCCTGTAATTCAAGCAGTTTGGGAGGCTGAGGAAGGAGGATCCATTGAGGCCATGAGTTCAAGACCAGCCCGGGCAGCATAGCAAGACCCAATCTCCACAAAAAATTAAAAACGTAGCCAGGCATGGTCGTGCGCACCTGTCGTCCCAGCTACTCAGGAGGCTGAGGCAGGAGGATCCCTTGAGCCCAGGAGTTGGAGGCTGCAGTGAGCTATGATTGCATCACTGTACCCCATCCTGGGCCACAGAGTAAGACCTTATCTAAACTAAACATGCAAATAAAATGAATGAATTTAGGAACAGTTGTCTAGGAAATCTGGAGATGGTTCAGGGAGGGTGTGAACCATTGAAATTAGGAGAAACTTTGATGTGTTTGAGACCATGTGTATTTTTCCTGGAAGAGGCTCCAGGGCCTTAACCAAATTCTTCCCCAGCAAAGGTTAAGAACCTCTGTGGCTGAAGATGGTCTGGCCTCGTTTTATCATATGAAGAAACTATGGGTCCTGGGAATGGAAACCGTGTTCAGGGCTCCGTGGCGCTTGTCAGGGTTTAGGAGGTGAGAAGAGCGTTTGCCTAGGATGGCCCATGAGCTGACACCTTTGCTCACTTTGACTTCTGACTCACAGTGGCTCTTTCTGTGAATCCAGCCACTGCTTGGCCTCCTGGGGCCCTCTCCCGTATCTGTTTGCTGACCAGCAAATTCCAGAAGGCCTTGCTGGCCCTGTGTTTCCGTCAATGGCAAACCCACATGCTCCCCGCCTTTTGAGAAGGCCGTTTTCAGTCACCAGTAAGAGGTGACCTCAGTCTTTGTCGCCTCTCTCGAATCTGGAGGCGTTTCGCTGCCACCTGCATTCTTTTCTCAAGTCAACAGTGCTCCTGTGTGGAGCGTTTGGTTGTTGCTGTCTCAGACCCTTCCCGTCACGCACTGCTATCGCCTCTTCTGAGCAGATCAGTGGCCTGCCTCTCTAGACACCTCTCAGGTTCCCTCTGAATCATTTCACTTGGTCTAAATATGTCCAGTATTTCCTCCTTCCTCTCTGCCCTCAGCACAGACTCTCTCTTTTCTCCAGAACAACTGTTCTTTTCTTTCCAACCCCTCACCCAAATCCTCATCTTTCACCGTGTTTTCTGACCTCTCCTAAGAACTGATTGTTTCTGGAAACCTAAGTCTCAAAGATTGTCCCTTCTAAGGCGGGTCTGAATTTGGAACCCTGTCAAGCAGCCAGGGGGACAGGAATGTTCCCAGGTACTCAGGATCCTAGG
Organism: Cephalopachus bancanus; assembly: GCA_027257055.1. Lineage (NCBI taxonomy): Eukaryota > Metazoa > Chordata > Mammalia > Primates > Tarsiidae > Cephalopachus > Cephalopachus bancanus. Next base: position 330,081 of record JAPVLO010000272.1, read on the forward strand.
CAGAAAGGCCGAGGACTCAGTGGGGGCTCAAAGGGGACTGGAGTGGGGGGGTATTCTTCTGCCTGGGTTGGGGCTTGAGGGGTCAGGAAGGGCTCTAAGCAAAAGGAAGGATCTGACCTGAGTCTTGAAGGATGGGTAGGATCTAGGAGGCGGGGGGGGGGAGAGGAGAGAAAAGCATGGTGGGAGGAAGTAGCATGGGGAACAGGAGCTAGAGGATGGGTGATAAGAGAGACTAAGTGCAGTGGAATTGGGGGAGGGTGGGTACTGAGACTGCAGACTGATGGTCCATGATCAGTTGCCATGCTTGTTTGACTTTCAGTGTGTTAAAATACTTTTAATTCATCGATGGAGGGACAGTGTCTCTTTCTGCAGAGTGACAGAGAACCCCATCAAACTGGCTTCAGCATGAAGGCAAATTCACTGGTTACCATATGTGAAAATTCTGGTTGGGTGTAGTGGCTCATGTCTGGCATCCCAGCACTTTGGGAGGTGGAGGTGAGAGGACTGTCTGAGTCCAGGGGTTTGAGACCAGCCTGGGCAACTTGGCGAGACCTCATCTCTACAATACATCAAAAAATTAACTAGGTGTGGTGGTGTGCACCTGTGGTTCCAGCTACTTGGAAGGCAGAGGTAGAAGGATCACCTGAGTCCAGCAGGTGGAGGCTGAGGTAGCCATGATTGTGCCGCTGCACTCCAGCCTGGGTGACAGAGTGAGACTCCAGATCAAAAAAAGAAAAGAAAAGAAAAAGAAAATTATACAGGCCCATGACCTTTCTCCAGCTTTTGACCATGTGGATCTAACATCAGACAGACTCTCTGTATAACTGTCACAAAAAGCTTCCACAGCTCCAGCCCTTATACCTTCTCAGCTTTGAATCTCAAAGGGAAGAGTGAGAATCCTTTTCCTAAGCTTCCCCCAAAGACATCACTGCTTCTCATTTTCTCTGGGCCACAGGCTCATACCTAAGTCAGTTACCCCGGCCCAGAGGACTACTCTGCTCTGATTGGTCAAACTTGAGCCATATGACCATCCTTGAAGCTCCACATGAGTCAACTCTGCAAGGAAGAGACTGAGAGACTGGGCTGAGATTGAGACCAGTCTTTGGGACCACCCCAATCCCCAAGGAGGCATAACACCATAAGTGACAGAAGCATCTGATGTCTACTACCAACATGTGTGAATCATTTTAGTTTACTTTACAATCTGGATTTATGTCTTTTCTTGGGAAATTAGAATACCTGGTGGCTGGGTATAGTGGCTCAAGCCTGTAATCCCATCACTTTGGGAGGCCAAGGCAAGAGGATCGCCTGAGCCCAGAGGTTCAAGATCAGCCTGGGCAACTTGGCAAGACCTCATCTCTACAATAAATCAAAAGAATTAGCTGGATGTGGTAGTGCACACTTTAGTTCCAGCTACTCGGAAGGCTGAGGCAGAAGGATTGCCTGAGCCCAGCATTTGAGGCTGAGGTGGCCGTGAGCATGCCATTGCACTCCAGCCTGGGCAACTGAGTGAGACTCTGATTAAAAAAAAAAAAAAGAACACCTGGAAATACAATACATCCCTTGCACATGAATGAGCTCAATTCTGTGAGTATGTTTATAAGTCCAATTTGTTCATAAATCCAACGAACACAATCAGCTACATAGTACCAGCTACGTCACCACTGCTTCTATGCTTGCTTTTGGACACCCTGGGTTTGAAATAAAGATCCTGGTCGGGTTCGGTGGCTCAGCCTGTAATCCCAGCACTTTGGGAGGCTGAGGTGAGTGGATTGCCTGAGCCCGCGGGTTCAAGACCCGCCTGGGCAACTTGGTGAGACCTCATCTCTACAATAAATCAAAAATTAGCCAGGCGTGGTAGCGCGCGCCTGTAGTTCCAGCTACTTGGAAGGCTGAGGTCGAAGGATCGCCGGAGCCAAGCAGGTCAAGGCTGCGGTGGTCGGGAGTGTGCCACTGCACTCCAGTCTGGGTGACAGAGGAGACTCCAGCTCAAAAAAAAAAAAGTATTTAATACATCATTGTTTTGAAATCTGAAGACCTAGGGGGAGGGAGGAAGCGTCTCCACTTATTGTTTGTTCTTTCTGCCTGCTTACTCTCGCCCACATAGACTTGTTCCCCAGGTGTTTAGTAATTCAAGTGTGGTCTCAGTTTTGATTGAAGTTAATCTGTGGGAATCCCAAGGGTCTGATTCCTGGCCACTTTCCTCTAGGAAGAATTTTTGTTTGTTTCAGTTGGATGCCAGAGATGAGCCCACTGACATGACTGCCTCAACCTGGAGTTTCTCCATGAATGCATGGAGTATAAACTTGAATCCTAGTCCTGTGTGGCTACAAATCTTCAGGGCTGATAATCATCAACTTTATTATTGTGGCCATTGTTAATTTTTCCCTCCAGAACCCCTGCAGAGCCCATGGGCTCCCTTTTATGGCAGTCCAGGAAAATGTATTTAAAGCCCTGTTGAAGGGTCTGGCTTGATGTGGGGAACTTGGATTTGGCTAGCTCCCTTTGTGAAGAAGCAATGCCTAACCTTCCATATCCTGTACCAATTAACTCTCCAAATTGGTGGAGGTTTTTATTTTCAGGAGTTCCTGGCTTCCTCACTTGCTTATGCTTTGGTTACAGCTCGCTCCACCTGTGGTGTGTGTGTGTATGTGTGTGTGTGTGTGTGTGTGTTCCTTTGGGACTACTTACTTTTAAAAATGGGGTTTCTTGAAGCATATTGAAAAGTAGAGAATCCATCACCCAGCTTCAATATTTTTCCAATCTTCTTTTCTCTCTTTTTTCTTCCCTTTCGATTTTATATTTCCTGTGTTTGAGACAGAGCAGGAAACACCTCTCAGGGGCCTGCAGGCTGCCACAAGCATGGGATTAAAGGAACATCTTGAGTCTTTCAAGGGAAACTCCAGGAACCCCGCTAGCCCTGAGAAGTAGATAAGCAGCTTGATAAACAAGAAGATAATAGTAGCCTAAAAGAATAGCCAAGGAAAGTAGATTCCCAGGATACTTGGCTCCCCTATAGAAACTAATGATAACATCTTAGCACATGTCTTCAGGTTGTTTTCCAGAAAGCCAGACCCCCACCAAAAGGATCCTCCAGCACGTAGGCCTCAGATAAGTGGGAATTGAGGGCTGAACTCTGGCCACCACTCTTTGTCATGAATTTCTTCCTGAGGGGCCCCAGAAAGTCGCACCCATGAGGGGAAGCTAGCATTCTTTTCTGCTGACCCCCCAATTTTTTTTTTTTTTTTTTTTTTTTTTGAGTTGGAGTCTCACTTGGTCGCCCAGACTTGCCTGCTGGGCTCCGGGGATCCTTCCGCCTCAGCCTTCCAAGTGGCCAGAATTACAAGCATGTGCTACCATGCCCGGCTGTTTTTTTTTTTATTGCAGAGATGAGGTCTCGCTGCCCAGGCAGATCTCGAACCCGCGGGCTCAGGCAGTCCACTCATCTCAGCCTCCCAAAGGCGCGGGATTACAGGCTGAGCCACCGAGCCCGGCTTTGACCCCAAAATTTTAAACAAAGCTTTTCTTCCTTAACCAGTTGCAAACCAGAAAAATCTCTGAGTCCGCCTATGACCTTTAAGCCCCTGCTTCAAGACTTCTTGCCCTTAGGCTAAAACCTATAAGAAGCTTCCGCATATTGGTCTACGATTTTGCCTGTAATTTCTGTTTTCCTGAAATGTCCATGCCTTTTTTTTTTGGAGTTGGAGCCTCACTCCACTGCCCAGGCTAGGGTGCAGTGGCATGCTCACGGCGACCCCAGCATCCAACCGCTGGGCTCAGGCGATCCATCCGCCACAGCTTTCCAAGCAGCTGGAGCTACAGGTGTGAGCTACCATGTCCAGCTAATTTTTTGATTTATTGTGGAGATGAGGTCTTGCCAGGTTGCCCAGGGTGTTCTCAGCTCAGGCAATCCTCTCACCTCAGCCTCTCAAAGTGCTGGGATTACAGGCTTGAGCCACTACATCCAGCCTTTAGAAACCCTTTCATGCATACCACCAGGGAGATGAGGAGTAAAGCATTAGCTGCCTCATCCTTTTTGCTCAGCACCTGGCAAATGAACGACTTTCTTTCTCCCACTGCAAAATGTGGACATCTGGTCTTAGTACACCAGTTGGGCAGATCCCATTTGGGTTCGATAGCAGATTAACTCAAAGTAAGTTGTGTCATTTCACCCACAAGTCCTTCCTCACTGAAAGGAGCTCTGATCCCCCATGGCATTCTCACACAAACAACGTGAACAGCAGTTCCTGAATATCATCTAACATCCATCTATGCTCACATTGTCTGGTCCTCTCAAAGATGTCTTGTCCTGTTGATTTGTTATGTCAGGATCTAGACATGAGCTTCACACTGAGTTTTGTTGTCATGTCTTTGAATCTCTTTTATTCTATGCCAGCACCCTCTTCCTATCCCTTCATACTGCTGATTTGCTGGCAGCACGAGGTGCATTGTCCTAGAGAATATGTACATCCTGGACTTGGCTGGGTTGCTCTTGATGGGTAGCTTGTTCCTCTCCTCTCCAGGTCTCCTGCCAACTGACAGTGAAATCTACAGGCCTATCAGATTCCATCTTTTGTCATCGAGGCTATTTCATGGGCTGAATAAGTCATTCCTCCTGCATCACATCATGAGTGAGTGATGTCTGGGGCCCATTTTTAATGATGCTGAGATTGATCAGTAGAATCAGTGCCAACAGATCGAGCCCTCCAATATCAAGTCCTCATCAACTTCTTTTTCTCTAATAACTTTTAATTTTTATTTTGAAAGGTGGTAAAGACACATAACATGTACCATTGTAACCATTTTTAGCAGACAGTTTAGGATTCACATTGCTGTGCAATCTATCTCCAGAACTGTCTCATCTTGCAAAACTAAAACTCTTTTTTTTTTTTTTTGAGTTGGAGTCTCACTCTGTCGCCTAGGCTGGAGTGCAGTGGCCGCTCCTGGCCACCGCAGCCTCAACCTCCTGGGCTCCGGCAATCCTTCCGCCTCAGCCTTCCCAAGTAGCTGGAACTACAAGTGCGCGCTACCACGCCTGGCTAGTTTTTTGATTTATTATAGAGATGAGGTCTCGTCAAGTTGCTCAGGCGGGTCTCAGGCAATCCACTCACCTCAGCCTCCCAAAGTGCGGGATTACAGGCTGAGCCACCGAGCCTGGCTCAACTTGTTTTACGGCTGAAGAGTGTCCCATTGATGGAGAGACCATAGTTTATCTATTCATCTGTCAATGGCCACGTAGGCTCGTCAGTTTCTTTACCTAATGCTTTTAGCATTCTTTGAGGACTATTCCTTAAGTCAAATCTTCTCTTTGGGGTTGAATAGAAGAGTGATCTTTCTGGTATTATTTTGATAATCATTAGCTAGGAATTCTTCTATGAAGAATTTTCCTCCATCAGCTATATGTTTCTCATAAAATACAGTTGGTTTGGGAAAGGCAGAATAATCCAGATGGATTTCTTCCCTTTATGTGCCGATATTCAGAGTAAGGAGGAGTTGCTAACTGTGTCCAGCAAGTTTTTTAAAATATCGCATGCCGGAGACCAGCTCCAGCTGGGTTCAGGGTACCCCAAAGGTGGAGACGGCATCGGCGATTGGGGGGAAGAAGAGAGAAAGAGAGAGAAAGAAAGAGACTGGACTCCGGTCTAGTGCAGATGTGATGTGTGTTATTGGGAATTACAATGGGTCTTTTATACACAAAGTCAGATGTGGGAGGGGCGTCCCCCACCCACCAGAAACCTTAATCCATGAAAATTTAATCAATGATTGCCTTTAAACCCTTTTCATATGATAATCTTAAAATCCCATAACAAAGGATAACCTAATCCGTGACCCGACATATTCTATAAACCTTTTTCATCCTAAACTGATTGATTGATGCCAAGTTAAACAATTCTATAGGAGCTTAAGTATTTACTTTACAAACGAAAGTGGCCCATCCCAGAATGTTTGGAATGTGGCCCAGTACAAAGTTCACAGTGGGCTACCTGCAAGTAACCCAGCCGCATTCTTTCAACAAAATGGCTGTCTTCTAAAACTGTATTCTACAATTTACACCATCAATAAATCCTAAGATCATGACCTGGAAGCCTGTGACCAATACTAAGCCTCTTAGATGTGACACGAGTTTGAATTACAAGTTGTGTGAAAGCCAAAACTACAGTTTGTGGAAGAATGGAAGCAATGAGCTTCTGAAGTTAGCTTGTGTTCGTCCCGATCTCAGAGTTCTATGTTTTGAGCTCACAGGAGCTTAATCTGGTTAGTGCTGAGTAGAAAGGGGGAGGAAATGGGGTCAATAGCTCCCGAACGCATCCTGGTGGTCTCGGGGTCAACGGCACTTCTGGATCCCTAATGCTCAGTGGGCCTCCGTGGCCGGCTCCCAATAATTGCGAAGAATATTTGATTGATTGATTAATTTTTGTAGTTGGAGTCTCACTTAGTTGCCCAGGCTGGAGTGCAGTGACACACTCATGGCCACCACAGTCTTGGCCTGCTGGGCTCAGGCGATCTTTTGACCTCAGTCTTCCAAGTAGCTGGAACCATAGGCGTGTGCACCATGCCTGGCTCATTTTTTTATTTACTGTAGAGACGAGCTCTCGCCATGTTGCCCAGGCTGGTCTCAAATCCTTGGACTCAGGCAGTCCTCTTGCCTCTGCCTCCCAAAGTGCTAGGATTACAGGTGTGAGCCACCATGCCCAGTTGGAATATTTGATTGAGAAATATGCAGATGTGTGTTCATCCGCTGAAGTCACTCTCTGATTTGATGCACACATGGTGCTGCTTTAGGGGTTCATTCCGGTTGGTTCCTGTGTTGTTTCTCCAGATGGAAACTACTCAATATTTCATTACCGCCATCTATGTTTGGGCAGTGTTAGTGTGGTCTTTAGGCAAACATCTTTTTACCTCAATTTCTCTTCTCTGAACAAGGAAGCTGAACAAGACGAACACTAGAACCATTCCTCCTCAAAATTCTGCTTTTTGGAGCATTTTCGCATACAGTTCACGCATCTGGCTCTCCTGGTCTGGCGGCCATTGTTCTTTTGCCTTTGGGCTAAGATCAAGTGTGGTCTTGTGACCAAGGCAGTTGTCCATATTTCGTTTTACACACATGACAATTGCTACTCAGATGAGGATCTTTTTTCTACTTCCCTATCCTGCATTTTTTCCCAGTAGACTTAACTGTAGTTCTCCAGGGTGAGCCTTTCCCTTAAGCTCCCAGGGATTGTGTCTGAGATATTTTTGATGGTCACACCTGGGCTGTGCTGTGGCATGTCACAGGCGGAGGCTAAGGACGCTGCTAAACCTCCTGCAGTGAGCAGAGCCACCTCCACCTCTGCACTTCCTGCCCAATGTCAATGTTAACCAGCCCAGAATGTCAATAGGCTAGATTGAAAAACCCGGACTTGAAACAATCCACAGAGATAAAACCATCTTGCATTCATTTCAATGTTTATTCAGTGAAAGAATGTGTAAAAATGTACACTTCCAAGAATTCAACTATATGTCGAACCATGAGATAGCCTGTTTTTGTTTGTTTGTTTGTTTGTGTTGGGATCTCACTCTGTCACCCAGGCTGGAGTGTAGTGGCATGATCACGGCTTACCACGGCCTCAAACTCCTGGGCTCGGGCCATCCCTCTGCCTCAGCCTCCCAAATAGCTGGGACTAAGGCATGCACCACCATGAAATTAAAAATTTTTTTTTGTAGGATGTGGGCTTGCTATTTTGCCCAGTGGTCTCGAAATCCTGGGTTCAGGCAGTTCTCTCACCTCAGCCTCCCACAGTACTGGGATTACAGGCAGGAGCCACCATGCCCAGCCTGCTTCCAACATACCCATAGGGCATGGTCATTTCATACTCTTCTCCTGCCCTCCCCTCTGGTCTTATTCCTGGCTCATATTTTGCCCCGTGAGACCTTTCTATTATTGGCCAAAGGGAAGATTAATGGACTATTTTTACGGCGTTCAGTCAGTGGAAACATTTTGGGCATTAAAACATTTTTAACTGGGAAAATAAACATCGAAATCAAGTTTTACTCCAAATAGCAGTTAGAATTTTTTCCGTTTCATCTTTGCTATTTTCATTGATTAAATGGATGTTTTCCATAAACTCGGGATTACCTTTGAAATTCATTAAAATTATTGCCCTCTTCTGCCCATGGCTTCTCCTATAAAATGTGTATTTCTATATTCTTTTCTCTGATGCGTTTGTGCTGATTTTAAAACACCCAGCTGGTGCTAAATGAATTTACCATTGGCAACTTCTAAAATGGCACGTCTTTTCCTATTCAGAAAGTCAATTTGTGGACTAGCGTCTTGAATCTGATTTTTAAAGCAGACAACGAATTTGTCAGAAACATTAAAAAAATGCAGTTTTTGTCTTTCTCTCTCTTCAATTTTGAAAGATGCAGCAGTTAGATAAGGTAGGGGCATTTATTCATTCATTTATATCAAGCATTCACACAATTTCTCTTATGAACACACTTACTCATGACTTGTCACAGTATATCCAAAAACTAAAGGGAAAAGCTTGCTATCACATTATTACATTATTTTTCTCTTTTTATGCTTTGTTAAAATAGATGCTGATGATTTTTTTTTTGACTAGACAAAATCACCAAGGGACCTTGAGGGTAAACACTCAGAGCATTTTCTTCATTTTTTTTTTTTTTTTTTTTTTAGTTGGAGTCTCACTCTGTCACCCAGACTGTCGCACACTCCCAGCCACCCCAGCCTCGATCTGCTGGGCTCCGGCGATCCTTCCGCCTCAGCCTTCCAAGTAGCTGGAACTACAGGTGCGCTACCACGCCCGGCTCATTTTTTTTTTCTTGATTTATTGTAGAGATGAGGTCTCGCCAAGTTGCCCAGGCGGGTCTCGAACCCGAGGGCTCAGACAATCCACTCACCTCAGCCTCCCAAAGTGCAGGATTACAGCCTGAACCACCAAGCCCGGCTCATTTTCTTCATTTTAAAGTCCCTGCACAACTCTCGAATCTTCTACGGTACTAAGTCCAGCTTATCTCTGAGAAACACGCTGTATTACCCGACACTATTATATAACCAGTGGAAAAGTCACACCATAATTTTTGCTTCTGAAATTGTATTCCAATTGCTTTGTTTGGTTATATACCCTTCATCGGTTCCGAGTATGCTTTTAAATAATCTAAAATTTCTGAGTCTATTTGAGCTTGTAAATACCATTATCTTTCCCACACCCTTGACATTACAGTTCATAAGTGCTAGGTTTCAAGCACAGAGGCGGGACTGGGAGTGGATGGAGACAAGCAGAAAGGGAAAGAAAGTCTGCTTCTATCACGACACGGAGAATTAGATGCACAATTCTGGAAAGGGGAAAGGATAGAAAACAAGTCTTTGTAAAAATGAGGTTTTTTTAAAAGAAAAATAATAAATAACATAATCAGACTGATCTCCAAGGATGGCTGTTTCTGCTGCTTCTTGGCAGCGCTGACCCTGGGTGGCAAGCTCTGTGCCTGATTCCCACTGTCCAGGAGCCTGGACCTCCCTCCAACCAGGACAGGGTGTCTCAGCCTCAGCACCCGGCCTTTGGAGCAGGCTCATTCTTTGTTGTGAGAACTGTCTCAGGCATTGCAGGAGGCTTAGAGCATCCCTGGCCTGCCAGATGCCTGTTTTCTCCCCGACAACACCCGTTGTAACATTCCCAGTGCTGCCTGGGAACAAAATCAATCTTGGTTGAGAATTGCTTTTAAGTTTTACTTTTTTTTTTTTTTAGACAGGGTGTCGCTCTATTGCCCAGGTTGGAGTGTAGTGGTGTGATCTTAACTCGCTGTGAACTTTAGCTCCTGGGCTCAAGTGATCCTCCTGCCTCGGCCTCCTGAGTAGCTATGACTACAGGCATCATGCTTGGTGAAAATTTTTTTGGGAAAGGGAGTCTCACTATGTTGCCCAGACTGGTCTTGAACTCCTGGGCTCAAGTGATCTTCTCACCTCAGCCTCTGGAATCACTAATATAAGGTGAACGCATGGAATTCTGGCATTGGTTCATTTGGTTCGAGTGTTTAACAACCTTGGGTGCGGTGGCTCACACCTGTAATCTCAGCACTTTGGGAGACTGAGGTGAGAGGATTGCTTGAGCCCAGGAGTTCAAGACCAACCCAGGGTCTTGTACGGAAATAAAAAAAAATTAGCTGGTGTGGTGGCTCACCCCTGAGCTACTCACCCCTGAGCTACTCAGCTATGATTGTGCCACTGTACTCCAGACTGGGCAACAGGAGATCCCAACTCAAAAAAAAAAAAAACCAAAAACTGTTTAATAGCCTTGCTAGCTGGGAACTGAGGATGTTTTGTCACAGAGGTTGCATCTGGGGGTTGGCTTTGTTGTATCAACTTATCTTCCATCTGACTGCCTCCCTGGAATGTGCAGAGTGTGACCTCAAAACACATTCATTCATTCAGGGTTTCTTCTTGCTGCTCTTTTACAGTGTTTGGTCCATTTGGGGCCTGAGAGCACGTGGGTGGCTTCTTACAGTGTCTTCCCCATCTCTGCCCTCTTAAGAACAAAAACGTGTTGGGAGGAAAGAAAATCTACGATCTTCTACTTCTTACCTTTTTAGCCTTCCTTCCCCTTTTGCCTTCTTTTCTTCCTTAAGGGCCCACCTGGATCATTCGAGATGATCTCATCAATCTCTACTTTTTTTTTTTTTGAGTTGGAGTCTCACTCTATCACCTAGACTGGAGTGCAGTGGCACGCTCCCAGCCACCGCAGCCTCGACCTGCTGGGCTCCGGTGATCCTTCTGCTTCAGCCTTCTAAGTAGCCAGAACTACAGATGTGTGCTACCATGCCCGGCTAATTTTTGATTTATTGTAGAGATGAGGGCTTGCCAAGTTGCCCGGGTGGGTCTTGAACCCGCGGGCTCAGGCAATCCACTCGCCTCAGTCTCTCAAAGTGCTGGGATTACAGGCTGAACCACTGAGCCTGGCCAGTCTCCACTTTTAATTCACACCTGCAAAAACTTGACCGTGTAAAGTGGTATTCACTTGTTCTAGGGATTAGGGGCTGATATCTTTGGGGCCCACCATTCAGCCTACTAAAAGCCCCAACTCTCTTTCTCATCCACGGAGGATCTAGACTAGACAGACACCCTGAAAGTTGCCCGATAGAAGTCAGCTTCAGAGCCTTCTGGAAAGTCGCTTCTCATCTCGTACAGGACCTTGCCCTTCCCCTTTTATTTTTATTTTTCCTCCCGTTTACCATCTAGCCGGGAAGAAGCATGGGGAGTGAGACAGACTGGGGAACAGTCCAGGCCTCAGGGTGTTCCCTGCCACAAAGCCAGTCCGGGTTCTCCACTTCATATAATGCATTTGCATAAGGAAAGTGAAAGTTTGGAACTTCAGCACCACTGCCAATCCTGAGATAAGATGGTGATTCGCTTCCTAACTGCCATCCCTTCTCTCTCCAGGGGAACTTGTTAGGAAATACCGGGTCCTGAGATTTGCTTTTCCAGCCAGATTCCAGGACGCACAGACTCATGGCGGGCCTGCCGCATGCTCACCAAATGCCCTTTGGACTTGGATCTGTCTTTCCAGGTGCCTGCTCTGTGGTCGAGACCCTGACCACAGAGGTCTCCGTTCCCCTCTGTCCATCCTGTGCGGTCCCCGGGGCTCTTCTCACTAGTTGCACTGCTTTTCTGGGCTGCAGGGAATCACTTTCCCCTCCAGGAGGACATGCTCACCCATTCCACACGCTCATACAGCCCGTCGGTGCTGGGGCAGATGACAGGCTGTGCCGAGCTCCCTCCTGAGCCAGTGCTCAGGAAAGGGATATCGGAAGGATGCGTAGACAAGCAGAGCGCTGTTGTTTAAACCACCAGACCTTTCTGACGGGGGCAGCCCCTGAGATGTGTGAGTTCTCATTCAAAGTCTGGAAAAGCTCTTTACGCTCATCTTCACGGTGATTTAAGAACTCAGGCCTTGGAGCCTGACGGCCTGAGCTCACATCCCAGCTTTGCCACTTAGAAGCAGTGTGACATGGGGTGCTTTCATTAACCTAAAGCCCCCATGAGTAAGTTCCAGTGGCAGTAATAGCAGACCGGGTTATTGCCAAGATGGGGTAAGAGGTGAATCGCTGAGCACAGCACCAGCAGGTATTACGTGTCCAGTAACTATCGGCCATTACTATTCATATTTTGCCCTAAGCGAGTCAGTATTGGAAGACCCACCAAAATAACTCAACACCCAGATGTACTATATACAAAACGTTTTATTATAAAAAGCTCAGTTGCACAGCATTTCAGAAGGAACAGAACATCTCCTACAGTTTTCCATGTTTGGCTGTGACACAGAAGAGACTAGAAAAGTGAACCAGTGAAGATAATTATCTGACGCATCACGTGCCGAATTCATCAGGCCCAAGGCCCTCAAGGAACCGACAGCATCAGGGGACCCGAGAGAGCCACTGCCTGGGTCTCCCCACTGAATTCGCAAAACATTCCCATGGCCTGTCTACAAGGCAGAGTCTTATTTTCCACCCACAGCTCAGGACTCCAGTGAAGAACGCCGACACAAAATGTGTTTTCTATTTGACACACAACAGTCCTAGTGGAAGCAAAACGAAACGGCCACAATCTAGACCAGCCACTAGCTGGAAAGAGGAGCGTGTCACCCGCGATTCGGAGCGAAGGAAGGAGGATGGGGATGCCGACCTGATGTGGCCCACAGAATCACCAGCTCCAAGACAGCCTCTCCTGCGACGAACCCGCTTCACATGGCCTCGCGGGCATCAGAGCCGCTCCTGCTGCAGAGAATCCCACCCCTACCCCATCCAAATGGCGTGGTGCACTCGTGGCCCCTCCACCGCTCAACCGTGGCTAGGGTGGCTTCGTTGTGACCTGTCGGTGCGGAGGGTGTGGGTTGGGAGGGACTGTGACTGGGGAGGGGCCGCTCAGTCGGGTGGCCGGGCGTCGGGGGCCTTCTCCTGGACCTCGTCGTACTGCGGTGGAGGCGTCAAAGGCTCAATGGAGGGAGGAGGGACGTTTTTGTCCGGCAGGTCGATCCGAAAGTCTTTGAGGTGAAGCTTTTCAGATTTAATCCTTCGGACTTTCAGTGGTTTCAGGCGCTTGGCCAGCTTCGAGTTCTGCCTGTCCGGTGGGTTCCCCGGGCTGGTCTCCACGTCGGCCCTGGTGGTCGTGGGGGTCGTCTCGTCGAGCCCCGTCAACGACTCATAGGAGGGGAGAGAGATGCTTAGCCTCGGGTTCGGCTCTGCCTCCCTCGCTTCTGAGTAGTGCGTGTTCATCACTTCCTCGTAGCTGGGGACATAGTACCTTGAGGCGACCTCCTCTTCTTCCTCCTCCTCCTGGCTGCAGGGTGACAAAGACAGACACGAGAGTGTTAGCAGCACTCAAGCCATTCAGAATCCCGAAGAGATGGACCCCTATCTCATGTGGGCCCTGGGCCACCCACACCAGCCTTGTAAACAACAGGTGGATTCGTTCGAGACCAGCCCGGGCAACTTGGCGAGACCTCGTCTCTACAATAAATCACAAAAACTAGCCGGACATGGTGGCATGTAGCTGTAGTTCCAGCTACTTGGAAGGCTGAGGTGGAAGGATCGCTTGAGCCCAGCGGGTCGAGGCTGCGGTGGCCGGGAGCGTGTCACTGCACTCCTGCCTGGGTGACAAGAGTGAGACTCCAACTCAAAAAAAAAAAAGTAGCAAAAGTGAACACCTCAAATGTTTGCTATGTGTTGGGTACTCTTCTAAGTACTTTAACCCAGGTGAACCAATGTCATGTTCCTAACAACACTGAGCTGATTATTATTATTATTTTTTGAGTTAGGGTCTCACTCGGTACACCCAGGCTGGAGTGCAGTGACACGCTCACGGCCACCGCAGCCTCGACTTGCTGGGCTCAGGCCATCCTTCCACCTCAGCCTTCCAAGTAGCTGGAACTACAGGCATGCGCTACGACATCTGGATAATTTTTTGATTTATTGTGGAGATGAGGTCTTGCCAAATTGCCCAGGCTGGTCTCAAGCCTGTGGGCTCAGGCAATCCTCTCATCTCAGCCTCCCAAAGTGCTAGGATTATAGGCATGATCCACCGTGCCTGGCAGTATTATTATTATACCTATTTTATGGACGGGAAAACTGAGACATCAAAGTTAAACGACTTGATCAGCCCTTCAGGAAATGGGAGAGTGGAAAGTGCACACCACATTTTCAACTCTTATACCATGTTACCCAGGTGTTAGACCTTCTTTGCCTACAAGCCTTTCCCACTTAACAATATGCTGGGGTTGGGGGGTTGTTTCAATGTCCAGCTGGGTCCTTTGGCTAAAAGCAACACAGAATTTAGAAATAGCCACCAACGGCTGGGCTCGGTGGCTCAGCCTGTAATCCCAGTGCTTTGGGAGGCCGAGGTGAGTGGATTGCCTGAGCCCGCAGGTTCGAGACCTGCCTGGGCAACTTGGCAGGTCAGGTTGCAGTGGCTGGGAGTGGCCACTGCACTCCAGCCTGGGTGACAGAGTGAGACTCCAACTCAAAAAAAAAAAAAAAAAAAGAAATAGCCACCAACTTGAAGCAAGGCAGAGAAGAAATATCTGAAATAGAATATTTAAGTGTAGCTCAAATTATTCTATAATTTTATTTTCCAAGTTCATCCTGAGAATTAAAAAGATCAGGTCCTCGGCTGGGCATGGTGGCTCATGGCTATAATCCCAGCACTTTGGGAGGCCAAGGTGAGAGGATTGCCTGAGCCCATGGGTTCAAGACCAGCCTGGGCAACTTGGCGAGACCTCATCTCTACAATAAATCAAAAAATTAGCCAGGCGTGGTGGCGCGTGCCTGTAGTTCCAGCTACTGGGAAGGATCACCTGAGCCTAGTAGGTCGAGGTTGCAGCAGCCATGAGCGTGCCACTGCACAGCCTGGGTGACAGAGTGAGACTCCGATTAAAAAAAAAAAAAAAAGATCAGGTCCTCAACCTTATTCTCCTTTGATTATTAAAAGAGAAAACTGAAAAGGCAGGAGCTTCCTAAAAACACATTTATAGGGAGTAACACCAATAGTCATATACACTGACATAGACCCTCCACTTGAACCTGTGGGGTGATCATGGCCAACATCGGAAACCTCACCATTTGCCTTGGTTTCCTCTAATCTTGCGTTAGGAATAGACTTGTGTGGCTAGGGTGGGTAGTTATGGGTGGTGGATTTTCCTTCTTTGGTCTTTTCTGTATTTCCCACATTTTCTAGAACAAGCATACATGATGTTATGTGTCCATGGGTTAACCAGATTAAACATTGTTACTGGATGTGCCTGGGACGGTGTTTCTGGGAGAGTCTAGCATTTGACTCAGTGGGCTCAGTAAGGCAGATCCCAGTCCCCAGTGTAGCCGGCAGCATCCAACCTGTGGAGGGCCTGACTAGACCAGGAGTCGGGGAGGAATTTGTTTTCCTGCCTCCCTGTTGAGCTGAGACATCTCATCTCATTCTCTCCCACCCTCAGACTGGGATTTACATCATCACCTCCCCTGAATGACACCCCCAGCTTCCCTGGGTCTCCAGCTTGCAGAAGGCAGACTGTGGGACTTTTTGGCCTCCAAAATCCCATAAGCCAATTTCTCATAATAAATCTCCTTTTGGCCATGCTTGGTGGCTCAGCCTGTATTCCCGCGCTTTTGGGAGGCTGAGGTGAGTGGATTGCCTGAGCCTGCGGGTTCGAGACCCGCCTGGGCAGGCGAGACCTCATCTCTACAATAAATCAAAAAAATTAGCCAGGTGTGGTAGCGTGCGCCTGTAGTTCCAGCTACTTGGAAGGCTGAGGCAGAAGGATCACTGGAGCCCAGCAGGTTGAGGCTGCGGTGGCCGGGAGCGGCCACTGTACCACAGTCTGGGTGACAGTGAGACTCCAACTTAAAAAAAAAAAAAAAAAATCTCCTTTTGAATATGGACATCCTACTGGTTCTGTTTCTCTGTAGAACCCTGACTAATACATCATGTAATATCTTTTATTCTCAAAAATGAGTTTAACTTTTCTAGAATAAAAGCAACTCCCTTCCAGCTATATAAAGATAAGAAATGTTTGCAGAAAATTCAAACAATACAGAAAAAAGTCTAAATGAAGTAAATAAAAACACCCAGATCCTTCCACCCAGAGGCAGATCACTGTTAACATTCTGGTGCATACCTTTCCAATCTGTCTCTAACCTACAGCCACAACATTCGGTGTGATTAGACTTTACCAAAGATGCTGTGTTATCACGTCCTTTTCCCAATGCTGTGGTCATGGTTCCACATCGACAAATATGGACCAGCAATGGTCGCATAGAATGCCATTGAATCAATGGGCACGTCACGACAACTTGGTAACTCGATATTTAGGTTGTTTCCATGTTTTTGCTATTCTACACAATGATCTGATAAAGATATTAAGGGGAACCCAAAAAAGACTGGAAATATTTTTTGTAGTACAGGCTTCCCCCTCTAGGTAAGTGCTCTAGGAACCCATCAGCATTGGTGTACCAGTTAGTGTTGTTGTGAGAGGCTGTGTCCGGCTTCAGTGAATTTTTTTGGAGATTCTTTAGACATGTCTGCCCATTTCATGGGGGGTGATTTCTGAGTGTACCCGCCCACAGCATACTGAGTGTTTAGCAGTTTTTGACCAAAAACAGCATGACCTCTGTGCCCTACTCTCCCTATTCACCTGATCTCACCCCGAACAACTTTTTTTTTTGTTTCCCTGGATGAAAAAAGTCCTCACATGGAAGCGTTTTGATGATGTGGAAGAGGTATAAATAAAAAATTTTTAAATGGCAGAAGTACTAAAAGGCATCAAAATCGAAGAGTTCAAACACTGTTTTGAACAGTGGAAAAAGTGTCTCCATAGGTGTATTACATCAAATAGAGAATACTTTGAAGGCGACTGAAGTTTAAACATGGAAGAATAAATACACAATGCTTAATAAACAAATTCTATTTTTTCTAGGGTCCCCCCTTGTACAGTACTGGTATGAACTCCTCCGCACTTAGGTGATTGTCCCCCAAGGATAAACTCTCAGGAATAGAAGCGATAGGAACACACATCTTCAATACTGCCCCTCACGGAGAAACTGTTCAGAAAGGTTCTCCAATCACCACTGCCTCAGCAACCCATCTTCCCCACAACTCAGCAATGCTAGGGATGCCTATCTGGGCCAATATGACAGGCAAAAACATACATTTTTTTGTTGTTGCACTTCATGACTGATGAGGCTTAACACCTATGAAACGCTCCTTCTAACTTTTGTCCATTTTATTACAGGTGTGTTCATCTTTCATATTCATTATAAATACTCTTTAGCTCACTGGGCTCAAGCAATTCTCCCGCCTCGAGTAGCTGGAACCACAAGCATGCATCACACACCTGGTTAATTCTTTTTTTAAAATAGAGACAGAGTCTTGCCAGTTGCCCAGGCTGGTCTTGAGTTCCTGGCATCAAGTGATCCTCTCGCCTTGGCCTCCCAAAGCGCTGGGATTACAAGCATGAGCCAACATGCCTGGACTGCAAGGGGTCTTTTTATAATAGGGCTATTAACCTTAATCATACATTCCCCAATTTATCACTTATATTTTAAATTTGCTTGTGGCATTTTTGGTCAAATAGCATACTGCTTCCCAGCCTTTTCTTTCTTTTTTTTTTGAGTTGGAGTCTCACTCTGTCACCCAGACTGGAGTGCAGTGGCCGCTCCCGGCCACTGCAGCCTCGACCTGCTGGGCTTCGGCGATCCTTCCGCCTCAGCCTTCCAAGTAGCTGGAACTACAGGTGCGCGCTACCACTCCCAGCTAATTTTTGATTTATTGTAGAGATGAGGTCTCGCCAAGTTGCCCAGGCGGGTCTCGAACCCGCGGGCTCAGGCAATCCACTCACCTCGGCCTCCCAAAGTGCTGGGATTACAGGCTGAGCCACTGAGCCCGGCCTTCCCAGCCTTTTCTAATCAAAGCGTACACACACAGCATGCTGGGGTGAAAAGACCAGTACTCAGGGTAGAGGGGGAAACCCCAGGCCCTGGTCAGTTTCCCTGGGGTGTCAAAGTCTTGGTACACCTGTAATCCACGTACACCACATTATTTGGGAAGCAGGTAGAGAAGTATAGAATTATTTGTAACACGAGAAATGGTGTCAAGAGGCTTCATGGAAGAAACGGGCGGGTGAAGCCTTGTGGACTTGAGTGTTTCCACCACTGGAGGGTGTGAGCGTGCATGCGTGTGCCCAGCCCTGATCTGCAGCGGGGACCCCTCCGTCCTCACCTGTCCTCCTCCTGGGCATGGGACCCAGCGCCGCCGGGTGCTGGATGTGCGCCATCTCCTCGCCTTGCCGCTGCTTCCTCTTGTCCCGGATGCTCAGGCAGACGGAAAGCAGCAGCAGCATCACCCCGGCCCCGACCAGCACGTAGGCCACGGAGAAGGTCTTGCTCTTGAGGATGCCACTGCCGACCTCGGTCTTGTTGGTGCCCTGAGCCACGGCTTCTCGGCACCGCTGAAGCCCGGCACCAGGTTCCACATGGCCATGATGACCCCGAGGACCAGCATCCCCAGGCCGATGGCGGTCAGCGCATAGTGCGAGCCGTTGGCCTTGGACTGGGCCATCATGTCAGCGGGAGGAGGGCGCGGCCCGGCTCAGAGAAAGAAAATAAATAAACAAAAAGTAGCAGCAGCCACCGAAAACCCTTAAATGCGCTCAGCAAAATCTCGCGCGTCACATTAAGGAGACATCAGGCGAACTCTCCGGGGGTGGTTCCGAGCACACGGGAGGCATCCCGCGTGGACGGCTGCAGTGGAGGGTCTGAAAGAAGCAGAGAGAAAAATCAGTCCCGTTGCAGGCGCATTTGAGAGTGCAAAGCTCTGTCCTGGAAGGGGTTAAGAAGCAGCCTCCGCGGCTCGCACGGGCCTGCCTCTGATGCGTTCCAGATGTCTTACGTGTTCCCTGTGAGTCCGCAGAGGGGAGGGGAGCCCGCCCACCGCCACCTCCCCCACCAAAGGAGAAGCCAGCCCTTCCCCTGTGGGAGGCCGAGAGGTCAGAGCTCAGGTCATTAAAACACGCTGTGGAATTGGAGAGTGAATCTTGTCCCATGTAGTTGTGACAGATCTGGCTGGGTGACGGGCGCCAGCCAATGGTACATCCCAGGCCAAACAACCTACTGTGTTCTGTTCACCACCCTCAATGGCTCCCCATTTCCTGCACAAGGAAATTCAGCATTTTAGAGTGATGCCCACGGGGGCCTGAAGCCGGCCCCCACCTCTCCCATGCCATCTCTCACCCCGCCTTTCTGGGCACGCCCCCGTCCAGAACTCCAGCAGTTCTCTGATCCCTCCAGCTCAGGTGTCTCCTCCGGGGGCTTCCCAAAGGCCCCAGCAACTACTGTGGCAAGCCTCTCCCTGCCCGTGACCTCATCTTCCTCATTTCTGAGGTTAGCACACAGCATGGAGGAAAAAATGTCAACGTTGGGTAAAACGAACAGCGGTCACAGCAAGCCACCCAGCGAGGCAAGCTTCATTTCAGGTATATGAGTTTCCTTTTCTTTCTCCTTTTTGTAGAGCTGAGGTCTTGCTATGTTGTCCCGGTTGGTCTTGAACTCCTGGGCTCAAGCTATCCTTTCTCCTTGGCCTCCCAAAGGGCTGAGGTTATAGGTGTGAGCCACTGTGCCCGGCCGAGTTGTCCTTTTCTTTAGGGAGGCAGAAGCTGGCACATTCTTCATCTTAGCTCCTGTGCCAAGCTGGGCAAAACACCCTCTTCCCATGAAGCACTTGGAGGCCCTGTGCTGAAGGGAGCAGCCAGCAGCCTGGGCATTCCACAACCATTTCTTGGCTGTGTGGGCCAGAGAAGCAAGTCCCCGAAAGCTTCAGGCTAGAACACTCTCAGGGACCCAGGAGGAGGAACAAGCAATGCGCCTTTCTAAACTACTCCCCAGTAAGTTATGGCTGACAGGAACTTTTGCAGAACAGGACAATTTACAGGCTGTTTAGCTGGGCAGGCTCCTGTTTCCAATTCTGCATTCTTTCCAATCTTTCCGAAAGGAGGCTAACCAGGCTGCTTGAAATCCGATGCTGCGAAGATATTTTCTTGGCAAACCATGAGCTTAACCTGAAACTGGCCACTTTGTTAAGAGACACTCTAAAAATATTTGGGACAACATCCTCTATCAGCTTGAAGTCCGTTCCTTCTTTCCTCCACTCAACAAGTATTTCCTGTGCACCCAACTACCTGCAAGGTAGCCTGTTAGGCCCTGGCTAAACACCGGCAAGAGTGAAGGCTTCGTGGGGCTTCCAGGCCGGCAGGGAAACAATCCGTACAGGACAACAATAAAGTGGGCAGGAAGTCCAGGAGTTGTGGGATCAGTCAGCAGGGCGTCCTCACCCAGGACTGGGGGCTGATGGAAATTCTCTGTGGGCGAGAAGTCCCACTGGCATCATAGGGCCTGCACCCTGAATGCCTGGGACTGTGTGGGCGCATGTGTGCAAATGCAGTGGTTCTGTTCTTGAAGGAGTTAAGAAGTACCAAGGTGTACGGGGGCATGCCCACCTGTGCATGCATGTTTCTGCACGCATGGGAGGGCATGTGTGCACGTGTGTGCCTGTGTACAGGTACGTACATGCATGCATGTGGTAGGCAGGGCACTGCGTATGGAGCCCCCCTCCCCTGCAGACAGCTGCGGTAGGAGCAGTTGGGAAGAGTGCTGTGCGAAAGGGCACCTGCTTCTCATGGCACCACGTGTGGACAGCAGAGGGAAGGATGGCAGCCCTGTAGCCTCAGATATGCACAGGGCCGGTCAAATGGACCCAAGACAAGGCCAGACTCAGAGAGCACGAAGTACACGGCCAGGGCCTCGTGCTGCAGGCAGGTGTCATGACAGAGTGACCACCTGGGCACCAACCGAGCCAGGCCTTGGGCCTAGGGTGCTGAGGTGTGTTTATCAAGCCAGTGATTTGGGCCCCTTGAGCCCCTGCCCCACCCACTTTGTTCATTCTCAGTCCAAGCTTAAGCTTTGCCTTACCCCGACGTGGACAAGATGGGCACCAGGTGAGAGTCATAGGCAGAGATAACAACAGCAGCCTGGATCCATTTGGAGTGTGTTAAACTGTCAATGATTAAAAACAAGTGGAAATACCCAGTGCAGGTAACTATGCTGAGATGGGTAATTTCATATGATTTTATTTTTAGATTGCATGTTCTAGCATTGATGGATTCAAAGTTTCAAAAATATTTATACCCTTTGGCTGTGTAATTCCAACTGCTAAGAGTTATGTATAAAACATTCATCACAGCTTTATAATGGCGAGAAGCTAGACTCAACTTCAATAGCCAATAATCCAGAACTGGTTAAATGAATTGTGGTGTATACACTCAATCATGGTCTCAAAGCAGTCAATGATACATCGCTGAATCAAACAACAGAATATTCAGTGTGATTCTAATTTGTAGAAAGCTTGCTGTATACAGATGTATATATGGAAAAAAGCCTTGATTACTGCATTTATGCTAAAATGAAAAAGAGACTATATACATACTCTGTCGCCCAGATTGGAGTGCAGTGGCACGTTCACGGCCACCACAACCTTGAACTGCTGGGCTCAGGCAATCCTTCTGCCTCAGCCTCCCGAAAAGCTGGGACTACAGGTGTGCACCACTACACCTGGCTAATTTTTAAATTTTTTTGTACAGACAAGTCTCACTATGTTGCCCAGGATGGTCTTGAACTCCTGGTCTCAAGCAATCCTCCTTCCTCGGAGTCCCAAAGTGTTGGGATTACAGGCATGAGCCACCACACCCGGATTTTATTTTCTTTTTCTTACTGGGAGAATAAGAATTGGAAAACACAGACATCCCTGTGCTGCTTCCATATAATAAAGATTTTGAGTTTCGGGGTTCATGGCAGAGCTGTGTGTCCAGCAGTGGCTGAAGCTCATCTGTGAGGGTCAGCCCTCTCTTTGGAGACCATGATCTTGATGAGCTCTCATGGTCTGTGGAAACCAGCTCCTTGCAGCGTATCTGGTCAGCTGTTTATCCTGTTTTGGGCTTGTTGACCCTGGACAGCACCCGAGTTATTTTTAGTATGGTGTTCTTTCCCTTTTGAAAATATGGAAAGAGGCTAATTTTGTGCTTGGAGGACGTGGCCCATGCACCTTCCAACATATTCTGAAAATGAAGCGTCTTGATAGGCAGCCCAGGGCTCCAGCTCTGCCAGACTCACCCCTAGACTCCTAGACCCTAGACCCATCACTGTTCATGTTCGAGAAAGGCCTAAGAGATAAGTGTGTGACCCTATATCTGAGTTTTTAAGAAAATTGTTAGCCAGTTACAGAGGTACCTACCAGTTGTTGCCTGGGGAGACTCGGGCAGGCCTGAAAGCAAACTCTGCATGCTAGACTCTTGAGTTAAGGATCCACCTAGAAAAAAACCACAGAGATGCAGCTTTCTAAGTAAGCTGTGAGCTTTTCGACTTGAGGTGCACACAGGGGAGGCGTGTGTTTTTTTGCAGGGGGAAGGGTGGAGATTGGAGGAGGTATACATGCAAGACAGGTGGTAACGAAGTCAAAATTCTGTACCAAACGTTACACAGAAAAGACACCTGCACTCAGATGTTTATCTCAGCACAGTTCACCATTGCCAAGATATGCAATCAACCTAAATGCCCATTAACTTGATCAGTGGATGATGAAAATGTGGCATGTACGAGGGGGGACCCCTCAAAATGGAACTTGTTTATGAAAAATTGTGTATTTGTTCTTCCATGTTTAAACCTGTCACCTTCAAAGTACTCTCCATTTGATGCAATACACCCATCGAGACACTTTTTCCACTGCTCAAACAGTTTTTGAACTCATCCATTTTGATGGCCTTTTAGTGCTTCTGCCGTTTTTGGTTTCACCTTTCCACATCGGCAAAATGTTTCCCTTTGAAGACTTTTCTCATCCAGGGAAACAAACAACAAAAAAAATCGCTTGGGGTGAGATCAAGTGAATAGGGAGGGTGGGGCAAGGGGTCATGCTGTTCTTGGTCAAAAACTGCTGAACACTCAGTGCAGTGTGGCCGATGCGTGATCATGGTGGAAGAACCTGTCATCTGTTTGCCACAACCTGGGACATTTCTTCCTCAACGCAGCCTCTTACAACAACGCTAGCTGGTACACTGAGGCTGATGGGTTCCTAGAACACATACCTAGAGGAGGAAGCCTGTCCTACAAGGGGCCTGCCCTCTAAAAGATACTTCCGGTTTTGGGGGGTCCCCCCCCCTTGTATATACACCATGGAATACTATTCAGTCATAAGAAAGAATGAAATTACGTCTTTTGCAGCAACTTGGATGGAACTGAAGAACATCATCCTATGTGAACTGACACAGGAGCAGAAAACCAAACACCACATGTTCTCACTTACAAGTAGGAGCTAAACTAAGGACCTGCAAAGGCATGGAGAATTGTATAAGGGACACTGGAGACTCAAGAATGGGAGGAGGGGGAAGGTCGACAAATCCCCTGTCGGGTATGGTGTGCACAGGGGGGGATGGTGGGGACACTGAAAGACCAGACTTCTTTGCCACTATACAATGCAGCCATGTGACCAAATCTATGTGTGCCTGCTAAATCTACGAAAAAATAAATAAATAAAACTCCGTACCGACAAATGTAAGTCGCAGAAGGATGACAATATGGCAGCTAACATTTATCACACCCTTCCATGGTTTTCTCCATCTTAGATGGAGAAATATCTTAGAGAAAACAAGTAGAAACACTTCCAGATCACTTATGAGGAGTGTAACGCCTTGATACCAAAACCAGGAAAGGACAGGGCAAGGAAGGAAAATGACAGGGCTAGGTGACCCACCAGCCCAGAGACAAACATCCTGAAGTATCAGCAAATGGAATTCATGTTTAAAAAAAGATAATAGGTGAGGTGTGGTGGCTCAGCACTTTGGAAGGCCAAGGTGGGAGGGTGGCTTGAGCCCAGGAGATCGAGACCAGCTTGGACAACATAGCGAGACCCATCTCTACAAAAAGTCAAAAAGTTGTCTTGGGTTGGAGATGCACACCTGTGCACTTGTCCCAACTACTTGCGAGGCTGAGGCTAGTGGTTCACTTGAGCATAGGAGTCTCACCATTGCACTCCAGCCTGGGTGACAAAGCAAGACTCCAAGCCAAAAAACAAACAAACAAACAAATAAATATAATAAATAAATAGAATAAAAAATATAACACATCACAATCAAGATGGGTTTATCCCAAGAATGCAAGGTTAGCTTAACATTAGGGAATCAAGTAAGGTTATGTCTCAGGAGGAAGGAAAAACCACAGCTGTGTCCCCATGGAGTGCCACATGGCAGTGACAACAAGGAGCTGAAGCTTCATGTTGTCCGACAGGGACATCCTGACAAAAACTGTGGAACAGAAAAGCCAAGTGCCAAGGACACACACGGTGGGATCCCATTTAAACTGATTCAAAAGCTGATAAGGCCAAGCCACATGTCACTCTGTTTTGGTAATATTAGGAAGAAATGCAAAGATTATAAACTAGAACTGAGGATAATGGCCACCTCCCAGAGTAAGGAAGAATGGTGTTGGGGAGAAGAAGCGTACAAGGCTCATGGGTGTTTTCTTATTACATATTCCTTAAAATGCACATATATCTTATACATCCTTTTTTGATCGGCTGAAATAGTTTGTAAAAAGAATTTCCAAAAACCCATCTATGTCTTTTTATTATGACTCTTAGCATAGAATCCAAACTTTTCTGCCACAGCCTTCAAGCCCACCAGACTGAACTGGGCTCTTGCTTCTTCTCATATCTTATTAATACTTCCCGGATCACCAACCCTTAGTGGCTTCTGGTCTGCTTCTCAGTCACACCAAGCACATCCTGCCACAGGGCCTTTGGATTTGCTGTTCCCACTGCTTGGAAATGCTCTTCCACCTGACCCTCCTCAGTGAGGACCTCGCTGACCACCCTATGTAAGATACCACCCTATGTAAAATATCCTCTCCCTCACACATCTACTCTGGAGCTCCCTGCTCGGTTCCTTGATGACATGCCTTCCTGTGGATGGATGACAGGGAATCACAGTCTATAATAATCTCACTTCTGCTTTTTATCGGCTTCCTGTCTTCCCATCAGAGTGTAAATTTCTCTGAAAGAAGGTTCTTGTTGGCTTTGTTCCTTGATGCATGCCCAGCCCCCACATCGCAAACTGGGAACTTAGGTACTCAATAAATATTTATAGAGCAAAGAGGTGACTCTCTGGAAAGCTTAAAAGTTTAACCCACATCTCATGTCAATGAGGGGAAATTCCCAGTCCAAGGTTGGCCCTGAAGGGGTGAGGACGAAGAAAAGATAAATTTCAGGAAGACCTGGATGCCCAAATCTTGGGTCCGTGTGCAAATGTTCGCTGGCAGCATGGGAGACGTGCCCAGAATAAAAGCAATTTCCTTTGTGACCCGAGAAGGTGACTGTATCGGTATTCCCTGGTGGGGCTGCAGGTCTCCGTGGGGCCCTGGTCCTCTTGGGCAGAAGTCAGCAGGAGGGTGTGGGAGCCTGAGCCAGGCTCCCCAGCCTGGGCAGGGGTTCTCCCCCCCCCAGCAGACAGAGCCCTCAGGGAGGGGCCGAGCCCCGGGGAAGGAGGGCCTGGC
This sequence comes from Cephalopachus bancanus, assembly GCA_027257055.1. NCBI lineage: Eukaryota > Metazoa > Chordata > Mammalia > Primates > Tarsiidae > Cephalopachus > Cephalopachus bancanus. The sequence continues at coordinate 355,707 of JAPVLO010000272.1, forward strand.
TCCACCTGGCTGGGACCTGCATGGATCCATTACTGCTAGCCCACACCTGGATGGAGTCTTGTGAACTCGCTTGTAAAGACAACAACAGACACAAAATGAAACAACACAAAGTAGAGGTGCACCGGCTGACACGGAGCAAAGGGCTGACACGGAGCAAAGGGCTGAGGCGTGGACAGCCCAACCTTCTCCCACGGAACAGCCTAGAAACCAGGGGTCTGGCCCTTGCGTGGCCGCTGAGCTCTGTGGAGGCCCTGGAAGGTGCGTTCCAGCAGTGCTCAGCCCAGTGGGTATCCGTGGGAGGCAACTGGCAGCGCGACCAGCCCCTGCGACAAAGAGGCCCCTTGACCCTTCTCTACGCCAACCTCCTCCTGCCAAGCCCCACAACTGGGAAAGGGATCCTGGTTCCGCGCGCAGACACCGGGCTGTGCCACATTCACAGCACAAAGGAGGAATTCAGCGGGGCTCTCGGCCAGGGGCCAGCCCTCGGTCACTTTTATCACCGAGCTCCAGTCCCAAGCAGTGGGGGTGGGAAGAAAGACCCTGAGCCACCGAGGCCCTGGCTCCTGTTCCATGCGAGCAAGCTGCCAGCCCCCTCCCCACGGACTAAGGTCAAAGGCTGCCAGGCTCCTGTTTCAGCCGAGCACCCAGGATCTTTTAGATTGTGCACCTGGGAAAAACAAAAAGCGACGTGTGAATGAGACAGAAAGGGAGGAGGGGAGGGCCACCTCGCTGGAGAGGGCCATGGGAAAAAGAAGGCCAGGTCGTCATCACCATACGAGTCACAGTGCAGTCCCAGCGGCCGCTGACACTTGGCACGAATCAGGCCCCTTTTCACACTCGCTGATCCTCCAGACAGGGTACGTCACTCGCCCGAGGTTACACAGCTCACAATCAAACCCATCCAACTTGGAAGTCCGCCTACGAGGCTGAGTCCCTGGGGGCCACCCTGGGGTTTCCGGGTGATGCCCAGAGGCATTTCATCATGGCAGCCCGAGGGGCGACAGGTGAACAGTTCTGTTAAAATGACTTTTGAAGATTCTGACTAAAACAATTCCCGGGCCCTGCTGCATGTGTGCCAGGGGCCCATGGACGCACGAGACAGCCTTTCACAGTCCAGCAGGGAGACGGGGGACTCTTCCTCACGGAAGAGAAGTCAAAGTCAGGGAAAGAGCAGGCGTCTATCATATGCCGACTCTGGGCCAGGCCCTCTGTGCTCTTCCATGCAGAATCATTCCATAGTTATGAGTTCCATTTCACAGGCAAGGACACTGAGGTTCAGAGAGGTAGACTAACCTTCCCACAGTCACACAGCTAGTACAAAGCAGGGATAAGGTATGCCTGCCTCTAAAAGCCAGGCTTTTAAATGCCAAGCAGTACTGCTAAAATGGGGCATGTCTGACAGGCCTACAAAGAGTGAGGAATTCAATGTGAGGAGAGCCGGGAGAAGGAAGACAGGCAAGCAGCTCTACAGCCCTGATATATATTATATATTTTCCTGATAAAATGGACAGAGGTGGGGGTAACAGTACCTCCTTCATATAATCACTGGGTAGAATAAGTGAGTTCAATTGTGTAAAGCACCTAGTGTTTGCCCAGCACACAGTCAGAGCCCTGTCTGTGTCCTGGTGGTTGGAGGCCAGCTGACGGCCAGCTGGTGTAAGTGAACTTCCCGTGGGTGGAGACCGGGGAGTACGAGGCTACGGGGTATTTGAGGAGGAGGGTTCAGCCTGAGGAATCCCACAGGGATGGGAAGGTGGGCATCTTCCACGACTTGCAGAGAAAAGAAGCAGCTTCCCTCCCCTACTCCAAATACAAGATGTCAGTGAATTTTATAAGGCCTGACATCACCAGGCTCCTCACTAATCTGTTTAAGTGTTGGTGAAATTAAGGAAGACAAGTTCATTCTGAAGCCTCCAGGGGCTGTAAACAGAAGGAGCAGGTTAATGAACCACGCATCTCTTCTTGAGGAGCTGAGACACAATGTCTTCCTCCGAGCAGGTGGCTGGCGTGCTGCCTTATTTAGAAGGCTGGCACCAGGGACCCGGTCACCTTCAATATTTCTCAGGAAGTGTGACATCTCTGTGTCTTCCTCTGCCAGGACAGCATTGGGAGGCACAGAGCAGAAGCCAGACCGTCTGTCACCGTCAACCCAAAGTGAGTCTGACACCGTGAGCCTTCTCCAGGCTCTGGCCTGCCCATGGCCCCCCACCCCAGCAAAAACAAGGCTAAGCACGGGTGCTGGTCATCAGCTGGCCCCCGCCCTCATCTTCCCGTTCCCCAGCACACACTGACTATGGCTGGGCACACACACACTAGGTGCTTTATGCGACTTAGCTCATTTATTTTCAATAATCATATAAAGGAGGTGTTATTATTATCCCACCTCTGTCAATTTTTTTTTTTTTTTTTGAGTTGGAGTCTTACTCTGTCGCCCAGACTGGAGTGCAGTGGCCGCTCCCGGCCACCGCAGCCTCGACCTGCTGGGCTCCGGCGATCCTTCTGCCTCAGCCTTCCAAGTAGCCGGAATTACAGGCGCGTGCTACCACGCCCGGCTGATTTTTTGATTTATTGTAGAGATGAGGTCTCGCTGCCCAGGCGGGTCTCGAACCCCGCGGGCTCAGGCAATCCACTCACCTCAGCCTCCCAAAGGTGTGGGATTACAGGCTGAGCCACCGAGCCCGGCTATACCTCTGTCTATTTTATCAGGAACACACGGAGGCACAGACAGGTTGGGAAACTGGCCCAAAGTCTCAGCATAGTGTGTGGTGGCCCCTGTCCACAAAGCCTTCTGTTCAGACCATCCTCGTCCCCAGGGAGTGGCCAGTCTTTCAGCCCAGCTTGATTCTCAAAACCTCAGGCCGAGCAAAAGTCTGGCAATAGGGCTGGGCGGGCGGCTTCTGTGGCTTACCCACTGGGGAGAGAGAGAGAGATGGTCAAAGCAGACAAAGGCCTGGTCCCCATAGCCCTCACAGACAAGCAGCCTAGCAGGGTAAATTCTCCAGAATGGCAGAATAAAAGACGCAATGGACTGGGGTAGTGATTTTACAAATGGTGGTCAGGCACGTGATCACCAGGAAAGTGATATTTGAGCAAAGATTTGGAGGACGTGAGAGAGAGAAGAACATTCTAGGCAGAGAGAAGAACATTCTAGGCAGAGAGAATCACAGAATAAGGCCCTGAGGCCGGCTGGCACCTCTTGGCAGTTTCCGGAACCATAAAGCGAAAAAAACCAACGAGTTTATACATGAGGGTCTTGACCCCAGTGCCCGGCAGAGAAGAGCCACCCTGAACGTGCTAGTCATGATTTGCAGACTGAGGAGGTAGGTGGGGGCCACCCATCTTCCTGGAGGCCCAGAGGGGTCCAGCTCAGGGCTCTTTACCCCGTGTTTCCTGGAACCTGGGGACAGGTGTGTGGCAGGCTGAATTCTGGTCCCCAGAGTCTCTGGGTCCTGCTCCCTGCGATCTGTGACTGTTTCCTTACATGGCAAAAGTGCTTTTCAGGTGTGATTAAGGATCTTGAGGTGGAGAGAAGGACCCTGGATTATCTGGGTAGGTCCATTTTAATCATATGTGTCCTTAGGAGCTGGCAGCAAAAGGCCAGAAGAGGAAGCGGAGATGGGTTCACAGAGGCAGGAGGCTGGAGTGGGGTGGAGAGGGGTCCCGAGTCGAAGATGAAGGCAGCCTCTAGAGGCCAGGAGAGGCAGGGAACGGATGCTGCCTGGAGCCCCCCCAAGGAACCGGCCCTGCTGGCAATCTGACCTTAGCCCGAGAGGCTGATCTTGGACTTGTAATCGCCAGAACTGCAGGATGACAGACGCATGTTGCTTTCAGCCACCATGTCCGGGGCTGTGACAGCAGACCCTGAAAGTGCACACAGGCAGCCCTCCTGTCACACCTGGATGCAGCCCCTGTTTCCTTGCCCAAACGCAGGTGTGACGGGGCCAGGCTCCTTAGTCCTGATCAAACCAATCCCTAGGCCGAGTTTGCACCCATTCCCCGTGCAGGCAAGGTAGCCCTGCCCAATCAGGTTTGCATTTTAACCCAGGATTCCACCCATGAGCCAAGTGTGTGCTTGTTCCAACTTCACTGGGACAATAAGCCACGATAAGGGCATTGTTGGGCCTGAGTCGGCAGGTACCCCCTTTCTGGGCGCCCGAGAACACAGCTCCAAAGTCCTGATGTCGGAGCAAGCTGAAGTTGATTTTAAGGGCTCATGATATGAGGGCGTTGAAACCAAAACCAGAGGCACGTGAGGCTGAGTCCCGCAGAGGCAGCCTCTGTCTCCAGCCTTTTATTAGACCGGCCTGATCTGGAGATTAGGATCCGGCTGGGGAAAGTGTGTCCTGCCCATATCTGGACATTTCTTTTTTAGCCGCGGTAATGCTGTCTCTCAGAACCGGTTCCCAAACCCGCTGCCAAGGCTCCCTTGGGTTTCACAGAGTCTGCCCAGCCCTCCTCACCCCCTCCTCACCTCACACCTGAGGGTCCTACTTGAAGCATCTTAGCCAGAGCTGTTTCCTGGAACTCTGAGTCTCCTTCCTGCCTCAGAGTTTTACAAAGTCACTTGTCACACTTGGTTCTTCTCCCAGTGGTTCCATTTTGGACTCGTAGCAACAATGCTGAACATTCTCCTAAGTGCCATTGTGCTGGGTACTTTCTATGCAGTTATTGTTATTGAGTACTTATTATTAGGATGAATTTTATGTATCATTCTACCTTATTGTTTTTATTTCATTTATATTTTAAATATTCACTTATTAATAATTTATATGTACATTCATTTAATTTTTGCACACATTTATGAATAAACTTAATAATATTTTAATTTACTACTTATTATTTATTGTCCTGTTTAAATTTCCCAAGAGCCTCGTAACAAAGTTTCAGCCCCATTTCACAGATGAGAAGCGTGACGTTCAGAGAAGTTAAGCAACTTGCTTGAAGTCATACAGCGAGTGGGCATAGCAGAGATTCAAGCTAGACACCAACACCAGAGCCAGCACACCCCACCACCCAGTGCCTCCCAGTGCCCCGACTTCCATGGAGAGAGCTGTCCCCATGGCCTGCCAGGTGGAAACCCTCCCCTTGGGTCAGGAGGTAAAATTCCTCTTCCTCAGAGTCGTTTTCCCTTCATAGAAACCAACTCCCTGTGTGAGTCACTCAGTCCCTGCAACGCTGATACGCATCTGGCTGTGTTGTAAATAATTGACGCTGAGATGTTTAATCATAAAACTGGAATGAAGGTTAAGATGGGGTGGCCCGCAGGAGAGAGACGGGGATTAAGGACCTGCAGTAACACGGAGAATGAAGAGTGTAAACCTGGGTCTGGCTAGCCCTGAAGACCGGCCCCTGGAAGGTCCAGTGAGGGTTCGCTGGGGCTGCGGTCACCAGCATCACAGCCAGGGACTCAACAGAAATGTGTTTTCTCAGTGCTGGAGGCTGAAGTATGGGATCAGCCTTCTGAGGCTGGTCTTCTGAGCAGAACTGGTTCCTTTGAGGCCTCTCTCCTGGGCCTGTAGACACTGCCTTCTCCCTGCATCCTGCCATGGCTGTCCCTCTGTGCCTCTGTGTCCTAATCTTCTCTCTTTTTTTTTTTTTAATTTTTTGAGTCAGGGTCTCACTCTGTCATCCAGGTTAGAGCACAGTGGCATGATCACAGCTCACCACAGCATCGAACTTCTGGGCTCAAGCCATCCTCCAGCTTCAGCCTTCCAAGTAGCTGGAACTACAGGTGTGCACCACCACGCCTGGCTAATTTTTGTGCTTTATTTTATTTTATTTTTTTGAGTTGGAGTCTCACTCTGTCACCCAGACTGGAGGGCAGGGGTCGCTCTTGGCCATTGCAGCCTCAACCTGCTGGGCTCCGGCGATCCTTCCACCTCAGCCTTCCAAGTAGCTGGAACCACAGGCGCGCGCTACCATGACTGGCTAATTTTTTGATTTATTGTAGAGATGAGGTCTCGCCACGTTGCTCAGGCGGGTCTCGAACCTGCGGGCTCAGGCAATCCACTCACCTCAGCCTCCCAAAGCACGAGATTACAGGCTGAGCCACTGAGCCCGGCTTTGTGCTTTTTTTAGAGACGAGGTCTCTCTATGCTGTCCAGGCTGGTCTCGAACTCCTGGGCTCGAGCAGTCCTCCCTTCTTGGCCTCCCAAAGTGTTGGGATTACAGGCATAAGCCACCATGTCCACCTCTAATCTCTTCTAATAAGGACACCAGTGGTGATGGATTAGGGCCACCCATGAGACTTTACTCCACCATAACCCCCTATGTAAAGGCTCTATCTTCAAATACAGTCCCATCCTGAGGAACTGGGGTAGGACGTCATCACAGGCATTTTGTGGGGGCTCTTTCTACCCACAACACGGCCTGCGCTTGCTTGGCTTGATCCCTTCTTCACAAGACCTGCCCTCCACCGAGGGCTCAGCCTCCAAGGTGCTTTTCACACATCCTGTCCCTTGCGACTCCCAGCAGTCTGGGAGGGAAGCACTACCCTCTCACCTCAGAGAAGTTGAAGCAGCATATCAGCGCACAGGATGGAACTAAATCCCACTCTGTCCGGCGGCAGTGAGAGTGTAACGTCGTTCTCCTGGGTTAAGGAGTGAGTGTGTTACCCACGTGCAGTGTACAGTGCCGCCAGGACATGTCACGGCAGGAAGGAGGACTTTCAGATCCCCGCAACCCGGGGCTGGCCCTCCCCAAGTGTTCAAGTCTCTGGGAACCAAGGAAGACACTTGACTTCTTGCAGCCCACGGGTCCTACAGAAGTGGCCTCATCGGCCACAGAGAAGCCTGGTGAAACTTTTGAGCTGGAAGTGCCCGTGCAGAGGGCTCAGAGGGCACACCTCGGTTGTCTTCCTCCCCACATCCTGATCTATAAAGGCTGATCGGGACCCAGCTGCAGGCCAGGGATGGCGCTGGCTTCCTCTGGGAGACACCAGTGACACCTGGCTGAGGGAGAGGCCCTGGGGGGCACAGCCCACCTTCAAGCACACAGAGCCTGCTCACCGTTTCTGCTCCCACCTGTGTTGGAGAAAGAAAAGAAGGAGGTGCTGACTCACTAGTGTGACGCTCTGGTTGTGGGGTGGCTTCATTTCACCTGCCCATGGTTCCCAATGTCTTTCCCTTTCCTCCATGGTAAGTAAATGGAGGCTTAGCTTTCCACAGTTTCCTGGGATAAAGTCAGCACTGCCGCCTCTCAGGTAGCTAGTTAGCTATTCTGCATGGCTAAGGTCTGGCCAATGGGACATAAGCACATTCAGGAAGGGTCCATAATAGCATCTAGGACACATCTCATCTCCCCCTTCCTTCTTCCTGGTGATTACAGTGCAGATGTGACAGCTGGAGCCCCAGCGCCCTACTGGAGCATGAGGTAGAGAATGGCAGAGCAACAAGATGCACAGAAGCTGGGTTCCTAATGATCACAGAACTGCCCCTGCAGCCCTGGACTGCTGACCTTGGACTCTGTTTACATTTTTTTTTTTCTGAGTTGGAGTCTCACTCTGTCACCCAGACTGGAGTGCAGCGACCACTCCCAGCCACCACAGCCTCGACCTGCTGGGCTCCGGCGATCCTTCCGCCTCAACCTTCCAAGTAGCCGGAATTACAGCCATGCGCTACCACGCCCGGCTGATTTTTTTATTTACTGTAGAGATGAGGTCTCGCTGCCGAGGCGGGTCTCGAACCCGCGGGCTCAGGCAATCCACTCACCCCAGCCTCCCAAAGGCGCGGGATTACAGGCTGAGCCACCGAGCCCGGCTCTGTTGACATTTAATAAAAGAAAGGTTGATCTTATTGAATCTGCTTTCCTTTTTTGGTCACCTGTGGCTAAGCCCACCCAGGCAGGCTGAGAGGCTCACAGCTGTGGGAGACAAGGGGCAGCGGGTTGTGTGCAGATGCCACAGGAAAAGGCACGAGATTTCCGAGGGGGCAGAGAAAGAGAGCCAACTCTGGCGACAGAGACACAGGGAGGTCAGGGAAGCGGAGAACTGGGCGGCTGCCGGCAAGGGCTCTGGTGTGCGCCTCAGCGACCCTGCTCAACTAGCTGTCCCTTACACCCCTTAGGGCTCAGTTTCCTCATCTGTAAAACGGCAGTGAGGACACCATCCCGAAGAGAGAATCCCCAGAGAGAGGGCCTACAAATGCAGCGCTGGTGGGGATGCAATCTCTGCAGGAGCGACGTGAGAGTTGCATGCGGGGTTTTGGACTGAGTCTCAGCAGAGGCAGGGGCAGAGGACCGCCTGGACAGGGGCTCCTCAGTCAGGGAGGCCGGGAGCCCAGGACGGGCAGGGTCCGGAGGTCACAGGAGGAGGTGCCAGCCAGGGAGGTGCGCCCAGAGAAGCTCAGAGGACACCGTCGTTGCGCCTGCCGGGCAGCCACACCCATCTGCCGGGAACAGCAGGGGTCTCCGCGAGACCCCTCCCTGGTTGGCCCGGACTCCGGGGGGCGGGCTCATGGCCAGGTCTGGCCAATCAGGGCGTCCCACACTTCCGGGCACCGCGACGACCCCAGAATGAATGGGCACGTGACTCGCGCTGGCCAATGACTCTCCAGTTTCAAGACTCCTTGGAATTGCTGAGAGCCTCTCTTCCTCCGCAGGTGCAGCGAAGGGCCGCGCGCAGAGAAGAGCCGGCCTGGGAATGAATGACCCAGCAGAGCCAGAAGGCAGAGAGTGAGTCCTCAGAGTGCAAACCCGGTCTGGCTAGCCCTGAAGGCCAGCCCCTGGAAGGTCCGGTGAGAGGGCTCTTCTTGATGTGGGGTTTTCTGTCCCTTGCGATAGCCAGAGTCCTAGAACGGCGGGACCGAAGAGGAATTCTGCTCAACCCATATCTTTGGAAATCTGCACAACGCCCTGGTGCCAACTGGCTGAATTGATAAATGATTTGAAATTAGGCTGTTATTGTTTTTAATAGACATACTGTTTATACATCTCGCATATCCCTTTAAAGCAGAAAACAGGAAATTAAAAAAATATATATGTAGGAGTAAATGGTCATCTGACTACCAGTCTGATCATAGCTTACTATAGCCTTGAACTCCTGGGCTCAAGAGAACCTCCTTCCTCAGCCTCCCCAATAGTTAGAACTACAGGCACGTGCCACCATGCCCGGCTAGTTTTGTTGTATTTTTTTTGTAAAATCGGGGGCGGGTGGGGTGTCTTGCTGTGTTGTCCATGCTGGTCTCAAACTCCTGGCCTAAAGACATCTTCCTGCCTCAGCCTCCCAAAGTGCTGGGATTACAGGTGTGAGCCACTGCACCTGACTCTGGCTAACAGTCTGGAAGCACTTAATTTAATGAAATTAATTTTTAGCCGGGCTCAGTGGCTCAGCCTGTAATCCTGCGCCTTTGGGAAACTGAGGTGAGTGGATTGCCTGAGCCTGCGGGTTCGAGACCTGCCTGGGCAACTTGGCAAGACCTCATCTCTACAATAAATCAAAAAAATTAGCCGGGCGTGGTAGCGCGCGCCTGTAGTTCCGGCTACCTGGGAGGCTGAGGCGGAAGGATCACTGGAGCCCAGCCGGCGAGGCTGCGGTGGCCGGTAGCGGCCACTGCACTCCAGTCTGGGCGGCAGAGTGAGACTCCAACTCAAAAAAAAAAAAAAAATTAATTCTTCACACACCCCATCACAGTGGTGTATTGGTAAACTGGCATTCGCTCTCTCTCCCACTCCCTCTCTCTTTCTCTTCCCCCTCCCCACACACAGAACCCCAGTTTGTAGCAACTGCCACTGCCAATTTCTGTGGGGTAAATACTCCCCCCACAGCACAGTCAAGCTACCAACCTGATGTCAATGAACTCAGACGGGAAGGGAGGGCACAGCTGGCTGCTGGGACATGGCAAGGGCCAGCAGTGGACAGCTTTGCTGTTCACACCCCAAGCAGGGGACGTGTGTGAGGCTGTCCACTGAGGCACTGTCCGTGGCGGCAGGGGTGGGAGGCGGTCTGGGTGTCCATGGGTGGGGGTGGGTGGCTGGATGAACTGGACGCACGCACACCACGTGGTGCTGTGTGGCCGTCACACTGACGAGTGAGACACACTCACAATAATGTGGTGGATATCAAAACTCAGGGCTGTGGCCGGCCCGCTTCTTGCAATGAGGGGCAGGGGCTCTTTCGTCTCCATGACGCCACCCTGCTGCAGGGCTCTGAGGACCCACACATAATTGATACTCTCAACTCGTCTCAGAGAAAGTCCAGCCAGGACTGCTCGGGCTTCTTTCCCGCAAGCCATGTCTCCCGGGATCCTCCTGGGTTGAGGCCCAGGCAGCAGACCCTCTGGGAGCCGGGCTGTATGCTCAGACTGCCTGAGATTGGGATCAAGCTCTGTACCTACTAGCTGTAGAACCCTGGGCAAGCTCTTTCCCGAGTCTCAGAACAGGGGTGACGTGAGGACAGAGTGACATGTGACGTGTCAAGCACCAGCATGGAGTAAGCACACAACTCAAGGAAGAGTCGATGAGTCAGGGAAGGAGCTAGAACACTCTAGAGGGCGAGGGCAAAAACCAGTTCCTTTGAGGTATATTAGGAGGGTGGACCAGAGGGTGTGCATGGGAACAAACTTTGGGAACAAAAGAGTCCCAATAAATACAAGCTCAGGAAAATAAAATGGATAAGTCAGGATGAGACAGAACACAATGCCATCCATGGACATTAGACAGACATACGCTCAGAACCACAGCAAGCAAGGCATATGTTAGACATATTAGGATGGTGTCCCTGGAGAGAAAAGGGAAAACAGGTGGGAGAGGAGAGGAAAAGGAAGTCAAATAATAACAATAAGAAAACAAGAGGGTGGCGCCGCATGGGCTGGGGATAGTGATGTGTCACAAACTGGGGGTTGGATCAGCCCAATCCTCTGAGCAGAGGCCCAGAGCCTCCCAAGCCCACAGAGAAATGTTGCTCTCCCAGTGCCACCACAGCCTAGGCACAAGGAGCCACAGAGCGGTCACAAGGTGGCCAGTGCAGCCCCAAGGTGGATGTGGCAGGAACGGGCTGAGCTCCACTGGGCGGCCTGACAACAGTGACATCCAGGTTGCTGTCAGATGGGCTTCGCTTTACACAGAAGCTGAGCCATCCACTGAGCAGCCACAGGTCACGTGTGTGTGGCTCTGAGCACCTGAAACGTGGCTGGTCTGCACCAGCATGAGCTGTGGTAGTGTCCCACTCACACCAGGTTCCAAGACTGACTAGGACAACAGGAATATGTCACGAACATTTTTACGTGAATTACGTGTCGAGATGACCTATTTTGTATATACTGAGTTAAAGAAAGTATATGGATGCCAGGTGTGGTGGGTCATGCCTGTAATCCCAGCGCTTTGGGAGGCCCAGGCAGGAGGACTGCTTGAGCCCAAGAATTCAAGACCATCCTGGACAACAGAGTGAGACCTCGTCTCTACAAAAAAATCAAAAGATTAGTGTGTGCCTGTAGTCCCAACTACTCAGGAGGCTGAGATGGAAGGATCGTGTGAGCCCAAGAGGTCGAGGCAGCAGTGAGCTATGATGGTGCCACTGCACTCCAGCCTGGGTGACAGAGTGAGACGCTGACTCAAGAAAGTAAAAAGTATATTATTAAAATTAATTTTGCTCATTTCTTTGTCCTTCTTAAAAAGATGTGGCTCAGGAAATCTAAAACTGTATACAGGGCTTGAATTTTATCTCTGTTGGGAAGTGCTGCCGTAGGACGTGAGCTCTTGAGGGAGGGAACTTTTGTCATTTTTGTTCACTGCTTTCTCTCATCCTAGAACAAGCCTGGCACATGCAGGAGGAGCTTAATAAATGCTTGTTGAACGAATGAACGGCACAATGTAGTGGTATAATGGAATTGAGTGGGTAGTCAATGTAGTGGGAGAGTGAAAAATACACAGATTTGGGAGTCTATGGATGTGGGTTTAGTTAACGTCACCTCCTCATCTGGAGGCATAAGATGCTGCTGACTTCCCAGGATGCTTCTGGGGGTGCAGGCCCAGCATGGGACTGCTGCACCATGAGCCGGCGGTGTTATTGCTGTGGGAACCTGGGAGAGCCGGGAGGCCAGAGGACTTGCCGAAGGACCGTGGCTATCCTGGGCATGTGAATGAGAACCCCACTAGGCGCCAGCCTCTGACCTGCTGCTAAGAGATTTGTCCCCAAACAGAAGGGCCTTTGTCACTCACTGCTGGAACCGCAGCCAGTCTCCCCACTAGGAGAGGCAGTAGCAGCTTGGAGAGGGAGACTGAGAGCCGGCATCGGGTGTGTGACTGGGGACTCGGGGAGGTACCTCCATGGCCACCTGGAACAGCCCTAACTTAGGAACCTTGGATTGACCGGGCAGGCTATTCTGTGAGCTTCTCAGGCTCTTTCCAGGGAAGAAATTACTGTTGCAAAGCGTATCCATGTATCAGAGGTGTTACACAGGGACACAGAGGCCCAGGGAGGAGGAAGTGGCAGTGATGGTGGCAGTGATACCCAGTAGGGGTCTCCAGGGCCCCAGGGAGGGAGGGGGGATGGGGATGGGGAATGCTCTGGGTCAGTGACAGCTCATCATCTGTCAACACAGGTGAAAATCTGATAAGCAACGGACTCCGCTGAGAAGGGCTGCTCATGCTCTATTGCTGTGATAAACTGCCACTATTTTAGTGGCTTAAAGCAACACAGATTTATGATCTTACAGCTCTGGAGGCCAGAAGTCTAAAATCAAGGTGTCAGCAGGGCTGCATTCCTTCTGGAGGCTTCTTGGGAGAAACCCATTTCCTTGGTTTTTCCGGCTCAAGAGGCCGCCTGCACTTCCCAGCTCCTGGCCCTGTTCCTCCATCGTCAAAGGCTGTCCCTGCGACATGTGCTTATCGGCTCATCTTCTCTGCCTCCAGGCTGCCTCCTCCCTCCGGGGTCTATGTCATGCCCACCTGGACAACCCAGGCTCATCTCCCGTCTCTAGATCCTTGACTCCATCACACCCACAAAGGCCCTTTTAACATGTCATAATGCGGTCACAGGTTCTGGGATCAGGATGGGGACATTTTGGGTGGGGGCATTCCCTAGCCTACTGTGAGGGCCGTAGACACAATCCTGCATAATTTTGTTTTTTTTGAGTTGGAGTCTCACTCCGTCACCCACACTGGAGTGCAGTGGCTGCTCCCGGCCACCTCAGCCTCGACCTGCTGGGCTCCGGCGATCCTTCCACCTCAGCCTTCCAAGTAGCCGGAAATACAGGCGCACGCGACCATGCCTGGCTAATTTTTGATTTATTGTAGAGATGAGGTCTTGCCAAGTTGCCCGGGCGGGTCTCGAACCCGCGGGCTCAGGCAGTCCACTCACCTCGGCCTCCCAAAGTGCTGGGATTACAGGCTGAGCCACTGAGCCCGGCCAATCCTGTATAATTTAAAGGGAATTTGCTGGTTTTTCATGGACTGTCCCCTAGGATAAGAGTCCCTCCTCTGACGGCTAAGTGCACGGCTCTGAGAGTTTCAGGTGGGCTTAGAGATAGACGATGTGTGTCAGATTACAAGCTGGGGGCACGGTCCATTTTGCAAGAGGGCCTTCTGCTTTCAAAAACATCCTCAATCTGTGCTAAGAACTGAAGGCTTACATGCCCCAAAGGCTTACTCCCAGCCTGGACGGCCTTGTTTAATCATGAAGCAGCCATCATCATCCCCACGCTGCAGACACAGACACTCAGGGAAGTTCCCTAATTTGGCCAAAGTCTCCTGTTAATGAGTAGCAGAGTGCGGCTGTCAACTAAATAGTGAGTTCAGGTCCCTCCTCTCATCCCCTCTAAAATCCTGCCTCTCTCCCACCCCTAAGCCCACTCCGAAAGAAGCGGAGTTTAACCCTCTACGCGTCACTTCCAGGAACAAGGCACTCCTTTGTCTCACAGCAGAAGCAGAGGTTTGCTGACGACAGAAAGACGACAGGAAGGAGAGGGTTGTCCCAGCCCCTCAGTGGCTAAGACGAACATCGATGTCTTCAGGAACCAGTGTCTTAAGTAGCAGCCAAGGGTCAAGGCGGAATGTGGAGACAGGGCCTTTCTGCCACCCTGGCTCAGCCCCACGCCCCAGGGCTCACTGCCTGAAGCCCTGGCCCACGTCCAAGGACTCTGCCCTCTCTGAGCTGTGCTGCGTCAGGGGCTGAGATTCAACCCACAAGCTGAGAGGCTTACTCAGGTCCCAGGCACTGAGCGGCAGGCTCTGCACATCATCTTGTAAATTGAATCATGGCCACACTCCCTGGCTGCTATCTCATCCCCTCACTGTAGGAGAAGGGAAGGGTGTAAGACCACAGGCTTGTAACCAGCGCTGTCTAGATTCAAACCCAGATCATCCCCCTGAAGGCTCCGTGGTGGGTGTTGCAGTCTCTGGAGCATCGGTGGGCATTCCTGTTATGTCCCTGTCCCCTCAGGCTGGGAGCTACATCACCATCATCTCTACCCTTTGGGGGGATTTAGACCCAAAAGATAAACTGAGGGATCGTAACTGCAGACCTCTTGGCATAGACTGGACTTACTGAAGCAAAGGACGCCAGAGGGGTGAGGGGCAGCAGAGCTCAAGATTGCTCCCTGTGCCTGGAGAAACTTCCAAGCTGAACAACAACTACAATAATAATAATAATAACATCAGCTGCTCTTTCCCAAGGGCCCCCTATGAGCTGGTCACGGATGGTGCTGTCTGGTGAGGGTGGGCCCTGGGGGCAGGAGTAAGATGCCTTCCTCCAGACGCTCATTCAACAAACACCAACACACCAGCAACAGGCCAGGTGCTGGGGACACGCAAGGAGCATCTCAGGGAAGGACCAGCACCAGATCCCCTCAGGTATGCCCTCTCTTCACAAGAATCTAAAGCCAAATGGGGAGGCCCCAAACAGGTAAACGGAGAGATGTTTCCTGTTTTCAGAAAAGGAAATGGACCCCTCAAATAGGGTGCCTCTGTCTCAAGTGCCTCCCAGTGGGGTTCTCAGGAGGTCCCCGAGACAGCCAAGATGGGCTGGGGAAGCCAGGCCACCTGGGACTACCTGGATGAGGGCTTAGTTGATGGCGGCCAGGCCGTGGGCTAGCCCAGCGACCAGGTCTCTTACTCTGGGTCTGAGGCTGGGCGTGGCCAGGCCCAGTCAATCAGTTATTCCTATTTCCCAGGGGGGCGGGGCCTTGGTCCAGGCAGAACCAATGAGGCTCGGTTCTTTAATACTGGGCAGGGAGACTCCTCTGTCCCTGGGTCTGCAGGAAGGACAGGATGCAGCCTGGAGCTGCTGGTGGCCACCTTGTCACCGCAAGAGGGGAGGCTGTGTGAGGAGGAGGACAGCGTGGAGGATACAGGAGCCCAGGTGGGGAGCGAGACAGACCCCAAGGACGCCACTTCACTCAGGAACCAGCTAGACGTGAACCAATAAATACCCACTTTTGCTTTATGAAAAAATGTAAGATGAAATACATAATGGCTAAAATAACAAAACCAGAACAAAACGGGCCAGTGGCCCCAACCCTCCGTTTCTGCACAAGCTTAGTACCGACAGAGCCAGCGGCGGTGGCCACCCACCACACACGCATCCTCTCAGCTCTCGCAGTCAGCCCTCAAAAGTGGGAGTTCTGGAACCAGGACCAAGAGTCAAGGCCTGGATCCCGGGGTTATTCGACCTCCTTCCTTGGCCAGGATGTTTTGAGGGTGACCGTTCGGGTCACCCACTAAGAGAGGCCTGTGGCTGTGGCCACGGCAGAGGAAGGACACATTCCCAGGGCTGCGAGCTGGCAAATGTCTCCCTGGCCATTGCCCTAGTGCATGCCATCCCATAGACACCGCCATAAATCATGGGGCTGGGAATGCCTCTGGGCTGTTAACAGGAAACAGAGGGCGGAAGAACCAGGCCTGCCCTTGAAATGTTATTGTCAAGGTTATGATATACATCTAGCTAACAACTGCACACAGGAAAAAAGAAAGGAAGGAGACAGATTTGAAGGGCATGTTGTGGCAGGTGGACGGCCCGGGTGAGGGGTGAGGGGGTCCAGCTCCTCCCCACAGGCCAGGCACGGTGCTAGGACTGAGACAGGCATCACCGGCCTCTGCCCTCAGTCTCCTGCACACCCAAGATGGGCAAAGAGAGAGGAAGCCATAATGAGATATCGGGGACAGAGGAAGGAAGGAACAAAGAAGCATCGACAGCCCAAAGGAGAGAAGAGGGAACAAAAATGAAGTGGACATGTGACAGCACCAGGAAGGGACGGTGGGGACAGGACATACTAAGATCTGTCCCCGAGGAGGCAAGGGACTGGCTGGGGAGACCATTTGGGTTGGGGGCAGTGTGTTGGCAGGAGGGGCAGTCCAGCTAGGGTCTCATGTCTCACTGGGCAGCTGCTGCCTCTCCAGTCGCACAGGCCAGCCTTGGAGGAGCCGACCCAGGGTGTGAAGTGTGTATCTAGATGGGCCAACAGTCACAAGAGCCCCACAGGGGGGTTGCCGGGACACATGCCTGCCACCTGTATTCCTCGCGGTGGTTTCCCCAGCACCAAAGACACAGAGAGGCAAACAGCAAGATGGGACCTGGCTCTTAAGAACTGCCACTACTGGCCGGGCTTGGTGGCTCAGCCTGTAATCCCAGCACGTTGGGAGGCTGAGGCGAGTGGATTGCCTAAGCCTGTGGGTTCAAGACCAGCCTGGGCAACTTGGTGAGACCTTGTCTCTACAGTAAATCCCCCAAAAATTAGTCAGGCGCAGTAGTGCGTGCCTGTAGTTCCAGTTACTTGGAAGGCTGAGGCGGAGGAATCACTGGAGCCAGCAGGTCGAGGCTGCGGTGGCCGTGAGTGTTCCGCTGCACTCCAGCCTGGGTGACAAGAAAAGAAACAGGAAGAGAAGAGAAAAGAGAAAGAAAGAGAAGAGAAGAGAAGAGAAGAGAAGAGAAGAGAAGAGAAGAGAAGAGAAGAGAAAAAGAAGAGAAGAGAAGAAAAGAAGAGAAGAGAAAGAGAGAAGAGAAGAGAAGAGAAAGAAGAGAAGAGAAGAGAAGAGAAGAGAAAGAAGAGAAGAGAAGAGAAAGAGAAGAGAAGAGAAGAGAAGAGAAGAGAAGAGAAGAGAAGAGAAGAGAAGAGAAGAGAAGAGAAGAGAAGAGAAGAGAAGAGAAGAGAAGAGAAGAGAAGAGAAGAGAAGAGAAGAGAAGAGAAGAGAAGAGAAGAGAAGAGAAGAGAAGAGAAGAGAAGAGAAGAGAAGAGAAGAGAAGAGAAGAGAAGAGAAGAGAAGAGAAGAGAAGAGAAGAGAAGAGAGAAGAGAAGAGAAGAGAAGAGAAGAGAAAAGAAAAGAAAAGAAAAGAAAAGAAAAGAAAAGAAAAGAAAAGAAAACAACCACTGCTTCCTGCTAGCCACACCAACCTCACCTGAACCCAGACGGCAAGGCCCTCCCCCAGGGTCTCCCTGCCCCCCAGTCTGCCCTCCTTACACAGCTCTCAGAAGGGTCCTTCTAAAAGGCAAATGTGACCATACGATCCTGGCTAGGATCCCTCCAGGCTCTCTGTGGCCCCCAGGATAAAGCCCTCCACATAAAAGCTCTTTATGGTCCTAATGCCTGCCTTCCACTCCCCTCTTGCCTGGGCTAATTTCCATGCACAATCTCATTTAATCCTCCCCACAACCTGATACATAACCCATTCTACAGATGACTTAGCTGAGGCTAAGAGAGGTTAAGTAACCTTTGCCCATTTCCCACCACCTTCCTCATATAGGCTCAAAACTGAGGTCACCCATGTCCCCTGGCTCTCCCTCCTTCTGGGCAGAGTCATGAATGTCCACTAGTCACAAATGCCACCTCTTCTTCCTTTTCTTCCCTCACTGCTCCTCTGGGTAGACCCTCGTTCCTTACTGCCCCTGTCGGGCTTCCTGCCCCTGGTGTTTCCTGTCCATCCAAGTAACCCACTGCACTGCTACCATTCTGATTCTACCGAAGCAGTCTTTTTTTATCCTGTCATTTCCCCTGTTCAAGAACCTTCAGTGGCTCCACAGTGCCAAAGAATCAAAGACTGGGCTCTTTAATTTGGTGTTCAGGTCCCTTATGCCTACCTGAGAAGCCTGGGAAAACCAGGGGATGTGGGAGGAGGCTTCCCAGGGAGCCTGCCTAATGTACCCCCCTCCCAAGAGGTTCCCGCCTCTCTCCACCAGCTGTGTGGGGGTGGGGACAGCATTGCTCCCTGGGGTGGGGGACACAGGTGACTGGAGGGCAGGGCTGGATTCCAGTCATGGAGATGACCTCCCGGACCTGTGGAGTCCTCATTGGACCTGTGGAGTGCAGTGGCATGATCGCGGCTCACAGCAGCCTTGACCTCTTGGGCTCAGCCTCCTAATAGCTGGGACTACAGGCATGTGCCACCATGCCCAGCTAATATTTTAATTTTTTGGTAGAGGTCTTGCAAAAAAGTTCTTTGGGGTAGGCATCGTTCCTTCCTCTTGGAGGGAGTCTCTGGGGCCTTCTGCGGGGTGAACACATGGACAGTGGGAGGGCGGTCACAGGCTGCAGTGTTCCACACATGAGGCTGAGCCTCAAACAGCTCCCCATTGCCAGGCACCCATGGACGGGCTGGGGAGGGTGAGGCGCAGACCAGCCCTCATCCAGCCAGTGAAAAGAGACTGAACTGTCTCCCCAGAGGACGCAGTTCGAGTTCACAGACCGGTAAAATCCCTCTCATTTTGGAGGGACTGACTGTTGCAGCAATTAGGAACTGCAAGACTGCAGGGTGTCCTCTCTGCAGCCATTGTAAGCAACCTCACATAGAGATACGACCGAGAAAAATAGATCAGAAACATAAGTGATAACTGTGCATTCCATGAAACATCTGAAGTTAAAAATCCCAATAAGTGAAGAAGAAACTATTTTTATTAAAAGAGGATTTTCCAGCCGGGCTCGGTGGCTCAGCTTGTAATCCCGCGCCTTTGGGAGGCTGAGGTGAGTGGATTGCCTGAGCCCACGGGTTCGAGACCCGCCTGGGTAGCAAGACCTCATCTCCACAATAAATCAAAAAATCAGCCGGGCGTGGTAGCGTGCGCCTGTAGTTCTGGCTACTCGGAAGGCTGAGGTGGAAGGATCGCCGGAGCCCAGCAGGTCGAGGCTGCTGGAGCGGCCACTGCACTCCAGTCTGGGCGACTGAGTGAGACTCCAACTCAAAAAAAAAAAAAAGAGGATTTTCCCAGCAGTGCTCAGTGGCTCAGCCTGTAATCCCGCGCTTTGGGAGGCTGAGGGGAGCGGATTTGCCTGAGCCTGAGGGTTCGAGACCCGCCTGGGCAACTTGGCGAGACCTCATCTCTACAATAAATCAAAAAATTAGCCGGGCGTGGTAGCACGTGCCTGTAGTTCCAGCTACTTGGAAGGCTGAGGAGGAAGGATCGCCAGAGCCCAGCAGGTCGAGTCTGCGGTGGCCGGGAGCGGCCACTGCACTCCAGTCTGGGCGACAGAGTGAGACTCCAACTCAAAAAAAAAAAAAAAGAGGATTTTCCCATTTACAGAAAGTCTTGGGCCTCAGCTTCCCCACCAGCAAAGTAAGAGGCTGGGTAAGGTGACATTCTCCCAGGGTTTCTTCCAGCACTGACATTCTCAGATTTCATGAGTTCGTCCTAGTTCAAGAGACTGCTTGGGCCACAAGGATAGGAGTTTTTAGAGAGTTCTTTGGAGAAAAGAAAGAAGATCACAGGTGATAGAGACACAGGTTTTTTGTTTGTTTGTTTGTTTTTTGAGTTGGAGTCTCACTCCATCGCCCAGATTGGAGTGCAGTGGCATGCTTCCGGCCACCGCAGCCTCGACCCGCTGTGCTCTGGCTATCCTTCCGCCTCAGCCTTCCAAGTAGCTGGAATTACAGGTGCGTGCTACCATGCCTGGCTAATTTTTTTGATTTATTGTAGAGATGATGTCTCACCAAGTTGCCTGGGTGTATCTCGAACCCGTAGTCTCAGGCAATCCACTCACCTCGGCCTCCCAAAGCGATGGGATTACAGGCTGACCTACTGAGCCCGGCAGAGACACAGGTTTAAGGCCACTTGGCCATCACCTTGAGCATGGGGTGGGAACAGGACAGACTTGGCAAAACACACAGATGCCTTCCTGCATGCTGGGCGCAGTGCACCAGGGTTTTGAGTGTTTCCCAAGCCTTAGTTCCTGGGGGAGACAATTTACAGGAAGTCTGCGTATGTGCACAGAAACAGCAATGCAAACTGGAACAGGAGTTCTCTCTGGGGTGTGGGACTGAGTGGGGGAGGCTGTGCACTTCTGACTTCCTGTATTCCTGCACAAGGATTTCTCCACCGTGGCTCCACTGACATGTGGGGCCAGATGATTTTCTGTTGGCGAGGCTCTCCTGTGCATCTCTGGTCTCCACCTGCCAGACACCACTGCACCTCCCCAGCTGGGGCAACCAAAGACTGCCAAATTGCTCCTAGCTGAGAACGATTATTCTATAATATTAGTTTAAAAACAGTTAAAGGGGCCAGGCAAGGTGGCTCACACCTGTAATCCCAGCACTTTGGGAAGCCAAGGCGGGAGGATCACTTGGGTCCAGAAGTTCAAGACCAGCCTGGGCAGCATAGTGAGACTGCTACAAAAAATTAAAATATTAGCTGGGCATGGCGGTATGTGCCTGTAGCTCCGGCATTTAGGAGGCTAAGCCCAAGAGGTCAAGGGTTGCTGTGAGCCATGTTCATGCCACTGCACTCTAGCCTGGACAACAGAGAGAGACACTGACTCAAAAATACATAAACTAAAACATGATAATTTACATTAAGAAGATGAAGAGTCTCTGTATTCAATATCTCAGGAAGTGGGGCCAATTTCACCTGCCCAGAGATCTCAGAGCCACCTGCTTCCTGCTTCTTCCATCGTTGCCACCTTTGTCCAAGCCACTGTCCCTCGGGTGTTGAAGTCAGTCTCGTACCAGGTCTCCCTGCTGAGAGACGTGCCCTCACCCAGCAAGTCTTCTCCACACGGCAGCCCAAACGAACTTCAAGAAGCATCCTCCGGGCATGTCTCTCCTCAGCCTGGCCTCTGGCTCCCATCATTGCTGGCTCTCTCTCATCTGTCACTTGAGTGTGACCTCCGTGTCCAAGTTGTCTCCAAGTGTCGCCCATGCAATTCTCTGTCTTAGCACCCTACTGGTCTGGGATGCAGCTACGATCACAGCTCGTGGCCTTCTTGTTCATGCGACCGGCTGCCTGTCTCTCTCCCCCGTCCCCCACATCCCCGACCTCGGCTCTAGGAAGGCAGGCAGAGGGCAGACGGCACCAGGCACAGGGAAGGTGCTCAGCAAATACTGGAATGAATACTAACCACATACATCGCATTCTCTTTATGAGTATCAGCTTATGTATCCTTCATACAACCTAGGCGGTGAGAGAGGTACCACATATGATCGTTTCCACCTTACGGATGAGGAAACTGAGGCACAGTGGCATCGGGTTTTGCAGTTGGCAATGGGCAGCGCAGGGACACCACGTGGGGCCGGGTAGGGGAGGGACCCCCTCTCCTGCGACTGCAACCCTCGCCCCTGTGCAATGTGGTCACCTTCTCTGTAAATCAAGCGGCATGTTACACTGGACACTGAAGAGAGTTTCCTGGTGACTGCCTCTAGGAAATAAAGAAGTCTGCTGTTAGGGACTAACTGTCCTTTCGTGTGTTTTTTTTTCCTATTTGGTAAATTGCATGTTTGTTTTCAGAACCTGTGCAAGCTGGGTCCGTATGTGCACATTCTCCCAAGGTTGGCTGATATAAACCATTTTATTTCCAGACATGGATCGAGTCCAACGGGGAAGCCAGGGGTCACACAAGTGAAGAGGCAGCTGGCATCTCTGTGCCCTTTGGGGCTGGCCTTCCCACCTCCCAGCCCCCGGAAGAGCCATCTTTCCTCTTGGGGGTCTAGCATTTTCCTTTGATAGCTCTTCTTGCCCATCCCCTCCCTCACCCCAAGCTGACTTAGGCTGCCATCTCTCTGAATTGGATTCTTAGGACTATCCTTTACATAGGGCACACAGAGGTCTCAATTTTGCAAATGAAGGACCTGAAGTTCAGAGAGGTGGAGCAGTTTTCCCAAAGTCACACAGCCGGTTGTTGAGAGACCTGAACATTTCAGCTTAGAGTGGCCCTGGTGTCCTAGAAATCACGTGACACTGTGCTAAGACCTTGAATACTTGATCTCGCAATAGCCCCAGGGCTGGATGCCGTGGTTGTGCCCATTTTACAGATCGGTACACAGAGGCCCACAGAAGCAGAATGACACATTCTCAAGGCCACAAGCCAAGAACACAGCAGGGGTTTGACTCCAGAGGGGCCCTCTTTGGCGTGCTGCCACTCTGCCCTCAACCTAGTGCAGTCTCACCTTTTAAATGTATAACCCAGCCCTCTTGAGTTTCAAGCAGGCTGTTGGACGTCATGGCTCGATAGTTCGCCTTTTATTTTTGTTTTCAACCCAAAGAAAACAGAGCAGCTTGAGCAACCCACGCTGTGGCTCCCAAGACACAGGCAAAAAAAAAATAAAACAAGCATAGAAATACACAAACAAAAGGGTTTGTTTGAGTACTGTATGGCCGAGCACCAGCTGCCACGACACCCTCCAACCTGAGAGCTGGCCCGCGTGGTGGGAAGCCCACCGTCATTTTGACCTGACCGTAACCGTCAGCCTGAGTCTTTTCCAATGAGCGAAATAGGATGGCTGGGGACCGCAGCCCAGAGCAAGACTCTTGAGTTTTCAAAATGAGAGAATCCAAGAGACAGTTTAATTTTAGACCTTCAGGTACCCCGGATGCGATTCAAAAGGCTTTTTGCGACACCTGTTGTCACAGGCCACCTGGAGACTGTCCTGTGACTTCCTCAAAGGTGAAAGGACAACTTCCTGTGCCCCCGCAGCTTGGAGCCCCGCCCGGCTCAGCCCCAGCTCTGAGAGGCGTGGGCCCGCAGATGTCAGCTGACAGGGATGACAGGCTCGTGGCGAGCCGGGCGCCGTTCTGTGCCCCTTGCACCCATTGCCTTGTCTGCATCACCGCCCTTTAAGATTATTAGCCCTCCCATATTAAAGATGAGGAAACTGAGGCACGAGGCAGGTAAGCAACTTGTCCAAGGTCCACAGTTGAAGAGGGATTTGAAATCACTTCTGGGAGCAGCTCACACAGTCTTCTGGGAGAAGGACAAGTCCCCCATTCAGCCAGCAACGGATTCCCACTCCATCCACGGGGGTTTTCTATATGGATACCCCTCCCACAAGACTCACGGCAGTGGATAGCAGTGAGGCAGATCCACTTTAAAAAAAATGTTTGTTTGTTTGGTTTTTTTTGTAGAGATGGGGTCTCACCATGTTGCCCAGGCTGGTGTCAAACTTCTAGCCTCAAGTGATGTTCCGGGCCAGGTTTCAGTTCCAGCTCCTCCATTTTCTAGCTGCATGACCTTGGACAAGGGATTTGACCTCTCTGAGCCTGTTTTTGCTCCAGAGATAAGAACAGCACCTTGCCCATAGGGCTGTGTTGAGGATTAAATTAGAGAGTAATAATAAAAGCCAACATTTACTAAATGCTCCCTATGCTAAAGACTCTGTAAGGGACATATTGCCATCCTCTTCATTTTACAGGTGGGAAGCTACGTTTCAGAGAGGTTAAGAAACAGCTAATTGTGGAGAAGTCAGGGACTCTGAGCACAGTTCCTAAGAAATGCATCCTCTCATATAATTAAACAGGTACACACAACAACCAGCAGAGCGTCTGTGACACACCAGCTCTTTCACACGCAGCCAAGATCATTATATCAGGAGAGCAGCCAGGGAGACAGAAGCCAGAGAGGGCCTGTCTGGTTTTGCCCGATGCCCAGTGCCTGGTGGATGTCTGCCGCCCCTCGAGTCAGTCCTGTCCTCTGTTCCCAGCACAGCGGGCCCTGTGATGCCCGGCACCCCGCCAGGATCTGCCCGGTGACTGAGGGTGCTTTGTCCGTGGCTTAGAGCTGGTCTTGCCGACGATCAGGAGACAGCCCTGGGGCCAGACTCTGACCCCAATTCAGTTTATTCTTAAAAAACAGACTCACAGTAAGTGTTCAGCATCTGCCAAGACTCAAGCATCCTGGCCAGAAGAGACTCTGGCAATTGGCGTCTGGTGGTACCCACCCCTGGCTAGGCAGCGGTCTGTCTGGGGTGCTTGCTGAGAAAGCAGGCAGGTGCCTGAAGGTCACACCCGAGACCGGCTGACTCTCAGGCGCCAGGGCTGGGTCACAGACACCTGCTCATTTACTGAACATGTTTACTTAAGACGGAGCTTATATGTAGTGAAATGCACAGATCGTGGTGCAGTTGGGTGGCTTCGGACAGCCGCCTATGTCTGTGCAACTACTGTTCAGATGAAGACATAAAACATTTCAGGACCCCGGAAAGGTCCCCTGTGCACGCACCTTGCTCTGCTCTTTGTCTCTCTGGGTCAGTTTTGCCTGTGTTGGCGGTTTCTATAAAGGAGTGCGGCTGGGGTCCTAACTCCTTCCAACCTTTAACTGGAAGGGTGGCAGTGTGTGAGGAGGACACAGCAGTTGGTTCATCTGTCCACCTGCGGCTGGACGCCTGGGCCGCTCCCTCCTTTGGGCTGTCACACACGAAGCTGCCATGAGCATCTGTGTGTCCTCCGTGTAAGTGGGTGTTTGCCTTTCTCTCGGTAAACACCCAGGAGCAGGACTGCTGGGTCACAGGTAGAAGTACTGATCTCAGCCATCTCTCTGGAACGGCTGCTGCCCAGTCAGGGTGGGACGTTCAAGTCCTCTGTCCGGATGAGAAAACCGCGGAGATGACCAGCCCTGCTCCTGCTCTGGTCACCGAGGAATCAGCAGGGTCTTCGAGTCACTCCACACTGCGATTCCCATTCAGCTTTGAAAGTCAAAGTGATTCTGGAGGGGCTCATTCTGAGTCATGATGTCAACTGTTTATACCAGGCTAAAAGCCCGTGACGATAACACCAGGAGAGTTCCGGCCACCAAGGAGGTTTTATGCCACCTTCCCCCATAGCCTGCAGATTGAATGTGCGGGTGAGTTGCGCCATTCGCCATCCTTCCTCCAAACCCCACCAGGGACCTTCAGAGAGACCAAGGCCATTGTACCAGGGGCTGTAGAACAGTGTGCTGGGCATGACAGGGCCCACCGTGCTGGGAGGTGGTTAGAGTCCATGGTGGTACAAATCTAGCTCTGTCTGGATGGCTCTAAGCAACTTGCTTTACTTTTCTGAACCTCAGTTTCTTCATTCACAAAGTGGGCACATTACCTCATGATACTGGGGGTCAGGAAGCAAAGGGAACAGTAACTTGAGACCCTGCTGTTACCCAAGAACCCCTGCAGCCCCTGCCCTGCCAAGGGCTTGTTAAATATGCAGATTCTGGGGCCCCAGTGGAGACTGACAGAATCAGAATCTAGGGTCGGCTTTCAGTCAGCTGAGTGGTCCTGAGTGGTCCTAATGCTCAGTAAAGGCTTCATACCCTCATCCTGGAGCGTGAGCCCAGGAGGAGTGTGGAGCTCAGCTGAGCTCGAGGATGCAATGGGAGGACCGGGAAGGTGGCTAAGACCTGGAAGCCCACGGCGGGCGACGGGGTGGGAGGACCAGGGACAAGTCCAAGGGATCCCTCTATTCCTCCACCAGGACACCTCCCGGCTCTGCCCTGGGAAATCTCTCCCCGCGCCCCCGCTCACCTCGCCTGGCTCCGGCCTATGGACCTCACTTGGCCTGGCAGGTGGGCCAGGGTTTAGAGCTCCGGTTCTGGAGTTGGGAGGGCGTCGGTTGGACGCCCAGCTGCAGTCCTTCCTTCCTTCCCGGTTGGATGAACTTGCACATGTTATTTCAGCTGGGCTGTAAAAAGGGTTCAGTAAGAAGCTGCATCTCCCTAATGGAGTTCCCGGAAGGATTCAGGAGTGTGTGTGGGCAGAGAATTTAACACATGCCAGGGATGCCCACAAGGTTTCTGCTGCCATTGGGCTGGGCTTCACTTGCTTCCTTTTTGAAGCTGGTGACTGCTGAGAAGCTGCAGAACGCTCTACAACCCTTTCTCCAAGGCTCTAACCCAAGTGGTTTTTTCTTTTGCTTGTTTGTTTTTTGAGTTGGGGTCTCACTCTGTTGTCCAGGCTGGACTGCAGTGGCACCACCGTGGCTCACCACAGCCTTGGCCTTCTGGGCTCAGCCTCCTGAGTAACTGGGACTACATTAGTTGGGTATGGGCATGCATCACCACACCCAACTAATAATAATACTAATAAATTATTATTAATAACATATTATTATTAGTGTGTGTGTGTGTGTGTGTGTGTGTGTGTGTGTGTGTGTGTGTGTGTAGAGACAAGATCTTGCCATGTTGCCCAGGCTGGCTAGAATTGCTCAAGCCATCCTCCTGCCGTGGCCTCCTAAACTGGTGGGATTACAGGCGAGAGCCACTGTGCCCCACTCATCATTCTTAGCGTCACATCCTACCAGGTGCACATTGGGCAGTCTTAAGCAAACAAAACAAAACCAACCAAGAAATCCCAAACAGAATAAACCACTTTAAAGAAGTGCAGAGAGGGTTTCGGAGAGGCTGCTTCACACCCATCACCGTCAGCCAAATGGATGGACTCTCCCCCCGCCCCCCGCCTGGGAAGCAACCATCTTCAGAGCTCAGCTCCTTCTACAGGGTGAGCTGCTCTTGTCAGCCTCTGTTCTCCTTTGTCCAATGACGGCTGCGTCACTTCAACATTGCTCACTCCTGGCCCTGTTTCTCCTCTGTTTCCGGTTTCTCTTCCCTGTTCCAGGCAAGGGCACACTGTTTTCCAGTGACCTGGCTTGGCATCCCAGTGACCCTGGGCACTCTCTGCCCTGCTCACTCTATCCCCAACACATCCCCACTCTCTGGTCTCACACTGGCAGCCCAAGACAGTGTCTGGCCATGGAAGTGTCTCATTTGCCCTGTGAAGCATTATTTATTTCACATCATATGGAGTAGCCACCACTGGAAATGTGGGTGATCTCACACACAAAACTGAGAAATCTGGTAACTCTGGCCCAAATTCTCACGTGTAGCAAGTAGCTGGTGCTGAGTCATAGCTCTGTCCTCCATTTTGCCGCAATCCCCACCACTCCCTGCTGCCTCACATCTGGCCAGCCTCTCTCCTTACCATCCCTGCTGGCTCCTTTCAGACACATGCATGTGCAACTCCTGTCCACGTCTACATTCAGTTGGTCCCCAGGCATGTCTCTTCTTCTTTCCAAAGCCCCTCTTTTCAGTGATCCTTCCTGCCCTCCCTCCCAACCCCCACTTCTCAGGCCTGGCTGCTCTTGATACTGACCAGCTTCTTGGAGGCCTTCCCAGCCCCTCGGCCTAGCCGTGCCCACCCTTCAGCCGCTGTCGATCAAAACTTCTAAAGAGTCCCTCACAGCCATGGGCCACAGTCCCAAGTCCCAGGCCGAGGCAGTGAGAGCAAAGACCCTGAGGCAGACATGGCCTTGGAAGCTGGCAAGACAGAAGGGCAGCAGGGAGTCCCAGTGAGGAGGTTACTGTCCTAGCCAAGGTCGAGGTTGACAAGTGCTAGTGAACTTGCCATGAATCTGTTGGAGCAAGGGAGGTAAAGGGAACAGGATTTTATCCTCAGGAACTGAGAGGATGATGGGGCTCTGGTACAGGCTGGAAAACTATGTCTGCCCAAGTGTCAATATTGAAGCCCTAATACCCTGTGTGATGGATGGTGTCAGGAGATGTGGCTTTGGGGATGCAGTTAGGGTTACATGAGGTCATGAAGGCAGACCCCTGGTCTGATGGGATCAGTGCCTTTATAAGAAGAGACATCAGAAGCCGGGCTCGGTGGCTCAGCCTGTAATCCCGCGCCTTTGGGAGGCTGAGGTGAGTGGATTGCCTGAGCCCGTGGGTTCGAGACCCGCCTGGGCAGGCGAGACCTCATCTCTACAATAAATCAAAAAAAAATTAGCTGGGCGTGGTAGTGCACGTCTGTAGTTCCAGCTACTTGGAAGGCTGAGGCGGAAGGATCGCCGGAGCCCAGCAGGTCGAGGCTGCGGTGGCCGGGAGCGGCCACTGCACTCCAGTCTGGGCGACAGAGTGAGACTCCAACTCCAAAAAAAAAAAAAAGGAAGCGACATCAGAGTACACACATACTCTCCTGCTCTCTCTCTCTGTCTGTTTGTCTCTGTCTCTGTCTCTCCCCCTCCCCTGCCCACAGCACAAGCACCAAGGCTGGGCCCTGTGAGGACTCAGTGAGCAGACAGCCGCCTATAAACCAGGAAGGGAGCCCTCACCAGAGCCCAAACCCGGCTGGACCTTGATCTCAGGCTTTCCAGCCTCCAGAACTGTGAAAAAACACACTTCTGCTGCTTAAGCCATCCAGTCAATGGTATTTGTTACGGCTGCCTGGGCCCTTTACAGGGATAGGGAGACTACGCAGGCTTCCAGGTTGCCAAATCTCAGAGAGGAGACTGATGTAGGAAAATGACGGGACTTATCCCTCATCAACAAGGGTACCTGCAAAATCAATGTTTGCATATCTAACCCTGAATTGTACCCCACATCTTTATAATAATTAAAAGAGAGAGAGAGAGAGAAATGATGGGACCATATCAGTGAGGGCTACAGTAGCATGCCTGAGGTGCAGAGCCCTGCATTTCATTCTGAAGGCTCCAGGCCCCATGTCTCTGAGCCTCTCTGCCCAATGCTGACAGCTGTTCCCAAAGGCGCCCTCCCTGATTTCCACATGTCCCCTTCTTCCTTCCAGCAGATGCAAAACCCTGTTTTTCTTATTGCTGCTTTCATTTGCTTTGGGAGTAACAGCTGCTTCCTTTTTTTTTTTTGAGTTGGAGTCTCACTCTGTCACCCAGGTTGGAGTGCAGTGGCATGCTCACAGCCACTGCAGCCTCGACCTGCTGGGCTCAGGCGATCCTTCCACCTCAACCTTCCAAGAAGCCAGAACTACAGGCACATGCTATCATGCCTGGTCAATCTTTTTATTTATTGTAGAGACGAGGTCTCACCATGTTGCCCAGCCTGGCCTCGAACCTGCAGGCTCAGGCAATCCTCTTGCCTCGGCCTCCCAAAGTGCGGGATTAAAGACTCAAACAGCTGTTTGCAAAGCACACTCAGAGTTAAGACTTCCTTGACTAGATGGTGGGTCCCCAGAGGCCCTGCTTTGACCCACTGAAGAGAAGATATTATGAAACCTTCCACTTGCTTTCTTGGAAGAGTAGCCTGTTCTTCCCACCCAGACCACAACCATTTTGCCCAATGTCAAGGTGACAGATGAAAAAAGAAAGACAGTTATGGAGATGTCCGGCATGTGGTGAAACTTCCAAGATCCCAGGTTTGAGAGAGTGTGTTTTTAGATAAAGCAGGGCTGGAAGTTGGAAGGGTCTCAACAGAATTCTTTTTTTAAGATGGAGCTTGTGCAATCTGCCTAAAG
Source organism: Cephalopachus bancanus (assembly GCA_027257055.1). Classification (NCBI taxonomy): domain Eukaryota; kingdom Metazoa; phylum Chordata; class Mammalia; order Primates; family Tarsiidae; genus Cephalopachus; species Cephalopachus bancanus. The sequence goes on from JAPVLO010000272.1 coordinate 385,066, forward strand.
AAAAAATAAGCAAATGATATTTATATAAAACAATGCCTGGTATGTGAGCTGAGACACCCGAAAAGCAAAGCAAGTCTAGCTTTCATGATAGCAGGAAAACAATCTGGGTAAGAAGATGATCAGGGTAGGGCCCAAATTCTTAAGAGGAAAGAGGAGATTTGGGTGCATCTGACCTACTCCCTAGATACAGCCAGGCATAATTATTAATGGGATTAAACACAGTCAAGCTTCGCCTGCCAGGAGCTGGATACACACGATGTCATTCAGTGCCCACGGCCCTCCGTGAGGAAGGTAGGCCTTGTGCCCATTTTACAGATGAGAACTGTTGTCCCTTTGTCCCCGGGGGGAATGCATTCCAGGACCTCCAGTGGATGCCTGAAACCACATATGGTACTCCAATGGGATCTCTGTTTTGATCCAATGACCCAGATGGTGCCTGAGTGGCCAACATACAGGTAGTGTCTACCCTGTGGATTTTCTGGACCGAGATGTCACCACACTATTCAGATTGGGCGCACAATGGAAAACGTATGCATTGTGTCATTCTGGAATGTTCTGTGTCACGTTTTCAGATCGCGGTTGACCGCAGGTAACTGAAACAGCAGAAAGTGAAGCCATGGATATGGAAGGACAATTGTAGACAGTATCCTATCAGAAAGGGTAAGTCACTTGTAGATCACAAAGCTAGTAAGTTGTGGCACCAGAATTCTAACCCCCAGCTCTCTGGCCCCAAAGGCTGCTTTCCTACCAGAAGGTTCAGACCTGGCTGGCTACCCAAACCAACTGGAGAGCTGGTTCAAATCTAGGTTCCTGGGACCACGGCTGGAGTCTGACTCGGCAGGCCTGGGCTGGGCCAGGGAATCTGGTTTTATTAATACCCTAAAGGGTTCGGATGAAGACAATAATCTGAGCGGGGCTGCTGGGATGGGCCACATCTGTGCCTGCTAGAATGTTCTCCAGGAGAGTCGGGAACCCCCAGCAGAGCCCCAGGAACCACCCGCGGGTGCAGGAGGTGGTTCTGTGGCAAAGACTGAGTTCACACTGCATCAGCTTGGGTGAGCTAGACCTACCTTTCCTCAGACCCCTTTCCCCAAGTGCTTCTAGGCTAGAATTGGCCAAAACAGGAATCTGTGCACACTTGAGAGGTGAAAGCGAGGCAGCAGCCACGACACTCCTGAGGCAGTCGAGGCCGGGTGTGGTGACAGGCCTGGCGGTTCCAGCAGGTTTGAGCCTGTCCTCCACTCTGCATCCAGCCCTTCCTCCTGAAGGCTGGTCCTGCGGACCGCTGGCTGCCCGGGTTCACCCTGGGACCCGCCCAGGCAACAGTTGCCCACAGGCGTCTCCACCAGCCTTCCTGTGGTCCACGCTGGCAGCTGGATGCCTTGGCTTCTCAAGTGGACCAGGTGGTGCTGTGTCTGGCCCCCAACAACTCTTCCGCCTTCACTTCTGCTACCCCCCATAAATGCATAAGATCTCACTCTTACAAAGAACCCCTTATCTCATAGGTCACAGCAGCTTGGCTTCCCTGACTGACCACAAAAGATGTCATCATCCACTCTGTCCTGGGGGTGTGGTCCCGGCCACAGCATCAGTGTCACCCAGGAGCTGGTAGAAGTGCACGCCCTTGGGCCTTACCCCAAAACCCGGGGGGGGGGGCAGCAAGCTATGTTTTAACAAGTTGCCAGCCCCCGCCCCAGAACTTTCTCATACAAGTTGAAGTTTGAGAACCATTCACAAACTTTTAAAAACCTATCGGATTGGGCACAGTGGCTTGCACCTGTAATCCCAGCATTTTGGGAGGCTGAGCTAGGAGGATCACTAGAGGCCAGAAGTTTGAGACCAACCTGGCATCATAGTGAGACCCTGTCTCAAACAAACAAACAGGAAAATAAAACCTGCCTCCTTTCTATTTGGGATGAGGAAGTTCTGGAAAAAATAATGGTGATAGTGATGCAGCACTGCAAACGTGCTTAACGTCACTTAAAAATGGCTAGAATAGTTTGAAAAACCTTAGTCAGAGGCCACACACACAAGGTTGCATAACATACGATTCCATTTATACCAAACGTCCAGAAAGACAGAAAGCAGATAAGTGGCTGCCAGCATTGGGGTGGGGGTAGAGGTGGGAACGGCTGCTTATTAGGTACAGGGCTTCTTTTTGGGGTGATGAAAATGTTTTCGAATTAGATAGAGGAAGGAGGAGGCTGCATGACATGGTTAATGTACTAAATGCCATTAATGTACTAAAATTAAAGTAAAATTTTCACTTTAAGTTGGTTAATGTGATGTTCTGTGAATTCCCGAGCTCCCATGGGATCTCAGAGTTAGCATTTATTGAGGTGCCACACCAAGGCATCATGAGCAGGGTGTCATTTCCTCCTCAAGCTAACCCTGGGAGGTGGCATTATTATTCTCCACATTTAATAGATGTGGCATCCAGGCAGTTGGACTCTGGAATCCGCACCTCTAACCAGTATGCCATGACACCCAGACCATGAGTTATTTCCTTGTGTGGAAGACAGAAACCAGATACCAGTCAGAGCAACCCTGGTCGTACTTAAAGCAATGTCCCAGTCACTGAGCCTAACCCTGCCCAGAAAGCAGAGGGCAGGAGAGAGAAGCTAGGGGGGAACTGGCTTGCTCACAGGTCCCTAATCCAGGCGTTCTGAGATAGAACCCCACAGCTACCAATGTAGATGGTTTGGATTTGCTTATCAGAATGGAAAAATAATAATAACACCGAAAAATGCATTGACCATTTACTATGTGTTAAGTATTTTTTACAATGAAATCCTCACAAAACCCAAAAACTATTCTCCTCATTTGGAAGAAATTAAGAAATGATTTAAGGTCATTAGGACCATGATTTGAACTTAAATCTGTTACGTTCATAAAGCTTAATACATGTTTCTCTGTTGGAAATTTAGGAAGTACAGGTTAGAAAAGACAGAGAGAAAGAGAATAAAAATCTCTTGTAATCCATTAGCAGTAACAATTGGAATCTTTTCTTTTTCTTTTTTTTTTTTTTTTTTGAGTTGGAGTCTCACTCTGTCGCCCAGACTGGAGTGCAGTGGCCGCTCCTGGCCACCGCAGCCTTGACCTGCTGGGCTCCAGCGATCCTTCCGCCTCAGCCTTCCAAGTAACCAGAATTACAGGCATGTGCTACACCACCCGGCTGACTTTTTGATTTATTGTAGAGATGAGGTCTTGCTGCCCAGACAGGTCTCGAACCCGCTGGCTCAGGCAATCCACTCACCTCACCTCAGCCTCCCAAAGGCACGGGATTACAGGCTGAGCCACCGAGCCTGGCTGTAAATGTTTTTCAAGTTTCTATTCTTTGTATATTTTTTTGAAACAAAAAATGGTCCAGCTTTGTAATCAGCCTTTCTTACATTAGCGAACCATCTTTCTAAGTGTCCTCCATCACCGCCATTTTGAACACCCATGGGACATGGCCATTCCCTTGTATGGATGTACTGCAGCTGATCATCCAGGCCTTTATGTGGGACCTTCGGGTTGCTTCCACAAGCAGACATTTCAACTGGGGGAAAATGGTTGTTAACCAGGTGGCTACAATGTATCAAGCCTCCTCATAGCAATGTATTGGGCCTCCTCGCGACAATGTATTAAGCCTCCTTTCTACATTGATCAGAGACATGGGACATCCACTTTGGAGGGCTGATGTCTGCGGATGGGAAGACCCAAGTGCCAGGCAACAACGTAACTGATGTTCATTTATCTCAGATTTATGCGCTGAACCTGAAAGTTCTCACTTTCGACAAAGTGAAAATGTCCCTCAGATTTCCCCATCTCACTGCTTAGAAAGAAGAGCTTGAGTCTTGTAACAAGAAGCAAATGTTCTCCAGGATCCCAGGGTATCTCATTTCCCAGTTCTGAGGTTACAGATCAGTTAAATCTAGTTAGAAGGCCGTATGCTTGTTTCTCACCATAGCATAATGGTAAAGAACAGAGACACTGGAGCCAGACTGGCTGGGTTAAAACCCCAGCCCCACCACTTACTAGCTGTGGGCCCTGTTACTAACTCACCAAAGCCTTGTAGAGGAAGTGCTGAGCATGGAAGAAGCCTGGGTCCCTGAATGACTGTGTGGAGCCAAGACCCCGCCTTCCCCACAACCAACGCATGAAATTGTGACTGGAGTGCCTTAAGCCCTTGAGGTGTGGGGTAGTTTGCACAGTAGCTAACATACGCCTGCCTCAGTTTCCCCATCTGACATAGAACTGTTTCGAGCCATCAAATGACTCAAGGGTGATGGGAATGCTTGGTTGTTCCCCCTCAACTCCACATTTTGACCCCGTCAAGGATAGTGCCCCAAATCTGTGACTTAGGTTCTGCCTCCTAGGAATTTCCCTAAACTCTTCTTGAATATTTTCAGCCTGAAACCCTCTTGTGGGAAGTAAGTTTGTCTACTCTTCTCTGTGAGAAGTTCCCAGTCACTGGCTCATCCTGGTAAGCAAATACACTTATTCTAAAGCTGCCAACATACTTCCTCACACATGATGGATGAGTCAGTACAAGCACAGTGCGGGGGTGGGGGGGGGGTGGGGAGGGTAAGATTCCATGACCCACACTTCTATTGGCTCCACTAGACACAGTTCCTTTTAGACAAAGACAAACCTTTTCAATCAATGGCTTCACCAAGCTTCTAGCCATAAAACTAAGGGCCAATGATACATAACTCTGGAAGTTACATGTTCTGAATGATAGCTAATTACACATTTATCTACCATTTATCTGTGAAAGCTGCTTCTCATACTTACTAGCTATGGTTCTTGCTTTTTTTTTGATTTGGAGTCTCACTCTGTCACCTAGACTGGAGTGCAATAGCTGCTCCTGGCCACCGCAGCCTCAACCTGCTGGGCTCCGGCGATCCGTCCGCTTCAGCCTTCCGAGTAGCTGGAACTACAGGCGTGCGCTACCATGCCCAGCTCATTTTTGATTTATTGTAGAGATGAGGTCTTGTCAAGTTGCCCAGGCGGGTCTTGAACTCACGGGCTCAGACAATCCATTCACCTCGGCCTCCCAAAGTGCTGGGATTACAGGCTGAGCCACCGAGCCCGGCCCTTTTTTTTTTTTTGCAGACCCCTTAGAGAATTTGATGAAAGCTACTGACCTGTCACAGAAAAATGCAGAGAAGGACTGTTTTACAACTTCAGGTGGATTGTGGGTCCTTACCTATAGGTGATAAGGGACCCAGATATAAGTTTTATAAGTTTAAAATTTTATAATGATCCCAACAGTTGTAATACTTTATTGCTTTGATGACTGGAGGATCACCTAAAAGCAGCATTTCTTTTTTTTTTTTTTTTTTGAGTTGGAGTCTCACTCTGTCGCCCAGACTGGAGTGCAGTGGCCGCTCCCAGCCACCACAGTGCGACCTGCTGGGCTCAGGCTATCCTTCGCCTCAGCCTTCCAAGTAGCTGGAACTACAGGTGCGCTCTACCACGCCCGGCTAATTATTTTGATTTATTGTAGAGACGAGCTCTCGCCAAGTTGCCCAGGTGGGTCTCGAACCCGAGGGCTCAGGCAATTCACTCATCTTGGCCTCCCAAAGTGCTGGGATTACAGGCTGAGCCACAGAGCCTGGCCTAAAAGCAGCACTTAAAAGCATCATTATGTGCAGAGGCAATTTCTAGATGTATTAAAAGAAGTCATGAACCGTGGCTACCTCTGGTATAAGGGACTGGGAGTCCAGCAAGAGAGGGATGTTTATATTTTTCCTTTGGATCCTTTTACACTTTTTGATTTTTTTTTAAAACCATGTGCATGTATTACTTTCCTGACTAAACAAAAAAGTGATTAAAGAGTTATTTATGTTAAGAACTATATACAACCCATTGTTACCTCAATGCCTGTGGCAATGGGGAGAGGTGTCACATGGAAGATCAACTTCCTGCCTCACAGGTAGGAAGAGGCAAGAGGCAAAACACCAGCTGGCAAGAGGCAAAACAACCTACAGGAGAGATTACAAGTTGTTTCTGTTGGGTCTTCAGCAAAGGTCACGAAAGTTGTAAATGGGAGGGGATGCTGTTGGCACTATTTCATTAAGTCCCTGAGTGGCCATGGTGCTGGTGGGAGGAACTGGCCAAACGCTTCTAAGTTTGGCCATTTCATATAAACATAAACATACACTCACCGTGCAAACCCAAAAGTTCTGTACCTAGGAATTTGCCCAAGAGAAATAAAAACCTATGTTGATACTAAAACCTGTATGTGACTGTTTACAGTGGCTTTGGTCATAATCACCAAAACCCAGAAACAATCCAAATATCCTTTCAACAGGTGAAGGGATAAAGAAATCGTGACACCGCACAGTGGAATAAATGCAATGTGGGGCATCTCACATGTGCTGCGTTGACAAAAAGAAGCCACACTCCAAAGGCTTCATACCGTAGGATCCCATTCATATGATCTCTTGGAAAGGGCAAAACCATAAAGACAGAAGACAGATCAGTTTCTGGGGGCAGAGGTGGGAGTGGGTGGACTACAAGGGGTAGCAGGAGAGAAAGGAAAGAGGGCGATGACACTTTTGTCATCTTGATTGTAGTGATGGTTACACAACTGTGTGTTTGTCATAGAACTGTACATCAGGGAGGGTGAATTTACATATATATGTATCATAATGCTGGGCATTTTTTTTATTTTAATTTTTTTATTTTGAAGATGTGGGGTACAATTCAGAGTTAGGTATACAAATGTTCATTATGCAGGTACCCCTGTTGATGAGGTGTGCTATTATTATTATTATTATTATTATTATTATTGAGTCAGGATCTCACTCTGTCACCCAGGCTGGAGTGCAGTGGCACGATCACAGTTTACTGCAGCCTCAACCTCCTGGGTTCAAGCAACCCACCCTCCTTGGCCTTCCCAGTAGTTGGGACTACAGGCATGTGACACCATGGCCAGCTAGTTTTTAAAATTTTTTGTAGAGCAAGGTCTTGCTATGTTGCCCAAGGCTGGTCTCAAACTCCCGAGCTCAAGCAATCTTCCTGTTTCGGCCTCCCAAATTGCTGAGATTACAGGTCTGAGCCCCATGCTCAGCCTGGGCAAGTGTTTCTTCACAATTGCTTTTGAGTCAGCTGCTGTGGCCTCCACCTAGCCTACCATCTCAGCTTCTGAAGTCCAGGAAGTGGGCCTAGATGCTCAGAATTTGCCTGGTGAACCAACCACCAGCATCAGCTGCCAATATTCACTAAATTCTCTGCAGCTCACAAAGTGTCTTACCTAGCAGTGATCCATGTGGGATTCCCCCATATGCCTATGTGATTTTGAAAAATAAATCACTTTCTCTTGTTATAAAAACAATGTTTGCTTATAAACAAAAATTAGTAAATATAGATTAGCAAAAGAAAAAAAATCAAAGCTACCTATTATCATTCATAATCCCTGATAACATCTACAATGGTCTCCAGACTTTCTTGTATGTTGTAAACAAAATACTTTTAGCCCGCTAGGTGGCTCAGCCTGTAATCCCAGCACTTTGGGAGGCCAAGGCAAGTGGATTGCCTGAGCCTGTGGGTTCCAGACCAGCCTGGGCAACTTGGCGAGACCTCATCTTTACAATTAAAAAAAAAAAAATTAGCTGGGCATGGTAGCATGCATCTGTACTTCCAGCTACTTGGAAGGCTGAGGTGGAAGGATCGCCGGAGCCCAGCAGGTCGACGCTGGGATGGCCATGAGCGTACCACTGCACTCCAGTCTGGGTGACAGAGTGAGACTCCAAATCAAAAACAAAACAAAACAAAAACTATTATAAAACAAAATACTTTCATTATTTTCCAAAAATGGGATCCTACTGCCATATGGTTTTGTGACCTAATTTTTTAATATTTGATATATAACGAACAATTGTGCACATCAGTCTTCATCTATACTGTAATTTTTAATGACAGAGGAGGCTCAGTCCATGGAAGACCATGATTGATGCAATCAATTCCCTATTGCTGCAAATATAAACAGCTTCTAATTTTATTGCTATTATTAAAAAATATATAGTGTGGCAACTAACTCCTCACACAATCATTAATTGTTCCCTGGGGAAAAAACCCTGGTACTGAAATTGCTGAGTATTTAAAGCTTTTGATGTGCATTTTTAGACTGTTCTCCAATTTACTCTCCCACCAGGAGCTCACGAAAGCACGACCTTCCAACTAGCATTCTTTATTTAACTTAAAAATTAAAGACTTTTAAAACGGTTTTGATTTCCTGTGTGAAAGGTGGTACCGTTTTAATTGGCATCTCCTTTAGTACAATGAGGTTGAATATTGTTTGTTTCCTTTTTTCTTTCTTTTTCTTGTACTTATTGGTCAAGAACATTTCTTCTTTTATCTCGTTTCTCAGCTAGGGCATTTTCCTTACAGCTTTTCCTTACTGATTTGAAAAGTTCCTCTGCGTGTTCAGAAAATAACCCCTTGTGTGTTGCAGATATCTATCTATCTATCTATCTACCTATCGAGTAGGCAGACTGTTCATTTATTCAACATTTTTGAGCCCCCACTGTCTGCAAGACACTGTGGCAGTTACATTCATTCTCATGTCTTGCTTTATACTTAATTGAAGTACAGTAAACTACAAGTTTCAAGTGAATAATTCTGACGTGACCGGTGTATCTACCTGTGAAACCATCACTACATCTAGAAAACACACATCTCCATCACACCCCCAAGAGTTTCCTAGTGCACATCTGTAACCCATTCTTCCCACCACACCCTTCCCAGGGGACTTCTCGCTCTGCTTTCTGTCACTACAGAGGAGTGCTGGGTGTCGCGGATATCGCCCGAGTCTATCGTTGATGTATCCAAGTTTTTAAACTTTAGGAGCCTAGTCTATCAAACATTTTCAATAATTTCTTTTAGAGTTTTACTTTTTACCATCATGCTGAAACAACGCTGTCCTAAAAGCGGCAGTAGTCACTTGACAGTGGAGAAGCCCAGCAGATGCCACCTTAACCAGGTGACCAAGATTAACATCGCCAATCGGAAGTCATGAACATCAGGTGCAGTGAGAAGGAAGAACATTTCACCTCTAGGATGCTTTCCCCAAACCCAGACACCTAGTTGAATCGTGAAAAGACAGGAGACAAGCCCAAATCTGGGGACATGCTACAAAGCTCTCAAGGTGATGAAATTCAGGAAAAGGCAGAGGCTGTCACAGACAAAGAGGCTAAGGAGACGTGATGACTAAATGCAATGTAGTATCTTGGACAGGAATCTGGAGAAGAAAAACAAAAGTGGGAAAACCGGTGAAATCCAGATAAAGTCCGTCCTATAGTTAGTTGCAAAATCAGTTTCTTAGCTTTGATACATAGTGTTATGGTTGTGTGCATGCCAACATTAGGGGAAGGTGAGTGAATGGAAAAATCTCTATACTATCTTCTATAAATTTAACATTATTCAAAACAAAACAAAAAATGTTTTAAGGAGTCTTGGCTAGGATTGTTGCTAGACACATAATTGGCTTCTAATTCTATTGCTATTGTTAAAAAAAATAAAGCAGTGTTGAAACTACTCCTTACACTCATTAATTGTCTCCTCAGATTGCTTGAGTCCAGGAGTTTGAGACCAGCCTGGACAACAAAGCAAGACCTCATCTCTATAAAAAATTTTAAAAAATAACCAGGCATGGTGGTATGCACCTGTAGACTCAGTTACTTAGGAGGTTGAGGTGGGAGCATCGTCTGAGCCCAGGAGGTCAAGGTTGTGGTTAGCTGTGATTGTGCCACTACACTCCAGCCTGGATGACAGAATGAGACACCAAGAAGACCACAAAAAAAAATAAATAAAAGTTTTCTCAGGATAAAACCCTGGAATTGAAATTTCTGTATTTATTAAAGCTAGGAAGAAAAACAGAAAGAACAGGAAGGAAAAAAAGTCATCAAAGTTCCTGGCACTGGGTGAGGGTAGAAGGTCGATGGATGGTGGTTCCTCGTGACTGATGGGGGGGCGGGAGGGCGGGGCGGAGGCAGCAATGAGAGGTCTGGAAAGATTAGCTGAGGCTGGCCTCTAAGGAGTTCAGTCTCCAGAGCTTTGAAAGCTAAGGTGCAGCCGGGCTTGGTGGCTCAGCCCGTAATCCCGCACATTTGGGAGGCTGAAGTGCGTGGATTGCCTGAGCCTGCGGGTTCAAGACCCGCCTGGGCAACTTGGCAAGACCTCATCTCTACAATAAATCAAAAATGAGCCGGGCGTGGTAGCACGCACCTGTAGTTCCAGCTACTTGGAAGGCTGAGGCGGAAGGATCGCCGGAGCCCAGCAGGTTGAGGCTGTGGTGGCCGGGAGCAGTCGCTGCACTCCAGTCTGGGCGACAGAGTGAGACTCCAACTCAAAAAAAAAAAAAAAAAAAGGTCGGGCTCAGTGGCTGAGCCTGTAATCCCAGCATTTTGGGAGGCCGAGGTGAGCAGATTGTCTGAGCCCGCGGGTTCGAGACCCGCCTGGGCAGTGAGACCTCATCTCTTCAATAAATCAAAAATGAGCCGGGCGTGGTAGTGCGCGCCTGTAGTTCCAGCTACTTGGAAGGCTGAGGCGGAAGGATGGCCGGAGCCCAGCAGGTCGAGGCTGCGGTGGCCGGGAGCGGCCACTACACTCCAGTCTGGGCGACAGAGTGAGACGCCAATTCAAAAAAAAAAAGAAAGAAAGAAAGCTAAGGTGCTTGGCCTTGACTTGATCCTCCAGCAGGGGGAAGCAGCAAAGATGTTAGCGCAGTGCTGCCATGGTTCTTGATTCGTCATTTTACGCGTCTGTTTCCCAGGGTTCCAACTTCTCTCTGAAGCCCTGTGAGGTGTAAGTTCCACGAGGGCAGGGACTGTGGCTCTCCCTGGCTCAGTTGTCCCCCAAAGCTTAGCAGAACACCTGGCCCATAGCGGTAGCTCAGTGAATATTGGCGAATGAAATCTGAGGCTCGTTTCCAATATGACTTTCTCCCTAAATTTTTTTATTGCGATAAAATCCTCATAATATAAAATTCACTATCATCACCCCTTTTAAGTGTACAGTTCAGTGGTATTAACACACCTCTATTGTGGTGCAGCCATCGCTACAATCCTTCCACAGAGCTCTTCATCTTGGAAAACAGAAATCCTACCCACTAAACAATAACTCCCAGCCTCCCTCCCCCAGGCAACCACAATTCATTCTACTTTCCATCTCTGTGACTGATTGATTGATTGACTCACTCTGTCGCCTAGGCTGCTGGAGTGCAGTGGTGTGCTCACGGCTTACTGCAGCCTCAACTTTCTGGGCTCAGGGGATCCTTCCACCTCAGCCTCCCAAGTAGCTGGGACTACAGGTGCACACCAACATGCCCTGCCAATTTTTAGAATGTATTGGTAGAGACAAGGTCTTGCTACGTTGCCCAGGCTGGTCTGGAACTCCTGGCTTCTCATATAACTCTAAGTGGAGGCATACAGCATTCACCTTTCTGTGATTGGTTGATTTCACTTAGCATAATGTCTTCAAGATTCAGTGAAGCATGCATCAGAATGTTCTTCCTTTTTAAGGATGAATAATATTCCATTGCAGGGATAGACCACATTTGTTTATCTATTCATCTGTGAACACTTGACTTGAGTCCACATTTTAGTTATTGTGAATAATGCTCGCATAAACATGGCGTACAAATATCTCTTCAAGACCTTGTGTTCCATTATTCTGAGTATTGAGATACGAGGGACCCCCAAAAACGGAATTGGTTTTTTGGAGGGCAGGTCCTTGTAGTATAGTCTCCCCCACTAGGTGAGTGTTCAAGGAACCCATCAGCATCCATGGACTGGCTAGCGTTGTTGTGAGAGGCTGCGTTCAGTTTCAGTGAATTTTTTTTTGGAGATTCTTTCAACACATTTGCCCATTTCATAATGGGTAATTTACAAGCACACCCACCCACAACACGCTAAGTGTCCAGCAATTTTTGACCAAAAACATCACGACTCCTGTGCCCTAACCTTCCTATTCACCCAATCTCACCCCAAGTAACTTCTTTGTTGTTGTTGTCTCTTTGGATGAAAAGTCTTCAAAGGAAAACATCTTGCTGATATTCCAGAAGTGGTGAAAAAAAATGGCAGAAGCACTAAAAGGCATCAAAATTGACAAGTTCAGCTGGGTGCAGTGGCTCAAGCCTGCAATCCTAGCACTTTGGGAGGTTGAAGTGAGAGGACTGCCTGAGCCTGAGAGTTCGAGACCAGCCTGGGCAACATGGTGAGATCTTGACTCTACAATAAATCAAAAAATGAGCCAGACATGGTAGCATGCACCTGCAGTTCTGCTATTTGGAAAGCTAAGACAGAAGGATTCCGGAGTCCAGCAGGTCAATGCTGGGGTGGCCCTGAGCATGCCACTGCACTCCAGCCTGGGTGATGGAGTGAGACTCAACTCAAAAAGAAAAAAAAAATTGACAAGTTCAAAAACTGTTTTGAGCAGTAGAAAAGCATTTTGATAGGTGTATTATACCAAACAGGGAGTACTGTGAAGGTGACTGAAGTTTAAATATGTAAGAATAAGTACACAGCTGGGCTGGGTGGCTCAGCCTGTAATCCCATGCTTTGGGAGGCCGAGGTGAGTGAATTGTCTGAGCCCGTGGGTTCGAGACCCACCTGGGCAACTTGGCGAGACTGCATCTCTACAATAAATACAAAATTAGCTGGGCATGGCAGTGTGCGCCTGTAGTTCCGGCTACTCGGAAGGCTGAGGCGGAAGGATCGCCGGAGCCCAGCAGGTCGAGGCTACGGTGGCCGGGAGCGGCCACTGCACTCCAGTCTGGGCGACAGAGTGAGACTCCAACTCAAAAAAAAAAAAAAAAAAGCATAAGTACAACATTTTTTGCAAATAAATTCCATTTTGGGGGGAGTGAGTGTCCACTCCAAATCTCACATTGAAATGTGATCCCTGATGTCAGAGGTGGGGGGCCAGTGGGAGGTGTCTGAGTCCCAGGGGGCAGAAGGCTTGGTGCTGTTCTCACTCTTTGTTCCAAGATCTGGTTGTTCAGGAGAGTCTGGGACCCCTCCCTTCTCTCTTTCCTCCTCTCTTGCGCGTGCTGCCTGCTCCCTCTCCACACGAATGGAAGCTTCCTGAGGCCTCCCCAGAAGCAGGTACTGGCGTCATGCTTCTTGTTCGGCCTGCACAGCCGTGGGCCAATAAGATGTGCTCTTTACCAACCACCCAGCTTCAGGTGTTCCTTTCTCTGTTGCTATAGCAACACAGATGGACTAAGATAAGGATACACCAGAGGTGGAACTGCTGGATCCTACAGTAATCTTAGTTTACTGTGTTGAGGATCTGGCACACCCAAAATGACTTTTAAGAAGAAATCACACAACAGGTTTTTCCTAGCCTTCACGGCCAGCATCAGTCCACGTAAAGCTCTCTTATAACTCAGGGTCTTTGCACAGGTTGTTGCCTCTACCAGGAAGACCTCCTCCAGCTGACCTTCCACTCCCGCTTCAAATTTCAGCTCAGACTTCACTCTCTCTGACGATCTTTCCTGACTCTCCCATTTTGGGCTAACCCTCCTCCTCCACAGCCCGTTTGCTCTCATCACTCGTGAACTGTACTGCCAGGGTCCGTCCACTGCCGTCTCCCCCACAGGGCCCAGCTCCACCTCTGGCAGGGCTGACTCTCCCTTTTTATCAGCTCAGGGCCCAGCCCGGGTGCATGTCAGAACATTTGTCCAAAGTCACAGCACCTATGTTGAGCCACAGACGACCTCTCCCAAAAGAGGAAAATTTGCGACTGTTGCAGTTTGAAAACAATAATTACCCAATGGCAGCTCCAGTACACTCTTAACTGCAATCAGAGAAACTATAATATTCTTATAATACTTATATTTTAAAATATGTATATATACTTATAATATATTTCAGGTCTCTTACCTGAACTTAAGAGAGTAAAGTTTGAGTCTTTTTGAATTTTTTCAGTCATGTCCTCCTCACCCCCACCAAGTATCAACAAGCCATGCCCACACCCTACCCAACACAAGTCCAGCCTGTGGCTGTGGAAAAAAATGTAGGCTAAGGGTAAGAAAAAAATCAATCTTCGGCCAGGCTTGGTGGCTCAGTCTGTAATCCCAGCACTTTGAGAGGCCAAGGAGAGTAGATTGCCTGAGCCCAGTGGGTTCGAGACCAGCCTGGGCAACTTGGCAAGATCTAGTCTCCACAATAAACCAAAAAAATTAGCCGGGCATGGTAGCGCGTGCCTGTAGTTCTAGCTACTTGGAAGGCTGAGGTGGAAGGATTGCAGGAGCCCAGCAGGTTGATTCTGGGGTTGCTGTGAGTGTGCCACTGCACTCCAGCCTGAGTGACAGAGTGAGACTCCAACTAAAAAAAAAAGAAAAAGAAAAAGAAAGAAAGATCAATCTTCTTTCTCTCTAGACCAGATGCAAGGAGGGAAACGTGGCAAAGACATAAAATTCAGGCTGGTTCTACATCATAAAAAGAGGAAATAGTAGAATGTTCTAGAAACAGCCAGAACAGTGCATCATGTGAGAGCACGATCTTAAAAAAAGGAACTCGCGGCCGGCATGGTAGCTCATGTCTATAATCCCAGCACTTTGGGAGGCCAACGTGGGAGGATCACTTGAGCCCAGGAGTCCGAAACCAGCCTGGGTAACATAGCGAGACTTTGACACAAAAAAAAAAAAAAAAAAAAAAAAAAAAAAAAAATCAAAAAATTAGCTGGGCATGGTGGCTCATGCCTGTAGTCCCTGCTACTCAGAAAGCCTTGCCTGATCCCAGGAGGTTAAGGCTGTGGTGACTGTGCCACTGCACTCCAACCTGAGCAACAGAGTAAAAGAGACTCCAACTGAAACAAACAAAATAAAAGAAAGGAACTCGCCCACTGTGGTAAGTTCTGATCCTAGTTCTGCCAGGATTTCTTGGGTGACATTGGGTTCATGGTCCTCTGAGGCCAGGAGACGAGCCTAGGAAGCTTCCGTTGGTAACAGCTCTGGGGACATGAAAAAAAAGCAGCAGCAATTCGAAACAGGATTAGCAACACTGTGATATGCTTGCGATGCAGGCATTGAACAAATGAATGTCTTGTGCACCTTGGCAACATCACAGGCCTTGTGGCCAACATTCACTCCTAGCAAACACAACAGTGAGGAGGACAAGGCTGCACCAGGAATGTGTACTTTGGGCAGTCGCTCTGTCCAATACTGACTTTAGCACTTTATCTGGAGAGGTGTCAAAGGTGGACATTTGGAGACCCCGGTGGATGGGAGGTCTGAATGCCACCCTCCCAGCCCCAGCAAAGTCCCCAGTCTCTGTTTTGTGGCCTCAGTTTTTGCTTCTAAGAATTGAGGTGGCTGGACAAACAATGGCTTCCAACTGTCTGTTCATTTCAGTCACTACGTTGTTTAAAGGGCTCCTTCCCACCCTGACATCTGGAGCATTTGTAAGCAGAGCTTCCTTCCTGCTGCCCCCTCCCCCGCTCTCTGTCCCTGCAAACCCAAGTTGCTTCTGGGATCCGTCCAAGGAATCCCAAGTTTCCCAGAGTCACCATAAAAACCAGTGGACCGGAGCCACGTCCCCAAGGTTCTTACCATGGGGTTAGAAATACGTTTTCTTTCAAGGCCAGCCTGGGCAACTTGGTGAGACCTTGTCTCTACAATAAATAAAAAAATCAGCCGGGCTCGGTGGCTCAGTCTGTAATCTCGCGCCTTTGGGAGGCTGAGGTGAGTGGATTGCCTGAGCCCGCGGGTTCGAGACCCGCCTGGGCAGCGAGACCTCATCTCTACAGTAAATCAAAAAATCAGCTGGGTGTGGTAGTGCATGCCTGTAATTCTGGCTACTTGGAAGGCTGAGGCGGAAGGATCGCCGGAGCCCAGCAGGTCGAGGCGGCGGTGGCCGGGAGCGGCCACTGCACTCCAGTCTGGGCAACAGAGTGAGACTCCAACTCAAAAAAAAAAAAAAAAATCAGCTGGGCATTGTAGCATGCACCTGTAGTTCCAGCTACTTGGAAGGCTGAGCGGATCACCCGAGCCCAGCAGGTTGAGGCTGCGGTGACCATGAGCATGCCACTGCACTCCAGCCGGGGCGACAGAGTGAGACTCAGACTAAAAAAATAAATAAATAAATAAATTTTCTCTGGGGACCGAGTACCTACCTTCACACAGATAACTGAGAGTTTCACTAAAGAATATTTCTCACGATAGAAAATGCACTCTGTTTTTCTAGTCGACTTCCTTCTATTTTACTTTTTAAAAACCACTGGAAAACCACTCAGCTGATGTTAAAACCCACTAATAAGTGGCTGTCCACACTCTGTAAACATTAGCCTAGAAAACCTATAAGATCGTTACCAGTACTTTTTTTTTTTTTTTTGAGTTGGAGTCTCACTCTGTCGCCCAGGCTAAAGTATAGTGGCACACTGCTGGCCACCACAGCTTCATCCTGCTGGGCTCAGGTGATCCTTCAGTCTTGGCCTTACAAGTAGCTGGAACTACAGGCACATGCCACCATGTCCAGCTAATTTTTTGATTTATTGTAGAGATGAGGTCTCGAAAAGTTGCCCAGGCTGGTCTTGAACCTGTGAGCTCAGGCAGTCCTCTCATCTCAGCCTCCCAAAGTGCTGGGATTATAGGTATGAGCCACTGTGCCTGGCCTCAATACCAGTACTTCTAGTGCTGACAGTTTGTGGCATTAGAAAGCTGTGATCCCGTTAGAGGCTGAGAGACCCCACCCCAGGAGATCCTGTCTCCAGGGTGATGTGACCTACCCAAATCACCCCAGTATGAAACAGATTCCCTTTGCCATTCAAACATCTGCTCTCCAAGAGAAGGGCTTGGAGACACAAGCCAAATACCGATTTTTCTAGGAACCTGCACTTGCCAGCCCAATGCCTGATCTCAGGGAGATTTGGGGCAAGGGGCGGTGGCGAGGTAGGAGCACTGGGCTGGGTTAAAACAAACACAGCACAAAAATCAGAAGGAAAAAAGCTCTCTCCCTCCCTCTGTGAATTTTGGGTCACACCCATCCCACCCAGACAGAAAACCGCTTCCATTACTAAGAGTTCAGCAAGAATTGGTTTCTGCTTTAGATTTTGCAAATACAGCCCTTTCCCAGATACCCCAAGTGATACAGAAAAATGGCCCCCTTGAGTCCCTCGGGGGGGGGTGAATAAGAAATGTCTTATGCACTTTGCATAATGTAGTCCGGGCTGAGCCAGCTCTGCAACGTGGCCTCCTGAACATTTGCTGGCCATCAGGCGGCGGCAGCAGGTGAGACCGGCAGGTCAGGACCCACACGAAGACGCTGTCACGTGAGGATAACACACATCATGATGAAGGACTGAAGAACTGAGATACGAAACAAGCAGGGCCCACAAGCAAACAAACGAGACCCTGCTGGGATGCCACATTCGCCACGTCATCCTCCCAAGGTTTTATCATCAACACATGCGACTTTGGGATCTGGGGAAGAAAGTAACTTTAAAAATCTGTTTATCCAGAGGAACAGTATGAAGCCCAGCCGAAGGAACCCAAGTCAATGCAATCGGCAGCTCCCTCCCTGGCATTCACGGAGTTTGAACAGACGGACAGAAACGCCAAGACACACACTTCTTGATGTGCACCCCTTATTTTTCAGAGTGCTCAGCCTTCACTCCTCCTGGACACGTCACAGAGGGTGCCTCAAAAATACCCGGCAGGGTGGCATGCAGAGAGTCAGGGAATCTTGGAGAGGGTGAGCTCTCGTTCGTGTTTTTCAAGAGTCATCCTCAGAGTCATTCAAGACAGAGTCGGGCAACTTGAGCTCCAGCCCTGGCTCTGATTCCAGGCAAGTCTCTTCCCTTCCCTGAGTCTTGGTCTTATTTGTAAAACAAGCAGACTGGTCTTTCTGATGGCTAAGGTCCCTTCTGGCCCCATTATTCTAAGATCTACAGTGACCACCATCTAGGTGTAAGGGCTGCCAAGTCTGATCCAACTCTGTCAAGGGAGAATGAGGAGATAGATGTGAGGCTGCTTGGCTCGAGTGAACCCGCAGTTTTGAGATGAGCGCTGAGAAGGGGGAGGGGTCGAGAGTCGGGAAGCCCAGTAGAGAACCCCAGAGGCTACCTCGAGTCAGTGTCTTGCGGCTGTGTGTAGGGGCAGGGCAGTCTGCCTGAAGTGGGAAAAACCAAACAAGTGGCCTGTTTCTTCCAAACAAGTGGCCTGTTTCTTCAGCGAGCAAGAGCTCCCAGGAGGGGTGGCCATGGCACCAAGGGCTCAACCCAGGAAAAGGGAGGAAAAAACACTGCCAGGCTAGGCGGGGCCTCCTGTCCAGGCTGGGTAGGAGCAAGACTCTATGAAGCCCCTGGAAAGACCTAGATGCTGAGAAACCACCAAACCCGGAGCCCAGTAGAGTCTTTGTCCTGAATGTGACCAGTCCTCCTGGGATGATGCAAAAGACCCCAGAAGGGTGTCAGGAGGGCTGGGGTCCAGTCCTAGTTCTACAGCTGACATGCTGTGTGTCCTTGGGTAAGTCCCTTCCCCTCTCTGAGTTTTGTTTGTGAGAATGGTGACCCAAAGGCCCCTTCCACCCAAGACATTCCAGGATCCACCTGTCACCTCACAGCCAAGAGAGACCTAGAACATGAAGAAGGCTACTCTCATAGCTTCACTTGCAAGAAGGATTTCCCAAGCTTCAGAGCAGAGACAACAAAGTCAGCAGCCAGAAGCAGATCCCTTGCCACAACCCCAGTCAGGAGGCATCTGAGTTTCTGGAACTTCCCTGACGCCTAGGGAAACAAGGTGTCTCCTTCCCTTGAATCCCACCTTCACTTGGAGCCAGGGGAAGAGAAGTCACTATCTGAAGCTCCTCGTCCTCCCGCCTCTTCCAGCCCAAGAGGGTTGAAGGTTTACAGCCAGCCCTACAGAGAAATCCCAGGCCTCGTGGCACACGGAACCTAACAGCCGGAAAGCCTCCGTGGAGGGGTCTAGACACTTGCTTCTCTCGGTGGCAGAAGAGAGGGCCGGCAGTCTGGGCCTCGCACGGAATCCCCAAGTCTCATCTTTGACCAGTGGTCCCATGAAGGCCACATGTTACTCTCTGCCTCCAGGATGGGCCTCTCTCCCGGCTCCCCGATTCATTCCCACCACATCTTTCTTGTTCACCTACACTGAGCATCTAGGACAGGGCCCGGTGCACAGACAGTGCCCAGCCAACGTCTCTTGAATGGTTCCAAGGTAGCCCCCACCTGCCCAGTCTGGCTCATTCCAGACCCTTCACCCCCTTTTGCTTCCGCCTACTCTCCCACAAACCTACCCTCCACTCCCTGGGTTCCTCCGTACCTTTGTCTGTGCTGTTTCATCTGCCCAGACACCCTTCCTTCTCTGTCCCCCCGAGGGGACTCTGATTCCCTGTTGAATATACCAATATTATTTTCCTCGCAGGACCTTCTGAGTGATTTTCTTTCTTCTGTTCTCGTCTGAGTCCCGTGACATCACTTACTACCGAGACCTTGTGATGTGCTAGGTGTGATTACCCTACCTTGCCCTTGGAGGTTATCATTCCATTTCACAAACGACAAGCCTGAGGTTCAGAGAGATTGGGTCACACAACCAGCAAGGAGTGAGGCCTGACCGTATCACAAACTCTCTGTGATCCTTGTCAGTCCTATCTCCGACTCCCTCACTGGGCTGGGAGCTCCCTGAGGCCCCTGGGCCCAGAATCACGGGGGTGGGCCTGATGCCCCAGACACCCCATCAGGGAGCCACCATCAGTTCAGGACACACGAGGCGTCACCAGCCTCCTCCTTTTCTCCTTCTTCTGCCTTTTCTTCCAGGCGGGGTACCTCTGGCAAGGAGGGGCAGGAGATATTTGGAGGAACAGGGGCTTCCTCCCGTTCCATTTGGCCCTATCAAGTCTCCAAAGTCTCCAAAGCGAGCCACAAGCCTCCAAAGCGTGACAGCTGTTCACAGGTCCCGGGGCGACCTTTCCCTCGAGAGGCGATGCTCCAAGTAACCCACGCAAAAAGAAAGCTAGAAGGAGCCACCTGCGGCCCCGCCCCTCGGCCGGCCTCGCCCACCAGGCCCCGCCCACTCCGCTCGGGCCAGCCTCCATTCCCAGGGCCCGGACCACCCGCACCGCCAGAAGGCCCCCAGGCGGCACACGCCGACTCAGGTACATCCGAGCTCTGCACAGGGCGCCCACGGCCGTTCCCCGGGGGAAACCGTCCAGGGGCCCAGATCTCCTGCCCCCACCCCGGGGGGGGAAGATTTCTTTCTGAAAGTGACCGTCCTGTAATTCGGACCCGGCGCACCCGGCCCACTCCGGTCGGCGCGCTGACCTGAGATCTGAGCTGGATTCTCCCCCAAGCCCTGAAACCTAACTTACTGCCGAGTCCTTGCTAGGTGCCAGGCGCGCCTGCCCGCCGCACCCTAGGGCGTCATCACTCCCAAGTCACAGAGAAAGAGACACCGAGGCTCAGGAAGGAAGGACCCGACCTGCACTCCGCTCGGCTCACGCCCGATTCTTCACCCACGCGTTGGCTTCTAGTACGTCTCACACACACACACACGCACACACACAGAATCGACAACCCTAAAAAGCCTCTCTTTCGAGGGACGAGTAGGGACGCGGGAGGACAGCGCCAGGGTGGTGTCCTGGGATCTAATGGGACGTTCTGCTTCTAAGCACGGGCAGAGGGTGCTCCCGGGCCAGGCCAAGGGTTCGAAGCCCGTCGGGCGGATGGCACCTGTCCCCGCCAACAGGGGGCCCCCAAGGCCGGCGGACTTCCCCGGCCCAGGCCAGCTGGCCCCGGCGCGATGCCGGGGGGCGGGGGTGTCCCGCAGCGGCCGGGCGCGGCTGCAGAGGGCGCGGGGTCCGGCGTCCTCCCGGCGGCGCGCCCGGGCAGGGAGCTCTCGGGCAGTCGGACGGACCACCCGGACAGCCCTCGGCTCCCCTCCCGGAGTCCCCCGGGACGCCCCAGGCGCCCCGCCGAGCGCGGCGGCTCAGACTCACCCGGGCGGCGGCGGGTCCGGCTCAGTCCCGGCCCGGGGCTGGGGGCTCCGCGGCCCCCGTGGCCCCCGGGCTGCCTCCTCGGGTTCGCGGCGATCGCGGGGCTGGGGGCGCGGGGCGGTCTCGGCCGAGGCAGTGCGGCGGCGGCGAGGGCGGGCGGCCCGCTCGGGACCGGGACCGGGACGCAGGAAGCGCGGCCCGGAGCGCCGGCGTGCGGGAGGGAGGGACCGCGGGAGGCGGAGGGCGGCGCCGGCGGGGCGCGGCCTCCGGCTCCGAGAAGCGCCGCCCACGCGCCGCCCCCTCTCTCGACGCCGCGCGCCGCCCCCAAGCCCCGGGCGCGGGACCGAAGCCGCGGGGGGGCGCTGAGAGTGCGGGGCGGGGAACCAGGCTCCAGTCCTCCCCCCCCGGAGTTGGAAGAGCGGGTGTGGGGAGGAAACAGAGCGCGACCCCTCCTCCCAGGGGCCGGAGGATCGGGGTGGGCGGGGACCGGAGTCCCGGGTATTGAGGGGTTTAAGCGGAGACCCCCTCCCTCCCAGTCCCAGGCGGGGGTACTGAGGTGCTGGCCCGCCGCGCCTTCACCTGGCCGGACACTCACCTCTCCTCCTCCCTGGGGAGGCCACCTCCTCCCTCTCCACCTTCTGCCCCGGGCGGGTGCCCGGCCAGGTGAGGGATGGGCGGGGGGCAGGAAGGAGGAAGCTAGTTTTTAAAAACCGAGTCAGTTCACGCCCTCAGCCAGGCTCCCCGCTCCCTCCCGGGTCGCCAAGGCGCCCTCCGGGTCGCGCGCCCGGCCCCCCGCCCGGCTGGAGCCCATTCCGGGTTCGCGCGCCCGGGAGCCTCCGCTGCCGAGGGCTCCTTCCCAGCTTTGCAGAGACCTTTCCCGGCGAAGCACAGGCTGGGTTCTCCCGCCCCGCGGTGGCAGGCGGCGGGCACCGCCTCTGGCCGGAGTCCCCAGGGCTGGCGCCGAGTCCCGGCCCCGGGAGGGCGAATCCGAGCCTGGCGCGGGCGCCCCCGACCCGCGCGCGGCTTGCGCCCCCGCCCCTTACCCGGAGGTTCGCTCTCCGAACCGCGGGGCTCTGGCGCCGGGACTAGGGAGGGCTGGTGTCAGCCAGAGCGCCGGAAACGTGGATTCCGAACACAGAGGACAGGGCTAGCCTGCGTCCCCTCTCCGCCCTCGGCTTTTCTGACTTCCAAGAGAGGCCAAGCCGGGCCCCCTTCTTGGGTGCGTGTCCAGCCCTCTGAAGTCCGGCCGCGGGCGGGGTGTCAGAGAAGCGAGCCGAGGACAGAGGGCGCCTCCTGCAGGGAACCCGCCGCCTCGGACGGAAGCAGGCTGGCTTGCGATCGAGTTCATGTCAAACTGAGTTCATGGGTCCACGTGGTGTCCACGCGGATTACCTCCAGAGTTGTAGCTTGTAGGGGGTTTTCCCCTCCCCCCCATTCTGGCTTCCTAACTCTCACAGGAACAACTCGACAGGACCCTGGTTTCCACAAAAGGCAAATCAGGGGCTGTCTTGTGATTTAGGGGTGGGAAGACGTTCGGGAAACTGTCTCTAGGACGATGACTGTAGCAGTAACTGCTACTTCTCACGTCTTTCCTCTGAACCAGGCACGGGGTTGCCGCTCACTTCCCCTGAACCATCCCATTTAATCCTCATAACAACCCTGAGTATCTGCCCACTTTACAGAAGAGAAAGCTGAGGCTTAAGGAGTCATTTACCCAGTGTCACCCAGCTGGGGAGTGTCAGCATCTAGACCCACTTTGATCCACTCCAGCTCTTGTGCTGTGCCTGCTACAGAATGAGTCTTCCTCTGTCTGCACATGCCCTCCACCCTGGAGAAGGTTCCCTGCCCACTCTGCCAGGCTCCCTGCGGGTGCTTTAATAAATACTTGTTGGGTGAACGAAAGCCCCAAATAATAACACGCCATTTTGGTGAAGGGGACGAGCCCTTTGTGCAGGCAGAGCCCTGTAATCATAGGCTCCCATCTGACAGCTGTGCGTATTCATCTCAAAGTTCAGATAATGCATCTGGGGGCCTTCTCAGGCTCCAAAGGAGTGACAGGAAGCGGTCTTGCAGCTCTCAGAGAAGACCAGGAATCTGGTTTTCATTTCACTCTGAGAGGCCGACCTGGGGGTGGGGGCTGGACATGGAAGGTGATGTCAGAGCAACCGTCCCAGCGCCTAACCTGGAGTCTAAGAGCTCCTGTACTTTTCCATGCCAGGATCATCCCAGACCCGCCCCACTCTGCCGCACATCCAACTGGGCAGGTCCTGTCTATCTCAGAATATCATCTCCGGAGTGTTCCTTTTAAGCAGGCTCACCCTGGCTAATCTGGGGAGAGGCTGGAGAAATTCTCAGCCATAGTTGAGCCACGGGCAAAACAGAAGAAGCTGGCAAAGGTCACAGGTGTGTCCTTAGGACACTCCCCTCCAGAGCCCCCTCCCCCGACATAGTTAGTTCCTCTGAATTTTCTCAGGTTCTCCACGTCCTATTAGGAGCCTGACTTAAGTTAACTGCCAGCTTATCCCATTACATGTCAACTAACAAGGGCTCAAGATGTGTCCTTGGGGAGAAGATCCAGAGAAATGAATCTCAAATGGTGGAGTATCTATTACCTGTTATCATAACAGGCAGTGGGGAAGATGACAGTTGCCACTTACTAAACCCTGTTTCAAGTGCTTGGCATACATTGTGTTCTTTGATCCTCACAGCAGCCCTGAAAGGAAGATTCTATTATTCCAATTTTTTAGGTGCAGCAGCTAAGTCTCGGTAAAGTTGTGTACCTGGATCTGCTAGCAAATGATAGAGCCAGGATTTGAGCCCAGGGTCTTTGCAGGGCTCTTGCTCTAAATCACTGTGCTGTGAACCCCCATGTGCTAGGCAGAATAATGGCTGCCCTAAGATGTTCCCCTCCTGATCCCCAGAACGCGCTACCTTACATGGCAAAAGGGATGCTACAGATGTGATCAAGTTAAGGATCATGAGAGAGGAAGGTCATCCAGAATTACCCTGAGGGGTCAGTGTAGTCACAGGGGTTCTTACAGGAAGGAGGCAGGAGGGTCGGAGTCAAAGATGGAGATGGTGAGGAGGGAAGATGGAAGTCAGGGTGATACGACTGCTGGAAAGGGCCAGTAGCCAGGAAATACAGGCAACCCCTAGGGGCTGGAAAGGAGAAGGATGGGTTCCCCGAGGGCCCCCAGAAGGAGCTCAGCTCTGCAGACCCCTTCGTTTTAGCCTAGTAAGAGCCATTTGGACACCCGACCTCCCAGAGCTGTAGGATAGTAAATCATGTTGTTCTAAGCTATGGAGTGTGTGATCATTTGTTACAGTGGCAGTAGGTAACTAATACATCCTGCAAGCCCAGCCATGTAGGCAGATGTTTATTCACCTGCCTTTCTGACAGACTGTCTACTGCAAAGCTCTTGTCTTAAAGGCACCATGACTCCGCCTGTATTGTGGAGTTAGAAAGGAAGCGGGATTCCATCAGCTCTGTCTTTGGTTTCCGAATCCTCTGCCACTTGTGAGCTGTGTGACCTTGGGCAGATGTCTGGTCCTCTCTGAGCCTCAGTTTCTCCGTCTGTAAAAACAGTCATGCTAATCATACTTACTTGGCAATATAAGGATCCCGTGAAGCAGTATGTGAC
Organism: Cephalopachus bancanus; assembly: GCA_027257055.1. Lineage (NCBI taxonomy): Eukaryota > Metazoa > Chordata > Mammalia > Primates > Tarsiidae > Cephalopachus > Cephalopachus bancanus. The sequence goes on from JAPVLO010000272.1 coordinate 409,649, forward strand.
AAAGTGCCTTGTAAACAGCCCAGCATTGTCTGAACATGAGCTGTTTGAGGCATTCACTTGCCCTAAAAGTCTGACTTCTCAAAGGAGAGGGCGCTGTTCTGAACATTCCCCTGGCATCCATTTTTATTCCCTCCCAATCCGAGTGGGAAAGTTAACTACCACATTGTAAAATACTACACAGTCCCCGATCAGTGATTAGACCCCAGTCTGTCATGCTTCTGACTTTGTAGACATCCAAGGAAAGTGACATTTACTTGTAGGCATAGGTCTCACGCAGAGCAAGTCACATGGGTGTGCAGGAGCGTGTGTTCAAGGATTTTCACTGCTGATTATTTGTAGTGGTGACAAAGGGTCACCAACCTCAATGCCCACCACTAGGAGATACGCTAAATTCATGATGGGCAGGCTTAGGCTGGGACCCCATGCAGTGGCCTTATGCTGGGACAAAGAAGGAGAAGGAGCCATCTGACAAGGGAGAGTATCCAGGGTATATCATTAACGAAAAGCAAGACAGTAAATATGATGATGCTACATATACGACCTCAGAAGCATGTCGACATGGATATACTTGATTATGCATAGAAACTGACAAGGAGGAATAAAATTCAACAGGGGTTACCCTTAGAAATTGAAGTGCTCGGTCAGACTCGGTGACTCAGTCTGTAATCCCAGCACTTTGGGAGGCCAAGGCGATTGCCTGAGCCCACAGGTTCGAGACCAGCCTGGGCAACTTGGCGAGACCTCGTCTCCACAATAAATTAAAAATTAGCCAGGTGTAATAGCATGCGACTGTAGTTCCAGCTACTTGCAAGGCTGAGACGGAAGGATCACGAGAGCCCAGCAGGTCAAGACTAGGGTGGCCGTGAGTGTGCCACTGTACTTCAGCCTGGGCAACAGAGTGAAATTCTAACAAGAAAGAAAGAAAGAAAGGAGAAAGGGAAAGGGAAGAAGAAGGGAAGAGAAGGGAAGAAGAAGAAGGAAGAAGAGAAGAAAAAAGAAGAAGAAAGAAAGAAAGAAAGAAAGAAGAAATTGAGGTGCTTGTGGGTGTGGGGGGGACTGTAATTATTTTTTCAGTAGGTGTATGTGAATAATCCATTATTTTAAGTGGCGGGGCACCACCTGGAGTGCACCCGCCTCTTGTTGGTTCCTTCGTCATCCTTGTTTGCACTCCTCTCTACCATCTGCCACTTGCTTTCCTTGCTTGGCTCTGAGCAGGTCACCCCTCTTCCCACTTACTCATAACTAACCCCGTGAGTAGCCGAGTAATGTCTCCATGGAGTGACTCTTGCCAAAGTCAGCAGTAAATCACGTACGTGTATTTGCAGTCTGAAACAGTGCCCGTTAGTCACCGGGAGGGGAGGTGTCTTGCTTGCAGGTTTTGCTGGTGACATACTGGCCCAGCCTTGCTAGAGGCTGAATCAGGACTGCATGGCAGCATTATTGTGCTCACAAGGCCCAAAGAACAGTTGGATGGTGGGACGTTCGTCTATATGAAACAGCCTTTGCCCCATTTCCTGAACAATTTTTAGAAATATGTCTGGACCTGAGTTACCAATAGAAGTGGGCCTGTGTAGACACATCAGACAGCTCAGAAAGGAGCTACTGAGATCATCATAGCACTGGGGTGCAGGGTCTTGAGAGCCCTGAGCACAGACAGCCGCAATCCTTATCACCCCATCTTCTTTTGTGCCCTGTGGAAACTTCCCTCGAAGGCTCATCCTCATTGCAATCCATCCAGCTGCTTCCTAACTGGTGTCCTGCTCACCAACTCCCCCCTGTAACCCACTCTCCATGTGGCAAAGTCGGCAGTGCAAAACGCAGACCCCAGCAATGGGTCCCCACGGTCCCTTTAGCGAGTCCAACCTCCTTGGTCAGGACACACGGAACTTCATAGCCAGGTGACCCCTCTGGTGCCCCGCCTGGTTACTCAGCCTCCCCTCAGGCTCCCAGCTCACTCAGCTTCCTGTGGGACATTTTCATCAGCGATGGAACCTTTCCCGGAAGCTCCCAGTCAACTTCCTCGGTCTCTCTTTTGCCAGAACTGGGTCATATGCCTGTCACAGGTGAGGACCCTGGAGATGGGCGGAGACTCCCAGGATTCACCTGGAGTCACTTGGGGTTGGTGCAGATGCCCACAGAAAATGGAAACTCTGCCCACAGGAAGGATGCTGACAGCTGTTGGCAGACCCCGTGGGTACCTCCAGCAGGTCCCCTCCTGCACAGGGAGGCCGCCACGTTGGGTCACGCACACAGAAGCAGGAACAGTGACTGTAGAGAAAGCAGGAGAGAGAAGCCCCTGGGTGACCATGGGGATCCCGGTTCCTGTTTCCTCTTCAGCTTAAATAGTCTGAGTTTCCATTCCTTGCAACAAAAGGACCGACCCTAGGAGCATCCCTCTGAAGCTTGGACAAGCAGCTGAAAGCAGGGCCAGAGGCCAGGCAGGGGTGTCCCAACCTTCTGCCAGTGAGCGGGTGACACTGAGCTCACCAGCAGCAGGCATGAGGGTCCCATGTGACTTGACCCACTCACCTCCTGGATGAGCCAGTGACAGCAGCAGTGAGAGCAACAGCTGTGCGCCGGACACCCTGCTCCATGCTCACATGGGCATTTTATCAGCCCATGGCCACGAGAAGAAGGCACCACAGCCCCCCCATTTTCACAGACGAGGACACTGAGACACAGAGGAGTGAATGCCTTGACCGAGGACTCATAGCTGGCAATTTTGGGGTCTGGACGTGGCCCTGGGCTGCTTGGAGCCTGTATTCTCCCTGGCTTTCATGGGACTGGTGCATGTGACACCCTTCAGATGGGACTTTTTGGTCCTTTGATCCAGTTCAGAGGATGGGAGGTGAACCTGGGGCCAAGGGACAGGACGGTGTCTTCCACACCTGCTAAGGCCCTGGTGACCCGTTTGCTCCGACATGCTGCTGCAAGGGGGGTGTTTTGCAACAATAATGAAAGTCTTTCTTTCTTTCTTTAACTTGTAATTTTTTTTATTTTAAAGATGTGGGGTACAATTCAGGGTTAGGTATACCAATGTTCATTATGCAGGTACCCTTGGTGAAGTATGGTTCCCCTCCCCTGGCAGATTCCCACTACTGCCAATCCTGCCTCCCCACCCCCCCAGTGGTTTCCCACTATTGTCAATCCCTTTCTTATAGTACGATAGTTGGTCAAGGTCCAATTTTGAGTGAGAACATATGGTACTCTGTTCTTTGTTTCTGTGATACATCACTTTGTATTATAGACTCTAAGTCCATCCGAGTTGCCTGTGAAGTCCATGATTTTGTCCTTCTTTATGGCTGTGTAATATTCCATTGTGTATATGTGCCACACTTTTTTATCTAGTCCTCTTTTCATGGGCAGTATGGTTGGTTTCATGTTCTTACTATTGTGAACAATGCTGCAATAAACATACATGTGCAGGTATCTTTTTCATAGAATAATTTGAGTTCTTCTGGGTATATTTCCAGTAGAGGGATTGAAGGGTCATATGGAAGGTTGACTTTTAGATCTTTTAGGAATTGCCACACTGTTTTCACAGAGGCTGTACTAGTTTATACTCCCACCAACAGTGTAGAGGCGTTCCCTTTCGCCACATCCTCTCCAGCATCTGTCATTTTGTGAGTTATTGATGATGGTCATCCTGACTGGAGTTAGGTGGTGCCTCAGTGTAGTTTTAATTTGCATTTCTTTGATGACTAGTGAGGCTGAGTATTTTTTCATGTATCTGTTGGCTGCTCATATGTCTTTTTTTGAGAACTGTCTATTCATGTCTTTTGCCCACTTTGTAATGGGGCTATTTGTTTTTCCTTTCTGGCACATTTGAGTTCCTTATAGATCCTACCCGAGGCAATCTACAGATTTAACACAATACCCATTAAATTACCAGCAGCGTTCTTCTCAGACTGGAAATGACATACAGATACATAAATGACCACCGATAGCCAAGGCAATCCTCAGCAAAACAACAACAGCAACAACAACAAAACAAGGCAGAAAGTATCACACTCCCAGACTTTAAACTTTATTATAAAGCTACAATAATCAAAACAACTTGATATTGATATACGAACAGGCATATAGACCAACAGGACAGGGTAGAGATTCCAGAAGCAAAACCTCAATTTCTCAACGAACTCATCTTCAACAAAGCCTCCACCACCAACCATTGGGGAGAGGATAACTTATTCAGTAAATGGTGCTGGGAAAACTGGCTGATCACATGCAGAAGATTAAAATGAGACCCCTACCTAACACCATACACAAAAATGAACTCTAAATGGACCAAAGACCTAAACATAAAACCTCAAACTATAAGAACCTCAGAAAATACAGGAAACACCCTTATGGAAATTGGAACTGGCAACCAATTCCTGATCAAAACCGCAAGTGCCCAGGCCATAAGAGATAAGATAGACAAGTGGGATCTCATCAAGCAAGCTTCTGCAAAGCAAAAGAAACCAACAAGAGAGCCCACAGACTGGGAAAAAATATTTGCCAACTGTATGTCTAATGAAATCTTTCGCCCCCTTTCGTTTCTTTCTAGACTTTGCTTTGGGGGAAGCCCGACTTGGCAGAAAAGCAGAAACAACACCTGAGTTTCAAGAACCAAGACTTGGGCACTACGAGAGCCTGGACTTTGGGTTTCAAAAGCAGAAACCCCAGAGGTCTCTAGGAATCCAGTTTATGTCATGAGCAAAAGTTATGGAAGACCGAGAGAGATCTGAGCGCCACTTCACCATGACCAGGATGAGGTCCAGGGCCCTGGGCTGGGGGTCTGGGTGGAGGGGCAGAGGAGAGGGGATGCATCGTGGTGATGTGTGTCTCTGGAGAAGTGAGTGGGGCCCAGGCAGCCGCCCCACACTGGCTTCCTGTGGGAGGGTGGGTTGGGGGTGAGCTTAGAATGCCTGCCCCACCCCCAGCAGGGCACAGGAGCAGTGGGATGGGGGTGACCACAAGGGGTGATGGTCAGAGGGGTGAGGCAGCCCTGCAGAGGACTGCCGAGCCCTGTGACATCTCCCACATGCCCAAGAGGAGAGAGGAAGAAGCCAAGAGAAGAAGAGAGAAGCCAGGCCCAGAGAAGGCTTCCAAGAGGCCATCTGGAAGGCGGAATGGAGACTGTCTCAGCAGGTACCAGGGACGGCCAGACGCTGCCCCGACCCGGGCCTTGGCACTCCCCTCCCCCAACAACAAATACAGACACAATCCAGGGTAAGAGGTGGGGAGACCCTGGTAAATTATGATGAAGTGTCTTCCGTCCAGCAGGACAGGCACTTAAACCAAAAGTGTGAAATGACTTTGAGAACTGAAGTCCCACGTGTGGCACACTCCAGGGCATAGGCTGAATGTCCTACTTGTCTCCCTGCTATTCCTCAAAGGGCTTTGCAAGTTCAACGCTGCTCTCCTGCTCATTTCTGTAAAAAAACTTTTTGAGTGGGGATCTCACTCTGTTGCCCAGGGTGGAGTGCAGTGACATGATCACGTCTCACCAAATCCTTGATCTCCTGGACTCAGGCGATCCTTCTGCCTGAGCCTCCTGAGTAGCTGGGACTACAGGTGTGTGCCACTACACCTGGCAAATTTTTAAAGTTTTTTGTAGAGAGGAGGTCTTGCTATGTTGCCCAGGCTGATCTCAAACTCCTGGGCTCAAGCAATCCTCCTGCCTCAGCCTCCCAACGTGCTGGGACGATAGGCGTTAAGCCACTGTGCCCAGCCAGCCATTTATATAATATTCTTTTTTTTTTTTTTTCTGAGTTGGAGTCTCACTCAGTCACCCAGACTGGAGTGCAGTGGCCGCTCCCGGTCACCGCAGCCTTGACCTGCTGGGCTCCGGCGATCCTTCTGCCTCAGCCTTCCAAATAGCTAGAACTACAGGCGCGCGCGACCCCGTCCGGCTCATTTTTGATTTATTGTAGAGATGAGGTCTCGTCAAGTTGCCCAGGTGGGTCTCGAACCTGCGGGCTCAGGCAATCCACTCATCTCGGCCTCCCAAAGTGCGGGATTACAGGCTGAGCCACCGAGCCCGGCTTATATAATATTCTTGAAATAACCAAATCATGAAGATAAACAACTCTGCCAGGTGTGGGGGTTGGGGGGGCCCAATGGGGCTGGATGAGTGAGCTTGTGGTGTGTCTTGACTGTGGTGCTGGTTACACAAATCCACACATGTCATAAAACTGCATTGAATCCCATACACACACAAATAAGTTTATGTGAGACACGAAACCAACATCATGGAATAAGCTCAGTGGGTTTCACCCGCGTCAGTTTCCTGACCACGATTTCCCACTGTAGCTGTGCAAGATGTTACCTTTGGGGGAGGTGGGGTGAAGGGCACAGAAGATTTCCCTATATATTTTTTTCAATTTCCTGTGACTCTATAACTATTTCAAAATAAAATTTTTAGCCCACCTGATACAAACATAAATTCATTGATCAAAAGCATGTACAGCATAGAAAAAGTTAAATTCCCTAAATCACCAGAGGATGTTCGCGACTCAGGCTGCAAACTCAAGCTGGCTGGAGATGTAGCTAATTTTTCTGTGACTCCGCCTAATTTATCCTCTGAGTGCCCATTCCGCCAGGTGGCGGAAGTGTTCCGCCCCCACTTCTGCTGGGATCGCATCCGAATTCTGAGGGCCTTACCCAGTGCCAGCCCCCCGCTGGGACACCTGGTCCATGTTCTCAGGCTGGCTCCTGGCTGTCAGTCTGTGTAAGTCCATGCTGAGCTGTCCTTCACCCCAACTCCCACGCCATGCTGTGCTCGAGGGAAACCTGGCAGGACAACGTGTCACTACCTGGCATCCTCCAAGTTAAATGCAGTCCTCAGATATGTTTGGTTTGGCTCATAGAATAGTCTAAATAACTAGTTGCAGCCGGGTGCGGTGGCTCATGCCTGTAATCTTTGAGAGGCGGGGGGGAGAGGATTGCCTGAGCCCAGGAGTTTGAGACCAGCCTGGGCAACTTGGTTAGACCTTCTCTCTACAATAAATGAAAAAATTAGCTGGGTGGGGTGGCATGCACTTGTGGTTCCAGCTACTTGGAAGGCTGAGGGAGAAGTTTCACCTGAATCCAGGAAGTCAAGGCTGTGGTAGTCATGAGCATGCCACTGCACTCCAGCCAGGGTGATAGAGTGAGATGCCAACTCAAAAACAAACAAACTAGTTGCTAATACCGGAAATGGGCATTTTCACGTAAGAGTCTGGATTTCAGCCAGGCTCGGTGGCTCAGCCTGTCATCCCTCGCCTTTGGGAGGCTGAGGTGAGTGGATTGCCTGAGCCCGTGGGTTCAAGACCTGCCTGGGCAGGCAAGACCTCATCTCTACAATAAATCAAAAAATTAGTCGGGCGTGGTAGCGCACGCCTGTAATTCCAGCTACTCGGAAGGCTGAGGCGGAAGGATCGCCGGAGCCCAGCAGGTCGAGGCTGTGGTGGCCGGGAGCAGCCAGTGCACTCCAGTCAGGGTGACAGAGTGAGACTCCAACTCAAAAAAAAAAAAAAGAGTCTGGATTTCTGGGCTAGTCCTCTGAGCACACATCCCAGTGGGGCGGCAACCCCTGGACCGACTGCACAGTATCTGTGCCTTTAGACAGGGCACACCTCTTTGTGGTTTCACCACAGTCCCCGCTGGTCCCAGTAATGACATCCAACTCAATTCACTCTCTCATAAAACCTACCTGACCCATGTAGACACTTGGGGGTGGCAGTCCCCACTCTTCTCTGCTTTGTGCTATGTCAGGGTCCCTGGGGATCTTTTTTCTCCTGCTCCTTGTTGAGCTGCAGAGGAACTTTATGGCGCTCTCTCGGACCTGTCTGCCTAGAAACATCAAATGGCCTCACAGTCTGGGGTCTTGCTGCCCCCTTGGGCTTCCCTGGGCTCCGCACGGGAAACAGACACCCAGGGGACACAACTCAGGGGTCTCTTTCTCAGTTTTGCTTGCTTGCTTTCAGACACTGCCTAGTCATTCTTTTATTTGGTTTTAAGGGGCAGGAAGCTAGCAGCTGCCTGAGTTTCAGGATCTTGGAGCAATAAGAAAAACCAGAGATGAAAAATACATTAGTTAATTCAAAAATGTCACCCTCGTCATCTCTCCCCATGCCAGGCCCTGGGCTAAGCACTTTACAAATGTGTTATCTCCGTTCAGCCTCAGAGAGATTGTTTGCCCAAAGTCGACAGCCAGAGAGGGCAGAGCTGGGATTTGAACCCTCAGCATATCCTCTTCACCACTGAGTCTTCATACAAGTGTCTTCAGCCCCATCCTCCTAACTACCTGGGCTCCCTCCACGGTGGTGCGTGGGCCCAGCAGAATGTTCACCTGGGAGAGTGTGAAAGGCCATTGGTGGAGCTTCCCTAAAGCCCGCCCCGAGGGTGGCGGGCCCATCCTCTAGCTGATTGGGGCTAACAGGGCTCAGGTTATTGACACTGACCCGTGACACCCCCGAATCCCAGCGTGAGAGTCCTTAGGAGCAGATTGGCTCCCCTGGAGAAAGCAGGGAGCAAAACAGAAGGCACAGGCCCGAAGCTGAGGTAGAGCGCTGGCAAATCCAGTTACAGGACAGCAAGAGGCTGGCCTCTGTCAATTTTACATCAGTCGCCCTTCTTGCCAGCTGAACAGAGCTGTTTCTCGGTAAATCCAATTATAATTCAGAGCCTTGAGGGTCGCCCTGGATTTTTCCACTCCGCTTCCTGCAGAGCCCTGCCCAGTGGCGCTTGGCAGTCTCTTGCCCAAGGGCCCAGTCAGCAATTCATGAGCTTGCTGGTCCCTGGGTCCCCTGACAGTTGTCATCTCTCAGCACTTGGGCACCAAGGCATTTTTCTGTCACCCTGGGCGGCAGGAGCATCTGATATGCCACCTGTCCGGCCAGGCCTCTGCCTGCCGGGAGCCTTTGCTCTAAGCTGGATAGTCCAAGCTTTGTGCAGCTTTGTGCAGCCAGCCTGGCTGGGGACAGTGAGTGACCCAGTCAGGACAGCCCTGGGCAGAGACAGATCCACCCAAGGCTCTGGGGTTTTCTTAGGGCTGGAATGGTCCCCTCACAACATCTGGGCCCGGCTTGGACAGCACCCAGTGGCCCCCTGTTTGTCCAGGAGGGAGGAGGTTTTTAAAATATTTTTGATTCAATAGAATTCAAAGTTTAAAAATTTCCACTAATTAGGATTATATTATCCTGCTAGAAACATCACCATTCCTTTCACACTGTATTGCCTTTTAGCTAGTATTGGTTTTTGCATTTAGAGTCCTGCATGCATCATGTAATCCAGCTTGGTGCTTAGGCACACGGCCTTGTGGCTAAGGTGCCTGGGTTCAAATCCTGGCTCTGCTGGTTAATGACCATGGCTCGGCAAATCATTTCAACTTTTGGTGTCTTGGCTTCCACATCTGTAAAATGGATTAGTAATAGTCCTGATCAAGTAGCTGTCTGAAATGCAGAAAGCAAGGCCTGGTTCGTGAAAAGCTGCTCTATAAAAAGAAGCATTTTTTTGCTGTTTTTACAGAAAGGTTCCCAACGCAAGTGAAGTTGTTTTGGGTCAGGAGGTGCTGGGGTGATAGGATCACAGCTTTTTTTTTTTTTTTTTGAGTTGGAATCTCACTCTGTCGCCCAGACTGGAGTGCGGTGGCCGCTCCCGGCCACGGCAGCCTCGACTTGCTGGGCTCCGGCGATCCTTCTGCCTCAGCCTTCCAAGTAGCTGGAACTACAGGCGTGCGCTACCACGCCTGGCTAAGTTTTTAAATTATTGTAGAGATGAGGTCTCACCAAGTTGCCCAGGCGGGTCTTGCCACAGGATTGCCACAGGCTCAAGCAATCCACTCACCTCAGCCTCCCAAGGCACAGGATTACAGGCTGAGCCACCGAGCCCAGCAGGATCACAGCTCTTGAGTGCAAGGCCACTGCTCTCAGTAGGCCTATATTTTGAATGAGAAGGACACAGTCCTGGTTGTTGAATTCCACTCTCCACCATCTCAGCTGACACAGGAGAACCGACCTTGGGGGCTCCATTGGGATTCACCAAGAGAGATACAAAGGCCAGGAGGGACTGGGCACAGTGGCTCAAAATGCTGTAATTCCAGCACTTTCAGAGGCTGAGGTGGAAGAATTGCCTGGATCCAGGAGTTTGAGACCTCATCTCTACAAAAAAAAATATAAAAATTAGCCAGGTGTGGTGGTGCACACCTGCAGTCCCAGCTACTCAGGAGGCTGAGGTAGAAGGTTCGCCTGAGCCCAGGAGGTCAAGGCTGTGGTGAGTCATGATGGTGCCACTGCACTCCATCCTGGGTGAGAGTGAGACCCAGACGCAAAAAAAAAAAAAAAAAAAAAAAAAGGAGGAAGGTGGCAGGTTGGAATTTCTTCTCCATCTTCATCCCAGATTATGGAAAACTGCAGGGGGAGGTGGGCAAAAAAACGGAGGAAGGGACCACTCAGAGGCCTTGGCTCTTGGGAAGGGGTTGGATGGTGGGAAGGGGCCCCGGCTGCCCAGAAGGAGGAAGCAATGGGCAGATGTGGCGAGTTAATGGCCTTGGGGGCTGCCAGGGGCTGGGAATGGCAGCCCCATCTCATGGAAATTCCCTGAGGCTGGTGGCCGAGGTCCTCCAATGCCAGAATGCTCCTTGGGTTCCAGGCCTTTTATTTCTTGTTTATATCTTCTTTTTTATTGAGGGAGCATTTATGTTCAGGGAGGGGGTCAGCTCAATGAGTTTTTACATATCTACTTACTCATGCAGCCGCCACCCAGGTCAGAATCTAGAACATTCCCAGGACCCAAGGTAAAAGCTCCCTGTCCATCTCCCAGTCAAAACCTCAAAAGTCGCCTCAGCCGGGCTCGGTGGCTCAGCCTGTAATCCCGCGCTTTGGGAGGCTGAGATGAGTGGATTGCCTGAGCCCGCGGGTTCGAGACCCGCCTGGGCAACTTGGCGAGACCTCATCTCTACAATAATTTAAAAAATTAGCCGGGCGTGATAGCGCGTGCCTGTAGTTCCGGCTACTTGGAAGGCTGAGGCGGAAGGATCGTCGGAGCCCAGCAGGTCGAGGCTGCGGTGGCCAGGAGCGGCCACTGCACTCCAGTCTGGGCGACAGAGTGAGACTGCAACTCAAAAAAAAAAAAGTCACCTCAACACCAGCTATCATCACCATACATGTGTTTTGCCTATTTTTGAACTTTAAATAAATGGAACCACACAATGGGTGTTCTTTTCTGTTGAAATAAGCTAAATCAGTTAATAAAATCAAATTGCTAGCAAAGTCATAATATTAACCAGCTTACTCCATTTTGTTTAAAACTTTCATCTTAGTTTCCTGCCTGACCTCAGAATCAATGCCTAAGTGTGATGACAGTAATGTTCCCATGACCACAGACCCCCAGCTTTGTCTCCTTTGGGCAGGTTATGCTGACCGTTGCCTGCTGACCATTACAGAACTCCTTTGCCATAGCTTCCATGGAATTGTATACTTTGTTAACTGAAATCAAATGTTACACTTTGACATTTTCATAGTTTGTTCTTATATTCTGTTGGTGACCTAACCAAGATAACTCCATTGTATAATGATTCTTCTTCCTTGTCTCTATGTAACTACCTTAAACTATAGCTTAATGGCAGAACTCCAGGGACTTTCTGAGCACTGGCTATACCTACCTGACATGAAATTAACCAAAGCTCCCCAACGATCAAAGTTCCCATTTTTGTTGCCAAGTCATTAGTTAATAGTTGCTATGGTCACTAAGTTGCTATGTAGCCAATGCTGCAAATTTTACCTATAAAAGCTTGTCACAAACTGTACCAATTTGCCAAGAGTTTTCTGGCGTTTGCCTACTCTTGACCTGCGCGTTTAATAAATTAATAATTAATCAGACTCAACTTGCTGGTGTAACTTCTTCTTGCTTACTTGGTCATAACACTGTCAACTTCTTTTATCCCACGTGTGTCTGGGAGACCCATCCAGGGCGTCCTGTGCAGCTGACCTCTATCCTTCTTTATTGCTGTATAATATTCCACTCCATAAATACACCATTATTCATGTTTTCATTCTCCTCTTGATGGATTTCAGGATTGTTTCTGGTTTGGGGCTACTATGAATTCAGCAACTAGGAACATTTCTGCACACGTCTCTTGGTGCCCAGGAGCACTCATTCTGTGAGGAACACGTCCCAGCTTGTTTCCAAGCTATGTAGACACTCTGTCTGAAAGGGGTCCAAGATTAGGAAAGAGGGAGCTCATGGGCTTCCCCCCACCCCAAATCCACCCTCTACCTGACCTGCGATCGCCCCCTCCCCCCTCCCCATTGGGTTCTAGGCTGCAGGAGTGGGAGTGAGAAGTGGAGAGGAGAGAGCGGGCATCCATCCCAGCAGCCCCGAGCAGAAGGAGATGGACCCTGTGGACAGCCAGGAGGTGGGTGCTGCCACCCCCTTTGCCAGCAACACTTCCTCTTGTAAAAATGTCATCTGATCTCTTGCTGGAAATGCAAACGAGAGGTCCTTTGAGCCTTGGGGAAGGTTCCCTGCCCCATGGTACCTGTTGGCCGCAGAGAGGATCCAGCCCAAACTTCCCACCTTGCAGATGGGAACTGATGCCCACAGAGAGGAAGTGAACCCCTATAGCCATAGAGCTGGGAGATGAGAGGGCCAGGAACTGTCCTGGCCTCTAGTGACCTTGTCTGTAAACTGAGAGGAAGGAACTGTGTTCATTGAGCTTCTTCCATGGTATTGAGCTAAATTGGCACTACTGTCCCCAAAGTGTAGGGTCCTCTGGGGTCCATCTTCCATGATGATGAGATGCCAGGGTTTAGATTTACTCCAGGCTGGGGTCCCCAGTCCCTCGGCCACGGACCACAACAGGTCTGTGGCCTGTGAGGAACCCGGTCGCATAGCAGGAGGCATGTGGTGGGCAAGTGAGGGAAGCTTCTTCTGCATTTCCAGCTGCTCCCCATCGCCGGCATTACCACCTGTGCACCTATTGAGACGCTTTTTCCACTGCTCAAAACAGTTTTTTAACTCATCCATGGTGATGACTTTTAGTGCTTCTGTTGTTTTTCATTTCACCTCTTCCACGTAGGCAAGAGTCCTTTGAGGACTTTTTTCCATCAGGGAAACAAACAAACAAAAGAGCTGGGCTTGGTGGCTCAGCCTATAATCCCAGCGATTTGGGAGGCCGAGGTGAGTGGATTGCCTGAGCCTGCGGGTTTGAGACCCGCCTGGGCAACCTGGCTAGACTTAATCTCTACAATAAATCAAAAATTAGCCAGGCAAGGTAGCGCGTGCCTGTAGCTCCAGTTCCTTGGAAGGCTGAGGCAGAAGGATCACCGGAGCCCAGCAGGTTGAGGCTGCGGTGGCTGGGAGTGTGCCACTGCACTCCAGTCTGGGTGATGGAGTGAGACTCCAACTCCAAAAAACCAAAAAAAAAAACCGTCGCTCGGGGTTAGATTAGGTGAATAGGGAGGGTGAGGCATGGGGGCCATGCCATTTTTGGTCAAAAACCGCTGAACACTCAGTGCGGTGTGGGCAAGTGTGTTCGCTCGTAGATCATCCATTATGAAATAGGCAAACACACTGAAAGAATCTCCAAAAACTAATTCACTGAAGCCGAATGCAGCCTCTTTCAACACTGCTAGCTGGTACACGGATGTCGATGGGTTCCTAAAGCACTTACCTAGTGGGGAAAGCCTGTGCTACAAGGGTCTGCCCTCCAAAGGATAATTCCAGGTTTTTTTGGGTTCCGCTCGTAAGACCCTTCAAGGGAAAAGCAGGTGTGCTCTGTGAAGGCTACGGGGTCTCGGGTACAAGGTCGACCTTGTGCTTCTGGTGCCCTTCTCCAGGTTCCCTTCTCCAAAGTGAGCCCAGGGGCAGGCATCAGCGGCTTCTCCATGACCTAGGACCAAGCTCTGCAGCCAGGCGTGTGTGTGCATGTGCAGGCACACCGACGCACCCGCCTGTATTGCAGCACAGCAGTCTTTGTGTCTTCCTCACCTGCCTGTTATCTGCCCCTCTGCTGTCTCTCTTCTCGGAAGGCATTTTGACAAGGCTGTCCCTCTTTGAGGAACCTGCCCTCACCGGCACCACTGATCCTCATGGGAGGCCACTCTCTGGTCCCCAAATACCCTCCAGCCCTGCTGACCTTCTTCCCTTGGCTCCCCAAACATGCAGAGCCTCTTCCACCTCAAGGCCTTTGCACGTGCCCTCCAACCTTGCCCTGTGAGCCCCAGTTCACTCATCACCTCCTCTGAGAGGCCTTCCTGGCCTTCCTACTGAGGTCAGTCACTCTGTTTGCCTTCTGCCTGACCCTGACCACAACCTGTAGAGATGGACTTACTGTCCTGTTCCTTCTTCCACGCTGTAAAGTGTGAATGAGCAGGGAATGAGCTGGCCTTGTTGACCGTCCATTGCCCAAGTACTGAGCACAGTGCCTAGAGGAACAGAGTAGCAGAGAGGCAGTTCCCCGGGACCCCACCTCCGGGTAGTCACTGCCTATGCAGCTCCCTTCCACACCAAACAGGCCTGGCCCTGGGTGTCCTACGGGCTAGGAGGTGATGGCGGAGGGGGCAGTATGTGCCTTCCTTGTTGACGTATTTGTAGGTAAAATCTCCTGCTGGACTCCAACTGATACCCAAGCAATCAAGGACTATGAAGCCAGACAACTTGGGTTCGAATCCGAGTCTGCCATTCACCTGCTCTGGGACTGGGGACAATTTCTTAGACTTCTTGCCTAGGTTGCCTCATCTATAAAATGTGGATGATACCTGCCCTGTGGGTTTGTGCCAATTAAATGAGTCAACAAGGAGACCAGCCTAGACAACATAAAGACAACCTTGACTCTACAAAAAATCGAAATATTAGCCACGTATGATGGCACGTGCCTGTTGTCCTAGCTACTTGGGAGGCTGAGGCAGGAGGGTCACCAGAGCTCAGAAGTTGGAGGCTGCAGTGAGCCATGATTGTGCCACTGCACTCCAGCCTGGTCAAGAGTGAGACTCTGACTCAATAAATAAATGAGTTTAAACAAAATTAAATAAATAAGTAGAAAAGCAGCGGACACAGTGTCTGGCCCATGAGAAACATGATGTGAGTGTCAGCAACAGCTTTTGTTACTTAGCATATAATAGGTGCTCAAACAAATACTTTTTTTTCATGGGAGTCTCACTCAGTCGCCCAGGCTAGAGTGCAGTGGCACAATCATGGCTCACCACAACCGTAACCTCCTGGGCTCAGGTGATCCTTTTGCCTCAGCCTCCCAAGTCACTGGGACTACAGTCACGTGCCACCACGGTGCTCTGCTGATTTTTTATTTTTTGTAGAGACAAGGTCTCACTATGCTGCCCAGGCTGGTCTCAAACTCCTGGGTTTGAGCAATCTTCCCACATTGGCCTCCCAAATTGCTGAGATTATAGGCACAAGACATTGTGCCTGGTGAGGCTGCTGTTTCTGAAACTCTGTCCTGCCCAGACCAGAGAGAGAGAGAGAGAGAGAGAGAGAGAGAGAGAGAGAGAGAGAGAGGCAGAGAGAGACAGACACACACACACACACATAGAGACAGAGATAGAGACACACAGCAAGAAAGACACAGGGAGACACAAGAGAAAGAGACACACACACACACACAGAGAGAGAGAGAGAGAGACAGAGAGAGACACACAGGAGAGGGACAAAGAGAGAGAGAGAGAGAGAGAGAGAGAGAGAGAGAGAGAGAGAGAGAGCGCCCCTGTCCAAACACAAACAAGATGGAGATCACAGTCTTTGTAACCTCATCTCAGAAGTGACAGTCCATCATTTTTGCTGGATCTATTATCACTATTATTATTGAGTTGAGGTCTCACTCTGTCGCCCAGGCTGGAGTGCAGTGGCAAGCTCACGGCCACCACACCCTCGACTTGCTGGGCTCAGGTGATCCTTCTGCCTCAGCCTCCTGAGTAGCTTGGACTACAGGAGCATGCCACCAGGGTGCCCTGCTAATTTTTCTATTTTTTGTAGAGATTAGCTCTCACTATGCTGCCCAGGCTGGTCTTGAACTCCTGGGCTCAAGCAATCCTCCTGTCTCAGTCTCCCAAAGTGCTGGAATTATAGGCATGAGCCATTGTGCCTGGTGAGGCTGCTGTTTCTTAAACTCTGCCCGGCCAGACCAGAGAGAGAGAGGGTGAGAGTGAGAGAGAGAAAGAGAGACAGAGGGAGACATACACAGAGAGACAGAGACACACAGAGAGACCGACAGCCAGAGAGACATACACACAGAGACAGAGAGAGACACACAGACAGAAAGAGACACACACAGAGAGAGAGAGAGAGAGAGCACCTGCCCACTCATAAGCACATTGGAGATCACAGTCTTTGTAACTCTATCCTAGGAGTGACAGTCCATTTTTGCTGAATTCTATTATTATATTATTATTATTATTATTATTGAGTCAGGGCCTCACTCTGTTGCCCAGACTGGAGTGCCGTGGCATGATCATGGCTCATTGCAGCCTTGAACTCCTGGACTCAGGAGATCCTCCTGTTTCAGCCTCCTGCGCAGCTGGGACTACAGGTACAGCTACCATGACCATGACCGATTATTTTTTATTTTATGTAGAGATGAGGTCTCACTATGTTGCCCAGGCTGGATGGATTCCTTTCTTAGGAGGCAGTTATGATGGGGGTGGGGGAGGGGTGGCGGGGACTTTCGAGGGCATGAGTACCAAGACGTGGTGTCACCGGGAGCAAAGTCGAAGTCACCCACTGTGTCGGGCACACCACTTTGAGATCATTGGCGTTAGAAATGCGTTGGCTTCTCGACAGGCAGAACCAAGTTGGATGCCAGCTTCTCCTCTTACCCAGCATTAAAATGACCAGAGGGAAGCCATTAGGCCAAGGTGGCTCTGATGCCTTGAGTTCCTACATAAACAAGATAAGGCCAGGCACGGAGGCTCGCACCTATAATCCCAGCACTTTGGGAGGCCAAGGCAGGAGGATCACTTGAGCCTAGGAGTTCAAGGCCAGCCTGGGCAACATAGTGAGACCTCATCTCCACAAAAAATAAAAATTCAGCCAGGCATGGTGGTGCACACCTGTGATCCCAGCTACTCTGGAGGCTGAGACAGGAGGCTCCCTTGAGCCCGGGAGGTCAAGACTGCAGTGAGCTATGACTGTGCCACTGCACTTCAGCCTGGGAGACGGAATGAGGTTGTCTCAAAAAAAAAAAGAAGAAGAAGAAAAAAAAAAAAGACGTGCCGGGCTCGGTGGCTCAGCCTGTAATCCCAGTACTTTGGGAGGCTGAGGTGAGTGGATTGCCTGAGCCCACAGGTTCGAGACCAGCCTGGGCAACTTGGCAAGACCTCGTCTCTACCATAAATAAAAAAATGTAGCTGGGTGTGATAGCATGTGCCTGTAGTTTCAGCTACTTGGAAGGCTAAGGCGGAAGGCTCGCCAGAGCCCAGCAGGTTGAAGCTGGGGTGGCCATGGGTATGCCACTGCACTCCAGCCTGGGTGGCTGAGTGAGAATCCAACTCAAAAAAAAAAAAAAAGATGAAACTTAACCTTAGCCAATCATACGTGATCATCTGAACAACTGAGTGTTAGTTCTATAACCAGCACAATCCCCAATAAAGCAAATACCCAAACTTTAACAAACCCGGTAACTTCTTCACTCTCCACATTATTTAATCTTCCTGATTTTCTGCATTCACCTCACCTATAAAAGGCTTTTCCTTTCTGATCCCTCTGGCGGAGACCAGAGTCACTTTCGATTTGGTGCAGACTGACTCGTGAATCGCCGTTTGTTCAAAGAAAACTCTTAAAAAAAAAAAAAAAAACTTAGTGTGCCTCAGTTTACCTTTTAAACCAGCAACGTGATCCCATGTGTTGCCAGCCGCACCAAGCCTCCAGCCTCTTCTGCAGAAGGCCCTGGCGCCTGGCCCCTGGGAGCTGCACTGAGGGTTGAACGCCACCCGCCCTGACAAATAGCCTTGTCCAGTGTGTCCCTTTCCCGTGGCTGCCGTGAGAAGTCTCCACAAGCCTGGTGGCCTCTGCGATGCAAGTTTGCTATTGGACGGCTCTGTGGTCAGAAAAAGGGACATGGGTCTCCCCGGGCCAAAACCCCAGGGAGTGTGTTTCCTTGTCCTCCGCATCTTTCCCACTTCCCTCCCCTCCCCCGACCTTCCTCGGGTGTAGACACACCTGCTTCCACCTCACTTCTTCCTCTTCCTATACTGCTTTTGGGACCCCTGTGATTTCACTGGGACCCCTCGATCATCCGCTGTAAACACTCCCTACGTTTAGGCCAACCGGTTAACAAGCTTCATCCCCTGGGGCTGCCTCAGCAATCCCCCCTCCTGCAGTGGAGGGCCACGGGTCCACGGTCCCGGGGGGTTAGGACATGGGCGTCTCTGGGGCCATCATTCTGCCGACCATGGAGTCCTTCCATGACTCTGTCTTTACATGCCCAAGGGTCTACCCTCCCCACATGCCACCCCGGCTGCCTGCTTGTCCCGTGGGTCCTGGCACCCAGAGGGAGGGGCCCTCCCGACAGGCCTGGGGACCTGGAGGAAGGCGCTTTGCGATGTTGGAATGTGAAGAGGAGGCAGGTGGCTGGACTAGGTGATGCTTTTGGCCGTGCTTCAAGGTCCCCACTTGTATGCCTGGCTCCCCACGTGGTCCTGTGGTCCTGTGGTCTTGCTCTGGGAGGCCGCCCATCCTTTGAGGGGGAGAAGCAGCAGCAGCCTCCTCTTGGGTGGTGTCGGCAGAGGAAGGCCTCATGCTGGCCTCCCGCAGGGTGGCCTCCCTCCGGGCTGGAAGCGAACCCGGGTGGGTTGGCAGGTGTTTTGATCTGCACTGAGGTCAACTTCCAAATGTTCCTGCCCTGCTGAAGATGTGTTTCCTGCTTGTGGGGGAAGCGGGGAAGAAATAAAAACAAAACACATTTCTCCACCAAGAGCTGCCTTTTGGGGTTGTAGAGGGGGGCGGGAGGGTAAGGGACCCTGCCCACGTGAGACCTCATGGCGGTGGTCTGGTGGGCCCAGTTCCTTCCTTCCTGGGCTAAGCCGGGCTGGCTGGCCGGGGATTGTCCTGCCATCTAGTGGCGAGTGGTGGGACTGCGTGCCGCAGTGACCCAGGGAGTATCAACCTGGTCATTCTAGAGGGCCGTCGGCCCTTGGTTGAGCCCCGGAGTCACCAAAGGTTTAAAAAATACATATATGCTCCAGAACCACCCCACACCTAGTGCGCCAGAAACACCGAGGCCTGGAAAGATGCATTCTGGCCTTAGAATGCAGGTCCCCGGGCCCGGTCTCAAAACTCCAAATGGCTAGCTTTGGAATAAGATCTAGAAATCTGAATTTTCGACAGGCGTTCCCCAGCGACTCTCATGAACAGCTTGACCTGTACGCCACAGATTCAGCTGCCCACAAGATAAATGAGTCAACTGTGGGATAGAGATGACTTTAAAAGATGATGCTCTAGGTGGTCCTATTGCTCGAAGCATAACATCCAGGTTAAGGGAGGAGACAATACAGCTGTGAAAGGCATCTAGGCTCGAATCCCACTTTTGCTACCACCAGTTATGTGACCTTGGGCTACTGTCTCCTTCCCAGCTCTGTGAAGCAGCAGCAACCATACCTGCCTGCCAGGATCCTAGCAAGGACTCGGTGGGCTCACGGGGAAAGCACGCGGAACAGGGTCTGGCCCTTAGGAATTGGGCTCCGTATGACAGCCCCACTGTTCAGATCTACTCGGGAGCGTTGTGTCTGATTTCAGTGACATATTTATGAGGGGAATGTCCGAGGAAATGGACGGAGGAGAGGAAAGAGGAGGAGACCATGGAAGAAAGGCCAAAGGGCCTGGGAAAGGTCTGAGGGTCTGTAACAGGGTGGGGGGGAAGGGGCTGTGTGGGGAGAAAACACACGTGCTGCTGACAAGATCCCAGAGGGACCGGCATCAGGGAGCAGAGTGATGGGAGGTTCCCATGAGCAAACAACCGTCCAGGCACAGAGTCGAGCAGAGCTCCCACCACGGAGCCTCTGGGCCAATGCGGAAGAAGCCGCCGGGTGCCTTAGAGCACTGGCTCCCAGTGTGGCACCCGTCCCCCATGGAGTGTGACGCATGTCTGCAGCTCAGAAAACCTGAGACTGGGACAGCAGTTGTGGCAGGAAAGAGCTTAATCATCACAATGCAGTTCAGCGTCATTTGGGGGTGCTGGTCACATATTTCTCAGTCCCCTGGGAGTTTCAGGCTAATTTGGCAGGCAGGGGACTAGGGAATTGGGATTGCTGATTGGCTGAGATAGAATCAGAGGTGTTGAGATTGTCTTGGTGTGCTGGCCAGTTTCTGGGCAGGGTCACAGGTCGCTGACCTGGCTGGCATCAGGCGGTCTACCGGCATGCAGAGTCTGAAAAACGCCTGAACTCCAGTCTCAGGTTTATGTGTAGGAGCAATTGGGGTCGTTACACATCTCGAGAAGGATGGATGCAGAGGGGGCGGCCCTGGTGACCAAAGCTGCTCACGCCCTTCGGCGGGTGAAGCTTCTGGAGACTTCCAGCTGGCCTGCTCTCCCCCTGGTGGTGGACCAGGCACCCACTGCGTTGCCATATGTCCCCTCCTTCTCCCTCCCCCACCAGCCGTGCCCGCCACTGCCGATCCCACCCTTGTGCTAATGTGACTAGTGTTCAGGACCCACTTACGAGTGAAAAATCAATTTAAAAAAAAAGACTCCACAGACGTGCTGAAAAACGTTAGTTATCGAGACAACCCAATGACCATGTCTGTGACCTTTCTGTCATCAGTGGTCAATCACAGTCTTATCAACTTATCTAGCATGATGTCCTTTTAAGAAAACCCATGTCAATAGGTTTAAAGAAAAAGAATAAGCTTCTGGAGACCATCGAGGAGGTAGGCACCGCCTGCAGCCCACTGTTCTCCAAGAGAGAAACGAGCAGGCACACCTGGGGGCTAGGAAACACATGGAGAGAGAGAAGGTCAAAGAGAAAAGGAAAGAAGTTTAACAGGCATCTTGTGATCAGCTCTTACCAAACTTTGGGTCTCCTTTGCTGTTCTCACCTCTGGGTCTTTCATTAACTTTGCCAAGGTGGTTTCACGGGTGACGCGCGGACACACCTTTGTCGTAACAGCTGTTCACGTCTCCCTGGCACACCCACCCTCGTGTCTGTACCCGAAGTTAGGTATTAGGAAGATGAGGGTGGTGTCTCAGGCTTGTGGTTTCCCACATACAGACCGCTGTGCCGGGCCTGAGCCCCACTTAAAATCCAAACCCGCTAAGCCAGGAGCCGTGGAGTCGGCGGTCGACAGGGCGAGAGCCACCAGGGTGGTCCCAGTCTCTGAGGGGCTTCCCGCCCGGGCCTGGAGACTGAGCTCGGGGATGCTCAGGTCCTGTTCCATAAGTGAAAGCCCCACCCCAGAACCCCACTCGTGTCCCCAGGAGGGTGTCTCTGCAAAAGATCATTTTGAGTGAGCCAGTCTGAAGTCTCCAATGACCTTGACGCTGGAGTTTGAGGGTTAAGTGGCCACAAAACTACAGCCGCACTGATTCCTGGGAGGGAGGGGCATGTGAACCTGTCCACCTAACGTGCCCCCCGCACCCTTCCCCTCCTTCCCGGAGTGCTTCCTTCCTTTATGGCACCTGCTCATGTGTTGCGTATCTCTTTCTTATCCATTATCTGAGGCCAGAGACTATTTTGTTGGCAGTTCTGTTTCGTACAGTGCCAACACAAGGTGCACGGCCGGCTGGTGTCTGTTGAATGAATAAATGATGGAGGTGACCTCAGTAAGACTTCTGTCATTTGGGGGCCCTGGTCACATGACCTCCGAAGGGCTCCTGGGAGAACTCTTGCGCCAAGGTGTGCCAGAGCTCGAAGCTGTCAGGGTGACCTTGGCTTTGTCCTCTTGGTTCTGGGCTGACCTCTACTGTGAGCTAGAACTGGAGCGGACCTCGGCCTGAACAGAACCGTGTAAAGACCCTGCCGGCAAACCAAAAGAGAGCCAAATGTCCTCGGGCGACCCCCCGGTGGCACGGCGGCGGGGTGACACGGGGCTGGGTCTCCCCATGAGAGTGGTGTGGTGTCCATGAAAAAGCACAAGGACATAGGAACATTCAGCCTCCCAAGTTGTTCTGCGTGACGCAGAGTTCATGGAATGCAGGGGAGGGCTGTGTGTGTGTGCACCGCGTGTGTGTGCACATGTGTGTGGCATGTAGGAGGTGTAGGGAGGATGGGATACACCTTGGAGTCAGAGTCAGTGGGCGGTGGGTCGCTTCACTGGGACTCTTCTTCAGTCGAGTGTCTGAAATCCAGTTCAAGGTGACGCTAGCTGGAGGTGAGGCGGGTGTGGGGTGTTAGGAGCTCAGGGGACTATCTGTGTCCTCTCAATGTTCAGACGTTGAGTACCTAAGAACATACTGAAGGTAAGGTCTTTAAAGGGTGATTACAGGGCTGGGTGTGGCGGTGCATGCCTGTAATCCCAGTACTTTTTGGGAGGCTGAGGCAGGAGGATTGCTTGAGTCCGGGAGTTCGAGACTAGCCTGGGCATCACAGCGAGACCTCGTTTCCACAAAAGATAAAAAGATTAGCCAGGCGTGGTGCTGCATGCCTATAATTCCAGCTCCTTGGGAGGAGGAGGTGGAAGGATCACCTGAGTCCAGGAGGTCAAGACAGCAGTGAGCCATGATTGTGCCACTGCATTCCAGCCTGGGCAATAAGAGTGAGATCTCAACTCAAATACACAAATAAAATGAATGATTAAATTAAAATGAGGTCACCTGGGTGGCCCTCAGCCAACATGACTGGTGTCCTTGTGAGAAGAGGGGATGAGAACACAGACACAAACAGAAGGACGGCCAAGGAAGCACACAGGGAGAAGGCACCTTTTGCAAGCCATGGAGAGAAGGCTTGGAAGACTCCGGCAGGCCGGGCTCGGTGACTCAGCCTGTAATCCAGCACTTTGGGAGTCCGAGGCAAGTGGATTGCCTGAGCCCGTGGGTTTGAGACCCACACGGGCAACTTGGCGAGACCTTGTCTCTACAAAAAAAAAAAAAAAAAGTTAGCTGGGCATGGTAGCACGTGCCTGTAGTTCTGGCTACTTGGAAGGCTGAGGCAGAAGGATGGCCGGAGCCCAGCAGGTCAAGGCTGCGGTAGCTGGGAATGTGCAACTGCACTCCGGTTTGGGCGACAGAGTTAGACTCCAACTCTTAAAAAAAAAAAAAGTCGGAAGTCGCCAGCACCTTGATCTTGGGTCTCCAGCCTCCAGGACTGTGGGAGAAGAGATTTAAGCCCCACGGTCTTTTGCACTTGGTGATGGCAGCCTGAGGGAGCTGAGATGTGCCATGCATCCAGCTGGTGTAGCTGGAGTTGTGGATGATAGAAGTATTCACCGAGACGGTTATGGATTAAGAAAGGGAGATTTTTGAAAGGGATGTGGCGTCGTGAAGAAAACCAGGGTGGAACAGCTAAGGGAGGGCATCTGCCGTGGGCACAGAGGCCAGATGGAGCTTTTATAGGGCTGTGTTGGGGAGTTCACACAGTGCCAAGGGGTCTGCCCACGTGACATGGGGAGGTTTGCAGGAGGGAGGTTGTCTGTAGGATGGGTTTTGCAAGACGGCCAGTGATAGTGGTGGCTTTTTAACAGAAACGGATAGTGGGGTTAATTAACAGAAACGGTTAGCTGCTTTTCTGTTTAATTTACTGCCGGGTTCAAGGTTAGTTGACAACAACTATCTACAGCCGTCTGGGAGTTTTTTCCATCTCCTGCTGTGGTCAGTTGAGTTTCTTCATAAAACTTTATCTTCAGGTCCCTTTTCCTCAAGACAATTCGCCCAATTGGCGCTGGCCTAATTGGGCTGCGTATTTCTCCACAAGACCTGCAGGGATGGGAGAGTGTGTGTGTGTGGGGGCAGGGGATGTCGCTTAATTACGAAGTCGCCAGCAGGAGTGGACATGGCCTCAGGGATGACTGGATCTGAGACAGGTCAAGGTTCTGCCCCCCATCGTGGTGGGGACTCGGGGTCACCTGTTCTCCTGGTCGTCTTCTTATGGGGGAACCCGGAGCCTGCAGCTGTGACACGTCTTACCGTTCAAGACCCAAAGGGAGGGGAGGGTGGCCTTGCACCCGCACTTCTGGCTGTCTGGGTGGGGATTCTGACCTTCGCTTCTGGGATTGAAGGCCGATTCTGGGCGAGATTGGTCTAGTCTGATCCTGCGACCTCCTTGAAGGCGGAGCTGGGGTGAGGTGGAGGCTGGGGGTGGAGGCCGTAAGGGTGGGAGGATCCAACAGGCGCCATCTGTAGCACCGCCTCCACCTCCAAGGACTTTGGGGAGCGGGGGAGGGGTCACACCCCAAGGCCAGCCGAGGTGGAGGCCACAGTCCAGCAGAGACGTGAGTCCAGCAGAGACGTGAGCAACCCTGTGAGTGTGTGGGGTTGGTGGCCGGTGGCGAGGGCCACGTGTCATCAGGGCCACAGGAGGATGCAGGTTCTTCTTCTTTCCAGGGCTTGAGGTGGGAAATGGAAGTAACCCCAGCGCCCCGCCCTCCCAACCCACCCCCCACTGTCCACTCTGGCCAGACCACCAAGTCCCAACCAACCTGCCCCACAGAGCCAGGAAAAGTTCTCAGAGAACACCTGCTCCAAATCCCAAGGCCTAGACAGGGCAGGGAGTTGGTGCCATGTCACGTGGCTTTGGGTACATGGCAGAGCTGGGTGACAGCGGCCCTGTGGGGGCTCCAGCTCAGCTCTGATGGGAAGGGAAGGCAGGCACTCCCCCGCCCCCCCACCAGGCCCCCCACTAACTTGTCGTGGCCTTGGGCAAGCGTCTGACAACCCCCCTTGCTTCCTACTCTCTATTTAAAAAGAAATCAGATGGGGCGATGGGGTGTGGTGTGAAGTTAGCTGTCCTAAGTACTCACCCAACCAGACGTTTCTAAGCCCTAAATTACCACCTTGTTTTAAGCCAGGAGCTCACCGGGTTCTTGGGGCTGTCTTGGCCTTTAAGCCTGTAATTTACAGAGCAATGTTCTTCTAGGCGAGGGAGGGAGTGGCCCGGGCTTCCTGCCTCCCTACGTTTAACAATGAAGAAGGCTCTCCCGCCTTGGGAACATCTGGCTTCAGGAATTTTTACTGTAAACAGCTGGGTGTGGCTGGCCAGCCTAGGGGCCCGGTGGGTGCAAGCCCAAACTCGGCAGAGAGCCCATCTGCTGAGGCTGGAAGCCCAGCTGCCACTCACTCGGTCAGGACCCTGGGAAATCTACATAACCACTCTGTGCCTCAGTTTTCCCACCTGTCTGATGAGAAAAACAAATGGGCAAAGGCACATATAGCTGTGCTTCTCAATTGGGGACCACTGTGCTCCCCCCCCAGGGGGGGCATTTGGAGGAATTTGAGGCTGACATGACTGGGTGGGGGTGGTGTTGCCGGTACCTAATGCATAGAGGCCAGGGATGCCGCTTAAACGTCCTAGGAAGAATGGTCTGGCCCAGAATGTGCCGAGGCTGAGACAGTGCACCTGTTCCCTCCACACGGGGGGTTCTCAGTCCTGGGTTCAGGGTGGGATGGCCCTGAAGTCCTACTTCTGTGTCTGGGATTTCTGTGAGCTGCTGGGTGCCCGATTGAGAATTTTTCTTCTCTCTGAATACCAGGGGCTCCTCTCCCCTAAAGTCTGTCTGCCCAGTCCCAGCCGCAGGAGAGGAAGCACCCAGTAGGGAGAAGAAAGCCCCCAGGCCACCTGAGAGGACCCGCTGGCATCACAGCACCCGACGGCTACAGGGCATTCACCCGATGGCCACAGGATGTTCACCTGATGGCCGCACTCACCTGACCGCTATAGAGTGGCCACCCGATGGCCACAGGGTGTTCTTGGGCTCAGGTTCTCTCACCACTTAAGGGGTGCAAAATGAGTGCCGGCAGTGTCTCCTCAGGTCATGAGGCCTGGGTGGGCTGCCCCGACCCCAGTGGGCTCCCAACCCTGTCCAAGCTGATGGGATTCTGCCCTGAGACTCTGCTAGAACCACCGGGCGACAGGTCCTCTCCTGTGCAGCAGTTGCCAAGCGGGGAAAGTGTCTTGGAGCCATTTTGCCAACAAATGGGGGCAGTTTGTCCAAGAGCGAGCCGATGCTGAGGAAAAGCAAATCTGAGAGCTGAAGGAAGAGGAATATTCTGGAGGCATCACTGGATTCTCTGGAGCCAGCTGCATCCCAACCGGTCCCTGTCCTCCACAGTCCTTAAGAAGCCAGACATTCCCCTTTACTTATTTATTTTTGAGTCGGAGTCTCACTCTGTTGCCTAGGCTGGAGGGCAGTGGTTCAATCACGGCTCCCCACAGCCTCAACCTCTTGGGCCCAGGAGATTCTCCCCTCTCAGCCTCCTGAGTAACTGGGACTACAGGCATGCACCACCATGCCCGGCTAAATTTTTAAATTTTTTTTGTAGAGATGAGGTCACACTATGTTGCCCAGCCTGGTTTCGAACTCCTAGGCTCAAGCTATCCTCCCGCCTCGGCCTCCCAAAGTGCTGGGATCACAGGCGTGAGCCAACACCCCCAACCCCTTTTATTTTCAAACCTTTTAGCTGGGTTTCTGCCACTGGACAAGACAGAACTTCTACCTGCCCTCGAGTCTTCTTTATTTTCCAGGCTGTGCTTCTGTGGATCCTTGCTTTTTCTTTTTTCCTTAGCCAGATTGAAAGCTCCCTGAGGGCAGGGAACTCAGTACAGTCTGGCAGAACTCTACCCGGTGACGAGAATGTTCCGCGCCATCTGGTTCAGTAGCTACCAGCCACACGCAGCTGCAGATGGCTCGAAAGATGGCTGGTGCAACTGAGGAGTGAGGTTGGACATTGTATTTCATTGTGACGAGCCTCGTAAGTCACCACATGTGGCTTGGGGCAGCCATGGTGAGCGGCATGGCTGTCATGCCTTGCAGCAGCACTGGTGTTCCGTGAATTTTCATGTGTCTAGGATCTGTCCATCATCTTCACAAACAAGAGTGTGCCCGGCGCTGTGTTGGGTGGCACAGAACAGAATAGTCATGGACGCTACGGACTCCCTGCAAAGAACCGTGATGCCAAGTTGAGGGTGTGGAACGTCTCACAGAGAAGGCCCAACTGTTCTCTGGAATTTGGCAGAAATTGATCATGGTCCAGAGCGAGGCTGAGGGTGGGACCACCCAAGGTCACAGCGGGGCCGCCCGTCAAAGGCTGAGAGGAACGAGCCACCTGTGCTCTGCTGTGGAGCCCTCCTGGGATGTGGGCCCCAATGGGGAGGCAGCTGCAGGGGACAGGCCCAGGCGGGATGGAGTGAATACAGGCCAAGGTCAAGTTCTCAACTAGCAGTGAACACGAGTTGCTGAACTTGCTGGGTCTCATCCTTAGAAAGGAGTTCACAGTAGTGCGTGCCCCTCAGGGTGGCTTTAGGATTAAAAGAGATATTTGTGGGGGAAGGGGTGGAGGGATAAAAAAATCCCCTACTGGGTGCAACGTGCACAGGTGGGGGTGGTGGGTACACTTAAAGCTCTGACTTCTTTTTTTTTTTTTTTTTTTTTGAGTTGGAGTCTTACTTGGTCGCCCAGACTGGAGTGCAGTGGCCGCTCCCGGCCACCGCAGCCTCGACCTGCTGGGCTCCGGCGATCCTTCCGCCTCAGCCTTCCCAACAGCCGGAATTACAGGCATGCGCTACCACGCCCGGCTGATTTTTTGATTTATTGTAGAGATGAGGTCTCGCTGCCCAGGCAGGTCTCGAACCCGCGGGCTCAGGCAATCCACTCACCTCAGCCTCCCAAAGGCGAGGGATTACAGGCTGAGCCACCGAGCCCAGCTAGCTCTGACTTCTTCGCCACTATACAAAGCGATCATGGAACCAAAAACGATGTGTACCCCAAAGCTCTTGAAATTAAAAAGAGAGATATCTGTACAAAGCCCTCAGCACATAGTAAGTGGTTAGAACAAACACAACGAAGTCTCAGCTGCTCTTTATTCCGAGAACTCAGTCCTCTCCCCGGGGATTCTGGCGAAGTTTGAGGGACTCAGAGAGGCCTGGCCCCTCACTCTGGCTCTGCACTAGGCCTGCCTGTCTGTAGGGGCCGGGTCCTCCTCCCATGACTCCCCAGAATGCCGGGGCTGCCCGGGCCGTTAGCAGCCCACATAGCAGAGAGAAACCCGACCTGGTTCACATCAACCGCGAGGAGCTTGGCATTTCACTCAGACTGGATAAAGCGCCACTCGAGGTTGGTCCCCGTCCTTGGGAACCAGTAGCTCATCCTGCAGTCAATGTGATGTAAAGGGTTTCTCCCTCAGACCTCAGTTGGCTCCCAATCAGCTGAGCCCTGGCAGTCACGGTGCCCCTCAGGGGGCCGTCGCATTGGTCTGTGGCCTGATCCATCTGTCTGGCCATGAACCAGAGCAAAGAGAACAAGGGATCTGCTGCAGAAGGCAGGGATTCATGGCCAGGTATGGCACCTGGGAGGCCCTAATTGCATCATGGATGAGGGCATCCTGTGAGAGGGCAGAGATCTAGCAGGGCAATCTGCTGCCTAGTGCTCCTTCAATACCCACAATAGATGAGCCTTTCACCCCCTGCACTCCAGTCACATGAACTCTCTGCAGCCGTGAGGCTCTAAATCTCCTGCCACAGGACCTTTGCACATGTTGTTCCTGCCGTCTAGAATCCTCTTCACCTGTTGAACTCCCCTGTGCCAGGCCTCACCTCCTCTCAACTGCATTAAGTGCCCGGATGGCAAGGCATCTGGCTACTGGCTACCTCTGCTCTCAAGGCCTGTCATGGTGACACACGGAGAAGCATTTGATTTATGTCTGTCTTCCCCACTAGACTGTGAGCTCTGGCAGGGTGGCGGCTGGGCAGGACAATTTCACCATTACATCCTCAGCAGCTGGCTTAGGGACTGCCAGCCTGGCGTGTTCTTCCCACAGATCTGGCTTCTAGAACTTAGGTATCAGCTCAGAAGCCCCCCACCATGTGATGTCACAATCACACCATCACTCTGGAATCAGTCACCCCATCATCAGTTTCTCACCTCCCACCGTATCCCCAGCAGTCAACACACACAGTGTTTGTGGCCGGCCCACAGAAACAGCCCGTCCCCAGGCCCGTCTTGGTGTCTTCTCCGTCTCCCCCCGTCCAACAGGCACTTCTAGGGTACTCACACCCCACCTGATGTGACAGACCAGGGCGTCGGGCCGGGTGCCTGGCCTAGAAGGAGCGAGTGGTCTGCTTTGGGAAGGTGGGGTTTCATCGGGGCCATCTGGATACCAGTCTGTGATCAGGGCTTTGCTGGGAGGCACCCGGTCTGCCATGACCTCCATATCGCCGGTGAGGTCTCCGGACCAGAGCATCACCTGGGAGCTTGTTGGAAACGCTCGTCTTGCCGGGCTGGGTGGCTCAGCCTGTAATCCCAGTGCTTTGGGAGGCCGAGGTGAGTGGGTTGCCTGAGCCTCTGGGTTCGAGACCCGCCTGGGCAACTTGGCGAGACCTCATCTCTGCAATAAATCAGAAAATTAGCCGGGCGTGGTAGCGCGCCTGGGACTTTGTATCTCGAGGGTAAGTGATCGCCAGCTGGCTCTCGGCTCAATAAACTTCTCTTTGTACTTTGACTCGGCACTGGACACTGACTCGTGCGGCTCGATTCCCTATTACAGTAGCACGCACCTGTAGTTCCGGTTACTTAGAAGGCTGAGGCGGAAGGATCGCCGGAGCCCAGCAGGTCGAGGCTGCGGTGGCCAGGAGCGTGCCACTGCACTCCAGTCTGGGCGACACAATGAGACTCCAACTCAAAAACAAAAAAACCAAAAAAACAGAAAAACAACTACAAAAAGAAATGCTTGTCTCAGGCTGACCCCAGCTGTCCAGGTGTGCAACTGTACTCCAAAAATACCTCTCTGGGTGGTTCGAATACACGTTGACAGTCTGAGGCGTGATGCCCTGGGATTTCTGGACCCCACCACTGAAGGTCTGTCTCGGCAATCTGAAGGTGTAAATGCCCCTGGGGGGGGTGACAGAGTGAAGCTCATGACACCAAGGGAGAGGAACTGTCAGGTGCTCCCTGGCTGTGGGTTCCCGAGCGAGAAGGCAATGCTGACAGGGACTTTTCTGGCAGGACAGGGTGCACCTGAGTTGCATTTTGAGTGGTGGCACCGGGTAAGGTAATTTCAACGCTGGAGGGTGGTGAGGAGCGGGAAGTTCACCAACACTGACGGGGCGAGAAGGGGGGAGTGCAGGAGGGGAGGACGAGCCTGGGATTTGGAAGCAGCTGGGCTCCGTGATTGCTTCTTTCTGGAGCTGGGCAAACCCCTTGGCCTCTCTCTCTTAGTTTCTCCATCTAGGAAATGGGGTCACTGTCTCCCGTCTCATCGAGGCTGCTGGGAAAACTAAATGAGAAATGCACAGAAAAGCCCACCTCCTCAGCAAAGCGCTGTGCAGTAGTATTTATTGTTACAGTGTTAACACTGGCTCTGGGGAGGACATCCAGGGCGTGGCCAGGACACGGTCTTTGTACACAGACAACGTGTTTCCTCGGCAGCCACAAACTGGCCCTGAGGGTCAGGGCTCTGGAGACGCTCCTCCGCAGCCAGCCAGGGGGGACGGCGTGGGCTCAGAGGCTGCTGCGGTCCCAAGCTCATCTGGGAAGAGCCCGCCAAGCCCCCAAAGGCAGGTGGGAATGAGGCGCTGGGCCTGACTGGGCAGGGCGTTCCTCTCCCCAGGCTCCAGCGTCCCAGGCATCCTGCAGTGAACACCAAAGTCGCATCTTGCCAAATCTTGCCATTCTGCTGGGACCCCAGCCCCTTCAGTGGCCTCAGGCTTTGGGGTTCTCCAGGCTGGCTGGGCTATTGGGGATGCCCTCCCCTCTGCTTTGTGTGGTCCAGGTTATCGTGTGGCATCTCCTGGCCTCCTGCAGCCTGGGGTCTGATGACATCGATGCTGACGGACAGACAGACTTCCAGGAGAAAGGCCCTATCCGGCCAGGGTCAGAAAGCTGAGAGCCCAGCAGGCAGGAGCCTTCTGATGGCTCCGAGCCCAGCTTCTGGGAGGAATATGGGGCACCTCTATCTTGGTGCCTCCCAGCGCTGGCACCAAACTGCTCTCCCTTTCAAGGGCCAGCACCCATGGGCACAGCTGCCCAGCCTTGTGAGAAGCACGTGCCTGCTGTTCCCAGACCCCGATGCCAAGTCACCCTTTAGAGACCAAGACCACCACCCAGGCGGTATGGGCAGGATGTGGCACCCCCATCCTGGAGGTGAGCCTTTGCAGCCGGTGTCAACCAGCTCCCAAGTCTCTCTGCCGAGGCTCTGCCCCCCGCCCTTGCCCACCCTTGAGGCAGCACAGCTCACCCAATCTGCCTCTGTGGAGGTTGTTAATTTAGCCAGCGCATCCTCACGTTGAAGACCCAGCTCTAACACTCACCTAGCTGCCAGGGACGGGGGGCCTTGGGGACAAGAGGGGGCTATGGTGGCATCATTGGGACCAAAAGGGGCATCTGCGGTTTCCCAGGCCTGCTGGCCTCATGCAGCGAGTGTTTGGGGCAGTGCCACCTCTGCCAGCGACCCCCAGTTGTCCTCGTGTCCCCAACAGGATCGAGTCTGGGAACAACGCAGGTGCCATTTCTGATGGCGTGGGCGAATGTCGGTGTCACATCACTGGATCTGCAGCTAACCCACTCTCGCTTACTCTGCAGGAAGAATGGCCTGCCGGGACACCCTGCCCCTCCTTACTCCCAGGAGGCAGGTTCCCGGCACCCGGGTCCCCCAGTCTGGTTTGGGGGTAACTGTGGCGCCAGGTGGGAGGGAGGTCTCACCTCTCCACTCTGAGCTGGGGATCAGGTTGAAGATCGACAAGGTGCGGGTTTGGAAGCTGCACAGAGCCAGGCCCTAGGAACAGAGTCATCCCTCAGGGCCTGGGGTCAGAAACATGACCCTGGGGAACCAAACGCCCATCTGTCCAACAGGTGGCAAGAAAGGCAGTGCTTGCATCAGGGTTAGAGAGAAAACCACGGGTCTTCGGCATTGGGAGGGGGCGGTTCTCAAGGTCATCAGGACCCGGCTTTTCCTACAAGAGGAAACCACCTGCTGGGTTCAAGAACACGTGCCCAGTGGTCTTCAGAGGCGGACGCCAGCTGCGAATCTTGGGCATTCGAGCCTCCCGTTGACTTCTGGTAAGCATGGCCTCCGAGGAGCTGGGCATCGAGGCTCCATCAAGCGATTCGCTTTGACAGTCCACATGCAAGGAGGTCCCCAAGCCTCTGTCCTTCCCCACGCTCCATGTGGCAGGGTCATCTGGACAGTGGACGCAGGCCTGGACACTCGGGTCAGGCTGGTTTTCAAGGTTGTGCTCCAGGAATGTTTTGTTGTGCCCTGCGGGGGGCTCTTGGTGAGCCCTAACACCCAACCCTCCTCTTCCTCCTTTTGCAAATTGCTCCAGCCAACACAGCACTGGAGAGAACCAGTTCAAGGTTGGTTCTGTGTTGCGGGTGGGAAGTTAGGCACCCTGTGGTTTCCCGCTGTCTCCTGGGAAGGTACCAGGTGTGTTATGGACATTAGCAAGTGTTAGTCCTCCCGACGCCCCTGGGAGGGAGCCAGGTATCGTAGATGAAGACATTGAGGCACAGAGAGGTGAGGCCACTGGAAGGAAGCCGCACAGCGAAACAGTGGCAGGTCATGGAAAGGGCAGGGGGATTTGCTCCGCTGTCCCCCATGACTGTGCTCCGTATCTGTCAGGGCGCTGGTGAGACCTCCAAATCCCAAACCCATTGATCGCCATGGTCCGGATGGTTGCCATTGACTGGGCTCTGTCACCCCTGAGCCTGCTGCTGTAACTTTCTTTCATTTCTGTGACAGGACAGCTGCACGTTCCCCTCCCTCCCCCACACAGGCCGCAGGTCACTCACCCCGACTTGGGGAGACATGCCTGGGGGGGATGGGAAGCAGCTCCCCCACGTGACCCAGAGCTTTAAGGACGGAGGCGGGCCAACCCCAAGAGAGATTTGGGGAGCCAGGTCAGAACCCCAGTTCTCAGTCGGGCCCGGGCGGTGCGGGAGCCAAGGTGCTGTGGCCGAGACCCCGCCCCCTCTGTCTGATATCTGCAAGAGGCAGCACTTCCTGCATCTGGCTCTGCCTGCCCCGAATGCCCACAACATGCTGGGTGTCCTGTGGGAGTCCCTGCACCCCGCCAGGGGTGTTCTGGGGAGCCGTGGTCCTCGGCCCACCCTAGCAACTCAGTTCGAGGCGTCAGGGACCCCCTGGGGCTGTGCCACAGCTGGTGGGTGCTCTGAGATGGAGGCTGTGTGCCCTGGAGGACTAAGGGTCTGGGTGCTGTGACATGTCCTCCAGGCCGGTCTCCTGTGGTTGAGCAGGGAAGTCCATGGCCACCTGAGGCAGGCAGGCTGGTGTCTGCTCCTCTCAGTGTCCCCAGCTGTCGGGACACTGCCCAGGAGCAGAGGCGCACCCCCAGCTTGAGGTCACTATGTACAGTGGGGATGGCACCTGGGCCCCGGCTGCTCTCCTCCCAGGCCTCTCCATGCCGGCCTGCCGGTTCCTTATACGTTGGTGACCTCTAGACTGTTGTAGCCTTCCAGACGGCACTGCTCCAGCCTGCCCTGGGGGTCGTCGTCAGCGCAGTCTTCATTTTGAAGAGAGCCATAGTCCTCATGGAAGTCGGGCTCTTTGCTGCTGAAGCCCCTTCCTATCTTCCCTAGGGGCAGCTGAGAGGACGAGGAGATGACCAAAGGACAGGAAGAAGGGAAACAAGAAGGAAGTGTTTTCAGATCTGGGAAACATCCCCATTCGAATTGCTGTGTGACTCTGAGCAACTCGCTTAACCTCTCTGGGCTCCTCCACCTAGTAATAATACTCACTGCTCAGGGAGACTGAGAGGAGCTTGTGAATTACCACTTTGGAAAGATTCAGTTGGTGACCAAGGGTGAGGACTGATACTGCCAGTCTGATTGCTCCCAACGGTCTCCTTCCGTCCTCCTTGGTTGGGGGGAGTTGAGAACACCCGTGGGGAAGCCTGGGCAGGGCACGAGGTCCGACTGCACCCCAGGCCGAGGGGGCAGACTCCAGCACTGCCTGGCGTGGCGGAAAGAACGTGGGTTCTGGAGAATTACAGACCTGGCTTTGGACCTGGCCCTGCCGCTTCCCAGCTGCGTGGCCTGGACAAGTCGTCCCCTGCCCCGGGCCTGTTTTCTTAGCTGCAAAGGGGGAAGGGTCTGTTCTACCTCGCAGAGTTGCTGTAAAGAGAAGAAATCCCCTCTGGGGAGCCCATAGCAAGTGTGGCACAGAGTAGGTGCTTGAGGATTTTGAACTCTCCCCACACCCAGCAGGCCCTCAAGAGCCTCTCTGACGCTGGCCACATCTGTATCGGAGAGGCCACGACAGTGCTTTGTAAAAAGGTATCCCCTGGGCTGCCTTTCTTTCCAGACCAGTGCTTCTAGGCCTTTTTGTTTTTTTGAGTTGGAGTCTCACTCTGTCGCCCAGGCTGGAGTGCAGTGGCATGCTCACGGCCACCCCAGTGTTTATCTGCTGGGCTCCGGCAATCCTCAGCCTTTCAAGTAGCTGTTAACTACTGGCGTGCACTACCACACCTGGCTAATTTTTTATTTTACTGTAGAGATGAGGTCTTGCCAAGTTGCCTGGGCCGGTCTCAAACCGGTGGGCTCAGGCAATCCACTCGCCTTGGCCTGTGTTTTGATTGTGCTTGTGATTACAGGCTGAGCCACCGAGCCCGACCTCTTGGCTTTTTAAAAATTACTGCCCCCAAGCCGGGCTCGGTGGCTCAGCCTGTAATCCTGCGCCTTTGGGAGGCTGAGGTGAGTGAATTGCCTGAGCCCGCGGGTTCGAGACCCGCCTGGGCAGCGAGACCTCATCTCTACAATAAATCAAAAAATCAGCTTGGTGTGGTAGTGCATGCCCGTAGTTCCAGCTACTCAGAAGGCTGAGACGGAAGGATCGCCGGCGCCCAGCAGGTCGAGGCTGCGGTGGGCGGGAGTGGCCACTGCACTCCAGTCTGGGTGACAGAGTGAGACTCCAACTCAAAAAAAAAAAGAAAAAAAAAATTACTGCCCCCTCAGAAGATCCCTCAGGAGATCTTTTTCCTAAAGACACCCACCATGAGACTTTAATACCACAGATACTGTGCATGTGTCTCTTTTTTTGAGTTGGAGTCTCACTCCGTTGCCCAGACTGGAGTGCAGTGGCCGCTCCCGGCCACCGCAGCCTCGACCTGCTGGGCTCCGGCGATCCTTCCGCCTCAGCCTTCCGAGTAGCTGGAACTACAGGCGTGCACTACCATGCCCGGTTGATTTTTGGTTTATTGTAGAGATGAGGTCTCGCCAAGTTGCCCAGGTGGGTCTCGAACCCACGGGCTCAGGCAATCCACTCACCTCGGCCTCCCAAAGTGCTGGGATTATAGGCTGAGCCACCGAGCCCGGCCGAGTGCACGACTCTTAGTGCACGACTCTTAGCCTGGTGGGGCTGCTGTCATCATGCCAGAAGTATCGTGCAAGTCCCTTGAAGGAACAACCAGGGCATTTCTCTCGGACACCCCATGACCCGCCCAGCACCCCACCGTCACCAACCAACGCAGGAGCCCCAGAGGCACAGCTGGGAGAGGGCCACCAGCCCAGAGGACCGAGCCCATTCCCAGGTGCGAGGGCCCCACGGGGAATGCGAGGTGCCACTCACCCGGCCGGCCTTGTACTTGAGCCCTCCGCTCTCCTCCTTCCCACCCGGGTGGCGCTGGAGGCCCGCCCGGGGGGCGTCCCGAAGCGCTCAGCTTCCCGGATGCCTGTGGAGCTGGGGAGACACCCACTGGAGTCAGAGCGGGAGGCTTACTCAGCCTCGCCACCCAGACGCACGCACACTCACACACTGGCGACGAGGTCCGTGGCTGCTGAGAGTGTGCCACCACAATGCCCCACCCTTGTAAATGCGACCCTTGCAACATGCCCAGGGCATGGGATGCCAGCCCTGCATTACAGCTGAGGGAGAGGAGGCACAGAGAAGGCAGGCAATTTGGCCCAGATGACACAGTTCAAAGTGGCAGCGTCCGGATCTGAACCCAAGTCCCCGAGACTCCAGCTCTGCATATACTGTGAACCTTGCCAAGACAGGGGACACTTGGAGGAGGAGGCCAATGTCTCAGTCAACCAGAAGCCACAGAGGAGCTGCAGGAAATCTCCCCTGCCCTCAACTGAAATCTGCGTCCCCACCAGCTTCTGCCTGACACGACCCACAATTGTCTTCCTTGTGCAAAAACATTGACAGCTTCTGCTAGACTAGGATGTGGCCAACTACAGCTTGCAGACTGCTCCAGGGCTGATGTTATAAATAAAGTTTTATTGGGACCCAGCCACGCCCACTTGTTTACTCATCCGTGTCTGTAGTTGCTTCCTTGCTTTTTCTTTTTCTTTGAGACAGGGTCTTGCTCTGTTGCCCAGGTTGGAGGGCCGTGGCATGACCACAGCTGACTGCAGCCTTGACCTCCTGGGCTCAAACAATCCTCCCACCTTGACCTCCCAGGGTGCTGCCATTATAGAAGCCACCACAACTGAGCCGAGTTGTATATTTTTGACAGAGACCACATGACTCCCAGTCCTAACATATTCACTCGCTGGCCTTTTATAGAGAGTTTGCCAGCCCCCGTGTCAGCACGAGTGCCGTGGATGAAGAAACGGGTTGGAACATAAGGCCTGGCCCAGAGCCAGGGGTCACAGTGGAGGGGAACTTATTAAAAGACATGACCTTGGCTGGGCATGGTGGCTCATGCCTGCTATCCCAGCACTTCGGGAGGCAAGGCAGGAGTTTGAGACCAGCCTGGGCAACATAGCAAGATCTTGTCTCTATAAAAAATTAAAAACTTAGCTGGGCACGGTGGTGCGCACCTGTAGTCCCAGCTACTAGGGAGGTTGAGGCAGGGGGTTGTGGTGGGCTGTCAGCCAAGGTGACAGAATGAGACCCTAACTCAACAAAAGGGAAAAGAAAAACACCGACTCACAGACATTTGCAGTCAAATGAGGGCTCCTTCTCTCATTTCCACTGAAGAAGAGATGGAAGTCCACAGAGGGCATGTGTCTTGTCCGAGGAGAGACGAGATACCCGGTGGCAGGAAGAGACACTGAACTCGGGCCTCTGGGAGACAGATGGAATCCTTGGTCTCCCCACTTGGGACTGAGGGGAGGTCGGAGGTGTGAGCTCCATCGGACCCCTTGGCATCTGTGTTGCCTGAACTGCGTGCTCTGCAGAGTGGGGTGAATGTCAGAGCATCCCTCTCAGAGTCACGGCGAGGATTAAATGAGAGGAGATGCATAATTGCTGAGATGCAGTTGGCAGCAGGCAGAAGTGTCGTGATCACATCTCATGGTGACCAACGCAGGCTTTCAGGACTTGGGTCCGGCTGAAGTCCCTGCTTAGCAGTCCTCCAGACATGTTCCTGTGTGAGTTGACTACCTTGCTGGGCCTCAGTTTCTCCATCTATACTATGAAGCCCTGAGTCAGGGTCTCACTCTGTTGCCCGGCTGGAGTGCTGTGGCATGATCACGGCTTACTGCAGCCTTGACCTCCTGGGGTCAGGCGATCCTACCACCTCTGCCTCCCAAGTAGCTGGGACTACAGGCACATACCACCATACTCAGCTAGTTTTTGCATTTTTTGTAGAGACAAGGTCTCACTATATTGCCCAGGCTGGTCTCGAACTCTTGGACTCAGGCAATCCTCCCTCCTTGACCTCCCAAAGTGCACCTGACCTAGCATCTCTGTCTTAACAAGCTAGCCCCTGAACAGAAAGGCTGTCTCTGGGGTATAGACAAAAGAGTGTGGGATGGCCCTGGACACCCCTGGGCCAACATCTGTTCCCTCCTTGTTTTTCTGCAGAGGCTGAAATCCCCCATCCACTTCTCCCTGGACTAAATCCCGTGAAAGTGCAAAATCTCCAGGAGAGCAGCCCAGCACATGATGAAGGCCTGTGGGAGCCTGCCTGGGCTGTTAAATGATCCTGGTCACCTAGACCTCAAGGACATGGGACGTGGGAGCATGAGTTCTGCTGAGGGCACATTCTGGAGGACGGGACCTCTCACTGGACTCTGGTGAGTCAATGGTAAGGCTCCCCAGGCCCGAAAAAGGCGCCGTGGTGCAGGAAGGAAGCCAGGGCGTCATCTCGCCTGCTGAAGCCAGGATGGCAAGGCCCAAGGTGTGCCGGGCGCCACGGTGGAGAAGTCAAGGCGGGCAGGAGGGGGCTCCACGGCCGCCCCGTGTGCCCAGCCCCCGTCAGCTCCTCCCCATGGTGTCTCAAAAGCAGCATCATGAACAGAGGGGATAAGCGGGGTCAGGCTTGGGGTCGGGGCTGGTGCTGCCTGTTGGCTCCCTGGCTCACCAGGCTTGGGCTCCCCGCTTCCCCCTCCTCCATCCCACCAGCAGGAGGTCCTCCACATTTATTTAATTCTCAAAATCCCCGGGCTACCAAAACCCAAGGACCTGCCCTATCTGTCCCCACCAGAATCTTCCCTGGGGCTCCCCCACTTGTCCCAGGCAGTCCTGACACACTTGTTAGCCGGGGGTGATCAAGGGTTTAATCAGACTCACCAGTCTTGGCCTGCTAGTGCCAAGCTTCAGGGCTCAGGATGCCCTGAGTCTGTGACAAATCAATGGCTCCAGGGGGAGGTCAGGGAAGGTACACAATTCTGAGGAGAGAAGCCTTTTGCCTATGGTTTTTGATTTTGGGCTCATGGAATAAGATGTTTCTTTTCTTTCTTTCTTTCTTTCTTTTTTAAAAGAGATAGGGTCTTGCTCTGTCACTCAGGCTGGAGTACAGTTGTGCTATCATAGCTCACTGCAGACCAAACTTTTGGGCTCAAGTGATCCTCCCACCTCAGACTCCCAAGTAGCTGGGATTATAGGCATGCACCACCATGTCCAGCTAATTAAAAAAAAAAATCTTTGTAGAGACAGGGTCTTGCTGTGTTGCTCAGGCTGGTCTTGAACTCCTGGTCTCAAGCAATCCTTCACCTTGGCCTCCTAAGTAACTGGGACTACAGGCATACATCACCATGCCTGGATAACTGCTTTAAAAATGTTTTTGTAGAGACAGGGTCTCATGCTACGCTTCCCAGGCTGGTCTTGAACTCCTGGCCTCAAGTGATTCTTCCACCTCAGCCTCCTAAAGTGCTGAGATTACAGGTATGAGCCATTATAATCTAGAATAGGGTTCTTATCAGATGTTGCCCCGTGCCCAGTCCAGAATAGGGTTCTTAGTTCTTATCAGATGTTGCTTTCTGTAAGAACGACCCCCAAATACTAAAAACGTAGACCCCTGGACTCTGCCA
Source organism: Cephalopachus bancanus (assembly GCA_027257055.1). Taxonomy (NCBI): domain Eukaryota; kingdom Metazoa; phylum Chordata; class Mammalia; order Primates; family Tarsiidae; genus Cephalopachus; species Cephalopachus bancanus. Next base: position 448,922 of record JAPVLO010000272.1, read on the forward strand.
GCAGAAACTGGTCCCGTGGGTCTGAGATGGGACCAGGGAATCTGCATTTTGCAAGAGCACCAAGGCTGCTGCAGGGTTCTGTGGGTCTCACATTGAGAACCATTAGGGATCAACCTGCCAATGGGGATGAGCAGTCCCAGATACCTGGACCTGGTCACAGATGCATGGTTTTCTCCTAAACCTCAGTTTTCCACCTGCATAACATGGGGAGTGGCCCAGATGCTCCCCAAAGCCCCACGTGGTTTAGGGGTCTAGCACTCAGGCTGAGTCAAGAGAGCCCTAGGGGTAGATCTGGGCTCTATCAACAAAATCTACAAACCTTTTAAGTAGACTGATTAGGGGGGAAAAAAACACAAAAACTCAAACTCCGATTACTAAAACCAGGGATGAGGAAGGGGATATTACTACTAACTTTATAGAGATGAGAGGGGTAATAACAGAATAATTACAGGGTCAACTGCACACCCCCAAATTAGCTAATCTAGATGAAATGGACAAATTCCTAGAAAGATATAAACTACTGAAACTGACTCAAGAAGAAATAGAGCATCTGAGTAGAACTTTAACAAGTAAAGAAACTGAATTAGTAACCAAAAAACTTCCCACCCAAAAAAAAAAAAAAAAGTCTAGGAACAGATGGCTTTACTGGTGAATTCCACCAAGTGTTTAAAGAGTAATCAAGCCAGGCTCGGTGGCTCAACCTGTAATCCCGCGCCTTTGGGAGGCTGAGGTGAGTGGATTGCCTGAGCCCGCGGGTTCGAGACCCGCCTGGGCAACTTGGCGAGACCTCATCTCTACAATAAATAAAAAATTAGCTGGGTGTGGTAGTGCACGCCTGTAGTTCCAGCTACTTGGAAGGCTAAGGCGGAAGGATCACTGGAGCCCAGCAGGTTGAGGCTGCGGTGGCCGGGAGTGGCCACTTCACTCCAGTCTGGGTGACAGAGTGAGACTCCAACTCAAAAATAAAATAAAATAAAATTAAAAATAAAGAGTAATCAAAGCAAACCTTCATAGGCTCTTTCAACTTCCCAACTCATCCTATGAAGCCAGTATTACTCTAATGAAATGAGAAAAAAATCACAAAAAAGTAAACAACAGACCAACATCCCATATACATACAGATACAAAAATGTCCAACAAAATGCTTGTAAAAAGAAACTCAGTAACATATAAAAAGAATCATACACTGTGACCAAGTGGGATTGATCCCAGGCATGCAAGGTTGGCTTGACATATGAAAATAACCAGTGTAACACACTGTATTAACAGAATTAAAGATAAATCTGGGCCCTACCTCTTACTAGCTGTATAGCTTGGGCACACAGCTTGGGCCTTATATTCAAGTTTCTTTATCTATAAAGGAGGGACAGTAATACTGACCTCTTGGCATTGTTAGGATAGTGCATATTAGTTAGTGCATATGGCCAGTGCTCACTAAATGGTCATCTAACCCTAAGTACCATTTTAAGGACAGAATCCACTGGAAGGGAGCCTGGTTTATGTCCAGGTGGTCATTGTCTGGTCACTTCTCAGATGAGACTACTAAGACAGGTAGGCTAACATGATCTGCTCACCTGGATCATATACCATTAATATGCCCATTCCCGCCACCAGGCCTTTGTCTCCACAGTTGTCTGGACTGTCCATCCCAACCTGCTAGGCCAATGCCAGTCCTCCCAGCTCAACCCACCCTCACATAGCCTTTCCTTACACATGCATGGCTTGCTCTCCCTTCTTCAAATACCCGAATGGTTTTGGCTTTCACACACTTGTCATGCAAGGCCTGACTGCTCCTCTGCCTCTTTCTAGTCTATGGCCTTCAGGCTAAAGCACTTTGCTTCTCTGAGCCTCCATTTCCTGACCTGTAAGAGGAGACCTCTGGGATATAGTAAATGATGGGCCAGAGTGGGAAGCCGGGACCCTCCGCTTCCAAGCCCTGAGCTGTACCCATGGCCCCCACTCACTTGGCTGGGTGGAAGATGACACTCATCTCTTCTGCCAGGTGTCTCCGGAGGATATGCTTCCCACTGGGGATGCCCAGGGCGGTGGCCATGGCCTCAGCATTGAACGTGGGCTCCAGCACCAGCACAGCGCCGTGGACGCCACTGTTGGTCAGGTTGTCGGCGTACTCCTGCGGGCCAAGGCGGGAGGCTGGTTAGCCTGGGGTGGCTGCATGGCTGGCCTGAGTGGGGCATGGTGGGGCCAAGTGGGGCTACGTCCCCAACAGCAAAGGCTTGACCCCCTGGGGACCAGTTAATGTGATGGTGAAAAGGTGCCCTCCCCCACTCTCTCAGTGCCAAGAGGGCGGAGCCTTCTGTCACTGAGATAGCCCTGACCCTCAAAGGCAGCAGTAAGTATCTGTTGAATGAAAAGATGGATCTAGACCCCTCTCAGGAGAGTGAGGCTGGCTCCGGCTCCCCACTCCTCATGAGAAAGGCACCATAAAGTGGGGTCCGGTGGCCGGGTTAGTAGTTCCCTCCTCTTGAGTGACAGGAGGCAGGTCATTCTTGCTAGGCCTGAACAAAGATGCCCCAGAGGATGCAAATAGGGATGCTGGTTTGCATACACGTTTGCATAAGATTTGCATATCATCCTCACCTTCAGGTCGATGTCTCGTACCCACTTGAGCACCCGCTGGTTGGTCCAGACCACGGGGTCAATGTTCTGTGTCTCGCAGCGGGCCCGGCGCTCCTGGAGGGCCTTGTGGGGGGACAGTGGGTCAGTCGGGGGGACGAGGGGACACACAGAGGCCACACGTGGGGTGAGGGCCCTCCACACCCTCCCTTACTCGTGATGGTCATGGTCTTCCACGTCTGTCTCCCCTGTCAGGCTGGGGCTCCCAGGGCCAGGGCCTGTGTCCTCATCACTCGTGAGGAAGGCGGGGTTGTCCTCCCTCTACAAACGGGAAGCTCTGACTGCCCCGAGCCACACAGTAGCATGTCTCGGGGCCAGAATAATTAACACCCAGTGTGTCTGACTCCAAGTCCTCTCTCACCACCATGTCGCAGCCTTCCCTGAGGCCCACATAGAACTGACCCCAGGACAGGCACACAGCAAGAGCACCATGATGCCTTTCAGTGAGTGCTTGAGGTGGGAGAGGAAGGGCTGGACAGTCCCCTCTCTCTTCCTCTCCTCCTGACCCCGAACTGCTTCTACTCAGACATCACTTGCAAGAAAAGTCGACCACCTGGGTTCAGCACCCAGGGCCCCTCCCAGGGGGGGATTGGGTGGGTCCTGGGACCCCGCCCAGGTCACATTGGGTGGGTCCTGGGGAAGCTGAAACAGGTACCCTGTGCTCTCTGGCCTGGCAGAGCTCAGCATCAAGCACACAGAGCCCAAACTCTTCAGCACGACCCGCAGCCCCTGGGTCACCTTCTTAGCACCCCTTCCCCCCCACATCTCACATTCCCCACTCCACCCCCACAGGACTCAGTCCTCTGCTGCCACAGATCCATCCTCCTGGCCTCTACCCATGCTGTTGCCCCTGCTGGGCTGTTGTTCCCCTCATATCTTCTACGGATCCCTGGGATTCCTCCTTCAGGTCTCAGATTTGCTGTCACCATCTCTGGAGAGCTGTCCCTGACTGCCCTGGAGCCCTGTCCTCTGGATTTTCATAAAACCCTGAGCCTCTCTCACTGTGACAATTTCCCACAGTATTGTCACCTCCCTCTTTCTTGTTCTCCCTGATAAGCAGCAAGCTCTCAAGGGACGAGGGCGCCCATGTCCCCTGCACTGAGCGCGGGGCCAGTAAGTGCTTGTGGGGAGGAGGGAAGGGGAGAGAAAGGAGTAGATGGATAGTAGCCAGGCAGATGGATGGGTGGATGCATGGACGAATGGTAGATGGATGAGCAGACAGGTGAGTGGATGGATGGTGAGTGGACAGATGGATGAACGGACCAGTGGATGGGTGGATGGATAGATGAATGAGACGAAGACAGATGGATTGATGAACAGAGGAATGGGTGGACGGATAACAGGCAGACGAATGGACAGACGGATGGGTGGGTGATGGGCAGGCCGATGGACAACCAGTGGATTCCAAGGGGACAGGTGGGCTGTGGAAGGCCCCGCCCCGCTCCGGTCCTCACCTCCCTGCTGAAGTTCACTTGGTGCAGCAGCTCGATCCCCAGCAGGATGCTGACCTGATGGAACTTCTTGGACACGTTCAGGTGCTTCTCCAGGTCCCGCTTCATCAGGGAGTTCAGCATCCGCCCATCAACCAGGTGGTTCTGGAAGGCCTGGGAGTACTGGGACAGGCCGATGTCATTCAGCCAGGCCTTGGCCACCCAGTGATGGTCCAGGTCAGCCGCTCTGGATAGGCTGGTGAGGAGAGATGGCCAGAGAGTGGATGGGGCAGGGGAGGTGGACAGGCAGGGGTGGGGAACGAGGGGGGAAGAGGTGGGAGGGAGGGAATCAACGGGGTGGGGGAGGACAGAGAGAGCCAAGAGACAGGGGAGGGCAGGGATGGGGTGGAGAGAGAGGAAGTGAGGGATGGAAAGAGGGAGGATGGGGGACGGGGGTGGAGCGGGGAGAGAGAGACACAGACAGAGACAGAGGAGAGATGCAAAGAGGCACAGGAGACGGAGGAGAGACAGAGACAGAGAGACAGAGGAGAGAGACAGAGGAGAGAGACAGAGAGGGAGAGAGACAGAGGCAGAGGAACAAGACAGACACAGAGAGAAACAAAAGGAGAGAGAGACAGAAGAGAGAGAGACAAGGCCAGAGAGACAGAGAAGGAGAAAGACAGAGAAGGAGAGAGACAGAGGAGAAAGACAGGAGAGAGACAGAGAAGGAGAGAGACAGAGATGGAGAAAGAGACACAAAAAGACAGAGAAGGAGAGAGACAGAGGAGAAAGAGACAGGAGAGAGACAGAGAAGGAGAAAGACAGAGACAAGAGAGAGAGATGGAGAAGCAGAGACAGACAGAGAGAAGGAGGGGGCAGAGGCAGAGGAGAGACAGAGACAGTGAGATAGAGACACAGAGAGACAGAGACGGAGAGAGACAGAGACAGAGAGAGACAGAGAAAGAGAAGAAGAAAGACAGAGATGGAGACAGAGACACAGAGGAGAGAGACAGAGAAGAGAGACAGAGATGAAGACAGAGAGAGAGTGAGAGAGGGAGACAAGAGAGACAGAGACAAAGAAAGACAAAGACTCAAATAACAGAGGGACCAATGGAGAGACAAGCAGAGGGAACAGGAAAAGAGAAGACCCCAAACACAGAGGGGAAGAGGCAGTGACATAAATGCAGTGACATAGGGCATGGGGCACCTGTCTAAGCCCCCTCACCTCCTCAGGGGCTCCCACCACATCCGAGACCTGCAGAACGGGGAGGGGGGCCTGGCCTACCCGAGTGGCACGCCCCACCCCCATGCAGCCCTGGCACTCCCTGGCTTGTTCTCCTGCCTAGAGGAGGCTGTGAGTGACGGCGATCGCCATCACCGAGTGTCCACACAGGTGGACCAGGTACGTCCTCATCATGCGTGGAAGGTGGTGTCGCAATGGCCCAGGGCCACACAGAGGGACATCTTGGAGTCAGGACTAAAACCTACGTTTGGCCTATTCCACGTCTCTCTTAGCACTGCACTGCCATATTGCAGGTGTCCTCGTGTCCCACACAGGACCGACCCTAGTGCCACGCACACAGCAGGTGCACAAGGAATGCTTTTCACACGGGTGAAAGTGTGGACGCGCCTGCCAGGGGTGACCCCGCGCCGGCTGTCATTTCTCTGCTCACCACACAGTGGCAGCCTCGCAGAAGGAATGAGGACTGTCGCCCACCACCTGCCAGGGACTCAGCCGGGGTCCAAGGCCTAAGTGGGAGCCACAGGACCAGGTAGGGATAACTAAGTAGAAGGGACAGCGGTGGGCTTACAAGTGACGCGACCCTCTTCCCGGGGCAGCGAGAGGTGGCTGATGGTGCTGCCCTCCTGCTGAGCGTCCTGGGTGGCTCCTCATGGCCTCCCTTCCTGCCTTGGATACACTGAGCATCCCTGAGTGCCAGGATGGAGGGAGAGCCCGCTAGGCAGCACGCTCATCTCCCTCCTAGCCCCATGCCCTCTTTCTTCAGCCCATCTCGGGGTGACACCCATCTCAGCACATCAGCAGTACAACGAACCTGGGGGGACTAGGAGGGGCACCTCACTTAACCGGCTCAAGAGAGGCCTTTGCCCAACAGCCATACCCGTCTGTCACAATCAATGTGCTCCTGCCCTGAGGTTTCCTGTCACTAAAGCTGTCCTGGGGGTCCCAGCTGAGCAACACTCCCAGCTATCGGCGTGCGCTATTTATTGTAAGAGCCCCAAGTTGAATAAAACCGCATGGCTGGCCAGGTGCAGTAGCTCATGTCTGTAAACGCAGCACTTTGGGAGATGGAGGTAAGAAGGCTGACCTAGCTAGGGGTTCAAGACCAGCCTGGGCAACTTGGCCAGACCTCATCTCTACAATAAATCAAGAAAATTAGCCGGGCATGATGGCATGCACCTGTAGCTCCAGCTACTTGGAAAACTGAGGGGGAAGGATGGCCGGAGCCCAGCAGATCGAGGCTACGGTGGCCGTGAGCGTGCCACTGCACTCCAGCCTAGGTGACAGAGTGAGATACCGACTCAAAAAAAGAAAAAAGAAAAGAAAAACCACTGTCCTAATTAAACTCCCTTCACTGCACAAGTGGACAAAGGGTCAAGGTCACGTGGCAAGTTGGAGACAGGCCAGATTTCCACCGGAAACAGAAAGCTCAAAAACGAGACCTCTGCCTTCTCCAGGAAGACCCAGACCCTGAGCCCTCCTGCTTATAGCTGTCTTAGAGAAGTTTCCAGAACCTGTTCACCTCTGGCTGCACATGTGAATCCAGGCCCTTGCGGGCGCCATAGACACCCGATTCCTGGAGATGGTTGGGGTCAGCCACTGCCATGGACTAAGTGTGTGCCCTCCCCCGAGTTACGTGCTGAAATCCTAGCCCCCAACGCGATGGTGTTGGAAGATGGGCCTATGGGAGATGATCAGGGTTGGATGAGGACATGGGGTCCCGTGATGGGGTCTGTGCCCTTGTAAGAGCAGACACCAGCATGTTCTCTCTGACACGAGAGGACACAGCAAGCAGGTGGCCGTCGGCAAGCCGGGAAGAGGCCCCCACCAGAACCCGACTACCCCGACACTCTCCGCTCTGGCTTCCAGCCTCCAGAATGGCCAGAACTAAGTTTCTGCTGTCTAATCACCCAGGCGGTGGTATCGTGGTAGCAGCCCGAGCAGACTCAGACAGCCACACCTGGAGGGTCGTGGGCAGTGGCCTGGGCTCAGCCCACCCTGCTCAGCGAACACAGGCAGCGTTTAGGGACCCCGTCATCAAGAGGGCCTGCCTGGGGAAGCAAGGGAGGGGAGGGCTTTTGGGGACTCGGGGATGGGACTGGTTGGGAGGCAGGTGGTGAGTTTAAGGTACTTGTGGGTTGCTCAGGGGGAGCCCAGCAGGGGGTGCCCCATTGCCCCCCCAGCCCAGTCTAGGATGGGCCAGGGTCCTGAGGGGCTGACGAAGTTGGGCCCCTTCTTGTTGAGCAGCCCTCTGAGTTTCTGACGCAGTCTGGCCTCAGCAGTACCTGCCACCCTGGCATCACGCCAAGGGCCCCTCTCCCGGACACACACTGCTTTGGTTTTCCTGCTTCCAAACCAGCCCGATTCTCCACACCAGCCCCCCTCTTTTTTTAATCCGCAAAGCTGCTTCTGCAAATTACAGCACACACCACCAGGTTTGATTAATTAACTGCACAAAAATGATGGGGAAACCAGTGAAGGACGTAATTATGCAAAACAGAAAGTGTCAGATTTACAAAGCGAGTCCCTCCCCGCTCCATACCCTCAGGACTGGGGGGGGGCTCCCTCCCTTTTCCCTGGAGTGGCCTCTGGAGGAGAAGCCCCCTTCACAAATCCTGCTCACAGCCCGTCAGGAGGGAGGCAGGCAGGAGGCGGGGCTGGGGGGGGGCGGTGTGAGAGCTGGGGGCCGCAGGGTGGAGCTCTAGTGTGCCGGGAGGCCCCCTCCAGCCCGCCTGTCCCTCTGTGATCTCAGTCAGCCCGCTCATGGCTGGGGCACCTGCTCTGCCCGCTCCTGCTTTTCTGTCTGTCCTGTTCCCTCGTTCCTCACTCTGGAATGGTAAAAGCGGAAGCAGGCGGGGCAGACGTCGCGGGCCAGTTTGCGGACAGGCTGAGACCTCAGAGGCGGAGGAGTCGGTGGGGGGCGCGAGAGGCTCCTGCTCCGCGGCTGGGGGGGTCCCAGGGCATTTAGGGCCTCACGTCTTTCCCGTGGGTCCCTCTCTCTACGGGGAGGGCTGGGCGGGGCGGGAGCTGGGTGTGCCTGGCCTCCCGGGCCCACCTTAGTCCCACCTTAGTCCCACCTGGCTCCGCACACTTGGCGCTGGCCCATGCACGGTGCCCCACCCACGGCGCTCTGCCCCCCTCCGCAGCCGGGGCCCTCGGTGCCGTCCTCCCTCCCCGGGGCCCGGCGGGCAGGTGAGGCCGCTCACCTCCTGCCTGCCTCGGCGTCGCGGTAATCCTCGATGGCCAGGCGCAGCTTGCGCCGGTGCAGGGAGCTGCACACGCCCAGGCCCAGCTGCAGGTCCTCGTCACTCAAGCTCAGCAGCACCTGCTCCGGGGCGGGGGAGGTCGGTCTTGCACCCCAGCTCCCGGGGCAACTGCCGGCCGGCCGGCCCGCCCCAAAGGGGTCTGAGGGCGTGGGGCAACCACCCCGTCTCCCTGCCGGCCTTTCCACAGGCAGGGCACCTGGGGCTCCGCCCGGCCGGGTAAAGGAAGCTTGATCCGCTTTTAAAGATGGCACGGCCGGGCTCGGTGGCTCAGCCTGTAATCCCAGCGCTTTGGGAGGCCGAGGCGAGTGGATTGCCCGAGCTCGCGGGCTCGAGACCCGCCCGGGCAACCTCGTCTCTACAATAAATCAAAAATTAGCCGGGCGTGGTAGCGCGCGCCTGTAGTTCCGGCTGCTTGGAAGGCCGAGGCGGAAGGATCGCTGGAGCCCAGCAGGTCGACGCTGGGGTGGCTGTGAGTGTCCCCCTGCACTCTAGCCTGGGCGACAGAGCGAGACTCGAACTCAAAAACAAAGCAAAACAAAACAAAAGATGGCACAGCTGAGGTCCACAAGCGCTAAGTGCCTTCCGAGACACAATGACTGGGTGGAGACGCCAGAGCCTGAGCCCAGGTTGGTCGAGCTTCTAGACTGTGCCTCCTCCCGACCCCAGGGGTGGGAGTTGGGCGGGGGGAGGCACCCCGGGGACCCGGAGCGTCCTACCTTGCCACTCTTGACGTTCTCCGCGCAGGCCTTGACGTACATGGGCATGGCCATGACCACCTCCAGCCAGGCCTGCACGGCCCCCGCCTTCCAGTGGGACATGGGCGTGGTCCTGACCAGCTCCACCTGCTGCAGCCGGTCCATCTGCTCCTCGCCCTCAGACAGGCTGAGGCTCTGCCGCGTCGGGCTGCTCTGGCTGTCCGAGTCTGCAACACACAAGTGCAAGTGGCCACGCTGGGGGACCGGGCCGCACCCCCAGGCGGATGAGGGGGGCGGGATGTCTCTCCCTGTCGCATTTCTTCTCTTCAAAGCCAAAATGATTTTTGTGTGTCTTTCCACCCCCACCCCATGACAGAAGTCACCTACGTCCCCTCAAAAGAAAAGAGAATTAAACATGTATTGCAGAAGAAAAGAAAAACACAACAGAAAATGAAAATCGCCCCCATGCCACCCAGAGACAGCAGCTGGTGTTATTTAACTAAAGATTCCTTGGGATACACAAACGCCCATGCTCACACGCGCGCGTGCGCATGCACATATACACACACACACACACACACACACACACACACACACACACTCTCTCTCTCTCTCTCTCTCTCTCTCTCACCCAGGCATTCGTTCCCAGCACGCCTTTTCACCTCCGTGGTAGAGGCCATCTTTGCGTCTCAGTGAACACTGATGGGCACAGGGGTTGTTTCACTATTTTTCACTATTGTAAACAACACCGTGGCCATCATCTTTGGGCATCATCTTTGAGTGATTTATTTTCTTAGGATAAATGGAATCCCAGCTCTGTTCCTTAGCACACTGAAGCCTGTTTCTGGAATGTCCCTCACATGCCAACAACAACAACAAAACCACAAACATCTATCCACCAACACTTTCCAACTCCGTTCTTTCATCTGTCATCAGCTGCATCAACATCAGGCCAATGAGCAAATATCGGGTTACAAAGATCCAAGAGAAGGGGAAAGGATCTCTCTAAAACGGGGTTACATTAAAAACCCAAACAAACTCAACACCAGGAGAAATGACAAGGATCAAACATCAGCCTGATTAGAAATGACCCCTGCTGAAACTGTATATTCCACATCATGGCAACGAGGTAACAAATGCTTCTCCATCAATACAACCGGGGCAAACAACAGGTAGTGCACACAGAAGTTCACGGCCATGGAGTTTGTGGCCTGGGAAGAACAAGGTTATTTTCTTCTTGCTGTCTGTGTCATCAGTGTGCCTCTGCATGTCCTCAAAGCTCCGTAATAAGCACATGCAACTTTATAATGGCAAAACAGGGGAAATTAAAAGCAAAGAGGCAATGCAAATGCAAATGGTTATTGATGGGAGATTATTTGAATGAATGATGCTCCAATCATATGTTGGAGTACAGGCAATCATTAAGAAAATCTGTCACAGGAGGATAATTTTGACATAAGAAAACATCCACAATCTATTGCCAAGTGAAAAAGGAAAAAAACAGCAGATGCAATGTCATCCCGACTGGAGTTTAAAACTTATATATATAACAGGCTGGGTGTGGTGGTGCAACACTGTGATCCCAGCACTTTGGGAGGCCGGCACAGGAGGACTGCTTGAACTCAGGAGTTCAGGACCAGCCTATGCAACATAGCAAGATCCCATCTCTACAAAAAAAATTGAAAAATAATTTGGACATGGTGGTACATGCCTGAAGTCTTAGCTACTCAGGAGGTTGAGGCAGAAGGACTGCCTGAGCCCAGCCCAGGAGGTCGAGGCTGCACTGAGCTGGGATTGGGCCACTGCACTCCACCCAGGGCGACAGAGTGAGACCCTGACACAAAACAAAAACAAAAGTTATATATAGTATATGCTACGTGGAAGCATACTTGTATATACATGTATACGTTCGTATATATGTAAAATACTAGGTGAGCAAAGGTTTAAAGTCTTCATCTCTGGAAAGGCGTGAGGAGCAAGTGTGTGTGTGTGTGTGTGTGTGTGTGTGTGTGAATGTGCATGTATGACTGTGCAAGAGTATTTGTGAGTGTGTAAATGCTTTGTTTCCCAAGTTTACTGCATTGACTTTATCGTTTGAAATTGAGAAACATTCGAGACCCGCCTGGGCAAATTGGCAAGACCTCATCTCTACAATAAATCAAAATTTAGCCGGGCATGGTGGCGCACACCTGTACTTCCAGCTACTTGGAAGGCTGAGACAGAAGGATTGCTGGAGCCCAGCAGGTCAAGGCTGCGGTGGCCGTGAGCATGCCACTGCACTCCAGCCTGGGCAGCAGAGTGAGACTCTGACTCACAAAAAAAAAAAAAAAAAGAAAAGAAATCGAGAAACCATACAGCCTAGAAATCTCATTTTCTCAAGTTACGAATCTGCTTGCCCCAACTTCTCTCTGTTTTAAACTCCTTTGGGACTTGGTATCCACATACTCATCCACCATCCACATCTCCACTGGGACGTTTCTCCCTAATGCCTTGTGACTCAGTTTCTCCCTCTGTCAAGCTGGCATGGTGCTGCCTGCTCCTCTCTGGGCTGCCATGATGACTCTGGCAGTGAATGTGACGAGGCTGTGTATGCTGGGACAGGTAGAGTTGAGAGGTCACTGCCAATATTATATTTCCTTTCTCAGCAGGTCCACGGCTTCTTCTCCCCCTGGGGAAATGGCAGAGGGGCAAAGAGCTCAGAGCAGGTAACCAGTCTGAGCATCTGCGTTGCCATGGCACCCGGAGATTCGGACACAGCAGCAGCTGAGTCTGCAGCCCCACCGGGGTCCCGGGTCTCCACTTACTGAGAAGGCCACCCGGCCAGGGGGCACAGGCCTAAGCCCAGCACTGGTGCAGGGTCCCGAGGGATTCTTGGCTTGCAGGGAAGTCTTTCCGATCAGGCCCAGGACTCCAAGTCCCACCGAGATCAGCCACAGGCACCGGAACAGGGCACCCCCTGGGTTGAGAGAGCTGAGAGGCCCTCTTGTTCCTGCAGCTGAATCTTACCTCTGTCACATGCTTCTGGGACGACAAGAGGCGACATGTGGCTGAATCTGGCTACCCCAAATTCCAAAATGTGACCCACGCCATCTAGGCGGACCAGGCTTTGGAGCCGAACAGACCTTGACTTCGGGCAAATTCCTTAAAGCCTCAGTTTCTCCATCCGTAAAATGGGTGTAATAACAGTATCTACCTCCTAGGTTGATATGACTGTTAGAAACTCTGAACATGAAGCCATGGCAGCCTGACAGTCACCAGGATGAAATCACTTTTGCCACACCCAAATGGATTAGCGCCGGGGAAGTGAGAAGGAGGCTCACGCTTGCCTGAGATAAGGACCGTCTCAAGGGCTTTCAAAAATAACCCCCCAAGAAATTCCTTCTTCAGGGCTGCTGCAGTTCAGATAAGGGACTCTCGAAAAAAACACAGCCCGGGGACGACACCAATCAGCAGGCACCAGCTCTGGCTTTGAGCCTCAGGACCAATGGACTCTGTTTCCAAGCACTGATGTCAATTTATTTTTGCCAATAAAAGCCTCTGTCTGCCCTGCCCTCGTCAGACGCACCACAGCTTGCCATGGTGACGCCGCCAGAGTCTAACCCTTTTGCTCACTCCCAAATAAAATCATTATATTAGGAGACATTTTTCTCTGATGCCTGTTTTTAGGCTGCCAGTAGGCGCTGAGTCAAGGGTGGCTGTTATTGGTCTTCGGGGCACTGTCCGGCCATACCTAGAAGTCCACTGCAGCCTCCGTGCCCTGAATTCCTGGGGCAGATTGCATCCTGCCTACAGCTCACGCGCCTGGGGAGGTCACCAGTCTGTCCTCCCGGTTGTCGAGCCCCTGTCGCTGCCGGACCCCGCCTGGTCCAGGTGGGAGGGGTGGGGAGGTCGGGGAGGTGAGGGGTGCCCTGTCCACTCTGCGTCCAGGTGGACAGGTGGGGGTGTCTACAGTGCTTGGTGACATCACCCCAAGTCAGGGAGCTAAAGGGGCAGGGAAGGTGGAGAAGGGAGACATCAGGGCAGCGCTGGAGGATGGGGGGTAGATTCCAGGAGCAAACTGTGGGGAGAGAAAGGGTGCCCCAGAAACGGCAGACAAGCAGGTCAGCTAGAAGGAGGGGAAAAAGAGAGGGGTCAGAGGGACCGGGGAAGGATGACGCGTGAGTCGACAGAGGGAAAAAGCAAGCCTCTAGTGTGTGCACGTGTGTGCACTCGTTTTTGCAAGTGTGCGCGGCTTACACTGCGGGGGGCTGGCTTCGCAACTCAGGTTATCCATGGAGTCCAGGCTCTGAGAACGCCAGAGGCCAAGTGGGGTCCACACGTGCACCCCACACAGCTTGGCTTCTGCAAAAAGACAGGTATTCACCTGCCCACCCGCCTCCTTCCTCCCCACCCCGGGGACTGAGCTCCAAGGAGATGACTGTGAAAGGGCCAGGGAGAGGGTCTCAGGGCCAGAGACCATCCGTTAAAGGCAGTTTCCAAAGTGCAGGCTGGGGCCGGATACTGTGCCCAGGATCCCGTCCGTCCTGGCTTCTAGTCCCCTCCTCCTTGGTTCTGAGAGCAGGAATAACTCATGTCCATGGCCAGGTTGCTTGGCGGTGGGGGGGGCAGTAACCGAGGTGAAGGGGCTGGCTGAGCCCCCGCGGAAGCTGAGAAAGTGCCACAAAGAGGCAGCCACTCCGGATCCTTCTGAAAACTGGGGGCGGCGGGGGAAGGGAACTTGGGGCTTCGGAATAAGTGGTTCCGTATCCTTCTGTCTACCCCACCACACGCACACACCATGGAGTATTAGGAATATCAAGTGTGACCACGGAGGGCTCCCCAGCATGGGGCCCCCAGAGGCAGTCGTGGTGGCCTGGCTCAGGGGTTAGCAAACTGCGGCCCCCGGGGCCAAGTCCGGCCACCCATTTTCCAAATACAATTTTTATAGGCTCCCAGTCACACCGTCTACTTTTGTGTGGTCTAAGGCTGCCTCCATGCTACAACAGCAGGGCTGAGTAGCTATAGCAGAGGTTGCCTGGCCCACAAAGCCTAAAATAATTCCTATCCGGCCCATCACACACACACACACACACACACACACACACACACACACACACACACCCCTTTAGGGAAACCCCTGGCCTAGAAGTCCGGCCCATCACATGCCTGGCCCACAAAGCCTAAAATAATTCCTATCCGGCCCATCACAAACACACACACACACACACACACACACACACACACACACACACACACACCCTTTAGGGAAACCCCTGGCCTAGAAGTCCGGCCCATCACATACACACACACACACACACACACACACACCCCTTTAGGGAAAGCCCTGGCCTAGAAGTCCGGCCCATCACATACACACACACACACACACACACACACACACACACACACACGCACACACACACACCCCTTTAGGGAAACCCCTGGCCTAGAAGTCCGGCCCATCACATACACACACACACACACACACACACACACCACACACACACACACACACGCACACACACCCCTTTAGGGAAACCCCTGGCCTAGAAGTTCAGAGACTGGCACTGGAGTATGAGAGCCCCAGGTTTGAATCCTAGCTCTGCTGCCTACCTGCCAGAGGATCTTGGGGGAGTGTTTTGCATTTCCTCGACCTCAGTTTCCCCATCTGTAAAATGGGCATAATAATAACACCTACTCTTACAGGATAATGGAAGGCCTAAACGAGATGATGTGTGCAAAGTGTTCAGTCCAGGGTCTGGCATAGAGTGGAGCATCCATGGGTTCACATCACCTGCGGTGTGTAGACCTGTTTTGGTCATGTGGTGGCTACAAGCCCGGTGTGCCCAGTGAGCGCTGGTCATGTGGCCAGCCTGCTTAAGTATAACATACATACTGGGGTTTGAAAACTTAGCACACGCAAAAAAGAATGTTAGCTATCCCAGTAATCACGTTTATACCGTTCACATATGGAAATGATAATATTTGGGGTATATTGGCTTAAATAAAATAGATCATTAGAATTCATGTCACCTGTTTCTTTTTACTTTTAATAGAAGCTCTAACATGACACATATGGCTTGCATTATATTTCTGTTGGACAGAACTGGTCTCATGGAAGTCTCTTTTTTGGTTCATTTTCTCATTCCATTCTCCCATGCTTCTGTTGGTGTGGGAGAGTTCAGCCCTCTACTTCTCTGTTGTGAGTGTAGTCGTTCTCACAGTGTGCTCCCTGTACTGGTAGCAACAGCGATACCTGGGAACTTGTGAGAAATGAAGAGTCTAGATCTCTTGGGGCAGAAGCAATAGGTGTTGTAACAAGACTTCCAGGTGACGCTGATGCATGCTGAGTCCTAGAACCACTGCCTTCATGGTCGGCCTTGAACACTTGCTATACATACAGAGGGGGATCCAGAAAAACCCGGAATTATCTTTTGGAGGGTGTCCCCTTGTAGCACAGGCTTCCCCTGCTAGGTGAGTGTCCTAGGAACCCATCGGCATCCGTGTACTAGCTAGCATTTTTGGGAGAGGCTGTGTTCGGCTCCACTGAGTTTGTTTTGGAGGTTCTTTCAGTGTGTCTGCCCATTTCATGACGGGTGATTTTCAAGTGCACCTGCCCATACCACACTGAGTATTCAGCAGTTTTTGACCCAAAACAGCATCACCCCTGTGCCCTACCTTCCCTATTCACCTGATCTCGCCCCAGTGACTTTTTTTTGTTCCCCCGGATGAAAGAAGTCCTCACAAAGAAACATTTTGCTGATGTGGAAGAGGCAAAACAAAAATGGCAAAAGCAGCAAAAGGCATCAAGTTTTTGACAGGTTCAAAAACTGTTTTGAGCAGTGGGAAAAGCATCCCGATAGGTGTCACTTGGAAAGTTACTGAAGTTTAAACATGCAAGAATAAATACACAATTTTTTATAGATAAATTCTGGGTTTTTGGGGGGTCCCTCTCTTGCATTTTGCTAAACAAAACCTGAGGTTGATCAATATCTTAATGCCCTGCTCTAAATAGTAAGGACTATTTAAAACATATTAATTCTGGTCACACCACTTGACTTACATGCTACCATGTCCAGTATTTTAATTATAACTTTTTTAAAAAGCCCGTAATTTAGACATTGTCATCATGATTACTTTATACTGATGTTTACTTGAAATAATTTACCTACACATTTACCCATTTCTTTGTTCATTATTTCCTCTTGTACCGCAGATCTTCCTTCTGGAATAATTTTTCTTATTCCTGAAGAACATGAATTGAAATTTCTTTGATTAAAAATTGTTTTGATAGTGAGCTCTTACAACTTTTGTTGGTAGTGAGCTCTTACAACGTGTGTTTATTTGAAAAAAGTCTATTTTACCCTTGTAAATACAATAGAGTTTTGCTGGGTTCACAGTTTTAGGTGGACACTGTTTTCTTTTTAGCACTTTGAAGACATTGCTCCTTATTGTAGGTCTATATTTTTGCTAGAGAGAAGTCAGCTGCAAGTCTAATTGCTGTTCCTTTTGTCAGCCACTTTTAAGATTTTCTCTCTGTCTTTGGTTTCCTGCAGTTTCGTTTGTGTGGCTAGACGTGAATTTCTTTTTATTTATTCTGAGTGATATAAAATGTGCTTCCTGTATCTGTGGGTTTGTTTTTGTGATATTCTCAACCACTATCTCTTAAAATATTACCTCTTCTCCGTTCTTCTGTTTTCTTCTTCTGGGATTACAATTAGACATAAGTTGGACTTTCTCATTCTGTTTTTCTGATCTTATCACCCAGTGCTATTCAACAGAACTTTCTGTGGTGATAAAAATGTGTTGTGGCCGGGCTTGGTGGCTCAGCCTGTAATCCCAGCACTTTGGGAGGCTGAGGCGAGTGGATTGCCTGAGCCCGTGGGTTTGAGACCCGCCTGGGCAACTTGGCGAGACCTCATCTCTGCAATAAATCAAAAATTAGCTGGGCGTGGTAGTGTGTGCCTATAATTTCAGCTACTTGGAAGGCTGGGCAAGAGTGAGACTCCAACTCAAAAAAAAAAAAAAGTTTGTTGTAATCTTCATCGTTCAATATGATAGCTGTTAGCCACAAGTAACTATGAGCATTTAAAATGAGGCTATTTACAACTGAAGAACAGAATCTTAATCTTCTGTAATTTTAATTAATTCAGATATAAATCTATATAGCAACATTTGGCTAATTGGTATTGTATTAGACCAGACAGCTCTAATTTCTCCTCCCTAGTTTTCATCTCCTTATCTCTCAATATTGCATTCTTGGTAATTTCCTTAGATCTATTTTCCGCTTAAAAAATTCTCTCTTCAGCTATTTAGTCTGCTGTTTACCTCATCCTTTTATATATTTATTTTTCATATCATCAACTATATTTTTTATTTCTAAGAGTTTCCATTTGTTTGTCCCTTCCAAGTTTTTCTGGTCTTTTCGGACAGTTTCCTGTTGTTGGCTCATGTCTATAATTTTAACTTAAATTTCTTTAAGCAGTTGTACATGTTGTCTTTATTTGGAATTGATAATTACTATATCTGAAAAGACCTTAGAGTGTCTATATTTGCTATTTTTTGCTGTTGACGCTCACTCATGCTGAATTTGTATTTATTTGATCTTAATTGATGGGTATCTTTAGAGTCTAAATAGTAGATGTTTTTCTCCAGAAAGGACTGACATTTACTTCCACTGGGGAAAGGAGCAGACAGGGAGCAGGGAGGAGACCCAGGACCAGGGGCCACTCCATTCTCCTTTGAGAGATGCTGGTTGAATGAGAGTCTCAGGCTCTGTCCTCCTCTGCCACATCGCAAGACTTGCTAACAGTCCTGACATCAGCATCTGCCCTGGGACAACCTCAATGTTTGTATTTGGTGACCACCCACTGCTCCTGTTCTAGCATTGGCTCACAGCCTTTTGATTTTGTCTATAGAAATCCTGGGGATTTCCCTTACTTTTTTGTGAGATCAGTGATGTATTAGAAAGTATGTTTTATACTGGATTTATGGGCTTTGCAGAGGGAGGCCCTACAGAATATATCCTCCTCCAAGCTGTCCTGAGTCAACGTCCCTCCTGCAGTGTGCACTGTCTACCACGTTCTGAGGCCACTGCTGGTGCATGGGCCTGTCCCTCTGCCCTGCTACAGAGCGAGTCCCCTAGGTCAGTTGCCATGTCTATCCATGTTACCAGGGCCTAGAACATGGTGGTGCTCAATGTTATTCATGATGGTAAAAGCCAGGTCATGGGAAATACCGTGTCCTTCCCCTTCCTCCCCAGCTCAGCCCTTCCTTGTTCTACTCGTTTTTGCGCCAATGAAGATGAAATCATTATTCACTTGGATATTCCCATGGGAAGCCTCAGTTTCTCTCACCCTCCCCCAGGGACAGAGCAGCAAAGGGCACATTTCAGATGGGAAGTGAGGGCTCAGAGAGGTCAACCGATGTTTCCAGCAAGTTTGTGTGGCAGCTGGGCCTTGACCCAAGTTTTCTACCTCCCAGGGTAGAAGAACCTGTGGAAACAGCCTCTCGCCTTTCCCTGGGTACTCACACTTGGCTACAGGGGACCATGGCAAGGATTGCCAAAACTGGCAAGAGGTGGGGTGGTGGGGGTGGGGGAGAAGGGCTGCTCTCTGAGGCCGGGAAAACACTCCTGGGGAGGAAGGAGTCTCGCCATGAGTCAGAGTGAGAGACAGACACACAGACAGAGACAGGCCACACCACCAAGACACAGACCTCATGGGATGCAAAGGCTGTGGCGGGGAAAGATCGGTGGCAATGACATGGGAGTCCACATTTAACCTGGGGTTCCGTGTGTCTGCCTGTCTTTTGGAATCATCCTCCAAACCCCAAAGTGCCTGGATGCTAATTCTACAACCAGGGACACTCATGCCTAATGCCTACTAAGCTACTGGGGCCTCTCATAGACAGGTGGCATGAAAGGACATGATAGAAGAACTTTGGTGGAGGTGTGTCCCAGGCTGGGATGACAGGGACAATGAGATGCTCAGAGCAGATGACTGGAAAGGCCCAGAGCACCATTCACCAGCGTCTGGAAGTTTTGAGAAGCTTCTGCTACATACTCCTCTCCTTTGCCCTAAAATATTCCATCCTCCACCTCACCCGAGGCTGAAATGTGCAGCCAAAGGGGGTCAAACAGGCTTAGGTCCACATGCCTCAGCCCAGCATTCACTAAGAGCAGGAATAGGTACTCACCCTCTAAGAGTTTGAGCACCTGGCACTTTATACTCAAACAGTATCATGAGTGGGGTTACCTGAGCCTCTCCACCAGTGGGACCTGGAATCCTAGGACTAGACGGTGCTCTCTAGGTCATTTGGTCCGTCCCTCTGTCTCAGGGCAGGACCATCACCTAGAGGAAGGAGCCCAGCCTACTTGCTCCCAGAGCAGAGACCAAGGACACCAGCTATGGGGGAGCTGGTTAACAGTGCAGCGGCTTCAAGGTAGAGGAACTCGGTGGATTCGCCTACATCCCCTCTGGCATTGGAAGCAGAAGGGCAGCCCTTGCTCCTACTCTCCCAGTCCTAGGAGGAGGCCATCTTCACCCTGGTCCCCTGCGCCCCTGACCTCTGAGTGCCACTGGCAGACACCCTTGGCAGCAGCGGTGCACAAGACTTAACACTCCAGCATTTTAATTAACAATTTTTTCTTTTTCACCGTTTAAAATGGTAAGTCTCTACCCAGCAGGTGCTGGGTGACCTATGCCCCGGACACATGAGGCTCCTTCTTGAGCTCATGACATCATGGCCCCAGAACCTCCCTGGAGCTCGGTGTGTCGCTGGGTGAAGAGTTCCCTGTGCCTGTGAGTCTGAGTCGGGGGTGGCACCGAGAAACAGGCTTCTCCGGAGGGGGAAGCGGCCAGATGCGTCCCTGCTCCCAGCTGTGTCTGCAGCTGCCCTTCCAGGGCTCAGGCTTCAGACGGCGGACTGAGCCCTCGACCCCAGCTGCCATCGAGGCAGAGTTGGGGCCGTGGGCAGCGGGTGAGGGTTCAAAATCCCTTGCTGAATTCCTTCCCTCTTGAGACCCCACCACCTGTCCCTGTCTCCCTCCGCCCCATCTTCCACCCGGAGCACTTCTGACACCTCTCAACACCCTTCCTCCCTCCCTCCCTTCCCATCCCAGCCTCTTCCGGGATTTTTTTTAATGGCATCCTCCCAGGGACCTCCTCTGCTCAACGTTCTTCAGCAGCTGAGCAGGTCGAGGCTGCCGTGAGCCGTGAGCGTGTCACTGCACTCCAACCTGGGCGACAGAGTGAGACCCCAACTCAAAAAAAAAAGTGTGCTAGTCCAAAGCATTTGCTTGCCAGTTTCTGTGGTGTCAACGCTCCTACCGTGGCCAATTTCAGTCACTGGATGTGGAGTTGGGGCCCGCATGAGCCAGCCCCAGCCCAGTGCTGTCTGGCACCGGACAAGCTCTCTAAATATTGGTTAAAAGAAAGACAGGAGGGAGGGAGAGGGCAAGGCCTCCCCTCTGGACTCATCTTCTGCCAACCCCACCCCGTCCACACCGCCTTCCAGCCACAGCAGTCACCTGTGGTCCCTCAAATGCACCGGTGCACTCTTCCTCCCTCTCAGCCTCAGCTCCACCCACCCCCGGGGTTGAGCCTCCTTCTGGTTCCGTGTCACAGGGCAGCCCTACATAGGGTAGGGCCGGTAGAAGCTTTCGCGTCCTCCACCCATGAGATGCTGGGAGCCCACAGTGTGGCTGCTCCCGCCTCCCATCCTGCCCTGCATCACAGAGAGGGTCCACCCTGCCCACCCCCCAGACCCTCTGTCCCCAGACCAGCATTGCTCGACTCGGGGAGCCAGCTACTGCCAAAACTCCCTGCCCCTGGGGAGTGGCTCCCATCAACCCTGTAGGGCTGAAAGCTGAATGCTCATTTGTAAGATTAATGAATGAACGGATGAATGCTTTTTATAGGAACAGGGTCTCGCTGGTCTTGAACTCCTGGTCTCAAGTGATCCTCCCGCCTTGGCCTCCCAAAGTGCTGGGATTACGGGAGTGAGCCACTGCACTCATTTGGGCCACATTTTGTAAACGCTGCATTATGATGTGAAAGAAGGACTTTTTATGGCCTGCTCATGGCCACTGTGTTGGGTGCGGCCCTTTGCAGAACCCTCAGTCACAACTCCGACTATCGACTATCGACATGCAAATGGCAGGCCCTGGCAGGGGACCCACAGGGTCAGGGACAGCATGGGTGTCAACAGCATCTGGAGGAGAGCCAGCAAGTCGCCTAACACTGTGGTTGCTGGGGGCTGGCAGCTGGACCCCACGTAGGCTGTGAGGAGACACGAGCCCTGCCGCCAACCCATGCCACCTCTGATCCCAGGACCAGGCGGGCCCTTCGCAGGCCCTGGGCTGAAAAGCTGGCGAGACCTCCTGCCCCAACCCATGCCTTAAGATGCACGTACCCTAAACCTTAAAGTACACTGAAAGGCCCCACAGAGCTCTGCTTTGACCAGTAGTGACCCCTTTATCTGTCTTTTTTTTTTTTTGGAGTTGGAGTCTCACTCTGTCGGCCAGACTGGAGTGCCGTGGCCGCTCCCGGCCACCGCAGCCTCGACCTGCTGGGCTCCGGCGATCCTTCCGCCTCAGTCTTCCCAGTAGCCAGAATTACTGGCGCGCGCTACCACGCCCGGCTGATTTTTTGATTTATTGTAGAGATGAGGTCTCGCTGCCCAGGCGGGTCTCGAACCCGCGGGCTCAGGCAATCCACTCACCTCAGCCTCCCAAAGGCGCGGGATTACAGGCTGAGCCACCGAGCCTGGCCCCTTTATCTTTCTAAGAGATCACAAGCTCATCCTCACCCTCATCTCCGTGCTGCTGCCAGGCAGAGGCCCAGGCTGTGCTGACTGTGTGTATCCCACAAAGCCACCCTGCCTGACCTCAGAGCCCAGGCTCCTCCGCCAGCCCCTCCTCCCACACTCTGAGAACTTTCCAGAGCCTCAGGGCACAGGCATTGAGTTCCTGGAGTTAGCCAGGCCCTGCCCTGCTCTGCAGGCATTTCCCATGGGCTTGGCACATATTTGTAATTTTACAGACTTAGGAGAAAGATGCGAAGAGGAGGTTCCAGGAAGGCGGACACACGGTTATCCACGGACAACCACTTCCCGCTTTAAAATATATCTCAAAAACTTTCCTTTTTCCTCCTTGCGGATCTGTTCTACTGCCTTAATGGCACTCACATTCGGGAAGTCCTTCTTGTAGTCTAATCAGTAACGACAGCCCCAAATCCATGTTTTCCCACATGGACTCCTCTTTTCTGACATGTTTTCCCGGCCAACTTCTCTGCCAGTGGGTAGTCTTGAAAGGTTAGATCCATGGAAAGCGAGCGGGGCTCTTTAAGCAGAGGGCCCAGGCAAGAAAGCGATTCCTCTCCACATGCCTACCCGGAGGCCGTGCAGGTGTGCATCTGGACAGCTCTGGAGAGCAGAGCAGGAATGATGGATTGCTGGGGTGTGTGGGCCCCGGCTGTGCCCTTCAGAGATTTTCTTTTTTTTTTTTTTGAGTTGGAGTCTCACTCTTGTCACCCAGGCCGGAGTGCAGTGGCACGCTCATGGTCACTGCAGCCTCGACATGCTGGGCTCGGGCAACCCCTCTGCCTCAGCTTTCCAAGTAGCTGGAACTACAGACGCACGCCACCATGCCTGGCTAGTTTTTTGTGCATGTGTGTATGTGTGTGTGTGATTTATTGTAGAGACGAGATCTCACAAGTTGTTCAGACTGGTCTCGAACCCCCCGGGGCTCAGGCAATCCTCTCGCCTCGGCCTCCCAAGGTGCTGGGATTACAGACTAAGCCACTGCGCCTGGCCCCTTCAGAGATTTTCAAGCCATTTTGCCTCTTCTGCTTGATAGAGCCCCTTCCCCATGAGCATTCCTTCTCAGGCGTCTGCACAGCTTAGTTTCTTTGTGGCTTAGCTGTCCAGCTCTCCTGAGCCCTGAACCCCCATGGTCATTGTGATGGCCGTGAGACCCTGCCAGGCGCTTCCTTGTCCACCTGCCCCCCGGGACACAGGACCCACCACTAGGTTGGGTCCTGAGCCTCCAGCCCGGGGTGAGGCACGTGGAGGTGCTGTCTTCTGTGGGAGCATCTTAAATGATTCATGCAAACTGTCTAACCCCGGCCTCCCTCGAAAGGCTTTGCAACTGCCTCCTGGACGTTTCCTAAACTGGTGCTGAGTGACATTCATGACTGGTTGCACAAAGGCTGGTTGGGGACAGCAAACATGCTTCCGAGCAGTATTTATATAACTTCCTTCGAAAGGAAGAGAGCCTCCGGGAGGCTGAGACGGGGGTGTTCTCAGATGAGGAAATGTCAGGAGGCAGAGGGTCCTAGGGAGTTCCTGCCCTCTCTGTAACATGTCTTCCTCCCTTCCTAGGTGACCTCCTTCAATGGGGACTAAAGCCCTTCACCCTCACGTCTGTCTCCCTCCAGCACTAAAATTCTGGAAATCAGAGAACAGCTCATAAGTTATCAGTTTCAATCATATGCACATAATGCGACAGTTGGATCCCAATGCTTGTCCTGGTTCCATCACTGATGGGACTTTTATTCCTTGGGCGACTTATGCCACCTCTCTGAGCCTTAGTTTCCTCATCTGTGAAGTAGAGACAGGGATCCATACTTGATGTGATTTTGATGAGGACTCTGATAGGACAACGTGTTATCGTCATTTAAATCTGCATCCCCATCCCAAGCCTGGCACGCAGGAAGTGTTCAGTCAGTGTTTGTTGAATGGTTGAATGAGTGTCCACAAAGTGCCTACCAAATGCCTGACATAGTTGACACTCAATACATATTGGCAAGGCCAGGCACAGTAGGTCACATCTGTCATTCCAGCACTTTGGGAGGCTGAGGCGGGAGGATCTCTTAAGCCCAGGAGTTTGAAACCAGCCTAGGCAACATAGCAAGACCCCATCCCTACAAAAAAACCCTAAACACTAGCCGGGCATGGTGGCACTTGGAGTCCCACTTGGGAGGCTGGAGGAGGAGGATCGCCTGAGTCCAGGAGATCAAGGCCGTGGTGAGCCGCGACTGTGTCACTGCACTCCAGCCTGGGCAACAGAGTGAGACCCCGACTCAAAAAACATATATATGCATGTCAGCAAGTCATACCAGCTTTCATCACGCACCCTGCTCACCCCGCACCCCCACGAGGCCAGCCTTTGTCCTCAGTCCTCCTTCCGATACCCTCTCTGCATCCCTGGGCCTCTGGGATCAACTGCTGTACATGGTGATGATGGTGCAGCCCCGGGGATTTCTGGGCGGGTGTGGGGTCACCCTTTTGTCAGGCCCCCAGTCCCCATCCCTGAGTCCCAGAGCCTCCGGAAGCGCCGTGGAAAACGCCGGCACCACCTGGCTGCAGGTAGCTCTACGACCAGGACTCACGCAGCCCAGCTCAGAATGGGGGCGGGGGACTCAGGATTCCCACAGCAACTCAGGGCTTCTGAGGGCAGCGCTGGGGGAAGACCCCTCTCCCTTCTCCTCCGCCACTCCCCAAACACCCCAAGCCCCGGGACACCACGCTGCCTTCAGAAATGCGTGTGGACGCAGTGGCCCGACTTCCAGGGGGAGGGGCAGGATGGCCCTCTGCTGAAGGGGACGGTGCCCAGCTGAGATGGGTGCCCACGGCCGGGCAGGCCCGGGGGTTCCCAAAGGGGCCGACCAGGTGCCTCCAGAGCCGGACAAGCCCACAGGGCGGGGGTGGGGACAGAGAGGCCCGAGATGGCAGAGCCCTGGGCCCGGAGGCAAACTGGGGCCATGGGATTTTTCCCCCAGTGGACACTAAATTTTTAAAAAGTGAGTTGTTAGTATTGAAGGCTCGGGTGTGTCATGTGATGTTATTGGCGTCTCTCGATCATCAGGAGTTCTGGAGACACTGGGCCCTGCCCCAGCAGCCCCTGGGAGCCAGCGGAGTGGCTTCCTGGCCACAGGACACGTGGTGCTGCCTAACTTTACCGGGTCCCCTGGTCTCTGAGACGGGGCATGCAGAGGCCCAGCCGGTGCTGGCAAGGACCAAGGGGTCCTTGTCACTGTGGCCCAGACTCTGTGTTGTGGGTGTTACTCCGCGGGCCTCACCACCCCCCATGGCTGACGCCTGCCTGGTGCTCTCAGGACTGAGCACAAGCCCACTATGTCTCCTGTGAGGGCACTCAGGCTCCCACAGGCCGTTTTACAGAAGAGAAGAGAGGGGCTCAGAGAAGCCACTTGATCTGCGCACAGCCGGAACTCAGAGCCGGGGTCCAGCCTTCCTTGGTGCTGCCCTGCCTGCGGGGGGCTCACAACACTGACACCTGCAACGGGTTGGGCTGTGCGGCGCTCCCTGTGGCCTCGTCTTTGCTGCAGCCAAGGTGTTTTATCTCCATTGGAAAGAGGGGGAAACTGAGGCTCGTAGGGACTAAATGACTGGCTGAGGGTCGCACAGCTGGTAAGCACTGACTCCCAGAGCCTGGGTCTGGCCCTCCCTGTGGGAGGCCGACTTTGGTCAGTTGCAACCGCTTGTTGTCACCGAGGTAAGCCTGCGTCTCCTGCACACACACATCCACAAAGCAACGGAGTTCGGAGCTGACCCACACGCCCGCGCAGCTGCTGGTGACCCAGGCCTGTGGCCTCTGACCCTCCATTCGTGAATGGGCCCTTGGGGTTCCCCTGGCTTGTCACGAGTCTCCTCCCTGTCACCACAGCCCTGGTTCCTACAGTGACAGCTGTCAGAGGCTGCCTCAACCCTCCTGGCCACGTGCCCTGGGCTCCACATCACCCTGGAGATGTCAGCCTTCTAACGAGGAGGGAGGGAGCTGGCCTGGGCAGGCAGGAGTCAACGCGGATGTGACTCTGACATCCTGGCCTGTCCCCTGGGAAAGCAATTAGGCAGCTCAGAGCCGCTGAAGGGTGACACGTGATCGAGAGGGCAGATGGGGCCAGATGCCCGGGCAACACGGGTGCGCCCATTCTCTGGGCCTTCCACCAATAGACTCACCCCCATGGCACTTCCAAGCACAGAATCTTGGAACTAAGGAGCCAGGAGATGTCCTCTGTCCCAAACAGGTGACCCATCGAACGAAACTAAAAGGCACAGATGGTTCTGTGGGCACATAAGAACTATTTTTCTTCATTGCAGAACTCATCAGAGCTTTAATAAGCTAAGGCGCAGTGCCAGTCTCTCAGGGGTAGAGACACGATGCAGTGATTCCAAAACATACGGACCCAGGGATTTTTGGTTTTCTTTCCAGCTGAATCTTATGACCTGCGGTAGCTCGAGGCACTAGCTAGGGAGTCAGGCGTCCTGGGTTCTGGACCTGGCCCACAGACTGGTGCCCTGCCCAACTGTGGAAAAGCCCTACCCACTTGCACAGGAGGGGAGCAGGCAGGAGACCCCCGAGAGCCCTCGCAGCCTCCAAGCTCCTGCTTCCCCTGGTCCTGGCAGCTTGAGCAAGTTGTAGAGCTCACTGGGCCTCAGTCCTCCCATCTGTACCACGGGGCCGGGAGAGGCTGAAATGAGACGGTTACCAGCGTCCTCACCATCACGGCCAGCGCCATCGTGGTGCCAAGGCTCTTATGTGTCTTAGTTCCCGTCACACTGCGGCCGCCCTGCAACCTGACGGTTCCTTATCCCTGAGGCTGAAACCCAGGAGTCTGCCCTCCCGGCCGCCTCCACCTGCCTGTGGGCGTGGCAAACTGTAAAGGCCGTGACCTGGGGGGCTGGGGGAGGATGTGTGTGGCCTCACCTAACAGACTTGTAGAGGAGGGGCTCCCTCTGCCTCTCCCTGGGCTGGGGGCGGGGGTGGACCATGGGAGTGACCCCCTCCCCTCGCTGATGTCCCCCGCCTGTCCTGGAAACAGCCTGACGCCCTGGAGGGAGCTCAGGGAGGATCTGACCCTGGTTTTCTCAATGCCGCAACGCTGCCTCCAGGCCACAGAACCTTCCTTCGTATCTGAGGCTGAATAAACTGGAATAAGCTGGCGCTGGGCAGAGAGCAGACAGGGGAGGCAGGAGGCGGGGCGGCGGCCTCTTCCAAGGCTGCTGCAGCCTCTCCCTTGCCGACTGCCTTCTAGGCAAGCCCGGGGACTCTCAAGCTTCCACAGGCCACACACCTGGCCCGTTTAGCGAACCTGAGGCCCAGAGAGGGAGGCTGACTCGCCTGTGGTCACACAGTGAGTCCTTGACCAAGCGGAACACCAGGAGTCCGGAGCAGGTCAGAGGTCCTGAGGGTGCTGGGCTGGGGGCTTCCTTCCGGTGGAGAAGGCTGGTCTCCTCAGGACCCTCGGGGCAAGGCTGGGCAGAGGCCTGTGGGCCCACGTCCCAGGGCGCATCTGAGGCTGGCTCGCTCCCAGTTCGGGGCTCATGGTCCAGGCTCCCTGGGACACCACAGGCCCCAGGCAAGGCCCGCAGGTCCACCCCACGCTGGGCAGAACGGTCGTCGGCTGCGGGTACGAGGAGCCGGGTGGACATCCTGCTCAGAACTCGGACTTCCGTGGGCTTGGCCCCCTCCTCTGCCCCTTCCTGGCTGTGCATCTCGTCAGGGAGCCTCTCTGTGCCGCTCTCGGGGGCGCTGCTGCTGGCTTCTGAGGCTCACGTGAGGCGCGGGTCCCCACGAGCTGGTGCCCTCTGTTCTCTGCCCTGCGGGGTCCGGCGAGGCCCGAGACTCAGGCTGTCTCATGGGGTGGCCTGGAGTCTGGCTCAGGCCAGGTTCTTCCCTCGTCGGGGACCCTGGGGCGGCCCAGGGAGGTGGTCCCAACCTACCCAGGACAGCCCTGGGCAAGTCTGCACTTCGGCAGGTGGGCAGGGCGTGGCACCCTGACCTTTGCCCCCCACCATGGAGCCTCCTGAGTCCACACTGGAAGCTTGTCCCACACACACACAGGTCCTGGGGCCTCTCCCCTTAGACCTCTCAGATCAGGTGGGTGTGGGCAGGGCCTGGGAAGCTGTGTCTTTAAAGCCCAAGGCCTGGTCAGGTTGAACGACTGACTGATCTCCCTGCGGTTGGTCCTTAAGCTCCTCCCTCTCGGTCACTCTTTCTACGATGGGGCCCTTCGTTCAGACTCTTCTGGGGAGTCCCCTGTGTAACGGAAAAGCCCAGAGCTCCTGGGAAGGCGGGACCAGCCAGCTAGTTCTATCCCCAGCTATGACAGTCCCTGACGGGGCGCCAAGGAGCCCCTCAGGGTTCCATGGAACACAGTCTGCCACCCTCCTATTTATTCCAATCTCTTCCTCTTTGAGGTTGAGAAACAGAG
This sequence comes from Cephalopachus bancanus, assembly GCA_027257055.1. NCBI lineage: Eukaryota > Metazoa > Chordata > Mammalia > Primates > Tarsiidae > Cephalopachus > Cephalopachus bancanus. Next base: position 477,401 of record JAPVLO010000272.1, read on the forward strand.
CCCTAAAGAGCTGGGCTACTTAGGCTTGGCCTCATCCTACCCATGAGATTCTCATTCTGATGTTCTTTGAAGTTTTCTATTGATCCACAGACCCCACGGGGGGGGGTGGAGGGGGGAGGGGAAGGAGAGGGGACAGTGTTTGGTCTGAGACTGCACAGCAGAGTGACCAAAAACCCGCCCCTGGAGCCTGCCTTCTGGCATTGAGTCCCAGGTATGCCTCTTCCTCGTTGTGTGACTTTGGGCAGGACCTTCACCTCTCTGTGCCTCAGTATGCGCCTCTGTGTCGGGGGGGATGATATGTACCTTGGAGAGTCGTTGGAAGGACAACTTGAGTGAATATTCTCGCAAGAGCTCAGGACAGGGCTCAGCACCAAGAAAACACTCCCTAGGTGGGGTGGCCTCATGCCAGACCAGGCTGCCCTGGGCACTGACCCCCCGTCTTCCTGCAAGGGCACCACCCCTAGGCTGACCCTGGGCCTTCTGCCGGCCATGGGGGCAGCCTGAGGGCTTGCCTGAGGCCAGACCTCCCTCCATGGCAGCTGTGGCAGCGAGTGGGTTTCTACTTGGCCTCCAGAGAGTCAGGGCTGGGGAATTCTAGGGCAACAGCCTCAAACCCAAGCTGGAGCGCCTGGGTTCTCTTCCGGAGCAACCCTGGTATGAAGACCCTGGAGGCTGGAGAGTCCTGATGTTTATGCCGCCTGATGCCTTCACCCCCAGGGACAGATTGTGATGAAGCCATTGTCGGGCTCTCCTACCTCCTGTTGGACTTTAATCCACATGTCACAAATCACGGGAACACAAGTTGTGGGGCCAGCCCGTTCTAGTCTCCAAAACACACTCAGCTCTCATTTCTGAGCCTATTGGGGAGGGGGAGGGCATTAAACCGATTTTACAGATGGGTACACTGAGGCTCATAGGTCCAACAACTTGCTTGAAATTGGATGCTGGCCTGGGGCCCACTGGAGGGCACAGAGGACTTCCCACAGGCAAACCAAACCCTTCTTTGGGGTATCTGGGAGCATAGCAGTCAATTTCACAGGTTTTCTGGTATCGGTGCAAATCACTGCTACTTACTGGTACATCCTTAAGAATGCAATCTGGCAGCCTTGACCTCCTGGGCTCAGGCGATCCTTCCACCTCAGCCTCCCGAGCAGCCGGGACTACAAGTGCGCCACCATGCCCGGCTAGATGAGGTCTCACTGTCGCCCAGGCTGGTCTCGAACTCCTGGGCTCAAGCAATCCTCCCACCACGGCCTCCCAAAGTGCTGGGACTACAGGCGTGAGCCACCACGCCTGGCCTCTTAAAGGTCATTTCCCAGGGCTGGTTGCTGCCCCCTGGAGGCGGAGCTGCGCATCTGCCTCTACTCCAGCAACAGGGCTCTAGGGCGTCCTGGGGTTGCAGGTCACGGTGCCATGGCCACACCCCGGCTGCCCAGCTACAGTCAGACCCTCAAGTTGCCTGTAGAGTGACACTTCCTGGGTGGTGTGCCATAACTCTGATATGTAAACAACTTCTCACACGCAGGCTTCTCAAGAATTTTTAAGGTTACGGGCATTCCTTGACAAATGTAGAATTACGAGTCTGCCCTTTGGTAATCTGCAGAATAAGCGAATGTGCTCCCTGATGACTTTTTATCATCATCAGTCTCTTCTTCCACTGGAAAACAGGAACAGGTGGGGGGGAGGGAGCCGGGGCACATCCTGCCCCACCCGAGGGGGGGCGGTTCCAGTTGAAAAGCTTAAGAGCCATCTGGGGAGGCCGTGGGGTCCGTCTTGTGAAAATGCAGTTTTGGGCGAGAAGGCCCAGAGGTATTTTTTTAAAAAGGGCTGATGGTCCCCATGGTCAGCCCCACCCCACCTGGGTTCCCAGGAGCCCAGGCTGAGGGACACGAGCTGTGCCCACGCCATCTGTCACAGGTGGGCAGCTCCTGGGCTCATGCTGTAGCTGGCAGGGGTGCCACACGCCTCCTGGGGGGCTGGGGGCAGAGCTAGTCCTGGCAAATGCAGGCCATCCTGCTCCTGACTTGGCCAGGAAGGATGGAGAGCAGTGTGGACACCCCCTTTCTGCTCTCACCCCTCTCCTCTCGGTTCCTCTCTGGTGGGCTGGGGGACCTTTCTGGGCCTGGGAGGAAAAGGCTGATGAATCGACTCAGTCACAAAGCGAGGCAGTGCTTTTCTGTACAGAGGCTACTGGTGGGCGAGAGACCTTCAAGTCAGGCCGGCTGAAGCCCGAGGATGTGCCCCAGGGCACCAGCTAGGCCCCCTAAGTTGGACGCCCAGTTCCACCAGTTCCCTGCTCTGTGACCCTGGACGGTTTACCTAAGCTCAGTTTTCTAACCCATTACATGGGGTGCTGGGAGGATTAACCAAGTTAATACATGTCAGGTGCACAGCAGGGGTCCTGGACTATGGTAATGGCTTAATCAATGTTAGGTATGATTATTGTTGTTATTATTGGTTACATCTGTTGGAGCCTGTCAGCACGGGAGGGAGAGCACACAGAAAGTGCCACTGAGTACAGTCACGCAGGTTGCGCACTGAACAATGCAAGGCACCATTTACCCAGCAGCCTGGAGCATGGCACCTTCTGGAGTAATGCAGTGCACAACCTGTATAGATTCTTTTAACCAGGGAGGTACTGTGGCTTTTGCGTGGAGCTACAGAGATCTGAACAAGGTGTGATCCAGCCCCTGAGAAGGTTGCAGGACTGGAGGCACAACAGCAAGGATGTTGGCCAAGTCGTTCCTCTTCGGGGTAGCTATCTCCTCCAGCACGAGGGGTTGGGCTAGTTTCGGGATGGAAAATTGGCTTTATCCTCATAGCCAACTCTAACTGACCGGCAGTGGCTGTCTGAGGCTATGGAAACTTAAGAAGTCAGGGGACACTTTGGGATGGGCAGGAAGAGCTCTTCAATCAATTAGTGATGTCTGTGCAGGGCCAGGGAGAGGGGAGCAGGGGCATGCAGATCAGCCCTGTGGTCCTCAATCCTGGCTGTCCCTTTAGGATCATTGGAGGAGGTTTCAGTATACTCTGATCCCAGGGGTATGACCTGGCACCGGTATTTTTTTCCCTAAGTTGTGGCTAGGTTGAGCACTGCTGGGGTAAATGACCCTGGGTTCCTAGTGGTCCTGAGTTTTCCTGATCTTCCCAATTCTACGCATCCACCTGTGTCCTCGTTGCCTGGGTGTCCTCCATTTCATACCTTCCGGCATAGTCTACACAGAACATAGCTTTCTGCCTTCTTCCAACAGAGACGGCGGGGCGTGATAAGGCCAGTCTTCCTGCTGGAGAACTGTTTCTTTCAGTTGGAAGAGGGTGGCAGAGGGCACTGGCAGTGTCCAGGTCTGAGGTTGTCTGGGCACCCTCTTCTCGGGACCTGCAGTGGCAGCCCGCTGGGAGAACCCAGGTTTTGCCTCTGGGGCCTCCGAAAGGCCTGGCTCACTCTGGCTTCAATCAAGGAAGCCATGGCTCCTTCCCTGTCTCCCTTAAGCTCCTCCGCGTCCCCCAGGGAGGCTGGGAATGTGGGACAGTGTGGAGGCCACTGAGGTCTGCGAGAAGGGCCCCCAAGGGCTCCACCGTGGGCCTCTGGAAGGAGTGTGGCGGGGAAGGAAGCAGACGAAAGCTGACTGGGGCCCTGAGCTGCAGAACACGGGGTGCCAGCGTGGCTGGGCGTTAGGACCTCAGGGCAGCCCTGCAGGCCGACAGCTTCTCTACACTGCAGGAGGCAGAGGCCCCATGTTTCTGGAAGGCTGCCCCATGAGGTCCCTCGAGGGCCGAATCCAGCCAGCTTTCCTCGGCCTCCGTCACCCCTGGGACCCAGCCCTGGAGTCCAAGGAGCAGGTCAAGCTGGCCAGAGCCTCCCGCCCAGAGCAAGATAGAAGCAATCAAATAACATAGAATTCCATCATATTTTAAAATAAGCTTTATTTAGATTTTTTAATATTTTATATTTGCATCCATGCCTTCGAGAAACCTCTCCCACGGGAAAGGTTATTTTCATCTAATGTTACCCATAACTCATTCGCTATTTGACGTAGTTCTCTTAAATAAATCATCCTTAGTAACTCTTAGAATTATTTCCTAATTTACAAAAACTGAAATGAAAGGAACTACTAAATTGTTACCAGGAGTGGCTGCCATCTTATTTTCTTGTAAGTAAAGGGAAAACAATCAAAACCAACCAAAGAGAAACTCGGGGAGATGAGTGTAAAATCTCTCTCGGTAGAGAAAGAGGCCAGCCACGGCTGCCGCCACCCTCACCCCTGTGCTGCTGAACAGCTGGGCCAGTGCAGGGCGGGGTCCCACGAGGGCCCCTACCTGCTCTCTCCTGACCCTGGGCCAGAACAGAGGGAAGGGAGCAGCAGCCGTGGCTTCTGTCTGTCTTAGAGACTTTGGACAAAATCCCCCACACGCTCCCACAGAGATGCCCCTGCATCTGCAACTTTTTTACACGGGTATGTGTGTGATAGACTCTCGGTCATTTTAAAATCGTTTATTTTAATGTACTGAAAACTCGCCACGTCTTGCTTTCTTTAAGAGCTGAGAACGTCACTGTTAGCAGAAAGCGCGACTACTGTTGTCTGGAGCTGCGGCTGAGCTGCCAGTGGTTAAGGATGAGCAGCCGGGACTGGCAGGGCAAAAGCAAAGGGAACTGAGCTGCAGGGCTGGGGCGGACCTGGCTGAGCCGGGCATGTTTCCTCCATCCTGATAAAATGCACAGGCCCCTTTGCTGGTGAGGCCTCCTTGGGCCCACCGCCTCTCCCCAGGCAGGTGATGCTCTCGCCGGCCCTCCTGGCCCGGGTGAGCTGGGACCCAGGACAGAGCCCAGGGAGCCCGAGAGAGGCTACGTGCCGTCAAGGACCGGGAGCGGGGAGGGCGCAGGTCCTGGACACCGTGCTGCCAACGGCCCTCCCCTCGGGGCGGGCGCCCGCCCCGTGGCACCTGTGTGGCCCACGTGCAGAGCAGACCCAGGATGAGACACAGCGCAGGGCCGAGCCTGCGCAGCCTCCCGGCGCTGACTCAGGCCCGGGCCCCTCGCCGTCCCCTGGACGGCGGTGGCCGTCCCGCCCTGGACTCAGCCTCTCTCCCAAGACAGACCCCAGGAGGGGGACCCTGACAGTCGGCATCCTGCTCACAGAGGGCGTGTTCTGCATGTCAGGCGAATAAATACAGCGAGAAAGGCCCGGTGGGCGCTCTGGGTGGGAAGGCGGTGAGGGGCGCTTCCATGCGGGGCCGGGAGACGGGGAGACAGAGACAGACGGGGAGGAGGGAAATCCGCGGCCGCCCGGCCACCCTCGGCCCCACCTGGCGCCGCGTGGCCCCGGAGCAGACGGGTCACAGAAACACCCGCCTCCCGCCCACCCGGTGGGAAAACGGACATCCCCGTATGTGTGTGATCATTTAGGTAGAGTACGTTTTGTGCAAATAAATTCAACGAAACGATGTTCTTATTTTTTTTCTCCACAAAGCAAGAAAACGGCAACGCAATCCGAAACCTGGAGGGCCGTTTCCAAGACCCGCCGCCTCGGCCGACCCGGCCGGGCCCCCGGGCTCTGCGGCCCGGCCTCACCCTGACGACGACCGGGCGTCCCGGGGCTGCGGCGGCCGGGGCGCGCCCGAGGACGGGGTCCGGCCCCCGCGCTCACACCGGGGCGGGGCGGGGGGACACACACCCAACACAGACCGCGTCCTCGCCGGACGGGCTCCGGGGGCGGCGGTCGGGACGAGGGACGTTTACAAGCACGGAGGGCACAACAGTTTGGTTATTTACAAATACACAGCAGTCCTTCAAGTTTTCAAGTTTCATCAAAAGGGGCGGGGGGCGGGGGAGAAAAGGAAGGAAACAAACAGACCGACGAACCGAACGAAGAGGAGAAACGAAAAAAGAAATCAAACCGAACATGGAAGTAAAGGAACAAACCGGGTTAACAACACAGCGGCATCGCTCGGAGACGACAGAGTCGACACGTCCACACACGGTTGGTATGTACAGCGGTTACAGAGGTGGCCACGCGGGAAGGAGGGTCCCGCCCGGCGGCCGCTCGCCGGAGCGCCCGGCCCCCCCTCGCCCCCACGTGCGCGCCCCCGCACGCACGCACGCGCGCGCCCCCGCACGCCGCCCCCCGCGCCCGCACCCCCGCGCGCCCCCGCAGACGCGCCCGCGGGGCAGGCGGGAGCGCGCATCACCAGTCCGCGTCCTCCTCTATGTAATAATCAGGGGCGGTACCATCAAAGAGGCCGGGGTCGAGGGACTTCCGCTGCTTCCCTCTGGCGAAGACCCGCGAGATGGAGCCGAATCCCATCTTCTCCTTCTTCTTTTTCCGCTTTTGGTCTTCAAGATCCTCGAGTGACTGCGGGTCGGGGCCGCGTGCCGGGGGGGGGAGAGAAAGCCAGGCTTAGCGGCGGCGCGGGCGGCGGGCAGGGCGCGGCAGGGAGGGCCGCTGGGCTCTAGGCCCGGGACACGGGCGGGCAGACTTGGGTCGTCACCGGATCGACAGCAGGGCGAGCCACGGCCCTCCGGAAACGTGGCGGCCGAGTCGTGGGGGCCGTGGCTGGGGACGTCCACCCTGCCTCCCTTCGACACCCGCACGCTCGGCCGCTGCCCGTGGTCATGAATGGGATGGGCGAGACCACGGCCGTGTCTGCGGCGCCAGGGCACCGAGCACACAGTGGTGTGGGCAAGCGGGCCCGAGCCGGTGTCTGCCGAGGTCAGGAGGCGGCACGGCCACCGTGGGGGCGGGCGCGCGGGTTCTTGTCCTGATCGCGTCACTACCCGTGGAGCCCTGGAGCCCCCAGCCGCCCGGAGACGTTTTCTCGCCTGTGACGTGGGCTCACACGAGCAGAAAGGACGATGACATGGGGAGACCTGTTCTGCCCTCCTGCTGGGACACTGTGCGCTTGGGGGTTGTGGCTGGAGGCGAGTTTTGCAAACCGCCAGGGGCGTTAGACAAAGACATGCGGTGGCATTCACCATAAAACAGTGGGAATTAGGCTAGACCCAGGTTCCCACAACTCTTCAGAATTCCTGGATTTCAGTCCCCATCCCATAGCTGGTGGATCGGAATCTCCAGGACGAAGGGCCGGAATTTGCATTCGAACCACTTCCCCCGCGAGCCCAATGCAGACGTGTGGTGCACAGACCAGCATGTGGGGCACTAGGACTGGAGAGATGACCTCAGAGCCCCCCGACCCTCAAACTCATGGTGTTTGTCCTCCCTCCTCACTTTGATGCCAGAATATTGGTCATCACATTTGGTTGGATGTAACACATTGAAATGGATAAAAGAATTTCTAGCAGCAAAGGGCCCCAAGAGCCATCACCTGGTTCATCAGCCTTTAAACAATAATGGTGATTTTATAATTAGGGAAAGGACAAGGGGCACCTAGCAGCTCTAGGTCAGCAGAGGACAGGAAGTGGCCTCACTCTCTCAGCATTGGGTGTCTAGAATAGAAGTGGGAATGACCAAGGACCCAGGGAACAAGGGACAAAGTCAAGGTCATGGTGGGAGGGAGGCCTAAAGGGCCGGGAGGCGCACCTACCTGTACAATAGGGTTGTGCAGGTTCTTCTGAACCGGGCCGGGACTGTCGCCCTGTAGCCAAAGGAGAGGAGGAAGATGAAATGGCAGAGACACGTGACACCCGGAAGTTGGGGGCGGGGGCAGGGCCTTCTGTGGAGGGAAACTGTCCCTGGGGCTGCTCTGCCTCGGTAGCAGGGACCCCCCCCCAAGCAGACACTCACAGACGGCTGATGGGGCCTGAGGCTCTGATGGGAGGCCCTGGGGAGGGGGGCTCCTGCCTGCACTGGCCTCTCCACTCCCGACATCCTCACACCAACAAGTCAGCCGCTCAGAGGCTTGCTTGCTTCTCAATCCCTGTCCCAGTGGATTCACTGCATTAGAACTAGAGCTGGGCCATACTGAGTGCTTTCCATAAAGAAATACATGTTTATAGAAAAAGCACAGTAATCAAGAATTGCAGGCTGGAAACCGACTTGGGAGACTGTGGTCTCTAGCTGCCCCCACAACCAACACAATGGATCTCGAGTTGTGGAGGGGCAGGCAGGATCCTCAGCCCCATCTGCAGACACAGGATGGGCTCCAGGCAGTCCACCGTTGGGAGCTGATTAATGCAGAGCTGCAACTCAAGTTGTGGGGGTCTGTCTGATTTCTCCTGGCTCAGTGCTACCTCCAGGCAGGGGCCCAGGGCAAATGCACATGCTCTGGGTTTGGGGGCTGTCCCACGAGCCCCACCCATGAGTTAGAGCTCCTTCCCTTTCCTAGGAAGCCACAGACAGGCTGGAAAGGTAGAATGTTTCCATCATGTTGCCGGCCCTGCCCTAGGTGGGTGAGGAGAACCCATGGGCATGCAAAAGCCTTCACAGCATCCTAGAAGCAGTCTGCCCTGCCTGGAGGCAATAAGTCCTTTGGATCACAAGTCAGTAACAGGGAGCCTCCTGGTGGCTATTCCTGGAATTGCAGGCATAATGCTCATGAAGGAATGAGTGTTGTTTGGACCAAGACCTGTTCTCCAGCCTCTCTGAGCTGAGTCTCCACCTCTGTTCTAAGTTAGTGGCCAGAGTGTGGGAGGATGAGGCAGTCCTTAGTCCGAGTTGCACTGTTCTTGGTGGTGTCAGGTCAGGTGTCCGAGGACAGAGGGTTACCTGGAAACTACTTTTGGGCCCTTCCTGGCTTACCTGTGTGTACACATGTTGAGATGGGGGATTGAGGGGGTTGAGGAAGGGAGGGAACGTAACAAACGGCAGTTTAGTCTTTGGTCCCATCTCAAGGTTTGCAAGCAGATCCCACCCTGCAGGCAGCTCAGAGGGTTCTACTCAGGGTAGTCCCCATCTTCGCCAAATTTACAGGTAAGAGGCTGAGGCCTGCCCGCAGGAGACCCCATAGGCAGAGAGATGTTCATTGAAGCATCCTCCCTGGCAGCAGGGTCCTGGGCGAGGTAGGTGTGGAAGTGAATGTGCCAGAACTGCCTCTAGCAGCAGGTGCTGAGGCCAAGTTGAGAAAGAGGCTCAGCCAAACGCGATCAAAAGGCCTTCGGGGAACCCTCTGAAGGATGGACTCTCCAGCAGCAGTCCCACTGTCAGAGCCTCCTTGGGCCCACCGCCAGGAGTTACAATGCAGCCCATGGGAAGGTGCCTGCATTTGGGATGTGTGTGGACACCGCAGGGTGTCTGGCCTGGGCTGGGCCTCTCTCCCTGCACGGAACTTGGGGGGCACTGTTGGCTCCAGGTGTTGCTCTGCATTGGTCCTTCAGGACCAGGGAACGGATGTCAGGGCCCCTCTGAGTACCTACCATCTTTGCCTTGGAGCTGTCAGTCAAGACAGACTGCATCACTAGGATTCCCTCTTGGGGACAAGAGAAGAACACGCTGCTTCCTTAAGGCCCCAGGAAAAAATGAGTTGCAGCCCAGAGCAGAGCCCCAGGCCGTGCCTCTTCCCACCCTGGGGGCTGCGGAAGTAATCCTGGCCGCCCACACCAGCAGGAGGAGGCAGCTTCCTCCCCTTGACTCATCTCTAAGTGCTCTCGGTTGTTACTGTGGATGGAGAACCACAGTTCCGTCATTAGTTCTCATGTACAGGACAGTGATTTCTAGAAATGGATTTTCAAGTAGTCCCGTGATGTCCTTGCCTATTATTAGTTCGAACTGCTTTTCAAGTCACTCGAGTTTTCCAGGTAGACAATCCCATCATTACCAAGTTGTGGTTTTGCACACATGTTCACCTCACTGCTTTCTTATTATCTGCTTTGCTGGTAATAAAGCAACACTCACTGAGTTCTGGAAAAGCCTCCCCATTCCTGTGAGGACCCAGCCCCATGGGGTCTCTGTCTCTGTGTCAACAACTGTGTGATGGAACTGAGTTCCCAGAGATCCCCGCATCAGGGACTTGCGGTGGCTGTCACCTGTCCTCGGACGTGGACGGCCCCCACTCTGGTCAACAACAGTCAGTGGCTAGGGACTTGAGCCTCTTGGGAGTGGGTGCCCGTGTGCAACCAAAGAGTGCTTGATTAAGCAGTACACAAACGAGAACAAATCTGCAGCCCCTCTCTGGAGGGAGCGCACGCCAGAACTGCTGGAAACTTCCAGGTGAAGGAGGAGGGAGAGCTGGCTCTAAGGGCAAGAGGTGGTACCAAGGCCCCGACTCTGGGTAAGTCCGGGAGGAGCCCACGGTCCGACAGGCCCCGGGTGGGATTCCCGGCTGCATGGACCCCGGGCCAACCCAGCCTGCGTCCTGGGATCCTCACCCTCCCGGACACAAGGAGCAAACAGGCCTCAGCTCTCCCCACATCCGTGGCTTCTCGCAAAAGGAAAGAACAGAACAGGAAATGCCTCCGCCAGAGTGCTCCCTGGGGGTGAGAGGAAACAGCGAGTGGGCTTCACTCGCCCCCCCGCTGTCTGGGCAGGGCCCAGGGGCCCAGGCCCCCTGCTGCTGGCCTTACGTTGCAGAGGGAGTGTGTCCGGTGTCGCGGGGAGTTGATGTCGCTCGGCGTGGATGACCGGTCACCCTCGGCGGCCGATGCGTCGGAGATGACAGAGGGCTGTCGGGAGTGGCAGGGGCTCACCCTGACCGCTGGAAAGCAGGGACAGCTGGTGAGTGAGGGACGGAGAGAGGGTCCTCGCCTGGGCTGCCTTGTGGGTGGGCCCAGCTACACCCCATTACACAGAGGGGAACACTGAGGCATGAGAAGGGAAGACACCAGTCCGGCTCGCTGCCCCCTATTCCACAGCTGCCGGGAAGACCCTCCCACAGCCTCTGGATCCCACTAAGGCTCCTCCTCACCGGGGTGGAGGAGATTTGGGCATTTCCAGGGCCCCCATGACCCTGCTCACATGCTCCCACCACCCGGATGTTCCTGGACCCGTGAAATCCAAGCACTGCCCAACACTGCTTTGCCAAGCAGGGAACCTAGAGGCCACCCCCACACCCTCCAACCCCCATACCCAATCGGCAGCAGCGCCTCCAGACACAGCCCCCAATCCGCCCACTGCCCTCCAACCCCACGGTCTCTCGCTTTCTGGAAGCTCACGCGGCCTCCCTGCCTCCACTCCTCATACTGCAGCGAGAGCCAGGCATCTTGCTTCTCCATCCCCTGGCCCCCCAGCAGCCTAGGCTCAGTGCTTGCTCCTTGTCACTGCACTTGAGCCACAGCAGGGTCGTCCTCTGCAGCCCAGGCTGAGGGCAGTGGTGCAACAGTAACTCACTGTGGCCTCAGCCTCCAGGGCTAAAGCGATCCTCCCACCTCAGTCTCCCGAGTAGCTGGAACTATTGGCGTGTGCCACCATGTCCAGTTACTTCATTGATTTTTTTTTTGTAGAGATGGCATCTCGCTATGTTGCCCAGGCTGGTCACACCAGCCTTCTGACCATGCCTGAGGCAGCCATCTCCACCTGCCCAACAAGCACCGTCATCCTCCAGGTCCCAGCCTGTCCCGAGAGGCCTTGCTCTGTGGTCAGCTCTCCCTACTCTGTCTTTTGTTCCCACCAAAGTGCCTGTTTTCGGCAACCATTCTTCTTATTGGTTTATTTATTTGGGTCTCATCTGCCTGCACGCCCACATCATCTCCTCCAGAGCAGACCCTTTGGGTGTCTCCTCCCTATTGAATCCCAGAGCTACGGTGCCCGGCACACAGTAGGTGCTCAATAAAAGTGGTTGAATGAAGGCCCTAGTTCAGAAGCCTCAGCCTGGAAGGCCTCCCAGGTTCCCTGCAGACGGCCCTCCTGCCTGCAGGTGCTGGCGCTGGGTGGAGAAAGTGTATTCTGTCCGACCAGACTGCTTGAGCACCAACTGTATGCAGATAGCATGCAAGCAGGGAGTGACAGTCCTGCAAGAGGCAGTTATTGCCGCCAATGACCCTGTGGTCTAATGGGGGAGACGGGCGGCTGAGGGCCCTGGCTCTGGAGTCAGTTCTAATCTAGGCGAGTTCACCCTCCAGGCTGTGTGGCCCTGGGCACGCTCCCAACCCCTCTGTGCCAGTTCTGTTATCTGTAACATGGGGTTGGCAGTGGTATCAAGTGGTATCAATCCCAGAGTAGTAGCTACGTGTATGATGTGCCCACCACAGTGCCAGGCACTGGACAGAAGGGACGAGCTATGTGACTACAACAATTAGAGGCAGGCCGTATGTGTTCTGAAGCTGGAAGGCACCAGCTTTATGGATAGCTCCATGGCCTGTCCAGCCTTTCCCAGATCAGAGCCAGCACCATCAAGGAAGGGTCCTGCAGGTGACCCAGATGACTGGGCATCTGCTGCTGTCACGTGGCTTAGAAACTGCCTAAGCCCTGCCTGCCCTCAGATCGCTGCCTGGGGGCTGGGCAGGAGCCAGGAGAGGGGGTAGCACCTCGCTGCGTCAGTTCCAGGGAGTTCCAGTTCCTGCACCGCTCTATTATAAGCTGCTCCAGTTCCGAGTCTGTGCTTCTAAGGCCAGAGCTGCTCTCCTCAGCCCCACTCCACAAGTCACCCCCTCCCCACCATCACACAGTGAGGGGAAGGTTGGGTGGGAGGGGGTGCTTGGAATCTGCTTCCTGTCAGTTCTAAAAGTCCCATGTGTCACCTACACTGACAAGCAGCGGCTAACGGTCACTCAGCACTCACACGACCCAATCCCCCCACTCCCCACCACGTCTCACACGTGTCACCGTCACAACTCCGCAGGTGGGTAAAGTCAGGTCCCAGCAAATTCAAGTTTAATGCACAAGGTGTGCTAAGACACTAGCGCCCCTTCACGCACAAGGAAACCGAGGGCCTGAGCCCAGGTCAGGGTCATGCCCTAGTGTAATCAGTGGGGCAGGACTTGAATTTGGAGCCTGTATCCTCCCGCCATGACTCACCTCTGCTGCCCCCAGCTGCCCCCTGGGTTGGCACTGGCAGCCCTGCTGGCTCCTCCTGGTAACTGGAGGCTGGGGCTGTGTCCCACCATCTCCTGCCATCCCAGCTCTGCCTGGGGCCAGCTCTGCCTGAGGCCTCTAGAGTGACCAGTTTCTGCCCCAGTGTACTAGCTGCAGCCAGCAGCCTGTCCCCAACCTGTGCCTGTCACACACGGGCAGCCACTTGCAGGAGGGGCTACAGGTGTGTTACAGAACCGTGAGGGGTTTGCAGTTGGTACCTCGAGCAGTTGGTGCAGACAGAGGCCAGTGCCCAGCCAGGCGCCTGAACAGACACCCATGACACTTATACCTCCCACCCTGCATGCCCTGTGACTGGCTGGAGCTGTCAGTCAAGGAGTTCTGCTGTCTGTGACTCAGGCTGACCAATCAGAGTTTTCTTTGGGATTTGCTATGGACACAAGGGTAAGGGACAGTTTCTCCTTCTCAAGACTTTTCAGCTGTAAGATCCTTAAAAGTCTGAATCTGCCGGAGATGTTTTACTGCCTTGTGGAAAGAGGAGGTCTACAGAAGAACCCACATGGAGGCAGCAGAGCTGAGGGAGGAGACAGACAGTCAGAGGAGCCAGACAGTGTTTGGACCTCTACATCCAGCTATGCCTGAAACCCACCTTAGCCTTTTCGGTTACATGAGCCCAAGTTCTCTACCATATAACCCCTAAGCCTCGTGGTGCGAGCGAAGTAGCCGCCTCGCCCCGGGTCAGATGCCTCCTGTGACGCCCAGAAGCCCCGCCGGGCCAGGCTGGATGGGACTCACCTTGCCGGTCTGCGGGGTGGGGGGGGTGGGAGTGGTAGAGGGTCTGCTGGCTCTGCCGGATGGCGGCGGTCAGCGGGAGGTCCGCCTGCACCACCCACTCCTGGTTGCCGTTGAGCACCGTGTCGCCCGGCATGGCGAGGGAATGCCGCTTGGGCACGTCCTTGGTCAGTGTGGCTAGCGACTGCTTGGCCTGCGCAGAGAGCGGGGGACAGGAAGGAGGAGGCGTGACCGGGGGCCCCACGGCTGCAGTGGGAGAGCCATGAGCCCCACCTCGGCACCAGGGAATCGCCAGCTCCACACTGCATGTCCCTCGATAGGACTCACCTGGAGCTCGCTTTGGGGTCACCCCCCAGGTCCTGCTAAGAGCTAAGTGAGACCAGAAATACGGGGAGCAGGTTCCAAGAACACCCTTGTTGCCCATGCTTTGGGGTTCTCCGGGGACGAGCCGGGATACAAATGCAGTCATGGGACAGTGGCGTTTGGGCTTCTATGACCTTAGTCTTCCTCCCAAAGCCACCCTTCCCTTCCCCTTCCCGAGCCTGTGTCCAAGAAAATCCGTGTTCACCCACCCCCCCGCAGAATCAACTGTGGCAACCCCTTGCCCGGCCAAGAGAGGTTCCTGCAGCTGCGGCTTCTTCCCGCCAGGCAGCTCGCACCACGAGGGGAACTCAACCTGCGTGCCCAGACCAGTTTCCAGGCTGGAGTGCAGTGGTGCGATAACAACTCACTGCAGCCTCGACCTCCTGGGCTCAGGTGATCCTCCCACCTTGGCCTAAAGTGCTGAGCTGACAGGTGAGAGCCACCACACCCGGCCCCAGTTCCCCCTGGCTCTTGGATCCCATGACAAGAATGCGCAGGACTCCAGGAAGCCCAGGGACAAGTGTGGGCAGAGCTAGGGGGCAGGCAGCCGCCTCTGGGTTGGTCACAAGGCTCCTCCCTCTGCCCAGCACCTGTGTCTACCTCCTCAGGATATGCGCATTAATTAGCAATGACTTCAGATTCCTTGGGGGAGACAAAGCCCGTGTGTTAGAAATGTAGCAGCCGGGCTCGTTGGCTCAGCCTGTAATCCTGTGCCTTTGGGAGGCTGAGGTGAATTGCCTGAGTCCGCGGGTTCGAGACCTGCCTGGGCAGGCGAGACCTCATCTCTACAATAAATAAAAAAATCAGCTGGGCGTGGTAGCGTGTGCCTGTAATTCCGGCTACTCGGAAGGCTGAGGCAGAAGGATCGCTGGAGCCCAGCAGGTCGAGGCTGCGGTGGCCGGGAGCGGCCACTGCACTCCAGTCTGGGCGACAGTGAGACTCCAACTCAAAAAAAAAAAAAAAGAGAATGTAGCAACGCATATTCTTGTCATCACAGTCAATTTCTGCTTCCCAAGGGGCTCCCCGGGCTTCTGCCAGGGCAGGGGGGATGAGTGCAAGACACGGAGGGACCTGGCCTCTCACACAGAGGCCTCGGGTGAACACGGACACTCTGGGCAGCTGTGGCGGATTCTGACTTACTCCTGTTCCAGCTTGTGCTGCAACTGGCCAGGACCAAAGGCAGCCTGGGGGGCTGGGGGCTTTGGCAGTGCAGGGGAGCGGGGTCCGCCAGCAGCCCTGGTTGTGCAATTCCACGGAGGGTGGGCCAGGGGGGGACCTGCAGTCGAGCGGGCACCCCAACACGACTGGGGCCATCACAGCTCCGAAGAAGCCCCTCAACCGTTGAGCCCAGAGCTGACGTGGCAACACACCCGTCATCACCCTGAGCTGGTAACACTCCTGCTAGTGGAGTGCTTGGATGCTGCCAGGAAGAGGAGGCTTGACCTGAGTTTTGACAGCCAGAGCGAAGCAGGCGTGGTGGGAGTGGAGGCCGAGCTGAGCTGGCTGGAGGCCCAAAAGATCCAGGCAGTCCCTGCCGCCCGAGGCCAGTGCCCGAGGCGGGAAGACACATCTGCCCATGCACAGGGCTCCAGGAACACCTGGGGCTCCAGGCCCCCTCCTGCTCCCCTTCTCCTGGCCTGCAGCTTGAAAGTTCCGGTCTGGGCTTAGGCGGCAGCAGGGTCCCCAGCACCACCGACCCCACTGTGGAGACTCCCGGCCCGGCCCAGAGGGGTCCCTGCAGCTGCGGCTTCTTCACCATGAGGGGACAGTATTGGACAGGGAGACCCAGGGAAGTCTGCGGAACCTGCCTGCCCCAGGGGCTGGGTCCTCAGAAACCATCATCACATCTACCCAGTCCAGGAACCATGCTGAGGGCGCCTCTCATGTTATCTCACTGAGATTCTCACCAGGGCCCAAGGAGGACACCAGGGCCCAAGGAGGACAGCCAGTGCACCAGTCCACTTATCTGTGGGTTTTCTCCTGCCTGTCACCCCTGAGACAGCAAGACCCATCCCTACCCCCGCCTTCTCCTCCTCCCCCTTGTCCACCTTGGCCCACTCATGGTGGGAGTGGTGCGGATAAAGACCTTCCCGATGACCCGCTGCCACTTGATGAATAGCAAATACATTTCCTCTTCCTTATGACCGCCTTCATTCACAGCATTTTCTTTTTTTCTGGCTTACTGATGGTAAGAACGCAGTCTATAATACACATGACACACGACATATGTGCTCATCGACTGCTTGTTGCCGGTAAGCCATCCGGTCAGCAGCAGGCCTGTAGTAGTTACCTTGTGAGGAGCAAAAGTCATGCGTGTAGTTTCAACTGCATGGGGGCTGGTGCCCTACCCCCACATGGCTGAGGGTTGATTGTCTATGCCATGACCTCTGTTTAGAGTCAGGGGAACCGAGGCTACAGAGGCAAGGGCTCCTGGTCCAAGGTATACAGCTCAGAAGCAGCGGGGGCTGGATTAGAATCCAGAGCCTGCAGCTGTACCCCACTGCTAGTCGCAGCAGCACTCTGGGGACACCAAGTCCTCTGAGAGCCGTGTGCCCTGACCCCCAGGATGCCTCTGTCTACTCTCCTCCCAGCCTTTATCACCCCTAGTCCTGGTGGCTTTCAAAAGCCCCTCTAGCCACTAGTTCTCTGGTTCTACCTGGCCACCTGAAGACCCCACCTCCACCCCAGTAACAAGTAAAAGGCATTGAAGCCCAGAGCAGTTCAGTGAATGGCCCAAGGTCACACAGGAGCAGACAGAACAGACTTCCAGGCTCTCTGTCCACACCTGGGCTCTGTGCTACGCACCTCCTTGGGAAATAGAGTGCTGGGAGTATTTTCAGGCTTTAAGGTTAGAAAAAAAAAAGCACATTTTTTTTCCTTGACTCAGGAAAGTCATTTTTGCTGTAGATACATCTGAAAATAGGCATACGTATCTATATGTTGCTTGTAATCCTACCACCCCAAGACAACTTGTGTTCATATTTTGGTATATTTCCTCCCAAATATTTTCCTAAACAAATATGTATGCTTTAAACAACAATAATTCTTTTGTCTTTCTTTTTGAGTTGGAGTCTCACTCTGTCGCCCAGGCTGGAGTGCAGTGCCACAATCACGGCTCACTGTGGCCTCAACCTCCCGGGCTCGGGTGATCCTTCTGGCTCAGGCAATCCTTCTGCATCAGCCTCTCGAGTAGCTGGGACTATGGGCACGCCCAGCTAATTTTTTAAATTTTATTTTCTTGTAGAAATGAGGTCTCACTATGTTGTCCAAGCTGGTCTCAAACTCCTGGGCTCCAACAGTCCTCCTACCTCAGCCTCCCAAAGTGCTGGAATGATAGGGGTGAGCCACCAAGCCCAGCCTAACTTTTCTTTCTTAACAGGATTCGGGGGTGTGTGGACAAGCGGAGGGTCTCCCAGTGTCCCCACTCTCCCTGGCGTGGGGCTGGTGGGTCAAGTGTCCCCATTCTCCCTGGCTTTGGGGTTGGTGGCCAGCATGGTCTTGGAGGGAAGACCCCCTGGCCCCACCCCCCACCCTCCCACTCAGGTCCTGCTCTGCCCACTCTGGGACTCTCTGGGAGCCCCTGCCCGAGGGCCAGGTCCCAGATCCCGCCAGGGGAAGGGGCCTCACCATGGCCAGCTCGGCCTCCAGCTCCTTCATCCGGTTGTCTTTGAGGTCCAGCTGGGAGCGCAGGGCCGTGGCGTGGTCCGTGGCCTCCTTGGCCTGGCGCCGCAGCTCCCACTTCTCACGCTCCAGCAAGTCTTTCTCCTTGGCCAGGGCCTTGACCGCGTCCTCGCTCTCCTGTGGCAGGAGAGAGAGGGCACCGTGGGGGTCACGGCTGGGGTGGAGGCCCTTGGCCTGGGACACCTGGCGGGGGCCTGGCCCCTGGACAGAGAAGCAAGCGGGAAGCCCCTTGGCCTGTGGCTAGGAGCTTTGGTTCTGCAGTGGGAAGGCCCTGGGCTTGAATTCTGGCTCGACCACCCACTCGACGGAGACGGGAGCAGGCAAACCCTGTAGATCTCAGTGCTTAGCTTTTCACTGACTGAATGAATGAGTAAATGAATGCCCTGGGTAAGCCAATGCCCCTCACCAGACTGGGTTTCCCCATCTGTAACGGGCGGGGCTGAGCCACTTGCTTGAAGAACTGCGAAGACTGGACGGTGTCACCTGAGGGAACTGCGGCTGACAGCATTGGGTGATCGAGCTATTCTGCTGTCGGGTAAACTGTAGGCATCTCAGTGGGGCAGAGACAGCAGCGTGGGGGTGCTGGCAACTCCAATGTCTGAACTGCCACAGGTTGGGCACCAGCAGGGCTTTGCTCCCTCCACTTGGTCCCTGCTCAGACATCTCCTCCTCCAAGAAGCCTGCCCTGACCACCCATGCAAGAGGGCAGCTCCGGGCCCGCTCAGGCCTGTTTTCCTTATTCAGACCTGTTACTGGTCATTCAATCAACACTCGTGAATACCATCTGAGGCACAAGCCAGATAAACATCCCTGCATTTGGAGCACAGACACAGAAATTCTCCTACCATATGGGACAGGGTGAGGGCTGCCCCTGAGAACCAGCCGGTGTACAAGAGGCTGCTTACAGAACGCCCCTGGATTAGGAGGCAGAACCACTAGGACCTTCAGGATCACTTTTGTCCGTCTCTTTGCAGTCCCTGTGAAGCCAATCAATAAAAGTGACACTTGCCACTCGGCTGTGGCCATCAGAGCTGCCGGTGGTGGCCCCGGCTAGAAGGCTCTGCCTGTTCAGCAGTGTCAACTCCACCCCTGTTGCTGTCTGGACCTGGGGGTGCCCCTGGTTACCTATAACTTTAATTCCCTCTCCAAGGGAATTCTCTTGCCAAAGAAGAGCAAAATTATAAAAACACACTTGAGGTGGCTACGCTAATCACCCCACTCTGGTCCCTACACATCATATGCATTGGAACGCCACTAGGTAGCCACAAGCATGCACAATTATTCTGTGTCAGTTGGAAAAACTTAAAGAACAATGTTTTTAAAAATAGATTCGGTATCCCATGAAAAGACAGAGAAGCTTCTGCCACGACACCCAGGCTGGCCCTGTGCCTCTGACACAGCTGGCACCACCTGGGCTCAGGGTGATGGCCGTGGCCTCTCTGTGGTCTGCTTGGGTGGTCCCAAGACAGCATATGGTGGATGACGTCCTTGTTCATCCAAACGCTGTCTGAGCAGCCCGGGGGGTGGGGGTGGCATCTCAGGGGGCAGAGACAGCAGCGTGGAGGCGCTGGCAACTCTAATGTCTGGACTGCCACAAGGTCCTGCTGCCACCCACAGGGTCGCAGCCCAGGAGGGAAACGCTGTCACGTCCTGAGTGCAGCACAGTCCTCGGCCACCCGGCCCAGAGTGGGTGGGGCCTCTGGAGTCGGGCCTCCTGGGTTTTGTCCTGCCTCCACCTTGCAGGGCTGGGTCCAGGGCCTGTGCGATATGCCTCTCTCTCTCCTCTCCCCCGACCCCCCGCCCAGTGTCACACAGCATCTCATTGCAGCCTCCAGTTTCTGCTTCCCCTTTCCTGTCCACCTCTTTTCTTTCTCCTTCTCTAGCTGGAGGGGCTGTGGAGGGTTCCAAGGGACCCAGTCTCCCTTACAGCTGCCACCTCTGTAAAATGGAGCTAACAGATGGTCGTAACTCACAGCACTGCTATTCAAGTAGCAAATGAGGAGACAGGGCAATGCCCACACACAGTAGGTGCACCATAAATGCCTGCAACTATTAATAGCATCTTCATGGCTGCTCCTACCAAGGTGGTCTCCGGAGACTGCCCTCACCACGAACTTTGCCCTGGTGACCACCCAGGGACGGTGAGTCTTTGGGGATGTCTTGGACTTCGCTCGGCGCCGCAAGCTCTGCTTTTTAAAATCCTGATCTGCCCTTCAAGGCGCGTGTTCTCAGGGCGTGATTTCCTCTGGCTCCTGGTCCTCTGAGACCCTCTGGCCCTCACAGAAGGTCTTGTCTGATTCCTTTCCACACAGTTCTGCTTCTCTGCCCTCCTCCCAGAGGCCAGGCCCACGGCTGGGGGTCTGTGTGGGGCCACGGCTCCCTCCTGCCCAGCCGGGGGTTATTGTTCCCTTCTCTGGGTTTGTCAGAGGGAACAACACCAGGCAGGGTCAGGAGAGGGGCCTGCAGAGAGGGTCTGACATCCATGGTGGAATTCTGGTGATCCAATGGCTGACTCTGAATCTCCAAAGGCATAGTCATCATGACGATGTCGATGACGGCAAGCATCCCCCCACCATCTGCTCTCAGCCCGGGGCCCCTGGTCCCAGGCGACGGAAGCTATGACCCAGGGCACAAGGGTGCACAAGGTCAGCTGGAGCCTGCCTTCTGCCCTGGACCAGCATGTCACTGGAGGTGCGTCACTGTGGGCTGGTTCTCTAGCCTGTGTCTCCCCCCCCAAACAAGGGGTGACCAGGGATCCCAATCAAGCAAAGGCGGTCCCGTCTTGCCCAGTGAAGGGAGCCTGGGCCCCCTTGGGGCCCTCCACGGCCCCTCCAGCTAGAGAAGGAGAAAGAAAAGAGGTGGTCAGGAAAGGGGAGGCAGAAACCGGAGGCTGCAATGAGATGCTGTGTGGCGCTGTGGGGTGGGGGCAGGGAAGGAGGCATGTCGCACAGCGGTAGGGACACGGGCTCTGGGCCCAGCCTTGCAAGTCCCTGCAGCTGACAGCTGCATGACCCAGCAGTGTGGACGGCGTGTGTCTGTGTCACGAGACGGCAGAGGAGAGCAGGGTCCTCATGCCTCCCTCTCCATGGAAGTCCCGGCCTGCGGGGGCCTGAGGGAACCTCGGCCAAGGAAAAACCCGGCCCACAGGCCGCCATCACGCAGGTACTGTGTGAGCTGCCCGTCTCTCAGCCTTATACACAGCCATCTGCTCCTGCCACCCGTGTCTGCTGTGACAGGCAGAGAGGGCCAACTCCAAAGGGATCCAGCTTGGCCGGGCTTGGTGGATCACGCCTGTAATCCCAGCACTTTGGGAGGCTGAGGCGAGAGGATTGTCTGAGCCTAGGAGTCTGACACCAGCCTTGGCAACATGACGAGACCTTGTCTCTACAATAAATCAAAAAATTAGCTGGGTGTGGTGGTGCACACCTGTGGTTCCAGCTCCTTGGAAGGCTGAGGTGGAACGCTCGCCGGAGCCCAGCAGGTCGAGGCTGCAGTGGCCGTGAGCCTGCCACTGCACTCCAGCCTGGGTGACAAAGTAAGACTCTGACTCAAAAAAACCAACAACAACAACAAACCAAAGGGACCCAGCTCCTCTGATGTGCAGGACGCAGGCAGAGCTGAAGGGCAGGGGGAGCCGGGGCGCTCTCCCCAGGCCAGGTTGGTGTCCCCACGTCGGCTAAGGGGGGCTGTGGAGGACCTGGCTGGAGAGCTCACGGCGGCTATCTAAGAGGGACTGATGTGCATGCCGGAAGGGGGCAGCGATCATCACCGGGGAAGACCAGGTGGTGTGGGTGACCAAGCTTCTAGGTTTCAGTTCGGGTTCCAACACTCGAGCCTCTCAACCCCAGCTCAGAGGCACACCTGTGAACGGGCCCATCGACTGGCCGGTTGATGCTGGACGTGCAAAGAACGGCTCAAACTGCCATCACCAAGGAAGCGTCCAGCTGAACAAAACATCCCCCTCCGTGTCCTGCCCCGTGTACACACCTTGGTCACAGCCCTTGTCACGCACATGGTGCCATGGACTTGGACAGTGGTTTTCGGCCGTCTTTCTGCCCTGTACACCCGAGGCTGTAATTCCCTCTGCAGACATGGGGACTCATGAAGACTTGCTTGACGGGAAACTGACTCTGCTCTTTCGGTTTTGGTGTCCTCTTTGGCACGTCCACACCACATATGCCAGATGGATCCGTGCTGAACCCAATTCCTTGGTTTTCTGACCCATAAACTCCTACTCATCCCAAAGAGCACAACTCATATGTCACTTCCTCCGTGAAGCCTTCCACGATTCCCTCCCTGCAGGCAGAATTTCCTGCTGTCTTGCTGATACTCCTCAGTGTTCTTCTCACTTTTATGCCAGTGCTAGCAGATGGGGGCTGTGTATCTTATTAATAAGATGATGTTCAGAGATGTTGGCTGTGCGTCTTATGAACCAGGGCGTGCCAGGCACAGGCCGGGTGCTTGGTGTTTAGCATCTCATAGACTCCCTAATAGAATCCCATAGGATTCTGCAAGGTCCATACCACGACCACTGTTTTGCAGAAGAGGAAATGGAGGCTCTGAGAGGCCGAGATGCCCAAGGATACAGACGTGGGAGCCAGGATCTGAGCCCGCTGGACTCCTGAGTCCATGCTGTCCTGTCCAGGCCCGTCTGCCCAGGAGACACGGAGCCCTCCAGCCAGGGGCTGTACCGGCTTCCTCTTGATGCCCAGGCCTGGCCAGACACAATGGAGGACCCCTCTGCGTTTCGGGATTCAAGAGGGAGACCCTGTGCTAGGCTGAGAAGATGGCCAGCGAGCAGGGGAGAGGGGGCAGATGGAGGGGGGAGGGGAAGGGCAAAGGGGAGGAGAAGGGAAGGGAAGGGGAAGAAGGAGGGGCGGAGGCGGAAGGGAAAGCGGTGGAGGGAGGGGAGCAGAGAGGAGGAGGGGGAAGGGAGGGGGCGGCTGCTGACCTTGCGGTGCTGCTCGTAGTTTCGGATGAAGTCGCGCAGCTGCTCCTCGCGGCTCTCCAGCGTGGCATACAGCTGCTGCATCTGGCTCACCAGGTCTGTCTTCTCACCCTTCAAGCGCTTCCGGTCGGCTTTCATGGCTGGGGACAGAAGCGCGTGTTAGTCCCTGAGACCCCGGCGCCTCCTCCAGGTGCTCAGCAGGGGCCTCGCGGGCCACCTTGCAACAGGGCTCAGAAAAACGTGTCCCTCCTGAGCTCCCGTGTCCCGTCGTAGCTGTCCCCGCATTCGAACCCGGGCCTGCTGGAGCCCAGACTCCCCATTCTCACCCCTGGGATGGGATGTGTCGACCCCGCAGGGGAGCAAGTCCTTGCTGAAGCAGCCTTCCCAGCCCTGGACTGGCAGGGTCTCGATGCTACAGACTGGGCCTGGTGAGCCCCAGCGCCCAAGGCCCGGGGGGCCGAGGGCCCTTCCCTGTCCACGTGAACCCCAGGGCCACACGGAGCCCACCAGACCCCTCAGCCCAGCCCGACAGGCCCTGTCTGCTCCATTTCGTCCGGGGAAAGTGTTGGGTTAAAAACAGGCACCAAGATATGACACGGAAAGTATAAGCGACGACAGAATAAGCAGAAACATGGGATTTCATCAGAATTAAAAACTTTTTGTGCTTCAAAGGACATCATCAAGAAAGTCGATGGCAATTCACAGAACAGGAGAGAATACTGGAAAATTCTATATCTCATAAGAGACTGGTGTCCAGAATATACAAATAGCTCTTACAACTCAATTATAAAAAGACAAAGAACTCATCTTTAAAATGAGCAAAGGGATCAGGTGCAGTGGCTACACCTGTAACTGCAGCACTTTGGGGAAGCTAAGGTGAGAGGATCGCCTGAGCCCAGGGGTTTGAGACCAGCCTGGGCAACTTGGCAAGATCTTGTCTCCACAATACATCAAAAACTTAGCCGGGTGTGGCAGCACACCTGTAGTCTAGCTACTTGGAAGGTTGAGGTGGAAAGACTGTCTGAGCCCAGCAGGTCAAGGCTGTGATTGCTGTGAGTGTGCCACTGCACTCCAGGCTGGGCGACAGAGTGAGATTCCAACTCAACATAAAATAAATAAGTAAAATGGGCAAAGGATCTGAACAGACGTTTCTTCAAGAAATTACCAATAAACACATTAAAAAGTGCTCAACGTTACTGTCTTCAGGGAAACCTAAGTTAAAACCACAGTGAGATACCACTTCACACTCACTGGAATGGCTAAAATAAAAGACAGCTGGCATAGTGGCTCACACCTCTAATCCCAGCACTTTGGGAGGCCAATGCGGGAAAGTGGCTGGAGTCCAGGAGTTTGAGACCAGCCTGAGCAACATATTGAGAACTTGGCTCTACAAAAAAATAACAAAAGTTAGCCAGGCATGGTGGAGTGCACCCTAGTCTCAGCTACTTGGGAGGCTGAGGTGGGAGGATTGCTTGAGACCAGGAGGTAGAGACCACGGTAAGCTGTGATTATACCGCTGCACTCCAGACTGGGTGACAGAGTGAGAACCTGACTCAAATAAATAAAAATCTAAATGAATGATAACAACAAGTGTTGGTGAGGATGTGGAGAAAAGGGAACCCTCATACAGGCAACAGAGATCCCGACTCAAATAAATAAGTACATAAATAAATAAATAAAGACAACAGCAAATGTTGCTGAGGATGTGGAGAAACTGGAACCCTGGTAGACACGGAAATGGTGCAGCTGCTTTGAAAAATAGTATGGCAGTTTCTCAAAAACAAAGTGACTCCATGAGCCAGCAATTCCACTCCTAGGCATAGACCCAAGAGAAATGAAAACGTGTCCACACAAAAACCCATACACAAGGTTTACAGCAGCACCATTTATAGCAGCCAAAAGGCGGAAACAAACCAAACGTCCATCACCAGACAAGTGAATAAACAGAATGTGATACAGCCGCATAACAAAGTATTATTATTATTTTATTTTTATTTTTTATATTTTTTGAGTTGGAGTTTCACTCCGTCGCCCAGACTGGAGTGCAGTGGCTGCTCCCGGCCACCGCAGCCTCGACCTGCTGGGCTCCGGCGATTCTTCCGCCTCAGCCTTCCAAGGAGCTGGAACTACAGGTGCGCGCTACCACGCCCAGCTAATTTTTGATTTATTGTGGAGATGAGGTCTCACCAAGTTGCCCAGGCAGGTCTTGAACCTGCGGGCTCAGGCAATTCACTAACCTCAGCCTCCCAAAGCGTGGGATTACAGGCTGAGCCACCGGGCCTGGCTTATAAAGTATTATTTAATAGTAAAGAGAAGTATATGGGTCCCTTCCGTAACCAGGGGGTACTGGCTCCAGGACCCCTTGTGGATACCAAAATCCTTGGAGGCTCTCATCTCTGATATGAAATGGTGTAGTATTTGCATATAATCTATACACATCCTGTTTACTTTAATGCATCTCTAGATTACTTAGAATACCTGATATAAGTGCCATGCAAATAGTTGTTAAATTACATTGTTTAGGAAATAACAACAATTAAAAAAGTCTACCCATGTTCAGCTATTCATTTTCCCTGAATCTTTTTAATCTGCGGTGGGTTGAGTCCATGGGAGGCAAAACTCCCGGACACAGAAGCTGACGGTACTGATTTGCAGCAACATGGAAGAGCCTTGAACGCACGCTAAGTGAAAGAAGCCAGTCACTAAAGGCCACATGCTATGACTCCTTTTATACAAAATGCCCACAACAGGGAAGTATGCAGACAGAAAGGAGGCAGGCGTGCCTCGGGCTGGTGACGAAATGCGCTGACATCGGTTGTCACAATGGATGCACAACTCCGGATATACTAAAATCCACTGTGCCCTTTATTTTTTATTTTTTTGAGTTGGAGTCTCACTCTGTCACCCAGACTGGAGTGCAGTGGCCGCTCCCGGCCACCACAGCCTCGACCTGCTGGGCTCCGGCGATCCTTCCGCCTCAGCCTTCCAAGTAGCCGGAATTACAGGCATGCACTACCACACCCGGCTGATTTTTTGATTTATTGTAGAGATGAGGTCTCGCTGCCCAGGCGGGTCTCGAACCCGCGGGCTCAGGCAATCCACTCACCTCAGCCTCCCAAAGGCGTGGGATTACAGGCTGAGCCACCGAGCCCGGCCCACTGTGCCCTTTAAATGGGCGACTTGTATACTATGCGAATTATATCCCGAGAAAACCAACCCGTGGAGCCCCACGCCTGAGCAGCCCCAGCAGGGCAGCGGGACCCCTTCCTCCAGGCCCTCCCTCTCCACGCAGCAGCTCCTTGACTATGGGGCGGGTTCCACAGCCTTTTCTCAGCGCCCCCAGCACTCTGCCCCTTCCTGGGGAGAATATCGAGAAGGGGTTTCTAGGCCTTCCTCACCTGACTGAGGGCTCCCTGAGAGCAAGGGCTGGACCTGTGACTTCAGATTCATTGCTTTCCTTAAAGGGAGGCTTAGAGCTTCCCCCAAACTCCTCTTGCCCTCCCGGCGGGCTCCTGGTGCCCGGAGTTGTGGAGGGAGGGCGGAGCAAAGCCTTGGCTCTGGAAGCTTCCAGCCTGAGAAGGCCCGGAGTGGTTACATCATTTGCCTAAAGTCACACAGCCATGCCTGGCTGCAGTGCCCACGCTCTTGACCCTGTGTTATGCTACCCCCCCCAAACCTGGAAGGCCCCTGGCCTCATGGGTAGCCAATGGCTGTGCCGCCCTCTCTAGACCTGGACATGCTGTCCTGCAAACCCAGCCTGAGTCTCTGAAAGAGATGGGGACACAGGGCACGGCCTGGAGGATGCCAGGTTCCTGGCCCGGTGCCCAACATAAGCTGATGTCTCCCTGGCCCTCCCTTTCATCTTCCTGCCCCCCCACTCTGGGGGTCCAAGGTGAGAGGCAGGTCAGCTGGGCACGTCATCACCAAGAGCCAGGGTGGAGACCCACACAGTGGGGACCCCAGGTCTTGACGGCCCGCTCAGTTCCAGTTTTGAGCTCTGCTGAGTGGCAGCACAGGTCCCCAGGGCCAGGGCCTCGTGGAGAAAGGACTCTTCTGCTTCTCTCCTGCCAGGCAGGCCTGGGGGCAGGTGGGAGGGGCGCACAGCTGGGCTAGCTGTGTGCCCTGATCCCTGGCACGGAGTGGCCACATTCCCGGTGAGCCTCACTATAAGAAAACCCACCCTCTAAAGCTGCCACTCGGCAGGAGGCACCTCACCCAGGGGCAGGCCAGCTGTTTACCCACGGATGGGAACCCCCCCCCACATTCTTGCAGGATGCTGGCTGCACGCCCGTTGGGGCCAGAGGGAGGCATCCTACCATCCCATCTTCCAGAGGAGACTAAGGCCACCCAGCCAGTCAGTGGCAGGGCTAGGGTGGAGCGGGCGCCTCCCAATCTCCGGCTGAAGAACAGCAGGGAAGCATGCCGAGCCTCAGAAGTGGCTCCTGGGGGGAGGAGGGCTCTGACCCACAGTGGCCCCTGGGGAGCCTCCAATGCACCCCCCTGCCCCCACACCAAAAAGCCGCTGCTGAGCTGGCTGCACAGACTCCCTGAGGCTTAAGCCTCTGTCCTTTGGTTGGCAGGAAGTCATGCTTCTGCCCTCTGGCTGGAAATTAAGCTGCCTTGGGCTCTGATTTGGGGCTGATTTGCTTCTTTCATTAACCCCATCTAGATGAGACCCAAACTCCAGACTCTGCCCTTGGCAACTGGAGACCGCGAGGAGAGCCTTCCGCAAGCCCCCAACATGGCATTTCTGGGCCTTTCCTGGCTTTTGCCAAATGGTCTTTGAGGGGGCGACAGTGCAGCCTCCAGGGTCCTCCTTGCAGCTCCATCCTGGCACCGTGTGCCCAGCAGTCCAAGGGCTGTGTGCATGTGTGCACGTGTCTCTGCGTGTCAATATGTTGGCTGCCTCCGTGGTGAGGCAGGGGGCTATGCCTCCCTCATCTGACTGGGGGCTCCCTGAGAGCAAGGGCTGGACCTGCGACTTCAGATTAGTTGTCTTCCCTAAGGGGAGACTTAGAGCTTCCCCCAAACTCCTCTTGCCTTGCTTGCCCAGGAGGTTCATGCTGTTCAATTAAGCACCTACTGAGTGCCAAGCTCCAGGCTTGGTGCTGTGAGTACAGGGGTGAGCTGGACACGACCCTGTCTTGGGGTGGCCAACAATCTGGTGGAGGAGACAAACCTGCACACACATGGTGGACACTCGCGTCCATCCACCCCTCCCTTGCCAAGATGACTCCAATTCTGTCTGGGGGGCCATGTGTCCAGCTAGAACACTCGACTTCCCAGGATCCCTTGCAGCTAGCAGGGGCACGTGTCACCATTCCGGCCACTAAGATGCACGCAGTTGTCTGCTGCGAAATCTGGCTTTCTTTATAAGGCTCCTTGTGAGCAGAAGGACAGAGGAGACAGGTGAAGGGGAAGCAGAACGAAAGCCAGAAGGGCCTGGATCCCTGGCGCCACCACCCAGCCGGCATCCCTTATAACAGGAGAAAACCAAGCCGAATGTTCGCAGGGTCTCCCGTTACGCGCAGCCCAGCACACCCTCAGCCCACACATCGGTGCAGGCTACAGGAAGTGCTGTGTACCCTCTCCCCCTACCCACGGCTTCACTTCCTGGTTCCTTCCCACGGGAGCGCCTGGCTCTGCTCAGCTCTGGGTGGGACCCTGCCAGGCTGAAGACCAAGAAAACAGGAGAGCGGAATCTTTGGGAATGAATGGTAGTGAAGATCGACCAAAAATGACTGTGAAGTACTTTGGAAGCATCGTGTGAACGAGGAGGCCGTGTTGGGTCTACACAGCTGGTGCCGAACTCTGTATGCAGACAGCAAGGTTGACGGGATGGACCCCCAAGAAATAATCTAAGCTCTACACACACAGCCACGACACCATGGAGCCCACCTTTCCTTTCTCCCTCCCAGCAGGGCTTTCGTCTCTTCTTCAACCGCCCCATCTGACGTTCTCCAACTGCATGAGCTGCCAGCCTGCAAGGCGTGACTGTGTCTCTGGGACTGACTCAGCCCGTAGTGCCAGCGCTTTGTTCCCAGTCATCCGGCCTCAGCCAGGCGGGACCCATTCCAGCAGCCAGGCCTCCGGAACTATCACCACATCGATGGGCCCTTCAGGATCAGGGAATGAGACCAGCCCTGCTGAGGAGGGTGTGGGGAGGGACTTATTTTCACAACTCTGAGGAAGCCAGATGCCTGTGCAGATGAGGGCGAAATGACGGTGCTTCTCTGGGGACACTGCTTCTCTCACTTTCACAGGAGACCTCTCTTCCTGCCCTGGCTCAGGGCGCCACGGTCCTAGCCCAAGTGTGGGACGCAACATGGCAGCATCAGCCTCACACTTAACTCCTATGGGTGGAACTCTTGGTAGGTGGGGGCCTGGGAGAAGACAGGCCTAGGCAGTCTGGTGTCTGCTTCCCTTGGGCAAACCAGACCTTGCCCTCGAAGGCCCAAGGGAGGGAGGCTCAGCACGCAGGACAGGCTCATTCCCAGCTTTCCAGCTCCTGGGGCCTGTGGGCCTGGGGCATAGGTGGTTTTAGAGGGCAATGCTGAGCATGAGGGGTCTTCTTACCCATGAGGCAGTGGGTGTAGCAGAAATACACTGGGACAGGGGGGTAAGCTCTCGTTCTCCTCTTCAAGCTTCAGTTTACCCCCAGCTTAAGCTTCTGCGATCCCGGGAGATTTTACCTCTGCCTCTCGTGCCCACGCAGGTGTGCCAGACATGGCCACAAGACGAGGCCACACAGCGGGGTAGGTGAGCCACCAGGCTGGGTTCAGAGATCTGACTTCCCTGGCTCGGAGCACTCAGACCCTCACTGAACCTCCCTGAGCCTCAGTTTCCCGAATATTGAGGCGATTCCTGTGTAGCGACATTCAGGAAGCACCAGGCACCGCTCTAAGCCTTTTTGGGTTCTTGTCTCTTAATCCTCACACCTACCCATGAAGTCATTCCACATTACAGACAGAGGAGCAGGAACCCAGGGGATGAAGGAGCTCGGCCAAGTGGTGAGAGGCAGAGCCCACCCAGCCCCGGGACCACCCTCCTGACCCCGTGCTCTGCTGCCTCCCAAGTCTGCAGCTCCAACTCACCACCTGGGCACAGCTCACAAGGACCCTGTGCTGGGGCTGGGGCTGGGCCTGTTTTGTGGAGGGGGAAACTGAGGCTCACAGGGCTCACTTATCCAGAACCAGCAGCTGAAGTCGTGGACCCTGGCCTTCTGTCGAAGGTGTCTGGCTGTGAAGCCCACATTCCCTCATCTGCCCTACCGTGAGCACACGTTGGAAACAGTGTGACCTGTCATTGGTCCCTAAGACCAGCGAGCACCCCAGTGCTCACACACAGCCTCCATCGTAGACCCTGCCTCGCCGGCCCAGAAGACCTTTCTGAGGTTCCCACAGAGGCGGGCTGGTTTTCTGGTGTGTACCCCGTTTTACTGCTCCGTGACTGCTGGAAGGAAGGTATATGTGTGTGCATGTGTGTGTCTGTATATCTGTGTGTGTATGTGTGTGTGTGCATGCAGGGCAGGTTCTCAGGAATCCTCCCCCAGCCCCCCTCCAGCTTTCTTTCTTTCTTTCTTTTTTTTTTTTTTGAGTTGGAGTCTCACCCTCACCCAGGCTGGAATGCAGTGGCACGCTCATGGCCACACCAGTGTTGGCCTGCTGGGCTCCGGCAATCCTTCTACCTCAGTTTTCCAACTAGCTGGAACTACAAGCGTGAGCTACCATGCCCAGTTAACTTTTTGAAGTGTTGTAGAGATGAGGTCTTGCCAGGTTCCCCGGGCTGGTGTCGATCCCACAGACTCAGTCAATCCACTTGCCTCGGCCTCCTAAAGTGCTAGGATTACAGGCTGAGCCACCGAGCCCGGCCAAACAGTTACTGTAATTTGAAATTCCGTACGTAATTTTTTTTTGGAGTTGGAGTCTCATTCTTGTCGCCCAGGCTGGAGTGCAGTAGCACACTCACGGCCACCATGGCCTTAACCTGCTGGGCTTAGGCAGTCCCTCTGCCTCAGCCTTCCAAGTAGCAGGAATTACAGATGCATGCCACCACACCTGGCTAGTTTTTGTGCCTGACTGTAGAGATGAGGTCTCACCAAGTTGCCCAGGCTGGTCTCGAACCCTAGGGCCCAGGCAATTCTCTCTCCTTGGCCTCCCAAAGTGCTGGGATTACAGGCTGAGCCACCGTGCCCAGCCCCTCCCACTTTCAGGGTCTGCAGTCAGCCCAAAACAAAGTCTCATTCCACAGTCTGGTTAGTTGGAGCTCAGAAGGCTGTGGGCCCAGCCCTGGGTGTTCCAGGGCAGAATTCTTTGTAAAAATGTCCAGCCTGGGTGGACTCCGACAACCCAGTTCGGAGGACGGAGGGGAGGAGTCGGGCGGAGGCAAGATGGGTGAGGCGATCTCAGCTGCTGCCAGCAGGGGGCCCTCCTTTCTTTTCCATTCAACACTCCTGACCTGTGGAACCTTCAGGATCTACAAATTCTGGGAAATTAGGGGGGAACGGGGAGCCAGAAGGGCCTGGCAAACCCATCTGTGTTATTCGAACCTCTGAATAAGCTCCCACCAGAATGTGCGGCTCTCAGAGGTCTTCCAGTTCAACTTTCCCTCACAGATGTGGAAACTGAGGCCCAGAGAAGGAAGGAGAATGCCCAACATCCCACAGCGAGTGAGCCCAGGTCTCCTGACTCTTAGGCCAACAAAACCTGGTTAGAAGCACTGGGTTAGGAATCTGCCTTCGTTTAATTAAGCCTCGAGGCCGGGCTCAGTGGCTCATGCCTATAATCCCAACACTTTGGGAGGCCGAGGCGAGAGGCTACCTGAGGCCACGGGTTCGAGACCAGCCTGGGCAACTCGGTGAGACCTCATCTCTACAAGAAATCAAAAAATTAGCCAGGCGTGGCGGTGTGTGCCTGTAGTTCCAGCTACTTGGAAGGCTGAGGCTGAAGGATCACCTGAGTCCAGCCGGTCAAGGCTGCGGTGGCCGTGAGCGTGCCACTGCCCTCCAGCCTGGATGACAGAGTGAGACTCCAACTCAAACAAACAAACAAACAAAAACTAAGCCTTGGTTTCCTCATCTGTAGAATGGCAACTGAGAGCATGGTCATCCCTTGGTATTGGCTCCAGGACCCCCCAAAGTAACAAAATTCCTGGATCTCAAGTCCCTGAAATAAAATGCTGTATCATCATCTCTAGATTACTTACAGTACCTGACACAATGTCAATGCTATGTAAACAGTTGTTACACTGTATTGTTTGAACAACCACAACTACCCTTTTTTTCCTCAAATATTTTTGATCCACATTTGGGTGGGTACAAGGTTGCAGAACCCACGGATACAGAAGGCTGACTGTACGATAATTTCTGCTCCGTGGGGACAGGTTGCCTTGTCCAGAGTGAACTGTGGAGCACAGACCTTGAGAATTTGGGGAGAAAGTTGGGAAAACACAGCTTCAGAGTCAGGGAACCCCGAGTTCCGTCCTACCTTTGCCCCTTATCAGCTGGGGACTGAGCTCCCTTTCACCGGTGGCTAAGCTGTAGGGATACTCTCTACCTTCCGAAGATCTGGGTGGCAAGCCCCAGGGCAGTGCTCGGCTGCATTCAGTAGGTGCTCAGTAAGGGTTAGCTTCTCTTCCTGTCTTCCAGTCCCCCTTGGCTCCCAGGCCTGAGCTCAGGCCCCAGAAAACACAGGCTGATAGGCAGGTTTCTGAGAAAAGCGCCCCGGGGAAGAGACCCAGGGTGCAGAGGAGGAAGCACACTGTTGAGAGCAGCAAATTCATGGCCATAGATTTATGGCCCCTGGGACTGGTGTATGCCAGTTGACTTTGTTTTTTCCTGCTTGAAAGACAAGTGAGGCGAACGCAAAGAGGTTAGAGTTTAACCTGCTTTATGAAGGCTAATCAGCCTCTTGTCCCTTCGGGTGGTGCTCAGGTAAGAGAAAGGCTGGCCCCGGGACAGGGGCCAGGGCAGACACCGGTGGTAGCGGAGCAAAGTTCCTGAGCCAGGCCTGGTCAGAGCATGGATGTGGCTGGCTGGTCTGGGGTGTGAGCCGGGGCGGCTCTGTTCCTTCCCGTGACCAGCTCACCCCTGCGACTCTCTTGTGTCTTTAACACGAAGCCTCATCTGGCCCCACGCCCCTCTCCAACTCTCACCCTCGCTCTTTCTCCTCTGGGAGCAAAAATGCCCGAGGGTTGTCCACAGCTGCCTTCATTTCTCTGGGACACACGCTGACTTCTCCGCATGGGTCTGCTCAGGGCCACGGATGACCTCCAAGCTGTGGATGCCAGCTCCATCTGACATGCTCCACTGGCAGGTGACCCCAACCTCACCTGGCCTCCAGGGCCTCCGTCCTGCCTGGCTTCCAAGGGCTCCTGTCCTTACTTGGCCTCCAGGGCTTCCAGCGTCACCTGGCCTCCAGAACTCCTGTCCTTGCTTGGCCTCCAGGGCCTCAGGCCTCACGTGGCCTCCAGGGCTTCTGTTCTGACGTGGCCTCCGTCCTCACCTGGCCTCCAGAACTCCTGTCCTTGCTTGGCCTCCAGGGCCTCAGGCCTCACGTGGCCTCCAGGGCTCCTGTCCTCACCTGGCCTCCAGGGCCTCCGTCCTCACCTGGCCTCCAGAACTCCTGTCCTCGCTTGGCCTCCAGGAACTCAGGCCTCACGTGGCCTCCAGGGCTCCTGTCCTCACCTGGCCTCCAGAGCTCCTGTCCTTGCGTGGCCTCCAGGGCTCCTGTCCTCGCCTGGCCTCCAGGGCTCCTGACCTCGCCTGGCCTCCAGGGCCCCTGTTCTCATGACCTCCAGGCCCATGTCCCTGGCTTCCCTCACCTCTGGCTGCTCTGTTCTGGCTCTGCTCACTCCTAAACGCTAAGCCCTGGTGGCCTCTATCCAACCCAGGCCTCCCTCTGACTCCAGCCTGGCCCCACCCTCACTCCAGACTCGCCTCTGCCTGGGCATCCAACAGCATCTCAGACGCCACACACCCGGGGGAGGCCCCGCCCCCACAACCTGCTCCGCGCAGTCCTGCTCAGGGCAGGTGGCCACAGCCTTCCAGGTGCTCTGGCCGGGAACTCGGACTCTCCCTTGAGACTCCTCCCCTCACGCTCAGGCCCAGGTCATCAGCGAATCATCCCAGCTCCCTTCAGCATGGCGAGGTTGGGCCTCTTCTCAGCCTCCTCCGTCACTGCCTGGCCCCCTGGCCGGGCCCGTGTCACCATCACCCAGATCTGAGTCACGCGGTGGCCTCCTGACTGGCCTCTCAGCGCGTCAGTCTACATCAGCCCGGCTGCGGAGCAGTCCCTCGAAAGGCGTCAGGTCGCATGCCCCCTCCACTGCTCGCCACACCTCCCGATCCTCGAGGGGGAGCACCGAGCCCTTCGGACAGTCCACAGGGCCTTGGGACCCGTCCCTGCTCTCACACCTGTCAGGTCTCATAATCCCTGCCCATGTTCCTGGGAGCCACCCTGGCCTCCTGGTGGTTCACGTGGACACACTCCCTGCTCCTTCCTCAGGGCCTCTGCATGGCTGTTCCCTCTGCCTGGAACGCCCTCCTTCCTCCCCACCTGCCCTCGGGGTCCCTCCCACCCTACTGTCCATCCAAACATGGTTTCTCAGTGCTGTCTTCCCTGGACACCCTTCCCTGCTTTTCCTCCTCTGAATGCTGTGTGTTCTGTGTGTGTTATCTGAAATGGATGTTGAAGCACCGTCCTCTCCTGAAGACTTCCCAGTCTTCCTCCCACCCTGCCCACCCCGATAATTCAATGCAGCTTCTTCCTGGATTCCCAAGCCCACAGTTCACACCATGGGTTTTCACAGCCTGGCCCAAGCCCACCACACCCAGGCTGGGCGTGCCCGGGACCATCAGAGAGGCGGGCAGGTGGAGACTCAGAACACCTGTACCGCTTCCCGCATTTTCAAGAGAATTGAGATCTCTAGATGACTGTTATTTTTAATGTCTTCAAAGTCTCCTGATGTTTCAACGTTGGCAACTGATCAAGTCCAACTATGTCCGTGGGCTAGGCTGGGCACTGGCCACGGATGGACGACGGGGCAGAAGCGATTGGGGCCTGTCTACGGCCGAGGAACCAGTTCTGCAGACAGTCTGGCCCCAGCCTGTGTGATCCTGCGTAAGTTCCTTACCTCTCTGTGCCATTTTCCTCGTGCATAAAATGGGGATAATATTTTCTACGGCTGTGAACATTAAACGAGAGCAAAGGCTCTTCAGTGCTAGGCTCTGGCAAACCTGCAAAGTGACCACCTAACAACTGGAGCTGCCTCAGGATGGTCTTGAGAAGGAATCGGCATTCTGTGGGGGAGTCTGAGTAGAGGCTCCAAGACCCCCTGACGGATCCTGTCCTGGAGCCTGGTAGAGGTGACAGGAGGGAATGAGACACAAGGCCCGTCCTGGCCACTTGGAGCCCAGCCCAGGTGGGGATGCCCAGGGCCAGGGCTCTCGGTGGGAGAGACTTCAGCTGGAAAGGGCTAGACCAGTCCTGGGAGGGACAGGACCCCGCAGACGGTGTGGTGCAAGGGCTTCTGGGGCTGCGGGCCTCTGCGGGCTGCTCGTGGTGGATGGCATGTGGGCACACTTTCACTGCCGCCTCCCTCTTCAGGCCTGCCCGGGAAGAGCTCAGGGCTCGCCTGGAACCTGGAGGTGGTGACCCAGGGAACCAGGCCTCTCTCCTCCTCCCAGAGAGAGAAGAGGCTGTGTGTGCCAGCAGGAGGGAAATGGGAGGAGTCGGCGGGGCGGGGCGGGGAGGTTGTTTTCCAGCCTCGGAAGGGGAGTCCAGGAAGAGTCCTCCTTCCTCCCGATCACCACTAAAAATAGTGGCTGGGAGTGGGTCCGGAACACGGACATTCCCTAGGCTGAGGGGGGAAGGGGCACGGAGGTTTCTGGAAATCAGCATCCATCAGCCACAGGCCCCACGTCCTACACAATGAGGACTATTTTAAAAGGCTCGTGTTGGTGTGTAAGGTCACTGTCAGGCAAGGTAATGGTTCAGGCTTGGTCTTGAGACAGGAGGAGGAGAAGGAGGAGGAGGAGGAGAAGCAGGAAACGGCCAGTAGACAGAGAGGCAGGACACCAGGGTACAAACCCACCTGCTGTGTGGCCTTGGGAACTCACGCACCCTCTCTGGGCTTTGGGGTCCTACTTGTGATGTGCGCCTTCCTGTGTCTATCAGGAAGCTGCCCTGGGTACCCAAGAACTTGGGGATGGGTTTCTCCTGCCCCCAACAGAGCCCAGTGGGGTATTAGAGGCCGCTGAGTATTAGAGGCAGGTGGCAGCCTGGGAGCAGCGGGCCCAGCTCTTCCAGGCAAGTTCAGAAGAGAGGTGAGGGTGCCCAGGGAGAAGGCCCAGGGAGCGAGGCCCCGAAGCCAGGCCATCTGGGTTCAGATGCAGCTCCACTGTCCACTGGACGTGGGCCTGGAGCAAGACGCATCGTGCCAGCTTTCCTGTAAAGAGGGATGGGCACTTGTCTACCCGGCTCTCATCGCGTGTCCATGCAGCACTACCGTGAAAATTCGAGCTGGAGACTCCCAAAGGTCCTTCACCAGGAGAACGGCGCCTACCCGTCCCCTCACACGGCGGCGCTGCCCCCTGGTAAGCATGAGAAAATTACAACCACACACCACACGGAGGAACTACCGGGGCAGGGTTGCACTCCTGGATCAGACTCTGACAGCACGCACTGCCAATGGCGCTCTAAGGACCATGGGTGAAAAGCAAAAACGGGCCCAAATAACCAACTCCATCGAAGTCAGCCAGAGGCTGTGACGGGAAGGGGCACAGAAGGACTTCTGAGAAGCAATGATGTCCCGTTTCTTCATCTGGGTGCAGGTCATGTGGCTGTGCTGGGTTGGCAAAAACGTACCAAGACATCGAATTGTGATGTGCACCTTCCTGTGTCACGTGACACTTCGATGAAAAGCTTTGCTATAGCGTTCACTGCGCAGGACTGGTTTACACGTTGACGCCCTCGGAACGCTGTCTGGGGGGGGGAGTTCAGTAACCCTCAGCTCACACTGCCTGGGGGTCGGGACACCCCAAGGGGGCAGTGATGCGGGTGTATGGCGAGGTGGGCAGTGTCCTCACCGAGAACCCTCAGGGCTCCTGGGCTGGGGGAGGAACACAAGCTCTGGGGTTGATCCAGGGTTCAAGACTGGCTCTGTCCTGCCCGGGTCACGGCAACAGCACCCACGGGCTACCGTGGTTAGAGGTTAGGGGGTGGCTGGCTGCTGTGAAGGGGGTGGGCAGGGCCCAACATCGTAAAAGTCAGGGGCTGCCCAGAGCTGACAATGACAGTGATGAAAGTGACGATCGGAAA
Source organism: Cephalopachus bancanus (assembly GCA_027257055.1). Classification (NCBI taxonomy): domain Eukaryota; kingdom Metazoa; phylum Chordata; class Mammalia; order Primates; family Tarsiidae; genus Cephalopachus; species Cephalopachus bancanus. The sequence continues at coordinate 514,360 of JAPVLO010000272.1, forward strand.
AACAGCCACAGTGAACACCGACGGGCTCCCACAGGCAAAGTATTGCTCTGTCTTGTACATCTTCACCAAATTTTTCCTCAAAGTGGTCCTACGAGGTAGGTGCCATCTTTCTTTCCAGTTTACAGACGAGGAAACTGAGATAAAAGAGGTTGGACTGACCCAGCTGGCAGGAGGCAGAGGCAGGGTTCCGGCCAGGCGGGTCTGGCTCCGAAGTCCTGCTCTTAGCTATGCCTAGGTGGGCAGTGCCCGGTGCAGAGAGGCTGAGGTGGATGTCAGCCTTGGGCATGGGAGGAACTACAGTGGGGAGCAGTGGAGACTGGTGGTCCTGCTCCCCGAGGTTTCCCACCCTCCTATAGGCCTGGAAGTGGAGGGTGGGGGGTACCGGTCTCTCACAGCTACTGGGATAATGATACAGTCTAGGCGGGACTCTCAGCAGGACATTAAGGGCCCGGGTCCTGCTCTGCCTCCCACTGGCCATGGGCCTTCAGGAAGCCCTGCAACATCTCAGAGCCTCAGTGCTCAGCTCTGTGGGATGGGTACAATCAGCCCCACCAATTTCATAGGCTGAAACAATGTCTAAGGATGAGCTTTACACCCACAGAGACCTCAACGGTGTGAAGACAGCTGTTACCATGAGGGGGAGGGGAGTGCACAGCTGCCGAGTGGCTGAAGCTGCCTGCCCATGCCAGGCTGGGCGGACGGGTCTGCTACTCCTGGCATTAGGTCTCAACCACCAGGTGGCCCAAGGTCCAAGCCGCCTTTACAGTCACAAAATTCACATTCTGGTCTTCACTGCCTGACTTCTGTGAACCTCTCACCACTGCTTCCTACTCCGACAGAGGAAGGGGTGTTTTATTATCGACCCCTAAATCCTCAGGAGCAATAATTCTTGTTTTTAACTTTTGTGATCCTGACTTTGGTTCTCTCCTTGTCCAGGAGACCCCACGACTGCAGCAGTCGGCAAAAGCATGGTGGCAAGAAATCCCAGAGAACCATCTTCTCGTCTTCTGACAGTCGCTGCCTCCCGGGAGACCCCGGCCACGTCCTCCGGGAGCTATCTGACGCCACCCCCTTAATCGGAGGGGCTCGAGTCTTATGACAGGACTGGAAGTCTCCTGTAATTAGGGCCTCTATAAAATATTTAGACGGCCATGCCCAGGTATATTAATGATTATACATTTAAATGTTAATGAGTGTAATTAGATGAAAGATTAGCCAGGCCTGTCACTAAATATACATTCAAGACTGATAAGCCATCGTGCTGCAAAATTATACATGCATGCAGATGTATACACGGAGACTTCTCTGATGTACTTTGGTTTGTCTTATTGAAAAAAGTTCAAAGGAGGGCCTAGAAAAGATAGGGGCGGAAGGGAGTTAGCAGGCTAGGTGGGGAAAGGTAGGGGGATCAGAAATGAGGACAGTGTCTAAAGACACCCACAAAGGAATGTCCTCAGCAGGAATGTCCACCCAGAATCCATGAGGGTGATGTTATTTGTTGAGATGAGGATCTTGAGGTGAGGTCATCTGGACAAGCAGCCCTGGAAGAGAAAAGAAGAACGCAGAGGGAGGAGGTAGTGAGAAGACAGAGAGGCTGGGGGAGTGACACACCCACAAGCCAAGGCAGGCCAGGGACCGCCTGCCACTCTGGGGTGGGGAGACTTGAAAGAGTGCAGCCCCACAGGGTCCTTGCAGTTTGCAAAGATCAAATGAGTTAGTGCATGTGAACACTTGCACACCTCCATGGATGAAGGACTCACTACTAGGAGTACCTGGTTTCAGCTCTAAGGATCACATCCCACAAGCAGGCTTATGCGATGGTTTACAGGGGTGACACAGGGCATCCCCCACAACTCTAAGGCTCTAAATTAAAGCCTACAAAGCTAAGGAGTTCACCGTATCTGCGAAAGTTGCTTTAAAACAACAAATCAGTCCCTAGGTCAAGCACCAGATGAGCGGGTCTTGGCCATGGCCTTATTAATAGAAAGACTGGTATCTCTAAATGCAACAGCTGACTGTGGGCAGCTCTGCCAGGCACTGAGGGGACTGAGGAGCCTGGAAAACAAGACAGATAAGGTCTTTGCTCCAGGGGAGACGATGCTAGAGTGAGGGACACAGACACATGACGCGTGCTTAATTATTATTTCAGCACAATTATTTAGATGCATGCTGAGGTCAGTGCTGGGGAGTAAATAAACAGGGGATCCCAGGCAGTGGGTAGCTGGTCCTGGAAGGCCACTGTGAGACCTGAGGAGGGGGCCAGAGCCAGACAACCCAGAGGAGGAAGCACATTTCCCCATGGAAAGCGAACGCAAAGTCCCCAAGGCAGCAAAGAGCTCAGCACTTTCTAGAAGCAGATAAAGTCGGGAGGGACCTGGGCTTACTCTGAAGGGAGGAGGAAGCCATGGTGTTCACATCCTGTGGCTGCAGGAACATGCTACCACGAACACACAACCACGATCTGGGTGGCTCAAAACGAGTCACACTTTCACAGTTCTGGAGGCAGAAGCCCGCCTCCAGACATGGCAAGGCCGCGCTCCCTCAAATCTCCCTGCTCCAGAGTGGCTGGTAGCCCCTGGCACACCTTGGCTTGGTGGCGCGCCACTGCCCCCAGCCTCTCTGTCTTCTCACCGCCTCCTCCTTCTGCGTTCTTCTCTTCTCTTTCAGGGATGCTTGTCCAGGATGACCTCACCACGAGATCCTCATCTCAGCCATATGTGCAAAGATCTTTTTCCAAATAACATCATGCTCACAGGTTCTGGGTGGACATCCCTGCTGTGTTGCCACCTTTCAACCCGCTCCAGCAGTTAAGGGGTTAAGCAAGGATGCCCCGCCTGGGTGGGTGGGGAGGAGAACACGCCACCACCCAGGCAGCAGGACGTTGACTCAGGATAGGGTGCCAGCAGCGGCGGGATGGTGCAGATGGATCTGAGATCCACTGAAGAGGGGCTGGGCCCACCGGAAGGAAGTGGTCACCAGGAAACCCTAAAATATAGGCAGTCAGCGAGGCAGGCCCGGCAAGGGCCTGGACCTGCCACGCCGAGGCTTGTCCTTAGAAGGTGCCACCCTGGAGAGATGGACACCCCAAGTCACTGCAGCTCCATCACACCAGCAGTCACAGAGGCTACTGCGGGCCCTGTATTCCACGCAAGTGAGATCTAGACACAGAGCACCGGACCGCTGCGTTTCTCCCTGAGACGTGATTAGCTGGTGTTGTGGGTTGGACATCAAGCTCTCGTGAGTTTGGCTGACATAAATCTGCCATGATGTCTGACTTTGCGCACTGAGGAGCAGAGCGTGGGTCTTACACTAACTGCTGACATAAACAGGGCAGCCTTCCCCCACCCCCGGGGCTCGGTCTTCTCATCAGCAAAGTGGGAACCAGTCTACTCTCTGCCTCCACAGGCTGAGCCAGCTGTGTGCTTGCTGCTGTTCACATGTTCATGTCTACGTGTGCCTAACACCTTAGCTATTGTGGTGGACACGTTACTGGGTTATCTGAGTTTGCTCAACAGTGGCGTGCTCTAAGCCTCAAACTCTTAACAAATGTACCGCTTGGCCTCCTGATGATGGAAACTTCTAACACAGCGATGAACACAAGGAGCTGGCTTATTATCCTGGCTGGAAACAAAGGAAGGAAGCCAAGCCTTGGTCCAGCTTTCCCACGTGAACCGCACGGGCGGCCCATAGCAGGTGGCAGGCGTCTCTTCAGGGAAGGGTTCTGGCTGCCACGTGAGGGATGGGGAGGGTGAATGCCACTGCTGTCCTGCCACTCCCACTGTGCCTGTGGACCAGGCACCGCATAGCCTGGGCTCCCAACATCATCCTCCAGGGCAGGCCCAGAGTCTTCCCAGGCGTCCGGCAAGACCCCAGCAGATAAACGAGTCTGCATCGGCTCAAGCCTCTGGATGAACTCTCAATTTGCAGGAACCTGGGAAAGGACACCATGGGGATGCAATGAGCAGACCCTGGCCCTAAGCCCTAGGAATCTACCAGCCAAACAACACGATGCCTTCAACAAGTAACGAGCATGGATGAGAAACAAGAAGCGAAGAGGAGACTCCAGAGTGAAAGAGACACTTTACCTGATTCCGTGTGGATGGAATGTGGACCCCGATTCCAACAAAGCACAAAGCATGTAATTTGGGAGTATGCCGGAAATTTGAGTAAAACAATCGCTGATCTTTTTTTAAAGTGGTGTAAATAGTTTGGAGGTTCTGTTTCTTAAAAAGGCCCTCATCTTTTATAGCTAAATATCATGCTACAGTATTTGCAGATGATTTGATGCGCCTGGGATTTGCTTCAAAATAATATGGGGAGGGGGGTGCAGAGGAGGGACCTGAGGAGGGAGAAAGGAGTGAGGACAGCGGGGGAGGCAGCTGGGGAGAGTGGACAGAGCTGGCCATGGGGTGGCGGAGGACGCTGGCACCCGGCGATGGGTACTGGAAATACATTCCCTTATTCTATTGACTTCTGTATGTGATAAAAATCTCCATAATGAAGCAACGTGTCATCAAGGCTAGCAGGACAGTTTATGCCTTCCTGGTCAGTCTTCACTCCTCCTCCGCCATGCGGCTGACGGCTGCCCCACCTGCATGAGTGACCTCTCCCAGGGCATCTCCTCCAGGCGGTCACGAGCTCCACAGGAGACCTGGGAGCCTGCAGCCCTGTCTGCACCCCGGTCCAAGCGAGGGTACATGTGTGCATGGGCGCCTACACCCACTCCATCAGGGCTCTGGGTGCAGGTGCAGACATGACTGTGCCCAGTGACAGGCTCAGGCTCCTGGTCATCGCCCTGGGCTCCAGCCCCGGGGCCGATTAAAAACCTTCCTCCCTTGGCAGCCCATATCTGGGATGCTGCCCAGGTGAGCCCTGCATGGGCAGCAGGCCGCCTGGGTTGCCCAGGGCCCTCGGGCCAGTGTGGCTGACTTGAGCTGGAGGGAAGGGGGCTGCGGGTAGAGCCCAGGGGGCCTATAGGTACACAAGAAAACCTGCCGACTCAGCGCACAGGATTTATTTACTTCTGCAAAGGAGAAAAGCACTTGACCTCTTAAGGAAACAAAAGTGAAGAATTTCCTGCTGATTGTCCAGGGGGGAATAACAGGAACTGAGCTGGATACAGCCCAAACAAACAGCACCAAGTGACAGGACCAAGGGAAACCTTTGGGATGGAGGATGGAGGCGGGTGGGGGAGAGGAGAGGACCTCAGCCCCGCCACTCATGTTTCCAGCCACCACCATAACCCTGCCGCACCTGCCTGGGGCTCTGGGCTACAGAGACCAGAGGATCTGGGCTGGCCTCAGGGTAACAACAGCGCCTTACACAGTCCTTGAACTTGGAAGGCAGATGGGACAAGCTAGAAAGAGCCTTAGACTCAGTGCCCGATACCAAGGCTAGAGGCCCTGTGGAGGTCACAGAGCCTGTGACCTCTGATACTGCATGTTCCACAGCGGTGTTTTAAAGGCTCATAGGAGATGACCTCTGTGAAGTGCTCTGCAAACATGGTAGGTGTTATTATCATGCCTCATCAGAGACATCTCACACGACCCAGCGAGTATCAGTGTTCCCACCTTATGAGTGGGCAAAGCCTTTGGTCATCCCGCCAGTGAGAGCCAGGGCCTGCTATCGTCAGGCCTGCCCGAGGTCCGCAAGGTCCAGCATGACCTGCTGTAACCCTGCCGCCCCAGTCTGCTCATCAGTGGGAACGCCCTCTCTTCCATGGCTCTGGCAACCCGGGTCTAGACTCCACATGGCCATGTCTGCACGGCTCGGGTCTGGCCTGTGTGCTGGGCTCATGGCAGCAAGCTCAGAGATGAGCTTCCACTTCCTCAGGCCAGGGCTCAACACAAACAGGGTTCCCCGGAGCCTCATGGGCAAAACAGTTGTTTGCAAAAAGGGAAGGACGCAACTTATCCGCTCCAGAGCTTGGCAGGAGGGACTCCTCAGCTGGCCAGCCCCGCTCACAGGGGCCACCTCTGGGCCGAGGCTGGGCGATGGTGCGGCTCCCTTCCTGGGCTGCTGACAGGGATGTGCCTTTGGGGCATGGGAGATGCTATGTACCGGTAAGTCGATCAGGAAAAAATTTCTCATGCAAATCAAAGCTGAGAAGTTCCACAGGTGTTGTGGTCAGACATCAGACGTGGCAGCAGCGGTGTGTGCGGGGCATGAGGGGCGCTCTATTTCCAGTGGCCTTCCCGGCTCTGGAAAGATCCACCCTGTGGGCCTGCTACCGGCCACCTGCCAGCAGAGGACATGTATGGGCAAGAAGGGAGGCCTCCCTCTACTCCATAGCCAGCCAACCTGGACCTTGTGGCCTGCCTGAGCTACGCCTCCAACCTGGGACCTCCCTGTTCTCCCCAGTCCAGACACAGACAGCCTGGGCAGCAGCCCCAGAGAGCCCTGGCTCTAAGCACACCGTTCCCACTTCCCAGTTTTCACTTGTGGCTCGATGTTTTCACCTGTGCCTCAATGTTTTCACCTGTCAACCGGGGACCGTTATGCTATACCTCATAGGGTTACAGGAACATTACATTTCTTGCTCACAAAACAACCAGCCGGATTGAAGTGACGGTTCTGGGTTTAAATCCCACCTCTGTAGCTTACTGGCAACAGTTTTCTCAACACCAAATGGGGACATTTATACCAAGAATACTCTAACCCTGCCCCCCAGTGGTCTGGTGCCTGAGGCCTGTTCAGCCTCCCAAGCTGCTAACTCAGGGTTGTTATCAAGTGTCTGTCAAGCTCCCAGGAGGGGCTTGGTCCCTAGACCGTCGAAGGTAAACACAGCCCAGCCATTACTGGCACCACTGGTGTCATCATTCCTTCCCTGGAAGTTTCTAAGACAGTGATCCCTACACATCCTGCCTTCTTCTCTGCTTTGCTTCTCTCCTTAGCACTCAGCACCAATCACAGATTATAGTGTTTACTTACTTCTCTGGTTATTGTCTGTTTTTTCAACTGCAGTATCCCCAGAGCCCAGGACAGTGCTGGAACTTAGCAGGTGCTCAGTAAATACCTGTGGATGAACGAGTAATCCCTCGGCACTGCCCTCCCTCTTTGGCTGACCCACCTGCTTCTGCCCTGACAGCTGGGCAGTCAGCCCTGTGGACAGAACCAAACAGGACCAGGGGAAAGACCCCGCCCCTCCACGAGGAGGTCTCACGCACATGGCTTGTCCTGCCACTGTCAGGACTTGCCTGGCCCTGGTCTTTCTTGTTTCCACCCTGTCCAATCCAGTCAGAACTCAGCAAGCGGCCACCTCACAAAGTCCCTGCAAGGTCACTACAGAATCTCCCTCCCCTCAGCCTAGCAAAGACTTGGCTTGAACCTCCCACATCCGGAAAAAGGACCATGCCACCTGCTTCCAGTCTTATGCCCTCTGTTTAAACAAGGTACTGGATGCAAAAGTGTTTTACAACCTCTTGAGAGCTTGGCCTTGGGTTTTATCCATGAAGGGGTCATTGGTGTCCCCCAGTCTCTGAGCTCACAGGCCCAGGCTCTGGGCTCAGACTCCAAGTTCTGATGGTCAGCCCTCCAGCCAGTCCAAGGGCTCCTCGGCATCACTTGGGGCCCAGCGACATGGTGAAGCACAGGGAAGATAAGCAGTTAGTGCCATTGGGGCCTGACAAGATGCCTGCCCTACTACAGAGGGGACAAGACAGTGGGCTTCGGTTTCCTTGCTGCCAGGGTGCCAGCACCAGCCCTCTTCAGGTTAAAATGTAAACTCAGAAAGAAACAGGAGGGGGTGGGCACCACTCTGCTAAGCTACAGCTCCAGAAGAGTGGGACAGAGTCGCTGGGGGCAGTCCTGGGGGTGGAGGAGGGTGCCCACAGCTCTAACTGATGGCACCTGCCTGGTGACTGTACTGCAAACAACCGCTCACAGCCTGCATTGAGGCAGACTGGACTCCTGGGGATGAGATCCATGCCCAGCAACCTGCAAAGGTAAAATCTGTGGGCCAGATTAAAAATGTGTTTTTCCCAAATAAAATCAGTGATGATCTTAAGCCATCAAAGTGCACCTGCAAAAAACACGGCAAATCTCTGTGCCCAAAAACCTCGCGTGTTTTGGGGTGAGTGGGCATGGCACCCCCCACTCCCAGGTGGGGCTTGGTTTGCATATTCCCCTTCCCAACTTAAACAAGGCTGCAAGGTCCAGGGAGTGAATGGGATGTACTCACCTCTGGGCCCCAGCTCGGAAAAATAATCTCCATGAATGATGGCAACAAGAAAAACTGTGTTCTCTCTCATGAGCCTGGCTCATGCCCAGCAAGGAGTGAGCTTTACATGCCAGGACTCTGTGTTGTGTCAATTAATCCTCACAACTACACCAGCTGGCAGGGACTATTGTCATCCCCATTTTATAGATGTGGAAACTGAGACATCAGACCTAGTGACTTGTTCAAGGTCACACAGTCAGTGAGTGTTGGAGGCAGATTTGAAAACCCCAAGTCTAACACCAGGGATGGAGTGAGGTCCCATAAAGGGCACTGCTAGAAGCGCCTTTGACCCCTGACTCGGTTTCCCCAGACACTGACTTTGCAGAGAGGAAGACATTGAACAAAGTGACCAAACGCCTGCTACATACCTGGCCCTGTGCTGGGGGATTACATACATCATCCCATCTGAGTCTCAAAACACTTTGAAGTAAACGTCACTGTCCCTGCTTCACAGGTGAGGCCATTTATGTTCTGAGAGATAAGCTCGCTTGTCCAAGATCATAACAGCTAGAAAGTGGCGGCGCTGACATGATGGCCACAGCTGGAGATTTTAGGGTACTCTCTCCACGACACAGTGCCCGGGCCCTTCTACACAATGACACCCTCAGATCTGGGAAGCGGGTCAGCGTGAGACATGCTGGTACTTTGGGGGTTCCCAAGGAAGGAAGGACACTGCCAGCTGACCCTGCTGTGTCACGTGGGGAAAGCACCGACCTCAGACCTGCTCACGTGTGCGAAGTGCACACTTGAGAACCGACGGAACACAAGCACTCCTAGACAGCCTCGTGAGGTTGACCAGTCCCACATCGCTCAGACGAGGCCAAGTCTGACACGAGCCAGGGACTGCGACGCTTGGCCCCAGGTCTGTGCGTCTCACTGTGTCTTTGACCCAGGCGTGCCCGGCACCTTCCACACGAGAGACTCGGAGGAGGTGTCCCTGATGGGGGAGCGAGAAGGAGAGGAGAGGGACTGGCCTCAAGCATCCCCCCGCAGGGCCAGGGCAGGCGTGTGTGTGGGAATGGGGACACCACGAGGGACGTGTGGGACACAGGCCTCGGCCCAAAGGGGCGGGCACCAGGCAGATGCATGACAGTGAGGGGTGGGGGCAGGGGGGTTCTCATGTCGACCATGAGCTGAGTGACAGGGGAAGGGCGAGCACTTCGGGAAACACCCCCGCCTCCCAAGTCCCCTAGTAAGCTGAGTGCAGAGGACATTGGTACAACTAAAAAGGTGGCATCCCTCAGGCAGTGGCCATCACCTGGCCAAACCCACTGGGCAGAATGGAGTTTTGTTGGCTGACTTCTGCTTTATTTTTAAAAACAGCTTTACGGAGGTGTCATTGGCACAGAATAACCTTCATGTAATTGGAAATGCGTGATTAGATAAGCTTGACATATGTGGAGATGCTGACACTATCTCACAATCAGGATAACAAATCTCTTCATGGGCTCTCCGAGGGGTGCGTGAATTTGACCCACACCCTGAACACAAGTTGCCAGAGCCACTGCGGATGGGAAGGACAGAAGAACACAGCCAGCGGGCACCAGTGTCACGGGGTCAGGCAGCACTCTCGCATCTTACATGCACTAAACCTCTTCAGAAGATTCTAGAGGGGAGTGCTCACAGCATGGTGCTACCCCTGAGGCAGAGGGCTGCAGGGTCCCAAGTGCCATGTAACCCAAGTCCCCAACCTGGCTCGGCTCCTCACCAGCCGTGTGGCCCTGATTCCCTCTGACACCTGAGGGGCACCTTCTTCAGTTCATTTTTTTTTATTAGGATTAAAAGATTTAATATCCATCTAGAGGACTCAGGACAGTGTTTGGCACAATGACAATGACAATGACCTCTCTGCATGGGAAACAGGTTCTAGGAAGCCAAGTGACTCACCCAAGGTCACTGGCCAAGCAAGGCGTAGAGCCCAGGGAATCCGATTCTGAGTGGGTGCTGTTGCCCACTGCCATCTCTCCAGGGCCCGAAGCAGCTAGGCCCTCGCCTCCGGGGTCAGACCCACTGGTTCCTGCCATCACCCAGGCAATGGCCTCAGCAGACTGAGCACCAGGTTTCCCTCGCAAACTCAATTGACTGTTCCTGTTCTGATTCCCCTCTGCTATCCTGCATCCTCCATAAATACTACAGGCAAGTCTTGGCTGGAACCGAGAAAGGACAGCCCCTGTGGCCACCGACTAGGATCTGGGCTTTGCGGGACCGAGTGGGGCGCTGCCAGAACCACCCCCATAACAGAATGAACCTCACGGGCCTCCCACAGATGACTGGCCCGGCCAAGGCCGCCTTCCAGCCCTGGAGGGAGGTGTGTGTCGGAGCTCAGGGAGGGAGGGGATCAATCCAGCTGATAAGACAAGTGCGGTGGCTCCACCACTGAGCAGTGCCACGGGCCGGGCTCCATGGGAAGTGCTCTATGCACACGTGCTCACATCCAGGGGTATACCCGTTTCTCCCGCTTACAGATGAGGAAACAGAGGCCCAAGGGCACCCAGCAACTTTGCCGAACTTCACCCACAACGCATCACCAACTGCACTGAAGTTGGACTCTGAACCCAGTTTCCTAACGTTGACCCAAACTCACAGCCACTGTGCCAGGCCCCCTTCCCTGCCTTTCTCTGCAGAGACACAGACAGCATCCACGACTGAACGATGCTTGCGTGCTCACTCCATGCCAGGGGCGGGCTGGTGCGTTCCACCCTCAGAGCTTCTTCCTAGCACTCCAGGGGGAATGAGTCGTGTGTTACAGATGGCCCCTGGACGCTCGTGGGTGCTGACAACACCCTTCGCAGCCCCCGTGCCTCCACAGCCCTACCTTGCAGTGAGGCGCCCCAGGAAGGGAGGGGGCCTGGGTTGCTAGGGTGCTGCTGTTGCTGCCATAACACATGACCACACACTCCGCGGTCTGAAACAATGTCCGCTGATGACCTTATCGTTCTAGGGGCAGAAGTCGACTTAGGGTTCACTGGGCCAACATCAGGCATGGCAGGAACACGCTCCCCCGGGCTCTAGAGGGGAGACTCTGTGTACTTGCCTTTTCCAGCCTCAAAGGGCCGCCTGCATCCCCTGGCAGGTGGCCCCTTCCACAGCCTCAGCAGGGCAGCACCTTTATATCACTGACTCTGCCTCTGCTTCCGAGATCACATGGTTCCTCCTCTCCCAGACCTGCCTCCCTTTCAAAGTCCCCTGCCTCCCGCGCTTTGGAAGGCTGAGGTGAGTGGATTGCCTGAGCTCGCAGGCTCGAGACCCGCCTGGGCAGAGAGACCTCATCTCTACAATAAATCAAAAAATCAGCCGGGCGTGGTAGCGCGCCTGTAGTTCCGGCTACTCGGAAAGAGGAGGCGGAAGGATCGCCGGAGTCCGGCAGGTCGAGGCTGCGGTGGCCGGGAGCGGCCACTGCACTCCAGTCTGGGCGACAGAGTGAGATTCCAACTCAAAAAAAAAAAAAAAAAAGTCTCCTGCCATCACCCTGGGTCCTCTGGATTACCCAGGATGGTCTCCCCATCTCGAGACCCTCAGTCACATCTGCAAAGTCCCTTCTGCCACTTAAAGTCACATATTAGTATTGCCTGAGCCCACGGGTTCGCCAGCCTGCATGAAAGAGTGAGACTCTGACTCAAAAAAAAATAAAATAAAAAAATAAAAAAAATAAAGTCACATATTCCCAGGCTCCAGGGATTATAATGCAGACATCCTTGGGGGGGCATAATCTGGCCAATCACAGGCTGGGATTGCTGTGTCATGCGCCAGCACCCTAGGCCCATGACCAGCAGGCAGGAAGAAGCCCAGTGCACAGGGAAGATGGTCCCGCATCCAGCGGGGACAGGGAGCCCAGGGCAGTGCGCCCACAGGCCTCCGGTCGGGGTTGGCTCAAGCTGGGGCTGCGTCCACAGGCTCATTTCTCGAAGAGAAGTATTACTTTTAAGTTCTAAAAATACCACCCTGTTGTTAAACAAACACCGGGGTTCTTGTGAAATAAAGCAGCAACATGAAAGGCCTGGCAAGGGGTGCCCGGAGATTCCGATCTACAAGCGGAGCGGCAGCTCCCTCCGCCGGAGCAGCCAAAGCCGTTTCCGAAGTCCTCACGGAACTCAAGGCCAAGGTCAGGTTCTGGACAGGGGCCAGCGCCTGGGGCTGAAGGTACCAAGTAGGAGGAAACAAGGAAGAAAGGAATGAACAGACGTTCTGGGGCACCTTACGGGAGGGGAATTCACAAGCTTCCCTCACCGTAACCTCCAGAAAACCCCATAGAGGAGGCCATTGTCCTGAGCTGAAATGGAAGCTCAGAGAGGTGAAGTGACTTGCCTGAAGTCACACAGCAGCAATACCCAGCATTCTGACCAGATCCACCTGACTCCAAGACCAGAGTCCTTTCTACTTCACCGTCCAAAATGCCACCAGGTTCAACACAAGAACTTGACAAAAACTCCCCGACTTCTGTTTCCAGCCAGATGGCATGGGGGCTGGCAGCACATGGTCTTGAGCCTGACGGCCTAAGTCTGAGTCCCGGCTCTATCAACCTGGGAGATCTTTGCGTCTCTGTGCCTCAGTTTCTCTGTCTAAAGTGGAGTCAATAAAAGCACCGCCCTCGTGGGTACTGTGGGGATTCATAAGTTAATTCAGCAGTTGTCTGGTCCACAGCAGGGCCACACCCTGGGAATCCCCACTTCCCAGCCTATCTGCCCTCTGCGTGGGCTTCCTCTGGCTGTCTTCTGCGATGTCAGCAACCTCCTCACCTATCTTTGGGTTGACACAGAGAGAAAAAAGCAGAGCAGGACTAGGCGCCCACATCACAGACAACGCCCAGACCCACGCAGGCTGGTCTCCAGGGCATCTTTTAGCCACAAAGCCAGGAAAACCGTCAGTGATTCAGTCAACTGGCATGGGGGACCGTGCCCCTTCCACCCTGTCCCATGCCGGCTGAGGAGCTTGTGGGCAGTTCCTGTCCTCCTCAAAGGGCGGAAGGATGGGACACAGAGCTGGAGCCTGTCCAAGGCCTGCCTCGCTCCAGGTCCAGACCTACACTTCTTGTCTGCCTCATCCCAAACCCAACACACCTAAAAGCGGACTCACTGTAGCTGGGGACTTAGTGAGTGCATGGCCTGTCTGGGTGCTGTCACATACGTGATCTCATTAATAACCCCATGAGTTGGAAAGGACCACATCCACTTTACAGATGAGGAAGTTGGAGCTGAGGGGGGTTAAGTGACTAGCCCAAGGGACACAGCAACAAGGTGGTGAAGCTGGCATTTGATCGTGTCCGCCTGATGCCTCGGTTAATCTGGGAGGCCCCAGTGGACCGCAGGTGCCTCCCAGGATCAGATCAGCCATGAGGTTCGGAGCCCTGCTGCCATCTCCCCACCCTGCTTCTCCTCTTCCATCCTCAGGGGCTGCCCTAAAGGAGGCAGCCTCCTGGACTGTCCATCCATCCATGCCAGCACAGCTTTGCTGAGAACCCGCAACGTCTCAGCATGTGGTGGCTGCTGGGGATGTACCCCACGCATCCCTCTGCCCTCCTGGGCTGACAGCAATAACAGGAACTCAAACACAGAGAGCAGACGCTGTGAAATGTGCTATGAAACTGAGCCTGCTCGGAGGGGGAGGGGCACAGGGCAGAGCTCCTTGGGAGGGAATGTTCCGGAGCACCTCGCTGAGCAGGTGACATTTAAGCCGAGGCTGTGAGGAGCCAGGAGCTCTAGGGGGCAGGGAATGCAGGGAAAGAACATTCCTGGCCCAGGAACCTGCCAAGCACAAGGCTTGGAGGAACAAGGGCCCCAGGGAAGTTGGGGAACAGAAAGGTAGTGTGACTCCTGGGGAGATGAGGTCAGACGACGAGGTGGGTGCCAGGTCAGGTGAGGTGCGGATAGTGACCCACCCTCCCAGCGCCCCACACGCAGGTCCTGGGGCGCTGGGAGGGGCGACGCTCCCACAGCGCAGTGTCTTCCCGCAAGTGGCATGTCTTTGGGAAGATCAGCCCTTCCTCCCAGGGAATGGGAGAGGCAGTGAGGGAAGGCTGACCAGAGTCACGCAGAGGACGCATGAGACACCCAGAGGACTAAGGACTCCTGAAGATGGGGCCCCTGCTGGTGGCCGATCTACCCACCTGCAGAAGGTTGCTGGCTGCAGAAGCGCGTGGCCACACGACTCCTCCCACTCCAAGGCAGGCTGGTGAGGGGGCCTGGCTGGCCAGGGGATCTCACTGGCCAGGGGACCTCACTGGTCAGGGGACCTCGGTCTCTCCCTGAGCCTTGGCAGGGAGGTGCGAGGAGCTGGGAGCTTTCTCAGCGTGTCGCCATCCCCCTACATTCCTGGGGTACCCACTGCAGGCCAGGCCTTGTGCTGGGTCTGACGATACAGCGATGACTAAGCCACAGCCCCTGCCCGAGGCCCATGGTGACGTGCGGAGACATCCACATACCCAGTGTGTTAAAATCCAGTGTGTCAGGACTCACCCGAGAAGGGACCCAGGGAGCAAAGGGAGGCATGAGTCACTCTGCCTGCCGTCATGGGTGGAGGAAGAGGTATGGGAATAAGAGAGAAAGGCCACGAAGATGCCCAGAGATGGGGTGGGGTGGGGCAGGGGAGACCCGGAAGGCTGAGCGAGCTCTGCTGTCAAAAGAGCCCGGAGACTGACTTGTGCTCTTGGGTACAGGCAGGGGGCAAACACTGGCATCTCCAGGACCCAGCAGAAGGGCTGGGGCTGTGGAGGACCACGGCCCCAGACGGCACCAGCTGTCCATGGGGCAGCCGCCCTCGGCTCCAGCTGTTGGCCTGGGGTGTACGGGCCTGCATGGCCAGACCTGCGCCTTCTCCAGGACAAGTCGGAAATCTATCCTGTGCAAGTTTCCGACTTTTAAATGGTGGCAAAAAATTCAAACATTAAAAAAGCCCCATGCAGGCTCAGGGAAACCCGCCTGTGGACTAGCAGTTTCAGAGCCTGGAATAAGTGAAGGTAAATGTAAATTAGGTGAGACGCCCAGAGGCACTGGAGCTGGGCAGGGAGGGCTCGCAACAGAGAGGAGCAGGTGGTGGAGCACAGAAATGGCCATACATGGCGCGCACCTTGACCCCCCTGTGCCCCCCTCCCATGCTGGGGCTGCCTCCGGCTATGTTCTCTATGCGGCACTGGGAGTATGGATGCTGTGTGCGGTCTCTTTCTGACAGCAAAGAGACTGGGAGAAGTGCGGCCCAGGGAGGTGGTCCCAGAGTCCCAGGCCTGAGGGAACCAGGATCCGGAGCGGTAGATGCCTTGCATGAGTGCATGAGCAGAGCAGGACAGCGGGGCCAGCACCAGCATCCAGCAGGACTGCACCGGAAGGTACCGCCTAGCACCCAGCCTCCCTCCAAGGCCACACACTGTCTCTTCTAGCTCCTCCCCTTCTGGCGGTGCAGCTGCCCATCCTGGCCCTTGCTAGCTTCTAATGAGCGAGGGCCACGCTCCCTGGTGACCTGCTCTGATGAGCAGTCGAGAAGTGCCCACTGCTAACACTGCTGCAGTGGTGGTGGCCTTGGTGGCCCATGGCTTGCTCTATGCTGGGTCTGCAGCAGGGCACAGCAGGCAAGAAGAGGGTGAGAGTGTCACCTCAGTCCTGGGGGCTGCTGTGCCGGTGGCAGGTGGCTTATGTGACACTAGTCAATCCCCACGACCCCTTTACCGAGCAGGCTCAATTATTATCCTCACTCTGTAGATGAACAAACTGTATCTCAGAGGGGACACATGCCTAGCCTGAGGTTCTGGCAAGGCTGGGCACCAGAATCAGGGTCTGAGCCCACAGTGCATCTCTGCCTCCCCATGTGGCACTGCCTCCAGGACACCGGGAGAAGGCCAAGGGCAACAGACAAGTGACTGTCCATGGCCCAAGAGGACAGGAGAGAGAAACAAGCAGAAACAAAGACTGCAACCACATTCCCCAAAGTACAAAGATGGTTATTCCCAAGGAGACCCTGAGCCACTGGAAACTGCTAACCGGGATTCTTCTAGGCTGCCTGGGAGGACTGGTGCACAAAAAAGCCCACGGTCCCAGCTGGTGAGATGGCACCATGATGGCACCAACTCCTGGCACTGGGCCTCTGTACCAGGTGAAGGTGGTGGTGCTGGGTGTGGCCCAGAGGGCCACCTGCAACTATCAGCCATGGTCACACGCGGAACCCCCAAGAGCCCAGGCTAGGGGGTGGTCTGCATGCAGTGGTACAAGTGTGCCCAGGCTGCCAGGTCAGAGAAGACCCTGAGGGGCATGGTCTCAGCCAGTCTTCCCTCAGTGTCCCCTTCTCCTCAAGGTCCCAGTTCCACAGCCCCTGCTACCAGGGAGCTCTGTTCTGAGGAGTCCCTGAAGAATGGACCTGTTTCCCTGGCCTGGGATCCAGGGACCGTGAGCCCCAGCAGGTGGGGTGGCCATGCCTAAGAGCTCTACCCACACCTGGGGACGCCTCACCTGCAGGCACACCCAGCAGCACCAATAGCCACCCTTTCACCGGCCTGGGAGAGTGCCTAGTCTCCCCAAATAAGCCCTCCTCATCCTTCAAGCCTGGCTCCAATGCCATGCACCCGGGTCATTTCAGCTCAAAGCTCTCTCTTCCGCCTTGAACTTGGGAGATAATTACTTACCCGTGGCCTTGTGACCCCTCTCACATCAGACTCAACAAACACGTCCCAGGCACCCAGGATGGGCCAAGCACTGGG
This sequence comes from Cephalopachus bancanus, assembly GCA_027257055.1. Classification (NCBI taxonomy): domain Eukaryota; kingdom Metazoa; phylum Chordata; class Mammalia; order Primates; family Tarsiidae; genus Cephalopachus; species Cephalopachus bancanus. Next base: position 531,258 of record JAPVLO010000272.1, read on the forward strand.
CTCGGAATCGTCCAATTATTTCAATTATATTCCTTCCCTCTCAGAGCGAGGCTCTAGGGTCAGCCCGATCACCCCACCTCACAGATGAGGGCAGCGGTGGCTCGGGGGGCTGGAGCACAGGCCAAGGGCGCCACTAATGAGCCGACAGGGCTGGATTGGGCCTCCGGACTCCTGGCAGGATTCTTTCCACCAGGGGCAGCTGCCACCTGAACTGATTTTTTAAAAAATTGCTCATCAAGCTGAAGGATCTCAGAGGGGGGCCCAGGCATCCCACGTGGTGTCAGAGAGCTGTTTCTACGACCAGCTGCTTCAAGTCCAGAGAGATGAGCCCATGGGGATGGCCACCAGCACTGCAGGGGTTGCTGCTGGGCTTTGGGTCTCCAAGGGCGGCTCCTGACACCTGAACCCCAGCTCCTCACCGGGTGACAGCAGGGACCGGTCCCGACTGTCTCCGCATCATTCCTCCGAGCCCTCGGCACCGGTTGGCGTGGTGCTCGCCGAGGGGAAGGACCTGACCCTGGATGCTCTCTGGACGTGGAGGTGTGACCCACCGCTGCAGAAGAGCCTCATTCCCGGAGGATGCGGGCCCTGTTCCTTCCTTTCAAACCTCCTCCCTTCTTCCCTAGAGGACACACAGGACAGACACTGGCAGGGACGCGTGTTGGTTCTGGAAAAAAGAAACTACTATGTGCTGAGTCCTCTCGTTGGGGAACCTGGCAGTGGACAAGCCAGCTGAGGGCATTCACTGTCACACTGGGGAGAGCCATCCCAGTCCTAGGAGCAGCACACTGACGTTAAAAGCCACAGGTGTGCTTGGCATGGTGGCTTGCGCCTATAGTTCCAACTGTCTTGGGAAGCTGAGGTGGGAGGATTGCTTGAGCCAAAGTGTTCAAGACCAGTCTGAGCAACACAGTAAGTCCCCATATCTAAAAAAACCCTTTAAAAAAAATTATCTGGGTGTGATGGCTCATGCCTGAAATCCCAGGGAGGATGAGGTGGGAGGAATGCTTGAACCCAGGAGTTTGAGGCTACGGTGGGCTATGATGGCACACTTGTACTCCAGCATGGGTGGCAGAGCGAAGCCCTGACTCTACAAAAAGGAAAAAAAGCCACAAGCATCAAGCAAAGACAGGTGCACTCTGGAGGCCACAGAGATGGTGACAAGCCCAAGCCCATCCAAGAGTCCATCAGAGAAGGCACTGAGGGACGCCTAGGCAAGAGGAGGCTGGCATTTGGTTTCTGGATGTGCCTCAACTGGAAGGCAAGTACCTGGACTGTCCCACCTCCCCAGGAAGTTGGAGGCTCCGAGTATCGATGGATCCTGGGAGAAGCTGAGGCCGAGACACCTGGACCAGGCTCTGGCTGTTTGGGGCTGACCCCAGTGATGGTACACCAGAGCACCCCCAGCCTCGGGCTCAGGTGCACCTTGGTAGGTGTGGCCCCACACACGGTTCCCCAAACGAAGGGACACAGGACTTGAGGATCACCCCAAAGAAGCAGCGAGAAGGCCCTGTGTGTGAGGCCATCCCCGTCACCTGAGGTGAGACTCCTGCACCCACATTCCTCCACCTCCGGGGAAGAAAGTAGAAAAGGCTATACAGAGCATGTTAGCTCCAGGGCCACTGAAATAGAGCCCCATGCGCTGGGCGGAGCACAGTTCTGGAGGCTGAAAACCAAGATCAGGTGTCTACAGGACCGGTTCCTTCTGAGGCTGTAGGAAGAATATCCTGGGCCTCTCCTTTGCTCCGAGGGTTTTGCTGGCAATTTCTGGCATTCCTTGGTTTCAAATGTACCACCCCGTCTCTGCCATCATCCTTACTTGGTGCTCCCCCGGTGTGTGTCTGTGCCCAGTCCCCTCCCACTTTTATTGAGTCGGGTCTCACTCTGTGGCCCAGGCTGGAGGACAGTGGCATGATCAGAGCTCATTGCAGCTTTGACCTCCTGGGCTCAAGTGATCTTCCTGCCTCAGCCCCCCTAGGAGCTGGGACTACAGGTGCCACCAACTATGCACAGCTAATTTTTAAAACTTTTTTTTGTAGAGATGAGGTTCCATTATGTTGCCCAAGCTGGTCTCAAACTTCTGGGCTTAAGTGATTCTCCCGTCTCAGCCTCCTGGGCAGTTTCCCCCATATATAAGGACATCCGTCAGACTGGATCAGAGCCCACCCTACTCCAGTGTGATGTCATCCTAACTAATTACACCTGCCGTTACACTACCTCCAAGTAAGGTTACATTTGGAGGTCCTGGAGGTGAGGACTTCATGTGAATTTTGGGGGGTCACAAGTCAACACATGACACAGGCTTTAGAGCAGGGCTGGCAAGCACTTGCTGCAAAGAGTCAGTCACCACTCACCTCTGTTGTTGTGGCCTGAAAGCAGCCTTAGAACACATGTAAACAAACAGCATGATTGCTTTCCAATAAAGCTTTATTTACAAAAACAGTGGTGAGCTGGACTTGGCCCCCAGGCCAGGCTGTGGTTTGCTGACCCTGCTCCAGGGGGACAAGCTTAGACTCTGGAGTGAGTCTGGAAGTCCTTGCGTTTGGACTGTCACTAAGTCTCTCCAGCCTCAAGTTCTTCATCTGTACGGCAGTGACACAGCATGGGTGTCTGTCCCCTGGTATCTCATGCTGAAATGTGGTCCCCAGGGTTGGAGGGGGGGCTGGTGGGAGGTGACTGGGTCATGGGGCGGGTCCCTCGTGAAGGGCTTGGTGCCGTCCCCAGGGAAATGAGTGAGTGCTGGCTCTGAGTTCATGCAGAGCTGGTTGTTTGAAGAGACTGACCCCTCCCTCCCTCCCTCTCTTGCTTCCGCTCTCGCCATGTGTCACACCAGCTCCCTCTCCACCTTCCACCGTGACTGTGAGCTTCCTGAGGCCTCACCAGAAGCCCAGCAGATGCCAGAACTGTGAGCCAAAATAAACCTCTTTTCTTTACAAAGTACCCAGCCTCAGGGAGTCCCTGATAGCAACGCAACGCAACAGACAGACAGGCAGTATAATAACATCTGATGGAGCAGCTGTGCCGAACGAGACCGAGGGTGCAAAACTCCAGGCCAGGCAGCTGCTGGTCCAGCATGCCTTCCTGCCTCTCTGGCCCCAAAGCAAAGCACCTTCTGCAGTGGGCACCATGGGCTTTCGTCTAACCCCAGCGCAATCCTGAGGAAGCACAGCTGCTTGTCAGCTGCAGGCAAGACAGACCCAGAGGAGGGGAGGGTCCACACCCACTGTGCTGAGTGCTGCATGGGCATGGTCTCCGTCATCCCCGCACGCCCTTCCCAAGTGGCTTCTGTTATCCCCACACACTTCAGATGAGCAAACTGAGTTGGAGGGGTCGAGGGGCTGGCCCAAGGTCCCGCAGATGCTGAGCACCAAGGGCGAGATCTGAGCTTAGGGTCTCAACGCCTCCAAGGTACAGCCTTCATCAATGCCAGGAGCAGGCCCACTGATGATGCAGACACATGACAACAGTCCATTTCCAAAGGACAAAAATGACTACTCCCAGAAGGACCCTGAGTCACTGAGAAATGCTAAACTTGTCTCTGAGCCTGTCTGGGAGGGCATGTGCACGTAGCTCATGGAGAACCTTGGAACAAAAGACACCAGTAGGAATGGGACACTCATCCACACAGCTGGCTGGATGGACTTCATAGGTCCAAGCAGCACCATGCCCTGGCTGTTGAATGTGACCTGGGTGACTGGATTTTCCAGCACTGAGAAGGCCAGCACCTAGGAAAGCAATTCCAAGAGCAGCATGCCACTACCCTATGTGCAGCTGCCCTGTTTTTAATCACAATTCCCTCCAGCAGGGCCTGGCAGCAAAGCTGCTAGGCGGGTTTTGCTGCTGGATGGGTGTAGCCGCTAGGCAGCCCTCATTCCTGAAGTAAGCCCTAGACCTGCTCCGGCTGACCAGCAGGGTGGGGAAGGAAAACGGAGCTGCCCCTGGGGACCCCGACTCTGCCTGGGATGGCAGCCCTGCTCTCCATCCTGGCCAGCTGCCGGCAGGGAAGGGCGGGGCACTCTGCACGATGGTGTGGACACAGCTGAGGCCAAACGCAAGGAGGCACCAGGCCCTGCCTGCAGATCCTCCTTCTTAAGGGAGAACCTCACCAACTGCCTCCATTCTCCTCCTCCCGTGGCTCAGGCCTTCCTGCTCACTGGCCTCCCTGTTTCCACTCTGCACCCCAGGCTGTCTTCCACCTCTGATTCCACCCCTCTCTGTCTAAAGTTCAAGATGGCTCCCTAGTAACCCAGGATGGAGCCAGCCCCACCTGCACCAGGAGCTTAAGCCCAACTCTTCCTGTTGTCCTCCCCTCTTCTCTGGCCATCTGATCTGCTCACTTGTCCTGGGAGGAGTCTCCAAAGGGGCCCAAGCTTCCATCACAACCTACTGGAGGACTGCAGCAGCCTCTCCTTGGGGGTCCATGATGCCCCCAACTATTCTCAGTGCAGGAGCCAGAGGGACTGCTTCAAATGTAGATCAGATGGAGAGGCTTCCCTGCATCCCACTGAGCGTGCCATGAGATGCCGGCCCCCTGCCTGGCACAGCAGGACCCACGGAGCTGCCCTCCTCTGTCCCGTATCCCTCCACCCTTCACCCACAAGCCACAGGGGCTTCCCTGTCCCTGGTACAGGCAAAGTTCACTCCGGCCTTTGGCCTTCATCCTACCGGGCGGCTCTTCCCCATCGCTCTTGGGTTAAAGGACCCTGTTCCAGAGAGCCCGCCTTCGGCCACCGGCCGCTGCGTGACCACGGCACCCTTGCCACGCCTCCCCACCTGAGCCTTCCACAGCACAACTACTACGTCCTCATCTCTTTCCTGTCTACTTCCTGCTTCCCCACTCACCACATGGCTGGGGCTGGGGGACTAGCCTGCTCTGCTCACCAGGCCCTGGCACCCTTGGCACCCAACCCTGGTGAGGTCAACTGAGATTTCTGGAAGGAGTGGCTATATGTTCCTGATACCCAGCAGGGCGTCTGCCTACTGTGAGTTTCATTAAATTGAACAGAGAAAATAGCAGTGGCCACTGAGGACCTAAGAATTAACGACCTGGGCCATGCAGGCTCAGAGCTTGGGGTCCAGCAGCCCCATGCAGCCTCAAGGAGGGGCCAGCCAGGGCCCTGTCAGAGCCCCCACCAACAAGCAACTCACTCTTTAACTTAGATTCTGAGTTGAAGCAACCTCAAAATAAGATGACAGGTTATCCCGAGATCCTTCGAATCCCATTCAAAGAGGGAGAGGGCGACCTGTTAGGGACCCTTGCTGGCTGCACCACGGGGCCCACACGCTCCATCAAGGGCCCTGGCTCAGGCTGGTGCCAAGCCCGACGGCAGGATTGCCTGGACCGCGCCAACCAAGAAACGCAGTAGGTCAGCACTTTCTGGGATTTGCTGCTTTAATATTAAAATATTCATAGAGAAGTAATATCGCCGTATGCGAGCTTCCTCCTATCCGCAAATGAGAAGCGCCATCTGTTCCCAGCGCCCGGCCCGTGTGGGGTGCCGAGGGGAGAAGGGGGCTTTTGCAGAAGCGAGACTGTTGAACTGCCAGAGCCGGAAGGGTGAGCACTTGGGCCAACACCCGTCGCAAGGGCTCCCGGCGCTGAGTTGCTGGGCTCTGTGGCCGCGTGACTCGGACACCACAGCATCTGCTGAATCCAGTCCAAGTGCCTGGTCCCAGGTAAGATCGTGCGTTGCAATGAGCTGTCCCAGCTCCCGATTCTCCTCTCACCCAGAGGGCTCCCTCTGCCTTCTGAGCGTCTTTCATGACCCGGAAGGGTTTGAAGAGTCGCGTCAGCAGCCTGCTCAATGCACCCACTCCACAGGTGGGCTGTGTTCCGCTCAAGACATCCACCAGGAGGCCACAAGGTCTGCGAGTCCACTCCTGGCTCTTTCTGATTCTTCCACGGCCTCTGTGGTTATTCTTGGCGCCATCCCCTCCCGGCCCCTTCAGTCGTCCACGTCTCACTGTTCTCTGGATGTACAATTGTCCCATCTGTGCCGGAGCCCCTCCCAGCAGAGCCTGAGTCTTTTGTCCTTGAATGTCTCCTTGATTTGCGGAAGGACAAGAGGTTCAAGTCACACTGCACGTCTCACTGGCCCACGCCTGACATCCTCCACTTGGCCAAGGAGGCCGAGCTCCTTCTCATGGGGAAGAGCAACAGGAAACAAAGACGTCTCACTGGCTCCCAGTAAAGCAAAACTGAAAATAAGCTGAGAACCGCAGAGCTGCGGACACTGGGCATACCACTTGGCTCCAGGGGCCACAGCTTCCCAGCCCTTTCTGCGGTTACTGTCCACCATGTCATTTTATCATCAAAAGAGAACACGGCCCTCCGATGCCAACCCAACACCTTCCCGCGTTCTACCACCATAAGGCCCTTTGCCCATAGAGAACCCAGCACCTAACAGCATAGGTGCACTTGTCTGTTCTGTTCTGTAACATCAAAAGAATCATGGAAGCATTACTCCAAAACACCGCCAACATACCCACAGCGGGTAAGCTTCAAGGCTTGCTTCCCGACCTTTTAGGCCTAAGAATGTGTCCTACAAAGAGAGCTCAGTGATCCGTTTTATACTTGTGCACTGTATCCTCAGGGTCCATCCCCAGAAACAGGATGATTGGGTCACAGGGTATGTGCACATGTGACTGCTACATGTGACGAGATGTCCCCCCACAGGGCTGTCATTTTGCCCTTCCGCCAGCCCTGTGAGAGGGCGCCACACCCCCACAGGCTCGCCCAGAGGGTTGTTACTTCTGGGTTTTTGCCAATCTGAAAAGCCAGCAAGGATATTTCAGGGCTGTTTTAATTTGCATTTCCAATACCGGCCTTGATGTACGCACCTCCAGTCCTAAGACCAAGGCTTGGGCCCAGGTCAAGTCCAGGGCTGTCCTGAGTGTGCTGAGCTGGGCATCCAGCAGATGGAGGTGGGGGTGCACCCTGGCTTGAACAGTGCAGGCAGATGCCGCTCCAAAAGAAGCCATGGCCTGGCGTGGGGGAGGGGGCATGGCGTCTGGGAGCCTGAAAGGATGCCCCTCTCACTCCTGGGATGAAAGGGCTCCCTGCAGCCTCCAACAGGCAGAAGCAGCTCTCTAGCCTCTGCTCTGAAGACCGAGGACCAGTTGCAGGACTTCTGTCTGGGGCGGGAGCTCCCTCAACAGTGCTCGGGGTGGGAGGCCGAGGGGACTGGCCAGACAGTACCCGTGTGGGCTGGCTCACTAGCGCAGACCTCTGCTTCCCCAGTCACCCCAGCATTTTCTGTGGCAGGCTCCTGGGCTGCAGGAAGAGGCCTTTAGAAATTCAGGCAGAAGGGAGAGCCAGCATGCGCCTCCAGACTCCCCTGCCCAGTCACCTGCTGCTGGCTGATCCTGGATCTCAAGGCGCTGAGAACAGCAGCCCCGGGCTCAGTGGGGACAAGGGGGAGCCCCTGTCCCATCCCTCCTGGGCCCAAGCCCGCCACCTGCCCCCAGAAGCCTACTGGCCAGGAGAGTGGGTTGTGGGCCGATGGCTGGAGTGCTCACCCTGACTCCTCCACTAGCCAGCTGTGTGTCCAGCATAAGTTTCTTCTGCCCTCGGGCCTCAGGCACCTTAGCCATAAAGCTGGGGCGACAACAGAACCCAGGTTTGCTGGGAGGCTCTAACAGGACCATGTATGCAGAGACTCTGGTATGCAGTAGGTGTTCAATAAATGTTTACTCCATACAGAGGTCAGCCCATCTAGACCACAGCTGGCGGCCAGGACAAGCCTCTTCTCACAGGGCCTGACTTCCCACTTCCTCCAAGTGAGAAAGGTACCTTGGCATGACGTACCTGGGGCACGGTTGGCTCTCTGGTCTGAGCCAACTTAGGGTGTGGTACAGAACTTGGTAAAAAGGCGTTGCCCCACTTTTTCATCCTGAAATTCTCAAGTCAAAATCAAGAGGGGATTGACCACCGCCAGCAAAGATGGCCGTGACTCCCACCTAGGGCTGCCATGGCCTACCACAGCTTGCACACTGGCACAGCTTGCACACTGCCCCAAAGTGCTTGATAAGTGAGTTGGGTGGGAGCTGAAATGCAGGTGGCACTGTGCTTGTCACATCGAGCTGCCTGGTGCAGGCGACCATCGTCACGCATCCCTTTGGTCCCTGGGTCAAGGAGGAGGCATTTCTGCTCCCTCACCAAACCCTGCCACAGGGAGTAGCTGCCCAGAGATGCAGTCCCATGCAGGTGCCAATGCCAATCACCAGGCCATGGGGTCCACAGGGTTCTGTTCAATGAGAGAACAGCACCTTTTCCTTATCTGTCTACACCTTATCTATAGATAAGGGTGCCTTTGTCTAATTTGCACAAGGACTCCATGTAAGCTCCTGGGAGTTCTGTCTGCATTTGCAGAATGCAGACTGACAATCGGTCTGTACTTTACAGGCTGAGGTCTCTTATGTACAGAACTGTGCTACTGGGTCAAGCTTCCATTTAAAAACCTAAACTAGAACTCATTATATATTTTAAAAAGACCGCACCCGTATGTTCACTGCAGCACAATTCACAATCTCAAAGATCTGGAATCAACCTAAAAGCCCATCAACTGATCAGTGGATAATGAAAACGTGACGTATATACACTATGGAATACTACACAGCTATCAAAAATAATGAAATAATGTCTTTTGCAGTTGCATGGATGGAATTGGAGAATATCATCCCAAGCGAACTAACTTAGGAACAGAAAACCAAACACCACGCATTCTCACTTATAAGTAGAAGTTAATCTAGGGATTTGCAAAGGCATAGAGGATGGTGTAAGGGTCACTGGAGACTCAGAAGGGGGCGGGGGAAGGGGTGGAGGGACCAAAAATCACCTATGGGTACAGTGTACACAGGTGGGGTGGTAGAGACACTTAAAGCCCAGACTTCTTCACCACTATACACATGTACCCTCTAAAGCTACTGAAATAAAGTAACAAATAAAGCCCCCACACATCTGTTTTAGGAACAGAGACAGCAGACAGTGAGGAGCCAGTGAGGGCTCAGACTGGGAGCTGGGCCTATTGAGCTGTTACCCCTCACTGTCCCCGGAAGGCCAGCCTCCAGCTCCTGGCTGCCTCCCCCATCCTCCTTGGGGACAGGTCTCCCCGGCACCTCTCCGAGGCCGGAGCTCTGCAGGGGAGGCTGTGCTGCCCCTTGGGGAACCCAGCCCCAGGGGCACGGTGCTCCACCAGAAGACCAGCGGCCAAGGGGAGAGACGACGATGGTTGCCTTGCCAGGGCCAGGTGCGCTCGCTGAGGCTCACATGGGAGACACGCAGGCTTGGGGCCGCCAGCCTCCCCCGCTGTCCGGCCTCCCTCTCCCGCCTCCCGCGGTTTTCCTCCTGGAGTCGCCACTGAAAGCTCTGTTCTTCGGGTGCCAACCAAGGACAAGCCTGTGATTTAACAGCTCCCCTCTCCCCTCCGCCCATCACAGCACTGGAACGCGTTCTGCGACACCCCGTGCTCTCTGTCATGGCGAAGATCATGTCTTTCTCAGGTCCATGAAGAATGGAGTGGCCTGCTGGGCCCTCATAAATCATGACGCTGAGCGGGCAGATGGTCTCGGAGCATGTGGATGACGTGGGCGGCGTGAAGGATTTGCGCTCCTGGGCATAGGAATTGGGCGCTAGCCCTGAGCAGGGGGGCAGGTGGGCCCACGCTGCCTCGCTGGCATGCCTACACACCACGACCATCTATCTTCCATGCCCTGCTATGCCATCCCTTGCCCTGGGACACCCATCGGGCACCTGTCCGCCTACTCGGGTCCTGCGTGGGGTTCCAGGGCTATGGATCCCGTCTGCATGGAAAGTCCCGGATGGCTCATACTGTCTCAACTTTCAGTAGTGCCCCCTTCTCTTGAAAAATTCTCTGGTTTGAACAAGTAATTGTGTCATTTACTAAGCTCAGTAAAGGAATCACAGTCAAATAACAGCAGCTGATAGTTAACAAGTGGGTCCTTATGGCCTAACCTCTTTCTACGAATCATCTCATTTAACCTTCACAACCAGGGGCAGGTGCTGTTTATAATCCCGAGCTGCCAATGGGGACACAGGAGTTCAGCGACCTGTCCAGGCTCACGTGGAGGTGGGGGATTTGAACCCAGGAACGTGAATTCCAACAACTAGCAAGCACTACTGCCTCCACCAAGCCTCCAGCCTCTCCCCGATCTCACCCACCCAAGCCTGCTGGGCTTTCCCATCCCTGGAAATCTCTGCCCCCTCAGGATGGGCTTCATGAGTGGTGGCCTCTGAGCTGCCTGTGTGAATTCCTGAAAGCCAAGACCACACATGTGAGGGGAGATGGACCCGCAGGATGCAGCTGGAGCTCAGGAACACCTTACAATCAGTTGATCACAGGGTCTGACCCTGCTGGGCTCACCTCACATCTGTCCTGTTTTTTGAGAGACTTGGGGGGCAGAAGAGACCAGATTTGGCACTCCAGAACCAGGTCCGGACTCTACCACCTGCTGGCCACATGACCATCGGTGAGTGAGTCATGTGGCCTGAGTTTAAGGAGAATACAACAATCCTGCAGGTCACTGGGGGAGGACTGGACACCGCTGTCTGCTCTTCTGGCTGATGGTGCACGCGGGCGTGCGGTGAAGGATGGCGCCCTGCCATTTGTTATGTCGGTCCTGAGAACTTGGGCTCAACCCAGAGCCACAGAGGACACCTTCCCTTCCTCAACTATTTCCCACCGCTTTGTTCAGATATGAAAGTGTCTGCTGGGGAAGGTCTCCCAGTCCCCAGGCAGAGCATAACAGGTCAAGACGAAGCCTCCTCTTTTGGGGGCCGTTGTCCCTTCCTATACCTCCTGTCCCCAAATCCTTCACCATTTTTCTCGTTTGCGCCTGACAAGCTCTGAACAGCAACAGAGGCTGCTGCACCTTGGCCTTGGATCTCCCTTCTCGAAGTAGATTGGAAAGTTCACCTCTACCTAGGAAAGCCCTCTTTCTCCAGGGGAGCATGCCATATCCATGCGCTCAGCCCCCACAGCACGTTCAGTGGCCATCAGCCTCCGATGCAAAACTACCCCTAAGTCTGCTGCAGCAGGGGGTCCCTGAAGAGTAGTAAGACGAGCCCCTAGCAGAGGAAGAGAAACCCAACAAAGGAAGAAGACTGCCCCAAGGGGCTTCACTGGCTGATATGGGGGATTTGTTGGACATGCTGACTGACTTCTCATCTGAAGAAGGGACACATAGTCACACCTACACAACGATCACACACTGCAACCCCCTCTTCGCGACCACATCAGCCAACGGTGCCGGCCTGCTGTTTCTGCTCTTCCACACCCATCCACCCAGCAGCATGCAAGGCCGGACTGGAGAGGCCACTTGCCCAAGGAAAGAGAGAGGACTTGAACGAGAACCAGCCCAGCTGGGACTGGGCGGAGGTGAGGGAGGCCTTGGGGAGACGGCGTTGCCCTGAGACAAACACTCGACCTGAGATGCTGGCATGCATCCCACAGCAGGTAAGTGGCTAAATGGGCACCTGCCAACACATAGCCCTCCAGGTGGGCAGACGAGAGACTGGGTCCAGCAGGGCAGGGCAGAACGGGATCCTGAGCAGTCCCATTCAGTGTGCGAGCTCAAGCCCTCTAGATCAGCTCCCCAAAGAACACGCCTCTGGGAGCTCCCGCAAGAAAACCGTTCACTGCAGGGCCTGGCCCGAGCCACCTGGGTGACCTCTGCCTTGGTGCCACCAAGCACCACCCCAGCTCGTTCTGCACCTGAAGGAAGTGAGTCTCCCTCCATCTGCTGTCACCTGAACCACGGGGAAGAAAGAAAAGGGTGTGCCCTCCCTTTCTCCCACTGACGCCATCCCCTGCCCGCCCGGGCAGGCGCACATTCCCCAGATGACTCAGGGGCAGGGAACTGAGACGCTGGCGCAGGGGGCGCATTCCACCGGTTGCCCTGGTGGCCACACAATGGGAGACAAAGGTCAGTGCTCGGGACGGTGCCCACAGGTCACATAACCAGAAAAGCCAGGGCCGAGGATGCCGCCCAGGCACCAGGACCTTCCGGAATCTGGGGTGGAATCGAGGGCACATATCTGGGGCGTGAGCCCAGCTCCTAGCTGCTCCCGTCCCTCTTCTCCCAGCCTGGCTTCCTCCTCAATGGCAGGAACAGGAGCAATCCCACAGCGGGATGGCACCCAAGACTCCATGTTGTTTTCAATGCATGGCCTCCGTCAGGGCCCAGTTTCTGACCATCGAGCACACATGCAGCCCAGTGCCATGTACCAGCAGGGTGAGAAGGGTTCACAGCCCCGGGTGGCCAACGCTCATCTAGTCAGGCCCTGTCTTAGGATGGCTAGGAAGCCAAAACGACCAAGAAGCTCCTCCCAGCCTTCTCTTGAGCTTGGGAGAGTCGGGGTCATCCAGATCGTATGCTTCTCTGCCTGAGCCCATGGGCTCAAGACCCCTTTCTTCCCTGGGCCACATGCTCTGCTGGGAGGGCCTGAGTCAGAGCCATTCTTCTGGGGCTTCCTGGTCCAGAGCTCAAGGGTGAGTGACCTCTCCAGAGTTCCGTGGTTGCTAAGGCCAGTGGACTGAGTACTGCCGGGCGGGGCACATGGGTCTAAGTCTCATGGTCTTTGCAGCTGGAGCAAGAGTCACTGACCTCCACAGCAGGCCAGGCCCGGTTATGGGCTGTTCTCTTACCTCTAAAAGAATTGTGAACCACGTCCACAGGGCAACAGCTGCAGGGTCTTCATGGGCTGTGTGGCATGCGGGCTGCCATGCAGGTTCACGAGCCAGGCGCACTCCCTGGGGTTACATCCTGCCTCCCAGCAGGGCAGTTCCCTGGGCCTCAAACTTCTCCTTTGCAAAGTGGGGAAATCAACTGGCAGGGCTGGCTGGGTGGGGGGATTACCTGAGATAATTATGGGATTTATATTCATCCATGCATACCTGGCCTATGGAATAGTCCACTACTATATGAAAGCTCTATTGATGGTGTATACATTAAACATAAGTATTACGATTAAACTAGTACAAATGAGGGAGGACTCCAAAAACCTGGAATTTATTTATTAAAAAATGTGTAATTATTCTTATGTGTTTAAACTTCAAAGTACTCTTAGTTTGATGCAGTCCACCTATTGGGACGCTTTTTCTACTGCTCAGAACAGTTTTTGAACTTGTCAGTTTTGATGCCTTTTAGTGCTTCTGCCGTTTTGTTTGTTTGTTTCACCTCTTCCACATCAGCAAACTGTTTCCCTCTGAGGACTTTTTTCATCTGAGGAAACCAAAAAAAGTCACTCAGGGCAAGATCAGGTGAATAGGGAGGGTGGGAAATGGGGGTTTTGCTCTTTTGGGGCAAAAACTGCTGAACACTCAGCGTGGTGTGGGCAGTGTGCTGTCATGATGGAAGAACCTGTTTGCACAACGTGGGACGTTTCTTCCACAAATTGTGACATAACCTTCTCAAAACTTCCAGATAAAAACTTTGGTTGTAGCTGGGCTCGGTGGCTCAGCCTGTAGTCCTGCGCCTTGGGAGGCTGAGGGGAGAGGATTGCCTGAGCCCGCGGGTTCAAGACCCGCCTGGGCAACTTGGTGGACCTCATGTCTACCAAAAAAAAAAAAAAAAATTAGCCGGGCGTGGTAGCACGCGCCTGTAGTTCCAGCTACTTGGAAGGCTGAGTGCAAGGATCACTGGAGCCCAGCAGGTCGAGGCTGTGGTGGCCGGGAGCGGCCCCTGCACTCCAGTCTGGGCGACAGAGTGAGACTCCAACTTAAAAATAAACAAACAAACAAAAAACTTTGGTTGACCATTTGATCCAGAGGAACAAAATTCTGAGTACACAAGGAGCCTACCCTCCAAAAGATAATTGTAATTTTTTGGGGGGTCCCCCCCGTACATGGAGACACTGGATTTTAACCTTGGCTATTTCTCAACCATGGCACCAGGCCCCAAGATGAATTAGAGCTCTCCCTTCTAAGTTGGTCTGAGGTTTTAGCTCAGTGCCAAAAACCAGCCTCTTGTCCTCCTGCCCCCATCAGGCTCTGACACGGAGACCTGTCCAGCTCACCTGGCTGTCAGCAGCTTCCATCCCAGTTGCTGGTCAGCCCCAGTGGTCAGTTATTTAGAGCTGGGCCAGGGGCCAGGCCACAGCATACCCAGCCTGAGACCTTGAAGGGCTCTGCCAGTTCCTGGAATGCCAGCCAGGGAGCCCTGGGCACTGGACCTCTCGATAGGACGGGACTCTGCAGACTCTAGCTCTTTTCCTCACTCGGGGAGGTGGCAGCACCATCAGCCTGACCCTGAGGACTCTGCCTATCTGGCAGAGTGAACCACCGAGGCCAGCACACAGGAAGGAAGGCAAAGCTGGAAGTCACCCTCATGATGTGGCTCGTGGGGTACTGATATACTCCCCACGCCAAAACGCCCCCTCCCCAGGACGCCAAACCCACCTGGCACTCTTTTTAAAAACAGTCTTATTAATTATAAATGTCATACAATAAACCACACAATTTAACATCTGCTGTGTGACATGATCCGACATGTATTTACCCATAAAAGTCACCACAATCGAGCATGAAGTACCCACCACCCCCACTTCTCTCTACCGGGGCCTGAGCTCCTGCAGAATCTGTCTCTACAGATTAGTTTACGTTTCCTAGCCTCCTACAAATGGAATCACATCGTGCATAGTTGTTCATGTGAGCTCTGCCACTCATAATTATTCTGAGATCCATCCATGCTGTTCCATGAATCCATAGTTCACTGCTTCATTACTGAGGAGGACCCACTGCCGGATGTTACTGGGTGTCTATCCCGCTGCTGATGGACATCTGAACTGCCTCCAGCTTGGGGTGTTACAAACAAGTTGCTAAGACCATTTGTGTACAAGTCATTGCATGGATGTGAATGTCCTAGGTGAGAAAACTCCCAGGAGTGGCAGCTGGGTCCTGTCCTATCCCTCTTTAAAGTGTCTGTTTTGCCACCCTGCTTACAACCCCTAACACACCAGATGATTTGCCTTTCGTTCCACTTTATTGTCTGCCTTCTCCCCTTCTCTCAGGCAAATGGTATTTCTGCAAAGACGGACACTACTGTATCTCCCATGTCACATGCTTTTTATAGGGTAGGGTCTGGCCTGTGACCAACAGTATGTGGCAGAAGTGACACTATGTGACTCTTGAGAGTTGGTCATAAGAAGCCTGGCAGCTTGTACTGGGTTTCTCAGAACCTTCTCTGTGGGAGCCCTGAGCCTCCATGTACAAAATCTGACCACCATGCTGCAGGAGTCTCAAATGGGTGCCGGGTTGCGAGTCCCAGTTCAACCTGCCCATCTCGCCATGGCACCAGATATGTGAGTGAAGCCATCTTGGACAGTAAAGCAGAATACCAGAGAGGACCATCGTGAATACCATGTAGAACCTAAGAGTCGTCCAGCCGAGCCCTGCCAAATTCCTGACACACACGATCAAGAGATTTAAGAAAAATAGTGGTCACTTTATGCCACTAATATTTGGAAGCAGTGTGGTACGCAGCAGTGGTAACTGGCATGCCCTTCTAGGTAATCTCCATGAGAAATGGATCTGTCTACCCTGCTCACACATACATCCCGAGTGCCCGGAACAGAGCCTGGCAAACTGTAGGACCTCAGCTAGCATGTGCTGAACAAACGAGTGAATGGGATTCTACTAAGATTTCAGTAACACTAAGAAGAGCTCTATTTATGGAAAACACCAGTGCAGTGCCGACAGGATCTGGGTTGGACACGGAACTTCAAATCCAAATGCTGAGGCTCACATGCTGTAAGACCCTCTTGGTGCCTGTTTCCCCAAATGTAAAGTCAGGGTGATCCTATCCACATCATGGGGTTGTTCTGGGGTGACATGAAGAGGAGGCGTGTGCCTGCTCAGTGCAGGGCTGGCTCTCAGGAGCGTTCAGCGAGGTGTGGTACACGTGGAGTCCTGCCTGCATTCCCCGCGCGTTCCGCTCAGAGCCCACGGGGCCCTGCTTCCTCCTTTGCTGAATCACTGTCAGCCGGGGCAGCTCTCCAGAAAAGGCCCCACAGGTGGACAGCCTTCCCTGGGGGGGGCAACCCAGGTTGAGGACCCCTGCCGGGCTTGCCTGCATCCATGCCACCTTGGGCCGTGCTCACCAAGCTGAGCCAGGGCCACAGAGCAAGAGCGCCTGGCACCACCTCAGAGGCCAGCTCTGAAGACGACCCTCCTGGGCTCACACTCTTCCCCCAGATGGAGGCCAGCATGGCTTCATTTTCCTGCCATGGTTTCAGGGCCATGTCCTGACCCCATCATGGCCAGGTGGGCAGGAGACCTGCACAGTGATGGATGCCACACCGCCAAAAGAGTTTAATGGGGTCTCAGGCACGGCCTTCTGAAAGGCAGCTTGGAGCCTAGCTCTTCTCACCCCGAACTCTGCTCCCTTCATTCAGCTGGATCAATCTCTGACTCCTGGGAATTAATGTAAAGCTGAGGCTCCGGCTCTGCAGCCCTTGCTCGAACCTTAAATATGGCGCTGCTATAGTCGAGGCCACTGGCATTTCCTGGGGCTGGAGCATTTACAGTAAGCAGCGGGGAAGGAGGACAGGCCTGGCAGGTTGAGAAGAAAACCTCTAGCGGCCAGAGACCAGCCTGGCAGCCTTGACTCCTTGGAACAATTTCCAGGGCAAAACCTGGAATGCAATACAAACCCTGGTGTCTCGGGGCCCTCTGGGTGACACCCAAGTCCAGATCTTCCCCTTTCTCCTGTCTTCCCTCGTTGCTGCTATGACCATCTAAGAGCCTCAGAATCAAAGAAATATCTGCTAATAGCTGAAGAACACATGTTTGGAAACCAGACTCACTGGGGATCAAGTCTTGGCTCCAAAACCTGCAAGCTAAGAGACCGTAGAATTCTTAACCTCTCTCATCCCCATTTTGTAGACGGGGAAACTGAGGCTAGCAAACACTATCTAACAAGTGTTGTTGGGAGAGCAATGGTTTATGCATGCAAAGCAAGTAAGACAGAGGCCAGCACATTCCAAGTGCCAGATAAGTATCAGCTGTAATGATTATTATTCAAAAGCAATGCAGTATGAGTTTTATACCTCAGTCATCCCAACTACAAAATGAGTATAACTTCCATCCTCCAAATAGGGAATGGTTGAGCTCTGGGAAATACTCCCAAAACAGGGATCAGATATGTATGGGTGGGTCCTAAAGGGTGTCTGTGTGTTTCCAAACAAACCAGACTTTCTGTTTTCCTCAGGAGAAATGGAAGGTCTCCATAATTAGAACCTTAAGACATCATGGAATTTACTGAGAATCTGCTCTAAATGTTGAAGTGAATGCTGGATGGGCACCCGTTAGGGACAGGGATGCCTAGGGGAGGAGCCTGTGCTGGCTGGCTGTCCAACTCACAGAGGCTCAAGGATTCAGGGACAAAATCCCCAGGGGGTCAAGGACATCAGTCCCTCAGCTATAAAAAAATCGAATGCCAAAAAAAAAGCAAAGAGGACAAAGCTTTCTGCAACATGTAAACTGTCTCAGACTCTAGGAAAGATTCTGGAAACTATTCTATTTACAAGGATGTCTCTGGTGGACTGTGACAGTGATAGCTGCCAAGGAACCCTGCCTTATGGAATCCCGCCCACATAGTGCTGGGCTTGGTCAGGTGACTTGCTTTGGCCAATGAGACATCATAAAGCACAATGCAAGAGATGGCTTACAAGTATCTGTACAAGGTCATCTACAACGTTAAGGACCTTAACAGGGAGACTGGGTATAGAGGAACTCTTTGCAACTTTTCTGCAAGTCTCAAACTACTCTACAGTGTTTATTATTATTATTATTTAAAAGTATGCATGCATTAGGAATCTAGCCACCACGCGAAGCAGCCAGGGTTAGGACCCTTGAGTCACATGCCCAGTCGGCAGCGTGACACAACAGAGATTCTGGGCACTTCTTCCACCTGACCTTAAATTATTGTCAACTAGATCACACTTGGAGTCTAAGCAGCCTTCAAGGGACATCTGTTGTAACATTTAAAAATGGTAGTATATCAAGAAGACATTCTGTCTGTAGAGCTCAATTTTCTGGAACCGTCCACTGAGTTTCGAGATTTACCAGCTAAGAAACTTCCACATCAGGGTAGTGGGACTCAGAGGGGTGCCTGTGGCAGCCCCAACGGCCAGCAGGCATATCTGGAGGCCCAAGAAACAGCGGCAGCTCTGTGTGTACAAATTACCGGAAAGCAACAGACAGGTTCAAGAAGCTGCCCAGAAGACAAGCAGATCTCTGACAGATGGAAGGAGACAAAGGAAGGAGTGCGGATGAGGGAAGTGAAGCAGGAAACATCAAGTGGCTTTTCAAACCCACAAGGTGCTGTGGTGACAAGGACGTGTGGATAGAAAGCAAGCAGCCACAGCCACCCCAGTGTGGGTAACACATCCTCTACTCAGCAGCCCCTGGGCCACCCCCTATCCATCTGTCTGAAAGCCTGGTCACACTTGCAAAGGCAGCCAGGGCATGGCCACTCCTGCTGGGAACTTTAAGGACAATGGTCCCCCACACCCAACCCCACTGGGCTTAAGATAGTCTCTGCAGCCTGGACCTCTTCAAACCAAGGATGTCTACACCACAGATTCTCATCCTAAAGCCTCGTTGTCCATTTGAAAGAATACGATTCAAACCATTTGCATTGAGTGTGTAGTGGGTGCCGGGTACAGTGTGGGCAGGGCCTGGAACTCTCTAGATCCCAGGTACAGACATGGCTTCTAGTGTAGGGAAATTTTCAGGAACATCTGGTGAATGAGCAAATTAAACAATCAAGTTCAGCGGCATCCGAGAGCTCGGTGTAGGCATGTGACTCACTCCGTGGCGGGGCAGGGCCCCAACAGGCCTTCCTCCTTCACTAGAGAGGACGCTGTGTCTGCTTCGTTCAGCTGATGAGCCAGCCCTGGCTGGGTGCTGTGCCCTGCGGGGGTCTGTTGAGGAAACAGACAACACCCATAAGTGCTGAGTCCTGAGTGAGGACAGTGCCCAGGGCTGCCAGGTCCAGGGACAGAGAGGCCCGGCATCAGGCTCCTGCTCTTGCTGTCACAAATCACTACAATGTAGTGGCACAAATTTATTGCCTTGTAGCTCTGGAGGTCAGAAGTTCAGAGTGGGTCTCACTGGGCTGAATCATGGTGCTGGCAGGGCTCATTTCTTCCAGAGGCTCTAGGGGAGCACCGGTTTCCTTGTCTTTTCCAGCTTCCAGAGGACGTCTACAATCCTTGGCTTGTGGCCCCTTCCCCCAATCCTTAGAGCCACAATGGCAGGCTGAGTCGCTCACTGAATCCCTCTGGTCTCTGCCTCTTGGTTGCGTCTCCTTCTCTGACTCCGACTCTTCTGCCCCTTCTCCCTTGTAAGGACCCTTGTGACTGTACCAGGTCCCCCAGATAACCCAGGTTCATCTCCTCATCTCAAGGGCACCTGGTTAGCATCCTTCATTCTGCTTTGCGGTGTGATCTAGCTCACTCGCAGGTTCCAGGAATTAGGATGTGGGCATCTTTGGGGGAGGGGACTCTGTAATGACTCTGCCTACCACAGGCCAGAGCCCACTGGGCAGGGCAGTCAGTCCAGAAAGTTTCCTCAAGGACATAGAGCCTGAACCGGGATTCGGAGGAAGGGTGATCATCAGGAGATGGGGGAGAAGGGAGCACAAATGCCAAGACTTTGAGAGGACAGAAGGGAGATGACACCACAGGCTCATCCAGAAACCCCATATACACCCACATGCTGGGACAGAGATCAGGCTGCGCAGGCAGGGGGAGTGAGAAGGAGATACAGACACCCCACTTCTCATGGTGACTCTTGCTCCACACCTCCGTGGTCTGGAGCTGCTGGATATGGCCCTCAAGCCTCAGCATGACCATCTTCTCCACCCCCTGCAGCAAGGCCTCCTCGTTGGGGTCCGGTGTCCCCTCCCACCCCCCCAAGGCTGGTCTTCCTGCCTTTGTTCAAATGATTTTCCCCCCAGGAATACCCTTCGCCCTCCCTGCCGGAGAGCTCCAGACCCTCGCAGCTGAAGTTCAAGCCTGGCTCCCATCTGGTACTGTTGCGTAACTTTGACATGTTCATAACCTCTCGTTGCTTGTCCCCTCTTCTATGAAATGGGGAAACAGCAAGGTTCACCCTCATGGAGTTGTTGTGAGGTTAAAGTGAGTTAAAGTTCTGCACTGTGTGCCTATAAAAAAATGCTCAAAAATGCTAGCTGCTACCACCACCACAACCACCGATATCGTTTCAGGGGTCTGTGAGGAAAACAATTTTGCTGAGAATGCTATGGTGTTATCTGCCTTTTTCATGGTGCTAGTATTCGAATGGCTGTAGAAAAGCAGTGGCAAGAAACTACTGACATCTTAGCGGAAACCATGGCTGCGGCATCAACCTGTTAATTAACAGTCACTATGGTTTTATAACATGCACTCATAGCTTTAAAAAAAAGGGATAGTTTTACTTAGGGATGTCTTTGAGGAAGCAGTAAAAATTATTAATTGTATTAAATCTCCTGTTAATAAAACAGGAAGTACATTTAAAGCACTTTTGCTGCATACCAGAGAACGATGGCTCCCTCCAGGAAAAACATTTGTTTGTCTGAGTTGCAAGCTAAACTAGCCATGTTTTCACAGACCATCAATTGCACTTGAAAGAATGACAGCCATATAAGTCGGGACATCTGCCCAATTAATGAACTAGGCTCACAAATGAATGAAGGGAACCCCTTCCTTCCAGAAAAACAACTGACAGTATTTGTTGCCAGTGATAACTCTTGGGCTTTTTAGCAAAAATTAGAACTTCAGCAAACAAGATCTGCCACCATGACTTTAACAGCTTCTCAATACATATGTGATGTTAACACACATGACTTTTTAAAAAAGATTCTCGCTCTGTTGTTCCACCTGGAGTGCAGTGGTGTGACCTTGGCTCACTACAGCCTCGACCGTCTGGTCTCAAGTGGTCCTCCTGCCTCAGTCTCCTGAGTAGCTGGGACTACAGGTGCAATCTACCTTGTCACGCTAATTTTTAAATATTTTGTAGAGATGGGGTGTCACTCTGTTGTCCAGGATGGACTTGAACTCCTGGCCTCAAGTGATCCTCCTGCCTCACCCTCCAAAGTGCTGGGAATTCTTGGCCTCAAGTCATCCTCCTGCCTCACCCTCCAACGCCTGGCCTCATGTGTCTTTTTAGATCAATTTAAAATTGAAAAAATCATAGTGAATAAAGTACCCATTCCTATGTGAAAATTAGACCAGTGGATTTTAATAGAGCAGAATACAAAGACTTTAGTGGATAAGATTTCAGATGCCACACTGCAACAAACTTTCAAGAAACTCCACTAGTGAGTTTTGCATGGTATCAAGTAAGAATATCTACAATTACCTTATAAAGCAATTCACACGTTTCTTCCTTTCCCAACTACATATCTGTGTGGTGCTGGATTTTCAACCCAAACACCAAATCACAATAGACTGAAGGAGCAGAGATGAGAATTCAGAACTTTGCTATGAAGCCAGACATCAATGAGTTTTACAAAAATGTTAAAAAATAAAAACAAAAAGAATGCTGCTTCTTTCACTCAATTCTCTTTGCTTGGGGAAACAGTTACTTTTCATTTTTAAAAGATTTCATTTATGTTAACATGTAATGGGTTTACTATTGTTATTTTAAAATAAA
Source organism: Cephalopachus bancanus (assembly GCA_027257055.1). Taxonomy (NCBI): domain Eukaryota; kingdom Metazoa; phylum Chordata; class Mammalia; order Primates; family Tarsiidae; genus Cephalopachus; species Cephalopachus bancanus. The sequence goes on from JAPVLO010000272.1 coordinate 552,935, forward strand.
TTATTGAAGATTTAAATATATTTTCTGGTTTTAATTTCAAAACTGGTAGCTACCAGTAGATCTAAACTCTATAAGCAAAAGTTCTTTGGAAGTCTCAATCTTGTACAAGTGTAAAGTATAAAAGGTTTAAGAAGTGCTGTCCTAAGAAAATAAACAGATTTACACACACAGTTCTTGATTATTACAGTGTTTATAATGAGAACAAAAAAGAGAGGAAAATGGAAAGAATGTAAGTGTCTAATAACAGGGAAATGGCTAAATAAATTATGACTCCTCCATTTGGTAGAACATCACGTAATTATTAAAAATTATGTTTTCAGAGAGTATTTATTGTTGTGGGAACATGTGGACACCCTGGCCATGCTGCTAAGAGATTTAAACAGGAGGAAGTGAGTTGTCATGATCACTGTGTCTACACACCCTGGTTCTTGGGGAGGCAGGGAACAGAGCAGCCTGAGGAGGTCAGGAGACAGCCCCGAGGGTCTCAGGGTTGCCAGGCCATTCTCCATTCTCCCTTCATCTTTCAGGCTTCCGCCTTAAATCACAATAGACCAAAACCCCAAACCAAACATTCCCACACTCATTTCAAAGAAACAAAGGAATCTTCTAAACCCTCATTTCCCCCAAACTGGGTTCTTTTCATCACTCCATACTCTCACAGGCTGGAAAATCCGGGTCTCACCTAAACCCAAAGACTGGGCTGTGGGGTGGAGGTCAAGGGGGCCTCTGTGGAGTGGGGGTGGGGACACATGCGGAGTGGGGTGTGGGTGGGAGGGGAGATCCACAGAGTAGAGGGAGGGAGAAGTCAGTAAAGCGGGGATGGGTGGGGGGAGGTCCATGGAAGGGGGGAGGTGGGGGGGATCTGCAGAGTGGAAGTCGTGGGGGCTTTGCTTTCCCCACTCCGTGGGGACATGGATTGTCTACAGGTGTCACCGGCATCTGTTGCCAGCTGTGCCTCTGCGTGGATCTCACCCTCCTCCTGATGGGCATAGAGCTCCTCCTTGTCCCGGCCCCTTCTGTCCACATCTGTCTGCAGTTACTCATATGTGCTGCGGCTGGTGGGGAAGTGTCTTACTTGCAACTTTGGAGAATTCCAGCAGGGGCTGGGGCAGCTGAAGATACCACCTGACTGCCTTTCAGGAATGCCGTGACCTGGAGCCTGGGCTTGGGGCGTGGGGGTATCTTAGATCTGGGTCCCCCGTCAGGGAAATCAGACGGTCAAGCAGATTCGAGGAGGTCTGCCAAGCCCCTCTCATATTCCAATAATCACTCAGCATTTGCCCTAATGATACAAGTACTGTATATATCATTTAACTCTTACAACAACCATATGTGTGTGTGGTGTGTGTGTGTGTGTGTGTGTGTGTGCATGGTGTCCCACTTATGAGACAAAAAGGTATTATTATTATACTCAACCATACAACTAAGGAACCATGTATGTTTCACAGAGGTTAAGTAACTTTCTTAAGGTCACACAGTTAATCAGTGTGCGTGCTTGGCAAAATAACTTCTCATGCATGCAAGGCCAGTAGGGCCACAGTGCACCCCAATGTCACTATAGCTTGAAAAGGCCACCCATAACACTGTCCTCGTGACCCCACCAGAAACAAAACCGGTAGAAGAGGGTCACCCCCCTGCCTTGGAGAGCAATATGTATGTATTGCTGCTGGATTTGATCTGACTGGAGTCGGCCATCTCACCGCTGAGGTTAGAACGGCCTCTTGTCTCACACTCAGGCCAACTTCATTCCCAGGGCCCACACCTGGAGGGAGGATGTGGCGTGTCAGTGCCGTGGAAAAGTCTCTGCCTCTGCTGCTGACCAGCTGTCACCTTGGCCAAGTTCCTCAACCCCCTGAGTCTCCCCAGTAAGCCTAGCAGGACTGAGGTGAATGGCACTCAACAAAGCTGCCCTTTAACAAATACTGACAAGTCCTCGTTGCTGGTATTATTGTTCCTACAAAAGCAGCATCTCACTGGGCAGTCCCTGGGTGAGGTCAGTCAGCAGAGTCAGAAGGAAGCAACGAGACAGCCCCGTGCCCTGTGGTCTAAGGGGAGAAGGGGGTACGCTGTGGTGACGGCAGGGGCTGCCTATCACCTCCCCAGACATTACCCCGTTTAATTCTCACAGCCTCCTGCAAAGCCACCACCACTGTCCCATCACTCAGATCAGAAGCGGAGGCTCAGAGAGGGCAGCTGCCCATCCAAGGAGCAGGGGAGTGGTGGGTAAAGGAGCCTCTGCCCCCTTGCCAGCCCATCCCTCAGGACCCGGGAACAGCTGAGGGCGGTTCTCTCCCCACAGAACCAGAAGGCAAGTGGATTGAAAATCCTGTCCCTGGCGGAGGACAGAGGGCAGGTTTCCCCATCCTGGGCACACACACTGGGACGGGAGCTGAGGTGACATCTGGTGGTTTCTGGTGCCAGTCCCGACTCTGCCGGATCCTAAAGCTTAGCAGGACCAAAGGCTGGCACAGCCTGGGCCCAGCAGCACATTCTCCTGAGACTTGGGTCTCTGTCCTGAGAGTGGGAGGGGGTGCTATGAGCCCCCTGGGGAGGTGGGCAGAGGGGTGGCTCCCTCAGATCTGCCTGGATTGTGGGGCAGCTGTGCGGAATCCAAGCATGCGTGCTTGGCAAAGTGACTTCTCACATGTGCAAGGTCAGCAGGACAACAGTGCACCCCAATGTCACTACAGCTTGAAAAGGCCACCCAAAACACTGTCACCGTGAACCACAGAAACAAAACCTCAGCACATGAGGGTTGGCCCTGCCTTGGACCAACCTGCCTGGTCAGCTCCTGCTCCTTCTGGGTCAGCTGCACTTGGATGGCAACATGTACTGCTGAAAAGAGCTCTTGTCGAGTGCTGGACACCCCAGGGACAGGTGCCCCCTCACCAAGGACAGCCCAGGCTCCCTGGGGGACTGTCAGTTGGGCAAAGGACACCCAGCCTGTTCAGCCTGCTGCCCATGACACCACTGGTCAGGGGACCTGCTCTGACTGTCCAGCAAAACCATTCTCCCCTTCCCCGTTAAGCAGTAGTGGGACAAAACCAGGAAGATGGAAACTACATTTTCCAGAATCCCTCTGGATCTCTTGGGGACTGATGGGAACACAAACACCCACCAGTCTCAAAGGCTCCCCAGGGATGGCTGAAGGAGAAATAGATTCTACCTTCTGTCTGCCCTGGGTCCCTCTGACACAGCAGCATGCTATCAACTCAACGACTTAGCCCGCTTTGCAGAAGTGACATTTTAAAGGAATATTCATTGTTCTAGTAACTGGCAAGTAGAAAGCAAGTTGCTAATTTTCCTTGCCTTTTTCCCCCCAGAAAAAGCAAAGACACTAAGGGGCTCAAGAAATCACAGCAGACCCCAAAAGGTGATCTTCTCAGGTGTTTTATGCCTGAGTTTTCAGCACTGTGGAGCCAGGGACAGGTGAGACGATGGTTTCCAACCTTTCTCAGAGAACCTATGAGACGCTTCCTCCAGCCCTGCAGGGTGGAGCCATGAGCCTCCAGGAAGAGGGATGTGGGGGCTGCTGGGTCCTGGCTCCGGTGAAGTCAGGCTGAGCACGCGGCCCCTTGGCTTCCTCGTCTCCTAAACCAACTTCTGGCTGAAGACACACCGGCCAGGTGAGGATTACAGGTCCCTGGTCCTTCTCGTCAAGGGACCTCCGGATACCTACACATGTTGTCTTCCAACTCCTCCCCTGGTGCCCAGGAGAGCCCACCACCATGAACGGGAGTGAGACGTGGGACACATGTGTCCTCCAGCAGAGAAACCAGCACGTCCACCCTGACCCATGAGGGGGAGGCAGCGACGGGCCCCGAGTGCTGGAAAGAGACCCAGCTGCCGGGTCAGCATCCCGACCCGGTGAGGACACCCACCTGCCATTCATACCCAGAGCAAGGCACCCCTGTCCAGCCATGATCGGCAACACATGGAGGTCACACTGGGCAAGGAACGGCCACCCCCAAAGGAGGGATAGGGCAGCCAGGGCTGGGGTGGGTGCTGGGAGACCCCGTGTCCATCATGCCGCTCCCCTGCACAGGGAGGACCCTGGGCCTCTGGGCCCGACCCGAGCCCCAGGTGGGAGAATGGCAGCCGATGGTCACTCACCCTGCAAAGCCTCCTTGGCTCTGGCCAGCTCCTGCTCCTTCTGGGCCAGCTGCACCCGGAGCTCGGTGGCCGAGAGGACCTCGGAGGACTTGCCGCCCTGTGACTCCTCCAGGTCCTTGGCCAGCATCTCCTTCATCTGCCGGAGGAGGTGGACTTCCTCCTGGAGCCGGGACACTTCTTCCCGCAGGAGCACTAGGGGAGAAGAACACAGGGTTAGCGACAGGAGTGTGGGCTGCCACTTGCTCTAGGGACAGTGCAAAGCTGCCCGGGCTCTTCCTGCTTGCTTTGCACTCAAGGCCTTTCCCGCATGTGCGAAGGGGAGGAAACCCTCGAAGCCACTACCTTAATCCAAAGAGCCACGGCTGCACCCTGAGCCCCAGCCATAATCTGCAGAGCACACCTGGTGAGGCCCCCACCCCGCCACACTCTCGAGGGCTCTGTCGCTGCTGTCAGGGCACTGAGCGTCCACACCATTGGCCGGTGGTCTCGCGAGTCAGCGTTGTGACCACAGGCCAGCAGCATGCAGAGCTGAGCATTAAATGCATTATCTCATTTAATCCACCTAAACTTTTTGAAGCAGGGACTGTCACAACCCCATTTTACAGATTAGGATGTCAAGGCTCAGGAGATTAAGTAACCCCAGGAGATCACAAAGTTAGGAGGTAGCAGAGCTGGGGCTTGAACCAAGGCCCAACCAACTCCGCACCCCGAGTTCCCAGTCTCACACGTGGGAAACAGCCCTGAAAAGACACATGTTGGCTGGGCATGGTGGCTCATGCCTGTAATCCAAGCACTTTGGGAGACCAAGGTGGGAAGACTGCTTGAGCCCAGGAATTTGAGACAAGACTGGGCAACACAGGGCCTCATCTCTACAAAATCTCAATAAATTAGCTGGGCATGGTGGTGTGCACCTACAGTCCCAGCTGTTTGGGAGGTTGAAGTAGAAGGGTCGCCTGAGCCCAGGAGGTCGAGGCTGCGGTAAGCTGTGATTGTGCCACTGCACTTCAGCCTAGGCCACAGAGCAAGAATCCAACTTAAAAATAAAATAAAATAAAATAAAAAGAGGCGCTCACAACACATCTTGCAAAACACATAGCCCTGAAGAACTCCGCACCATGTAGAAACAACCTCTGGCTGTCCTGTAGTAACAGGGGGTCTAACGAGCAGTGAGAGGTGACACCCTGGGCAGATGTTCCTGCATCACCTAAATCCAGGAATGGGGCCAAGGAGAACACAGTGTCCCCTCAGGTCCTGGAGTGGCACCCAGGCATGCCATCCTCTTACACTGAGGAATGCTGTCAGCATCACAGTCCTGTGGTGGATGGACAGACACCCACTCCCAGTCAGCAGCACTAAGGCAGGGCACAGGGCGCTGGGGCAGTGAGTGGAGTGGGTACAGTGGGTGCAGAACTACCAGAGTACAGGGAGAGTGGGCCTCTGTCCCTCGGTTCCCTCCGCCAGGGTCGCCCTCTCCCGGGGCCCAGGGCCTCTGTCCCACTGCGCCCTTGCCCCAAACGTCCTTTCCTGGGTGTCAGGGCCTCTACCCTGCAGCATCCTCCCCCCAGAATGCCCCTCCCTGGTCTTCTGTGCCCTAGCCTGGGTCACACGAGCCTCCATGCGGCCCCATCACCTCCACAGAGGGGTCTTCTCGCCCCACCTCGTGGTGACGTCGCCTCAACTGTGTCTTTCTCCCCAGCTAAGCTGGGCTCTGAGGTGCATGAGGACTGTCCATGTCCCCCACTGTCATAAGCACAGTGCCCCCGCCATCCCCTCCCCCACCCCCCCAGAGCCCTGTCACCATCCTCGTGCCAGGTGCTGTCTCCTCTGCAAAGGGGGAGCAGCAGGGAGGGGGTGGAGGAACCTGGACCCCTCAGCTCCAGGAGGGTGCTAGGGCGGGGACCAGGCAGCCTGGCTGGACAGGAGGGCAGCCAGCATCCCCACTGGCGAGAGGGCGCCTGCCCCATGGGAGTCCGGGGCCATCTTTGCCTATAAGGCAAAGCTGAGGGGCATGGCTGGGGGGCAGCTTTGGCGTCACTGGGTCCTGGCCAGGCACATGGGGGTGGCAAGTTACTCCCGCCAAGCCTCAGACACCCCACCTGTAAAATGAGCTCCACTCTCATCAGCCTGTGAGGCTCCTCACACAAGAAGTGCCTCACAGGAACAAGAAGAGCTCACACGCGAACAGAAAATGCTCCTTTTTCACAGGATGTGCTCCCCATATGCAGGAAGTGTCCCCCCATACACAGGCAGTCCACCACACACACAGCAAGTGCTCCCCATAAGCAGAAGTGTCCCCCCTAGCAGCAGGAAGTCCTCCCTGTGCACAGGAAGTGTCCCCCATACACAGAAAGTTCTCCCCATATGCAGGAAGTATCCCCCATATGCAGCAAGTCCTCCCTGTACACGGGAAGTGTCCCCCATATGCTGGAAGCCCTCCCTGTACACAGGAAGTGTCCTCCATACACAGGAAGTCCTACCCACGCACAGGAAGTGTCCCCCATATGCAGGAAGTCCTTCCTGTACACAGGAAGTGTCCCCCATACACAGTAAGTGCTCCCCATACAAAGGAAGTATCCCCCATATGCAGAAACTCTTCCTTCTACACAGGAAGTGTCCCCCATACACAGGAAGTGCTCCCCATATGAAGTGTCCTCCCCATACACAGGAAGTCCTCCGCATACACAGGAAGTGTCCCCCACATGCAGGAAGTACTCCCCATACGCAGGAAGTCCAGTATCTTGAAGGTGCTACCCCTTTCGCCGGTGGCACCTGCCGCATTCCCTAAGGCCTGTGACCCCCCCATCTCCCTTGGATCCTCGAGGCTGAGCAGGCCCCAAGGGAGCCGGTCCCTGGAAGGGGCAGATGTAGTGGGCAGGGCCCAGGATGATGCCCTCCCACCAGAGGCCTTGGGGAACGGGGGTGTGGACTCAGTCCTGCCGGCCTCCGTCACCTCCTGTGAGCAGTGCGGCCACCTCCCTGCCCTGTCTGTCCTCCCTGCAGAGGCCCAAGGCTTTTGTGCCAAAACCCTCCCTCCCCCACTCCCCCCCGCTACTCTACCTGGATCCTCCACTGCCTCTTCACCAGGTCTGACACCTCCCCCAGGCTGCCCTCATCTCGGCTCTGGAAGGTGCCAGACTCTCCCCCAGGGCCCTGCAGAACTGTGACCTGCCCAGGAGCATCCTCCCTCCTCCCAGCAGCCTGGGCTCCTTGTCACCTCCTGTCTAGTTTGGGCAGCAAGTCAGACAATCCAAGGCAAGCCCCTTCCTGGTGGGGGCCCAGCCTTTCCAGCCCGCGTGAATGCAGCCCCTGAAAGCAAAGTCCAGTGGACGTGCAGGACTGTGGCCTCTACATGCTGGGCCTCAGGGGCTGGGGACAGTGCACCCACCACACGGCACAGGCGCTGAGTTGTGTTTGTCAAATGACTCCATCAACCCAACAAGTACTGCTGGGCACAGGCCCACTCCAGATGCCACTCCAGGTACAGGGCGACTGGGTGCGAGCCCGACAGGCCCTGCCCTCAGGCTGGTGTTCCTGGACACATCAAAGGACCCCCCAAAAGCCCTGCACCCCGGGGAGGTAGGCAGGACACTGTGCAGCCTCCCAGCAGAACTGCCAAGCAGGGGGTTTGCCCCCAGAGCCCTCCCCTGCCCCATTCCAGGCAGACATCTGGGGCCGACTATACTGCAGGCCTGACATGTATCCAGAAGGGAGAAGGGAGGACCCTTGGCCTCAAGAAGCCTCCGGCGAATAGAACTACACAAGAATACGCAGAACGCAGAGGGGCCGCACCTGCACTGAGCAATAGGACGTCCTGGATAGGCGGCAGAGCAGGGAGCATGGCTCACACTTGCAATCCCAGCACTTTGGGAGGCTGAAGCGGATTGCCTGAGTCCAGAAGGCCAAGGTTGAGAGAGCCATGATTGTGCCACCGCACTCAGCCCGGACAACAGAGTGAGATTCAGATGGGCCTTGAAAGGTGTCAGGGGGCAGGGGAGAGGGGTAGGGAAGAGCACGAGCAAAGGCATGGAGGCTGAGAAGCCAGAGAGCCCGGAGTGGCCAGGAAATGGGTATGGGGTGGGGAGCAGGAGGAAGACTGGAGGTTAGATTATAAAAGGCCTTAACCCCGGCTCTCCTCTGTGCCCCCGCCCTGCTTGCCTTCCTTAGCAGTACCCAAGATTCTGGAATTTTCGCCCCTTCATCCTCTCTTCCTGCCAGGGCCCCTGTTCCCACTAAGCCGTCACCTGGAGTCTATATTTCACAATAAGGTGTGAGTGACGGCTCAGGTATGTCCATCCCCACGCAGGTAGAAGGCAGGTGTGTTGTCTGTCTGCTTTCTGGGCCTACTCCCACTGCCCTGAGGAAGGTTGTTTACACTGTCCACAAAGAAGGCCGTGAATTCCGAGACTTGGCTCCTCATCCAGGCCTGTTCAGGGCCTTGTCAGAACCCTGCTTGAGCCTTGTGTTATCTCTCACGTGTAGCTGTGCTGCATGGATGCCACCCACAGGGTTGCCAGATTTAGCAATATAAACACCCCCAGATGCGCAGTTAAATCTGAATTGCAGAGGACCAACAAACAGTGTTTAGTATAAGCATGTCCCAAATATTGCATGGAGCACACTTATGTTAAAACTTTATTCATCGTTTATCTAAAATTCAAATGTATGGGCGTCTCACGTTTAATGCCAGCAGCCCCACCCCATCTCCCAGGGATCCTGACACAGTGAAAGGGGTTATCGCCAGGGTGGGCTTTGCACCTCACAGGAGGCAGTGGGAAGGCGCGGGACGAGTCGGCCATGGTTTTCTCAGCACACGGCACGTAGGTGACAGCAGAGCCGAGATGGGGCCCTGTTCTGTGGCTGAGTGGCACCGGCAGATGTTTCCTGGGCTCATCCCCTACAGGTGCACCTGACACCTCGGCCCCGCCCCTCCTGTCAGGCTCTGGACAAGCTGCCTGGGCTGCAGGGGCGGGACACCAGGTGCGGCCCCCCTGCAGGAGCCAAGTCTTAGGAGTCTAGGCTGGAAAAACAACTCCGTGCAGAGAGAGGCTTATCGGAGCTTACTGACTGCACCTGCCGGGCTGGGTGTGGCGGCCCCATTTCACACGCCCGGACGCTTCCAGGAACAGAGACAACGCTAGGACTGCGGGCACAAAGATCCCAGGCTCTAGGACCTCAGCCTCTCAGTCCGCTGGCTCTGGGGTTATGGCAGGCATTTCCCCTCCTTGGCCTCAGCTGCCTCCTCTGTACAGTGGGGGTGATGGGCATAAACAAGACATATAAACACTGGAACGTGCCTGGCACGCTGCGTGTACAGAGGGGAGCGATCACGTTCTTCAGAAACGAAAAAGCTGCAGTTCGGAGACTTGGGTCTCTCCCCAGAGGGAATGCTACCCCACTGTGTGACCTTCATCAAGTCATTGTCCCTCTATGGGCATTCACAATATTGTGCCCCTTAAGGGTCCACTCTTTATGGACCTAGATGAATGCTACTGACCACATGTGTCTCTCCTTGGGGGAACGGAGGCCTTGCGCTCTGGGCTACAGGTGCACTGCTCACTATGATAGCCACTAGGCCCAGGTGGCTATCTAAGGTTAAATTAATTACAATGAAATAAGATGGGCCAGGCGTGGTGGCTCATGCCTGTAATCTCAACACTTTGGGAGGCTGATGTGAGGGGATCACTCGAGTCTAGGAGTTTGAGACCAGCCTGGGCAACATAGCAAGACTTCATCTCGACAAACAAATTTAAAAAATTAGCTGGGCATGATGGCACGCACCTATAGTCCCAGTTACTCAGGAGGCTGAGGCAGGAGGATCGCCTGAGCCGGGGAGGTCAAGGCTGCAGTGAGCTGTGATTATGCCACTGCGCTCCAGCCCGGGCGACAGAGCGAGATCCTGATTCAAAACAAAACACAAAACAAAAAGAAAAAAGATGAACAACTCAGTTTCTCCCATCATGCTTCAAGTACATCTGCACAGCTCGCGAGAGGGTGTCAGACAATGCAGATCCTGACCGGGGCGTCACTGTATGACACTCTCCTGGTCGGCGCTGGGCTAGAGGGCATGAGAGGGAGACGGAACTTACAAAGCACCCGCTGCGGCTCAGGTCCAGCAACCCATGGACAGAGGGAGCCTTTTGCCAAAGGCATGGCTGCTGTGGAGGAAGGAGTCATCCTTTCTGGAGAAAACTGTCATGGCCCTGACGCAAGGACAAAAAAAAGCAAAGACCAACTGTGTACCTTTTTGCCAACCCTGAGTAACCACATGCCCTCAGACCTCCGGGCAGGGGGGCCAAAAAAAAAAAAAAAAAAAAGCCACAGACTCAGCAGAGTCCTCTTGGCCATGGAAGCAGGAAGTAGGCATTGTCTGGGAGACAGCTCTCCTCCTCCAGGGAGCTGCCAGTTACCAAGGGTGCTGCCCTGGGGGCGGCCTCGACAGCAGGCAGGCCAGCGGTGGGCCCCAGAGCCTCTTTCCCAAGGGCAGGGGCATGCTGCCGGCCCACTCAGAGGAAGGGCCCACACGGGGGGGGGGGGAGATGCTGGGGCGGATGCTGGCCACCTGTAGCTCGTCTCCTTTGGTTTGCAAGAGTGAGTCTTGCTTTTTAAAAATGTGACTTCCCAGTCTCCCTTGTAGCTACAGTTGCCCACGTAACCCAATTCTGGCCAGGGAGATGTAGGAAAAAGCCCCTTAGGACAACTGCCCTTTAAGAAAACAGGGCTTGGCCGTGTGCAGCGGCTCAAGCCTGTCATCCCAGCACTTTGGGAGGCCAAGGAGAGAGGACTGCCTGAGCTCAGAAGTTCAAGACTAGTCTGGGGAACTTGGTAAGACCTCATCTCTACAATATATCAAAAAATTAGCTGGGTGTGGTAGCACACGCCTATAATTCCGGCTACTTGGAAGTCTGAGACAGATGGATCGCCTGAGCCCAGCAGGTTGATGCTGGGGCAGCTGTGAGCAAGCCACTGTACTCTAGCTTGGGCGACAGAGTGAGAGCCTCTGACTCGAAAAATAAAGAAAAAAAGAAAATAGGGCTTTACCCCAGTCTCCACCTTCTCGCCTGGAGAGTGGACTCAAAGGTGGCCGCAGGAGACACCTTTTAACAGGAAGCAACCTCTTCAACCTGCAAGGCTCTTAGGTTGTGGTTTGCAAGTTCAGCCTCCCCAAGCCACAGGTCTAAATAATAATAATATAATGAGTATGTATAATAATCACACTTTGCTGCACTTCTTGAGCATATGCCATATGCCCCAGACTCCGTCATGCTTGATAAGCCTCCACTAACTTAATCCTCACAATAACCCCATGAAGTAGGTCCCATCACCATCTCCCACATTTTCCAGAAGAGTTCAATGACTTGGCCAAGGTCCCATGGAGTAAAGTGCAGAGCCAGGGTTTGAACCCGGCAGTCTGGTTCCAGTACCAAGTCTAACTCCTGCACTGTGTTACCTTCCAGGAGGAGAGGGGCAGTCTGTGGGTGACAGGAGGGCTCCCTGAGCCAGCAGAGCCCAGGAGGCCACCAGGCTTGGTGCTGACGCTGGAGGGAGGCACACCTCTCAGCTGGGCACAAGTCAGTGTGTGTCAGCCACTCCATGCACAGGATCGCATCTGCCCCTGGGGAAGGCTCTGGCCACGCCAGCCTGTCCAGCCCACGAGGACAGGGACTTTGCTCCACTCCCATCAACTCCTAGAGCCCACTCAGTGGGCTGGAGCAGTGCTGGGTTAGGGGCAGGCATGCAGGTTCAGGGTCAGCCAGCCAGGGCTTGGTCTTGGCTCCCTTGCTTCCCAGCTGTGTGACCTGTAGACAGCTGACCTCTGACCTCATACTCCAAATGGAGCCATGGCCTGCCTCTCCGGCCTGTGGTAAACATTAAACAAAGCAAGCATCTAAGTGGAAACACTCCGGAAGGTTCTAAATGGGGGTCAAATGAGCTCACCACAATCATGGAAAAGCACAAATGTCCCAATCTTCTGGGGGAAGACCTTGGCCTCAGTAACTGCAAGGCCCTGACCCACGGGCCACCCCAGGCCTGCAGGGGTGGGTTAAACAGCAGAAGCGACAGTGCTCAGGGTAGGGCTGAAGGCTGCATCCCGAGTCTAGAGACAAGGAAAGGGGGAGAGCTTGGGGCCTGTGAGCAGAGGCCAGGCTGGCATGGGGTAATTGAGTCCAGGCTGGGAGGGACTGTCCCCAGTGGCCCATCGTGGGTGGACACTTTGAGCAATAGCCAGGCTATTAAAACTCACTAGCATCGACTGTGTACTCAAGAGCCGTATGTGAATCAAACTTCGAGAGAAATCTAAGTATAGCAATCACATATTTTGGATTTTCCATTAAAAGCTCATTTGTATCGCTCCCCCTGAAAAAAAAAATCCAGGCACCAGGGTCAATCAGCCCCATGCTCTGCAGCAGGGACCCGTGGAGAGTATCTTGGTCCCATCCACACCCATCTTGGTGGCTTTGAGGACAGGTGAAGTATTGTGTGCTCAGGACACGCCAGAGTATTCACTGGAGTTTCACACAGTGGAAGAGGAACCAAGTGCCCAGGGAAATGCCCCACACCTGGCGCGGCCTAAAAGGAGGTCCCTTCCAGATGACAGGAGCCCTGCAGTGACCTGCCACTGTCCCCATCCAGCCTTGTGGAGACCATGGCTGCTGCCGTCCCCAGGTACCCAGAAGACAGAACTGAATCCTCACCCTGACCCCATGAGGGGCCCACTGAGGCTCAGAGACATGAACAGGGCGTGGGATCAAGCTCAGCCAGGGACAGGTATGGCAGAGCCAGGTAGGTTATGAGCACTCAAAGCCGCCACTGCTTCCTTGGTCACCACTCTTGGGGTCAAATCTGGGCTGAGTGTGGCCTCAGTACACTGGCCTGATACTTGTCCTAAAAACAGAGAATCAGATTGCCCTTGGAAGGTTAACGATTTAAGATTGAGACACAGTAACTCTTAGGGGCAAAGTCACCTTAGGGGACAGGGGTTCCCAGGGTCCAGAGGCTCAAGAAGAACAGGACGAATGCGTTAATGCCTCCAGTGATGCCAGGACCCAGCAGAGGAGGGGTGTCCTGAAAAGGAAGAATCAGAGAGGGGGTCGCAGGCAGAGACCATCACCCAAGGCAGAGGGCGGGGTCTTCGCCATGGCCTGGGGCACCTACTCTGTTTACATCTCTGTGGGGATTGTGTGTGCGGAAAAGAGGTGCACCTTGGCTGTGTTCGTTCACCCAGATGATGACAGTAAGACTTTGAGTCCCTCACACATGCCAACTGTTCTAAGTCTCCACATGCATTAATTCCCAATCTCTGAAGAACCCTAGGGGATGCCCCCATTTTACCAAGAAAATGGTAAAGGTTATACCCCTTCTCCTGTGGGTACAGCTGTCAGACTGCAGGGTGCCCCAAGGCAGGGAGAAGCCCTGTGTGCCCTCCTCTGGGGGCCTGCAGCTGGGCAGGGAGCCCTCAGATCCTCCCAGGATATTACTCCCATTTTCATTCTCTCCCCAGCAAGGGAGGCCCAAGGTCACAGAACCTCAGCCCCTTTGATGAGTGGACCCAGCATCTGAGTGGGGCTGGGAGTCCTGGGTTTGATCAGCCCAGGGTGGCTGCAGTGGCAATGGTGGCCATGGTGGCAATGCCAGCCCTCTGCCGAGACCCCACTCTGAAGGGCTGCCATAGGACAACTTGGCTTGGAGTGTCCTGACGTAATGGCTTGCCTCTGGAGACAGAAGTCGGGAACTGCTGCTTGGAAAAAGCCAACCTCAAGGTCATGCTTCTGTTGGCCATCCTGGGCCTCTGGGTGGGTGAGCCTGGCCTTGGCACCACTCCCCTCTGTGGGCACCGCCCTCAGGCCCCACCCAGGCTCCTCCCTCCTGCCTGGTCCCTGCATCAGGGGCTGGAAACAGTCTGGTCTCCATACTATCTCTGTCCCCATTTGCTAGGCTACCCACCATTCTTCTCAGGCCCCCGTCCCCTAGGCAGGCAAAAGCTGGGACTGTGACCAGCCGAAGACAGCCGTGTTCTCTGGGACTGTGTCCTTCGACCCTGACACTCAACATGGGGGTGTCGGGAAGCAACAGCAATGTCCAAATAGGAAGAGGCCCTCAAATGACACCCATCCACTCCACACAACTCTCCAGGTCCCCCCAGGCCTGAGCACGTCTGGTAATTCTTACTGCAGGTGGGAGTGAGCTCACAGGGACTCTGCAACAGAGCCTCTGTCCTTTCCTCGCGCTTCTCAGCAACCATTTTTCTCCTCCAGGTGCTGCTGAATTCTCCCTGCAGGGGCTCTTTCATTGCAGCCGCCTATAAACATCCCCATCAGCCAGACCCTCCTGGGGCCCTGAGTGCCAAGCTAACCCTCTTCCATAGCCTGTGGTCCACGGTTCCCACGAGAGACTGTGCCCACTCAACTCCACACCCCAGAATTTCAATTCTCTCCTGGGTGAGGGCTCTGCGTGCCCTCACTGACCTCTCACCCAGCACAGACTGTGTGCCAGCGTCCAAGACAAGGCCCTGCCCTGGAAGTGCATAAATGCAGAATCGAGGAATCGCAGAACTCCAACCACAGTTTCCTAACTCTCAGACAGCCGCCCTTGACCTGAGGATTGGTGCTACAGAACAGGGTCCCCTGGGGTCTGCTTGAGGCTTGGGTGCCACCTTCATGGCTGAGGCTACGGAAATTACTCAGCAGGTGCTTCTGGCACCAGGAGGAAGGTGAACCTCCATCTGGTTGGGGGTGGGAGAGCGAGGCACCTGATGCCACCTGGGCTGCTGAGTCCCAGATAGGCGGTGACAGCCATGACTGCTCTGTCCCACATCCCGTGCCCAGGCTTCCTGGGTGGCTACAAAGAGCCTGCCCCTGTCTACCTGCTTGGGCAGGAGGGAGGGGGAAGGGCTAGCCTCTCCTCAGGGCCTGACTGGCTGCCTCCTCCAGGCCTTCGCGGGGGATTACAAGCAGCAAGTTGTAGCCAGTTCATCGCTAGTCTGCTAGGTTGGTGGGGCTGTCCTGGGCCACTCTCTCAGGACGAGGAGGAATCCCAGCACACTTGCCAAGCTGGGCCTCAAAGCCTCCATTCCTCTGAGATGTGGCTCATCCAGTCTTTTCTTTCCAAACTTTCTCATTATCCCTCTTGGAGTGAGCAGCAGACATCTGTCTGGCTGACATCTCTGTCCCTTCTTTTCAACACAGAGCCTCCATTTCCCTTTGGGGAACCCCCCACTGTCAGCACCCATGGCTCAGGGATAAGGTGTGACTCAGTCTGGCCAATCAGAGCACTGAATCTCCCTGGCCACTGTGATTGGTTCAGAAGGAGGGCACATGACCCAGGCAGGTCCAATCAGCGGTCATCAGAGGACCCAAGCTTTCTCCCTACTGATTGGGCTCAGGCTGTGAGAACGGAGCCTGGAGCTGCTGGCAGCAATCTTGCCACGGGGGAAGAAGCCAACAGGCCTAGGACAGGATTCAGATAATAACCCAATACCTGAGTCCTGGACCACACCACACCTGAAGTCACAAGCTACCTCTGAACTTTTCAGTTATATGAACCAGTTCATTTTCTTTTGTGTTTAAGTCAATTTGAGTTGCATTTTCTGTCCCTCACAATCGAAAAAGAATCCTGATAAACTGCCTCATCAGGGACAGTTTTATGGGTGCCCAGTGTCCCCACAAACCTAAAGGCTACCTGCTATGTGCTTAGCATCACAAGCTATCATTCTGCCTTCAGAAATTAGATGAGCACAGGTGGACAATGGTTTTTACTTCCTCCAAGCAGTGAGCATCTAGCCGGCTAGATTTCAATGCTCGCTTCTCTCTGACTGCAGTGACCAGTAGCCCCGGCTTGAAACCCAGGATGGCACAAACCTTTCAAGTTCTAGCTCAAGGCTGTTTCCGGACATGTCCTGCCCAAATCAGTCCTTCTCTCCTTCTCCCACCTGGAGGGAGTCTTCCCACCAGCTCCATGGCCACTGGGGCTCACCTGAGAGTTCCAGCGTCCCTTCAGGTGTTCATCACGTGCCTGGCACTGAGCCTAGCCCACCAGATTTCTCTCACCAACCCCATGAGAGCAGTGCTAGTATTCTCTCCATTCGGCAGATGCAGAGACAGAGGCCAGGACAGGTGGACGGGTTTGTTTAAGGTTACAGAACTGGGTGGAGCACAGTGGCTCAGCCTGTAATCCCAGCATTTTGGGAGGCCGAGGTGAGAGGACTGCCTGAACTCAGGGGTTCGAGACCAGCCTGGGCAAACTGGTGAGACTTCGTCTCTAAAATAAATAAAAAAATAAGCCAGGCGTGGTAGTGCGCGCCTGCAGTTCGAGCTACTTGGAAGGCTGAGGCAGAAGGATCGCCTGAACCCAGCAGGTCAAGGCTGCAGTGGCCATGAATATGCCACTGCATTCCAGCCTAGGCGACAGAATGAGACTCTGGCTCAAAAAAAAACAAGGTCACACAGAGCTGGTCCAAGTGGCACAGCCAGATCCCAACTCAGGTATGTCTGATCCCAAAGCTCCCATTCTTAACCCTCGGACTAGGCATCCAACCCTCAGTCTCACACTGTGCATACGTCCTGAACTAAACACCAGGACACAAAGTCTGACTAGCAGGCACAGAGGTGACACTGGGTCTTTGAGCTTCTGATGAAAAAAGTGAGTGGGTCCCCCCGCCTTGGCTCTTGTAAAAATTTTCCCCCTCTCTCTTGAAGGGAGATTCCCAGGAGGGGACAGCAGGCCCCAGGTGGCACTGCCTGTTTCCTTCCTTGTGCAGAATTTCACCTCTCATCCCTCCTCCCTCCTCCCCACCCTCGAGGAAAAATATTACCAAAACAGAGAGGAAACACAAAGCCCAATACTAGTTACACCCACCAACTTGTGACCCCATCAATACAGTGAGCATAGAGTTCGCTGCAAGCTGGGAGGAACCCACTGGACCAAGGCCTTGCAACTGCAGGGGAGTGCCCAGACCTGCTTTCTTTCCCACCCCTGAGTCTGAGTCAGCAGCACAACACCCCACATCTCAGCTTCCTTCTCCACCCTTTACCAGAATCCACAGCATAGATGGGAGCCGCCTGTCCCACTCGTCAGACAGTGGGCTCTCCTGCAGCCTGCTCCGGGCGGGACAGTTGCCTTCCTGAGATATGGAAAAAGAACAGGCACTTCTGGTCCCATTTTACAGACAGCCAAACTGAGGTCCAGAGGAAGCTGTCTGGAATCCACAGTCTTGACCGTCAGGCCACTGGCCACTATGAGCTGGTCCTGGATCACACCATACCTGAAGCCACAAGCTACCTCTGGACTTTTCAGTTACATGAGGCGATACATTGTCTTTTGGGTTTAAGTCAATTTGAATTGCGTTTTCTATCCCTCGCAATCGAAAAATAATCCTGATAAACTGTCTCATCAGGGGCAGTTTTATGGGTGCAACATTCTAAGTCAGCCTCAGACATCACCTCAGGGTTTAAATGCATTGAAATAGACAAGGCTTGCCGAAGGCCCTCAGATGCAGACAATTACTCAGAGAAATGGGTGACCAGAGCTCAGTGGAAGGCTCTCCTAGACGCCACCATCACACCAGGGCGCCGAGTCTGGGATTCCCACATCTTTGGAGCTCCGCAGTGAACAGATCAGGCTTTTGGGGAATTTAAACTGAGTCCAGACTGGGTTCGAAGCAGATGGAAATCCTGGGGACCCATGTCTCCAGCGCAGTTTCTGAAGGTGAACAGCTAGTGGTGTTCCCTGCAATCACATTACCTACAGGCCCCCCACCTCTCCACCTGTAAAATGGTGACAATGACAGTGAAGTGCAGCAGGTCTGGAACCAAGCAGCCTGGCTTGAATCCTGACTCTGTCCTTTAGTGTCTGTTTGACCCTGGCAGGCCACTTCCCTGCTTTTGAGCAGAGGATGGAGACAGTAACAGCATCCACCTCCCAGGGCTGCTGTGATGGTGCCTGCATCAGGGACAAGAAGCCCCAGGAGGGGCCTGGTGTCCGCGGACCCTCCCTAAATGCTGGCAGCCACTGCTGATGCCATGGCAGTGAGCGCCTGACCTGTGGACAGGTGGGGAGGGGTGCACGTCTTGGGCTCGGGCTGCCCAAGTCCTCCCGGTCAGAGTAGACACGCGTCCCTTGGTGGGAGGCTCCCAAGAGCCGCAGGGCAACTCACAAATCCATCTCACTCACTCCTGATTACTCTCCAGCCCGACTGAGCAGCTGCTCCAGGAAGAAATAAAATATGCTTTGCATACTTTAAATGTTTCACTTATGAAAACTGGCAGGGCCGCCTTTCTAAATTGTTTAGCAATAAAGTCACTAACGAGCCTCATTCGAGGTTCTCCCCGCCAGAGCCAGGGTGAGGGAGCTGGCCAGGGTGGGGAGGAGGACAGGCTGGCTGCCAGTGTGGAGGCCGCTGGGGCTTCCAGAAGGCGCCATCTGGGATTTTTCAGAGGGGCACAGGGATCACATCCTGGTGTCCTCATGTGAAATCGGATCCTCCCTCTGGAAGCCAAGACCCAAACCAGCGGGGGCAGAGGGGAGGGCCCTTCCGGCCTGGGACGCTTTCCCACACTCCAGGACGCCCGGTCTCCAGCCAATAGAGTTAATTGAAAAATTACCTTGGGCTGAGAAAGAGCAGGCCCAGGCCATGGGGGCCTGGCTCACAGGAAACCCTACTTGGCCTCCAGTACAACTGGGACCTCCATGACCCACAGATGCCAGACCTGGAGGCATGCTCTGTGCGGGGCGCACACCCCGGCAACCTCCTGGCAACCTCAGGGGTGATATTATTCCTGGTTGACAGATGGGGAAACTAAGGCACTAGCGGTAAGAAGCCTGTCCCTGGGCAAGCAGCTAGGGAGGCGTGGGCCCAACTCACCCAGGCGGTCTGGGTCCCCCTGCCAAACTTTTCGCCAGGATTCCATTCTGCCATGTGCCACAGGGTCACCCCAATCCCCAATCCTAACAAACGTCACCTGGAAGGAAGCCCAGATGCAGACCAGCTGGCAAGGTGGGCGAGAGGCCTCCTTCCCTGCCTAGAACAAGATGGCGCCTACATGCGCAGACTTCCCTACCGCTGATATTGCTGGGCTGAATATGGTGCTTTCCGTTTTTCCCCAAAGTGCTCTTCTATTGCATGCATCCTCCCAGCTCCCTGGCAAGATTACAATGGGGGTTTGCTGTCCTCATTAAAGGGCAGCCAACCCCAAGGCCCAATAGCACTTGGTCAGGTCACACAACTCCTCCCCGGCCCAGTCCCACCCCACCACAACGACCAGACTGGAGACTGCCTCTCTGGGCTCTCCTGTCCATTCCTGTCCCCCTAAGATCTCTGTCTACTCAAAGGACCAGGGGGGATACACAATTCCGGAGTCTGCTCCATCTCCAAGGACCTCTGCAGTCACAGCTTCTGGAAACTTCCAAGTAAGAGACCAGCGAGACACCCACAACTGTGTCCCTCCCCCATGAGGCCGCAACCTTCAGGACTAGGAATGAACCAAACCAGTTAGAATAACACCCTTATTTCATGTGGGTTGTTTCGGCAGCGTGGTCTATGAACCAAACATATAATCAAGACACAGAAAAAATGTGGGGGTTTTAGGGGGTGGGGTCATGGGAGGAGGAAGACATACTCAGGCACCTGAGCCACCGTTATGTCTGAGGACAAGACTCCTTCCCCCTCAGGAAAACCGGACCCTGACACAGATGCTGCATATCTGAGTTCTGGTTCTGACATTCACTGAGCACCTCCCCTGAGAGACGGTGCAGTCCAATGGGTCAGAAGCACGTCTCTGAGCAAGGCATTCTGGTTTGAATCCCAGCCACACTGTGTGCCTTAGTTCTCTCATCTGTAAAATGGGGGTAACAGTATCTATCTCAGAGAGCTTCTATGAGGGACTATATACAAAAGTGCAGTGCCGGACACATGGCAAGCACTCTACACTTTTCAGTTATCTTCTCTCCAGCTCCTCCCTCGACTGCCTTCTGGCTGTGAGACCAACCCCTGCCTCACAGCACTGTCCCTGGGTCTCCAGTGACAACTGCAATCTCCTGACCCAAACCCCCAGGTAGAACATTCTTTGCTGAGAGGTCTCGAAAGCAGGGCACAGAGCGGCTGGGGCTGGTTCCTGAGAAAGTGGCCCACATGATCCTGACCTGGATCCTGACCAGTTGATGGGCTGAAAAGGGCAGACACGTAACTGTAATTCCTGCTCTGAGCGGCCGCTGACTCCCACCAAGCGTCCCCCCTGCCTGTCTGGCCAGCTCCACCAACTCGCAAAGGTCAAATGCTGTTTCCACTCTGCACGCCGCCTCTGGGGAAAGCAGGGGAGAAAACTATTTGAAAAATGTAAATTGAAAAAAACCCGTGGCTCTCCACCCCCCCACATACACACACACATTGCTCACACCCGACTTGAAAGAACACAGGACCACGTCCCAGCACCGTGGTCTTAAAAGCAAGTAGAGAGACAAAGAAGCAGTGGAGAGTGTTCACGGTGGGGACCAGCTCCTGGCCTGGCTGATTACAAATGACCCTGCCAATCCAGACACGGAAATCACTGTATGCAACAGCATCCTTCCAGGTCCTTCTCGAGTGCTTCCTGGAGGAAGCCAGGTACTATGAGCTGCAGCCCCTAGCGCAGCCCTGACCTGTACTCTTGAGAGCACCCAAGGGCCCAGTACACTAAAGTCAGCCCAAGGCACAAGAGACAAAGGTGGCCTTCGATTAGGCCAAGGCCCCCAGAACCGTGCTCTCCCAGCCAGAGGTGCTTTCACGACCAAACATTTTTCCTCGAAGCCACCCTCTACCCCTCTTCTGCCAAGAGAAAATGACACCAACTAGACACAAGCAGGTCCAGAATCCACGTCCAGCTTGAATGAAGAAAAGGAACCCTGGCTGCAACTGCCTGGTGCGTGTGGGAGCTTGTCTTTTATTCTCCTAAACTGGGCTTCTCCTGCCCTACTCTCTGGAGTTCAACTTCCAGATCTTTCCTCCCTCCTCCCGCCCCACTCTACAAACCTCAAACAGTATACATCCCAGGAACGTCTAGGCCTCAGGCTAGAACTCCTCTCCTGACACATCTGTGATACAACCCATCACTCATGGCTGCATGGGGGAGGGAGGACAGATATGTGTGCTCTGGGAGTACAGGATGGGCGGGGTGGGGGGTGTGAGACAAAATGAGACACATGCTCACCACAGCTTGTGATGCTTCTACACGCTTCCACGCCTGGGCAAAGCCACAGAAAATAAGCCGACTGAAGAAGCAAGTGTCCTAATCAGGAGCAGGTGTTTGCATGTTAGCTCAAGTTGGGACAAGAAAGCGCCTGGTATCAGGTGGGCTCATTGCCATGTCTCTCTGGAATTGCAGGCTTATCACCAACCAGGCAGGTGAGGTCGCCCGTGTCCAGCAGTGGACGGGCCCATAGCTGCAGGCATCCAAGGAAGCCAAAGAAAAGCCAGTGAGCGCTCCATTTAGTGTCTTGTCCGGACACCCGGGTCAATGAATCCAAACCCAGGAGACCAGGCAACAAGAAAACAGAAGCCCTCTGGTCCTCTTCTAAGTGAATGGACACAGACAACATGGATTTCAGCAAGACCACAAGCAGGACCAGAGTTTTCAGCTAAGATCCTCTTAGCAGTCACAAAAATTAACTCAGGATAACTTGGTGCCCTGGAAATCCTCCCTGTTCCTGATCTCTCTTGAGAGCTATAAATCTCCTTCTAAATTAGCATTTTCTCTGCATGCACACCTGCAAAAAGCTCAATGTTGAGGAAGTGGGGGGAGAAAACCAGACCCCCTGACCCAGGCTGGCCTGGCCCGGAAGGTAGGCTGCTGATTCAAATTAAACACTCCCGGGCGGAGAAAGTCAATCTCCTTTTTCAGTGGCTGGCCCTTAATGCACTGTTTCTCTCCACCTTCGTCCTCCTCTTTTTGTAATCTCTTGGCTGCACGTGAATGTTCACTGTCTATTTGGCCATGGACTCTACTCACGGACCCCAAAAGGAAGACGTGAACTTGTCACTGAGAGGTTCCTTTGACCTAAGAGCTGTCAGCATGACAGTGGGGGTGCAGGGCAGGTGGCAGAGAAGGGGAGTGGCATCTGATCCCACATGCCTCCCCTGGCTGACTATGCCAGCCCCACTCTGCTAGCATTCCACAGCCATTTCTACCTGCCCAGTCCTCTTAAGCAAACATCAAGACAGCCAGAACACACAGCTCAGTCTGAGCAACATTCCTCCCTAGGATGTGCAAGAGAAGGTACTGGCTCCAGCAGTGCTTCCTCCACCCTCACAAAGGGCTCCCGGTGGGGGACGGGAGATCTAAGGCTGGTCAAGCTGGGAGGATCAAGGAGAGACGTCCTGTGTTCCCACCCACCCAGCACCATCTGCTCTGTCCTGGCTGGGAGGAGAGGACGCCTGGAGAAACGAGCCCGTCCAGGAAGGTACCTGAGTCCAAGGGCAACGGTGCGTGTCTCCTAACAGGGGTTATCATGTAGAGGAAATAGATTTAGCATGTAAGTTCTTCCCATGGTAGGACACAGGGTCAAAGAGTGGATGATGCTACTGTGAGATTGATTTCTGGTTCACTAGAAAAGTGAGTGAACGCTTAAAGCAAACAAAAAATTATAAGGGTTGCCTGGAGAGGATGTGAGTTTTCAACCCCTGAAGGCATTCAAGCTCAGGAGGAACAACTGCCCTGAACATTATGAATCGATCTGTCTTCGTTGCCCTAAATGTGTCCCCCGCAAAGACTTTGCCATAGCCCCTGGAAGGAAGTGTTGGAGAAACCAAGGGTCCTGCGCAGATGTAGCTGATTGGACAAGGGTGGTCACCTGATTAACAGCCTCCCAAATCATTGACAAGGCAGGGACCAATCTGGTTCTGTCCCTCAAGCAGAGAGGCAGAGCCTTGGCAGAGGGATGGCTGGCCGGGTGAAAGTACAGTCACTGTTCACAGTGGCCATGGACTCCGGAGACTGGGGAAGGCATCAAGTCCCAGGCCAGCTCAGGCTCCCTTTGACTTTGGGGTTAACACACAGCCTGGACTCCCCCTACGCAGACCCCCTGGTATCACAGCTCAGCACAGTGCCTGGCCCTGGACAACAAGGCCAAAAGCTCAGTCATCGTCAAGGCTCTGGATAGCCCAACAGGCAGCCCATCTCCACCTGGTGGAGAGGCGACACCACCTGTCGTGCTCATGCAGCCCCCACCTAATAACACCATTTTGTTATTTGCAATCTGTTGTACTGTATACAGTACTTAAGAGGGTTAATGAACGGAGGCAGCTCCATTAGTAAGTACCTACTGTATGCTGACCCTGCAGGATGCATACCACCATTCCTATTTTACAAGATGAGGAAACTGGGCTTCAAGACCAAGCAGTTTGCCTGAGTCTCCAGTGTGGGCTTCTCACAACGCGTAAGACTCTGACACACTGCTGTCAGATGCCCACTTCCGAGGGGGAGAGCAAAACTCTAGCAGTTGCTAACTACGAACTGTCTCCTCTCTCTCTCCCCATCATGTCTTCGCCCTGTCCCATGTACTTACCTCCTAGTGACCACTGACCCTGGACTTGTCTGACTTGGGCATCTTTCCAACAAGTCTTGTATCATGCCAGCGCCCATTTTGGTTTAAAACCAATATAAAAAATGTTTATCAAGCACCTACTGTGTACCAGGCACCGTGCATGTGCCATCTCACTTAATCTCCACAAAACCCCTACTAGATAGGGCTAGCATCCCCAATTTATAGACAAGGAAATGGAGGCTCAGCAGGGTTTAGTAGAGGGCCTGGGGTCTCCACTTTTAGAATGACCTGCACCCAGGCATTCTGGCTCCATGGCCCTCAGCACTTGGTTCAGTCTCCAATATCTGCATGTTCAGAGCCTTGGGTCTGTGTATAATCTTGGCTCAGCAAGGGATGCTCATGATACTACACTGGCCGATACGCCCCAAACAGCACCAGGCACCGAGGCAAGCCAACTGTGCCCTTCTGCTAAATCCCTACCTCTGTGGGCTACCCACTCCCTGCTCGGCTGTGAGAAGGTGACAGCTGCCTGCCTGTTGGGTATGGACTCAAGTCACCTCTAAAGGGATCAATCAGCGCTTTCCAGAGAGCCGGCCCAGCTCCAGACACAGGCTGGAAAATCGGACTCCCGAGGGAAGGGGGGTGAGGAGCCAGATGCTGTCTGGAGTCCCCAAAGCACCAGCTGCTATTGCTGACTCCAGTGTGCTCAGCCCAGGGGGCTGGTGACAGGGGCGTCACAGTGAGCATTTATGCAGGCCCACGAGGGAGTAGGCACACTGGGATGGGGGGGTGTCCAATCAGCCCATCTTGGCCCCACACTCAGGAGGCTGACAGATCCGGGGGTCTTCCTACAAGCCTTCCTGGGACATGTGAAGGATGGGATAGGGAGAAGTGGAGAGGAGGTGATTATTTATGACCAGGAGACTGCCGAAGGGACAAGCAACTGTTTAGCTAGTCCTTAAAGACAAAGGCGGAAAGAGAAGAAAAAATGAACAATTAACGGAAGAGACAGCTGAGCTCCTTGCGGGGATCCAGAACAGGACCCGGCCCATATTAGATGGTCCAGGGAAATGTACAAAGTAATGAACTAACAGTGTCCACAATAGGCTTTACAGTAGGCTTTCCTTTGGTCCCACAGTGCCTAGCAGGGGAGCAAACGCACACTGCTGAAGGGAGCATCTTCACACCGCGGGACAGCCCTCTGCTCCCAATGCCGCGTGCAGAAGCCAGCATGAGGTCGAAGCACAGAGGAGCTTGAAAGAGCAAGAAAGCCCTCGCAGGGTCACAGGTCCGGGACAGGGAGGGATCTGGACTTGGTATGGATGGGGAGATAACAGAGCTGAGAACTAGAAAGGTGCAGGGAATGAGCTGGGTGCTTCATGGGACAGGGAGGCGGCCTTGAGCACCTCCGCAGGAAGCAGGAGGAGGGCTGTCGCATGCTCCTGGCTCCCAGCACCAAGCCAAGTAGAGAGCACGCGTTGATGCCTACCCCACGGACAGACAGGAGCCCTGTCGCACCTGGGGAGAGGGTGAGGGAGGGTGTTTTTCTGGTTCAAGTGAAGGGTTCCAGATGGAAGAAGCCCTCTTCTAGAATCTAAGTGGCTTGAGAATGGGGCTCATCCCACTCAGCTGTCGGCGCCAGGCACCCAGTCAGGGCCTGATTAGCCTTTGTGGGGTGAGTGAGTGAGCCAACAAGCAGCAAGTGTGATGTAAGGAAGTGATGGCCAGCTGGAATCCAAGCTGTGATGGTCAGCGCGCCATCCATCGATGCTCGCGGTCATGGCAGAGCTGGGAGTGAGAGCAAGGCGGGAGGATCAATGTGACCAGGGAAGCCAGCAGGGGGAGGGGCAAAGGTGACTCCGTAACTCCTGGGAGGGTGGAGGGATTACTTTCCATGGGGCACATCTGCACCAGTGACCCACCGTCTAGGGTTGCCTGGGACTGAGAGGTGTCCCATGATGCTAAACCAGGAAAGTCCTGGTTTGGGTGCCTCCCATGAAGCACCCAGCTCATTCCCTACACCTTTCTAGCTCTCAGCTCTGTTATCTCCCCACCCATACCAAGTCCTGGGCACAACAGGACAAGTGGGTCACCCCAGGGACAGGTCCGCCCTCACCAGCACCCTAAAAGGAACAGGACCATGGATGTTTCCAACCGCATCTCTAAGGGGCCTCGGAGCATGGGAGGCACTTCCACATCTGCAGTCACACAAAGAAAGTTTCTGTGAGCTGGGTGGGGTTGGCACTATGAGCGCATTTCACAGCCCTGGGAGATGGGTTCAGAGGGCGAGTGACCACCCAGGGCGCGCAGAAGCAAGCAGCAAAGCCAGGCTGTGCTCTGCCCTCCAACTCCATGGCCCTTCTATTCACGGGGAAGACACTCAGCCGAGAAGCCTGCCTGCTTGAGCGCAGCTGTGGGCCAGGCTGATGTCCTCCCCAGCCTGATGCACACCGAGGGAAGCAGTGGAGGCCCTGTCCCCAAGAGCCAGCTAGGTGCCTCTGGGGACATGGGCCCATCTGGCCTTCCGCTCTTTGGGGGTTCTGGCATTGGGGGTGCAGGCGGACGCCACCTGGGATGTGGGGTGGAGGAGGTGGGGTGCTGTAGGGCATGGCTCCGCTCCCTGACTTAACGTCACCATCATGGCCGTCCCTTGGGTAAGGCTGGCCTCTCCGAAGGCCCTTGTGAAAAGCAGACAGACCATCTAGTGACACACCCCAGGAGTGGAAGGGTCAACTTGCTCTCGGTGGCTGGGGAGGGAACAGGCCAGCATGCAGGGAGATGGTGAGGAGGAGGAAGAGAGGAAAAATGAAGTGGAATGAGCTTCCTGGAGCAGTCGTGCGTGGGGTTTGGTTTCAAACTGCAGCTGCATCATCACCTTGGGGGGCTTGCTGAGATCTACACTACTGTGCCCACCCCCAGGCTTCTGATTCTACAGATCTGAGGCAGAGAATTTGCATGTCTGACAAGTCCTCGGGTGCCACTAATGTTGCTGGTCCTGGCGGCACATATTGAGAACCGGGAGCCCAGCCCCTGCGTTGGTGGGGGGGTGCCGGCAAAGGTCCGAGGGCACAAGTGGGTCGCTGGAGGTGGGGTAAGGCCCACCGGAGGAAAGACGGCAGGTGCTGGAGTCTTGGTTCTCAAACTGCAGAGTGCACCGGCATCACCTGGGGGCGGGGTACCTTGTTCAAAATGCAGATTGCTGGGTCCGTTCCCAGACATTTCTGATAGTCCAGTTTGGGTCCTGGGTCCAGGAAACAACACTGAAAAACAGCAGGCTCCCACGTGACTGACACAGGCGGTCTGGGGCCACAGGGAGCAGCATGGCAGCTCTGGGGAGCAGGGTGGAAAAACAAACATCTCAGTCCTCATGAGCACGGCGGGTCATGGAAACACTCGGTAGCATCACCCCCTGACTCAGGGCCAACTTCAGTGTGCAGCCCACTCAGCACATGTGGCCTTTTGCAATTAAACATTGAGACTGGTCGCGGTGGCTCATGCCTATAATTCCAGCA
This sequence comes from Cephalopachus bancanus, assembly GCA_027257055.1. Taxonomy (NCBI): domain Eukaryota; kingdom Metazoa; phylum Chordata; class Mammalia; order Primates; family Tarsiidae; genus Cephalopachus; species Cephalopachus bancanus. The sequence continues at coordinate 580,069 of JAPVLO010000272.1, forward strand.
CTTTGGGAGGCTGAGGTGAGAGGATTCAAGACCAGCCTGGGCAATTTGGCGAGACCTCATCTCTACAATAAATAAAAAAAATTAGCCGGGTATTGTGGCGTGTGCCTGTAGTTCCAGTTACTTGGAAGGATGAGGCGGAAGGATCACCTGAGCCCAGCAGGTTGAAGCTGCAGTGGCCGTGAGCCACTGCACTCTAGCCTGGGTGAAAGAGCGGACTCCAACTCAAAAAAAAAACAAAAACAAAAACTCAACAACAACGCTGAACATCCAGTTCTTCAGCTGCACAAAGTCCAGGGGCAGACAGGACGTTTCTATCTTTGCGGAAAGATCTATCAGACAGCAGCAGCCTGGAGAGATCACATTGTGTTGCCTCCACTTCCCTGTCTATAAAAAGAGGCTTCTCCTAGGTCACCCCGAGGGTTCCAGAGCGTGAAAAGACCCCACTTAGGGCAGACATTTCCACCCCATACCTAAGGAACCCCATACCCTACGGGGAGTCGGCAACCCGGCTCAAAGGGGGAGGCATGTGTGTCTGCCCCGGGACCCAAGAGATGCACGTTTGCCTCTTAGTCAGCTGCTAGTGCAGCCAGAAAGGCCTCGGAGGAGCACAGGAGGGCTGAGGGCTGGCACTGTGGAAAGGCAAGGGCTGGCTGGGGGAGGCTTAAGAGAAGGCACAGAGGTCGGCGCAGCTGGAGGAAGATCGACCCCCACTCGGCGATGGCCTTCAGCCTGGGTCAGATGCTGGCAGCCGATGGATAGAAGGAAATACTGACCTGGCCGGTCTAACCTCCCCAGGCTTATCTGAAAGGCGGAATGGAGGTGGTGTTTGCAGACCAGGATGGGGAAGCTGAGCACGCCAAGGGGATGCTGGTATCAGCCCCATCATGAGCCCTCCGATCCCTAGTGGGGCACACCCAACCCCTGCCTGATGCCTCCACCATTGAAGGACTCACGGCTTCCCGGGGAAGCCCAGCCTGCGCTGGACGGAAAACCTCTACTGCCCTGAAGGAAAGGTTGTCTCCCCGCAATGTCTAAGCAGCAGATGCCTTTCTGTTCAAGGCAGATCCTGGGGCAAGGAGCAGTCCTCAGGCTTAGAAGTCACAAATACATGATGAAAGACAAACTGATAAAAGGCAAAATCACTTCTCCATTTTTAAAAAGTGACATCAAACAGACACAGACAAAAATGATTCATCATAGCTGGGCATGGTGACCCACACTTGTAGTCCCAGCTACTCAGGAGGCTCATGTCTAAGGATCGCTTGAGCCCAGGAGTTCCAGGCTGCATTGAGCTATGATCGCACCTGTGAATAGTCCTTGCACTCCAGCCTGAGCAACATAGCAAGATCCCATCTCAAAAAAAAAAAAAAAAAAGAAAAAAGAAAAGAAAAGCATCACACTACCAGAGACATAACAGTGTGCTGGTTTTAATACCTCGAAGAAAAAAAATGCCTGAATTTGTTTCTTCCCCAGATCTTCCCAGCACGCCAGTGAGGTGGCCATGTTTTAAAGGATATGTAAGACACACTGGGGATAATGCATCCAGAACAGAGAAACTCCAGATGTGGTTCGGTGACCATGGGGGCAGGGCAGGGTGGACAGTAAGTTAAAAGCACAGGGCCCTGTAACTGCTGCAGAACCCCACTTAGGGGAGGTCCCCAGAACAGGCTGATGCACAGAAAACAGAAGGCAGAGTGGGGGTTCCCAGGGGCTGGGGGAGGGGGCTGGGGATTTACTGTTCAAGGCACAGTTTCCCTTTGTGGTGATGAAAAAGTTCTGGGAATGGATAGTGGTGATTGTCCAACACTGTGAGTACTCAATGCCACTGAATTGGACATCTAAACACGATTAAACGGCAAATTTTATGTTATGTATATTTCGCCACAAAAATAAAATGCAAAAAAAAAAAAAGCATAGGGTCTGGAACTCCACCCGGGACCTACTGAATCAATCTCTGAGATGGGCCCGGGAATCTGCATTTGAGCCCATGCTGTCAGGTCACAGCTTCGTGTAGGTCTCCTATGTAGGGGAGGCCACGGGCAAAGTCTCCCCCCCTGCCCCCACCATCCAGGGCCCATGGCTTCCAGCCCCATGGGACAGTAAGTCAATAGAAACATCCCTGCGTGGCTCTCTGCTGCTTGGCTGACACAGGTGAGAGGTGCCAAGAGGAAGGGCAAAGCAGCACTCAGCTGACCGGGTCTGGGTGTGAAAAGCATCAGGGCCACAACAGAAGGGACCCAAGAGGGGCGGGAAGGACTGGAAGAGATCCCTCTGGCGGTTCTGGACACCAAGTCCTAAGAATCCTGGTGAATCACAGGATGAGAGTTTGGTCTCCTCTGTCCTCTCAGCACCCAGCCCAGGGTCTGGCGCCTCCGTGAAGCTCCAGGAGCCAGGAATTCTGGGGGAAGGAGAGGTATGGGAGTGTTGGTGGCAGCTAGGGAGGGCTGGGCGTCTAAGCAACAGCTACCAGAGCCCCGCTCCGGCTGCTCTCACCACAGGACAGTTCTGTGAGTGCGAAAGACTGAGAAATGCATGCGCCTCTTTCTACTAGATTCTGGAAACACAACGTGCCAGGGCAAAGGTTGGCAGAGAAAGGAAAAAGCAAGATTTAACCAGGATGTCCATCTACCTCACTGTCCACCTTGGGACAACAGTGGCAGGGAAAAGGATGCTGCGAATACCCATGCCAGGATGCAGGGGTTAGACCAGTGTAGGAGATCTCCGAGTTTCTTACTCTAAAACTGGCCAGGTGCGGTGGCTCACGCCTGTCATCCCAGCACTTTGGGAGGTAGAGGTGAGAGGACTGCCTGAGTCCACGGGCTCAAGATCAGCCCGGGCAACTTGGTGAGACCTCGTCTCTACAGTAAATCAAAAACTTAGCCGGGCATGCTGGTATGCGCCTATAGTTCCAGCTACTTGGAAGGCTGAGGTGAACGGATTGTCTGAGCCCAGCAGGTCAAGGCTGGGGTGGCTGTGAGCGTGTCACTGCACTCCAGCCTGGGCGACAGAGTGAGAGACTCTGACTCAACGACCACAACAAAAATTAACCCAGACCAGGTATGGTGTCTCACATCTGTAATCCCAGCACTTTGGGAGGCCAAGGTGGGAGGACTGCTTGAGCCCAGTAGCTCAACACCAGTCTGGGCAACATACTTTGTCCCTACAAAAACGTATGAAAATTAGCTGGGTGTGGTGTCTTGTGCTTGTAGTCCCAGCTACTCAGGAGGCTAAGGTGGAAGGATCACCTGAGCCTGGGAGGTTGAAGCTGTGGTGAACTGTAATCACGCCACTGCACTCCAGTCTGGGTGACAGAATGAGACTCCAGTTCAAAAACATACATAAAATTAACCCAGTCTCAGAAACACAAAAAGCAGAGGTTCTCCAAGTCTGATCTGTGGGTGAGGGAGCCTGAGAATCTATATATTAGCAAGCACCCCAGACCACGGTGGTCTCTGGTCTGAGACACCCCCTTGAGTGGGTCGGCGGGGTTAGGGAAGAGGTTAGAGAGTGAAGACACTCCTGTGCCTTTTTTTTTTTTTTTTTTTTTTTGAGTTGGAGTCTCACTCTGTCGCCTGGACTGGAGTGCAGTGGCCGCTCCCGGCCACCGCAGCCTCCACAGCCTCGACCTGCTGGGCTCCGGCGATCCTTCCGCCTCAGCCTTCCGAGTAGCCCAGAATTACAGGCATGCGCCACCACGCCTGGCTGATTTTTTTATTTATTGTAGAGATGAGGTCTCGCTGCCCAGGCAGGTCTCAAACCCGCGGGCTCAGGCGATCCACTCACCTCAGCCTCCCAAAGGCGCGGGATTACAGGCTGAGCCACCGAGCCCGGCTACTCCTGTGCCTTTTATAAAGTCCCACCCCTGACCCTGGAAGCCACCCCACATGACATCTTGGAGTATGATCCTTCCCCTGCCCCAGGTCTATTTCCTCAACTTGTAGGGGAAGGGAGTTGACCCCAACCTTGCTGAGATGTTTCCCTCTCAGCACTCTGCATTCTAGGTCCCCAAATAGCCAAGATAGGACCTCCCATCGGGAACCAGCCCACCTCTTTGGATTCTGGGTGGAGCAGAGTCCAGGGGCCACTCTGGGCCCCAGACACCCTCACTCCCAACACCCTTGGCTGATTGGAAGCCAGCATGCCAAAGATGCCACGGAGAAGATCCCATGGCTGTCAGCATGTCAGCCTCTGCTCAGTCTTGTGAGCCTGGGGAATTGTCAGCTGACAAGGAGACTGCCGAGAAGGACAGTCCCGAGGCAGACAACACGGATCCTGGGACAGCCACTTTCTACACCCCGCATGGCCTCTTGAGGCCTCAGTGTCTCACCTGTGGGATGGGGAGAATGCCAGCTGCCTTCAGGATTGCAGGGAGCAGAGCGCCTGAGTCCCTGGCTGGCCCTGAGTGAGTGACCCTTCAACCCAACAGGACCTGACTGAGCTAAAATCCACATTCTCCCTTGCCCGGGCACACAGAACTTCAAAGTTGGGAGCACCCTGGCAAGGCTCCCGTGAGGGGAGGGAATGAGGCATCCAGGAAACAGCAGCTGTTGTTTTTACTTCTCTCCAAGCCCCCAGGGAGAGCTTTCTGAAGCTTCTGTACAATTAAAAGGTACTGAACACACTCAATGCCTGTGATAAAGTTACAGCCCAAATGAGCTAGGAGCCTGAGCCTGCTTCCAAATCTGGGTGGCAACAAGACAGAGCCATGGACACCTGGAGATCAGCCACCAGGTGCCAGGTGTCCCCTGCACGGTCTCCAAAGTCCAGCACGTAGACCGAGGTCTGCCGCCACACGGCGCCCACCAGCTCCCCGGTCCTCAGCCCAGACTTAGTGCCACCCAGGTCAGAGTGAGGATACCAGGCTAAGTCACTTACCTGTCGTACCCTTCTGGCTGTGAATTTTCTTCAAACTGGGGCCTGCTGTAGCACCTGATGGGTTGGTGCCATTCGCCGGGGCTCCGAGGAGTCGCCACAATCGGCGTCCTCTAGCTGGCCTCTCTGGAAGGCCTCCCAACAGCAGACGAGAGAAAGCGTGAAATTCCCACCCTCGTGGAAGCTGCCCCAAGGGATGTGGAGGGGGTGGTCCTTGTGAACACGAGGTGCCCCCCACCATCCCTGTGCCTGACAGGCCCTCATCTGATGCCCACAATGCAAAATTCACTGATGGAGAGTGAATCCACAAAAACAGCTCCCCACACGCACATACCTGATCACCACGCTCGCCTCTGTGTTTACAGCCCTAGTGACTCACAGCAAACACGGGATCCCCACAGCGACAGCTCTGGCCAGCTCTAATGACACGTGGGGTGTGCTTATCTGTTGGGGCTGGCATGCCTACGCGCCCACGTTACCTGACATCTTTGTCAACCTGCTGCGTTATGGATGAGAGAGGCTAACTCCAGAGTCTGGGTGCGATTTTCCCCTTGGGGTGATTTTAAAAAGAGCAAACTCTTCTTTCTGAGTGGCTGGAGGGTCCTGGCAAATTGTCCAGTTAACTCAACCAGAATATCACAAAGAACATAAGGGTGCTCATGGCCACGACAGAGATTTCTGGGTAACTCCGAAGCCCAAGCACGCAGCAAGAAATCCTTCCGAGTCACCTGTCTGAGCAAATCCCAATATTTCAATCTTCAAGAATTAAAAAGAAATATATACATATATATAAATAGTTTACACACGCTTCAAACTCTTTGGACGCTGGATAAATGGGAATCCCCCTTCTGTGGCCCGACAGCATCAGGCCCCATAGGTACAAAGGATACTGATCACAGATTCCTAACCAACATCTATCACCTCTGAGGTAGATAATGCAATCCCCATTTCACAGAAGGGTAAACCGTGGCTGAGGAAGTTAAATAACTTGCTTGGGGGCACACATCTAGTAAGGAGCAGAGGTGATAAATTCAAAGCAGCGTGTGTTTGATTCCAAAGCTGAGTCCCTGTACCCACCATAGTGTGCCACAAGCCCTGGCAGGAGGAAGTTCAGCCCATCACACTAAAGCTTAACACAGGGTGGAGGTGCCAGGCCACAGGTTCAGACTCCTCAGGGAAACCAATGCAAGCAGTGGCTGTCACTCCTGATTATCTAGGAAAGCCAAGCTCCCCACTCCCTCCATCCCACTTGGCCAGCAGAAGGATGCTCACAGGACACCCACCAATGGGTCCCAGCAGGCAGCTTCCTAAAACATCTCCAGTTCCAAAGAGGAGAGATTTCACCTCATCCTATCCCAGCAGAAGTCCTTTCCAGAAAGGATAAGAGAAAGCCAGCTTACTGCTGAAATTGCTAACTGCACAGAGATAAGCAAATGCTTGAGTTGCTTAAAGGGAGGAATGTCAAGAAGAGAACATCCCTTTTTTTTTCTTGTTTAAGGATAAAAAGGTAAAGGGAAAAGAGACCTGAAACTTAACGTGAGTCCACTTTCTGAAGATCAACACAGAAGTCCTTCCACAGGGCAATCCCGGATAAACATCTGGCCCTGTGACCTTGGGCAGTTCCCCAGCTTTTCTAGGGACCAGGTCTCTATCTGTGAAATCTGTGAGTGGGATTAGCAACATACCACATCTTCCCATCCCCTTGCTGGAAGGACCCATGAAGACAAGGCATTGTGTTTGGTTAGCACCAAGACTGGCCCATGGGAAATACTGTGCTGGGAGCCAGTACACAAAGAAACACAAGTGCCCCATGTCCCTGGGTTTCATGGGGGGAGTGGGTGGGGGAGGGGAGAAGAAGCGATAAGAACACAAATAATAATAACAATAATCAGGTAGAGGGTGTGGGGAGGCAGGAGAAGACCCGAGGCTGAGCTGGGAGTCAGGAGGAAAGCCTGATAGAGCAGCAGGGTTAGGGCTCAGGTGTGGACCCCTAAGACGCCCAGTCTACAAAGATGATTTCCCACCGTCTTTTAAAAAACACCTTGGGCCAGGAATGATGGCTTATGCTTATAATCCCAGCACTTTGGGCAGCTGAGGTGGCAGAATTGCTTGAGCCGAAGAGTTTGAGACCATCCTGGGCAACCTAGCGAGACCTTGTCTCTCCAAACAAAATCAAGAATGTAGCTGGGTGTGGTGGCACATGCTGTAGTCCCAGCTACTTGGGAGGCTGAGGCGAAAAGATGACCTGAGCCCAGGAGGTCAAGGCTGCAGTGATCATGCCACCACACTCCAGCCTGGGTGACAGAGTGAGTCTCTGACTCTAAGTAAATAAAAATAAAAACCGACCTCGTTCCCTTAGCTGATCGCAACACCCTCTCGTCTTGAAAACTGCACGCCCACGCACTACACTTCCCTCCCTGGTGCCCTCCTTCCGAGTGCCCTACCTAAATGCTAAGTAGCACCCACTCCCATCACTCGAACCCCTCCCGCCTTGCTTCTGCAGAGCACTTAAACCATCCCCGGGCATACCCTGTGCACATTTGCCTACTGGAAATCTCCTCCCACCGAATACAAGCACCGTGGAAACAGGGGCTACGGCTGTCCCCTCTGCCACCACATCCCTGGCAGCTATGACAGCACCTGGCATGGAACAGATGCTCAAGAAATGAGACCCAGGCCGGGCGTGGTGGCTCAAGCCTGTAATCCCAGCACTTTGGGAGGCTGAGGCAAGAGGACTGCCTGAGTCCAGGGGTCGGACCAGTCTGAGCAACTTGGGGAGACCTCATCTCTACAACACATCAAAAAATTAGCCGGGCATGGTAGCGCGTGCAGGTAGTTCTAGCTACTTGGAAGGCTGAGGGGAAAGGATCGCAGTCAATGCTGGTGTGGCTGTGAGCCTGCCACTACACTCCAGCCTAGGTGACGGAGTGAGACTTCAACTCAAAAAGAAAAGAAAAGAAATGCAGCCCAGCGAATGGACAACAATGATTGGAGGAACTCGATCCACGTTCCCAGACAAGGAACCCCCCCCCAGCACCTGGCTCACTCTGTGGGGGCTCTGGAACAACCAGCTCTCCAGTCGGGGTTATTCCCACCACGCCAACAGGAAAACGGAGTTGTGGGGTGTCTCAAGGTCAAACGTTATAGAGGCAGAAGCAGGTGCAGACTATGCCAGCGTCAATGTCTGTACCTCATGCTCCAGTCCCCGGCCTCCCCCACGCAGGAGGCCAGAGTTGTCACTATCACTGGGTCCATCACCCTGCTGATCTCAGGACACTTCCCCCAGCAATGTCAAGGTGTCCAGGCCTTTATCCCCCCCATGCCAGTGTCCCTCTCTCTTGCCCCCTCTCCCCACACCCCTGAAATGGGTGCCAATTTCCATACTCTCCCATCCAGGAGGGCACCCCCTCTCAGCTCCTGAAACTGACCATCAAATTCAACATGGGACCAAAGTGTCGCCATTCTGGGATGAGTCACCTCAAGCCTGACTGAAATATTTATTTCAGCAACAATTTCAATTTGCAGCTTTAAGTCAAGAGTTCCCATTTCCCTCCCAGAGAGGGAACCCTCTCGTAACAGCCAATGGGCTCAAAAACCATTTCCATGATGGGCTGTCCTAAATGCCTGACCATCACAAAAGTTCCTGGAAACTCTATCTGGTCTTTAAGAACTGGAGACCAGAAGAGGGTCAAGGGTCATGGGGTACAGAAAACACAAAATGTTCTGGTTTCGCTGCAGGTTTGATCCTATTTCCCACCAATGATGCCATCTGGAAATCAGGAGATGTCCAATGCTCTCTCCCCTAAAAGGGACGCCTATTAGAGGTGCAGAAATAACAACAGCCCAGGCCCAGGAGACAGGCGTTCCTCGGCTGCACTGAGTCATGAGGATATTGTTATTATGAACACACAAATGGAGTCTATAGAGACACAAAGTAAACAGCCGTATCTCCGCCGGCCATCTTCCATACATGTTTACATAATAACAACTTCCACAAACGCGACACAGCCTCCACCACTTAAGTATTTTACAGACAAAAGTCATCTTGACACAGTTCATGAGAGTGGAGATGGAGCAGACAGCATCACAACCTGATGGGAAACTGAGTCAGCGGGATGTCAAATGAACTGAGGACAAACACGCATTCAGTATTTATGGTGACGAGGCAAGGTGCTTTACGGACACCTTTTTTTAAAAAAATTTTTATAGAGACAGTCTCCCTATGTTGCCCAGGCTGGTCCTGAACTCCTAACCTCAAGTGATCCTCCCCCTCTCGGCCTCCCAAAGTGCTGGGATTACAGCTGTGAGCCATGGCATCCGGCCCAAGATACCACCTTTTCAATGGCAAACCATTAGTTGGTATTATTATTATTTCCACTGTCCAGAGGGGTAAACTGAGTCTCAAAAAGAGGAAGCAACCTGCCCAAGCTCTCCAATCCGCTTGTTCTGCATCTGTGCTGTTTTACAGTGGCCTGTCTTGGACTCTCACTGCCCCCAGCAACTGAGAAGGTGGGACAGAGGAACTTCAGCTCACGACAGAACACTTGGCCCTGATGCCCGGAGGCCACATTCCATCTTCTGGGGAGACCAGCAGAGGCAAGACTGGGATGAAGGCGACTTGCCGCTGGCTTTTATTCACAGGAAAGAAATAATTATTAGGTAAATAAGTCGCGTGTTCCCCAGCTGGAGCGCTCACTGCTTGGGAGAGGTGTTCTAGTGCCCAAAGCTGTAGATTTTCACAAAATGTGAAATTCCAACACCGTGGCTTAGGACTGTGGGAACCTGGGCAAGTCGCTTAACCTCTGGGCTTTTCTGTTCTCATCAGCACGGAGATAACACAGTCTCATCGCCCGAGTTGCGATAAGATTTTAAGGAGACACGGCATGTAAATGACTAGAGCCCAGTAGGTGTTCAATAAACAATGAATAATCATGGCGCGCCCCTCCCCCATCTTTCCCTGGGCAGAGTACTCCGAACTTCAAACTGAAGACAGACCCTTGTCAGAAAAGCCTTTTGTCTAGCAGCCAAGTTTCTTCCCACCCCAGAGTCTATCGGATCCAGAAGTTCCTCGGCCCGCCCCCTCAGCACCTAACCTGGGGGGCGGGGAAGGGAGACCGGGAAGGAATGGGCACACCCACTGGGAACCTTCTCACACTAAAACGCTGTTCTCCACTTGGGGCGGATTAGCCAACGATACGCAATTAGATCACTGCATTTGTCTCCATCGCTGCAATTCGTTTCTGCATTACCCGGAGTTCAAGTGCAGGAGAAACGCACAATCCCAGCGCTCCGAGCAAAAGCGAGTCTTCATTTCTCCCTGGGGGAGGAGGGCGGGCAAGGGGCGCCCTCCTCGGCACTTTCCGGGGCTGCCCGACGGCTCGCAGGTGCGGGCCCAGGGGGCCGCCCCAACTTCGCGCCGGGCCGCCCCATCTCCCACGCTCCCCCCGGCAGAAACCCGGTCCGGCCCGGAGCCGCATCGCAGGACCCCGGCAGGCGCGGCCTCGGCCGCCCCTCCGCCCGGAGCCGGAGCACCAACTCCGCGTCCCGCGCGTCTCCCGGCGGCCCCCGCCAGCGCTCGGGGCTCCGCGCGCGGCCAGAACTTTGCCACCGGCGCCCCCGCGCGCCCGGCCCCGCGCAGCCCGCGCCCCCGGCGCCCGGGCCGCCCCGCCTCCCCGCCCCGCGCACCTACCCGGCCGGCTGCCGTCGCCATCCGCCCGAGCGGGGGGCGCCCCGGCGCGGGGCCGATCGCCGGGCCCCGCCGCGTCCGCGCACGGCTCGCAGGCTGCGGGCCCCGGGGCGCGCGCGGGCCCGGCCCCCGCCCCGCAGGAGGGCGCCGGCTCGCCCTGCGCCGCCAGCTGGCGGACGCGCTCCCAGGAGCCCGAGTCGGCCGCCCGCATGCCGCGTGCCCGGGAGGCGCTGCCCGCGGCGGCGCGGGGGGCTCCGACGGCGGGCGCCGGCTCACAGCCCCGGGGGCCGCCGCCGCATCGGGCCGCCGCCGAGCGCCGCCCGCCCGGTCGCCCGCGCGCGCCGGACCCGGACGCTCAGGCCAGCGGCCGCCGGGCCGTCCGCGGCCGCCGCACGCGAGGAACTCGGCCGCGGAGCCTCTCACGTGGGAACGAGTCCCCGGCCCGCGGCTCCTCCTCCCGCGGCTTCCGGGCTGGCGCGGGCCGGCCGCTCGCCCCGCCCCGGCCCGCCCCGGCCCCGCCCCGCCCCGGCCGGCCGGCCGCAGCCCCGCCCCCAGCCCAGACCCCTCCGCGGCTCGCGGACTCGCGGGAGCAGCGCCGCGTCGCCCCGTCGTGCGCCCGGCCGCGTGGTGCATCCCCAGCGTGGCCGTTCCCGGAGAAACCGAGGGTCGGAAAGAAAGATGGCCGGTGCCACAGGGTCGGAAGGGGCAGGCCTCGAGCCCAGGGCTTTGAAAGCCCCGGCCCCTGCCTGGCACCCCCTTTTGCTGAAGCCTCCCTTCTCTTTTTATACTCGGTGACAGCCTTGCCCGAGAGCTGAAGTCCCCGGAACTGGCCGGGAGAGGGCAGAAGGAGTGGGCGGGGCAAGGGGAGCAGCCCTGGGACGTTTCCTTCGCTCGTCCTTACTGTGTGACTAGCCACTTAGGCGAATCGGATACTGGGAGACTCTGTGACTTCACCTCACTTTCCCGAGCCTCAGTTTCCCCGTCGGAAAAATGGTTCCCACCCTGTCCATCACCAGTGCTGTGGCTCCCCACTGTGGCAGCCATCGGCCGGTGAGGGGATTCCCAGGGGAGGCCGAGGCCTTGGTCCCAGGGTGTGGGTGAGGAGGACAGGCACAGAGCAGCCAGGCCCCGCAGGAGATGGCAGCTTGGAGGGTCTGCAAATCCAACCCCCGCCCCTTCGCTCGAGCGGGAGTTCAGGGGCTGGCAGTGCTCCTGTGAAGTGAGTTTGCAGCTCTGAGCCCCCTTTGATCTGGGGATTACTATGCTCTTTAGAAGGACTAATTATCTCCTTCCAGCCATAGGAGGCAGGTCCAGTTTCCCCTTGTTGTGGACGTGCGGGAGCCAAGGCGACCGGCCAGGTGAGGAGTCACACACACTCAGTGGAGCCCCAGCACCCCGCCCTGCCCAGGCCTGGCTCTGTGTAACTGTGGCGTCCACCAGCCCAGGCCTGAGCTGTGGGAGTTGCACTGGTGGATGGCTCTCCAACAGGCTGGGGGAACCAAATTACTTTCCCCGTGTCCAGAAAGCCTTTTGGGGCAGTTTCCGGCCCGCGGCTGAAAAACTCTGCCTCGCAGTAACCACAGTGGCCTGGCCACCTACCATCATGACCTTCCTAGCGTCCACCTCCCCCACATCTTCCTCACCCTTCCAGTGACTGGAAAACTGGCTCAGCTGTGGGGGGCATGGGGCTGCCTCAGACCCCCTGCCCTGTCTAACTGGAACCCCTGACTGCCCAAGTCGGGGGCACACCAGCATGCCAAATGCTGGGTACTCCCAGGCCTGGAAGACAACTGCCCATGGACCTAAACATCCACACCATTCTGGAGGAGGGACACTGACCCCACATCAAGTGACAGGAAATGCTAGACTTCCCCAATTCCTGTCTTTGCTGAGGTAACAGGCAGAACAAAAGAAGGATCTGAGGGCTCTGAGCCCTTGAGAGGGGAACCTAGGAATGCCCTTGCCAGACCTCAGACCCTGAAGACATCTGGTCCAGGAGTGTCTGCCTGAGTTACCTTCAAGACCCACCCAGGACGTGAATGAGTTGAGCTGGGCTGTGCTGGGGCTGCTGTGGTTTGTTTCATAAGAACATCTAGGCTGTTCTATTTTGATTTAAACACTCTTTGCCTATTAAACACTTTGAAGGAAGACTTTTCCACAAAGAAACGCAGGCTTCCCAGTGTTTCTTGAAGTAGCTGAAGTACACTTTGATAGAGATGTGCACCTTCCTCTGAACTCCATGACAGGAAAAAACAGCACAAGCATGAGTAGGCAGCATTTGCCACTTGGATTCAGTCAGGAGACATTAGGGAGTGGTGAGGACTGTGGCCAACAAGAGGCTACCAGCCCCTATAGAGGAGGCCATAGATTGCTGTCCTGCAGGAAGGTGGACCTAGCATTACCAGATAGTCTACTTTTTATTTTTTTAGAGCTACTGGTAATATGGGTGTTTACGTGAAGTCTAAGTTTGAAATGTTGGCAACTCTTTAAAACTGAAGAAGGAAGAAGGCGGAAGAATAACAAAGTAAACATATCTAGAAGTTTCTATCTAGCCCGTTGGCTACTAGTGCCCATTTCATGGCAGAGGTGCCCTCTGCGACCTCTCAGACGTCTGCACATAACTTCCTAGTTACATTTCAGTCGTCCAAGCCAATTGCCAAGCCCGTGGCCCTGCGGAATTTTCTCTGCTCTTCCCACTCAGCTCGGCTTGGCCCTGGCTCCGTGTGTGTGTGTGTGTCGCCCACACTCAGGACCAGGACTTCAGATGCAGTTGGGTCCCCCTCCCCCATGTTCTGGGGGCCCCCAGGCTGCCCAGGCCTCCCCTACTCAGCTGCGGCCCCTCCCACCCCACCCCCACCTCCGCTGGCAAGCAAGTCCCTGGCACCCACGGCAAGCAGTGCTCTCCCAGAAAACCATCTGCCTGAGGTGGAGGCAGTTCCTTGAGGTATGTTTCTGATTAGGAGGACACCCTGGGCCCAGGAGACGTTTCTGCTCCGTTCTGCAGTGTGAGTTCCTGGAGCCCAAAGCTGACAACCCACTATCTGCCCCAGGTCGCTTGGGTGGGACCTACAGAAGTGTACCTCCAGGGTGGGTTTTAGACTTGGAAGCGGTGACACTGGGCCGGTCACATTGGGCCCTGGGTTCCGAAGGGCCCTGCGCTTGGGCTCACACCTGCTGTCATTGCCTTGAAATTCTTAACTATTTCTGCACACGTTTATATTGGAACCCGCAAATGATGTGGCTGGTTCTGCTCCCTGAAGACCTTCCCAGCACGCCTGGGGGAGGCTGGGAATTGACGCTGGAGACAAGTGGGCCAGGGCTTGGCGCACTCTGGCCTTCTCCGGGGCACGCTGTGTCCAGCCTCTGCAGGGTGGCAGGAAGGGAGCGTTTGGGGGGGTCAGAAAAGGCAGTTGGAACTACCCCATCCAGGCCTCCGGCGACTCGATCTAAAGAGCAGAGGCATGGTGGGAACTCAGGAGTGAGGGGGTGCCGACCAGACTGGGGGTGAGGGTGGGGGAGGGGGAAGAGGCTGCTCTGAGGCCAGACGGTGTCCCCATGACCCCGGCCTCAGACTGACAGGGTGCCACCCAAGAAAACGCAAAGGAGGCTGGGGACACAAGGGGTCGGTGCAGCTCCCATTCTTCGTGTCCCCTCATTCCCAGGGGAACTTCCTCAGATCACTGGAGAAAACTACAAGATGTACTTGGCTTCAGGAACAGAACCCAGGAAAAAAAAATCATATTAAGAGACCCCATTATATTTGCATCAGCTTGAACTGAATATTTGAGCCCACCGGAATTTTGCAGTTATTTTCCTTGGCTATGTTTTTAATACAGTCACGCGTTGCTTAACGATGGAGCTATGTTCTGAGAAACGCGTTGTTAGGCGGTTTTGTTGTTGTGTGAACATCACGGAGCACACTTACACAAACCCAGATGGCGAAGCTCACCACGCACCTAGGCTGTGCAGTGCAACCTGTCCCTCCCAACCTACAACCTGTGCAGCATGTCACTGTCCTAAAGACTGTGGGCAACTGTGATACAGTGTTTTTATCTAAGACACAGAAAAGGTACAGTAAAAGAATGGTATTATAATTTTATGGGCCGTGCGTGCTCAATGGCTCATGCCTGAAATCCCAGCAATCTGAGAAGCCGAGGGAGGAGAATCACTTGAGGCCAAGAGTTCAAGACCAGCCTGGGCAACATAGCAAGACCTCATCCCTACAAAATATCAAAAGAATGAGCCAGGTATGGTGGCTTGCGCCTGTAGCTCCAGCTACTTGGGAGGCTGAGGCGGAAGGATCACCTTGCACTCCAGCCTGGGGGACAGAGTGAAACTCCAACTAAAAAAAAAAAAGAAAAAGAAACATCTTATGGGACCACCATCATATATGTGGTCTATTGTTGACTGAAACGTCGTTCTGTGGCGCGTGGCTGTGTTTGCAGGAGACATTCTGTCAAGTTCTTCCAGCCAACACGTGACTCCAACAGGTCTAGCTAACAACAGGTCTAGCTAAGCAGCAACTCTTGATTTCTAGGAGGGAGTCAATAAGGGCTATCTGTAACGCCCTTGTGCACTCCCAGCAAGACCTCCCAGGGAGTGTGGACATGCCCCTGCAGTGCCGGTCGCCCCATGTCCAGCTGTACGTGACCGTGGAAAAGTGCCTTCCTGCCTCCGTGTCTAAGTGTCCTCCCCTGCAAAAGCAAACCGAAGGCTGACTTAGCGGGTGTGAGAGGGCTTTTCTCACTCTGTCCATTGCAGTTGAGTTAGTCTTTTTCATCCTTTCTCATGGGGGTTGGGTATGTTTTTTGTGTGTGTGTTGCTGGTAGTGACCAGAAGTGTGTTAATTACCTACCACTGCATAACGCATCTCTCTAAAACATAGTGACTTAAAGACAACAGGCATTTATCATCTCACGGTTTCCGTGGATCAAAAGTTCAAATGAGGCTGGGCTGGGTGTGTCTGGCTCAGGGACCCTCCCAGGCTGCAGCCAAGGCATCAGGTGACGCTGCTGCCCACTCAAGACCCCACCCAGGGAGAAGCTCTCAAGCTCACGTATGTGGCTGTTGGCAAGATTCCATTTCCCCTGGGATACTGGCCTGAGAGCCTTAGCTCCTTGTTGGCTGTTGCATCTGCTCACGAAATGGCAGCTGGCTTCCCACAGGGGGCTCCCTGAAAGAGCGGGAGAGGGTGTGCACATGGTCCCTCTGCAACCTCATCTTGGACTTGACACCTGGCCACCTTCCGCCCATTCCATTTATGAGACGTGCACCACTCGGTGCTGCCCACATTCCAGGAGGGAGGGTAAAACAAGGTGTGGACACCAGGAGGCAGAATCACTGGGGACTTCGTGGAGACTGTCCACCCCCAGGAGGGTTGGGGACCCAGTCTCTGGAGGCAGAGAGGCCAGGACCCACACACACTTGCGTATGACCTTGGGCAAATGATTTCACCCTGGAAGCCTCAGCTTCTTTATCTGTGAAATGGAAGTGATCATGATAACGACGCGTTGGGTGGTGGCGGGAAGTTTCCACGAGTTGAGGACACGTCCAGCTCTGCCCCGTGTCTGGCATGGGGTAAACCCTCACAAACTGGGCCAGAGGCCAGAGTGCACGCTCATGGCTTCTGAGCCGGACAGGCACTTCCTGCTGTCTCCATGGAGATCTGTCACCTTCAGTCCACTTTGGGGGACTCTGAAGTGATTCTGAAGCCCTTCGGTGGGCCCTGGGCTGCCTTTGTGGCCGAGGCCACCAGCAGGGATGGTGCCGATCTCTTCGGCCCTGAGCCCTCCCAGTAGGACTCTGGGACACAGGTGCAGCCGTGAGGATTAGAGTGGGATTTTCCTCCAAACCTATTTAGACCTTTGCCCTTGAGGGGTGAGGATTTTACCCGAGGTCCATCCTGCCATCTGTCCTGGCGAGGCTGGAGACTTTTGTGGGCCTGTTGTGGGCTCACAGAGACCCTTTGATGGTCTTCCCAGGGCCTCAAATGACCTGGCAGAGATCCTCATCCCCTATGGGGGCTTCCAAAGAGCCTGCCTGGAGGCAGAAGCTTAGCCCAGTCCTCAGTAGACCAGGGCATGAAAGCGACTTCACAGAGCTCAGGTGGCCTTCACGCCCTGCCTGTTGGACTGTCTGGTCCCAAGTTAGATTCTTAACTGCCACAAAAGAATAAAGTCCTTCCTTATCTGGGGGTCACATCTGCCCTTCTCTAAGCCCCCTTTTGGAGGGTTCACATTAAGCAGGAAGGTTTCTGCAGAAAGTTAAAATGTTGTGGCTTGGCTGGGCTCGATGGCTCAGCCAGTAATCCCTCGCTTTGGAAGGCCGAGGTGAGTGAATTGCCTGAGCCCACGGGTTCAAGATCTGCCTGGGCTTGGTGAGACCTCATCTCTACAATAAATCAAAAAAATTAGCCAGGTGTGGTAGTGCACGCCTGTAGTTCCAGATACTTGGAAGGTTGAGGTGGAAGGATCGTCGGAGCCCAGGAGGTCGAGGCTGTGGTGGCCGGGAGCGTGCCATTGCACTCCAGTCTGGGTGACAGAATGAGACTCCAACTCAAAAAAAAAAAAAATGTTGCGGCTTACTCAGAATAAAAACAATAACAGCAAAAATACTACAGCATACTAATAATGGCAAACATTTACATAGCACTTATTATGTGCCAGGCCCTGTTCTAAGAACTACACATATTCATTTAATCCTCCCAACAATCCTGAGAGTAAGTGTGTCATTATCATATACTCATTTTAAAGATGAGGAAACAGACACAGAGAAGTCTAGTCACTTACCCAAAGTCACACAGTCAGTGAGTGATGGAGTCTGGCTGCAGAGTCCATGATAATAGCTATGATGCTACCTTGGCAAGAGGTGTCACTTACTGAGCACTCACATGGCCCCAGGAATTGTGCTTTCTAGCTCATTCAGCCTTCCAAGCCAACTCATCCCCATGTTCCAGATAGAAAGCTGAAGTTTCAGGAGACAAAGAGAATCATCTAAGGTGAGGTAGCCGGTAAATAAATGCAGGGCTGGGAGTCTAACTCTCAGAAGTGAGGGGATTCTCTGGGGAACTTCTTCCCACATTAGGGTTACGAAGAGTGCATGCCTGTGGGCAGGGTGGGGTCACCTGCTTTTACCCATAGAGGGGACTCAGAGGGGAACCCTCCTAGTGCTGTTGGGTGGGATCGGCCCTCTGCTTCCCCTGGTGGCCACCAGCGGAACTCCACCTTCCCCAACTGTTTCCACCTGGGTGTTTTGTTTTATTTTGTTTTTCTGCGCGGGAGTCTCGCTCTGTCGCCCAGGTTGGAGTGCAGTGGCACACTCACAGCCACCGCAGACTCGACCTGCTGGGCTCAGGCAATCCTTCTGCCCCAGCTTTTTAAGTAGTGGGAACTACAGGTGTGTGCCACTACGCCTGGCTATTTTTTTATTATTATTATAGAGACGAGGTCTTGCCAAGTTGCCCAGGTTGGTCTTGAACCTCTGGACTCAGGCAATCCTCTCACCTCCGCCTCCCAAAGTGCTGGGATTATAAGTGTGAGCCACCACGCCCAGCTGCTTTTGTTTTTTAACTCTGGGAACTACACCATGATGCTGGCCACCACAATTTTCAGACCCTGTGTCTCCACCTCCTGTGTGTGATTTCAGAGACACAGAGAAGGCTACGGGCCAGCACACCGAGGGTCGAAGAAAAGAATAACATGTTAGTGACTGTTTACTGAGCATTCCCACCTCTGCCTAGTACTCTGCTAGGGAATTTTCCCTTAAAAGTTATCATTTAATTAATCAGTGCACAGAGATATAATCATGATTGCTAAGGGTTGTTAACAATAGTAGATAAAGTTCTTTACACATATTAGCTCATTTCAATTCCCAGAACAACTACAAAAGCACTATTACCATCCTCATTTTATCATTGAGAAACCAAGGAACAGAGAGGTTAAGTAGGCTGCCCCAGGTCGTCACACAGCTAGTGTAAGACAGAGCCAGGGTTCAAATCCAGGCAGTTCTGGCTCCAGAGTTCGTCCTTTTTTTTTTTTTTCTGAGTTGGAGTCTCACTCTGTCACCCAGGCTGGAGTGCAGTGGCATGCTCACAGCCACCGCAGCCTCGACCTGCTGGACTCAGGCAATCCTTCCGCTTCACCTTCCAAGTAGCTGGAACTACAGGCGTGTGCCACCACGCCCGGCCAATTTTTTAATTTTTGTTTTTTGTAGAGACAAGGTCTCGCCATGTTGCCCAGGCTGGTCTTGAACCCATGGGCTCAGGCAATCCTTTTGTCTCCGCCTCCCAAAGTTCAAGGATTTCAGGAGTGAGCCACCGTGCCCGGCTATAGCCTGTCCCCTTAACTATGATGCCATTATCAATGGGACCGTGGTAAGCCTCTGCCACCCACTCCTTAAGGAAACAAAATGATCCCAAAGACCAGGCTAGTGAAAGGCGCCCAGATTCTTGCTGGGAGAGCGGTGCGATTCAGAGATGCTGGCCTGGCCTGTTCCTTTAAGGCTTAAAGTGCCCATCTCTGCTGGGGAGCCTTTTCTGGCAGTGGCTACACAATTGAAACAATACAGTTAAAACCCTGTGTCTCCCCTCCCACCCCGGCCTTTCCTGGACAGGTCTCTGAGCTACCTGCAAATGGTAATCTACATCCCCAAACTGAGGGAGGGCTTGTTGTTCAAAGACAAAGTTGGCTTTTCTCTCTTTGGTGGCTGAGAAAAACAAAGTACCCAGAGGCAGACATCTGCCCAGGGGCACACAGCAGACGAGGGGCCCAGGGGACTCCTTTTATAAGCCTTAGGGCAATCATGCTGAAGTGTGGGCCCCTTCAGCTGCAGCAATGCCACTGCTGGGCTTTTATGCAAAATGCAGATTCTTGGCCCCAGCCCAGGCCTCCTGAGTGAGAATCTCAGGGGCGGGGCCTAACTGTGCATTTTAACAGCCCTCCAGGCAGTGACCCTGACGCTTTTACAGCCCAGGGCCCTGCCCAGAGGAAGGACTGCTGGGTCTTCATGCCCTCCTGAGTGAGAGGACAGAGCAGCTGAGCGTGACAAGGTCGCCAGGTCGGTGGCTGTGGTGTCAGAGTTACATAATGCCCCTTCCTTCACCCTGACGTCTCGCTGCACCCAGAGTCCAAATGGAGGGGCACTCCCTTGTCGGGAAGCCACCTGTCCGGGCCCCAGGAGGCCTGTCTGCACACGCCTGCGGCTGCCCTCCCGGTAATTATGGCTTTGCCGCCTGCCCGCCCTCCCACCAGGACTCAGGCACGCCCACTCAACTTCGCCAGTTCTGAAGGCTGAGCCCTCTACTCCCCCCCCACCTATGCAGTGCCCCCACTGCCACCACACAAGTGGATCAGGGGCTTCCGTGGCTGTGGGGGGCTCCTGGATAGGTCAGGAATGAGCCTCTCTTGCCCCAGTGGCCCCAACGTGGGCCAAGTGCAGAGCAAGGTAGAGCATTCTGCGTGCCGGACATCGGAAGTCACCTTAGCCCTGGCATCTGGGTGCTCGGGGCAGAAGTCTGCAGTGGCTGCTAGTCCCACTGGGACTCATTAGAATGGGTTCTCAATTCTTCTTTTTCCTGGAATTATCCTTTAAATATCTTTGGAGCTGGCATCAGGAGGCAGATTTGTTGAACAGATCCGTGGGAAGGACTGGCATCTTCCCCCTCAAGTTCCTCATTAAAACAAACAAGCAACGATGTGTTTTGCTCCATGTGAAAGGCCTGTATTCTTTTTGTTTGTAAAGACTTCGACCTTTGAAAACAGAATGATTCTCCAGATCAGGGGCTCAGGGGGTCAGGGGTACTCAGGGGTCCTGGAGTGAAGGATAGCCCCCAGAGCGGCTGGGTGGGCTGAATCCCATCTCCTCCGAAATTGCAGGACGGGGGCGGGTCTTAAACTTGATGGATGCCCACAGTGCCAAGTGCACTGCCAGACAGACACGTGTCCTGAGGTGCTCAGTGTTAGCTCAGGGCCTCATGCAGTGGCTCACGCCCATAATCCCAGGACTTTGGGAGGTCGAGGGAGGAGGATTGCTTGAGCCTGGGAGTTTGAGACCAGACTTGAAAGCACAGCAAGATCTTGACCTCATCTCTACAAAAAATACTTTTAAAATAGCCAGCGTGGTGGCACATGCCTGTAGTCCCAGCTATTGGGGAGGCTGAGGAGAAAGGGTTGCCTGAGCCCAGGAGATCCAGGCTGCAGTGAGCTGTGATTGTGTCAAAAAAAAAAAAAAAAAATTCTGGCTCCAGCCCCCCAGTGGCCCAGGCTGACTTGCAAACTCCTTCCATTGCCCCATTTTGCCTAAGAAAAGTGTCTCCTGTCTTAATAAAGGACAATCGCTACTATTTGTCACGAGGCAGTCAGTATGGCAGGCTCCCTGTGGCACCATCTTGTTTACTGCTCTTATACCCATTTCAAAGCTGAGTAAACCAAGGGTAAAAGAGGGATGCCGAGGATGCCAGCTGGCGGCCCTTAGAGTCAAATCTGGCCTGTGAATATGCTTTCCCAAGTACTCTAGTAAAAAACATTTACAGATCTGGTTGCCAACATTTTACAATGAGGACAATTTACACCAAAAAAAAAAAAAATCAGATTTTAGCTCCCTGTTCAGTTGGTAATATCGAACCTCCATTCCATCCCCCAGGGTAACAGGGCGCCCTCCCATGGCCAACCCAGTCGGGTGTCCCTGCTGTCTCATCTCTGGCTACCTTCCCCACACATGTGGCCCGCCTGGCTGCTCCAGGCACAATCAGAGCTCGTCCCAGGTGAACCCACCTGTCTGTCCGCTGCATCCCTCCAATACCCATTCCTTGGAGACACCAATGTGGCAGATTAGAGGAGCACTGGACTGAGAGTCAGATGTGGATGTTTGCTCTGTTGACTGCGTAACCCTGGACAGACCCGTTTCCCTCCCTAGGCCTTTTCATCCATACAACACCTATACATCTATATAACTGGGGTGTCAGATAAAAAGTCTATCAGCTCCTTCAAGCAAAACCCATTGGAAAACTGTCTTAGGGATTCCAGACAGGCCGGGTGCAGGCTTGTCCCCCTGAGCCATCCTGTGGCCATGTACACCTAGCAGAGTCACTGGGACATGAGTTCCACAGGGTATGAGTTCCAAGTCTGAAGCAGCCTGCAGTCCCTAATGACCAACTGCACAGAGGACACCCAAGCAGGGAGAGAGGGCTGGTGTGGCCCTGCCCAGGTCAGCCTAAGGACAAGAATGGCTGCTGGGCACTGAACAAGCCAGCTGGGGCTCTGCACTCCCAAGAAATGCTCATTCAAGTCCCAGGGACGTAGACAGTATGAACTCAACCTCCCTTCTCTTTCTTCATTCTACAAACACTCAACAGAGGGTGACGCCCAGAGACGGGAGGCCCAAGGTCACACAGCAAATCAGTGCCAGAGCTGGATAAGAGCTCGGGCTTCTTGACTGCCATCCTGGGATGTTTCCTATGTTCCCTGTTCCTTGGGAACTCAGAACCCTTTAACTTCTTGGCATTGGACCTCGGAAGAGGGTTGGGGTGGCCCACGTGGGCAGAGACTGTCTGTCCAGTTCAGGGGCCTGGCACAGGCTCCTTCATGGTGCCTTGGTACAAACCGCCCAGCCGTGACGGTGCAGGGCGGTGTGCACTGCCCAGGCCTCCAGGGCGGAAGCTCGGTCTGGGGAAAGGTTGCAAAATTGGCAGTCTGCAGCCCACATTTGGCTCCCAGACATATTTTTTCCCACAGTGTTTTTTTTAACAATTCACATTAGTTGCCAACATTTAAGAATCGGAAGATTTTACACAAGAGTCAGGATTTCTGGCTTTTCTTGAAATCTCAGGATCTGTCAAAAGCTGGACCCGGTTAAGACTGGCAGGGCTAGGCATGCCCCTCTCTCGTTCACCGAGCCTGGCCGTCATAGCTGGTCCGGTGACCCTCTCACTGCGCTTTGGGGATTTTGAACCCTCCTCTACAGCCTTCCCGTGCTGATGCCTCCCTCATCCCACTCAGGTTCAGGCTGGGGAAACTCTAAATGGCTCTCAACCAGGGGGCAATTCCTCCCACCCCCCGCCGGGGACATTTGGCAGTGTCTGGAGACATTTGGTGGCTGTCACAACTGGAGAGGGTGGGAGTGCTACTGGCATCTAGTGGGTGGGGCCAGGGATGCCACGAACATCCCACAGTGCACAGGACAACCCCCGCGACCAAGAATTCTCTGGCGCCAAATGTCAGCAGTGCTGAGGTTGAGAAACCAAGGGCTGAATCAAGAGTCACCAAGATCCCCAGGACAGGTACGGGGTCCTGCGAGGGTGGAGTCAGAGGCCTTAGGGCCCTCTCCCTCCAATCAGGAAAGCCAGCCCTGCAGATCAAGTCCTTTTCTGTAATTGTGAAGACACTGGAGCCTCACTCCGTGGCACTCCTGGGAAAGCAGATAGGGTGACAGCCACTCATGATTAAAGGTCAGTAATGAATGTCAGCGGGGTGGAGCAACCAGTCAGGAGATCCACAAATCACAGATATCCCAGTGCCTTCCTGAGAGCCCGGGCTAATTGGCTGGAATTAGACCAGGGCCAGGCATTCATTCATTGTGCATTTATTAAGCACCAATGGCGCTGTGGTTTGAAAGACAGCTATTCGGGAGATTGAAGTGGGAGGATTGCTTGAGGCTGGGAGTTTGAGACCAGCCTGGGCAACACAGCAAGTCCCCACCTCTATGAAATAAAAAAATAGCCAGGCATGGGGACATGTATGCGGTCCCAGCTAGTTGGGAGGCTGAGGCAGGAGGATCACTTGAGCCCAGGAGTTCATGGCTGCTGTGAGCTATGATTATGCCACTGCATTCCAGCCTGGACAAAAGAGCAACACCCTGCCCCCCCACCACAAAGGAAAAAAATAACGAAAGAAAGTAGGTGAAGTGCCCAGTGTCACGCTGGCACGGGGTTAGAACTTGGAAGCTATGCGATATCTCATGGAGTCCCTGCCCAGGTTGACCCAGCAAAGTCCAACCCATGGCATCGTTCCATCACGGACACATGGGCTGAGGGGAGCGATGGGGCGAGGAAGGGTGCCCCACTCGGGTGGGAGATGGCTGAGCTGGGATCCACCTTCCCCGAGCGTTTCCTGAGCCTGCTGCCCCCACCAGCTCCTCTCGACTTTGCTCATACTCCCGCCCTGCCTGGAATGTTCTCCATGAAGTCCTTCCTTCTTTCCCTCCCAACCCCACTCAGAGGACACTTCTTTCTGGAAGCAGCTCAGGACAAGCCCTGGCAGAGTCCCCCCGCCCTTGTCTTTGGACCCAGAGCGCTTTTCAAACTCAGTTGGTCCTCTCAGGGCCTGTGGGCCATCTCAGGGCTTCTTAACCTTCACGGGGCACGCACACCTCCTGTGAGTCTTGCCAACATGCAGATTCCAGTGGCAGCTGTCTGGGGTGGGGGCTGGGTCCCTTCTTGAATAAGTGCCATGCTCTGGGTAGCAAGGTCAGAGGATACTTCCTAAGGGTCATTCTTCACCTCCAGGGCAGGAACTTTCCTGTCCATCTCAGCATTTGCAACTCCCAGCACTGGGGCAGGCACAGAAGAGGGTGTTGACCCCACAGAGTTCAGGACGGGGCATGCCATAGTGAATAATTTGACAAACGGACCTGGGGTTATTTTTTACCAATCTCCACCCCCCACCTCACCCAGTGATTAGCATTGAGGATCAAGGGTCGCCGGCTTGCTATCCAGAAAAATACAAGATCACAGGTAAGATGCTGAAAACAATGATTTTTTTTGAGTTGGAGTCTCACTCTGTCGCCCAGACTGGAGTGCACTGGCACGCTCCTGGCCACCGCAGCCTTGCCCTGCTGGGCTCCAACGATCTTTCCGCCTCAGCCTTCCAAGTAACCAGAACTACAGGCACACGCTACCACTCCTGGCTAATTTTTGATTTATTGTAGAGATGAGGTCTCAATAAGTTGCCCAGGCTGGTCTCGAACCCGCAGGCTCAGGCAATCTCCTCACTTCGGCCTCCCAAAGTGCTGAGATTACAGGCTGAGTCACTGAGCATGGCCGAAAACAATGATTTTTTTTTTTTTTTTTTTTTTTGAGTTGGACTCTCACTCTGTCGCTCAGACTGGAGTGCAATGGCCGCTCCCGGCCACCGCAGCCTTGACCTGCTGGGCTCCGGCGATCCTTCTGCCTCAGCCTTCCAAGTAGCTGGAACTACAGACATGTGCTACCACGCCCGGCTAATTTTTGATTTATTGTCGAGATGAGGTCTCGCCAAGTTGCCCAGGCAGGTCTCGAACCCACAGGCTCAGGCAATCCACTCATCTCAGCCTCCCAAAGGCATGGGATTATAGGCTGAGCCTCCGAGCCCGGCGAAAACAATGATTTTTAAGATTAAAAACCGCAGCCAGGCGTGGTGGTCGAGGCTGTAGTAGCAGTGATCCTGCCACTGCACTACAGTCTGGGCTACAGAGTGAGACTCCGACTCAAAAAAACAAAACAAAACAAAACCCCCAAAACAAAAAAATCTAACTGCATATTTTCTATTTTTATTTTTTTTTGAGTTGGAGTCTCACTTTGTCGCCCAGACTGGAGTGCAGTGGCCGCTCCCGGCCACCGCAGCCTTGACCTGCTGTGATCCTTCCGCCTCAGCCTTCCAAGTAGCTGGAATTACAGGCATGCACTACCACGCCCGGCTGATTTTTTGATTTATTGTAGAGATGAGGTCTTGCTGCCCAGGTGGGTCTCGAACCCGCGGGCTCAGGCAATCCACTCACCTCAGCCTCCCAAAGGCGCGGGATTACAGGCTGAGCCACCGAGCCCGGCTAAACTGCATATTTTCAACGGATCATTTGCGCTTTTTAAATTTTTATTTACTTATTTTTTCACATTTGCATTCCTTGTAGATCCTAGATGTTAGGCCTTTGTATTTTTACTTTTTTTTGAGTTGGAGTCTCACTCTGTCGCCCAGGCAGGAGTGCAATGGCACGCTCATGGCCACCACAGCCTTGACCTGCTGGGCTCAGGCAATCCTTCCACCTCAGCCTCGCAAGTAGCTGGAACATCACAGGCATGCGCCATCATGCCCGGCTGATTTTTTTATTTGTTGTAGAGACGAGGTCTCGCCATCTTGCTCAGGCTGGTCTTGAACCCCTGGGCTCAGGCAGTCCTCTTGCCTTCACTCCCAAATTGCTGGTATTACAGGCGTTGAGTTACTGCACCCAGCTCATGCTTTCTTTTTTTTTTTTTTTTTTTAAAGCTCAGTTTGCATGTTTTGTGGTGTTGGAAAAATAACTATGCTCCTTTTGCGCATTTTCATTGTAAGGGACAGAAAGTTAAATGACAGACTTCCCAATGAACTCTGGACTTCTACTCCACATGTGACTGTTTCCCTGAGTCATGGCAATGCGACAGTTCCCAGCAAACGCTCCCTCAGAACACGGCAATCTCCTGTCCCAACCCTGCCAACCAAGTCAGAGAAGGAAAACGAGTTTTAATGTCCACTTAAGCAACTCTAAGTGACCCTAGGAAGGTCACCCTGTTCAGAGAAGACAGTGTGAAAAAGAAAAAGACGGTCCACTGTTCACATCCAACTCCTACTGGGTTGTCAACGGCAGGCTGAATTCATGTGCTGTGCTATTTGCTATGAAATATTTGCATGAAGTATTACATTCACTCTTATTATTCATGTTTGGTTAGTGGCCCCTGGGGAGGAGGTGTCAGTGTGGCCCTGGGGGACGTTTTCCAACGCAGGCCATTGTGACTTGGTCCCACGTGCAGGTGGTACTAAGACAAACCAACGGGAGTCTTTCTATGCAAGGTACACGCTCTGCCCCACAGAGTGATACTGGTTTTGGGGCCAGTGGCACGTGAAGGGAGATGCCCTCAACCCAGACGCGTGGGAAGTAACTCAATTTGGACCTAACAGAGAGACCTAAGCCATGGCATCTCCAGTCGGGAATCCAACACGTGGCGTGCTGCCTGTCTGTGCCCGCTCCTGGAGCATGAGCTGACGTTTTTACTGACATCCAAGTGGCAGTGCAGGTGACTCTTGCTTGGGTCTGGGGAGCAAAGCTGTACTCACAACCAGAATTCAGCACTGCAGCCACCTTTCATCAGGTGTCTACCATGTGCTGGATTTCTATACGCAATTATCTCCTCTAATCCACAGCCCGCACCCTATAAAGTGAGGCCACTCTTTAACCCATTTCATGAAGAAGAAAAACTGAGGCTTGTGAGAAGAAGTAATTTCCATACTAGGCCATACAATGAGGAAGTAGTTGGGCTCGGGCTGGAGCCTGGGTCTGCTTATTCAAGACTGGGCCTAGGCCGGGCTTGGTGGCTCAGCCTGTAATCCCAGCACCTCGGGAGGCCGAGGCGCGTTGAATGCCTGAGCCCGTGAATTCCAGACCCACCTGGGGAACTTGGTGAGACCTTGTCTCTACAATAAATAAAAAAATTAGCTGGGCGTGGTAGCGCACGTCTATAGTTCTGGCTACCTGGAAAGCTGAGGCGGAAGGATTGCCGGAGCCCAGCAGGTTGAGGCTGGGGTGGCTGTGAGCGTGCCATTACACTCCAGCCTGGATGACGGAGTGAGACTCCAACTCAAAAAAAAAAAAAAAGACTGGGCTTCTGACAATTTTGTTATGCTGCTTAACTAGCCCGACTGACTAATCACCCAACTAACCGACCCGTTGCCCAGCCAACCTCCCACTGGCACACAGTCACTGGCTATCTACTGATGCCAGGTGCTGGAGGCCAGGGGAGATCAAGACAGAACCTCGCCCTAGCCGTGTGACCTTCAGCAGGTTGCTTAACATCCCAGGGCTTTATTTGCCTCATCTTTATTTTTATTTATTTATTTTGAGTTGGAGTCTCACTCTGTCGCCCAGACTGGAGTGCAGTGGCACGCTTCCGGCCACCGCAGCCTCGACCTGCTGGGCTCCGGCGATCCTTCTGCCTCAGCCTTCCAAGTAGCTGGAACTACAGGCGCGCGCTACCACGCCCGGCTAATTTTTTTGATTTATTGTGGAGATGAGGTCTCGCCAAGTTGCCCAGGTGGGTCTCGAACCTGTGGGCTCAGGCAATCCACTCACCTCAGCCTCCCAAGGTGCGGGATTACAGGCTGAGCCACCGAGCCTGGCTTGCCTCATCTTTAAAATGGAACAAGAATGCTGCCCCCTCACTGGATGAAGTGAGTAAATACATGTGAAGTACTTAGAACAGTCTTTGCCAAGATTCAGCAGCCAGTGCCTATTGCCTGTTAATGTCAGGTTGATGGGATTGTGCTTTTTAAGATTCAATTGTGTTTCTAGTGTAATGTTTTGAAATAGATTTTAAGGCAAAGTAACTGTTTACAAAGCCAATACCCAGCGGTGGTGGATAGTGTGGCAACTGGCTTTCAGCGCAGCAGGTAGATTCTTGTGTCATCCTCAAGGGTCCCTGTCTTTAGCCACAGAGAAGTGACAGGGCAGATTCCAGCCTCCCATTCCCACCTCTCTCCGTCCATCTGGCAAATGCCCTGAGGAGGGGTCCGGCCCTCTCCTCTGGTCCTCCAAGTGCCCCGGGGCAAAGCGTGCCCCCTTCCAGCCAAAGGGAGCAACACCCCACAGCAGAGAGAGATGGCCCAGACAGCAGGAGCAGACCCCTGCCCGGTGTGCCCACCTGAAGGGCTGGGACAGAAGGGAATGGGTCCTCCTGGTGTGCCCACCCTAAGGGCTAGGAGAGAAGACAATCGGTCCTTCCGGTATGCCCACCTTAAGGAAGATGCGCTCTGGTGGCTGACTGATGCTCAGCTGGCCCAGGGCCACCGCTCCTATTTGTCACTCCACAACCTCTTTCCTCGAAAGCAGTCTGGGTCCTGTGTTGGAGTCATCCACAGACATTTTGTCAGCATTTCTTGCTTTTTCTACACTTGCATCCTAAGTGGGTGATCAGAGAGGCCAGCAGAACCAAGAGGGACTGGAAGAGGAGCCAAGGGTTCTTTCTTTTTTTTGAGTTGGAGTCTCACTCTGTCGCCCAGGCTGGAGTGCAGTGGCATGCTCACAGCCACCTCAGCCTCAACCTGCCGGGCTCAGGAGATCCTTCCGCCTCAGCCTTCCAAGTAGCTGAGACTACAGGTATGCAACACCACGTCCGGCTCATTTTTTTGACTTATTGTAAAGATGAGGTCTCGCCAAGTTGCCCAGGCTGGTTTTGAACCTGTGGGCTCAGGCAGTCTTCTCACCTCGGCCTCCCAAAGTGCTGGGATTATAGGCGTGAGCCATGGCACCTGGCCACAAAGGGTTATTTCTAATTTAATGTATGCGTCTATGAGGATGAATACCTCGATTTTCTAAACCAAACTAACATAACGACAAAAAAGCAGCAGGCCATTCATGGCTCCTGGCCCCACTCACACCCCCAGGCCCGCCCACACCCTGTGTGCCATCTACACCCCACTTTCTGGGCGTCGGCCCTGGCAGCCCCCATGCCTCACACTGAACTTCCTACAAGAACTTTTGCTGCCTTCACGTGGGCGTAATGATGCCATTTTCCAAAGTGTCTGCAAAGCTGGTAAAGGCCTGCATTTTTCTGGTTCTACCTGCATACTAGTCTCCCCTTGGAAATAACATGAAAGATTTTTAAAAATCGCGGTGCTCAGAACTTCGGATTTTCTAACCCACGAGGCCTTCTGTCCGGCAAAGCACGCCTTCGTCCCTGTCTACTCCCTGCTCTCTGCATGAGCCGCCTTATAAGGCACACGTGGAGTGGGACCAGCACCCACTTCCTGGGCGTGGCACAGCTCGCCGGGTGCCTGCGTCCCCATGGCACCTGGCAGATGGGTCGCCTCTGCGTGTGCCCACACGTCTGCCTGAATTGCCTTTGCCACAGCTGGAGACCCGGGCGGCAGTCCAGGGAGAGGGGACTCACAGGCTTCTGGGAGACAGAGGCGGAAGCCTTGCCACCCCCAAATACAGGCAGTTGCAGGGGCCAGGGGCTGGGGGAGCACAGATTCCACAGGCCTTTGAAACTTGACCTCAGCCAACAGGGCTGCTGGATGAGATGTGAGCTAGGTGGGCCCACCCACTAGCAGGTCCTGTCGGTTTCACCTCCAATGGCTTCTCACCTCCCCAGGGGCTGCTACCTCAGTCTAAGCCACTGTCCTCTCTCTTCTGGACGATCGCAGCAGCCTCCCTAAGAAGCAGTGCTAAGTTGGGGATGGGACACCCGCCTTGGCATCTCTGAGGCTGCTCCCTCCTCTTGGCAGCCACAGCATCTTCATAAGCCCCATGTTGCAGCCGTGGGGGTAAGCAGACTGCAGTGAGCCTGGGGACACATGGGTCACTTCCCCAGCCACCCCAGGCCTTCCTGATGACCTTGGCCTGAGTCCCAAGGACCTGCTTTGAAAGGAGCCACGGGGCCAGAGCAGGGGAGAAAGAAAGACATTACTTGGGGGGATGGAGGCCTTCCTGCTGGCCTTCCTGCTTCCAGTTGACCCTCTTTCTATCCATCCCTCACTCAGTAGCCAGACTCACCACCAGCGCCAGTCAGATCATGTGACTCCCTGCCTAGAACCCTCTACTGGCTTCCCACTGCTCTGGGGATAAACTCTGAATGCCTGAGTGTGGCATAAACAGCATCGCCTGTACCCTACCTCCCACTACCCCCGACTCCACCTCTGCCCATTTTCGACTTCATGCATTCGTCTCCACTAGCTTGTTATCCTGTAGCTGAGCCCAGCCGCTTCCCACCTCAGGACCTTGGCACATGCTGTACCTTCTCCCTGGAGGGCTCTTTCCCTGTCCTCACTGTACCCAGACCCTTCTCACCACTGGGGCCCCTGTCAGGTGTCACCTTCTCTGAAACAGCCCCTCCCCCAGTTGTCCCCACCTGTGACCGTGTTTTCTTGTCATGGCCCTGAAGCATCCCCGAGATCGATTGTGAAATAAGTGCTTGTAGACTGTCCTTTCCCACCAGACAGTAAACTCCCTGAGGACAGGGGCCAGCTCTGTCTTGTCACCACCATATCCTGACCCTTGGGGGCAGCGCCTGACAAAGAGTAAATGCTCACTTATTTGTTGAGCGAATACATTTGTGGACAGTTTGTGCAACATACCAAGCTGGTGTGTTGGAATCCAGCTTTGGAGTCATGGCGGTCTGGGTAAGGAGGTTCTCTTCCCTGGGGCCAACCATGCCACGTCCCTCTCCTCCTGACGACCTTCTCTCCAGACAGCAGAAGAAGCTGGGTAGACTTCATCAAGGTGGTAGCTCCTCCCCCACCTTCTAGGCCCTTTCCATGGGCCAGACCAAGTGCCCAGGCTCATTACAGACATGCGGTCCTCCTGATGACCCTATGTCATAGCTACTACTCTTGTACCCATCTTACAGAAGGTGAAGTAGAGGCACTGACGGGCTTCGGCTCCTGCCTATTGACAGAACTGACTGCAAAGCCACAGCTTTCATACTCTGATCACCTGTAAAGTCCAGGATATCTCCCAGGGGAGCTCAAAGCAGGCTCTCGGGGTGGTGACAGCTCCCTAAGAAGTAGTGCTGAGTTGGGGATGGGACGCCCGCCCTGGCATCTCTGAGGCTGCTCCCTCCTCTTGGCAGCCACAGCATCTTCATAAGCCCCATGTTGCAGCCGTGGGGGTAAGCAGCCTGGGGACACATGGGTCACTTCCCCAGTCACCCCAGGCCTTCCTGATGACCTTGGCCTGAGTCCCAAGGACCTGCTTTGAAAGCAGCCACGGGGCCAGAGCAGGGAAGGAAGAAAGACATTACTTGGGGGGATGGAGGGGGTGAGCAGGAAGTGGGATTATGGACTGGCTTTTACTGGCAGAGGGGAGAGGGCGACCGGAACCTGCCATTCGAATGCCCGTGGCAGAGCTGTGGTCACCCCGGGGCAGTGAGATGAGAGAGCAGACTCACAGACTGAGGAGGAAGGGGGCTGTGGCATCAGGTGCCTTACAGGGACCTGGAGGGGAGGAGGGGAGGGGAGAGGAGGGCAGAGGGCATAAGAGAGTCGGGAAGGGAGTAGGTAGGAGAGGGAGGATTATTCGATCCAAGTTTCATGGTTTTGGCTAACATGCAGCACTTCTCTTTCCATTTTCTGGGGACACTGATGCCAACCACATGGGTAGGCAGTCAGGAGTGTGGGATGAAGCTTGGCCTGCTACAGGTGCCCAGTGGTCATGCGTTCCCTTCCTCTTTGCCTCCTACGTTTCACATCTGGAAAAAGGAGCTTCAGCCTGGGCCCTCAGATGGCTCATTTCTCTCAAATCATTGCTCACAGCCCAGGGCCAAGTCAGCTACGGGCAGCATCTACCATGCAGCCTGGGCAGAAGGCTCTGCCAATGTCAGGTCAGAGCTCGAGGGGTAAGGGTGCCCAACAAGGGGGATGTGAGGGCCCAGAGGGGACACATCACCACGCATGGCCACAAAGCCCCCCAGAGCCCTGACCCTTGGTGGACAAGTTTCCTCCCTGAGAACTTGACCTAGTGGAACATTCTGTGTTCCTGACCTTGGTACAGGGTCATTAGGTTCCCTGAGCCTTTTATTTAACACACCTGCTCAGGGGCCCGCTCTGATGACTCCTCCCATTCTTAGGTGGGAGATTGGCACCTCCAGGAGGGAATGTGACAAGCCCTGAATGACACAGTGATCATTCAGTGATCATCCAGTGCAGAGCTGGGGTTAGAAGCAGCGTCCCCTCCACCACTGGAACAAATCCAAGCACACTGTCAGTTGGAGGCTTCTGGTGCCATTTCTGGGAGCAAGAGGCAGTCCGGAAGAGGCAACCAGGATGTGGATGCATAGGCATTTCTGGGACACTTTGATGGTTACAGGGACAAGAACAAGGGTTATTCATTCAGCCACTGGGTAGGTGCCGGGGCCGTCAGTCCCTGTCCTCTTGGAGTCTTGACATGGGGACTACTCTGGACGCTGCGCTGTGTACCCAGCTTGTCACTCATCACTCTCTCCTGGTGCCCCGACTTACTGACACACCGCCTGTCCAGCCCGCGCCACCCTGCTCTGCGTGTGTTCAAGCATGCATCCCAGATGTCCCCTGGAAGCTTGAAGTCTCTTGCCCTCCTTCCAAATTCCCAAGGACCCTCTGCTCTCCTCCGCCCTGCTCTGTCTTCCTGACACCACCCAGTTTTCAGCTCCCTGCCCCCAACCCCAATCGGCTGACTGGATGTGGATGCTGGGTGCTTCCATCCGACCTGGACCTAGGACTGTATCTTGCTGTAGCAGGACAGTCACTCCGGAGAAAAGCCCCCTTTTCTCCCTTGCGAGGAACCAGCAGCAAACCTGAGGTGTGTCTGGCTTCCTGGAGCATGCCACCCTCCTGGCTTCTGCCTCTCATTCTGATCGAGTCACTCAGTGCTTGGGTTCGACGGCTCTGCTTGATTTCCCCTCTGCTAAAAGATGCCCCTGCCTCCTTCCTGTGGCACGTGCTGTGGCGTGTTGTCACTTCCAGAGAGGGCTCTCAGGGAGATGGGGAGCAAGAATGTCACCGTGGAGGGTGTGTGGGTGGAAGGATCCCTGGGGACACACGCAGTCAGCTCCTCTGGGTTGTGGACTATCGCTTTGACCCAGTTTGCCGAAGGCCCCTCCTCACCCCCAGGTGCCTTTTACTGAGCTCTGTGTTAAGTGCCCACAGACATCATCTCGCTTGGTTCTCTCTCAGTAACTCTGTGACGTGGGAGCGGTGATCACCCGGGCAGTGGATGTCCTGGTTCATACCTGCACGTCCCCACAAGGTGCAGCCGTCATGAGGTTCACAGGGTTTGCAGTGAACCTGATTAGTTTAAACAAGCAGTTCTCAGGGATCTGTGAGGTCCAGCCCTTTCCAACCACACATCTGCAGAAGGCTGGATTTTCTTCACACGCTACAACCAAACCAACAAGTTGCAACAGACTAAGGGCAGCAGGCAGCAGATCTGGAAAGCCAGACTTCTTTTTTTTAAGGGGAGGGGGGGTTAAGATCTTGTTCTGCTTCCCAGGCTGGAGTGCAGGGGTGCGATCATAGCTCACTGCAGCCTCAAAGTCCTGGGCTCAGGTGATCCCCCTCCTCAGTCTCCTGCGTGGCTGAGACCTACAGGTGCACCACCACACCTGATTTTTTATTTTAATTTTTTGGTAGACATGAGGTCTCACTCTGTTGCCCAGGTTGATCTTGAACTCCTGGCCTCAATCCTCCCCCTTGGCCTCTCAAAGTGCTAACATCACAGATAAGAGCCTCGGCACTGGGCCTGTGAAGTCAGACTTTGAAGGGATTTGCAAAAGTGTAAAATCATGCCATTCTTTTCACTAACTTTTTTTGTTTTGTGCTTTGAAAAGTATCATTATGATTCATAGAATATGTTACTTATACTAACACATATATTATTCTTGTTATTTTATTGTATTTTTGAGTTGTAGTCTCACTCTGTCTGTCGCCAAGGCGGGAGTGCAGTGGTACGCTCCCAGCCACCGCAGTCTTGATCCGCTGGGCTCAGGCGATCCTTCTACCTCAGTCTTCCAAGCAGCTGGAACTACAGGTGCGCGCTACCCGCCTGGCTAATTTTTTGATCTGTTGTAGAGATGAGGTCTCTCCAAGCTTCCCAGGCTGTTCTCGAACCCGTGGGCTCAGGCAGTCCCCTCACTTTGGCCTCCCAAAGTGCTAGGATTACAGGCTTGAGTCACCACGCCCAGCTGTATTCTTGTTATTTTATTTTTGAGTTGGAGTCTCACTGTCGCCCAGATTGGAGTGCAATGGCCACTCCGGCCACCGCAGCCTCGACCTGCTGGGCTCCGGCGATCCTTCCGCCTCAGCCTTCCGAGTAGCCGGAATTACAGGCATGCGCTACCATGCCCGGCTGATTTTTTGATTTATTGTAGAGATGAGGTCTCTTTGCCCAGGCGGGTCTCGAACCCGCGGGCTCAGGCAATCCACTCACCTCTGCCTCCCAAAGGCACGGGATTACAGGCTGAGCCACCGAGCCCGGCTTCTTATTATTTTAAATACTTTTTTTTCTAGTCCTAATTAAAGAGATGCATATTCTTGTTATTTTAAAGATGAATATTTAATCTTTTTAGTTTAAATTTCTAGATGGTAAATATCAATAACTATAACCTACATAAACAAAAGCTTATTGGGGTCCTCTCTAATGGTTAAAAGTACAAAGTGGACCTGAGTATAAAAGTCTAAGAAATGCAGGTTTAAGCCAGTCTCCATAAGCCTATAATCCTTGCCAATGATGGCCTCAGGGGTTCAGGCCTACGCCAATCAGCACGCAGCATTCACTTGGTGACAGTGATTGGCTGGGGCATGGGCATGTGACTCAACTTGGACCAATGAGTGGAGGGGTTTGCTATGAGCGACAGGGATGTCCTTCCTGAGTCTCTGTCTTACAGGATCAATTTCTTCCCTTCCTCTGACGTCACTGTGACCAGCGATGACACCCAGAACTTCAGCCTGAGGACGGAGGTGGTACCCAGAACAGGGCAGAGCCAAGAGAATCACCGAGAAAGGAGAGAGAGCCATGATTGTCAACCTGCTTCTTCAAGTGCAGGTTCATGATGCAACAAACATCTTTATATTTTTACACCAGCTGGAGTTGGTTGTTTAGCACTTACAGGTGAAAGCATCTAAATCTGTCCTCCCCTCATTTTATAGATGAGGAAACTGAGCCCCACAGAGTGTGAGTGCCAGTTAGTGGAAGGGTCAGAATGTAAACCCAGGTCTCTACATGCCAAACCTTTCTTTCTCCACCTTATTACATAGCTTCCAAGAATGTCAGGTTCTTGCCTTTCTTTGTCTAGAGTTCAGATCAGCAGGAAATGTCACCGGGTGGGACAGCAGGGAGTGAAGCACTCTCAGCTACTCAGGAGTGTCTCCCAACGTTCTTCTCTTGGCCCCAGAAAAGATGGGCTCCCTGTCCCACTGCTGGGAGTTTTGAGGCTGTCCCCAGATCTGCTTATCTGATAGGGCCCAGGTTTGCTCCCCACCGGCTGAGCCCCATCCTCCACTGACCCGTGAGATCGAATGAAGTGCGCCAGTTAGAGTTGTTGGTTGCATGCAACCAAAACAAATTCCAGCCAATTGAAGCAGAAAAGGCACATTTATTTTTTTTTTTTGAGTTGGAGTCTTACTCTGTCACCCAGACTGGAGTGCAGTGGCCGCTCCCGGCCACCGCAGCCTCGACCTGCTGGGCTCCGGCGATCCTTCCGCCTCAGCCTTCCAAGTAGCCGGAGTTACAAGCATGCGCTACCACGCCCGGCTGATTTTTTGATATATTGTAGAGATGAGGTCTCGCTGCCCAGGCGGGTCTCGAACCCGCGGGCTCAGGCAATCCACTCACCTCAGCCTCCCAAAGGCGCGGGATTACAGGCTGAGCCACCGAGCCCGGCTGAAAAGGCACATTTGTGTGGCCAGCTCACACATCCCCCAGAGGGTGAAAGAGTCACACTTGGAGTGCAGGGGTGCAATCACAGCTCAGTGCAGCCTTGAACTCTGGGCTCCAGTGATCCTCATGGGTGAAAGCAGAACCCATGTCCCAAATCAAGCCACTGAATGGGTCCCATGACCAGTCCACCCTGTTGGGTACAGACACTCTATCTGGGCTGCTACCACCACAGTCTTCGGAAACTGAATCCAAATTTGTACCTCTTGCCTCTTCTTTGGAAGCCTGGATTCCAGCTGTAACAGTGAGATAGGTGCATCTGATTGGTGGAAATTAGGTCACATGCCCATTCC
This sequence comes from Cephalopachus bancanus, assembly GCA_027257055.1. Lineage (NCBI taxonomy): Eukaryota > Metazoa > Chordata > Mammalia > Primates > Tarsiidae > Cephalopachus > Cephalopachus bancanus. The sequence goes on from JAPVLO010000272.1 coordinate 616,321, forward strand.
CTAGCTGCAAGGGAGGCTGAGTAGACAAGTAGCTGGCATCTTCAACCCGATTGAGCAACTTTTGCCTTAGAGCAATTGAGTCTTCTCCAAGCATAGAAAGGAGGTTTGCATGCTGTGCCATGTGGTCCACATGAAAGACAAATGGCTACTACTGAAGGGAGGAACTCAGCTCTCTGAGAGCCACTCAGAGGTTCCCAACCTGTGGGTCTGGTGAGTCCAGGCTCCCGAGGGCCAGGATCATGTTTTTCTGAGACAGATATGAGGCCTTCTGCAAGGACTTGGGCCGTCCGTCATGAAGCACAGTGGGTCCCCTAGGTCCATAATCAAGCACAAAGGCAAACTCCCACTCCACAGTGACTAAGAGCACATACAGGCTGGGATCCATATTGCTGGGCACAGTACCTACTCCATCACCCATGGGCTGTGCGTCTCAGGCAGCTGATGTAACCTCTCTGTGCCTCATTTTCCTTACCGTAAAATAGGAATGCCTACAGTACCCCCATAATGGGGTTGTTGTGACAGCCAGATGTTCAGATGTGTCAAGTGCCTGGCACCTGATTCAGGATCTGTGTCTTGTCATGACACAGCACAGCAAGTGTCACGTGGGAGCACCATCCACCCCGTCTGCTATCTTACCTACCCCTTCCACAGGTCCCCTCTTCTTTCTCACTGCACAGAATCACTTTCCATGGTGATGGATAAGAAGAGAAGCCATGTATCTTCTGGAAAACTTCCTTGACTAAGCCAGGTCCCAGGGGGTCTCTGGGTCCCTTCAATTCTGATAGTGGTCCCTCATTCATTCATTCACTAAATGACTTCTTCCTTCTTATCCCATTACCCCAGACTCCACCCCAGCTTCCTTCTAAGCTCCCTGCACCCTGGTCTCCTTCATCTTCTTTTTCACAGCCATCTTCTTCATTTGCCTTGCTCTCTCTTGTCCTGAGATATCTTTCCTCCAGATGATTGCCTGCCAACTTTTTCATGTCATTCGAGTCTCAGCTAAAATGTCACCTCCTCTGAGAAGCCCTCCTGAGTACTTAAGCCAAGGCAGTCCCCTCTTCTCCTCCATTTGCTTTTATTCTCCGACCTCGGGTGCCCTGAGCTGACCTAACTACACCCCTTGGGCAGATCAGTGAGGGGACCAGTGTGGCTCTCTGGTCCAGGCTAGAGGGCATGGTAGCTTGAACAAGGGAGAGGACAGAACTTTCTGGTCCTGGGGTCACAGCCTGTATCAGCATCTCCTGCGGGACTCAGCACAGCGTTCACTGTGATGAAAGGGCTGCGAAGGCTTGGGACACAGGCCTGCAGTGAACTTCAAGAGACCTCAGCCCAAGCCTTATCCTCCCGGAAGATGCAACCCTTTCTGGGTTAGACATCAGCCCATGACAAGGTCATGGCACGACCCTTCCTAGCTGTCAGCCCCACTCCCTAAGCCCTGGTGTGATCCCAGGGGAAGGCTGCTGAGGGATGGGAAGGCAGCTGAGCCCTGGGTGGGATTGGCCCGCTGGTCTGGCAGTCTTGCTAATTAGGCTGCAACAGCCCCAGACTCAGCCAAGGAAAGCACGTTGCTTATGCTAATCAGGGGCAGTCTGCATTTCCTGGCTGGCATAGTCACCCAGATCCTGGAGCATGTGCCCAGTATGCAAGGAGGGCTGGGGAGGGCCGAGGACCCAGGCTGGAAGGTGCCGAAGACAGTCCCGTGCTGCAGCTTCGATTCAGGGTGAGAAAGAGGTGGGAAGGATGAAAACGGCGAGGCAGGGAGAGGAAGAAGGGAGAAGGCACAGCCGGGAGGGTCAGCTACAGACGCCCCCTGCTCCAGAAGGCAGGGAGTGGCCAAAACTCAGCCTCAAGTGGTGCCGGGCAGAGCAGCTGTGTCCTGACCATCAAGGCCTAGACGCTGTGCTCCTGGGCCTTGTGGCTGAGTCAGCCCCAGGCAGAGGGCAGCCTCTGGGGTGGTTGAGTCACAGGGCAGGCAGAGTGAGCAACCTTTCCTTCCCTGCAGCAGAGAGAGCTACATATTCAGCCCAAGTTACAGATGCAGAACATCCTGAGATGACTTCCCCGGCACTTCTCACCTACATGGAGACTCACTCATTCATTCATTCACTCATTCATTCATTCACTCACTCACTCATGTATTCAGCCCCTGATGTGTCCCCAAGTCCAGCCCTAGGAATACGGAGGTGAGTGGTACCCCTCCTGTCTGTCTTCAGGAAGCTTGGCGTCTAGCAAGGACCGCAAACCTGTGGCAGCACAAATTACCCAAGCATGGGCTGCAGTGGGACTTCTAGCTCAGACAGGGAGGCCAAGAAGGCTCAGACAGAGGTGATGCTTGAAGTGGGTTAGGAAGAATGCATGACGTCAGTGACTGATGTCTGCACAGCAGCTCTTAAGTACCACGTGGCACTATGCGCCCTTGACGTCCCTGACACAGTCCGTTTTGCAGGTGACCCTATGCAGTGGGGACTATACAGTTTCCCCATTTTACAGATGAGGAAACTGGGGCACATCGCAATTAAGAGGTGTTGCTGGCATTGCACGGCTGGTTAGGGGCCAGTTAGGGAGCAGGAGTGAGTGAGTCAGGTGCTCAAGGAGGAGAGGGAACAGCATGTGGAAGAGCATGGAGGGAGGAGGCAGCAGGAGTGCGGCCGGGGAGGGAGTGGCAGGGGTGCTAGTGGGCAGGATGCTGACGTGGGGTTCACGTGCTGCTCATGCTGTGAGGGGCAGCACCCTGGGCTCAGGCAGGTCACAGGCGTGTGCTGGGTGACAGTCAGCTTGACACCCACAGCCACAGAGCTGTCCTGCCGATTAATGAGATTCTTCATCCACCACGTTGCATCTCCCTTTGTAGCTGGGCTGCGGCTGCCGCATCAATATTTCAGCTGTGTCTTCAGCTAAAAATGAACTTGTCGTTTGCACAACTTCGGAGACATCTCAGTACGCAAGGTTGCCTGCTCCCAAGCCGGGTGAGATTGTTACATTCAGAGGACATAGGCTTAGGAAGGGACAGATCAGGTCTGCACACCTTGACCTCTGATCCTGTTTCGCAGTCTGGTCTCAGGGTCTGAGGCCAAGGGTGCTAAAAGCTCCAGACGCAATAGGGTCAGCAAGAGACTTTCCACCTCTGTCCCTCCTCGCCCACCTGCCAGCCTGCAGGAGGGGTGGGGGCGGGGCGGTCAGTTAAGGCTAGGGCGTAGGGGAGGGGGAGATGGGAGTCTTCTTCTTCCCACCCACCCCTCAGCATTCAAGAGGGCTTTGCTTCTGCTGAGAAGTCCCCAACTTGCTCCTCTGGCCAGGTCACGGGGCTCTCCTGTGCAGCTCTGGTCATGGGGGCCATGTCTTTTTGTTTTTGTTTTTGAGTTAGCGTCTCACTCTGTCACCCAGACTGGAGTGCCGTGGCACGCTCCCGGCCACTGCAGCCTCAACCTGCTGGGCTCCGGCGATCCTTCCAAGTAGCCGGAACTACAGGCGCATGCTACCACGACCAGCTAGTTTTTGATTTATTGTAGAGACGAGGTCTCCCCAAGTTGCCTGGGCGAGTCTCGAACCTGCAGGCTCAGGCAATTCACTCGCCTTGGCCTCCCAAAGTGCTGGGATTACAGGCTGTGCCACTGAGCCCGAACCATTTCTATTGTTTTAATGATTATGTGCTTCCTGTGGCTTCTTCCGGTAGACCGTCAGCTTCACGAGGGTGGCGGCCAGGCCTGGCTTTGTTCACCATCATGCCTACACCCACAATTGAACCTGGCACATGGTAGGTGCTTGGAAATGTCTGTGGATGGATGAGTGTGAAAGAGGGCTAATCCTAGTCGCTCCTCCCTCCCTCCCTTTCTTCTGGACCCTTCTCTTGTGGGGGGGCCGGAGATGCGAGACGAGCTTTCAGAGCCTGCTGGAGACCCCCAGCCTCATGGGCTCATCTGTCCAAGTGGGCAGACATGAGCAGGACCCACTAGCCCAGGGCATGGGCTCAAACGTGCGAGGCAGTCACAGGCCATCCAAGAGTCTGCTCTGGATCAGGGCTTTCCTGCACCCTTGCAGGGCTTCCCGCTCCCCCTGTCCTCTGCAGGCCCTGCTGGAAATCCTGCAGGGTGGGTTCCCTGGGCTGTCTGGGAGGGGAGGCTCCGGGGGATGTCTGGGAGGAAATCAGCCTGTGATTATGTATAGGCCTTCAGATGATCCAGGGCAGAGAGCGAGATAGAGAGAACCAGAGAGAGAGAGAGAGAGAGAGAGAGAGAGAGAGAGAGAGAGAGAGAACCAGAGGGGTGGTGGGGGAAGAGAGAGAGAGAGAAAGGAGAGAAAGGAGAGAGAGAGAGAGAGAGAGAGAGAGAGAGAGAGAGAGAGAGAGAGAGAGAGAGAAAGGAAAGGGAGAGAGAACCAGAGAGAGAGATAGAGACAGAGAGAGAGCGCCAGAGAGGGAGAGACCAAGAGACACTGTGAGACTGAGAGAGAGATAGAGCCAGGGAGCCAGAGAGAGAGAGAAAGAGTTAGAGAGAGAGAGAGAGAGAGAGAGAGAGAGAGAGAGAGTCTAAGAGAGAGAGTGGGGGGGGGAGAGGGAGAGAGAGAGAGGGAGCCAGAGAGAAAGGGTGGGGGGACAGAGAGAAGGAGAAGAGAAAGAGCCAGAGAGAAGGGAGGAGAGAGAAGACAGAAGAGAGAGAGAGAGAGAGAGAGAGAGAGAGAGAGAGAGAGAGAGAGACAGAGAACACGCCAGAGAGAGAAGGAGATAGGTTTCCGAAGGACAAAGGCCTCTCTTCCCATAACAAGGGCACAGGGAGGGCATCCTGGAACCTGGGTCATCAGAGATGGCCGGAGGCAAGCCCTAGGGCAGGGACTGAACTCAATTCTGCCAGGAGTGCTTTCTTCCTGGAGATCCGTGCTCGGGCAGGTGCTGGCTGGGCTCCCTGGAGACCTGGAGGCTCCATTTAGGCGGGGAGTGAAAGCACAGATGACAGCAGGGCCACCACCCTGTCTGGGTTCTGCCTGCTGCCTCGAGGGGGCACTTATTCTGGGGGTCTGCACAGCACCAGGGGCCAAAGGCAAGAGTGGGGAGGCGGGAATGTTAAACTCTCCCGACACCTCCCAGGAGCTTCCAGGTCAGACCAACAGGCAGGGCGACCAAGAACAGCAGACACCGTGAAACCTCACCTAGTCAGACTCCAGCCAGCGCAGGGTACAGGGCGCTTCTCACCGCCCTATCCAGCCCCAACCGTGGAAAGAATGCCAGAGATGGACTCCTCATTTTGAAAGAAATATCTGCTCATTGCATAAAGTTCAAACAAGAAGTAAAAAAAAAAGTTTATATTACCTCTAAAATCCCACTACCCTTGCTAACATGTTTTTGGCACGTTCCCTGCTAGAGAAACATAACAATATAGAATTTTCTAGAAATTGAACAGTAGTACCCAGGCTATCTTGCTATTTTACCAAAAAATTCAACAGTGTTCTATGGTTATTTTCCCACAAAAATACGTACAATTTTAAATTGGAGGTTTTAATTTTTTTAAATTTTTATTTATTTATTTATTTTTTGAGTTGGAGTCTCACTCTGCCACCCAGACTGGAGTGCAGTGGCCGCTCCCGGCCACCGCAGCCTCGACCTGCTGGGCTCCAGCGATCCTTCCGCCTCAGCCTTCCAGGTAGCTGGAACTGCAGGCGCACGCTACCATACCTGGCTCATTTTGATTTATTGTAGAGATGAGGTCTCGCCAAGATGAGGTTGGAGACCCGCGGGCTCAGGCAATCCACTCACCTCAGCCTCCCAAAGTGCTGGGATTACAGGCTGAGCCACCAAGCCTGGCAAATTGGTGGTTTTTAACCCAGCACTTACTAGAGAGGGGCTTGGAAGCCTGTTAAATACATATTCCTGGGCCCTACCTTGAGACTCATCAGTGAATCCACTGTGGGTCTGAAAGTCTATATACTGAGAAAGCTCCCAAGATGGCTTTGATTCTCGCTCCTCATTCAGAATCCTGATCTACAGCATGCCCTTCTCTGTAATTTGTTTTTTGGAGAGATGAGGTCTCACTATGTTGCCCAGGCTGGCCTCAAACTCCTGGGCTTAAGCAATCCTCCCACCTCAGCCTCCCAAAGTGCTGGGATTACAGGCATGAGCCACCACACCTGGCCCTTCTGCCCCCTTTTAACGCAAGTCTCCTACCGGTTTGTATCTCAGAAGGAAAAACTTGGTAGCTAACTGTTCCTGTGTGAAGCTGTCAGAGTACCCTCCTGCTACCAAGACCACCGTGCCTCTCTGTCTTTTAGAAGACAGGCAGAGGGGGAAGAGATTTAAATTTGGTATCAGGAATTTTAAAAACTTCAGTTTTTAGGTGATGTCATGGGTTGGGCAGGTTTGGTCTCTGTGTCCTATACTGTCAGCAGTAGGACAATGTCCCACCAGTAGGGACTGGTGCCTAGAAGATGATTCTAGGTCTGCGTGCTGTCCCCAGGCAATGGAGAGATTTAATGACATTTCCAAGACGGACTTCTCCATCAGGAAAATGGGCTTTGCACACGACTGAAAGATTTTTCCCAGGGGCCATACGGAAAGGGCTCTGTGCTCAATCTTCCGTTAAAGAGACACGGCAATTGCCCAGATCAGCCAGTTTCCAGAGCATTCCAGCTGACCAGGCTTGACTCGCTTACCCAAAACACAAACTTGCAGAGCAGGAAAAGGAAAGGCGATGGTTAAGCAGTTCTGAGCAGCCCCTTGGGGCTCCTGGCGAGCTTCCAGAAGCATCTCAAGCTGCAAGCTGACCCTGGCTTGGGCTTCTACCTAACTTCCCTGGTGATTGCAATTAGACCACATAAAAAGCCCATGGGGTAACTCTCCGAGAGGCTGGGGCTGGGCTGGGCTTACGAGGCACTTCTTTCCCTTGATGTTACTACCCATGATAGTCTGATAGTTGCTATGTTTTGTCACGTAAGACAGACTTTTTTTCTGCAAAGGGTCAGGCAGTAAATATCATAGATGCTCTGTCCCCACTGCTCATAAGCACATGGGTGTGGGCATGGCTGTGAGCCACTAAAACCGTATTTTAAAACACTGCAGTTTGAATTTTGTATAAATTCCATGTTGCAAAGTATTCTGATTTTTTTCAACCATTTAAAAATGGACAAGAAGGCTGGACTTGGTGGCTCAGCCTGTAATCCCAGCACTTTGGGAGGCCGAGGCGAGTGGATTGCCTGAGCCCGCGGGTTCGAGACACACCTGGGCAACTTGGCAAGAACCCTCGTCTCTGCAATAAATCAAAAATTAGCCAGGTGTGGTAGCGCACGCCTGTAGTTCCAGCTACTTGGAAGGCTGAAGTGGAGGATCGCCAGAGCCCAGCAGGTGGAGGCTTCGGTGGCCAGGAGTTTGCCACTGCACTCCAGTCCTGTCACCATGCCCTGTTCAATAATACATTTCTAAGATTCATCCCTAATGTATGAACCCATTTCACTGTTTTTTACTATTCCATTAGGTGAATATATTGCAATATATTCATAGTTCCTAAATGTCTTTGTTCACTTCTTCATTTGTCTTTGCAATCATAATCTATAAGCCTATTGTGGTAGACTATTACTTCTCAGAAGTATTTGCTGCTCCTTCCTGGGGGAGACTAATGCTTTCCTCCCACTGGTGGCAGTGTGCCCTTGTGACTTTCTCTGGTCCAGGAAGAGAACGGAATTGGTGTGTGTTGCCTTTGAGCAGACGCCTTTAGAGCCAGCACATGCTTTGCCTAGTTCTCTTTTCCTTGGCAATGTTCTAGATAGAGGCTGCTGTACCAGCCAGGGTCCTTGGGGGAGGATGACACAGAGCAGAGCCACCATTGTGCTATACTGGATTCCTACTACATACTGTAGGTGTGTATGCACTACAGGCTTACTGTATGGAGGACGAGGGACTGATACATCCTTGCTGTTAAAAGCTACTGGGAGTTAGGTGTTATTTGTTACTGCAGCGTGACTGATCTTATCCTAACTGCTACATCACACTCTTTCCGTCACAACACAAAGATTCCCAGTGTAGGAATCAGAGGGGGTGGCTGTTCCCCTATGAATCCATCAGTTATGTATAAGGCCATATTTGATATGTGAAATCAGGCTAAAATGACCCCCTTCCAGGTGTGTGCATTGAGAGGGATTCAGTCTTTTGGGGGGACTGACTGGTACCTCCTGACTTCAGGGCTCCCTCACCTCCTTTTCCCAGAGGCATTTGGAGTTATTCCAGTGCACAGAGGGCCCAAGAGGGGGCGGGAACACCCAGTCTTGGGCCAGCTGACACACTGGAAGGAAACGTGCGAGCAGGCGAGGGAGGATGTGCTTAGGCCGAGAGGCTGACCAGGGCGAGGAGAAGCAGATCTGGGCAGAGAGGCCTTGTATCTGGGAGCCTCTGAGGCTTAGGCAAGGCGGCCTCACTGTGGCCTTCACAACGGTGCTTCCCTGGGCTGGAAGAGGACAGGAATGTCCCCGATCGCTTAGCTTCCCATTCTCATTAAAGCAGCAGCAATGAGGAAGGACAAATGGCCTTGTCTGTACTTCCTTGTTCTCAATTACTATCTCTAGAGGCTGCAAGGGCGAGCCGCATTTGGGACCATTCTCATTCCCTTTTTCTTCCTTTTTCTTTTTTATTTATTCCCGGTGCCTGCAAGGTTCCCTTAACGATCCCCATCCGCGCAGCAAACAGCCTCATCCACACACATCCACACGCCACCACGAAACCCTAACGAGAGGGAAGCATGAGAAATTAATCCATCCTCATGATAAAGATCATTACGGAGACAGAGAAGGAAGGAAGGGAAACAACACATTTCATTCTAATTAGGCCCGAAAGCTCATTACTGAGAGCAGGGAAGGAAAGCGATCAAGTGACTGCAGTCTGAAAAATGCCTCTTCCGGACTCCCTAGGAGCACAGGACAGCACAGGAGATGTCACCAGGGGATGGGAGATTCCCAAACTGGGGTGCCTTGTGGGACTCTCAGGGATGGGAAGTTGCAGGGAGGGTTGTGAGTTTCCTCCCAGAATCTAAAAAAGTGCTTAATTGAAATCATGATTTTACTTCTGATGACCCTGCACAGTCAGACAAACTAGAAATGTTAAGTTTCTTTGGGGCTGTAATTCCTTCAGCTAGGTGGTGATTCTAGGTCGCTTATGCGGATCAGAGGTCTAATGGGTTGTCAATTAGATCATGAGAATTTCTGGGCTGGGTGGTGGCTCATGTCTGTAATCCTAACACTTTGGGAGGTTGAGATGGGAGGAGTGCTTGAGCCCAGGAACTCAAGACCAGCCTGGGCAACATAGAGAGAGTTTGTCTTTACAAAAAGAAAAAAAAAAAAGCATCCACAAAAAAGAATGAAATCAGCCAAGTGCGGTGGCTCAAGCCTGTAATCCCAGTACTTTGGGAGGCGGAGGTGGGAGGACTGCCTGAGCCCAGGGGTTTGAGACCAGCCTGGGCAACTTGGTGAGACCTTATCTCTACAATATATCAAAAGATAAGCCAAGCGTGGTGGCATGCATCTGTAGCTCCAGCTACTTGGAAGGCTGAGGTGGAAGGATCGCCTGAGCCCAGCTAGCCGATGCTGGGGTGGCTGTGTGCAGGTCACTGCACTCCAGCCTGGGGACACAGTGACTTTGACTCAAAAAAAAAAAAAAAAAAATGAAATCATGTCCATTGCAGCAACATGGATATTGCTGGAGACCATCATCCTAAGTGAACTGACCCAGAAACGGAAAACTGAACACCGCATGTTCTCACTCCTATGTGGGAGCGAAATGGCCATAGAGATGGAAATAATAGACACTGGGGACACCAATAAAGGGGGGGCAGGTTAGGGTTCAGAGCTACCTACAGGGCACATGCTGTTTGGGGAATGGGCCACCTGAGACCTAATTCTCACCAGTACACAGTATGTCCATGTAGCAAACGCACATGTATATCCCCTGAATCTGAAAACAAAAAAATTAGCCAGGCGTGCTAGCGTGTGCCTGTGGTCTCAGCTATTCAGGAAGCCGAGGCAGAAGGACTGCCTGAGCCCAGGAGCTCCACGGCTGTGGAGAGCTGTGATTGTGCCACTGAACTCGGTGTCTGGGCGACAGGGTGAGATTCTGACTCAAAAAAAAAAAAAAAAAAAAGACTTTCTGGGACTGCAGTGGTAGCTCACGACATATCTGGGAGCATGGAAATGGCATTTCCACTGAACGGAGGCTTGGATTCTTCAGGGGAATGTCAATGCCACTGCACAGGTAGCCACGCCTTTGCTTCATTGCACGGGGCAAAAAAGAATACGTTATCGTGTAATTGGTCTAGGAAAAAAATCTTTTGAAACATGAAGTTTATGGGGTAAAATAATAGAAGAGGTCTTGGCAGTTAAGGAGAAAGGAGGAAATGGGACAGAGAGGTGGGAAAGGGAATTAACATTTATGGATCACCTAGTAATAATACCAAGCCCTAGGCTAAGTGCAGTCAATCAGTCAATAATCTCATTCAATCCTCATAACCACTCTTGGCTGGGTGATAGTGGTGGTTCACTTATTCATTCACTTAACAGGTATTTCTTCTTCTTATCTATTATTATTATTGAGTCATAGTCTCACTCTGTTGCCCAGGCTGGAGTGCAGTGATACGCTCACAGCTACGCACCCTTGGCCTGCTGGGCTTAGATGATCCTTCTGCCTCAGTCTTCCAAGTAGCTGGGATTACAAGCATGCAGCTCCACGCCCAGCTTATTTTTAAAATTTTATTGTAGAGATGAGGTCTCAAAATGTTGCCCAGGCTGGTCTCAAACTCCTGGGCTCAAGCAATCCTCTCACCTCGGCCTCCCAAAGTGCTAGGATTATAGGCATGAGCCACTGCACCTGGCCTTCATTTAACAAGTATTTCTGAGAACCCCCTGGGAACCAGGAACTGTTCTAAGTATTGGAAATATAGCAATGAATAAAACAAAAGCCTTGTCCACACTGAGCTCACCATGATGAAATAAACACACTTGCACACATGCCTACACATGTGTGTTTAAGTATGCATACACCCATACCTACTTAAACATACATGCATTCAAGCATATGCATGTTCATGTGTGTGCATATTTACATACAAATATATATATATATGAGTATTTTTTTTCCAGTGGTTTCCTGCCGGGGGCAGCTTTGTCCCCCAGAGGACATTTGGCAATGTCTGGAGACTTTATTGATTGTCCCATTTGGTGGGAGAGGTGCTCCTGGCATCTGGTGGGTGGAGACAGGGATACAATGTACAACGCACAGGACAGCTCCCACAGCAGAGAACTGTCTGGCCCCAAATGTCGAGGGTCTGGAGTGAGAACCCCATCGTCATTTATCCACATGTCCATATATCAATTTCTTTCTTTTTCTTTTCTTGCTTTCTCTTTTTTTTGAGTCAGGGCCTCACTCTGTCACCCAGGCTGAAGTGCAGTGGCATGATCGTGGTTCACCACAGCCTCTACCTCCCAGGCTCTGGTGATCTTTTCACCTCAGCCTTCCAAGTAGCTGGGACTACAGATACATGCCTCCACACCTGGCTAATTTTCTAATTTTTTTTTTGTAGAGACGAGGTCTTGCTATGCTGCCCAGGCTGGTCTCAAACTCCTAGGCTCCAGTGATCCTCCTGCATTGGCCTCCTAAAATGCTGGGATTACAGGTACCATGCCCGGCCCATATATCTACTTCAGACAGCGATGCGTGTCGTGGAGAATGGCAGAGGAAGGCCGGGCTTTGCGAGTGGGTCCTGGAGCACCCACTAGGGTGGAATGCTGAGCCTCGGGGCTCGAGCAGTGAGGAAAGAGACACCAAGTCCCTACAACATGATGGTGCAGTGGACAGGCACGAAGCAAATAAGCCAGGGCATAGACAAATGGTTCCCGTGTAATTGATTCCACGAAGGGCTCAGGGACAGAGTCTATGGGGGACCTGGCCTAGATCGGAGGAATCAGAGAATATTTCCCTGGGGAGGCGGGGCACTTGAGGGGGACCCCAAATGATGAGAGGTGTGGACCAGGGGGAAAGGAGGAGGGAAGACGTTCTCACAGGCTCAGCATGTACAAAGGTCCGCAGGCAGAAGGAGCGGAGCAGCTGGAGATCTGGACCACAGGATGGCGTGGGCCGCCCTTCCCCAGGCTGGCCTCCCGGGTTCACGCAAGCAAGAAAGCAGCGATTATATCCCCATTTCCAGGCTAATGAGGGAGAACTTGGAGGTAATGTCATTTTTGTTGATTCTTGATTTCTTGTTAAAGTGTTTTTTGAGAAGTCTCCGCTAATGACTGGATACCGATGGATCAGCGCTCCCTCCCAGACGTTTACCTGGGGACAATCTTGTCCTCCTTTCCTGGCCGACTCCCCCCGTGAGCACAGCTTCGTGTTGCGTGTTAAATGAGGCTTGGTCTCTGTTGGTGGGAAGGTCCACTCCGTCCCGCCCTGCTGGCGGCTCCTTCTCCCACCACCGCTCCCCGCTGAGAAGCATATTTCTCCTCTGATGGCTCCCAGATAACAGCACTTCCTGCCCAGTTATGAAACACTGTTTAGGGCATAGCAGGAGGATGGGCCTGTTTTTGGCTACTCACAGCGTGGTCTTCAGATCAACAGCCTGAGTCTCAACTGGAACTTTCTAGAAATGTGGAATTCTAGGTCCTACCACAAAGTTACAGAATCAGAATTTGCATTTTAACAAGATCCTCAGGTGACTGTCAGTACATAGAATTCGAGAAGCTCTGCTCTAAATGACCCTCAAAACTGCACCCAGCCCTGGGCATCTATGACTCCAGTGATAAACGTCCTCAACTTAGAGAACTTGACAGTACATATATTTAAACCAAAGCCATGTAGCCTGTCTTGATACACGCATAGTCTTTTTTATTTTTGTTTTTGGTGTTGGAGTCTCACTCTTATTGCCCACATTGAAGTGCAGTGGTGTGCTCACGGCCACCCCAGCGTGGACCTGCTGGGCTCAGGTGATCCTTCCGCCTCAGCCTTCCAAGTAGCCAGAATGACAGGTGCACGTTACCACGCCTGGTTAATTTTTTGATTTACTGTAGAGATGAGGTCTCGCCAAGTTGCCTAGGCTGTTCTTGAATTCGTGGGCTTGGGCAATCCCCTCACTTCGGCTTCCCAAAGTGCTGAGATTATAGACTTGAGTCATCGTGCCCGGCCCACACATAGTCTTAAATGCTTGTTCTTTTCTTTTTGTTTCTTTTTTTTTGTTAGAGTTTCACTCAGTCAGCTCGGTTGGAGTGCTGCGGCACGCTCATGGCCACCACAGCCTCGACCTGCTGGGTTCAGGTGATCCTTCCACCTCAGCCTTCCAAGTAGCTGGATCCGCAGGCACATATCATCGCACCCAGCTGATTTTTTAATTTATTGTAGAGACGAGGTCTTGCCAAGTTGCCCAGGCTGATCTCGAACCCCTGGGCTCAGGCGATCCTCTTGCCTCAGCCTCCCAAAGTGTTGAGATACAGGCTTGAGCCACCATGCCCAGCCTTTTTGTTTAATTCAGTGGTGTAGAAATGATGATGCTTCTGGTATTGATTTTTTTTTTTATTTTTTAATTTTTTGAGCCAGGGTCTCACTCTGTTGTCCAGGCTGGAATGCAGTGGTGTGATCACGGCTCATCGAAGCCTCAATCTCCTGGGCTGAAGCGATTCCCCTGCCTTAGCTTCCTGAGTTGCTGGGACTGCAGGTGCACATCATCACGCCAGCTAATTTATTTTTATTTTTTGTGGAGATGGTGTCTTCCTATGTTGCCCAGGCTGGTCTAGAACTCCTGGCCTCAAGCAATCTTCCCACCTCAGCCTCCTGAAGTGTGAGCCACCGCGTCCCACCTGGTGTTGATGTTCTTTGAGCTTCCTTATTTGTAGGCTGTGAGATCCTGGGCGAGTGATGTCTCCTTCAGCCTGAGTGAAATGGAAAGTATCGTCTTCCTCACCAGTTTTCCACGGGCTTTCGAGAAGGCACGGATAGACGGAAAGTGCTGTGTCCTCCATTCCTTCTTGCCTGCTTCCCTCCTCTGAGGGACTGAGAGGATCCCAAGCAGCAAGGTCAGGGGGATGTTTAACTAATGGTTTAAAGAAGACCAGTGAGTCCCAGGTAGGCTGTATTCAGAGACGTGGATGTTAACTTCAGAGTGTAGTCAGAGTTAGAGCAGGCACCGTGATCATCTCTGCTGGGACATACTTTCCTGATTCTTGCCTGGAGGGTCTCATCTGTGCATGTGAGGGACTGGCCCTGCGGGTGGCGGGAGGGGTAGTATGTTCCTGAATCTCCTGAAATCGTATCCAACACTGTGTGCTCGTACAGTCTTCTAAGAAGTCGTGCTTGATTCCAGTGTTGAGAGGCAGTGAGGGAGGGGTCGTCATCATTGTTTGTTGAGGTCTGATAATTAAGTTCATGAACTTGCCACCGTGCCCTTACATTGGCAGCACTGCGTTGGAACACCCTCCCTACTCACCTGACCTGGCCCCCAGTGACTTTTTTCTTTACCCAAAGATAAAGGAATGATTGAAAGGAAGACATTTGATAACATTCAGGACATCACGGGTAATACAACAACAGCTCGGATGGCCATTCCAGAAAAAGAGTCCCAAAATTGCTTTGATGGGTGGACTAAGCACTGGCATCGGTGCTTAGCTTCCCAAGGAGAGTACTTCGAAGGGGAGTGTAGTGATGATGTTTAGCAGTGAGTTACGGAGCACTTTTTCTTGGATGGGTGTGTAAACTTAATTGTTGGACCTCGCATGTTTGCAACCATTCCATGTAGCCCTCTGAGTGCAGGGAGAAGGAGGGAGGCTCCGAGGAGGGCACTTGAAAGGTTCCTTGTCATCACCCTGACCCCGCAGAGGTGGCGCCTCCTTTGCACGACTCTTTCACTCTGCTATCTGAAGCTCCGGACAGGTGGGAATATTCAGCAGATAGCAGTGGTCCTCCTTTACCAAAACCAACTGTGTGCCTGAATTGCCATGCATCATTTTACATCCCACCATTCCCCAAAGGGACCCATCCCCTCACTGTAGACAAGGAGGGACCCGTCCCCTCACTACAGACAAGGAGACCAGGGCCAAGGGAAATTAAGCAACTTGCCCAGATGAGACACTAATACACAGAAGAGGGGTTTGCGTGCACATTCCAGACTGTGCCCTGAGATCGGCGTGTGCCAAGCCACACTTCAGAGATTCCAAATGAGCTTTTTTTTTTTTTTTTTTTCCCTAGAAGAATGTGAAGTTCTGGTAGATTAGGCTCTAGACAGGACTATGAACTTCAGGTTCAACAGGTATCTCTAGCATGCCTGCTCCAGGGACAGCTCAAAGTAGACCTGAGAGACACACAGAAGAGTAGAGAACAGGATTGTCCTTGTTTCATGAGTCTAGAAGGGACGAGGAAGCTGCCACCATCACCAGCAGCAGCTGCATTTGCAAGTCCAGATCTCATTCGAACAACCATACGTGGAAAATGCTATTATCATCCCCAGTATCATGATGCAGAAATGAGTTCAGAGGGAGCGTGCAAGGGGTGAAATGACTCATGGGAGGTCTTCTGGTTGGGATATGATTGAGTAGGAGCCTGATTCCCAGAGCTCTGGCTCCAGAGCCTGTCCCTGAACCCACCATGCTCAGAAAGAATCACAGACCACGAGGCTGTAAGCTCCTAGGGGTAGGCACCAGCTCTGCCGGGTTCACTGCCGTATCCCCAAGACTTGGGACAGTGCCTAGCACCTAATTGGCAATCCCTAAACACCTGTGGATGAAGAAATAAATGAATAAGTGGAAGACCCAGGCAAGGGGGCAGACAGGTCCTCATATTGGTGGCAGAAGGCTGGTTTCCTGTCCTCTAGTTTTTCTTGTGCCTTAAAGACCACAAGTAATATTCGTGGCCTTGAAACAAGGTGCTTCCCCACACAGGTGGCATTTCGCATGCCAATGGCATTTGCTACCACCTGTTTCTGCATCTACCAGTTTTTTGTGCTTGTTTGTTCGTTTTTAGTCAGAGTCTCCGTCTGTCACCCAGGCTGGAGTGAGGTAGCATGCTCGTGGCTACTGCAGCCTCAACCTGCTGGGTTCAGGTGATCCTTCTGCCTCAGCCTCCCAAGTAGCTGGGACTTTAGGTGTACATCATCACACCCAGCTAATTTTTTATTTGTTGTAGAGACGAGGTCTCGCCAGGTTGCCCTGGCTGGCCTCAAACCCCTGGCAACCCTCTTGTCTCTGCCTCCCAAAGTGCTGGGATTACAGACATGAGCCACCATGCCCGGACTTCACCTACCAGTTTTGACAAGGGCTGGGAAGTGGTTTGCTGGGATGTTATCTGCCCTGTCACTCTGCCGGCTTTTCCGGTCCAACTGGGAACACCTCGCTTATCATGGGAGAATTTACTTACTCTCAGGAATGTTAGCCTGACTGATCACAACCTGTGGAAGACTGGTCATGAGAAACCCTAGAACACAGCGTTGCTGCCTGATGGAAATGAGCAATTAGGCTCTAGCCAGGTGCTACAGGAGCGTGTCGTTACCACATACTCCAAGGATGAATTCCGTGTCTACAGCACTCCACAGAGGTCCCAGGAGCACAAGGCGTGCTGCGCTGCCACTCTTTTTGTATGTCATGTCTCCCCACGCTAACTGGGAGCTGCTCAAGAACAAGGATTTGCCTTACTGTTGTCTCAAACCCAAGCACTAGCCTAGAGTCCGGAATAAATTATATCCCAGACCCTTGAGTCTGGGTGTGCATGTGACCGCTCTGACCAGCAGAGGGCAGCAGAAGTGGTACCACTTGACTTCCAAAGCTAGGTCATAAAAGGCCTGCGTTTCTGGTTGGTTCCCTTGGAAAGCTCTCCCTTGGAACATGGCTTTCATACCCTAAGAAGAGCAGGCCACATGGAGAAGCCACATGCAGATGCTCCAGTCTCAGCTGAGCCAACCTTTGAGTCAACCAGCTCACGCCTTGATGAGTGGAGCCGCCGTCTTGGAAGGGGACCCCCCCAGCCCAGCAGGTCTGGCTTCCTATTTGAATTGATATTTGAATCTCCCCCATCCATTGGAGTCCTCCCAGCTGAGGCCCCAGACATCGAGGAACAGAAACAAGCTATTCCGGCTCTGATCCACAAAGTCCACAGCATGTTAAAATCATTAGTGCTTTACACTGCTAAGTTTGGGGTGGTTTGTCATGCCGCCATGGCAACTAGAGCAGCCAGTCCGCCTAGGTCCACAGCCTAGCCCTGCTCATTACTAAGGACGTTTCCTGGGGACATCCGCTGAGGCTCTGCAGACCTCAGCCTTCTCATCTACAAAATGGGTCTCCCCAAAGACTGTCTCAGAGAGTTGTTGCAAGCATGAAGCACGGCTGCTAGAGTGGTTGTCCTTGTCACCAGCTCAGAACTTTACAGGGCACCTCACTTTTCACATGTGACTCCCCTCCCTCCACTGCAACTCCCCCAAGAGTGTAACAGAACCTCATCCTAAAGCCAACAGACCATCACCTGTGGTGCAGTGGCCAGCAGTGAGCAGGTGTCTGAGAAGCCCTAGGTGCGAGTCCAGCTCCACCATTAATTACCTTGAGAGTCCTGACTTGGGGTTTAATCTCCTGGCTTGGGATTTAACCCCTTGGAGCCTTCTCTTCTTCATCCATGATAAAGAGTCAGTAATAACCGCCCCTCCCCTTCCCAGAGATGTTTGGAGGACTCATGAGATAATGTGTGAAATGCACTTAACATGGTGACGCACACTTGTGGACCACTTGATTGTGGTCACTGCCTCCATGATGAGTGACGGAACCTGACTGTGTCTCAGAAATGCCCAACCACGGGGGAGGGTCTGCATTTCCGTGTGGCCACAGGTGTCCAATGGCGTTCTAATCATTCATTCTGGAGGGCATCAGTTTCCACTGGGGGTGATTCCTTGAGTCCAGTTCTGCAGTGTGGACTTTTCAGAGTGAGGTTTTAAGCCAACCCAAGCCAATGAGTCCGCTTCCTGAATCGTGGTGCCAGTTGGAGACAGAGGCAGCTTTTGATCCTGAAATCAGGGTGAATAGCATCTGGATGCTGTTGGACCGTGATGCTGACTTTGCTCTGGATGCCTGGCAAAGTGATATTAATGTCGATAACATCTTAGAATTATTTACTCTTGTGTGTGGCCTGAGCAGTTTACAAAGCACAGGCTATGGCAATCTCATTTGATTTCTCAATCATAATACATACATATATAATCATTGATAATAAAACTAGACTATCTATTATATATCGAGGATCTGTTAGGAATATGCTAAGCACTTAACATATATTAATTCATTTAATGCTAACAACAGCCCTACTAGAAAGAGACATTCCACATTATTCCATTAGTTGTTACACAGATGCGGAAACTGAGGCTCTGGAAACCAGGTGACTAGCCCGAGGTCACCAGTCAAGTACTGACTCAGCTGGGATTTGGGTAGAGACTTTCTCAGTTCCAGAGCTTAAGTGCCCAACATGACCCTGAACTTCCAACAGGGATTCTGCCCACTCTTGGCAGATGCCCATGGGGATTTAAAGGGAGAGGAAGAAGCTTTTCATTTTCTTTTCTTTTTTATTTTTTGAGTTGGAGTCTCACTCTGTCGCCCAGACTGGAGTGCAGTGGCCACTCCCGGCCACCGCAGCCTCGACCTGCTGGGCTCCGGTGATCCTTCCGCCTCAGCCTTCCAAGTAGCCGGAATTACAGGCATGCGCTACCACGCCTGGCTGATTTTTTGATTTATTGTAGAGATGAGGTCTCGCTGCCCAGGCGGGTCTCGAACCCGCGGGCTCAGGCAATCCATTCACCTCAGCCTCCCAAAGATGCGGGATTACAGGCTGAGCCACCGAGCCCGGCGTTTTTCATTTTCTTAGCGAAGTTGAGCCACAAGGAGATTGCCTTTCAAGAAAACCAGGGAGGTCGGGCGAGGTGGTTCATGCCTATAATGCTAGCACTTTGGAAAGCGGAGGTGAGAGGATTGCCTGATACCAGGGGTTTGAGACCAGCCTGGGCAACTTGGCAAGACCTTGTCTCTACAATAAATCAAAAAATTAGCTGTGTGTGGTGGCGTGTGCTTATAGTCCCAGCTACTTATAAGGCTGAGGTGGTTGAGGCTGGTTGATCACAGCTGGTTGAGGCTGTGGTGAGTCATGATGGTGCCACTGCACTCCAGCCTGGGCAACAGAGTGAGACCCTCACAAAAAAAAAAAACAACATAAACAAGAAACAGGGCAGAGTCCCTCAGAAACATGAAGTCAGGGCTAAGAGGCTACTTGGGGAAGACAAGGCCAGCTCAGGCCCCAGCAACCAGATCAATAGCAACCACTTATAACTTCACTACTATTCAGCTGACTCTCCTATTCCCAGTGGAATGAAGGCGAGAAAGGTGTTCCCAGGAGCAACTGGGGAAACATGGCGGCCAACAGGACATTGGCGAAGGAGAAGGACCCAGCGCCAGCCAGATCAGGGGCTGTCAAAGACGAACCCACCCAGGTGTCTGAGAGACTCTCCCGGCTACCATCGAAGGCCCGGATGTTCTTTCTCCTCTTTGTCCAGACCATTTGGCGAACTTGGCTGATTTTCACCATGAACTCTGGACTTGGGGAAGACTCTGCCTTGGGGAGGCCAATGGCTATCAACCTTCTAGACTAAGTCATTCATCTGATACATGGAGAAACTGAGGCCCAGAAAAGGGGGCATCCCAGAACAAATGGTTAATCAGAGGGATTCCTCCAGTGCAGTGGTTCTCTAGTGGGTGTCTGTGTATGGGGGGGAAGGGCGGTTTGCTCCCAAGAGACACTTGGCAATGCTGGGACATTTTTGGCTGTCACAGTGGGGTGTATGTAGTGCACAGAGAGGCCAGGCATGGTGTTGATCATTCTGCAATGCACAGGACAGTCCTCATACAAAGAAGAGTGGCTTCAAATGTGAGTAGCACTGAGGCTGAGAAGTCCTAGCCTAGTCCCATGAGTCCAGTCTGTGGGGTGACAGATAGCCTTCAGATGTCCAGCAGTTGGAGTCAGAATACACCAGCAACCATCATTCAACTGTAGATGTTAGAAAGTTGAGACCGAGGGAGAGGAAGTGATTTGTCCTCAGTCACCCAGCCAATATGTCCCAGAGTTGGAATTGCAAGCCACGGCTGGAGGGTGTTGGTCTGGCTTTAAATGTGGCCATCTTGTCTTTCCACATTGTCACTTTTTGCAAGAAATCCCTCCCTCCCCCCTAACTACTGAGTCATATTTGACATCAATCTCTCCCAACATGGTGTAGGGTGTATCAAGACACCTGGGACCCAGCCCAGGGCCTGGCATATCAGAGACATGAAAGCATTTGTAAGATACTCATAATGATTGTGAATATCAGATAGCAACAACAGCTTTTACTGATTGTATATTTCTTAACAACCAAGTACTGTCCTGTCCTAAACAGATTACTGTATTAACTCATTTTGTCCCCAGGTGTCTTGATTACTATTATTACCCACATATTACAGATGAGAACACGGAAACACAGGAAGGAGAAATAAACTCACCCTAGGTGACCACATTCACGGGAAAGGAGCCAGGATTGGAACACAAGCTGTCACAGACTTTCAGAGCCTCTGCCGTGACCAAGGACTTATGGTGAACAGGTGTCCTGTGTCTGTCTCACACTCCACCTTTGAGAAAGCTTCCCTTCCTGTCTCCTGGGCTGTGCTGAGTGGAGCCAACCCCATGTGCTTCCCCTTCAACTCAGGGATTGACCCTGACTCAGGCCAATCATGAACCCTATCCCTCTGGCCATCGTGACTGAAGCAGAGATAAGCATGCAACCAAAGGTGAACCAATCAGAGTCCTTCCTGGACTTTTTCTGGAGCTCCTAGAAAACATGTTTTCTGTTACCTGGAGATCCTTAGATATAAGGACGATGTTTGATGCCATCTTTCCCAGTCACATGGAGGAAGGTGTCCTCAGTAGGAGAGAATGGGGCCAACACACAAAGGTGACAAAGGAAAGCAGAGTCACATGATGGATGATGGGCAGAAGAGTACAAGAAAGTGCTGGTGCTACTGCTTGAAAGCTCCTGGATCCAGCCATGCCTGAAATAGCCATCTGAACATTTTCAAGCCCCTGGACCCAGCCATGCCCAAAGGAGAGGGATTAAACTTTGTATTTTTAATCACCTAAACTAGTAACTATTGCATACACAGGGCTCCAAAAAAATGTATACACATTTTCAGAAAGGAAAAACTGTATTAAAATTGTTAATACTCAATAGATATCGATAACAAAAGATGAATACAAGTCACGTTTGACTTCTGCAATTACAAGAGGTACTCAAAGTGGTTACTTCCAGTGTCCCAGACACTTCTGGTTATGGCAAACTAAAAGTAATACATAGATGACATCTCTCTCTTTTTTTTTAAAGCAGGATTATTGAGAGGACAGAAAAACTCCCACAGTGGGAGGGGAACCAAAGGGGTTGCCCGATGACATCTCTTAAGATGTATATACATGGCTGGGCTTGGTGGCTCAGCCTGTAATCCCAGCATTTTGGGAGGCCGAGGCGAGTGGATTGCCTGAACCCGTGGGTTCGAGACCAGCTTGAGCAGCTTGGCAAGACCGCATCTCTACAATAAATCAAAAATTAGCTGGGTGTGGTAGCGTACGCCTGTAGTTCTGGCTACTTGGAAGGCTGAGGCGGAAGAACTGCCGGAGCTCAGCAGGTCGACAATGGGGTGGCTGTGAGCATGTGTGCCACTCACTGCACTCCAGCCTGGGCGATGAAATGAGACTCCAATTAAAAAAATAAAGTATACTTTTTTTGGCACCCCGATTTATTTATTTATGCATACATTTGACTTAAGACAGTTTGGGTCGCGTTTCTCTCACCTGAAATTCAAAGATGTCTGACTAATACAAGTCAGTTTCAACTTGCCCAAAGGCTTATTTACTTTCTTTAGTTCCTTTCAGTGTAGATGACTTTGCAGTATTCTAAGTGGTAAGACAAGGCTTTTCCAAATCTAGACATGCCTATGGTAAACAGGTCTGGAAGACAACGATAACATTTATTAGTTCTGCATGATAGGCATTAAGTGTTTTCCATAGACGGCTCATTAATCCTCACAAGTGCACTATTTTTTGGTACTACCTTCATTATCATTATCCCACTTTAGTGATGGGCAGACTGAGGTACACAGAGAGGGCAGAACACACGCTCAGTGGGCCAGGTGCAGTGGCTCACGCCTGCAATCTCAGCACTTTGAGAGGCTGAGGCAGGAGGATTGGAGTTTGAGACCAGCCTGGGCAATGGAGTGAGACCTTGCCTCTACCAAAACACAAAACAAAATAAAAAACAATGCAAGCAAACAAACAAACAAACCATGTTCAAGGTCACAGAGCTAGTAAGTGACAGAGGTTGACTTGGACCCAGGCACTCTAGCTCTGGACTACCTTTCGTGCACTTAACTACTGCACAGCACTGTGTCTGTTTCCCTGCAAAGACCTGCTCCAGAATGATGGTCCTAAACCCAGGTTCCTACCTGCAGATTCAGGATGTGTCTTCCCAAGCATCTGTTCTTGGCTCTGTTGCCGAAGGCTTGTTTAATCACCTGCCTAGAGCTCCCTTCCCCCTTGCACGGTAATGAGCCCTCAGCACTACTATCACTAATGTCATTCTGGCTGCCAGCTGCATTTGCACAGGTAATAAACACGGCCACCACAAGATCGGAAATTGGACAGGTGACAAGAGAGGCGGTGATTGTGCAGATCAGATTGGAGACAGGGAATAGATAATACTGCCGATTGCATAAAGCCATCTCCTCATCTGTTGCTTCTCGCCTCTGCAGCTAGCCTCGGAGGGGCCCTGTGAAGGTAAGATCCTGACATCTGTTAAGATCACAGTTCCACTCGGCTTGTCTGCATGTTCTCCTTCCTTCTCAAACGACTGTTTTAATTTTCTTTTTGACTGCTTTTAATCTCTGCACTCAGAGGAGTGGCTCGCTCTCACAACACCGTCACCCTATAGAGCTCGAAGTGGGGCGTGTCAACTATGAAAGTTTGTGGGGCCACATGTCTTCCTGAGTGTGGCAGCCGCATCTGGGGCTGAAACCGCCTCTCTTCCAGGAAAGCAGGACATTCTAAAGGTCACACTTCCGACCTCTTTCCTGATGTTGAGGGTCCCAGGCAGTGCCATGCTGGTAGATATTTAACCACTGACTCTAGGGGGGTGAGAAGCAGCACTGACTTGTTGTGGTTGCCAGTTTTCATGGCATGAACACTTTCATCTTCGTCAGTTTCAAGCCATCAGTGTGAAGCTCTTAACCCTCCTGAAAATGTAACCATAGGCTCCCAGAGGCCTTGGGGAGCTGACTCCACACACTCTGGGCTGGAAACCTGGTCTGCCCTCATGCTCCTAAGAATCCACGGATTTTCACTATTAGCAGGAGGGAGAGACGGCTTCACTTATTTTTTTTTTTAAAGACAAGGGCTCCAGCTACCACACTGACGCAGTCAATGATAACACCAACCAAATAAACCCTAAAAAGATAAATGACACTTTATATAAAACGTCTTACAAACTCACAAATCTGAGACCTTTCCTCACTTGGCTTTAACGTGGAGGAGAATCACCAGGGACACCAGCTTGCAGAGGCAGGTGGCTTGCAAATCTGTTCTCCCCGAAAAGAAAGGAGATTTGGCACAGCAATGGTTTGGCATATGGAAATACAAACCAAAGAAAATCCAGAATCCCAGAGCTAGTTTTTTTTCCCTCTTTCTCATTTCCTTCTCTTTCTTTACCTTCTCAACTCTTAAAAGGAGAAACATTCAACCAAGAGTATTATGGGTAATCCAAAGAAGAATAATCAAACCAGAAGATGTCAAGATTCTAATCTTATAGCCAGCATGGGTCACATCAGCATTACTGGGCTGTTTCTGAGAAGTTGGAGAATGGAGAAAGGAATTGGTTTCGACGGCTTTTGGTTCTGGCCTACAGAGCGTCGGGCAACATTTGCTTAATTGCTGTTACAGATGATGAGATGCTGCAGTCAGCTGCAGCAGTTAAGTGAGCTTGCCATTCATCCATCTACCCCTCCATTCATCCAATACATCCATCCATCAAGCCACTCACTCACCCATCTACCCACCCACCCACCTACCCAGCCATCCGTCTGTCCATTCATCCACTCACCCATCCATCCATCCACCCATGCACCCATCTACCGGTCCATCTATCTATCCATCCATCCACCCACCTGTCCACCTGTCCGTCCATCCATCCATCCATCCATTCACCTACCCACCCACCCACCCATCTACTCTCCATCCGTCCATTCATCCACCCACCCATCCATCTACCCATTCATCCATCCATCCATCCATCTACCCACCCATCCATCTACCCATCCATTCATCCATCTACCCACCCACTTACCCATCCATCCACCCACCCATCTGTCCATCTGCCCATCCATCCACTCACCCACCCATCCATCCGACCACCCATCCACTGGTCCACCAATCTGTCCATCCATCTACCCACCTGTCCATCCACCCATCCACCTACCTATCCATTTGCCCAACCATCCACTGGTCCATCTGTCTGTCCATCCGTCCACTCACCTGTCTATCTGTCCATCCATCTATCCAGTTATCCACCTACCCACCCACCCATCTACCCATCCATCCATCCATTCATCCATCCATTGATACATCTATATATATAACCAGTGACTTATGCCACCATTCCTCTGAAATAATTCAAGGTCACCAATGAACCTGTTAAATCCAGCAGTCAGTTTTCCAGCCCCCTCTGACTTATTCTCTCAGCAGCACCTAACTCTCTTCCCGGACACATGTCATCCCCTACTGGCTTCTTCCTACCTCACCAGCTCTTCTCTTCAGTAGCCTTTGTTGGACCCTCTCCTTCTGATCTCCAAATGTTGGAGGGCTCCAGAGCTCAATCCTTAGGCCTCATTTCTCTCTGAACTCACTTGCTCGATATCATGGCTTTAAATGCTAGCTCCATGCTGATGGTCAACTTTCAGGTGTCAAGGGACATGTCCAGAAATAAGCCTATTTGGGGGGTCTCAGGCCCCCTTAGATCAGTGGTTACAACAACTATAAGCATGAGCCAGACTTATTCACACAGCATCTGTCCTCATCATGGAATTTTCAATTAAGGTGTGAAGTGAATATTCCCTTATCTCACGTTATAGTTTACAGAGCAATTTCACATTCATGATCCCATTAAATACTCCATAACTGCACTGCACAGAATTAATATGACAAAGCCTTGACCTCTCCCTTGAAGTCCAAGCTCTTGGGTGATTCATAGACATCTCAAACTTAACATCCTAAGATTGAACTCCTGACTTCCTGGCCCATCCCCTCTAAACTCACTCCTCCGTTTTCTCTGTCTCAACAAATGGCAGTGTCTTCCTTCCAGTTGCTCAAGCTTACATCCCTGGAGTCACCTGGGACTTCTTCTCTCCCACTCCACATCCAAGCCAACAATGAGTTCTGCAGGTTTCACCTTCTGACCGGGTGGCAAATCCCTGCGCTTTCCCCTACTTAGCTCGCCCCCTCCCGGCCCATCACCTCTTGCCTAGATTATTACCATACCTTCCTTATTTGTCTCCTGCATCTACTCATCACCACCACCAGAATCTATTTTCAACACAAAACAAACATATGTCGGGTCCCATCCCTCCTCAAAATCCGTCATTGGCTTTCCATTTCACGGAGAGGAAACCAAAGCCTTCCCAAAGCCTGAAGGATCCTGGGTGCCCTTGGCCTTGCCTCCTCCCACATTCCTCCTCCCACACTCTGGTCTAGCCACATTAGCCTTCTGCTTTCTCTGCTCTTCCTTCAGATCTCTGTATGGCTTCCTCTCTTCCTTCAAACCTTTCTCAAACCACGCTTTACCAAAGAGTCCTTTCCCCAAGCACTCTATCTGAAATGGCAAGCCCCATCACTCTGGATCCCGTTTCCTCTTCTTCATAGCACTTACTGAACTTGATATTATTTTAGCTATTTGTTTTCTCGTTTAACATCCGACTCCCCCTTTAGAAAACAGTATTTATGAAGGCAGAGACTGTGTTTATCTTATTATTTTTTTTAGACTGGAAAAAATATTTATTTAGATAGTAGGTGAGAGAGAGAGAGAGAGAGAGAGAGAGAGAGAGAGAGAGAGAGAGAGAGAGAGAGATTGATTCACCTCCCCAAGATAGGGGAGGGGGTCAAAGCTTAGGGAAACAAAGACACATGACCAGACTGGGGCTTAATGAAATCAATGGCCTGTCTTATTATTCTATCCCTAACTATTAGAATAATGCCTAATGCATAGTAATTGGTAGAAGAAATGAATGGATGAGTCTACCCATCCATCCATTCATTCATTCATCTGTCTGTCCATCCGTCCGTCCATCCATCCATCCATCCATCCATCCATCCATTTATCCATCCATCCATCCTGTGGTCCATTCATCCATCCATCTGTATGTCCATCCATCTGTCCGTCCATTTATCTGTTCTTCCAACCATCCATCCACGTAATAATTTCTTATTGGGAGTCTGTATAGGTCTGTGGGAGGTCTACTGTATTAACTCTTTAGGTGTAAGGAAAGATATCCAGAAATGAGCCTCTTTTGAGAGACTTAGGTCTTCCTTAGATCAGTGGTTATAATAATTATGAACATGAGCCAGACTTATCCACACAGTACCAGGCCTCATCAATGGAGCTATCCAATAAGGCATGCGATGAATATTCTGCTATTGTGGTTGACAGTTTACAAAGCAATTTCACACTTAGGAGCCCTTTGAATGCCCCTTAACTGCACTGTGTGATACGGTCACTGCTAGCCACAGGTGACTCCTTAAGCTTAAATTCATTAAAATGAAATAAAATTAAAAATTTGGTTCCTTAGTCACACTAGCTATCTTTAAAGTGCTCAATATCCACATGCGGCTACTGGCTATCATATTGGACAGAAAGTTCTAGAACATACTCTTGGGCGGCACCGCCCCATAACTGCCCTATGAAGTAGTTGATTTTGTAGACAAGGAAACACATCCAGAGAAGTCCCCTAATTAGTATGAGTCAGAGGCTGGCCTTGACATCTGAACTTCTGACTCCAAGTCCATTGCTCCTTCCAAAGCAGGACAATTTAAGGGCCTGGTCCCTGAAGGCTTGTACCCTAATTCGGCTTCTGATACTGGAGTTCAGGAATATAGATGCTCACCTGCCAGTAGTGGCCTCTTGTCATGTTGCCGTGTATTCATGTTTCCTTCTGGTGACAGCATGCTCACTTTCCCTGGTCACTTCTCTCTCCACTACAGTCTGTGACCTCAGGAGAGGCTGGCCCCTCAGATTCCAGAATGATTATGTGGACATGTATGTCAGGGCTGGTTAGAGACCCATGCCTCCAGCCTTGGTGAATGAATGAAGTCAAAGAATGGCGAATACCGCACAGTATCAGGATGCATGCATGCATGCATACACACTGCTGTTAATGTAGACAACTCAAGTTCCCTGCAGGTGATATTTTTAGTTTAGACCTTGGGGGTTGGGGACAGATATCCAGAAAGCGTCCTCATACTCCCTTGCTGCAAATGCACTAATAGTCATGGCATTGCATCCTTGTAGAGACAATAATTTGTGTTTGATTTCACTGCTGCCAAACATGAGACCACAGCTGACTGTAGACTTCTCCTCAGTTTCCCATCCCTGCTTCAAGAGGAGGCCAGACTGCCAGCTCCCTGGCCTCAGGGTGGTTTGTGAGCCAAAGGAAAGCACAACTTTACCTGAAAGCATACCTCTCTCTCAGACCTTCGCTCATGGTGAGAACTGGAGAAGGGGAGGGGAAGAGGTGGTGGAACAGTCTAGAAGACAGGTGATTGAACAGTTCTCCAAGGCTAGGAAGGAGAAGTCTGCAGGATTGTCCACTGCTAGTCAATAAGGCATGCGATGAAGCTATCCAATAAGGGATGCGTGAGAACTGGAGAAGGGGAGGGGAAGAGGTGGTGGAACATTCTAGAAGACAGGTGATTGAGCAGTTCTCCAAGGCTAGGAAGGAGAAGTCTTCCAGTGCCCTGACTCTTCCAGCACTGTGAGGTGGTACAGGACTGAAGAGGAGTGGCCACACGTAGGTGCCACGTGGGGGTCTGGACCCTGGACGCTGGCGCTGTTGACTTCACCAAAGACACACCTGGGCTCAGGCAAGAGTGATGTCCGCCTCTAGGGGATCTGGTGGGCCTGGACAAAGAGCAGGTCCACTAAGACCGTGGTGGATGGACTATTCCAGGCTCCCTCCTCATTCTCCAGATCTCAGATAACCTCCTGGGTTACGGATGACGTCAGGCAGGAGTGGAAGGGACCATCCTAGGATGGGTCTTGATGTCTTACCACGTCGGTGGGGTTGGGTTGGTGAGATTTCTTGCACACTTAGCTGTGCAGTAATATTCACATTTGTAATAATGGAAACAACATGTACGCAGTGACCCCCAGTGCTGTGCAACCATCACAGCAAACACCCCAGATGGCAGCTGACCATGGACCAATCATTGTGCCAAACACAAAGCTCTCCACATACCTTATCTCATTAAGCATCATAGTCATGCACGAGGGAGTCACTGTCATGAGCCCCATTTAAGAGAGGAGGAAACTGAGGATCAGATGAGTTAAGCCAGTTGGTTAAATTCACACAGCAAGTACGGAGCAGAGCTGGGACTCACTCCCCGGTCTGTCTTCATTCCAAAGCCTCCGCTCTTCTGCCTTTGAGTCAAGGGCCTACATTTTCCCAGGGTTGAGCCCTTGGACCCCACTGTCAAGGAATCTGCCCAGCAGCCCTCTGAAGGTCAAAGTCAAGGGGCCCATGGCGGGACTCATGGCCAGGCCCAATGCTGGAGGGAGACTGGGATTTTCCGCAGAGCTGAGACCCGGAGTCTTCATCTCAGGGCGGGAACATCTGGACTTTCTATCTTCCATGTGATTCTTCTTACCTCTCCCTTGCTCTTCCCCAGATGCCTGGGGATTAATGGCAAAGTAACGCAGGGGTGGTGTCAGGTGGCCACGGGAAGGAGGGGGCGAAGCCAGGAGACCGGCACAACCCAGCAGCACAACACTGCACGGAACGAGCTTCTTGATAACACTGAATGTTTCCAGCAGGTCTCTACGCTAATTAAACCCGCGCCTCACAGTCACTGCAAAATGCAGGGAGCCTCACCTGAAAGCCCGTAATTTGCCAACACGAAGGGGAACAGGAGCGAGTACTCAAACATGACCCGCCACTGCTGCTTTGGAATATTGATGAGGAGAGGCGAGGTGGAGCCAGCCTGCACCCCCTCCAGCCCAATCCAAATCAATATTTCCTCTCCTCGGCCTGCAGAAGGGAAGACCCTTTAAATACTGATCTGGAAACAGCCCGGGGGCTGTGACATCCGCCCACCGTACTGTCAGTTCCACTGAACAGGTTAACCTCGGTGAAGATATAAACATTACAGAACTCATCAAAAGACATCAGAAAGCTGCAGTCATACATCCTCATGGCTCACAAGATGACTAGTCTCTGGCATGTGACCTGTAATTAGGGTCTCGCTGTGCCAGACACACACACACACACACACACACACACACACACACACACACACACAGTTCCGATGCAAGGAACCTGAAAGCTCCAGAGATAACCTGGAGAAGGCAAAGTGGAGATTTAAAAAACCAACTGGAAGGGTCACGACAGGCAGGCAGCAGTATTTATGGAAGGGATGGTGGATGGTGGAAGCCGGCGGCCTGGGAGGATGATGCTCAGATCCCAAGCTGCCAAGGCTCTGTGGGATGGGTGCCCCCATGGGAACATGTCCTGAGTCAAAGGGGAAATGGCTTCCTGTTCAGTATTTCACTGGTACAAGCAGCACCGCCAGGGCCCTTGAGACGGGTGGGGGGACAGAAGAACGAGGGAGAAATTGCTAGGCAGACCAGATACCCTGCCCTCTCCAACTCAGTTGTCATATCTTGGTCCCGTTTCTGTTTATTTTTAAAATTATTATTATTTTTAGAGATGGGGTTTTGCTTTGTTGCCCAGGCTGGAGTGCAGTGGAGTGATCATAGCTCACTATAACCTCCGACTCCTGGGTTCAAGGACTCCTCCTGCCTCAGCCTCCCAAGTAGCTAAGACTATAGGTGCGTACCACCATACTTGGCTATTTTAAAATTTTTTTGTAGAGACGGGTCTTGTTATGTTGCCCAGGCTAGTCTTGAACTCATGGCCTCAGGTGATCCTGCTGCCTCAGCCTCCCGAGTAGCTGGGATTACAGGTATGAACCATCGCACCCAGCTCCTTTTGGTTCCATTTCTGGAAGGACATGCAGAGACAAGGACACCAGTTGAGGTGTCCATTGGATGTCCCCAACTCAGTCTGCCCTGATGTCCTGGGTCTACATGACTCCAGTTTCCCCAGCGGAAAAGTGGCCACGGTTTGGCATTTACATCAAGAAGTGCTCACCATCAAGTGGTCAAGGTTTCAGCCTCTGGAGTCAGTATCCTGGGTTCAAATCCCAGGTCTGTCATGTGTGGTCCTGGCTGAGCTGCTTCAACTCTTGGAGGCTCAGTTTCCTCATCTATAAAATAGCTCCCATCCTGGGAGAGCATTAGGAAGGCCACACCCTGGCACCTGTAAGTGCCCAGGAACTGCAGGAACAGTTCGTTACAAACCCAACCCCTGGGTCTGAGAAGCTTCCTTCCAGTGGTCTGGGATGCAGCCCCGTCTGGCTTATGCAACGTCGCCCCTGCTTCCTCCTGTCCTCCCTCCTGTGGAATTTCGTGTCCCCTCCACCTCCCCGGCACAGTCCAGAGACTTAGTCACATCACCAGCTCAGCACAGGAAAGCTGAGGGCTCAGGACCAGGGTCAAGCCCTGGACGGGGGCCTCACGGGCTGATCTGCCTGCCGC
Organism: Cephalopachus bancanus; assembly: GCA_027257055.1. Lineage (NCBI taxonomy): Eukaryota > Metazoa > Chordata > Mammalia > Primates > Tarsiidae > Cephalopachus > Cephalopachus bancanus. The sequence goes on from JAPVLO010000272.1 coordinate 647,217, forward strand.
TCACCTCAAGCCTCCATACCCGGGGGGTGGGGTCTTCAAAGACCCCAAGGGGGCTGGCACAGAAATCACAGTCCTAGCGAGGGCGCCCGGTAGGATGCCTGCCGTCGTCGTGAACAACACAAACAACAGCACCTGACGCTGGTTGAGGGACAACTGTGTGCTGTGTCATTCCATTCCCCAGAGTCCTTGTGTGATGAGAGCTGGTTGTTTTCCCACAGAGCAGGGGACAGGTGCAAAGAAGCCAGAGCCTGCCCGGCTTGGTGCCTGGGGAGGGGGCAACATGCACTCCCCTCAGCCCCACGGTAACTCTTTTCCCTGGCGCCTCAGCTGGAGCCACGTCCTGGGAGGGTCCAGTGGTCTTGGGCTTTCTGTTTCAGTCCCCTGGTCTGTGTCGAGGGCGGCTATTGTTCCCTGTGTCCCTCTCAGGTCACTCACAGCCTCGGTGGAGGAATGTCTCCACACGCTCACAGAGCTCACAAGGCAGCAAAAAGGCAAGAGTTCGGTGGATCAGCCCTGAACCTGGCCGCTCCCCGGCACATGGGGGCCCTGGCGGGGCCTTGGCCAAGCACGGCGGCCAAGGGTCCTGGGAAAAATAAGCCTGAACTTGAGATTCAGGACAAGGGCACCGCGAGGTCGGAAGTCCACCCTAGGGCCAGGGGACTGGCTGGCCTCACTCAGCATCCTGCCGTTCCCAGCCCAAGTTGGCGCCACTGCAGTGTCAGCGTCTCAATCCCAAGAGGGATCCACAGCCCCGATGTCCCCACAGCCCTGGCCCGTGAGAACTCCCCGCCTGCAGGTTAGGAGTCCAGATGCTTGTGGAGCCAGGCCTAAGGTCCTGGAAAGGCTGGAAGGAACTTCGGGCCCTCTGGGTTTAGCCACTCTAGTGTCAAGTGGAACCTATTGTCCCATGACAAGTTCTTGTATGCCAGCTCCATGCCAGGCTCCAGGGACGGAGGGATGAGAAGGTGGGCATGGCCTAGGACAAGAGCTGTGGGACGAGGCGGGAGCTCTGGCCAGATCTCAGGGAAATCGGGATGCTTGCTTTCTGTTGCTCGCCTGCTTTTTTGTTTTGTGTTATTTTTGAGATGAGGACTTTCTGTGTGGCCCATGCTGGTCTCGAACTCCTGGGTTCCAGTGATCCTCTGGCCTCGGCCTCCCAGAGTGCTGGGATTACAGGCACGAACCACCTGCTTTCAATACAGTCGTTTATCACATCATCGTCTGTGTGCTAAGGCATCTTAAGTAGGGGCTGGCCAGGTGATGTGGGGTGGGATGGGATCAGAGTGGTGGGGGGAGGGGATGCTGGAAGAAAGTCCCAGGCAGAGGGGACAGCACATGCAAGGTCAGGGAGCTCGGAGGGAGCCCGGCAAGTGTGAGAAGCCACAATCAGTGTCCTAGGGCTGCCGTGACCAAACCACTCAGCAGGTGGCTTCGAACAACCGAAACTTATCCCCTCGCATTTCTCTGAGGCTGTAGGAAGTCAGGGTGTTGGCAGGGCCATGTGCCCTCTCAAGGGCCTAGGGGAGAGTCTTTCTGGCCTCTTCTGGTTTCTGGTGGTTGTTGGCAGTCCTTGGCTTGTGGCCCCTCTGATCTATGCCTCTGTAGCTCCCTGGCCTTCTCACAAGAACATCAGACCTTGGATTCAGGCCCGTCCCAATCCAGCATCAGAGGCCTGGTCATGACTCACCACGGCCCTAACCTCCTGGGCCCAGTTGATCTTCAATCTTCAACCTCACGAGTAGCTGGGACTATAGGTGTGCACTACCACACCTGGCTAATTTCAAACATTTTTTTTTGCAGAGACAAGTTCTCACTCTGTTGTCTAGGCTGATCGCGAACTCCTGGGCTCAAGCAATCCTTGTGCCTCGGCTTCCTAGAATTCAGGGATGAACACACGTGAGCCACTGCGCCGGCCCTAATCCAGTCATTTTAACTTGACTCATTGCATCGCAAAGATCCTATTTCCAAATAAAGCCACGTTCTGTGGTTCTGAGCGGATGTGAGTTTTGGGGGACACAATTCTGCCCAGTATAGGCTGGAGAGCAAGGGGTTGGTGGAGTCTCTGGAAGGAATGGAGATGATTCAGAGACAGGAGACCAGGCATCTCTCTGGTTTTGAGGGGTCCCAAGGCAAGAAGAAGGCGGTTCGCTGGTCCCAACCTATAGGTTCCTGCCACGGTGGAGGTTCACCATGGCAGCAGATGGCAAAGACTGGGAGGAGGGAGATCAGGAGAAGCCAGAGTGCCAAGAGCTGGTTTTAAAATACACCAAATCAGGGCGATCTGTCATCCCTGCTAAGCAGATGTGCCACCGATGCTATTAAAAGCACAAATGAACTTGGGAAGACGGGCCCTGATAAGCAGTTCTTGTGCGTGTCCCCATCAGCTCCTGCAGCCCCAGGGCAGTCTGTTTTCACACTGGGAAGGGGCCGCATCCACACTCCTCCAGAAGCGTCTGCTCCTCTCGGCTCCTCCTGATGTGGTGTTTGGTTGACCTTGAGGAGGGTGTCCGTGACCTTGGGTGAGGGCAGAAGTCGAAGGTTCCCAACGCACCCTCACCTGAATCTTTGCAATCAATGTTGACTAGCTAGCTTCCTCTCACACATGTCTGTACATTTCCGGGGGGAAAACCCCTCATTGGAGAAATAGCACTCGGGTTTGCTATTTAATCAGATAGGCAGTACGTTTTGGTGTGCTAGCACAGCACCGGTAACGCTAATAGCAGTTTCACGTGGCGAGGCCTGGGGTGAGACTTTTTCATGCTCATCTGTCTCTCACAATATCACAACCACATGGCGGCTTGGGCGTTAAAAGTATCCCCCATGCCCCTCCTCCTACTCACGAACTCCTATTCGTCCTTCATGGACCAGTTCAAATTGACCAGTTCTTAAATTTCCCCTGAAATGAACTCCTCAGCTGAGTTAATTATTCCTTTTCCCGGCTTCTCAGAGCACTCAGCACATGTACAACAAATGCTGCCATCGATTTTGGATGGGATTATGTTATTTACATGTCTCTCTCTTTTAAACATTTAATTTTAAAAAAATTTTTGGTAGAGATGGGGTCTTGCTATGTTGCCCAAGATGGTCCTGAATTTCTGGCCTCAAGTGATCCTCCCATCTTGGTCTTCCAAAGTTCTGGGACTACAGGTGTGAGCCACCATGCCCAGCCTGTTTCTTTGACAGGAACAATCCCCAAGATTAGACTTTGAATCCAAGGTTAGACATTGAATCCCCCAAACCTAGTGTGGGGTCTTTGAAAATTAAACAGAAAATCGAGCGTCACATCCCAGCTGAATGGAGGGGCCAGTCCACTGAGCCCTATTCTCCACTTCAGCTCAAGGCTGTCTTGGAAACACAGAGAGACACTTGTTTTCTGGAACATTCCAGGTGAGGGCACAGGGTTTTTTTTTTTTTTTTTTTTTATCACATCTACCCCTCACCATAGTAGACCCCCGTGGCCATCTGAGGCACAGGGTAGGGTCCGCTTGCCATATTGAAGGACACATTCCTCCCTTTTTGGGTCCTTTCTAGACCACTCAGGAGCACAAGTGACACTCCTCTACACGTTCACGGGCAGTGTCTTTGGCTGGTCCTCGATTCCTCACATGGCAAATGCGGGAACAGCAGTGCACGTGGCACGCCAGGTGCTTCATAACATGGTTCTGGGGCAGTTCTTGTCCTCAGAGCAAGCACTCACCACCTGCCAGTGCATAGAAAACATGGAAAACAAAGAGACACAGAAACTCGGCTACAGAACTGCCTCTTCTGGCATGAAGGAGCCACGGGACCAGCAGGACTGCCCCAGACCAAATCTCAGCTCCACCTTCTCCCAGCTTTGCAGACAACGTCTTCTCCTGCATCTGTAAAATGGGCACAACACAGCACTTGTCTCAGTGTTGTCATGATGATTAAATGAGACACCATATGCTGGGGCAATAGTGTCAATCATCAGTCATCAATAAGGCCCATGCACTGTGCTAGGGATAAATACCTGATTAAATTGGCCCCGTGCCCTGGTCTGCAAAGCTGAGTACATCTGGAATATACATGAATTGTGTAGACAGTGTCGGTGTGTTATAAGCATGCAATACATGCTGGCTCCCAGGACAATCCTTGCTGTGTTTTCACTGGCCCGAAGCTCCGGGACCACCAAGGGTCAGGATGGCTGCCCCCACCCTAGGGACACTCTGGGCTGCTGATTTTTCAAGACGCGTTTAAATCATCTCTGCTCTCTGCTGATTTTTGCAGGTGTCAGTAGGGAGCCTCCCCTGACGGGACTAATCTCTCTCTCTGTCCCCAGGCTGGGGGCTTGAAAGACACCATTGGCCAAAATCAATCCAAAGCAATTAAATCCCTACCAGGTCTGACTGGAACAGGAGCTTGACTGATTGGATGAGCACTGGGAGGGGAAACCCTGGTGGGTCTTGGCCCTGTCGGTCCCCAAGAAGGCCAGGTGCCTCTTTTCAGATTCAGCACCCCAAGACACAGCACCCCCTACGCTCCTTCTGCAGACAAACAACCGAGAGTTAGTTACCGACTTCCTCTTTGGGGTCTTTTGGCACTTGGTTCAGATACTTTTTATATTTTTATTTTTTGAGTCAGAGTCTCACTGTGTCGCCCAGGCTGGAGTGCAGTGGCTTGGTCATGGCTCCCTGCAGACTCGACCTCTTGGGCTCTCAAGTAGCTGGGACTCCAGGCATGCACTACCACGCCCGGCTAATTTTTTTGATTTCTTGTTGTAGAGTCGAGGTCTCACTATTGTCCAGGTCGGTTTCGAGCTCTAGGGCTCAAGCAATCCTCTCACCTCGGCCTCCCAAAGTGCTGGGATGACAGGTGTGAGCCACTGTGCCCGCCGGTTCAGACATTTATTACAGCAACTGTCAAGCTGTTTTAATTATGACTTCAGATCTGTGTACTATCACTTTATTTTCAGATCCTTGCAAGGAGGGACTGTTTCTTGTTTATATTTACCCCTTCCTCCTTCCTGTATCCAGCATACACTGCAGACACCAGTGTCAGCCAAAATTTAATCACAAATGACTGACACCATAACCCCCCAAACTGGCTTACATGTAATTAGTAGCTCACTGCACAGTCCACAGGCAGTTCTGCATTCAGATGGAGCTTGACCAAGGGTCTCAAATGATTCCCCGGCTTCTAGTTTCTCCCTCTCAGCGTTACATGGCTCCCTTCCCTCTGTCTTGGTTTCCTGCTCAGATGGGCTCTCTCTTCTCGGTGCCAAAGTGGCTGCCAGCACCTCCAGTCTCACGTTCCCCTTCATTCAAGCTAGATGGATGAGCACGCATCTGTTGTCCAAGGGACTTAGTAAGGGTCACGCTGTGTCTCTACCTCTGCCTGGGTCAAGTGCCCACCTTGAGGCAATCAGTGTGGCCTGGGGACTGTAGTGCTAAGGACTCAAGCCCCACGCCCACCCCTGGAGTGGACCCCTCCTGAACTAAATGGATTCAGGGTGGGGAAGGTTGATTCCCTGGAAGGAAACTGGAGTCACCGCTGGCTGGTGGGTGGACACAGCACAGCAAGGTCTACTGAGCGCTCAATAAACGAAGTAACACACGTTGAGGGAGATGGGATCCTCCCAGCATCTCTCATGTCTCCAGAATAGCCTCCACTGTGCGACAGATTCTGCGATTCCACTGTTTGAGCGGCATGATTTCTGCCTTTGGTTTCCCGTTCCCTTCCTTCTCCTAGGAAGGGCTTTGCAAATCACATGAGCACTCAAAACAAGAGACTGGAGGGAAGGTGACACACCCTCTTAGCTCCTGGCATCTGATAAAAAGTAATTGTTTTCACCACTCCAGTGCCAGGATGCAGACAGATGTTGTTTCATTCACAAGAGCCAGCTTCTTCCAATTATTTACTTTAGGTCTGTCGAGAAAAACCTTTATATTTTCAGTTGATAAACTCTGTTTTGCTGAGATGTATTCTGAAAACGCAAGTAAACTCAATTCAGCCTATGTGTGTGTTGAGTACAAAATATATGTACGTATGTGTGTGTAGTGTGTATGTGTATTAGTCTAAACTGCTTGTACCCAAACAGGAAACACCAGTTTTGTTTCAAATGTCCAAGGACTAGTTACAAAACTTGGTTACAAACTAGACCACAAAGAAATTCTCAATACATTCTAGGAGAAAGTTTACAGGTCTTCCTCTCTGAACCCAATGCCAGGAAGAGGAAATATCTTACAAAGGCATCTCCTGGCCTGATATGATGGCTTACACCTGGCATTTGATTCAGACACTTTTTTTGTTTGTATAAAAATAATCTGAGGTGGGAGGATTGCTTGAGACCAGGAGTTCGAGACAAGCCTGGGTAATAGTGAGACTCTGCCTTTATAAAAAAATCAGGCCAGGCTCGGTGGCTCAGCCTGTAATCCCAGCACTTTGGGAGGCCAAGGCGAGTGGATTGCCTAAACCCACGGGTCTGAGACCAGCCCGGGCAACTTGGCGAGACCTCGTCTCTACAATAAATAAAAAAATTAGCCAGGCGTGGTGGCACACGCCTGTAGTTCCAGCTACTTGGAAGACTGAGGCAGAAGGATAGTCAGAGCCCAACAGGTTGATGTTGGGGTGGCCGTGAGTGTACCACTGCACTTCAGTCTGGGCAACAGAGTGAGACTCCAACTCAAAAAAAAAAAAAAAAAAATCAAATTATTAGCTGGGCATGGTAGCCTGTGCCTGTAGTTCGAGCTACTTAGGAGGCAGAGGAGGAAGGACTGTTTCAACCCAAGAGTTCAAGACCAGCCTAGGCAACATAGCAAGACCTCATCTCCACTCCCCCCCACCAAAAAATAGCCGGGTATGGTGGCATGCACTTATAGACTTATAGTCCAGCTACTTGGGAGGCTGAAGCGGGAGGATCGCCTGAGTCCAGGAGGTTGAGGCTATTATGGTGAGCTGTGATTATGTCAATGTACTCCAGCCTGGATGACAGAATGAGAGACCCCAATTCAAATAAAAAAAAAAAAAAATAAAGGCATCTCCTGCTGAATTTGCGGGGTAACTGGAGAGGGAATAGAGGGTCTCTCAGTCCAGGGAGCTCTTGTTTGGGGTGGCTTCTGAGAACGCCACCATGCTCTCTTTAACCTAACCTCGAGTGGCACTCTTGGGCACGTGGGATTCTCTACCAGGGAGAGGGGATAGAGGGTCTCTCGGTCCAGGGAGCAGAGGTTCTGCTCTTGTTTGGGGTGGCTTCCGAGAATACCACCATGTTCTCTTTAACCTAACCTCGAGTGGCACTCCTAGGCATGCGGGATTCTCTGCCAGGGAAGTGGACCAGAGAGAAGCACCCAGACGAGGCTTCATGGCAGAATCTTGTTGTCACGTTCTAATCATTTCTCTTCCTGAGAGTCAAGGCTGGGGTGTAAGAGAACTAAGGAGAAGCGGTGGGAACAGAGGAGTAGTCGGAACACTTTAGACTCTCGGAAAAGCCTAAAAGGACAAATAATCCTGCCCTCCTTACTGGCTCCAACAACTGATCGTGGCTGGGATGGAGGAACGACATTGACACGTTGACAGATACGAGCTTTTGATACCAGGCTGTCCCGATGGCCTTAAGTACCAGGAGGACATTCTAATTGGATTCAGAGTAGGTGACTGATCATCAGATTTGGGAGCAAATGTGGTTAAACTAAGCAGCGAATGAAAGAAGTTAAAGATTAAGGAGGTCTACACCCCTCCTTCTTCACTTCTCAGAAAGCTTTCGACTAGATTTTCAAAAATGCATACCGTCACATAGAAAGCCTGGGCTTTAGGATAAAAGAGAATGAGATTAAAAGTCCCGCTCTGCCACCTCCAGCCAGGTGACCATGGGCAAGGCATTGACCTTCGATTTCTCATCTGGAAAATGGGGTCATCCCAGTGCCTCGCCTCAGCAAAACGGGCTGATGGGTGAAAAGGACTTGGTGGGAATCCGCAGGGGGCTGTGACAAAAGCCAGCCTGGAAACCTGGCTCCTAGTGACCACGGCCCAGAGGGCACCCTGAGATTCAGCATCTATAAGATGCAAACAAATCAACGACGTCGGATGATCGCTCTTATTGCACTGAAGACTTGAGAAATCTTATCTCGCGGTTCGTCCTGGAAGGTACTAGATGAATGACTGGGAATGATGCCTACAGCGATCTCTCCGTGGTACACTCACTGGTGAACAACAGGCGGTGTTCTGTGTGTTCTGTGACAGCCTCCCTGTGCGAGCCCGCGGAATAAGCATGCTAATACAGGTATCTGAGTATTTTTCTACCTTTCTTTCAATTTGCATCCTTTCTAAGTATGCTATCCACAATTCTGGTTAATGTTGTCAATACTTCGATGTCTTCACAGAGCTCTGTTTTTAAGGGGGAAGGAGAATTGAGCACTTGAATGTGACCGTTCCCAGCAACATTATTCACAACAGCCAAAAGGTGGATCCAAAGTCCATCCGCGAATGAACGGGTAGCCACAACATGGTATATCCATACAAGGCAATATTATTTGGTCATCAGCAGGAATGAACTGCTGATACACGCCACAACACCGATACACCTTGAAAACATTATGTTAAGTGAAAAAGCCGGACACCAACGACCCATACTGTGTGATTCCATTTATGTGACAATCCGAGAACAAGCAGCTCTGAGGGGTTGGGAAGGAGATCAGTGTGTGCCAGGGGCTGGGGCTGGGGTGGGGGATACAGAATGACTTATTCACGGGTCCCCAGTTTCCTTTGGGGGTGTTGAAAATGCTCTGAAATTGACAGTGATGATGACTGCCCACATCTGTGCAGATACTAAAAACCGTTGAATTGTCCAGTTTCAACACATGAAGCGTGTGGTATGGGAACTGTATCTCAAGAAATTTGTTCCAAAGAACTGAATACCGCATGTTCTCACTCATAAGTGGGCCCTGGGCGCTGGCCACGTGAGCACAAGGGTGGGCTCCGCAGACACTGGATGCTGCTGGGGAAGGAGGGAGGGAGGAGGGAAAGGAGCATGTAGTGACACACTGGGTATGGGTCCACCATCGGGGACAGAGGGCCAGCTAGAAGCACAAACTTCACCTGCACACAACCTACTTACATAGCAAATCCTCACTTCTACCCCACAACTCTAAAATATAAAGAAATGAACACAAATCTTTTTTTTTTTTTGAGTTGGAGTCTCACTCTGTTGCCCAGACCGGAGTGCGGTGGTACCCTCCCGGCCACCGCAGCCTCGACCTGCTGGGCTCCGGCGATCCTTCCGCCTCAGCCTTCCAAGTAGCTGGAACTACAGGCGCGCGCTACCACACCCCACTAATTTTTTGATTTATTGTAGAGATGAGGTCTCACCAAGTTGCCCAGGCGGGTCTCGAACCCGCGGGCTCAGGCAATCCACTCACCTCAACCTCCCAAAGCGCGGGATTACAGGCTGAGCCACCGAGCCCGGTTTACAAGTCTTTTTAAAAGAAAACAGAAGTTGTTACAAGAGGAAAACAAAGTGGGCTGCTCATCACCCTTGCTTAGGGGAGGGGGCTGTTGCCGGGACTCTGAGTTAAAACAGCTGGGGCGGTTTTACCCAGAGGATGAGGAGGCAGCATCAGGGAAATGAAAGAACAAAACTTCCCCTGGGAGAAAGTCACTGAAATTCCAGTGAGTGGGCGGGCACCCTCAACATTGCAACAAGAACTGGCCTGGAGTGTAAGGGGGCCCCTTCCATGTCACCCCAAGCCCCAATTTCCAGAGTCCCAACAGCTCGGAGTTGGGGGCCGTCACTCGGTTTGCAGGTTGATGAACATCAGAAGCCGCTTCTCTGGCCGGAGATCCCTGTGGATGATGTCTCCTAGAAAGCCCAGCAGTCACCTGTGTGCTGTCCCATCGCGGTAACATGCACAGTAGCAGACTGTCATCAGATACCGTGCCGAGCGCGTGATCTACGTTATTTTATTCTATCCTCCTCACGTCTTCTGCAGGGGATACCGTTACCCCATTTTACAAAGGTGAGAGGAACATGCTTCAGAGAAGCATGGCGACTTGTGTGAGGTCACACAGCTGGGAACCTGACCCCAAGTCTGGGGATTCCAGAGCCTGCGCTTTCTTCCTGACGCGTGGCTGGCCCTCCTCTCTCTTGACGTCTCCTCGATCCTCTCCTGGTACCTTTAAGCCCACGTTCTCCTGTTCCCAGGGCAAACTGGGAGCCTCTGCAGAGAACCCTGGGTGTAGCTGGAGAGCCTTCCCTCTTGGCTTTCTCTGCATAATTAAGCCACTTCCAGTCACTCACCTCCCAAAGAAAAGCATCGAATGATGACAAGAGACGAAAAGAATCCGAGTTCCTACTGAACTGTAAAACCTCAGCCCGAGCCTGCAACAGCCCATCTGCAAGTACACGCTCGTGTCTATCCTGGAAGAACGGGCACAATGGCCATTGTCCTTAGGAGAATAATCTAAGATTTAGGAAAAACGTGACAGGTACAAGGTCCTCAGAGACAGGGACCTTCATAAGCGGGACATACGTCTTCTTCCCGTTTATTTAATAACGCACGGAGGAAAGTTGCCTCCGGCCTCCCCTTGCCCTCTTCCCACCCCCTCCCCATGTCTGTTGTTGTCCCAAGAGGCAGGGTCTCCAACCGCCCAACACTGGGTGGTGTTTTAAACTGGGTCGTGTTTATCTGAGTCTGATTTTACGGCACAGACTGTTGCAATAACCACTACATAATTTAAACCCGAGCCCTGGAAGATGTAAATCACATTATTACCCGCCCGACACATCCCAACGTCGCATTCCAACTGCTAATGTGCTCCTTGTCAGTAACGTAAGTAGTCAATGTACCATCATTTTGGTGGCTTATTGAAAAATCAATCCCTCACCCGCACTGCTTTGACAGCAGCAGTATAAGCAGCCGCTCCCTCTTTTAAAGGGGAGATGGGCTTCTCTTTTCCTTCCCCTGGAAATTTCTGCTCTGATTGCATAGGCAAGCTGATGCATGCAGTTGCAAGACCTCAGAGGTGGCTTCAGGTTCCAACCCTGTCATCTACCGTGTGTACTTGGGCAAGTGCTGTCTGGGCTTCAGTATTTCCATCATGTAAAATGGGATCATTCCTTCCTCGCTGGGTTGTGCCAAGTGCCCAGCATGGCCAGGCATGGTGGCTCACACCTATAATCCCAGCACTTTGGGAGGCCAAGGCAAGAAGATCGCTTGAGCTCAGGAGCTTGAGACCAGCCTGAGAAACACAGTGAGAACTCATCTCTACAAAAAATTTAAAAATTAGCCAGGTGTGGTGGTGCGTGCCTGTAGTCCCAGCTCCCAGGGAGGCTGAGGCGGAAGGATCGCCTGAGCCCAAGAGATGGAGGCTGCGGTGAACCGTGATGGTGCCACTGCACTCTAGCCTGGGTGACAGACCCTGACTCAAATAAAGAAAAAGGAAAGAAAAGTGCCAGTACACAGGAGCTGCTCAGTGCAAGCTAGGTCCCCTTTGCGTGCAGAACGGCTACCAGGTTTGTGTTCTGGGCTAAGGTCAAGGCCAAGGAAGGCCCCATGACATTTCACTCAGGTCATGGGCACGGGCCTGGTTGACCGGAATGCCACACAATCACATCAGCGACCCAACCCAAGGCACGATGACACTTGGTTGCCTGTGCCCTGTCCACTTCTAAATGAATTAGAAGACAGGCGCTCCAGCTTCCATGGGGGGGCAGAGTTGTGTGCATGCTGGGAGGGGGTGCTGGGCATTGCTGGGGGTTCCTGCTTGGCCCACCTCCCAACTTGGCCCACCTCCCAACACCACCATATTGGAGGTCCAATTTCAGCATCAGTTTTGGTGGGGACAAACCATATTCAAACCATAACACCTTTCCTGTCTCCTGGAGGGAAGTATCTTCCATAAAATGTGAAGCCCAGCTGGGTTCTCAGCACTTTGGGAGGCAAAGGCAAGAAGATTCCCATGCGACTGGGAACAAAAATCACAAAAGGCAGCAACGTAACCTTCATGCAAGGTGCAAATCCATTTAGAAGCTCTCCTTATCAGCAGGACTAGGGAAGGTAATTCCACCCAGAACAATATGCAACAGATAAAAATAACTTCGGTGTTTTGGAAGAGACAGATATTAAGACGAGACACTATAGATGAGAACGCGTTCTAGTCCTAAAGTCATCCCTGGTGTAGTGGGCTGGGAATAGGCTGCTAACAGCCCTGCCAGGTTCTCCAGCCATGCCTCCCAGCCCCCGCCATCCGGGGCTAAATTAAAAACAGGCCCCTCCTTTTACCCGCCTCCTCGGCACTCCAGGCCCTCTGTGTTCCAGAATAACTGCACCCGTATGTCCCTCTGCCAGCCTCCACAGCCAGGTGAGGGCCAGCCCACAAAACCACTTAGTGTTACTATTTCTGGAAGCCTGCTTCCTGAGGACACTGGCTGGACCCTAACACGATCAGAAGCTCCCACGCAACTGGGAACAAATACCTCAGCCTCTTGAATAGCTGGGACTGCAGGCATGCACCAGCACGTCTGGCTAATTAAAAATTTTTTTTTTTTGGAGATGAGGTTTTGCTATGTTTCCCAGGCTGGTCTCGAACTCCTGGGCTCAAGCAATCTTCCCTCCTCGGCCTCCCAAGATGCTGGGAGTACAGGCGTGAGCCACTGCACCCAGCCGGGCCTCACATTTTATGGGAGATATTTCCCTTCCCTCCAGGAGACAGAAGGTGTTATGATTTGAATATGGTTTGTCCCCACCAAAATCGATGCTGAAATTGGATCCCCAATAAGGCGGTGTTGGGAGGTGGGCGCCTAGAAGGAGGTGTTTGGGCCAGGGGTGAATGCCTTATGGATGGCTTCGTGCCTGTGTGTGGGAGTGAGTGAGCTCTCCTCTTCACAAATGCCTGCTTCTCCTTTGACTTCATCCGTCATGTGAAGGCCCGCCCCAGAAGCCAGGGTTATGGCTTTGAGGTTATGGTTCAGCCTGCAGAACCCCGAGTTAAACAAACCTCTTCTTCTCTTTATAAACCACCAGTTCTTGGGTATTCTGTGACAGCAACACCAAGTGAGTTAAGAAAAGATGCGTCTGAAATACCGCAAAGCCCCATGTGCTAGAATCTTCCACAAACCATGAGAGACTCAGAGTCTGTCTTAGGTATAATGGTAGCTGGAAGGACAAGTCAGCATACAGGCTCAATAAAAATGTGTTGGGCATTGTTCTCTGAGTAGTTCTCTGTCCTCCATTTCTGCATCTGCAAGACAGGAAGACTCACTTGCACAGGAACAGGCAACCTCACAGATGACAGTCCTCTAAATACACCGGTCAGGGGTCATCTACACGCAGTCTACAAGAGGTCAAGAACACTGTCCCTTCCTGAAACTAGGCAGCTTCTCAGGGATTCCAACTCAGGCCTAGCCCAGAAGCTCATCTCTGGCCCCCACGTCGGGCTGCCTTCTCTCTTCCTCCGGGTCTTGCCCCTTAGCTGAGGGTGGACCACAGGCCATGGGTCCCCGTCAACTATGGTGTCTCTGCCCCAGCGGGAGCTCTTGAAGTGGGAGCAGAACTTTTGTACTGGCACCCACGTGGGTGTCCTTGAGCAGCCTGATTCTGGGGTCAGCAGTGGGACTGGATGGGAGAGGAGCCAGGAGACACAGCTGCAGACCTGGACCATCACCAAGTTGCAGTGATCACTCACCAGATGAAGTGCACTGCAGTGCTTAGCTCATGCTGTTCCACCTGCCTGGAATGACCTTCCCCACTGAGAGGCAGGACTCTGTGGGGATGAGAGCCAGTCGAGTGGGTCCAAATCCCACCACCACCTGCATCTGCACTGTGGCTTTGCAGACAAGCTGTGCCTTGGGTGTCCCATCTGAGAAACGGGATGTAAGGTGGAAGACTCCATGTATCTGGGGTGTGCACCATTTAGACAACTTTTGGCACCCAGGAGGTGCTGTCTGGTGGGCTCATGCTTGTTTTTCATGTGTCCTCTGTCCCCTTCCACGGCCCCTCCTCTGTGTCCCTCTGCCTTGTGTCCCTTCTCATCACAGCAGCCATCACACTATGTAGGGATCAATGCACTGATTCTCCCTCCCCATCTACCTGCAGGTCCAAGGGGAGGGTCCGAGCATGATTCACCTTGGAATCCCCAGGGCCTGCGCATGACATCTGGGGCCTCCAGGGAGCTTGTCAGAGGAAGGAGGGACCCGCCTGAACGTTGGGGCAACCCAGATGGAGCCACGTCTCAGCCCTGTCCGTCCTTGGGTCTGTGATTTTAGGCAACTCACTTCTCCTTCTGATTCTCAGCTTCCTCACCCAGAAGACAAATGTGTCCCTTCCTGGAACTAGGCAGCTCCCCGGGGACTCCAATCCAGGCCTGACCCAGAAGTTCATCTCTGGCCGCCACGTCGGACTGCCTTCTCTCTTCCTCTGGGTTTTGCCCCTTAGCTGAGGGTGGGCCACAGGCCACGGGTCCCCATCAACTGCGGTGCCTCTGCCCCGGTGGGCATCCCAGAGGCAGGGCAGCTGGAGCTCTCCAGTGCTGGCTCAGCAGTGATCAAACTTCAAAGAGCACAGGAATCACCTGCAGGTCTGGTGACATCACAGATGGGCTCAGCGGGTCTGGGAGGGGCCCGGGAGTCTTCATTTCTAACAAGCACCCAGTGAGGCCTGGACTGTGGACTACACTTTGAGGAGTCTGGCCTGCAGGGACACGCAATAAGAGGTCACTCTTGTAATCTCATCACGGGGTCAGAAAAAGGAACATTTCTGATCACAGAAGTTGCAGTCCACCCTGCAGAGCCTCTAGCCCCACTTCAAAGCCACTTTTCTGAGGCGGGTATTTGCCATCTCCTGCCAGTGGCCTGAGCTCTGGGCAGATGGCCCCTACGAGGCCATCTGGACCTTTGGAAGTGTGCCAGCACTGCCGGTCCCAGCATGGGCAGAGGCTGAAAACGCTGACCAAGCCCAGACAGGGGAGAAGGGGGAAGGGGCAGGGTCTGCAGGTGGGGAGGGGGCGGGGTCTCTTGTGGAGGAATATCGCAGAGCTGCTCCCTGCTGGAAGGGCCCTGGCTCTGGCTCCTGCTCCATCGGCGGGCCTGGCACCGGCTGGACACCACACAGCTGAACCCCCCACTGAAGACAGCCAGGCTGGAGTGTGGGAGGCCTGATGCGCCCACACCTGCTGGGCCTTGGCCCAGTTCTCGGGGCTGCTGGGATCCCGCAGTCCACTCGGAGGGCCCAGGAAAGCCAAGCCCTCCAATGCAAACACCTGGAGCTCTCTAGTGCCAGGTTGGACAGCTCCAAGGTGGAGGCAGATGGAAGGGGGGCAGAAAAGGGGAAGGAGGGCCAAGGAAACCCCAAGATCCAGTCCCACAGGAAGAGCCAACATCTCCCAAGCAGGCAGGCGTATTGGGCGCTGTTCCCCTGCTTTGAATGCATCCACTCAGCTCCTCAGGCGGGCCTTGCCATCCCACTAACCAGCTGAGAATACTGAGGCCCAGAGAGGATGGCCCATGCCCAGGTGGAAGGAGAAAGGGCCAGGATTGAAGCCCCAGCAGGGTGACCCCAAAAGCCAAGCTCCCACCTCTGAGCAGGGTTCAAGGCCCTCAGCAGGCCCCTGACTCTGAGAGGACGTAGCTTTGTCCTTCCTTCAGGGCCCAGGGTTGGTCCTGGGGACAGGGCTGCTTGAGGTTCTGCTCCAGGGGGCATCCCAGGGGCGGGGCAGCTGAAGGCTGGCAGGCGGGGAGTGAGCAGTGCCACCGCTGTCACTGCAGAAGGGGGCCCCTCGCTGTGGGGTAGCATGATGGCCCTGGTGCACGCTGGCGTAAAGGACATTGTCCCATTAGCTGGCATGCTGGGCAGTGGCCCCCTGGGCAGGCCCAGGCCTAACGTGATAAGAAGATGAAGCAGTAAGGACTCCCCAGGAAGCTGCTCCACCCTGGTGTGGCTGCAGAAACAGCTAGGAGGGAGGGATGGAGGTGGGGCTGGAAGAGACAAACATCCGGAACTGACACAGCAGACGGCACACGGACCACCCTGTCGGGGCGTAGTTAGTCCAGCTCAGGGAACATCCCCGAGTTCTGCTCCGGGTCTGGCACTGTGTAGGGCCCTGAGGTCACAGAGTGGACAAGGACCAGATGCTGTCTGTAAGGTGCTAGAAACAGGTCCCTGGGGAAATAGGTTTTCTCTGGCAGGCTGGGTTAGGAAACCAGTAAGAAAATTCCAGAGCCCGGACTCAGGGAGGTGCACACTGCCTAGGGCTGGCCCTCCTTGGACGGGTGGCAGCCTCTTCCTTCTCATCTCTGTCCAGATGGAACCTCTCTTGGAAGACAGCCACTCATCCAAACATCGTCTGGTCGCCTGGTCTGTGTCACGCACCATGCTGGGTGTTGGAGCCGCAAAAAAGGACACCGCCCCGTCCTCAGAGAGTTTGACGGTCACAGCAGTGCGGTGGAGGGCAGTCAGAGTCACACATCTGGAGGAATGCTGCTTGGGTCCACATCCTTGCTCTCTTTCTAGCTGAGTGACTTTGGGCAAGTTACTTAATCTCTACAAGCCTTGGTTTTCCCATCTATAAAATGGGGATGATTTTTGCAGCACGTGCCTCCCTGGGTTGGCGTGAAGATTTAACAAGAGACACACTGCCGGCCTTATGCAGGGCACAGATGGCTAATCTCATACGTGGCTGGCCAGAAGGGACTGGGGTCAACAGAACGCCAAGGTCACGTGGGCTCGTGGGCGAGCTTCCCCAGCAAGTCCGAGTTTTGACGCAAAATTAGTGAAAGACTTTGCAGCAGGTGAAGATCCTAACCTAGAAAAGTGGCAAATCGACCCAAGTGCCTTTCCCGTGGCAACCCGCGGCTGATTCGGTGGCTGCCAGAACTGCCACATGCCCTGCTCTATTGAGCTACCTGGGGGAGCTGTGGGAGAGATGAAAAAGCCTCAAAGCGCATCTCGGGATACAGACACAGTGAATGGAGAAGCAAGGCGCCGACCTGGATCTGATTTTTAACTTTGGTGGAAATGGGCTGGGCTTGGCGGCTTAGCCAGCAATCCCAGCACTTTGGGAGGCCAAGGTGAGTGGATTGCCTGAGCCTGCGGGTTCAAGACCAGCCCGGACAACTTGGTGAGATCTCATCTCTACAATAAATAAAACCCCGGACCTCAGACAATCCTCTCGGCTTGGCCTCCCAAAATGCTGGTATTACAGGTGTGAGTCACCGCTCCCATCCCTCAACCATGTTCTTACACAGAGGTTTCTGGTTTTTAGGGTGCTCTGGTGACCAGATTCCCGAGATTTTGGTATTACCTTTTCCTACCCTATTCCTATGAGCCCTTCTGGCTTTGGTGCATGATTTTGTGGAATGCAGGGGTTCTGGGAACACAGATATGACATTAGAGTAGAAACTTCTGTGCTAATGTGTGTAATGTGCTTAGCCCAGAGCCTGGCACTTCGTAAACACTCAATAAAAGTCAGCTGCTATTAGTTTTTTTATTTTTGAGTTGGAGTCTCACTCTGTCACCTGGGCTGGAGTGCAGCGGCACAATCAAAGCTCACTGCAGCCTCAACCTCCTGGGCTCAGGCGATCCTTCTGCCTCAGCCTCCCGAGTAGCTGAGACTATCGGCATTCACCACCACATCCAGCAAATTTTTTAAAATTTATTTTTGTAGAGACAAGGTCCTACTATGTTGCCCAGACTGGTCTCAAAATTCTGGGCTCAAACAATCCTCCCATCTCGGCCTCCCAAAATGCTGGGATTACAGGTATGAGCCGCCGTGCCCGACTTTGGCTGCTATTAGTATTGCTATTACTGGTGATGAGGATGACGATGATTTGAGCGAATGACAGCCGGAGGTCACAGTGGCCACTGACCCGGCGGCTCCGGTGACCACTTCTTGGGATCAGCTGGCACGTCACGACACCCACCGTACACCAGGCACTGTGTGAGACCCTGGCTACATGGGCGGAATGAGCCTCGACCCTTGGGGAGACAGGCCGATATTACACGACAAACTCTCTTTCCCTCTGAGAGTGGCTGAACAAAGCGGACTTGGCTGCTGTGCCTCAGTTCACTGATCTGTAAAATGAGGGCAGGGACTAGACGGCCCCAAGGCTCCTGGCTTCACTTCCAGCGGCTCCTGGCCTGGCCCCGCTTCCACCGGCGACAGCCTCGGGTCCCCTCACCGCTCCCCCCCATGCACTTGGGCCTCTCCCTTCCCTTCCTGCCTTCCCGGCTCCCAGGACACGCCTCACAGTCTCCCACCCACTCTGCCTCAGTGCAGCCCGAGGAAGATGCCGAACGCCCCACGTCCACACGGCGCTTGATGGAGAGCCAGCTGGCGGGGTGATGGATGGTGTGTGGGGCGGACGGCGACGTTTTAATCACTCACAGGGAGAGCGGGCAGCTGCCTAATGGAACTGTCGGTCTCACTGACAGCCAACATCTGTAGCCTCCGCCTTTAAGCGTGGAAGTTAGTGCTCTCCCCCTCACACCCCTGGCCGGGTACCTCCCACTGAACTCCCAATCCGGGGCTCCTGGCACCCCAACACGCACGTGCTTACAGAGGGCACTGCTGCACTCCTCGGCAAGGAGGAGTCTTTGGTTTGCAATTCAAAGTTGCCCTCACTTTCCCGATTCCCTCTCCACTTGCCAGCTCAAAATAGTTCTGGGGAGGCCATGTGCGGTGGCTCATGCCCGTAATCCCAGCGCTTTGGAAGACTGAGGCAGGAAGATCCCTTGAGGCCAGGAGTTCGAGGCCAGCTTGGGCAACAGAGCAAGACCCTGTCTCTACCAAAAGATAAAAATTAGCCTGGTGTGGTGTTGCACACCTGTAGTCCCAGCTCCTCGGGAGGTTGAAATGGGAGGTTCCGCTTGAATCCAGGAGTTTGAGTCTGCAGTTTGTGAGCTATGATCACACCACTGTACTCCAGCCCGTGAACAGAACAAGGTCCTGTCTCTAACGAGAGAGAGAGAGACACACACAGAGAGAGAGAGAGAGAGACAAAGAAATGCCTCTGGAGTGGGACTCGTGGTGGGTACACTGGCCCCATTTTACAGATGAGGAAACAAACTGAAGCTCAGTGAGCTAGAACTCAGGTTCACGGCAAATCAAGGCTGACTGATGCCTGGGTCTTTCCAAGTTCTGAACTTGGTGACATCATCTTGGAGAAAACGAGAAGGTCAGAGAAAGTCAGTAAAGAGAAGAGGAAAGACGCGTGCAAGAAGGGCTTGGAAGGCAGAGGAGAGGCTGGGAGGAGTTGGGAGTGGACAGGGAGAAGCAGGAATCGAGAGGAGGAGCATGCCCTTGTGTACAGCTGCCCCTCAGCCCATTCCTCAGACGCGTCTGCGTCCTTCCTGTGTAGGTGACATTCAGGCATTCTCCCGCCGATATGTATTAAGCACCGACTACATACCGGGCGCTGTTCTGGTGCTGGGGATACTGCACTGAATGGAACCAGTGGTGTCCTCGGCCTCACAGAGTGGACGTTCTGGAGGGGGAGGCGATGGGCCACCCAAGGAAGTGTGCTTCTGCCACAACCTTCCCACCCGAGTGCCACTCAGACGCAGAATTCAAGAGTCCACTGTGAGTGAACCCAGGGCTTGGATTGGAGTGTGGAGGTCGGAGTCAGAAAAGCAGGCGCCCCCCAGCCCCCGCCCAGGTCCGTGCCCCCTTCCTGCGACACGCCTCCATCAATTTCAACAATAAAGCGAAGATGGCTACGGACAGACCTGAGGCTCCGGGCCGAGCAAGGGACACACAGCCAGTGTCCCCCGTGGGCTCCGGCCGGAGCGGGTGGAGATTGGCCATGGCCGCCCCGAGCTCACGGCCGCCCTGTGTTGATTGATAATGACCATTTCAGAAGCCCCTGGCGGGCCCGGGCGGCTGGCACCCCCGCGTCTCTGAGATCAGTGAGCAGCATAAATTCGCCAGCTCAAATTCTGGAATTGCGTAAGCTTTTAAACAGATTGCCGGCGTATCTTTTATTTTTATTGTGCTAGAAACGCAAACGGAAACAGCCATGATTTGTCCCTCAATAAACAAAGGCAGTAAAAGAAAGGAGGAAAAAACCCTCGCTCCCCACTTTTCATTCCCCGGGCCTACTTCTGGCTGTGACATACAGCAGGTTATAAAAAGGCCGCTTAGAGGGGGCTGCTCCTTCCTGCTGTGAGGCAGGGGCCCGAGTGGCCACCCCACCCTTGTGCCAGGCGTGTGGAGTCAGACAGACCCGCTTCAGAGGTGAGCTGCTGCTTGCTGGCTGTGTGGCTTCAAGTCAGTCACTCGACCTCTCTGAGCTGTAGTTTCCCTTCCCGTGCAGGAAGAATAAAGTTAACAAGGGTCGAATTGCTCCTGGGTTCAAGTGATTCTCCCACCTCAGCCTCCATGTAGCTAGGACTCTGAGCACACACCACCATGGACGCTCATTTTAGTTAGTGCCTGGCAGGTAGGAGGTGCTCACTGAATTCAGCAGTTGTTATCACTGCGGTCAGTGTCATTGTCAGCTGCAAAATGAGGATGATGACTCCTGGGCCCCGACTCACAAGGTCGTGGTGATTCTCACGGGAGCTGGCCTATGGGAAGAGCCTTGTGAACTGTAGTGCTGTGCACACAGGTGCCTCATTATTAAGTTGACTGAAGTGAACTTGAGTTCCCGTGTCAGCCTTGGCCAACACTGCCTAGATTTCGTATCTAGTTGTTTTTGTTTTCGTTTTTTGTATCTTACGGTCTGTTGAGAACAACCAGGGACATTCTATTTTCTTTCTCCTTGATCTGTGTTTCGTGTCTTGTTCTCTTAAGTGTTCCATTCTGTTTTCTTTTGTTCTCTCTCTTGGACTGAGAACACTGGGGTTACACTGAGATCCTTGGGTCTCCCTCACTTTTTTTTGGAGACAAGGTCTCACTCTATCACCCAGACTGGTGTGCAGTGCTGCGAGATAGCTCACTGCAGCCTCAAACTCCTGAGCTCAAGTAATCCTCCCACCTCAACCTCCCACATAGCTAGGACTACAAGTGCACCCACCATAAACGCCAATCTTAAAATTTATTTTAGAGATGGAGTCTTGCTATGCTGCTCCGCCTGGTGTCGAACTCTTGGCCTCAAGTGATCCTCCCACCTTGGCTTCTCAAAGTGCTGGGGTGACAGGCGTGAGCCAAGGCCCCTGGCCAGATCCTTGCATCTCAAACTCGATTCCTTAGAACCATTCTGAGACAAAAGGCTCCATGGTCAAGTAGATTTGGGAAACTCTGGATCCCACAGCTTCTGTTCAGCGCTTCTTAGCTCTTTCCCGTGCCAACGTGCACCCTGTGTTTCCAAAAATTGCTGAATGCCGCAGTCCCAAAATGCACGTCTGTAGAACCTTCCTCCCCAGGGTTAGCCATGAGACTGTGCCTTGCGACTTCTGGCTGCAGGGAGCGCAATTGGCCAAGGGCCCAGTGGCTGCCTCTGCACATAGGCCATGCTGCCCTGGGCTGCTCCCAGCCAGGGACAGGGCATGACACAGATAGGAAGTCAAGGAACTTCTGGAAGACACAAGAGTCCTTTAATAGTCGATGTGGCCTGAGGATTTCTGGACAGCCGGGCCAAGTGTCTTCATGTTGTGGACAGACTAGGACGCTCCCATCCAGCATTCCTTCTCCCTCCACCCCTTGAGGGCTGACTTGCCTGGTGGTCTGATGCTTCCCAGCCTTCTCCAGTCCCCTACCTCTTTTCCCCACACAGGCATTTCCCCTGATAAAATCCTGCATCTTTAGTTCCATTTTGGGATTAAAGGATCTGAACAAACACATACCTCTTGAAGAATACCAATTACTGACAAGAGGAACGCAGATGAAGCATAGGGCACAACTTGGGAAACTACAACCCAGCCTGTCAAGAACATTAAAGGCTGAAAAAAGGAGTTTCTCACCCATCATCCATCATCCACCCATTCGTGGATCCATTCATCCAACCATCCACCCACCAGCCATCTACCTATCCACTCATTCATCCATCCATCCACCCATCATCCACCTACCCACCCACCCATGAATCCATTCATCCATCCATCCATACTTCACCCATCTGTCTATCCACTTATCCATCCATCCACCCATCATCTACCCCCTCACCCATCCACGAATCCATTCATCTACCACCAATTCACCCATCAACCACCCATCCCCTTATCCAGCCATCCACCCATCATCCACCCACCCACCCACCCATGAATCCATTCATCCAGCCATCCACCCTTCATCCATCTATCTATCCACTTATCCATCCATCCACCCATCATCTACCCCCTCACCCATCCACGAATCCATTCATCTACCACCAGTCCATCCATCATCCACCCATCCCCTTATCCAGCCATCCACCCATCATCCACCCACTCATCCATCCATCCCTGCATCCATCCCTCCATCCATCCATCCATCCATCCATCCACTCACCCACCCTCCCAATCTACGAACCCACCAGGCCCTGTGCTGGGATGTTGGACAACCAGTGG
The DNA here is from genome assembly GCA_027257055.1 of Cephalopachus bancanus. Classification (NCBI taxonomy): domain Eukaryota; kingdom Metazoa; phylum Chordata; class Mammalia; order Primates; family Tarsiidae; genus Cephalopachus; species Cephalopachus bancanus. Next base: position 669,650 of record JAPVLO010000272.1, read on the forward strand.
AAGTTTCCCACTGTGAAGCTGCCAGCCCCTTAGGCTGCCCTGCCAACCCAGTGGAAGCCAAGATGAGACCACGGAAGTAGCTCCACTTCCTTCTTGTTGGATGATGACTTGCCTGAGTCGGTTCCCATTCAGACGGGACAAAAATATATCCTGCAGCTGCTTACGTTTTCTTCATTGAGAACAATCCCATTTAAACCCTGGCTTGGTGCCCAAAGGGATGCCTGCAGGACACACTTCTCCCAGCACATGTTCAGCCAGGCTGACAGCCCAGGGAGGAGGCAGTTTTGCGAAGCAGAGCCGAGAGGACACAAAGGGTGTCTTGGGGAGTTGCTGCTAATCGTGGGGTGGGGGGAGGCGAGGACAGCCCCTCCTTTTACCCCCGCCGCAACCACTGGAGGAGGAGGAGGTCTAGTTATGATCCCATTCCACAGATGTGAAGGCTGAGACTCAGGCAAAGCAACCCACAAGGTGACTCTGGGAAAACACAAGTACTAGAGCAGGGTGTGGCAGGGCCTTGTGGGCACAAACAGGCTCAGTCTGGGCGAGATGTCAGAGGCTTGCTGAGGGGAGGCCAAAGCGTATACTTGGAAAAGAAACCCGATTCCTCTGACTCCACATCTGGGAGGCTGAGGCTATTTCATATAGCCATAATTTTTTTTTGAGACAGGATCTCACTCTGTTGCCCAGGCTAGAGTGCAATGGCATGATCACAGCTCATCACGGCCTTGGCTCCTGGGCTCAAGTGATCCCCCCACTTCAGCCTCCCAAGTAGCTGGGACCATGGGTGTATACCACCACATCTAGCTCATTTTTCTATTTTTTGTAGAGACAGAGTCACGCTAGGTTGTCCAGGCTGGTCTGGAACTCCTGGCCTGAAGCGATCCTCCCACCCTAGCCTCCCAAAGGACTAGGATTACAGGTATGCGCTACCATGTCCCTCCAAATATATATATTTTAAAACTATTAAAACCCTGCTCTCCTCTGCGGGAGGAAACGGTTCTAAGCATTAGCAGTGTGGTAAGACTTGTCCAGTCGAGAGACTTGCTGTGGCGGTTGCGACACACCCTGGCTGACATTCATGCTGGAGACCAGACCCCACCACGCCTGGAGGCAGACCACCTGTCAAATGGGCCCCTTCTTCTCAACCTTGTATTGTTCCCTTCCTGGACAACATCCCCCTGCTCCCACCCTCACAGTCGTGAGTCTAATTAATGCCTAAGCACACAGTGAGAGTCTATTTGAGCGGGACCAATGCTCTGGGAGAATCTTAGACTACTTCCTGGCTCTGTAGTGAATGGCTAGTGGGGGGGTGGGGATGGGATGAGGGTCAGAAGTTGCCCATCCGGGACACCCAAAACCCAATCCCCGCCAGCACGTGATATGCCCCCACAACAAATATGCACTTGCATCCCCTGAAAGTAAAATTTGAAAGTTTAAATTTTAAAAAAGGGCTGGGCGTGGTGATTCAAGCCTGTAATCTCAGCACTTTGGGAAGCCAAGGGGCGAGGATTGCCTGAGCCCACAGGTTCGAGAATAGCCTGGGCAACTTGGCGAGACCTTGTCTCTATAATAAATCAAAAAATTAGCCAGGCGTGGTAGCATGTGCCTGCAGTTCTGGTAACTTGGAAGGCTGACGTGGAAGGATCGCCTGAGCCCAGCGGTCAACGCTGGGGTGGCTGTGAGTGTGCCACTGTACTCCAGCCTGGGCGATGGAGTGGGACTCCGACTCCAAAAAAAAAAAAAGTCAGCACTGACCAGCAATGGAAACAGATGTTATCCGCGTATTGGGAAGATGGGGGATGGGACAGGTAAAGGGTATCAGAGAGAGCTCAGTTTCTGCCTACCATCACAGAACATTGCAACATAATGTCTATGTGAGACATCCCCTGGCTAAGAAATAACAATCGACCATTTATTTCAAATTATGGAGACAAGTAGCCAAAGAAGCAGCTCCGAGAGTGGGGAGCAGCTGACTCGGGGGCCGGAATGGAAGGAGGGGAATGGGAGGAGGGGCAGTCACGGGACTGTCCATTTCCTTTACAAGGGTTTTAGTACGCTTTGATTTTCAAATTGTATGCATGTGTTACTTTGGTAAAAGTAAAAAAAAAAAATATTTTTTTGAGTCAGAGTCTCACTCTGTCACCCAGGCTGGAGTGCAGTGGCACGTTCATGGCCACCAGAGCCTTGACCTGCTGGGCTCAGGCGATCCTTCCGCCTCAGCCTTCCAAGTAGCTGGAACTACAGGCACATGCCATCATGCCCGGCTAATTTTTTTTGATTTATTGTAGAGATGAGGTCTTACCAGATTGCCCAGGCTGGTCTTGAACCTGTGAGCTCAGGCAATCCTCTCACCTCAGCCTCCCAAAGTGCTGGGATTGCAGGCATGAGCCACCACGCTTGGCCATAAAAATAAAAATCAACAAAACAAAAACAAAAATAACAAGCACAAGAAAAAAAATCCCATTGCAAATTATCCTGCTCCTTTGATCCTTCCTCTTACTGCATCCTAAAATGATACCCCAGCATCAAGACAAGCATTTCATGTGGAGGTGACTCATGGTGGGATAATGTAAACAGATGTCAATTCCACTCAGTACAATCATGACTGTTAAATATTAACATTCTGGTGAGAATATTTCACCTGAGGATGTAGGGCAGTTAGGGCTTCACAGAGCCACTAAATAACACAACAGGGTAGAGTAACCCAGCCCAGGACTCCCCACAATGCCACAGATGGATGTTGGCTCTAAGCAAGACCCTCACTCTCCTTCTTGTGCTGCCTCAGTTTCCCCATGGGTGGCAAGGCCTGCTTGACCCTGCGTGTCTATTACTGTTCTAGAAATAAGAGACAACACAAGAGAGATGAATCCACTAGAGGGAAAAGGGAAAACAGACCAGGCTGTTCATTCACATGTTCAACAAAAGATGGTGGCCATCTTTGATGTGCCAGGCACGGCTTAAAGTGCTGGGTATAAAACAGTAAACAAGACAGATGGAAAGCCCCCTTTCCTCTTGGTGCTTACATTCTAGCAGAGGTTTGAGGGCTGGTGAGACAGAAAATAAAAAAGACAAATCAGTAAAAGACAGCATGTGTGAGAAAAAGCTGGAGCAGGAGGGGGATAGGAAGAGTTCGCATGGGAAGGTACGGTCAGAGAAGGGCTCACTGAGATGGGCTCATCCCCTCAAAGACCTGAAGAGGGCCAGAGAGTTGGGCAGTCTGGGGGATGGGGAATGGCAAGCACAGAAGCCTGGAGGATGGGCCAGGAAGCTGGAGTGGCTGGACCAGGGGGATGGGGTGTGAGAGAGAGGCCAGGTGCGGTGGCTCATGCCTGTCATCCCAGCACTTTGGGAGGCCGAGGTGAGAGGATTGCCTGAGCCTGAGGGTTTGAGACCAGCCTGGGCAACTTGGTGAGAACTCATCTCTACAATAAATCAAAAAATTAGCTAGGCATGGTGGCACATGTCTGTAGTTCCAGTTACTTGGAAGGCTGAGGTGGAAGGATCACCTGAGCCCAGCAGGCTGAGGCTGCAGTGGCCGTGAGCATGCCATGGCACTCTAGCGTGAGCAACAGAGTGAGACTCTGACTCAGAGAGAGAGAGAGAGAGAGAGAGAGAGAGAGAGAGAGAGAGAGAGAGAGAAAGAGAGAAACAGAAACAAAAAAAGAAAAAGAAAAGAAACCCCAAATAAACAAACAAAAAACTCTGCTTTTTGGCATTTGCCAGTTTCTATGTGTGACACCCCCAGGGCCATTGACGTTAAGCTGTCAACATGAGGCCCGAGTGCAGAACCAGGGAGGGAGGACATGCCCAGCTCCAGCACCCAGCACCCCACTGCTCCTGCACTGCCTTCTACCTCTCAGTGATCCAGTGATCTTTAAAAAAGCCCCATCCCTGCCCTCAGGGGACTTAAGTGCACTGGATGGGGAACATCCTCTCCCTACTTGGAGGTTTGTGCTTTGGCACACAGACCACTTGTGGCCCCGTTTCCAATTGAATTACCTGCAGAAGTCCACGTGGTGCCCCACCCTGCAAGCCTTATGCTCTGCATGGAGTGACTGGCTGTCATCTCTGCAGTGCAGCTTGTACATCCTTCCCTTTGGAGTCCTTCTCGGCCATCTTTACTGAAGAACTGGATCTTCCCCACCCATTACTCTTTCCACATAACCAACCCCTCTTTTCTTTTTTAAGAAACAGGGTCTCACTCTGTTGCCCAGGCTGGAGTACAGTGGCACGATCATAGCTCACTGCAGCCTCGAATTTCTGGGCTCCAGCGATCCTCCCGCCTCAGCCTCTCAAGTAATCTGGGACCACGGTGTGTGCCACCAAGCCTGGCTAACTTTTTAAAACACTTTTTTGTAGAGATGGGGTCTTGCTGTGTTGTCCAGGATGGTCCAGAACTCCTGGCCTCAAATGATCCTCCTGCCTCAGCCTCACATGACCCTTTTTATTTTTCTTTACAGCCTTGATCCCTATCTGAATTAAACTCTGTCTCTCTTATCATCGTCTATTATTTGAAGGTGATTATGGTGTCTGGCATCTGTTATCTTGGCTGTGCTACACCCATTTCATATGCCTGCACATTGTCTGGCATAAATATGAATGATTGGCCCTGCTGTCTGACACCCATAGCATGCACACTTAAATGAATGACTCCCTGCATGGAGTGGAAGGATTTGTCTCCATCAAGGACCACGGAGGTGCATTGTGGACAAGAGGTGAGTTTTCAAGAAGCTTCATCCGGGCGAAATGGCCAGGTGGGGGTGGCTCTTTCTGCTTGGATGAGGGGTGGGCTTTAGAGGACAGCCTGTGGCCAATGGCACCTGTCCTCAATACGGCTCAGAAAACCACACCCAGATCTCCTCTGTCACCTGCCAAGAGCAGCGAGAGAGACAGTGGCATCCTCACCTCAGAGCATCGGGAGATCCTTACCTTGGGATTCATGTCCGAGAGGTGTTTAATGTGCTTGCTAAATGCCTCTCTTCCCTCACATCTGCATTTCTGCAGATGGAGATTCTGGAGAGATGGACAAGGGGACCCATATGCTTGAGAAGGGAAGAGCGACTGGCGATTGGAGAGAAAGGGCTGGAATGAGATGATTTGCCAGCCGTTCTGTGTGTGACGATCCCCCACCCCAAACTCTCTGGTGCCAGCCATCCAATCATGTCAATAGCTATTATTTAAACAAAAGAAATAACTGACCTCCACCGAGGAATGTGCTCTAATTGGCAATCACCGTGCAGTTCCTCACCCAGCCTCAATTCAGAGTCAAGGAGTCTGGTCCCAAGCAGACAATGAGAATAACACAGTGGGAGGGAAGTCTGTCTTCTGCAGTGCCAAGTGGTGGGGAGGGTCAGATAAAGGGTGGGAGCAGTTGGCACCTAGCTTGGCACCTGGCCGGAATTCGTGGAGGGACCGACGAGGCCCTGGACAGGACACGAGGGAGGGCAAAGGTCATTTGGCCCTCCCTCCCCCAGAATAACTGCGGCCCAGAGAAAACCAGTGAACACAACCAGCCGGTCTTCCTCTGTTGCTCTGCAGATTTAGGAGAGAGAAGCAGCCCTGATGCACCTCTGGGTCATGCCTCAGTGGCTTTCATTTCACAAACTGGGCACCTACTCTGTGCTGGCCATCAAGGACAGGGGACAGGGATGAGTAAGAGAGAAATAGTCACTGTTCTGGACTACTGGGAAAAGAAATTGAGTTGGGGAAAGAAAAAGCAACACCAACTACACAAACATAAACAAAAACACGATAGATGAAATTATGAGTTCGGCACCAAACGTCAGAATAGAGAGACAGGGAAGGATATCTTGGTTGGGTCTTGAAGGATGAACAGGAGTTTTCCTAGTCATTAAAACAATCACGGTTGGGCTCAGTAGCTCAGCCTGCAATCCCAGCACTTTGGGAGGTCAAGGTGACTGGAACGCCTGAGCCCGTGCGTTCAAGACCAACCTGGGCAACTTCGTGAGACAGCATCTCTGATTCACAGTCTCACCAATAAATAAAAAATTGGCTGGATGTGGTAGCGCGCGCCTGTGGTTCCGGCTACTTGGAAGGTTGAGGCAGAAGGATCGCCAGTGCCCAGCAGGTCGATGCTGGGGTGACCGTGAGCATGCCACTGCACTCCAGCCTGGGCGATGGAGTGAGACTCCAACTCAGAAAAAAAAAATCGTAACAATAGCTCACAGTTATTAAGGGCTTGCTTTGGTCAAAGAGTGCACTTCAGTTATGCTGTTACTTAAAAATGATGCCTAGCACATATTGCACGCACGCTCACCCTATGCCAGGCACTGCTCTTTTTTTTTTTTTTGAGTTGGAGTCTCTGTCACCCAGACTGGAGTGCAGTGGCCACTCCCGGCCACTGCAGCTTCGACCCACTGGGCTCCAGCGATCCTTCCGCCTCAGCCTTCCAAGTAGGTGGAACTACAGGCACGTGCTACCATGCCCGGCTAATTTTTTGATTTGTTGTAGAGATGAGGTCTCGCCAAGTTGCCCAGGCAGGTCTCGACCCACGGGCTCAGGCAATCCACTCACCTCAGCCTCCCAAAGCGTGGGATTACAGGCTGAGCCACCGAGCCTGGCTGCCAGGTACTGTTCTAAGTGCTTGATTCCAACTTAATCCTCATAGTGACTCAATTCACCTCCTCATTCCCCGCTCATGGAAATTGAGGCCAGGAATGGTAAGTGGTCTTGTCCAAAGTCTTCCAGCTAGCAAAGGGACAGGGCTGGGAACTGAGCCCAGGCAGGCCACTCCAGAGACCCTACACAGCCTTTTCATGGGAACTCTTCTTCCTTGCATTCGAGGAATATTACTGAGGAAATGCTAAGCATCAGAGCCCCGAGGTGCGGGACGGGACGGGATTAGGAAACACGTCAGTGGGCTGACAGTCTCCCCCCATGCACTGAAGCCTGGCATTTCCACAATGCCCCAGGCAGGAGTCGATTATGGGGGGATGGGCAGCTTGTCCGTGTCTCTTTTCCTTGAATCCGGGCGGGTGAAGCATAAATCTGGGCAAGGCTTATGAGTCAGGAAGCTGACTGTGCTCACAACCCAAGAACAGGGTCCAGCACGGCTACTCTGGAGCCTAAACGAGTATGATCTTGTGAGCCTGGACACAAGAGGCGAGTTAGCAAGAGGGTGGCGTTCTGGGTAACGGACCAGGCGGGTAGCTCTTTCTCCCGGGCTGAGGCTTGGCATTCCAGTTCACCACGTGCCCCACAATCCAGCAGCCTCACTCCTGGCTATAAACTCAGGAGAAATTCCAGAAGGCATGAGTAGAACATCCAAAGCAGCTGTATGGTTTGAATGTGTCCCCCCAAATTCACATGTTGAATCTTAACCACCCATGGGACAGTATTTAGAGGCGAGGCCGTTAGGGGTGATTAGATCATGAGGGACTTTCCTCAGGACTGGGAGTAAGACTCTTGTAACATAGGCTCCACACGCTGTCAGCCCTCTTGCCTTGCTGTCCCTTCCAGCACATGAGGACACAGTGTTGGTGCCCCAGGGAGGACGTAGCACCAAGGTGCCATCTTGGAAGCAGGGAGCAGCCCTCACCAGACAATTGGACCTGCTGTTGCCTTGACTTTGGACTTCCCAGCCTCTGGAACTGTGAGAAGCAGGTTTCTGTTCCTTATAACCACCCAGTCTCAGGTATTTTGTTCTAGCTGCACACACACACTGAGACAGCAGCATTGTCTATAATTATCCTCCACTACCCCAAATAGACTCAATACTCTGTGCCGGGCAGAATAGTTAAATAACATCTCTTATATTCACACAAAAGGGTATTATACAGCCTTGAGACTGAATGAACTATACCCACATAGAACAACAGGGATGCCTTTTATCAACAATGTCAAGTGAAGAAAGCAAGAGGAGAGAGCCTATATAAAATACAAATGTTTTTGTAAAATTAAAACAAAATTAAATAATAGGTTGAGCATGGTGGCTCATGCAGTGGCCAAGGCAGGAGGAACACTCGAGGCTCGGAGTCTGAGACCAGCCTGGGCAACATAACAAGACTCTGTTTCCATGAAAAATTAAAAAAAAATTGCTGGGTATGGTGGCATGCGCCTGTAGTCCCAGCTACTTGGGAGGCTGAGGCTGGAGGATCGCTTGAGCACAGGAGTTGAAGTTTACAGTGAGCTATGAACATGCCTCTACACTCTAGACTGGGTGACAGAGCAAGACGCTGTCTCAAAAAAATTAAATAATAGATATTTGGAGAACTATAAACATATGATAAAACTTCAAAAAGGAAAGCAAGCAAAGAAATGAGAAAGTCAAAATCCAGGACAGCCTGTGTAGGGTTCAATCAAGTAAGCTTTGAGAAAGACAAAATAAAGACAAAATGCAGCACAGTGGTTACCTAGCATGGGCGCGAGGGTGGGGAGAGAGGCACCCATGGGGCCTTGGCAGAGGGGCTGCTTTCCAGGACTTCCATGGGGTGGTGGGTCTGCGGGTGTCATTTTTTTGAAATCATACTTTAAAGCCTGCAAATTTATTAAAGGGGGCTTTTGTTACTTTATTTTATTTTTATTTATGTATATGTTTCTATAGAGATAAGGTGTTGCTATGTTGCCCAGGCTGGTCTCGAACTCCTGGCTTATAGTGATCCTCCCATCTTGGTCTCCCCAAATGCTGAGATTATAAGAATTGAGCCACCATGCCTGGCCATGGGATGGACATTTTTTTAATTTTTATTTTTTAGTTGGAGTCTCACTCTGTCGCCCAGGCTGGAGTGTAGTGGCATACTCACGGCCACCCCAGTGTCGACAGGCTGGGCTCAGGTGATCCTTCTGCCTCAGCCTTCCAAGTAACAGTAACTACAGGTGCGTGCTACCATGCCCAGCTATTGCTTTGATTTACTGTAGAGATGAGATCTCGCCAAGTTGTCCAGGCTGTTCTTGAACCCTTGGGTTCAGGCAATCCTCTCACCTCGGCCTCCCAAAGTGCTGGGACTACAGGCTTGAACCACCACGCCTGGCTGAGATGGGCATTTTTAAAGAATTAATATCATGTGCTCACCTGCTTACAACAAACTACTTCAAAGCCTGCTTAACAAACTTAGCGCTTTAATCGAACACAGAAACACACAGAACCATTAGGGAACCTACCGGTTTTTACAGGGTGACCCAGCTGAAAGAAGTCTTCTTTAGCAGAAAATCACTTAAAATGGGGAGAATGCCCTAAACAAGCACTTTAGGAATCCACCAACTCCAGACTCAGTATTAGAACAATAGTCACGATTTTATCAACATTACATAATAAGAACACCTTCCCTCGGCTCCAAGCTCCATCAAGGTAGAGATTTTTAAATTGCATTTAATTTTTTTTTTTTTTTTAGAGATAGGGCCTCACTGTATTACCCAGGCTAGAGTCCACTGGCACATTGCATAGCAAGCCTCAAACTCCTGGGCCCCAGCGGATCCTTCTGCCTCAGCCTCCCGAGTAGCTGGGGCTACAGGCACGTACCCTTATGCCCGGCTAATTCTTAAAACTTTCTGTAGAGCTAAGGTCTCACTGTGTTGTCCAGGCTGGTCTCGAACTCCTGGCTTCAAGCAATTCTCCCACCTTGGCCTCCCAAAGTGCTGGGATTACAGGCATGAGCCACGGCATCAGGCCATAGGGTAAGGATTTTTGACCGTTTCCCCCACCCCCATCCAGTGCCTGGCTCAAGGTACTCAACAAAATTTTGCTGAACTCATAATAATAATACATTTAAGATGATTTAAAAAATCACGTTTGCATGGTTCTCAAGGCCTTTTCACGTATGTCCTCACATTCTGATAAATAATGTGTGTGGTGGACAGACAGCAGGGACGGAAGAGGCACAGGAATTCACGTGAAAGGTTAACAGGGTCCTCTTGGTGGTAACCAAGACGCCGTGGCTGGCCACTCTCTTTCCTCGGACACCAGCGTTCGGTTAGCCTGACCTCCGGGCCGTGCAGCCTGAATGGGGCGGCCGTCAGCTGATGGCTGAGCGTGGCACCCACCGAAGCCATGGAGGGCCACATGCTGGCCTTGGGTTTCTCAGCAAGGGCTCCAGGGGTGGACAAGAGTGCGCTTATTCCCAGTCTCTCGGTCCCTCACGCCTGTTCCCAAACATGCAGCACCAAGACTGCGACCCGCTCACGAGGGCATGTGAAAATGGGAACCACTTGCAGCCACGGGGAGGAGGCAGAGCCCTTGCCTGAGACTGGGGGCTGGCAGGAGGTGGAGGTGAGCGCCCTGGCCTCTGCCCCTCGACGGGGATACCTGAGGTGTGTGCCCCATAGGGTCCCCAGAGATGCCCAGCAGAACTGATCGCGGCTGCCTTTCCCTCCCTACGCCTACTTGGCGTCTCCCTTCCCTCCCCGCTCCTTGCCTGTCTCACCCCCCTTGTTCTGGAACACACCAGTGCTCCCCGGGACCCCCTCCCAGTGAAGTTCAAGAGCTCCCCTATGAGTCTCAGGGGGCACTTCTGGGAGGCCCCAGCCCGAGACAGGGGGTGGAGGGGACGTCTGTCACTCTGCCTGCCCAGCACCAGTGTCCTGTCTGCCAGAAACCCATGGCCCCTCTCATGCCACAGCCCCACTGGGTGGGTGCTGCCTCCACCCCGGACTCCAAAGGTGGGTCCTCGACTCGGACATCCCACGCCGTGTCCAGACCGGGAGTTGGCAAGCCTTTTCCATAAAGGTTAGTAAATACAAGATAAATGTTGTCATTTATTTAGTATTAGGTAAATTATTCATTATTAACTATTTTGAAATGATTGATTATTAAATGCATAAAATATTTAATGAGGTTAATCAATATTTTCAGCCTTGCAGGCTGTGCAGCTTTTGCCTCCGCTGCTGAACTTAGCTGTTAGAACACAGAGCGGCCTTGGCAGAGACTGAGACGAGGGAGCCTGGATGGATTCCAACACACCACACGGACACTGAAGAATGAAGTTCATGTCATTTCCCCAGGCCATGATACATCGTTCTTCTTTAGATTTTTTTTTAACTGTGTATATGTGGAACAAGCATTTTTACTTTGCCAGATATATAAAAACAGGTGCAGAGGTGAGAGGATGGCCTGAGCCCAGGAGTTCAAGACCAGCCTGGGCAACTTGGCGAGACCTTGTCTCTGCAATAAATCAAAAAGTAGCCAGGTGTGGTGATGTGCACCTGTAGTTCCAGCTACTTGAGAGGCTGAGGTGGAAGGATGGTCTGAGCCCAGCAGGTCGAGGCTGCGGTGGTTGTGAGCATGCCACTGTGCTCCAGGCTGGGTGGCAGAGGGAGCTTCCAACTCAAAATAATAAATAAAATAAAAACAGGTAGCGGGATTGGTCTAGACCTCAGATCTGTGACCAAATTGGAGCCGGTCAAAGACAGTGACCCTTGACCGCCTGTAACTCTAGCATGTTGGGAGGCCCAGGTGAGAGGACTGCTTGAACTCAGGAAGTCAAGGCTGTGGAGAGTCGAGATCGAGCCACTGCATTCCAGCCTGGGCGACAGAGTGAGGCTCCATCAACGCCACTCCGCAGTGAGGACGTCTCTTGGAAATTCCAGGGAATGATGCGGGAGAGGCCGTGCTTAAGAACGAGGCCCCCACACCGAGCAGCAGACCCCAGAGACAACAAGGGTATGGGACTGGAGGGGGGCGGGGCATGCCGGATCCAGCCATGCCTGAAGCGTAATAAGCTCACTTCCTTCTGCTCATGCTCTTCTGAGTTGGTTTCCGTCACTTGCAGCCCAGAGTCCCAAATAACACAGTGAGGGTTTCAGAGGAGGCACCCAGCGAGGAGCAACTGGAGGTGGCCTTGAAGGACAGGCATGGACGCCCCGCCCCCCACTCATGCTTTGGCAACGTCACTCATCACCTCCCTGTCTCAGTTTCCCGTTCAGCGGGCAGGGTGCTCTGTTCACTGAGGGCCCAGAGGGGGATCGATCCATATTTTCGCAAAACCTTGGCGCTAGACTCAGTGTTTCTTGTCAGATTGAGGCTGCTAACAGGGAACCTGCGTTGGGCGGATTGAATCAACGCCCGCACAGGACGATGACCGGGCGGCGAGAAGCCTCTGGGCAGAGGCAACATCCAGCACCACGGTCTTACTTTAGACGCAAGGAGACGTCGGCATTTTTCTTTTCTTCCTCTTTTTTGGTTGAGGCCTCACTCTGTCGCCCAGACAGAGCGCAGTGGCACAATCACGGCTCACCGCAGCCTCGACCTCCCGGGCTCAGGTGACCCTCCCACCTCAGCCTCTTGCGTAGCAGGGAGCATTTTTCTTATTAAAGATAGAATTGATTAGCGACATTGCTTGGGCTCTGCAGTTGGAAGAGAGAAGAGAATTCCCACTTTCCCAGGGGTGGCGGCAGCAGAGGAATGGGGGAACAGGAATTCTCTAGAGCAGCCGGACGCAGGGCCCGCCTGGGTGGAGGGGGCCGAGGGTCACCGTGAGAGAGCTCGTGAGTCATCAGATCTGAGGAGCAGTGGGAGAGGACACAGGAGGGCCGGAGCCGGGAGGACACAGGACACGGTCACCAGACATTGTTGGGTGAGGTAAGGAGGCGGAGGGGCTGCTGGCATTCAGTCTACCCAGGCACAGTGGCACCCAGATTCCTCTTCTCTCTCTCGGCTCCTACCACAGGTTCCTGGGGCTGGGCCCCTGACTGGGGCCTGCCCGTGAAAGGACAGAAGCCTGTGACCTCAGTGATCTGTTCAGGGATGGGCATGTCACCCACGGTGGGCCAGAGAGAGCTCTCCTCGGACCTTTGCTGGGACTGCTGCCCTGCCATCTGGACCACGGTCCACAGAACATATTCCTAAAGCTTCTGGTGGCCTCTTGCCATGTCTCAGGGGGCACCAACGCCGAGAAAGAGTCTAGAAAGAGAGGGACAGATTCGTGGCGGCATGGTTTGAACATCTGGATCCAGCTATGCCTGAAACCAACAACCTCTGGACTTTCTAGTAACGTGCAAGAGTAACTAACTCCCTCCAGATGATCATTAAACCAGTTTACCCCTCTCTAACCAAAACGATCTTGATGAATACAGCCAAGAAGATGGGGAGGTCACTTGCTAGTGGGCTAGTGGCTAGGGACTCTTTTATCTAGCCCCCAACGAGTGAGGGCTGGGGCACAGACCTGCCCCTGAACAGGGCCGTGGCAGACATGGCCTTCAGGACAAGGCCTAAGCTCAGGTTGGCTGTAGGGCCCTATGGTATCTGGTGTCTACCCGTCTTTTTGGGCGTACCTTCTGAGCTCTGGCGACACTGATTCTGAAAGCTGTGATACCTCTTTGTTCATCAAGACCTTCGCATATGCTGCTCCCTTACCTGTAACCCTCATCCCTCCTCCTGTCTGCCTCTCTCAGAAATCCATCCCCCAACACCCCAACACACACACACGTGTACACACACAGGGGACAAGCTAGCAGACTTATTTATTTTCTTTTTGAGAAAATAAGCTCACTGTTGCCTCAAAGTCCAGAACTCAGGCAATCCTCCCACCTCAGCCTCCTGAGTAGCTGGGACTACAGGCACGCTTCACCATGCTTGGCTAAGTTTTTTATTTCTAATTTTTTAGAGGTGGGGTCTCACTGTGTTGCCCAGGCTGGTCTCAAACTCCTGGCCTCAAGCAATCCTCCCACCTCAGCTTCCTGAGTAGCTGGGACTACAGGCATACACCACCATGCTTGACTAAGTTGTTTTATTTCTAATTTTTTAGAGGTGGGGTCTCACTGTGCTGCCCAGGCTGGCCTCAAACTCCTGGCCTCAAGCAATCCTCCTGCCTCAGCCTCCCAAGTAGCTGGGACTACAGGTGTGCACCACCATGTCTGGCTGTTACTCGTTTCCTATTCTTGCCTTAACTGTGGCTTTCCCTAGAAAGTTCACGTGCTGCCTCCAGCCCGGCTGCCTGTTCCTAAGGGATTCTACACTTCTTGTCCTAACACAACTCTCATACTCAGTAGAACGGATTTAATATGTGTGGAATGAATGAAGGAACAAGGGAACAACAGTCGCCCAGGGTTCTGTGGTTTCCGCCTGTCATGGCTCAAAGGGACTCGGTCTTTTTTTTTTTTTGAGTTGGAGTCTCACTCTGTCGCCCAGACTGGAGTGCAGTGGCCACTCCTGGCCGCCGCAGCCTCGACCCACTGGGCTCCGGCGATCCTTCCGCCTCAGCCTTCCGAGTAGCTGGAACTACAGGTGCGCGCTGCCACGTCTGACTTTTTGATTTTATTGTAGAGACGAGGTCTCGCCAAGTTGCCAGCGCGGGTCTCAAACCCACGGGCTCAGGCAATCCACTCACCTCAGCCTCCAAAGTGCTGGGATTACAGGCTGAGCCACCGAGCCCAGCCGAGACTTGGTCTTCCTGTGACTCTGTCCTGATGCTACTGGCTGTCCATTCAGGGTCCAGGCTCTCCTGTCCTGCTAACAGAACCCCCACTTGCTCACAACAGCTTACCCCCAGGCAAAGGACCACAGTTGTCTTAAGTCAAGCCGGGTGTCCTGGTCCCTCTCAGCCTCCCTTGCAGCAAGTGTGGCTGCGTGACCCTGTTCTGGCCAATGTGACATAAGTCAAAGTCTCCCGAGGGCTCTCCCGATGAGGTACAAATGCTGCCGTCACCAGCTCTTCTATCTCTTTCCTGCCTTAAATGAGAATGCGATGCCTGGAGCATCTGCAGCCACCTTGTGGCCGTGAAGTAACGAACCACCAACCCCTGGATCTGGATGGCAACTTGGAAAGACAGAAAGAGCCGGGCTTCCCGAGACGCTGTTGAGCTCCTGCACCCGTCCAGGTCTCCCAGCCTTCCATATGGGGTAGGAAAAAGACAGTGTAAGCTGCTGTTAGTCAGGGCTTTGCAGCCTTCAGTTGAAAGCATTCATAGTGGATGTGGCATCTTCCTTTCTGGAAGTGGGGGGGCAAGGGATGCCTATAGTCGCCATGTGGCTGCCCCCGAGCTCAGGGCTCGCTCTTCTGGGTTCTGGGACCTACTGAGTAGAGACACCAATCTCAGAGTTCACACCCCGCCCCCCACCCCAGGCCAGAAGGGATCTAATTACCCAGTGATTGTAGCAATTATTCCATCCAATTGATCGGCAATAGCTGTAATGTCTAAACATTGTTTTTTCCATTAATAATTTGCAACGTATTTATTGTTTACACTCACATAAAATAGGCTGATAATAAGACTATTGAGATGAAATCTCCAGGGTCCTGAATATTTACACGGTGCAGTGATACATGCTTTAGCTGTGATATTTGTGCGACTTTTCCCCTTTCCAATGAGTAGGTGTTTATTAATATAAATGATCACAACCATCACAATTCTGAAAGTTCCCTGAACTGTGACGAGGTTGCCTGGCACGGTGAGTTCAGCAGTTGATTATGCATGTCTAGAGAGGGCACAGAGAGTTTGACGATTGATGTTGTATGTCTGCCACAGGCAGGGGAGGCCTGATGTGTGTCCTGTGTGCAAATATTTGTCATCTATGGAGTGGGCAGTTCTCCTTCTTGGAGGAGTAATAAAAGAAACCCCAACCTATTTCTGGTGTTTCTCATGACAACATGGGACACCCAAAATAGGAACTCCCATTCCACGTTAGCAAGACCAGCCTCAGCACAGCAGGGAATTTATAAAGCCTGTGGATGTTTCCCAAACTCTGAAAGTAAGATTGTTTGCTTTATCCAGAAAACTAAAGCTTGCCAGCAGGAAGATCATGTGAGCATTCTGTTTAGGACTCGGTGGGGCCTCCTCCCCAGTCCATGGGGCTTGTTTCTAAAGGGTTTCTCTCTGGAACCCACGCCCTGTTCCTCACCACCATCCTCTTGAATCCAGCTCACACTTGAGCATTTTTAATTTTTTTTTTTTTTAGAAAGCAGGATTTATTGAGAGGACAGAAAAACTTCCAGAGCGGGAGGCGACCTGAAGGAGCTGCCCGAGCAATTTATTTTTTTTAAAGAGATGAGGTCTCGCTATGCTGCCCAGGCTGATCTCAAACTTGTCAGCTCAAACGATCTTCCTGCCTTGGTCTCCCAAAGTGCTGGGATTACAGGCGTAAGCCACCACGCCCAGCCAAACATGCTGAACATTTTTAATACCTCTCAGGCCTGGCACAAAGAGGGAGGCGAACAAAATCCCTGTCCCCAGAGGGCTCCGTGTCAGCCTTGACTCCTTCCAGGCTGGTCACTAGCTGGGCAGATCCCAGAGGGAAGGTGACTTTTGCCAACAGATGCCCGGGACTGGGCCTCTGAGTCTCTTTCTCCCAGACAAAGGGGAGGGAAAGGCATCCCACAGCTGAGACTGCCCTCAGCAGCTCCATGAGGTGGGACCTGAGTCCCACAGCTCGGAGCCACTGAGACTTGGGGAGTGAGGCTCCCCCCACGTCCCACAGCCACCAAGCCCAGATTGGACCCCTTTTGGTCCGATGCCAAATCTTATTCTCACGGCACCAACTGTCGCCGGTGAAAACATGAGTGGGGGATAAGATGTGCTAGATACCTGAGTTCTTTTAAACCCAGATCCCAGCCAGGCTCCCCAGCGGGAAAACAAACCAAATCTGGTTTGTCCTGCAACAGGTGCGTGTTGGGGACATGGTCGAGCCAGGTAGACACCGAGATGAAAAAACCCAGCTGCTGTCCTGGAGGAACTTACGGTCTCCGTGGGGGAAGGAGTGAAGCCGACACAAGCACCGATGGGGGCGAGGAATGGCCAGGGTGGGTGCCGAGGCCGAGACAGCGCAACAGAGGGAGGCGAGAGCCCTGGGAACAGGCCACCGGCCGCCCCAGGGAACAGCAAGGGAGCGCTGTAGAATTTTCCAGAAACTGCAACCCGCTCTCTGGAGGTCTCAGAGTGTGAGGGAGGGCGGTTCAGACTTGGGCGCCAATCGCAGAAGCAGACGGTGACTCACTGTGTTAAAAGAAATTCGCTCTGCAATACAAAAATCCACGAACATAAACCCATATGGCCAGCCTGAGAGCGTCTGACCACTGACGGATCCCTGCCTGCCACACGCATTGCGGACAATGAGCCTGCGCCCCCCGACAGGTGCGGGGTGGGTTCCCCCTTCCTCCTCCTCTCCTGCTTTCACAATCTGAGAGGAACAACCAGAAGAGCCACCTGGGATGGGGGACAGGAACTCCCGCAAGCAAGACATGTCCATGTGGCTCTGACAGGGGACTCAAGGGCCAGCAGGGACTGGCTTTTGAAGGACTTGGGACCGACTCAGGCCCAACCCCTGCTTTGCTGTGTGGCCGGGGCGAGCTGTTTCACTTCTGAATCTTGTTACCACCCAGCCAGTAATTCAGAGCACGTTCATTGAGCACCTACTATGTGCAGGGGTTTGGGTTAAGTGCTGGAGACACCACCGAGTCTTCCCGGAGGGTGTGGACCAGAGAGACAGAGAACTGAACCCACAAGTGAGGGTAAGGTCTGTGGATTCAGGGCCTTGGAGTGGACGGGAGGACAGGAAGGCTGTCCTGGAGAGTCGGTGACATGCAAGACAAGGTTCGAAGGACGGATGAGTGGGGCTCCATCATGAGTGGGGACGCGCACCGCCTGGGGAGTCAGTGCACTTTTAGAGATGGATGACTGGGGTTCTAGTCCCAGTTCTGTCCCCTCCTAGCTGTGTGCCCTTGGGCAAGGGACTCAGTCTCTCTGTGCCTCAGTTTGCTCCCCTGGAGAAGGAGGCTGATGATACAAGCAGCTGGCTTGCGGGGGGGCTCGTGAGGATGCCATGGACACTTCTCTTTCACACGTCCCCCTTGGGTGTTCTCAGGCCCACGGCTAGTGGCATGGCTTGCTCATTTAAATACGGCCTCGAGGTGGTGAGCGGAGACCAGAAAAGAGCTCAAAAGGGGAAACAGCAGGGACGGGGCACAGTGGAGACGCGTGTTCTAGGACAGCTGAGGAGGAGGCGTCAGGGAAGCCGCGGACGCCGGGCCGGGGGAGGACGGCCCCATGTGCTGGAGGGCCTGGGGTGGACCAGGCGCGTCCTCAAAGCCATGCGGCCCTCTGCACTGTCACAGCCTGACGGGGTGGGCCAGGCCTCTGGGTCAGCGTGGCTCAAAAGGCAGTTCTCGCTGACTTTTGCCGGAGACCCAGGAAGTTCCCCGTTTTGGCCTGGGCGGCCAGGGAGGCTGGGGAAGGCCGGGGGCTAATCTGCCACTTCTGAGCATGCCTCAGCACTTGGGGTTCACAGCAGAGAGGAGGCCGTGCAGGCAGCCCAACGGCGGGGCCTACCTCCGTGCCCTTGCAGGAGGGCCTTCGTCGAAACAGCCATTACACGTAGCCCCTAAAAAAGACACTCAGAGGCCGGGCTCGGCGGCTCAGCCTGTCATCCCAGCACTTTGGGAGGCTGAGGCGAGTGATTGCCAGAGCCCAGGGGTTCGAGATCCACCCGGGCAACTTGGCGAGACCTCGTCTCTACAATAAATCAAAAAAATGAGCCGGGCGTGGTAGCACACGCCTGTAGTTCCAGCTACTCGGAAGGCTGAGGCGGAAGGATCGCCGGAGCCCGGCAGGTCGAGGCTGCGGTGGCCGGGACTGTGCCACTGGCATTCCATCCTGGCGACAGAGTGAGACTCCAACTCAAAAAAAAAAAAAATAGACAGTGAAAACACCTCGCAGTCATAGAGCCCAGGAGCTCACCACCACCAGGCGCCACGAGGTCCACACACACAGCCAGGTAGAGACAGGCGCAAGGGAAAGCAAACCCAGAGTACAGCCCCAGGCGTGAGAGCAGGCGACATCGGGCAAGGGGGTGATAAGGACAAGGACCGTGATGAAGATGACGATGGTGGTGATGACGGACAACTTGGGTTCTGATCCCAGCTCTGTCCCTTCCTAGCTGTGTGCCCTTGGGCAAGTGACTCAGTCTCTCTGTGCTTCAGTTTGCTCCCCTGGAGAAGGAGGCTGGGTCATGGGGTGGATCCCCCATGAAGGGCTGGGCGCCACAGGCGTTCTTGCTCCATTAGCTCACAGAGGGCTGGTTGTTCCAGGGCCTGGCGCTCCATTCCTCTCTGGCTTCACTCTCGTCACGTGAGGCTTCGGTCCCCTCTCTGCCTTCTGCCATGACTGTAGCCGCCTGAGGCCTCACCAGAAGCAGGTGCTGGCACTAGGCTTCTCGTAGGGTCTTTGGAACCATGGGCCGGAGAAACCTCTTTTCTTTGTGAATGACCCAGCTGCAGACGTTCCTTGACAGCAGCGCAAAACAGCCTGATCCCGCCTCCTGCTTTCTCACAGAACCGTCATTTTATTCGCAAGCCCGCCTTCTCCACGTGACCGTGGGCAGGCCCATTCCTTCTGCCAGTTACTGACTCAGCACCCGACCCAGCTATGGCCAGTAAAGCACAGGGGAAGGTTGGGGAAGTTTCGGGAGAGTTTGTACAACAGAGACGCCTCCATAAAACCAGCCCCTCCTGGGATGAGACGCCGCGCCGTCTCCATGGGATCCCATCTCGAGACCCCGAGGGGCGCATGTCATGACCAAGCTGACTGTGGAGGCCAGTGGGGTGGAGAGGCAGGAAACACTGATGCCTGAACACACCGCGGAGCCACCGTGGAGTCACACACATTGGGGCCATCCTCCTCCAGGACTCACCGCTACGTGGGAAGACACATTGTCCTCACCGTGTGAGAAGTTGAGTCAGGGTTTCCTGTCGTGTGCAAAGACCTCTGAGCTGCCGCACAAGGACAAAAGGACACGTGGCGGGAGGGAGGGGCTGGGGAAGGGGTGGCTTTCCAGCCTTCTGGCCCCTCCCTGAGGCCTGAACGCCTATCTTCTCTTTAGATTCTGTGGAATCCCAGCATCTTTGCCACAAATTCTCCGTCATTCCCTAAGCAATTGAGAGGCCGAGTCTCTTGCTTGAACCCCAAAGATCCAAAGAGTCTTGGCGAAGACGTCTTCTCCCTTCTTTTTCTCTCCAGGTCTGGCCTCCCTGATGTCACCTCCTCCTCACACTCCAACGCATGTGCTTTAAATCTGTATCTCTAGTCCAGCCTCCTTCCTGACTCCACCGTCTTCCAGAATTCTCCAGCAGAACCCCGTCTGCCATGCCTAGGGCTCTTGACTCCAGACAAGCACTGTCTTTCACCAGACCACACTGCCTCTTGCATCATGAAACACTGGCCATCTCCCTGTCTGACATTCCTGAATGTGCCAGCGGCAGCTCCACCTCCAAGGGTCATGGGTGTGGCACCTGGCTGGGATGGAAGCTTTGTCTTCCTGAGGTTGGACCAGGAATTGCAGGAGGCAAAAAAGGGTGGCAGCAGGGAGGGGAGAGGGGAGAGGGCACTGGAAAATTCCAGGGGAAAAATCATTATTTTAAAGAAACAAACAGAGGTTTGCTTCAGTAGCAGGACATTGGCTGAACAAACAAAACTACAGACGGGACAATGGTCAATAGTTCAGGATGCAGGACACTGTGTGGGTCAGTGAAAAAAAAAAAAAAACAGCCGGGCTCGGTGGCTCAGCCTGTAATCCCGCGCCTTTGGGAGGCTGAGGTGAGTGGATTGCCTGAGCCCGCAGGTTCGAGACCCGCCTGGGCAGCAAGAACTCATCTCTACAATAAATCAAAAAATCAGCCGGGCGTGGTAGCGCGCCTGTAATTCCGGCTACTCGGAAGGCTGAGGCGGAAGGACCGCTGGAGCCCAGCAGGCGAGGCTGCGGTGGCCGGGAGCGGCCACTGCACTCCAGTCTGGGCGACAGAGTGAGACTCCGACTCAAAACAAAAAAAACCAAAAAAACAACTGATCTGAGTCAAGAGCCAGACTCTGCCACTTGGAATGAATCTCTTCCCTTCAAAGCCTCAACATTCTCACCTATAAAATAGGAAGATTCATCTGACTATCCCAGGGGGGAACCCTCAAACCCAGAATTCGTTTATAAAAAATCGTGTATTTATTCTTACATGTTTGAACTTCAGTTACCTTTGAAATACTCTCTGTTGGATGCAATATACCTATCGAGATGCTTTTTCAATTGCTCAAAACAGTTTTTGAACTCCTCAGTGCTGATGCCTTTTGGTGTTTCTGCCTTTTTTTGTCTTACCGCTTCCACCGTGGCAAAATGTTTCCCTTTGAGGACTTTTTTTTTAAATCCAAAGAAACAGAAAAATAGTCTCTCGGGGCAAGATTGGGTAAATAGGGAGGGTAGGGCACTGGGGTCATGCTGTTTTCCGTCAAAACACTCAGCCCATTGTCATGGTGGAAGAACCAGTCCCCTGTTTGCCACAACTCAGGACGTTTCTTCCACATATTGTGATGCAGCCTTCTCAAAATTTCCAGATAAAAGCCAATAGGTTCCTAGAACACTCACCTAATGGGAGAAGCTTGGACTACAAGGGGTCCACCCTCAAAAGAAAAGAAAAGAAAAGAAAAAGATAATTCCTAACTGCTTTGGGTCCCCCATGTGGTATTAGTTTTCTAGAGCTGCCCTAACAAAGCTCCACAGACTTGGGGGTTTACACAACATAACTTTATTCTCTCACAATTCTGGAGACTGGAAGTCCAAGGTCAAAGTGTCAGCAGGGTTAGTTTCTCCTAAAGCCTCTCTCTGGGGCGGGTAGATAGCTGTCTTCTCAGTGTCCTCCTGTGGTCGTCCCTGCCCCCCCATGTATGTCTGTGTCCTCATCTCCTCTTCTTACAAGGAAACAAGTCATATTGAATGAGGGCCCATCCGAGTGACCTCATTTTGCCATGAAAGACATCCATGTATAATGAAAGACACTATCTCCATAATCAGTCACATTCTGAGGTACAGGGGTTAGGGATGCAGGATATGGATTTTGGGGGGACACAACGAAGCCCATAACGGTGAAGCTTCTAAGGATTCTTTCACGTTCAAGCTCATCCAATCAGGTTTAAAAAAAATTTTTTTTTTTTTAGAGACAGTGTCTTACTCTGTCACCCAGGCTAAAGTGCAGTGGTGTGATCATAGCTCGTTGCAGCCTCAACCTCCTGGGCTCAAGTGATCCTCCTGCCTCAGCCTCCTGAGTAGCTGGAACTATAGGCACACACCATCATGCCTGGCTAATTTTTAGATTTTTTTTTTGTAGAGACAAGGTCTTGCTATGTTGCCCAGTCAACTTCTGGCCTCAACTGATCCTCCCACCTTGGTCTCTCAAAGTGCTGGGATTATAGGTCTGAGCCACCATGCCTGGCCCTCCCATCAGTTTTTCTTCCACTATTTCTACTATTTTGGTGTCTGGACTCTCACTTTTTTTTTTTTTTTTTGAGTTGGATCTCACTCTGCTGCCCAGGCTGGAGTGCAGTGGCATGTTCACAGCCCCACCAGTGTCAACCTGCTGGGCCCAGCTGATCCTTCCGCCTCAGTCTTCCAAGTAGCGGGAACTACAGGCATGCACTACCATGCCTGGCTAATTTTTTATTTTTTTATTTTTTATTTATTGCAGAGACGAGGTCTCGCCAAGTTGCCCAGGCTGATCTCAAAACCCTGGGCTCAGGCAATCTTCTCACCTTGGCCTCCCAAAGTGTGGGATTACATGCTTGAGCCACCATGCCCGGCCAGGACTCCCACTTATTTAGGCATCTAAACTCGGAATCAGAATCATGTTGTCTTCTTATTCCTCACGTGCTCCCCTTCCCCAGGGACCCATCACAGACCAGACCACGGCCCTGTCATGGCCAGCACTGCCGTCCACGGTGCCCTCGTGTCGGCCCAGCCCCCACTCACCTATGCTCATTCTGCCTCTGTTCCCTCCTGGCTGCCTCGGGCATGTCCCTCCCCAGCACCAGATGTCCAGGGCCACTTCCCTGTCCCTCTCGGCCTTGCCCCGTCTGGACCCCACTGCTCCTTCTCTGGAACCTTCCACTCCGTTCAAACCAATCCACCATCTTTCCCCAGACCTAACCTGCCCCTCCTCATCTCCATCCTCTGCTCAGGCCCAGATCGCCTCCCTTGCTGGGGCCTTCCTCCCGGAAGATTAGCCTCCAAGACCCTGTCTAGAGACCACAGAGCCCACCTGGCCAGGCATGACCAACGCGCTGTGGGTGTGAGCAGAAGGAAACCCACTGGCTTCACCCAGGGGCTGTGTGGCCCGGAACTCGACCCCACGTGGTGCTGATGGAGCCCACGGAACACACCCCATCGCTGTATGGCGTCCAGCCTGGCAG
The DNA here is from genome assembly GCA_027257055.1 of Cephalopachus bancanus. NCBI lineage: Eukaryota > Metazoa > Chordata > Mammalia > Primates > Tarsiidae > Cephalopachus > Cephalopachus bancanus. Next base: position 692,756 of record JAPVLO010000272.1, read on the forward strand.
ACAGACATGGCTCTTGTGACGCCCACAGGACGTGCGCTGGCATTGTCAGAGGGCTCTGGGGGTGGATGCCATGACTTGGCCGAGTGACCCTTAAAAGCCCCGAAGTACCTGAGGGGAAGCCATGAGGGGTGGTGGACCAAGCCTTGCCCTGGTGGTGGTTCTTGGATAAGCAGCATGGCCTCCGATGTGAACTTGACAGAATGCAAGCTCATGGGCACACTGCTCCCATTGGATCTGAATATCTGGGGATGGGGCCCAGGCACCCGTTTTCACAACTTCTCCCAGTGATTGTGAACACAGGAAAGTTGGAGAACCACAGGATTAGGCAAAGATGGTAGAGAGGGTGTGTGTTTTGTGTGTGTGTGCATGTGCCTGTGTGTGTGTGAGATTTTTTAAAGACGTTGGCTCACATGGATTGTGGAGACTGGCACGTCTGACACTTTTAAGACTGAATGGACTCAGGCAGGATTTCCATGCTAGTCTTTTTTTTTTTTTTTTTGAGTTGGAGTCTCACTCTGACGCCCAGACTGGAGTGTAGTGGCTGCTCCCGGCCACCACAGCCTCGACCTGCTGGGCTCCGGAGACCCTTTCGCTCAGCCTTCCAAGTAGCTGGAACTACAGGCATGTGCTACCACGCCCAGCTAATTTTTGATTTATCGTAGAGATGAGGTCTTGCCAAGTTGCCCGGGTGGGTCTCGAACCCGTGGGCTCAGGCATTCCACTCACCTTGGCCTCCCAAAGCGCTGGGATTACAGGCTGAGCCACCGAGCCCGGCCTCCATGTTAGTCTTGAGGCAGAATTTCTTCCTTCTTCCTTTTTCAGAAAACCACTCTGTTTTTGTTCTCCAGGCCTTCACCTGGTTGGGCGAGGCCCACCCTCAAGATCAAGGTTCATCTCCTTGACTTAAAGCCAACTGACTGCAGACATTAATCCCATCAAACACGTCTGGCTTCGTGTTTGACGGAAAAACTGGATCCCCCCCCCTGCCAAGCTGACACACACATTTCACTATCACAGAGGACTCACTCCAGCTCTTCCCGAGGCCCCAGGGTTTGACTTTCTCTGGGTTCCTGTCAGGCCCCCTGACGAGGAATGCTCCATGGTCTGAGATAAACCGACGCGTTCTTCTATACTGGCATCAAACCAGCCCACGGCTAGCTGCTTGCAGGGATTTTGTCTTCAGCTAGAGGGTTGTGTCTTGAGGACAGAAAGCATGTTGACTTTCTTGGACTTCCTTGGTGCTGAGAAGCCTCAATCCGACCCTCGACATCCCCCCTCAGCCCTGCTCAAAGCTCTGGGAGGCTGACCTGCAGGGAATGCACTGGGGGTCTGTCTCCCTCCATGGCCCTTGACTTCCAGCGGGGTCTGGCCAATGGGAGGTGCTGGGAGGAGCCTGGAGAGGACGATAAGAGGGGGTTGGCCGCAGGTCTCAGACGCAAAGCTGTGGCTCTGCGGGGCTGCCCAGCCCCATTCAGGGCCCCTCTCCAAGTTCTGCGCCCTGCTCCTTGGTCCTCCCGCCTGGACACCTGGAGGCACAGCCCTTCCCTGCCATGACATCCCCGGGTGATGTGCTGAGTTCTAGCAGGCGCCTCTACACAGCTGTCCTGGAACACTTCTCACATCACCAGTCTGAGTGGACCATCTGGTTTTGGCCAGGGCCCTTGTAGCACACACAGGGTGGGCTGCCTAGTGGTCAGTGGCACCTGCTGACGGAATCAAAGCAGAGAAGACCCATCCAGCAGGCTAAGAAACAGCAAAACTCCCAGCATTTCAGCTCCAAGGTCAAGGTTTTTTTTTTTTTTTACTTTTTAAAATATTTGTTTATTTATTCATTGTATTTTTTTTTGAGTTGAGATCTCACTCTGTCGCCCAGACTGGAATGCAATGGCACCATCACAGCTCACTGCAGCCTTGACTTCCTGGGTTCAGGTGATTCTTCTGCCTTAGTCTCCCAAGTAGCTGGGACTACAGGCGCACGCTGACACACCCAGCTAATTTTTAAAACATTTTTGGGTAGAGATGAGGTTTTGCTATGTTACCTAGGCTGGTCTCGAACTCCCGGACTCAAGCAATCCTCCCACCTCGGCCTCCCAAAGTGCTGGGATTACGCGCGTGAGCCAACATGCCAGGCCAGGGTCAAGTTTTAACTCCCATGCGTGTCGCTTGAATACTATGCCAAGCAGCGATTAACAAGGGGAAGAGGATGAGGAGAGCGAGGAGAAGGGTGATGTCAGGTGTGGAAGGAGTTAAGTTTCCAAGGCAGGGGCCGCCAGCAGAGCCCACTTTGCAATCTTCTGCCAAAATATTTTAAATGAAACAGCTGTGTGTGAACAAAACGGCGGAGGAGCGTTCCCGCTCCGAGCACGGCTCCAAATCGCTCACGCTCTGGATGTGACGGGCTGTGTAATTGCCTCAGCCCCATTATCTTCCCTGGCAGTTGTTGAAGTGTCATTAGGACACCTCAAATGAAAGGCTAAATTCTCCTATATACACAGTTTTAATAATTACAGTCTTTTTTTTCCTCCCCTATTTCAAAATGCAAAACTCTGCTCCAAAAGGAGCTGCCAGAACTGAAGGATGGTCAGAGGCTTGGAGCCAGGCTGGCCGGCTGGTGTGTGTGTGTGTGTGTGTGTGTGTGTGTGTGTGTGTGTGTGTGTGTGTGTGTGTGTGTGTGTTTCTTTTCTAACTTTCTCCGGATTCTCCTGACCAATTAACCTTGTATGATTTTAGATTTTCTCTGCCATCTGCAGAGAGGAGAGAACCAGGCGTGCCAATAGTCTACAAACATTACTCAGTACCTACCATGGCACAGGGATGACCAAGCCGAAAGGTGGCCTGGAAATGTTCGTGCCACACGGTGCTATCTTGGAGCTTAGTTACTTTAGGTCTCTGCTCTGCTGGTTAGGAAGGGGTGCGTGAGGGCTGAGGTGTGGGTCAGAGCTATGTCTTTGTATCTGCAGTATGCAGCCTGGCTCACCGAGCGTTTGTTGAATGACTGAGTGACGATTTACAGAGTGGACACCATGGACCAGGAGCCTACCTGGGTCTAGGGATGTGGCCGCAAACAAGATGGATGCAGCCCTCGCCTTCTTGGGGCTGAGTAGTTAGGGGCAGGGGTGGGTGGCACGCCAAGATAAATGCTGTTCAGGTACATGGTCAGCACAATCAATCCTCAGCACGAGGAAGTCCTGGACATTCAGGCCCAGTGGTCAAAATCAGTCTGCGGGTGGTTAGCATCACTTGGTCAGGGCACGGGGGAAGCGCTGCCATGACCAAGGAGACACAGCACCCCTTGAGAGACGAGAGCATGGCCTGGACTCCAGCCTCGCCCCTGGAGCTCGTGCGAGTTAACTCGCACACCTCAGTCTCCCATTAGAAAACGGAAACCACACTACTTCACTCTCAGGGGGCTGGCAGCAGGCAGGGCTCCCGTGACCTTTGCCCCTGGTACTACCCCCTGAGGACTCCCCTCCCTGGAGTGTGGGCAGGACTCTCTCCCCACCTAGCTGCCTATCATCCAACCACCTATTGTCTACCTATCCGCCATCTACCTAATCCATCCATCTGTCATCTACCGACCTACCATCCATCCATTACTTATCTATCGGTCATCTACCATCTGTCTTTCTATCAATCACCCATCTATTATTTATCTACTGATCATCCATCCTGTCTGCCTATCATCTATCTATCTACCTATCTTCCTATCATCCATTCATCTATTTTTTTTTATTTTTGATTTTTGGGAGTTGGAGTCTCACTCTGTCGCCCAGGCTGGAGGGTGGCGCACTCACAGCCACCCCAGCCTCGACCTGCTGGGCTCCGGCGATCCTTCCGCCTCAGTCTTCCAAGTAGCCGGAACTACAGGCGCGTGCTACCACACCCGGCTGATTTTTTGATTTTATTGTAGAGACGAGGTCTCACCATATCGCCCAGACTGGTCCTGAACCCGTGGGCTCAGGCAAGCTTCTCACCTCGGCCTCTCAAAGTGCTGGTATCACAGGCTTGAGCCACTGCGCCTGGCCCATCCGCCTATTATTTACCTATTGATCATCTATCATCTATCTGTTATCCATCTATATATTACCTACCATCCATCCATCTATTATCTATCTATCTATCCATCCTATGTCACCTCTATGATCCTGACTACTAGTGGGGGGAAGAAAGAGGGCGGGGCTTCACTGGCACTCACGGTGCCCTGGACAGCACTCCAAGCTTGCCATCTCGCCTGGCTCCATCCCCAACACCACCCCAGCGTGGATTCTTGTTATCCCGGTTTATCTGTTTATCCATGGTTGCACGACAAGTCATCCCAGACGGTATGGAGGCAAAATAGCAAGTCGCTTATTTTGTCTACAGTCCTGCTGTTTGGGCAGGGATGGTGGGGACAACTTGGCTCTGCTCCACGTGGCACCAACTGAGAGGACTGGAATGGGGCCAGAGGACCCACTTCCGGATGGGCACTCACACAGATGGCAGGTGAATGCCGGCGGGAGTCAGGGGGCTCTGCTGGGGCTACCGGCCTCCTCTCCATGGAGACCTCTCCATGAGGCCGCTTGGGTGGCCTCACAACATGGCAGCCGAGTTCCAAGGGTCACGGTGGAAACCACAAGGCTCCATTGGTGACCCAGCCTCAGAGGTCCCAAGTGCACTTCTGCCACATCCTATGAGTTAATCAAGTCATGGTGGCTACTCCAGATCAAAGGGGAGGGGAATTAGAGCCCACCTCTCAGATCCAGGCATAGCAGAGAACGTGGGGTCACCTTTAAAATCCACCACACCCACTATGCAGATGAAAAGACTGAGACTTCAGAGACATCTAGCACTTTCTCAGAGTGAGAAGCCGAAAAGCAGCAGAGATCCAGACCCATCCCCAGTCCCGGGTAAGCGCCAGGCACAAACTCTACCAAGCAGTACTTCAAACCAGCACGCTCATGCGAATGGTTGGTTGCCTCAGCCGACAGAGTGTGTCCTCAGAAACAGGCCCAGAAAGACCGTTAAAAATAAGACTGCTCCGAATTTCTTAAGACGATCTGAGTTCTCTTAAGCATTGCATTGATTCTCTGAGAGCCAAGCTTGGTCAAAGTTTTCACAGGCTAAGACTTTATATCAAAACAAAAACCAGTTTTAAACAATGCACGCGACCTAGGGCAGAAAGATCATTCCTGAGTGTGTCCAAATCTTCCTCTTCTCTGTCAAGCGTTCTTGTTCCACCACCCCTCACTGAAGACCAGTTGGAGACATGTGGGCACCTTGCTGGGACGCTGTGTACAGTTGCTCAGGATGTGTGCTGTACAAAAAGACCAACTGAGGGGGTGAAAGGAGTTGAAACCTAGCCCGAGCTCCTCTCTCCAAGCCCATGTCATGTGTGGGACTGAGCCCATCTGGTGTCTGGGTGACGTTTCCAAATTTGTAAAGGTGGTCACGGGGTCTGGCCTGCCCGAAGAGACTGATATTGGGACAACTTGGAGGCAATGCTGTCTAACTTTCCTGAGGAAAGGCTGAACGATTCACGGGAAGGGTGAAGGAGGCAGTGGTGACGGCTCTCAGTGCCCCTTCTAGCTTCTGGCTCCACACTCACGAGCTCTTTTCAGTACAACAGAGTCCTTCGGTTCCTGGGATCACCTTGGAGGGCAGCTCCGTGACCACGTGTCCCTGGGGTACTCACGTGCCCTTTTTTGGCTCAAGTTCTGGTTCTTCCATCTATTGGCTTCATGACCTTGGGCCAAGTCTGTCATATCTCAGGTTTGCCACCTCCCTTGGGAGTCAGGGATCACCATATTGTGCATTTCATTAAACCCAAGGCACTGTAGTTTAGAACATGCGCCATTATTATTATTATTTTTTTTGAGTTGGAATTTCACTCTGTCACCCAGACTGGAGTGCAGTGACCACTCCCGGCCACTGCAGCCTCGACCTGCTGGGCTCTGGCAATCCTTCCGCCTCAGCCTTCCAAGTAGCTGGAATTACAGGCGTGCGGTACCACGCCCGGCTCATTTTTTGATTTATTGTAGAGATGAGGTCTCGCCAAGTTGCCCAGGCGGGTCTCGAACCCGTGGGCTCAGGCAATCCACTCACCTCAGCCTCCCAAAGGCGCGGGATTACAGGCTGAGCCACCGAGCCCGGCTAACGTGTGCCATTATTACACGTTTCCCAACTCCTTTAATTGGAAGATGCATCCTTATTTCAGAGACAAAAAGGAGACCAAGGTGTGCTCAGCGTTGACGGAATTTAGCAAAATAGCTGGCTTCCCGCCATCTAAAGGATGTCACGAGAGAGCAAATCTACTAATGTACAAAAAAGGGGGGCTTTGCAAACTGTAGAGTGCTAAAAATATTAATGATTCTCAACCAAATGAACTTTCAAAGGAGTTCATTTAAAAGACAAGTATATGATTAGAAGCAGCAGCGGGCACCTAATTGTTTTCATGTACTCACTAAGTAGTTCGCAAAGCCACCCCAACGGCGGCAGTGTGCGCGTCTGAGTTGCTTTCTTGCTTTTCTAACACGCCCGCCCTCTTATGATTTATTTGGGTAGCATCAACTCGCGAGTTTGAATAAGATTCAAGATTTGGGGCTTGATTTATAGTTGGAGTTGACTCACATTTGGAAACAATGAGCTGTGTTGTACAAACACAGAAATACCACAAGAGCAAGCTGAAGTGCTAATTACTGTGGGGGTGGGGGAACACCACCACTTCCCTTTGGGCCCGGAGTTTTCTTACAGTTGTGCTGTGGGTTGGGTGGGGGAGGGTTCCTCTGGACGACATCTCTCTGTTGCTTTGATGGGGAGAGGGCTGACAGAGGTGGCTTGTGGTTTCCCTCTGGAAAGAAAGAGAAATGTTTCGGAGGCCACCAAAGAGAGCGGCTGGTCCATACGTCGCCAGCTCAGAAAAAGCAGACGTGCTCTGGGGGTGGGATGCCCTGGGCCTCAGAGGGACGGGCCTGCCTTGTGGTTCATCCAGCGCCAGACCCGGACTCTGACTTCCTGGTCCAGCTGGGTCGGCAGGTTGGGGCTGGAACGGACACATCCAACCCTGGGAAGCTGGTTTTCTCCCGAACGACGGCCCGAATCGTCGTTCTGGAGAGAGCTCCTCTGAGCCGTCCTTGTGTCCCTGGGGAGTCTGGCACCCTCACACAAGCCACACCTCGGAATCCCGCAGACCTGAGCTCATATCCTGCCTCCACCATTTGCTTTTTTGTCTTATTGTTTAGAGACAGGGTTTCACTCTGTCACCCAGGCTGGAGTGCAGTGGTAAGATCATACTCACAGCAGCCTTCACCTCCTGGGCTCAAGTGATCCTCCTGCCTCAGCCTCCTGTGAGTAGCTTGGACTACAGGCATGCACCACCATGCCCGGCTAATTTTTAAAAATTTTTTTGTAGAGACAAGGTCTTACTATGTTGCCTATCATTTACTGGCAGTTTGTGACTGGACTTTTCTGTGCCTCAGTTTCCTCATTTTTAAAGCTAAATGAGCCAGTGTAGGAGGTGTGTTCATCAGAGTGTCTGGAACAGAGTGGACACTCAGGGAAGCATTCCCGTTAGGAAGCCCCGACAGACCATTCGTGCTCAGACTCATTCGTGCAGCCGGTATGTGCTCACCCCCACACGGTGCTGCCCCCTGTCTGGGTGTCGAGGGTCCTGCCAGGAGGAAGCCAGACCTGGTCTCTGTCCTCATGGGACTCACCGGCAGGGCCGGGAGCAGACCAGGAACCAACAGACAAAGAAACAAACCAGAGAAGAGGAATCCAGTGGGTGGTCAGGGCTGTGAAGAAAGCAAAGCAAGATACGGGGGTGCAGAGGGGCTGTGAGGGGGGCTGTGGGGCTCCCCTAGGAGGGGCGGGAGGTCGTGCTCTCTGGGGTAGCTCACCCCCCACTCACGGTTCCCAGCCCAGAGCGTCTCAGCTGGGGGTGACTGCGCATCTCAGGGGACATTAGTAACCAATGTCCAGAGGCGTCACTATTACTGGGGAGGGAGGTGGGGGCTCCTGGCACCTAGTGGACGAAGGCTAGGGGTGCTGCCAGACAGCCTACACCCATGATATATGGGACGGCCCCCCAGAACGAGAAATGTCCATCCCCAAAGGTCAGCAGTGCTGAGGTTGAGCAACCCCGATCGAGCCTGCTTATTTTCTTGACACTTGATGGAGCTACTGATGGCAGAACGCGCCCAGTGGGAAGGACCTGGCTAACAGATGCCCCATCGTCACGGCCTTAAGGTGTGACATCAGAGGGCACGTCCCCCAGAGCCTGTTGGCACCCCTGGTCTTCAGGTAGCATGCAGTAAAGCCCCCCGCTGCGGCATGCACCCCACAGGCCGGCCTCATGCCCAGCCCTCCAGGTCCGGGTTCCCCCAGCAAAGCTTGCGGCGAACCAGAGAAAGATAGATTCGGAACAGTCCAACACAATAGGAGTCGGGCTGGCTCTGGCCAGCTCTGGGGGAAATGAAGTCAGGAACGCTTCCAGAACAGGGAACTTGGAATTCACAACAGACACTGCAGGGTCCTAAGTGCACCCCTCCCCCGAAGTTTCTAGATATGCACACCGATCAAGGAAGCACATCCAAAGCAGAGCACGATGCTATCGCCGACAGGGGCATGGTGTGAACAGGAAGGGGCACCGGGAGCCTGGCAGTGTGGGAGGGAGAGAAAAGTCGTGCATAGGGAGAAAGAAGACTCGGAGGGCGCAGCGGTCTGGAGGCATCTGGTTCCCGGCAAACGGGTGCCTGCCCTCCCGTCACCAGCCTCGCCGAGCACCTTGGCATGACAGCCCTTCTGACAGCCTCCCGACCCGACGCCATGCCCCTGTTCCGTGCCACTTCGCCTGGCTCTGATTTTGTTTGGGAGATAACGTGCTTGGCTCCAAGATCGACTGAAATTGGCCCTAGCCATCCTGTTCCTCTTTGCCAGTGATGGTCTAGGAATGGGCATGTGCCCCTGTTCTGGTTAATGAGTAGGGGTAAGTTGGGGGTTTCCGGGATTTTCCTCTCTGTTTGAGGAATTGCCTAGTTAGAAAATCTTTTGGTTGCTGCTGTTGTCTTACCACCACTGCTTCCTTCCTGTTTGGGCAATGGGTTTATGAGGGAGGAGGTGCTGCTTGGAGCTGTGGCAGCTACTTTGTGACCATAAGTGAAGGCTTTGCCGACATGCTGAGGATGAAGGGGAGGAAACACAGGAAGGATCTCAGTCCTCCATGATATTGCTGGACCTTAAGCCATGGCTGGAAGCTTAAGACTCTTTGCTGTGTAAGAAATGAAATATATGTATTGCTTAAGTCTTTGCTGGGTCGTCTGTTATCTGTGACCCAAAGTATCTTAAATAACATGGCCTCTTTTTTTAGTAACACATCTCAGAAAGATATCCCCTCCAGAGTTTAAGAATTTGAAAGGCTAGCCGAGTGTGGTTGCGCACGCCTGTAGTCCCAGCTACTCGGAAGGCTGAGGCAGGAGGATTGCCAGAGCCCAGCAGGTCGGGCAACAGAGTGAGACTCCGACTCAAAAGAAAAAAAAAAGAATTTGAAAGGTGTCATCTCTAAAGAGGCCAAGCATCCATCATTTAGAAACCGCTTGCATCTGGGAGACACTTGTCTCCCACGGCTGAGAGTTCCACCAGGGGAACTTTATACAATTGCACCCAGAGTCACGACACATGCCACCTTTGCTTTCACACCGCAATTTAATGCTCATGGTCTCTGTTCACCAACTCGTAGAACCTCAGTGTTGGAAAATGGCACTTTGGGCCAATTCTCTCCATAATCTCCTCATTTGCGGTCCACCGACCCCATTCCCACCCCAAGGAGGCCTGACGTCTTTGCATGGTGAGTTCAGGGAAAAGAGCTGGGCATGAGGAGCCAGCCGACCTCGCTCCTTCCTCTTGGGAGTAAGCTGCCCATGGAAGGTTCACATTCTCTGCTCCTCCACAAATCTGGGGGCTCCCAGGGGCAGAGTCAGTCCCTGGGGGATGGAGCCTGCTCTGGGCCGGGCGACCTGTGTCGGGTGGGGAAATATGTCTGGTCTAGGACCCATCTGCCTACAGACACAGGACGCCTTCCGCAGTATCAGCCTTTCCAGTCGTGAAGATGGAATTTTGGTCCAGCATCGTGTTGAGTGGGGTTGGTTCAGAGAACAGACGCTATTCTGGCTCCTTCAAGCAGGAGGGTATTTACTACAGGATACTAAGTGGGTTATGGACTTGCAGGAACAGGCAAAGAACCAGAGCTTCCAGGAATGACTCTCAAAGTCACACCGTGGGCTGGGCCCCCAAGGTGGATCCTACCTCTTCCAGGAATCAGACGAAGGTGGTAGATGAAGGTGGTCCCAGAGCCTTCCCTCCTCTACTGCCTCCTTGTCAATTGTGCTGGGACTGCCGGGATCTGCACCAGAAAAATGTGTGCACTTGGCCCACGTCTCAAGTCCAGGTGATGGTGGTGGGCTTGGGGAGGATTGCCTCAGAGAGAGACAGCATTCCCCAGTAAGCCCCGGCACACCTGGGGAGCTGGAGAGATCTCTTCTTGAGAGGTGTGATCCTTAACCCCTATTCAGGACCAGGTTCTTGACTCCATTGCAGGAAAGAATTCAAGGATGAGTCACAGAAAATAAAGAGCTTAAATTTGAAGTAAAGTACACACTGCTGAGAGGGCAGTACCATGATCTCGGAGAGGAGAGAAAGAGAGAGAGGCACCTGGGGCTAGGGAGTATTGGTTTTTATCTAGTTTTTTGTGTGTGCATGTGTCAGTCTCATGTCAATTACAAATCAGGGAAGTTGTGTCAGTTTCATATCAGTTACAAGTCACAGGAAGTTTCTTAACCTCCAACTCAGTAATGTTCCATTCCCCCCATGCCGAAGTTAGTCACCTGCCACACCTGTTGCTGAAATGACTGCAGAGGAATCAAGTGACTCAGCACCACACTGGCCAGCCAAAGAGGCTTCTGTCTTATGCCAGTTGTCTCAATCTCACATGACTTCATTTGCTCAGCCAAGCCTGAATCCCATGCAAGCCTCTAGCTGCAAGGGAGTCCTGGCATGATGCTTCTGCTTTCTGGCCTCTGTAGGATGGGCATGCACATGAGAATGAGGAGGGAAAGGTCAAGGAGTTAACATTCCCTGCATGCACCTGCAGAGTGGCTACAGGCATGAATGCAGACCCAGACTATCTGGGTTCAAACCCAGTTCTGTTGTATCCAAGTCCAGTGGCTTCAAACCTTGGAGCAGAGATGAGGGTGTCAACAAGCCCCTCGCAAGCGACTCCCCAAAGGTAGCTCAGGGTTAGACAAGGGCGTGGCCAGCATGGGAGTGCATGTTGGACTCTGCACAGATCAACACAGAATTAAATACACCCTAATTCCTCCATAATAGCACAGGCAACAGGCCTGGTATATTTTTAATGGGGGCTGGTGACAGTGAGGTACATGGAAGTTGGCTACTGTCTCATGCACCTCCTCGACGCCCGAGGTCTCTCCTGCCAGACAGACCTGCATTTGTGTTCTCTGAGAGCCATTCAGCCAAAAGGCCCAAATAAGAAAGTGTCCGCGGGGATGGCTGACTTCAAGCATAATTCAGCATCCTGTGGGGAAGCCAGCCTGACAGCTGATGAAAAAGAAATATAATTAAATGTCAACAAAAATGAACACGGCAGGCCACAGGCTGACATGCTGAGTGGGCGGCCAAGACCCCTCCCCTGCGGTGTCAATCACGCCTAGCTGCCCCTCTGGAGTGACGGGATCATAAGACGCTGGCATTAGATACTGAGACGAACGGAGCTGAAGTGTCCAAGCACTTGGGAGAGGCTCGGCCATACCCTTGAGGAGCGGCAGACATTTCCCTGAAGGCCAGTGGGCCCTGGGGAATTCCTCTGGGGGTCCACACCCCTGACCACACCTGGAAGGAAAATCATCAGGGGCCATGTCTTCACATTTATGCTCTGGTCTGGCCTCCAGGGACACAGAGATGGGAGATGATTTGCCTGTTCCTCCTAAGAAGAGGAATTCTAAAGAAGACAGTTCCCATTCACTGATTCCCATTAGGCATTGAGTCCAGGCCCGTTCTCTAATGGCATCATCTTGCAAGTGGCAAAGGCTGTGACTGTCCCCAGTATCTGTTCCCCCTTCATGTGCGGTCATAGAATATTCCCCCTGCCCCACTCCCAAGTCCTAGCCCCCACCCCTCAAGCCAAGCACAAGGTAGTCCAGACATTTTCTTTGCCCTCCTCCTTTGCAGCTAAGTTCAGCCATAGGGTGCATTCTGGCCAATGGACCGTGGGAGGCAGCTTTGTGAGAACTTGCAGGTCACATCTCTTCAAATAATCCTCCTCCTGTCCCCCCGCCCCATGCTGTGGGCTGTGAAGGGGCCAGAGAGCTGGCTTCCATCATGGGCAACACCTCAGCGGAAGGCAGAGCAGCCAGGAATCTGGATACCCTCAGGGGGTGTGGCTATCCTAGATCACCTGCTTCTGGACGCTCCCATCTCCACGCTCACCCTGCAAGATGGAGATGGTTTTCACCCCATTGTACAGAGGAGGACTCCGAGGATCAGGGAGGTCACGTAAGTGGCTTGTGGCTTGGCTATCATCAATGCTCTTGCCTTGATCTGCCACTCAGAGCTCGTGCTTCCCGTCAGTCTCCATGGTGTTGAGCCCGCACTTATGTCTGTGCTTTTTTTTTTTTTTGAGTCGTTGGGGTCTCACTCTGTTGCCCAGGCTGAAGTGCAGTAGCATAATCACAGCGCCCCACAGCCTCGACCACCCAGACTCAGGTGATCCTCCTGCCCCAGCCTCCTAAGTAGCTGGAACGACAGGCACATGTCACCACACCCAGCTATTTTTATACTTTTTGTAGAGACGAGATCTTGCTATGTTGCCTAGGCTGGTCTCGAACTCTTAGCTTCAAGCAATCCTCCTGCCTCGGCCTCCCAAAGTGCTGGGATTACAGGCGTGAGCCACCGCACCCAGCCACCACTGAGGCTGTTGCCTGCTGTCTGCATCCAATGGCTCTGAGGCACCAGTGTGGAGCACCCACCTGCCCTGGGGAAGAGTCCATGAGTAGCCCCAGCACCCTCTCTCCAGACCACAGTGACACGTGTGGGAAGTGCTGTCGTAAAGCATGGGAGTGACTTCCGGAGGAAGCTGGATAGACGGAGTCCGTGCGTGGCTCACCTTCATTTCTGAGGCAGAGACCAAGCTGGGGCATCATTCACAGAGGCCAGCCCGAGCCACGGGCACCGGGCGGCGCCAAGCACTCATCCATGGGAGGCCATGCTGGCTGGCGTGGGTCTTCCCAGGGCAGCCAGCCTCGTGCCATTTGGGTTCACAGGGAGGATGGCGGCCTCAGCATCTCGTGCCCAGGTCCTGGCCCAGGACTTCGATGCACGAACTTTCTGAATTCTGAGTCTCAGGGCCAGCACGTACAGGGGGAGGACGGACCACCGGGGCTGGCACTGGCTGGATGGTCAGAGCCCTCCGCAGCTGTGGAAACAGCAGGAGATGGCGGTGAACACGCAGGTCGCCACATCTGGGTCTGAGTCTTCCTCTGCTAATTCCCAGCTGGTCCCCTAGGAGGCCTGGCCTCAGTTTCCCCTTCACCAAGTCTTTCCTCATCAGGGCATTGTGCAGGGAGGCCATTGGCACAGCCCGTGCCTTGTAACTGACCCTCAGTAAACGGTAGCCATGATGGTCAAGGAGCTCACTTGTAAATCCGTTTGTACATAATCTCTGTCTTCATGTACTCGCTGGGAGGAGGACTGGTCAGAGGGCGGTGTTTCTGTGTCAGCCATGAGGGAATCAAGGTCACAGAGGCAGGTATTTTCCTGAACCCCGAGTGGGCCAGGGACAAGGCTGGGACTAAGTCAATGCTGTTGCTTCCCGTTCCATGAAGTGCACTTCCAGGATCGTGGTGGTGGGAAGAACGGGCTCTAGGATGGAGTGTCCCCCATGTGCCAGGCTCCTCGTCCTATAGATCATGGCATTTAACCTCTAAAGGAAGCCCGCTGGCCAAACTGGGAAGTCTGGGTTTGTCTCCCTGGGAAGTCTATAGGGAAGTCTCCCGTGCAAACTCGCAGCACAGGGACTGCTCTGTGCATGGGCGGCGGGCAGGGAAGCTACCCAGTGGGCCTGTTTACTTGGAAAAACACTTCCCGATGGGGCACTGCTGCCCTTGGGGCCAGGAGCTTCCTTGCTGTGGGCTGTTCTGGGCAGCATGGGACGTTCAGCAGCACCCAGGTCCACACCCACCTGATGCACCAGTATCCCCTGCCACATATCAGCTGTGACAGCCAGACATGTCTCCAGATATTTACCCAATGTCTCCTGGGGGACAAAACTGCTCCTGTCGAGAACCACTGCATGGAGACAGTCAAGGAAGGCTTTCTGGAGGAGATCACTTTAAATAGCAATGTGCGACAGAGGCCGGCCCTCTTCAGGGCAGAGAAGGGGTTTAAGAGAAGCCTTGAGCGAGCCCTACACCCATCAATTCATCAGCGGTGTGTGACAGAGCAGGCTGTCACAACCTTCCTGATGGAGCCTAGGGTGTGATACACGGTCGCCACCTTGGGAGGCCCAGCCTCTCCCCTGGGAAAGGAGGCTCTCTGGAGGGAGGCCCATTCTGAAGCACCTTGCCTCCCATGTCAGTGCCAGGAGAGTCCAGAAAGGCCCGAGGCAGAGGAACCTGCTAGGCTCTGAGCTGTGCAAAGTGTGCAGGTCGCCTGCCCAGCTGCCTCACACTGGGCTGTCATCTGCGAGGCCACACCTCCTCCCAATACTGCCAGGGAACATGGTTGCCATGCTTTCTCCTGGTCTTGCCTGCCTGGGTTCAGAAGGAACATTTCCCTAAAAGGCTCATTGAGGTGTTACGGAGAGAGAGCTGCAGTGGTGTCCAAACTCCCCGAGGCGGCTCTAGCTGGCCTTGGAGGCAAGAAGTTCTGATTCCCTTCCGGCCTCTGCCGGCCAAGGTTGTTAGGACAACTCAGCTGACCACCATGGCTCATTCTTTGTGGTTCTTTTCTCTCCCACACTTTTTTTTGAGATTAGAGTTCATGAATCATAAAATTTTCCCTTTTAAAGTATACGATTTAGTGGTTTTTAGTGTTTTCCCAAGATTGTGCAACCATCACCACGATCAAATTCCAGAACATTTTCATGACCTCAGAATGACACCCCCACCATGAGCAGGCTCTTTCTGCTTCTTCTGAACACGTCCTATGAATGGAACCATAGGACAGGTGGCCTTTTGTGACGGGCTTCTTTCTCAGAGCGTAGCATTTTTAAGGGATATCCATGTTGCAGCGTGTACAGGTATTTCATTCTTTTATGGCTGAAAAACATCCCACTGCCCGGACAGACCTCGTATGGTTTATCTACTCATCGGGTGATGGACATTTGGGTTGCATGCACCCTTCGGCTATCATGACCGACGCTGCTGTGAACATTCGTGTACACATGGGTGTGGGAACACATTTTCGGTTCTCGTGGATTTATACCTAGGGATGGAATTGCTGGGTCCTATGCGGTTCTTGGTTTTGAGATGATAAACCCACGAGATCTTCCACACTAGGTCAGTCTTGGGGTTCTGGGCCTCCCTAAAACCCTGCTGTCTCCCTACATGGCTCACCAAGGAACTGACATCCTACTCACAATGTATCCGAGTCCTGAGTACCTCTCTGTGTACACAGATATTCTGACAATGTCTCCAAAATTCAGTGGAAGAAACATGTCAGATACTTACAACTTCGATATGGCCTTTGGGGACATCTATTATCTAATACTGTCTCATTAGAAGAACATGAAGATATAAAAATGAACTCAGGGAATAGAATTCTGATTGGGGTCTCGAAGGCTTCCTGTAAAATATTGTGTAAGATTTCAAAAATGAAACTAAATTGTACATTAAATTTTTTATTTCATGAAAGCCTACTTTAAAAAATGTTCCTAAGGGGTTTCCAGATAAAAGTCAAATCTGCTTGTTAATGGTATCCTGAACCCACCATCACACATGGAATTTTGTTTTCTTGACATTGACTTGATCTGATTAAGTGAATGGTCTAGGAGGAAATAACATCCCTCTTTGCAGAGCTGGCTCCAGCCAGGCCCGTTTCTGATCATTTTAACAACTCGACTGGGTCCTCTAAAAATTAAATGGACGTTAGCCTCGGACCTGGAGGTATTTTTCATTCATCTACTGTTGGACCACGTCAATATTCTAAAGAGGTTTCGAGTGTTCCTCCTTTTTGAATAATTTATCACAGTTAATGAAAGCTTTAAAAATTGGCTAACATGAAAGCGAAACATTCATTCCCACAGGTGTCCCAAATGAAGCCTTTCTGGGCCAAAGAGATGAAAATGCCAATTTCAGCTTCTGCGGCCCTCAAGCAATTCCACCGATGAAATTCACCTCGTGAACTCGAGGAGCATTCATCGCATGGCAACCCCGTGCACACACTGCGCACATTAGACTTGAAGTTGTACCAAGAGGGTGTGTTAGACAGAACGGAACAGGCCATGCCGCAGTGACAAACAACCCCGACCACTGTCTATGGTTTAAAATAACAAGCACTTATTTCTTACTGGTTCATTAAGCCCCTGAAAAGAAAGTGGAGCTAAACAAAGAACTGAATACCAAATAACAATAATAATAAAAAACAAAGAACTGAACACCGCATGCTCTCACTCATAAGTGGGCTCTGAACACTGATCTCATGAACACAAGAGTGGAATCGGCAGACGCTGGTCACTGCTAAGGCAGTGAGGGAGGGGTGGAGGGAGAAGGGTGAGAAAGATGTGGGGAGGCACCTGACAACACTGGGCACCTGGTCCACTATTGGTGGGGAGAGGGCCAGCTAGAAGCCCAAACTTCACCAGCACGCCATCTACTTATGTAGTAAACCCTCACTTGTACCCTGCAGCTCTAAAAGAAAGAAAGAAAGAAAGAGAACAAAGCTCACCTCCAATGACTATTGATTTCTGCACGGAGAGGAGGATGTGTGACTTCTTAAAGTCGCTTGCATACTGCATCTCTTAATGATTTTCCACTTTATGAGTGATGGACTTCATAAGACAGAGGGCTTACCGCTAAGAGGGCAGGCAATGTAAGGATAGGACCATGGTTTTTGCTCCTGCCCCATTGGCTTTGGTGCCTTGCCCCTGGGCCAAGCACGGGGCAGGGGACCCCCAACTGTAAGAGGCAGCAGAGGGGAGCACAGACAGGTGACAGGCATGGGCTTGAATCCTGCCTCTGGTGCTCCCAAGTTGTGCAACTCAAACAGTTTTCTTAACCTCTCTGTGCCTCAGTTTCCTCATCTGTAAATGGGGGAATATTGGTCCCCTCTTCCCAGTGAATAAAGAGTAACTGAATTAGTGCCTGTCAGGTGCCTAGAAAGGTCCCCCTTGCACATCATGGGCACCATAAATGAGAGCTGGCATTTTTTTTGTTTGTTTTGAGTTGGAGTTTCACTCTATCACCCAGGCTGGAGTGCAGTGGCACAGTCATGCCTCACCGCAGCCTCGACCTCTGTGACTGAGGTGATCCTTCCACCTCAGTCTCCTGAGTAGCTGGGACTATAGGCACACACCACCATGCACAGTTAATTTATTTTATTTTTGTAGAGATGAGTTCTCACTATGTTGCCTAGGTCGGTCTTAAGCTCCTGGGCTTGAGCAATTCTCTCGCCTTGGCCTCCCAAAGTGCTGGGATTACAGGCATGAGCCACTGCACCCAGCCAAGAGCTGGCATCTTTTGAGTGTTGAGTTAGGAACTGAACTAACTGAGCACTTCCCAAGGATTATTTTGTTGAATGCTCCCAACAAATCAGTGAAGCAGTCATACGAGTATGACCATTTTGCTGATTTGGAAATTGAGGCCTGGGGCAGTCTGATAACTAGTCAGAAGTGAAGCCAAAATTTGAACCCTGGTCTTCCGGACTCCAGAGCTGACCTGCTCTGCCTTGAAGCTACAGGACCTCTCCTTGAAGAATAGAATAAAAGGCTTGGTGAGATAAGTAATAAAAATGAGTGAGGCGTGCTCCCTTTTCTGAATGTGAGGCACCGTGAACGCTATGCTCTGCCTTCATTCCGCTGTTAACATTCTTGGTGCCAACACACATCCTAACCTCTTCTCACCGACCCCTCCTCAAGCTTCTAGAATCTTCTAGACTCTTCTCCTGTTAGCACTCTTGGACTAAACATAGTTAAGCTGAAAATATCATTCCTCTCCATCTCCCTCCGTGTGTGCTACCCACGAGGCACCGATGACATGTCCATGCCACATACCTCCCTGCCCTGAAGCCCCTCGTGCCAGCTTTGCAACGTCCCTTGTGCGGCAGATTTGGGAGCTGTCCTTACCTCACCACTGAGCTAACTCAGGACTTGCTTCTCTTTGTCACTGCCACGTGGAGAGAGGTGCAGGTCATGCCACCTGTTAGAATCTCTTTCATCCTTTGGTAATTTTGTGTCTTTCTTAAGCTCACTCCTTCCTTCCCCACTCCCTGAGGTGCCAGGGTGTGAGGACGGTTCATGGCCTCAGGCAGTGCTTTGAGGAAACACCCAGTGGGGTGGCGCCCGGCCTGCAGATGGTGAGACCGTTATCTTCCGAGATATGGCAGGGCAGAACGGCACCCAGCACTTCTGTGCCCATTGGGTGACAGAAATGCACCCTGGCGCTCTCCAGTGGAGTCTTGGCTGTCTGCAGAGTCTCCAGCTCCCCCGCCTGAAGTACACACCTACTGTGTGCCAGGCTCTGTTCTAGAAACTGGGAATGTGAGCTGGGCAGGACCAGGTCCCTGCAACCACAGAGTCACGTCCTGCGGGCAGGTAGATACGCAGCTGTCCTGGGCAGGTCTGGATGCAGGACAGGGACATGATGCGTGGCCTCACTGCGAAGTGGGCCTCGAATTTGGAGAGTGGAGGAGGCCTGGCTCCAGACCCGGGTGGGGAGAAGGTGATTGGGAGGACCATGCCTGAGTCAGGGCCGTCCTAGACTGAGGGATATGGCACCGATGAGCAGGAATGTGACCCACAGGCCTGTCCAGGGAATGACAGACCTCTGAGGGCCAGAAGGGGCAGAAGCAGAACGGAGGCTGGGTAGGAGCCGACCTGGCACCTCGGATTGAAGGGACCAGGTGCAGACGAGGGAAGAGAGGCGGGTCAACTGAGACGGGATGGTCCGCCCACTAGTGGAGGTGCTGGGTTGGGGCGGGGGGAAGGACAGGAAATAAACAAGCAAATGTATAATGCATAAGGCAGAAAGAAATAAAAAGCAGGCCGTGGGGATGAAGAAGCGGGTATCGGAGAGGGATGCCTGTATTTGACAAGGCTTTCTGGAAGACGACATCTACACAGAAACCTGGTAACATGGGAAAGAGCATCCCAGGCCAAGGGAACAGCAGGTGCAAAGGTCCTGAGTGTGTGTGTGTGGGGGCGGGGGAGGATACGTGACATGCTACGGGAAGAATGAGGAGGCCAGAGAGGCTGGTGTAGAAAGACCACAGGACCACTTGCATGGTCTGGGACTGTTGGCCTCAGGCAGTCCTCCTGCCTTGGCCTCCCCAAGTGCTGAGATGACAGGTATAAGCCACTGTGCTCAGCTTAAGTATTTACACCAAGGAAATTGGCAAGCACCTCACACCAGTCTTCCCCATCCCCCACCCCGGCCCAGCCCTGAGAGAACGGGTTGTCAAACACTCACCAGCACACTGCTGGCTCGACCCATTTGGCAGAGGAGGGCAAAGGCCCCCAGCCTTGGACTGGCTGCCCTCCAAGTCCAGAGACCCGTTGCCTGTTGGCGTTTAGTGATGAGGTCAATGACTCTGCGGTAGACGCTTCACCAGGGATGCTGGCCGAGGATCATCTGGGATGCCAGGGGGGTTTTTTAGGGGTGCCCTCATCTTTTTTCAGTTTCTAACTCTGTCTGGTCTAGATCAGAGTCAGAAATCCCTGCTGGGCTTGGAGCACTATCAGTCCAAGGCCCCCTGGCTGACCCTTGATGGCTACTCTTAGAAGGGGGTACTCAGAGTAACCTTTGGGAGGTGGGTCTAGGAAGACACTCCCAAACCAGGCTGCATCCTGGGAAGCCAGAGAAGACAGCAGAAGCTCATGGTGAGATCTGAGCCAACCCACTTATGGAACTGCTTGTGAACACAAGGTCAGACCTGTGGAATTACTTTTGATTACACTGAAAAAACCAATCTAGACTTTAATTTCCTTAGGTGGCAGCTGCAGGCTGTGTGGGTTCATAGGGCACCAGAGAGGCATCCTGGGGTGAGGAGGCTTGTTTGCCAGAGGAAGAACCACTCAGAGGACTATAGCCAGATGTGGTGGCATGTGCCTATAGTGCCAGCGACTAGGGAGGCTGAGGCAGAAGGATCGCTTGAGCCCAGGAGGTCAAGGTTGCGGTGAGCCATGATCATGCCACTGCATGATCTTTGGGGCTGCCCAAGCGTCCCTTATATTCCAAGTCTTGCTGGCTTCAGATATGAACTGGGCCCTGTTCTGATCTGCCATGAGCCATAGAGGGCAAGGAATGCTCTGAGCAGGAAGAAGAGAAGCAAACGTTTATTGAGCATTTACTGTGTGCCGTGTATCTTTCTTTTTTTTTTTTTTTTTTTTTTTTAGTTGGAGTCTCACTCAGTCGCCCAGACTGGAGTGCAGTGGCTGCTCCCGGCCACCTCAGCCTCGACCTGCTGGGCTCCAGCGATCCTTCCGCCTCAGCCTTCCAAGTAGCTGGAACTACAAGCACGCGCCACCACGCCCGGTTAACTTTTTTGATTTTTATTGTAGAGATGAAGTCTCGCCAAGTTGCCCAGGTGGGTCTCGAACCTGCGGGCTCAGGCAATTCACTCACCTTGGCCTCCCAAGGTGCAGGATTACGGGCTGAGCCAATAAGCCCAGCTGCTATGTATCATTCTAATAGTACAACTCCCTCCCCTCACTCTAACCCTAGGAACAGGGATTGTCATTATTCTCATTCCCATTTTACAGCTAGATAAACAGACCCAGAGCGAGGCTAACGCGTGTGCTTAAGGCCACAAAGCTCTTCGCTGGCAGAGCTGGAGTGTGAATCAAGCTAGTTGGGCTCCGGATTCTGAGCTCCTAACTTCCAACCTGCACAGGGCAGGGGTCACAGATCTCAGCCACGAGGCACAAGGACACACTTGTGCCCTTAAAGGAGCCTGGGAAAAAGTGGTGGGTCCCTAGTGAGGGTCCCAGGACTCCTCTCCAACCGCTTCTTCCCTCATCCAGAAATCCAGGCCACCCCCAGAGATGCCATCGCTGAGCCTGGTTTGCGCCACTGTCATTTCCTGCCGGGGCCACTGCAGGGGTCCCTGCCCCCAGCCTCACCCCCTCCGTGTCACTATAGAGGGGGACCATCCCTGACTTGCTGACAGCCGCCAGTGACCTCCACCACCTTCACACGACACACACAGACCTCCTGGCCGCACCTTCAACCTCTCCCAGCCGTCTTCCCAACGTCGTTGCCCCTGCCACGTCCCCGACCTCCCTGCCTCCATTCCTCTACCCACGTGGTTCCCTGTGCTCGGCACACCCACGGGTTCCTTGTGCTGCTGGCCAAGGCTGCTCTCCTTCTGGGAGCTGCCCCGACCTGCAGGTTGAGGGTAGGGGCTCTCTGGGCTTCCATACACCCAGGAGATGGCCGAAAGTCCTTCCAATCTTGTATCGTCACTGGCATTTTTGTCTGCCTTCATGCAGACAAATGACTGTGACAGTCTTGGGGCGGGGAAGACAATTTTTTTTTGAGTTGGGATCTCACTCTGTCGCTCAGGTCGGAGTGCAGTGGCATGATCCCAGCTCACCGCAGCCTCAACCTCCTGGGTTCAGGCGATCCTTCCACTTCAGTCTCCTGAGTAGCTGGGATTACAGACGCACGCCACCATGCCAGGCTCATTTTATTTATTTATTTATCGATCTATTTTGAGTTGGAGTCTCACTCTGTCGCCCAGGCTAGAGTGCAGTGGCACGCTCACGGCCACCGCAGCCTCGGCCTGCTGGGCTCAGGAGATCCTTCCACCTCAGCCTTCTGAGTAGCTGGAACTACAGGCACATACTACCATGCCTGGCTAATTTTTTGATTTATTGTAGCGACGAGGTCTCACCAAGTTGCCCAGACTGGTCTCGAACCCCTGAACTCAGACTTATTTTATTTTATTTTTAGAGATCTTGCTATGTTGCCCAAGCTGGTCTCGATCTCCTAAGCTCAAGCAATCCTCCCACCTCAGCCTCCCAAAGTGCTGGGATTATAAGCATGAGGCACCGCACCTGGCTAAGGGGCAGGGATTGCATCTTGTGGGTTTTATTTCCTTAACTGCCAGCACAGTACCTGGCACACAGTAGGCGTTCAATAAATAACCACTGACTGAATAAATGCGTGAAAGATCACCTTTGGGTGATCCACCTTTCACCTTGGACTGGTCCTCCACGAGACTGCCGGGCAGCCCCATGCTGGGGGCGTGGGGCGGGGAGGGGTTCAGGAAGATGAGAAGCCACAAGGACATGCAAGGGACTGAGGGGGCGTCTGGAAAGTACAGGCACCGTCGTGCCAACTGAAGTTCTCGCAGCCCCGACCGAGGTCACCTGGCAGACGCGGCGGCCCCTCCGGAGGGTGAGCCCCACCTCCGCGGCCAGCAGATCACAGAGCGCAACAGTCACCCTCAGCCACCGCTGCCAGGATCAAACGCGGCTGACAGCGAAGTCCCTGCTGGTGATCAAAGACTGGAGGCTGGGGCCTCCCACCTGCACCTCAGGCAGCGTGCAGGAGGCAGGGCCACTCTCTGCGCAGGATGTTCTGGAAGTCGGCCCAGCCCTGCCACAGCCTTGCCTCCGCCGCCTCCTGGGGACCCAGCCCACCCCCGCTGTCCTCAGGCGCTGTGGGCAAGCCGAGGGAGAGGCAGGAGGGTCAGGGACGCGTCTGGGGACTGGGTGACATTCCTCCAGCGAGTCCTGAGACTGGGGGCTTGGAATCTAATCAACAAGCAAGCACTCAGCCTGCCAGTGCGGGGGCAGGGGGGCTAGAAGGGGCGGCACAAGTGCCCAGCGGGTGAGTCTGGAAAGAATGGGGGCAGGAGACCCGGAATGACATTTTGAGACAGAAGGAGCAAGCAGAGCAGTTTCTACGTAAGAGAGCTGGTGACTCAGCCCTCCGCAGATGAGATGCCACATCCCTGGGCATCCCTGACTGGTGAGAAGGTCCTCCCACCGCAAGCTTTGCATCTGGGGTGATGAAACCTTTCTTTCTTTCCCTTTCTTTCTTCCTTCCTTCCTTCCTTCTTTCCTTCTCTCCCTCGCTCTCCCTCTCTTTTTTTTTTTTTAAAGATGGGGTCTTGCTATGTTGCCCAGGCTGGTCTAGAACTCCTGGACTCAATCAATCTTCCTAACTCAGCCTCTCAAAGTTCTGGGATTACAGGAGTGAGCCACCATGTCCCGCCCTCAGGGTGATAAGATCTTAATAGCACACCAGGAGAAAGACTGCCCCTGCAGATTAACAGCGACAGGACAGGGTTTCAAGAGGGATGGTGTGTGATGACTCATGGGTATCTCAAGACTGTTGGAGGGCTGGGGTCTCCACGTGGGCAGGAGAGGAAGAACGGGAGGCATGGGGGAGACCTGGGGACAGAGAGAGACACGCAGATGGAGGCTGCCTGCCCGCCCCCAGAAGCCACTGGACCTTTCCAGCTTGGGGATGCCTGGTCGGGGAGGTCCACTCTTTGGCTGGAGACATCTGGACAGTGTCCTGACAACTGCCCAAATGACTTCAGAAGACCAGCCATGTACTTAGAGGTTACAAAAAGCCCTTTCACTTTTTAGGGTGCTATAAACAATTTCCGCCTTGTGGATATACTAAAAATCCCTGAATTGTGCACTTTAAAATGGTGAATTTTATGGCAGGTGAATTATATTGCCTTATAAAAAAGTAGAAAAAGCCCCTTTATTCCATCTCGAGCCCATCCTGGGTCAGGAAATTCAAGGAAGACCTAGATATAGCAATGCAGTTAGAGGACACAATCTCTACACAGAGTGGAAACTGGTAGAAGAATCCTTTGAAAGATGGCAGGGGGTGGGGGGGAAGGTGTCACCTATGGGTGCTGGGGCCACCTGTTAGCTGGGGTCTAAACTTCAGTTACCCAAATGTGTTTCCCGGGTGCCAGATACCCAGACACTGTCTCAGGTCCAGGGATTTTTTTAAAATGAGGGGATTAAAGTCCCTGCCCTCAGAGTGCGGATGGGGAAGGAGGTCAAAAGATCACCTGAGCACAGGACACAACTCACCATGGGCTGGAAGGTGCCAGCTCTGTTCTGAGGAGACTCAAGCGAGGGCAGAGTCCCGCCTGGCCCGGGGACCGGGGAACAAGACGCGAAGGACTAGAATGGGGACTGGATCTGGAAGGACAGCGAGCAGCCCGCCAGGTGGAGGCATTTCCAGAGGGTGCTCTGGGCAGGAGGTGCGGCAGGGGCTGAGGCTCGGCGCTGGAACACACGAGGTGTGGCAGTTGGCCCGCACAGGAGGGTGTGTATGGGGAGCAGAGAGCTGGAAGGGGGGAGGTCTCGCACCTAGAAGGGTGAAGGGGGTCTTGTATACCAGCCGACGAGAGTGGGTGGCTTTGGTCTGCTGAAACTGACCTTATGGGAGAGCAACTTAATCAGAGTGTCCTTCCTGGCCTCTGGGCGGCTCTGGTTTTATTTTGGGGGGGTTTAAAAAAATTTGTATTTGTTTGTGTATTTGTGAGTCAGGGTCTCACTCTGGTGCCTAGGCTGGAATGTAGTGGCATGATCACAGTTCATTGCCTGGACCTCCTGGGCTCAGGCAATCCTCCTGTCTCGGGCTCAGGCAATCCTCCTGTCTCAGCCTCCCAAAGGGCTGGGATTACAGGTATGAGCCACTGCACCCATGTGTTCCTTTTGCACCCAGTGGCTCACCAAAACCTTGAACTCCCAGCTCTCATCTCATCCTCCTGAGTAGCTAAGACTACAGGTGTGTACCACCACGGCAGGTGAATTTCTTATTTTTTGTAGCGACAGAGTCTTGCTCTTTTGCCCAGGCTGGTCTCAAACCCTTGGGCTCACCCGATTCTACCACCTTAGTCTCCTGAGTAGCTTGGTCTACAGATGTGTGTCCTCACACCCGGATAATTTTTCATTTTTATTTTTTGTAGAAACAGAGTCTTGCAATGTTTCCCAGGCTGGTCTTGAAATCCTGGCCTCAGGTGATCCTCCTGTCTCAGCCTCCCAAAGTGCTGGGGTTACAGGTGTGAGTCACTGCGCCTGGCAGCTCTGGTTTTAAATAATGAGGTGACAAAGTTTGCCTCTGGAAGTCCTCCCCACAATCCCATCCACCAGAGTCCTGGCATCCTCCTGTCCCCAAGGTCCTCAGCCTCAGTGAATATCAGAGAGGGGTGGACGGATGCTCCTGACACGAAGACCCTCCTTGCATATCAAAGCCAGCCTGTCCAGCATCCTGTTCCTTCGCGACTCTGCTAGGGAACAGCTGGAGAGTCTAGCCATGTGCTCCCAGGAAGGTGTCACAGGATGTGATGGGCACCCCCCCCAGGAAGATGACTGCATCGTGACGCCATGCTCTGCAGGGAGTCTCAGCCCCGGGATGCTGATGGCGGCGTCTCAGGATGCCTCATCTTGGCAGTGTCTGTCCCCTTGCCTCCGGTCACACTGCCTTCCTTCTTCCGTGACCTCCCATGTGCCCAGGTGTCTTAAAGGAGACACAAGTGCGGAAGAAAAGTCATCTCTGGTTTGGCAGGTGAGTGCCGGTCCCAGTGGAGTTACCATGGCCAGGCCTTGGGGCCATAAGCTTGGGGAGCCCTTTGGTGCCCAGGGTGCTCGGGTCTCCTGAGCCTAGGTGTAGCTTTTATTCATGTGGACAGGCGCCTGCGGCTTCTGCTCAGCTGTCTAGTAGCCTCACGGAGGGGAAAGCACATCTTTCGAGCGTCTGCGCTGCATCAGTCTTCTTGGACAGAGACTGTTCTGGAAGGTTCTGTGAGCAGTGGCCCCATGAACTCACTCTGCCCATCCTGGCTTCTCCAAAGCACTCCGTAGTAGCTATGGTTAATCACAATTCATTTGGGCTAAAGAGTTCTCTTCCCTGCCCACTCCTGTTGGAGTCCAAAGCATTTTCTTCCATCCGCCACCTACAATTCTTTGGCCCACGCTCCTGGGGGAAGAGATCTGATGAGTGGGTGAGCTCACGAGGCCGGGGGCCCATCCCTAGCTACACAGCTGGGGCTGGGGGTGGCAAGGCAGCCCAGAGTCAGGGTGGCTGCCTGGGCGAGCAACCTGGCCAGGTGCACAGGGCTCTGTGCTCCGAAGCACCCTGCACTTGGTCTAATGCTCTGCTGTCTCGAAAGTCTTAATTTTTGAACAAAGGGTCCCATGTGTTCCTTTTGCATTAAGTCGCCCAAATTATGTAGTCAGTCCTGCACAGAGGCCTGGTGCTCCCTGCTAGAACTTGGTTTTGTTCTGGGGCCACTGACAGGGCCTAAGTGTGGCGGATCTTCAACAAGTTTGAATCATCGATAATGACGCTGTGATGGAATTGTTTCCCCTGCTTTCTCCCCACGGCCTCCACCCCACTCCTCACCACAGCCTCCCTGGGATCCTGCAAATTCCTGACATTCATCCCTCTCTCCAGAGCGATGCAAGTCCACAACGCTGTCTGGTGGCACAAATGCAGGGGCACCAGTCATCTGGGACACTCTCCAAAGGCCCCCTGGAGTACCACACTATTCTCTATGTGAATGACGCCCCTGGAGTTGTACAGGACAGAGGTTCTAGAAAGTTGCTGGTAATCACAGTAACAGCCGACATTAATTGAACTCATACTATGTTCCAGGTAATGCATGAAGCACTTTACATGCATTTGCTCAGACACTTAATCCTTGCCACAATCCCAGAGGCAGGTGGTGCTACTGTCTTCTTTATAGATGGGAAGGGTGGTGCTTAAAGAAGCAGGTAGTACTTTCCACCATAGACAGGAAGGGTGGTGCTTAAAGAGACTGCGCCAAGCGCACCAGCTGAGAGCAGGGATTCCCAGATCAAGATCCCAGGTTCAAAGGCCAGCTGGGTCCCTGATGAGACCTTGACTTTGAGCACATTACAACCGCATTATGCCTTGGTTTTCAACTTGTAATATGGGAATGGCAGAAAAAGTGCCTACCTCATAGTGTTGTAAATCTAAGGATGAAATGTAGGTAAAGGACTTAAAACACTCCTCGGCTGGGTGTGGTGGCTCACGTCTGTAATCCCAGCACCTTGGGAGGCTGAGGTGCGAGGATCACTTGAACCCAGGAGTTCGAGACCAGCCTGGGCAACCTCCTCTCTACAAAATATAAAAAATAAAGTAGCTGGCTGTAGTGGTGCACACCTGTAGTCCCAGCTTCCCAGGAAAGGAGGCTGAGGCAACAGGATCCCTTGAGCCCAGGAGGTAGAGGCTGCAGCGAGCTATGATCACATCATTGCACTTCCACCTGGGCAACACAGTGAGACACTTTCTCTAAAAAACAAACAAGCAAATAAAATCACTCCTAAGCACATGCGAAATGCAATATAGATGTTAACACACACATTGGCTCTTACAAACACAGCCAGGATCACGAAGGTAGAAAATGGCCCAAATCAAACTTGAACCCAGACAACTAGAGCTCCACGTCTGTGAGTCTAACCACTGGCCCATATTGTCCTCCAGGAAGGGAACCAAGAACTACCGCATTGACAGGCATTGGCAAAGCGTGCCTGATTCAATCTAAGTTGAAAGATGTTCGGTGTCAAGAGTTGGAAATTAATAAGCAGAAGAACACGATTCAAAATGTTGACTCTTATCCCTGAACGTATGCTGGTCGTTAGCTCAGAAACGGGTAATTTCACCGCGCTTCAAAAGGCACTTCGCTGCTTACTAGAAAATTCACCCTGGCACATTCCCGGGTCGTAACAATGTCGTTACAATATAAGATGTCAGCACGACACCCTTCTATTAAGTGTCTGGCAAAAGCTGAGGGGACAACGCCAGGGTTATGTGAGAATTACAGGGTGTGCAAATTGTGTGGGCACCGCTGGATACAAAGGTATTTTCTTTCTTTATCCTGATTTAGCGGAGTGAGCGGGTGCATTTTAAAGACAGGCGTCAGGTTATTTAGATGAGGAGCGGTGGCCTTTCTAGGTAAATGGCTGTTGAAAATGAAATGCACTTACAGTGGTGCCTTATTTGGGCTTGATTTTCCTGCAGTTCATTCAAGGTGCCAAATCACTGTGCAGGTGAGGCCCAGTGTGAGCTTTTAGCACTACGAGCTTACAAAGGACGCGTGATTGAGGACGTGTGTGCTCCAAATTGCCTCTGATCTTGTGAAGAACGGGTGTGCCAGTGCCATATGCAGACATCACACTGCCGCTCCCCAAACTACAGCTGACCTTGAAGCCAATGACAGCCCTTCCCGGCTCGGAAAATATTAACTTGCATGGCTTCCAGGGGGAGCAGGTATGAGCCAGGATAGTTAATAATTCGTGGCCAGTACAGCAGCTGCCCGAGATGCAAATGACAAGAAAGTATGTCAGATTTAGAAGGCTGTCAGATGGAGTTGAGGAGTCATGACAAGTGGGAGCTTTGTTGACTGAGTGCTTTTTAAAAAAAATTTTTAGGAGACAGGGTCTTGCTCTGTTGCTCAGGTCGGAGTTCAGTGGCACGATCATAGTTCACTGCAGCCTCGAACTCCTGGGCTCAAATGATCCTCTTGCCTCAGCCTCCTGAGTAGCTGGGACTATAGGTTAGGTAAGTGCTACCACACCCAGCTAATTTTTTTTTTGGGAGACACAGAGTCTTGCTACATTTTCCAGCGTGGCCTCAAACTGCTGGACTCAGGTGATCCTCCTGCTTCAGCCTCCTGAGTAGCTGGAACTACAGATGTGCACCACCATGCCTGGCAAATTTTTAATTTTAATTTTTTGTAGAGACAGAGTCTTGCTGTGTTGCCCAGGCTGGTCCTGAATTCCTGACTTTAAATAATTCTTTCACCTCAGCCTCCCAAAGTGCTGGGATTCCAGGCGTGAGCCACCATGCCTGCAGTAAAATAAAAATTATAATGATAAAAATGATAAGGCCTCCCTTTCACTGATCACCTATTATACACACCAGGAGTTCTGCTAAGCACACTACATGTACAGATATCCCTTGATCCCAATAACAATTCTGCAAGAGCATTTTTATGACTCCCATTTAACAAGTGAGAAAACATGCTCGGAGATGTTGAATGACTTGTCTCATGGATGCCAAGTGGCAGGGCTGAGTTTTCAACCCAGAGACTGCTGGCCTGAAATCCTGTGCCTTCTACCTTGGCACAGTGGCATACACTACGATTATTTTTTCAGCACTAAGCCCACCTAGGCAGTTCACAACATTACTGCCACTTCTCAGGTAACAAATCACAACACTAAAAGAAATCACAGCTACTATAAGAGCTAAAGAGCTCAATGTGTATCGTTTAACCTTCACAACAATTCTCTAAGAAAGGAATTATGTCCATGTCCCCTTTGGAGATGTGGAGACTGAGGCTTAGAGAGGGGAGGTAACTTGTCCTGGTCTGTCATGGTAGAATGGTACCTGTAAGGTCTGCAGTGGGGTGAGTGGAGAAAAGATGAGAAGGTGTCTGTCAGGGTCAGAGCAGGGAGGTCACTGAGGAGAGGGAGCATCCCGGAGCTTCTGCTGAAGAGGTGTGGCAACTTTCTATGATGCCAGAAGAACAGGCCTTCCAGAGGCATTCATTCTGTCCACTGGGTAAGACTTGGCTGCCATATTTGCTCCCCGTGACTCCACCCTTAGGCAATAGCTGATTGGATCCCAAGTGACATATAACCCATCTCATCCAATAAGATTCTTTCTCTCAAGAACCTGAACAGAGAGACACCAAGCCTGGTGCCTGTTGAGTGCGGAGTCTGGCCAATGGCAAAGTGCCCAAGGTAAGGTCTAGAAAGTTCTTTGGTGGAGGTCCCTGGAGCTGCCCCATTTTCCAATTTTCCTGAGGCTGGGCTGTCTGCTTTTTTTGGAGTCCACGAGACACACCCATTTAGCTCACATTGGCCCTCTACTTGCAGCCAAATGCATCTTAGTCAACAACCACCGCCTCAAGATGCTTGATATTATGAACCCGCCATGTTTACATCTGAATCTTTCCATGTATCACCAAGGTATTATCTCATTTTACAGATTAAAAACAATGTAAGTCGTTCAAGCTGAGACTGAAATCAAGATGTATTTGACTTCGAGAAGTGCGTATTTCCACCTCTGGGCTGCTTGGGGGGCCATCCTTGGGCATGGCGATATCACATTTATTCCCAGCATCTCACTTCAACTTGCAGCTTTCTCTGGTCTGTGGCAGCCACTCAATCGCTCTAGATGCTGCTCACAGGGTCTCACCCTTAATCCAGGGTTGGGGAGCTACAGAGTGCCCATGCCTCCCCTAGTATCTCTGTAATGGTCAGTCTTTGGTGTCAACTGGGCTAGGCAACAGCCTCCAGTTTCTCAGTCAGACACTCATCTAGGCTTTGCTGCGAGGGTGTTTTGTAGATGTGATTACAGTTCATAATCAGTTGACTTAAGTCGAGATGGTCCTAGATAATCAGGGCCTGGTGCAATAAGGTGAAAGGACTTAAGAGCAGAGCTGAGCACAGCCTCAGCCCCTGCCTGCCGGAGAATCCCAGCCCCCCTTTCTGACAGCCTGCCTTGTGGATTTTAGACTCGCTGTGGATTTCAGACCCACTTCACCAGCCCCACCATTGCTAAGCCAACTCCTTGAAGCAAATCTGTTACTATGTATCTCCTATTGGTTTTGTTTCTCTGGTTTGTTTCTCTGACTGGTACCCCCTCCTTACAGGGTCCCCGTAACCCACAGGCGAGGACCCCATCTTTGCCATGGCCTTCACCCACCTCCCCAGTTTGGTCCTCATGACCCTGACTCATCACACTCTCTTAGGCCCCAGACTCAGCCTCATGTCCCTGGCACACAGGACTGCATAAAATACGTGCATGAATGCAGGCCTGAGCGCCAGGGTCCTGGTTTTGCAGATGGGCTATTCTGGGGCAGAACCAGCTTCCCAGGGTCACCCTGAAGGACAGTTTCCTTTATCAGTCCTCTACACTTTTGCAGTGGCTCCGTCTGCCAAAGGCAACTTCCCTGGCTTCCCTGCCTGGCTTTGGGCGCCATTACTAGGATCCTGCATGACCTTTAAGATTAAAACTAAATATTCTGATCTCTCCCCAGACAGGTATTCGGTGCTGGAAATGGCATTTTGCAGGGACTACGTTGAGTCACAAACTCTAAATATCAGCCTCATTACATTCTGACATGTGGCAGCCAATCTCATGAGCAGAGGCTGCACGGAGCACTTCAGGGCTGGGCACCCCGAGGGCAGCGATTTTCTCTTTTTCCACACTGGCTCCAGTGGGCATCTTACCTGAGTCCTTTGAGAAGCAACTGTCAAGGGAAATGAGGGCCTAGTCCTTGGTGTTGCCTCTGTCTGCTGGGACTACCATGGAGAAGAGGGTTATCAACAAACAAAGGTTAGCGGGACTGTGGGGAGAAATTAGCCCTCCCCAGATGCTGCCAGGCCTGCTGAGTAATCTGTAATGAAAACATCTGCAGTGAGGTCGGGGGATGCCTCTACGCTGGAATTCTTCCAGCAACTCAGGGAAATCGCAAGTGGCCTTGATCAGGAAACATACTCAGAGTTCCTAAATCTGGAGGCCTCTGATGAAAGGGAAAACCTCATTAGATAATTGTTTCCATAGAAACCTAGGTATACGTTTGATTGCTTTTGTAAGCCTCTCCAATTACTCAAATGAGGGAGCACACTTGAAACGCTGTCCAGGTTTGCATGAAAGGTGCGTCTTAATAAGGACCTCAGAGACCACTGTGAGCAGTTGCCCATGCATAGGTAAATCCATTTGCCTAGAGAGAGTGGATGTCCCACCCTCGGCCTCAGAAACAACTGCTAGTTCCCACTCATGATAATTTTGGTGATAATAATAGCAAACACATTGCTAGTTGTAGTGCTATAGTGGTGTGTGTCTGTAGTCCCAGCGACTGGGGAGGCTGAGGCGGGAGGATTGTTGGAGCCCAGAAGTTTAAGCCTGCAGTGAGCTCTGCTGGCACCACTGCACTCCAACCTGCATGGTAGAGAAAGGTCTTGTCTCAATAATAACAACAATAATAGCAAACACATACACAGCATCCTTCATATGTGCCAGACAAGGTTGTAAGTCCTTTACGAAAGGCTCCATTCTTATGCCCATTTTACAGATGAGGACCCTGAGGCTCAGAGACTTGATGGGACTTGCCCAAAGACACAGAACTAGAAGTGGTGAAGTCATAACTGGATGCACTGATCAGGGCGCTCAGGCCATATGTGAACTACCCATTATTGAAGCTTTGTTATTACTGGGGACTGAAGTAACATCCGTTTAAAAATAACAACAGTTTCCCTTTATCAAGCACATTTATGTGCCAGGGATTGTGCTGTTTTCCGCGTGTCATTTTCTCATGAATTCTCCACACACTGTGAGGTGAGGGCTGTTATTATTCCTATCCTATAGATGAGAAAAGTGAGATTCAAAGAGATTGTCACTCGCCCTCTTGATGGGTTTTAAAGGTACAAATGAATAGAGGAGGAGCTGAACAGCCTCTAAGCTAAGAACACCCGACCTTGAACTTGCCGAGGACCGAGAAGCCCTCCCCCTGTTGTGCGCACCCCTTGGTTTTCAGCATCTTCACTTACTCTGATAAATTAGGCCAGGTTACAGCTGTTCAGTTTATATTCAGACCCTGCATTTGTCAAGACTGCCAAAGCACATGTGCTTCTTGTTGTAAATATCCCCTTCTGAAGCCGACCCTGTGCTTAGAAAACACAGTCATTCATTTAAAAATATGGCACCTCAAAAGAAGTTTTAAAAATAGGGGTGTGATTTCTCAGCACCTGAAACTGAGGTTTGTGCCTTTTTTTTTTTCAGTAGGTCTCACTCTGTTGCCCAGGCTGGAGGGCAGTGGCACGCTCATGGTCACCACAGCTTCAACCTGCTGGGCTCAGGCAATCCTTCCGCCTCAGCCTTCCAAGTAGCTGGAACCACAGGTGCGTGCCATCATGTCCAGCTAATTTTTAAATTTATTGTAGAGATGAGGTCTCACCAAGTTGCCCAGGCTGGTCTCGAAACCCTGGACTCAAGCAATTCTCTCTCCTCCACCTCCCAAAGTGCTGGGATTACAGGTGTAAGCCACCATGCCCAGCCGATTTGTACCTTTTAATGTGTGTTATTTATACTAGGACTCCCATGGTGCTGTCCCCTCCCCACAACACCCTCTGGACTTATGCCACTTAGGCTTCAGGGGATAGTTGGGCTTTCCAGGGTCGGATCCTCTGAGTTTCTCCTCTCCTCCATTTCTAGGTCCAGATCAAAAACACCTCTGAACTTCAGGGTTTGATCAATTTATATCTCAGTCAACAGTCAAGTACAGGACTCAATCCACTCCTGGCTGGGGGTCATCATCACTGTCCCTACAATGTCAGAAGGAAAATCAGGCACAGTCATCCCCTGTGAGCTCCCGCAGTATGCCAGGCACCGTGCTAACGCTGTGTATTTTTTATTTCATTTTACTTATGTGTCCTTGGTGCCTAGGATAGCACTCTGTCTTCGTGGCTAATCACCTAGGTCCCATGGAAGAGCTAAGACGTTTATTTATAGTGTCTTGCTTGATTTTCACACCAACCCTGTGGGGCAGGTTCTCATGACTATCTCTCTTTGACAGACAAAAAAACAGAGGCTTTTTGGGATTGTTTTCAATCCTGAAGGATTGTTTTCAATCTTGAAGGATTGATTATTCGTGAAGGAATAGACCTGCGCCTGCACACATTCCAGAATGGAGGAACACCACCAGCCTGCAAACTGAAGACATCATGCGTGCGGGAGAGACGGGAAGGAAAGAGACAGGCCGACCATGGCGGGGCTCTCTGAAGATCAAGGGACATCTGAGCGGAGACCCCCAAGGACAAGGTGGGGGAATATGCAAGGTGGGGGCCATGCAAATGGTCTAGATCAGGTCAACAATTCGAGGCAGAGGCAATGTCAAGTTTAAATACCCTAACGAAGAGAGAAGTTTGGTTCAAAATTGGTTTTGATGCTCTAAAGCCTTTTTGTATTATGAAGCTCTCCCTGGAGACTCATACCACACCTGGGATACTATTAAGACCTACCTCATGGGTTTGTTGGGAGGAATTAATGAAATAAAGCTTGTCAAGTTCTTAGCAGTCAGCCTGATACAAATGGAATGTTACCTGTTATTGCAGAGTCATCATAAACCCCAGGGACCCGGTAATTAGCATCAGCAATGAGAGAGGCCACATATACCCATTGCCAGGACTGTGATATTTCTGAAAGAGGAGGAAGATTTCTGCGTAAAGTCTGCCCGTCACGTCACTCTGGGAGAGGTCACTGGTGCCAAAAAAAGAAAGTTGAACGAATTCTCAGTTGAAGGATCAGGCTGTTTAGAATACACAGCACCTTAATCCCAGGAAAAAAATAACAAAACCAGACCCTTCCCAGGAACTGTTCCGAGAAGGGAGCCTGTCAACAGGAAATTACCAAAGTGCACAACAGATAATCAATAGTCATCAGCCCAGGAAATCAAAAAGAAAGCAATTGCCCTGCAGACACACATCTTGTTTGCTGAGTATTTCCGCGAGGGAGTTGGGGGCCAACTCCAGTCCATCATGGTTCTTAAATTCAGAGGTAAATATAGTCAGAAGATTCCCACAGCAAGGGGCAAGCCCTGTATGTCATCCAAGAGATCAGCATGTGCAAAGGCCCCGGGAGCTTCTTCTTCTACCCTCCAGCACCAACGGCTGGGAGCCAGAAATCACAAGGAAAGCCCCAAAGGGAAGCCAGAGGAGTCCACACTGCCTCCTAGCGGCAGGATGTGTGAAGGAGTCATACCTTCTGTGGCCTACAAGAGGCCAGACTTGCTGGCCAAACTAATTGAGACTTTGAATGCAGTGGGTTGCGTTTCCAACAATGATTGCAATGGTGTTTCCCGACCTACGAGGTCTTTGTGGTGTGTGTGGCCTATGGAGAGGAGACCATTTCCCTGACCTTGGATTTGGGTGGGCCCTGTCTCTTGTTTCGGCCAGTAGAACACAGGGAGGTGACATTGGGTGACTTCTAGGGCTAAGCCTCAGAGATCTGCCACTTCCACCTTTGCCCCCAGAACACTCACTCCGGGAATTCACCACCACGAAGAAGGATCCCAAGGTAAAAAAGAAGCCCAAGGTAGTCACTCTCTGCATGTGGCAGAGAGGAAGAACCAGGTCCCAGACTCCTGTTCCCAGACCTGTGAGTAACCCCACGAGAGGTCCTGCCGATGCCATGTGGAGAGAAAAGACCTGCCCAGGTGTGTCGGGGTCCCTGACCTGCAGAACTATGAACAAATAAAATGGTGGTTGTCTTAAGCCACTGGGCTAGGGTTAGGGAGTAGGAGTTAGGGTTAAGTTCAGTGTTAAAGTCAGGGCTAGGGCTAGGCTAAGATAAGGGTTAGGACTGAGGCCAGGGCTAGGGCTAGGTTTTGGGTTAGGTTTCGGGTTAGAGTTAGGTCTATTGTTAGTGCTAGG
Source organism: Cephalopachus bancanus (assembly GCA_027257055.1). Taxonomy (NCBI): domain Eukaryota; kingdom Metazoa; phylum Chordata; class Mammalia; order Primates; family Tarsiidae; genus Cephalopachus; species Cephalopachus bancanus. Next base: position 728,400 of record JAPVLO010000272.1, read on the forward strand.
GTTAGGGTTACAGTAGTTACCAGGTTGATTGTTATGCAGGAACAGAGAATGGAAATAGCAGATAATCAGTCCCTACATGTGTGTGGGCCTTGGGAGTTTGCTAAGGACCTTGAGGAGATGAGGAATTGTGACCTAAAAGGGAGGGGGTGTTAGTATTGAAAATAAAAGTAAAACCCTAGGCCCCTCACCTGACCGGACAGACTCCCTCTTGGCCAAGAGGACCCTAGAGAAATCTTAAAAACTGAGTTCCTGGCCACGACAGCATGAGAAGGTGGACACACCTTGTAATATCCCTTCCCCCTCTAATTACCATTAGACTTTCTCTCCTAAGGGTTAAACCCACCAGCATTTTGAAAGTGTTGCCAGCCTCCCCTCCCTGTTTGCCATTTCAACGTGACCACTGACCACCATTCCTTTCTGATAAGAGACCACTGACTGTGGACTGGTTCTGACCAGTTTACAGAGGCTGTACTCAGGATGCCTCTGTGTCCTCTGTTTCACCTCTTGAAACATAAAACCTAATTTTCTTTTTGAGTTGGAGTCCCACTCTGTCACCCAGGCTGAAGTGCAGTGAAACGCTCCCAGCCACTGCAGCCTCCACCTGCTGGGTTCAGCCTATCCTTCCGCCTCAGCCTTCCAAGTGGCTGGAACTACAGATGCGTACCACCACGCCCAGCTAATTTTTTTTATTTATTGTAGAGACGAGGTCTCACCAAGTTGCCCGGGCTGGTATCAAACCCTTCAGCTCAGGTAATCCTCTCACCTTGGCCTCCCCAAGTGCTGGGATTACGGGCTTGAGCCACCGTGCCTGGCAAAACCTAATTTTAACGTATTTAAATATTACATCTCCACGCTGAGGTTAACATGGGAATGTATGTAACATGCATATTTGCTTATTATGCCTGGAGGTGGCCCCTTTGTGAATATTCATAGCTTCTCCTATAACCTGTTGAGTATGTGTACTTAGACAAACTGTTCAACCTACATTTCTGCCTCTTCCTTCCTTCTTCGGAGTGCCTACTTTCAGTTTCTGTTGGAGGTTATGGTTCCCAGCCTGTGGGGCGGCCAGTCATGGACCCTCCACCCCAAGTCGATGAACCTCGTGGTTCTCTGCTTGATAGTACTGAGCCTTGCTTTCAGCAGTACACTCGGAGGACTTTCTCCCACAAGGTCCTCTGGGCTCAAGACGGCCTGGAAGTTACGTGAGCAGTGTGTGGTTGGTTAAAATCACATCGTCACTCACAAGGGTCTCAACCAAACTTGGGCGTTCTAGGTACTTCAAGACGGAGGCCACCACCCGAGGACTGACTTTTTTTTTTTTAGTTGGAGTCTCACTCCGTCACCCAGGCTGCAGTGCAGTGGCACAATCACGACTCACTGCAGCGTTGACCTCCTGGGTTCAGGCAATCTTCTTGTCTCCGCCTCCCAAGTAGCTGGAACTACAGGTGCGTGCCTGCTACCATGCTTGGCTAAAGTTGCTGGATTTACTGTAGAGATTCAGTCTCGCTATGTTGTCCAGGCTGATCTTGAACTCCTAGGTTCAAGCAATCCTTCTGCCTCAGCCTCCTAGAGTGCTGGGATTATAGGCATGAGCCACTACACTTGGCCTAAATGCCTGTTTTCTAATCCTATTTTTTTTTTTTTGAATCAGAGTCCCACTCTGTCACCCAGGTTGGAGTGCAGTGGCACACTCACGCCTACCCCAGCATTGACCTGCTGGGCTCAGGTGATCCTTCTGCCTCAGCTTTCCAAGTAGCTGGAACTACAGGCATGCGCTACCACGCATGGCTAATTTTTTTGTTTATTATAGAGATAAGGTCTCACCAAGTTGCCCAGGCTGGTCTTGAACCCCTGGGCTCAGGCAATGCCCTCACCTCAGCCTCCCAAAGTGCTGAGCTGACAGGCTTGAGGCACCGCGCCCGGCCTCTAATCCTCTTAACGAGTCTGTGGGGTTGGCATTATGATCCCATTTTAGAGAAGTAAGAACAGATGCAAGTAAGCCACAAAGCCGGCCCACAGAGCTGGAGTTCCGTTTTTTGCCAGACTCTAATACTACTTTCACCACCCCACTGCCCCGCAAAATGCCTCTCAGGACCACAGGGCGAAAAGTAAAGAGAGAAGGAAGCCAGGGCTAGGGAAGATGCAAAAGCTGTTGAGACTGAAAAAGCACATGGGTCTTGCTCTGGAACCTTGGTTGACTTAATGCAAAGTTGAACATGGCGGTCAGGTGTGGTGGCTCAGGCCTGTAAATCCCGGCATTTTGGGAGGCCGAAGTGGGAGGATGACTTGAGCCCAGGAGTTCGAGACCAGCCTGGACGACATGGCAAAACCTCATTTCTACAAAAAATAAAAAAAATTAGCTGGGCACGGTGATACACACCTATAGTCCCAGCTACTCAGGAGGCTGAGGCAGGAGGATTGCCTGAACCCAGGAGCCAGGAGAACTGTCTGAACCCAGTGGTGAGTAGTGATCGTGCCAGCTGGGAGACAGAGGGAGACCTGGACTCAAAAAAAAAAAAAAAAAAAGAACATGGCTGTAGCACAGGTGACCAGCACAGAAAGGCGTTCTTGTTGGCAGGAGGACGGGCTGGAGGCTTTTGGAAGTGAGGACCACTTTCTCACAATGAATGCTGACAACTCTTCAAGCCCTCCTTGGCAACATCAGTCCTGGAAATGTGGTGTTTTCTTTGGAGATGTGGAGACCAGGCCAGGCCTGCGCTGGGCTGGCTGCAACTCCCGGGGAAGCTGGGATCATTCGAGATGCCCCCGGGGAAGCCCACCTCTCAGGGGCAGTATGACCAGGCTAAGCAATGCCAACAGGCAACTGGCCGCCCAGAAGAGCCAGCTACGGTGACGGCAGCATGTCGGCAAGGAGAGGACGAAGGAGGACCAGGGGACCCCGTTTCCATCCCTCCCCCTATGGCCTCGTAAAGTCAACATCAGTTTTTTGCTGTCCCAGATCAGGACACTGAGGCTGTTTTGCCTCCCAGGGACCAAGCTGGAATGGGTCTTCCTCCCTTCAGATGTTTATATTTGACACCTTAGTGGAAGGGAGACCCCGGGGCGGGGAGGGCTTTGTTGAAAGACGTCGCAAGCAAGGGCGCTGTGCGTGGGTGAGGTGGGAGGTGTCCTCCCAAGCCACTTATGTGCACCACTATCCCCACGTAGCCCAGCCCATGACCAGTGGGATCTCGGTCTCAGCTCTCTTCCAGAAACATTAGGCTATCTCTGTCCTGAGGAAGATTCAGACAAGAGCAGGCGGGGCAGGCCCCTCTTGTCATTTCAAGCATCTTCCGCATGCAGAAGAGGGGAACCTCATCTCTCCAGCCAGACGCTGCCTTTGCCTGGACCAGGGCTGCCCATGACCCTCAGAGGTGTGTTTCCTCAGAGCCCAGATGAGGCCGCCCGTGGGCATTTCATCCTCCTGGCGAGGGGACTAAGGCAGAGAGATGACCCCATGGGCAGAACTGCCTGGGCCCCTCAGACCCTGAGTAGGGAAAAGCCAATGTGCAGAAACCAACGAGGAGTGCCCCGAATGGAGATTCTGGGGGAACACTGGCAGCCTTCTCTTTCTTGGTAGAGAAAGGCTCCCCGCTGAGGCACATGGGCTGCAAAGCTGGGTCTAGAGACTCTGAAAGTCAAGCTGGTGTTAGACATGGCAGGGCCTCTCAGGTGCCCTCTTGACTCCACTGGAGCAGCCAAGGTGTCCCAGGACTTCAGGAGTCATCTGAGTCAGGAGCTCTCCATGTCTCTGCAGGGAGATCAAGTGGTCAGACAGGTCAAGGGCCCTGTGGTCCTCTGTCACCATTCAGTCAACGAACACTCAGCACAAGCTTGCTTAACCCACTAGTGGCCAGAGGAGTCTTATTTATTTATTTTTATTTTTTATTTTTTTGAGTGGGAGTCTCACTCCGTCACCCAGACTGGAGTGCAGTGGCCGCTCCCGGCCACCGTAGCCTCGACCTGCTGGGCTCCGGCGATCCTTCCGCCTCAGTCTTCCAAGTAGCTGGAACTACAGGCGCGTGCTACCATGCCCGGCTAATTTTTGATTTATTGTAGAGATGAGGTCTTGCCAAGTTGCCCAGGTGGGTCTCGAACCTGTGGGCTCAGGCAATCCACTCATCTCAGCCTTATTATTTATTCATTTTAATGTAGAGTCATTCCTTTTTTTATCTTTTAAATTTGTTTTTTATTTTTTTAGAGACAGGGTGTCACGCCGTTGCCCAGGCTGGAGTGTAGTAGCATGATCATGGCTCACTGCAGCCTCGACCTTTTGCATCAGCTTCCCGAGTAACTGGGACTATGGGTGTGTACCACCATGCCTGGCTAATTTTTTCATTTTCTGTAGAGATGGGATTTCACTATGTTGTCCAGGTTGGGCTCGAACTCCCTCCCTCCCTCCCTCTTTCCTGCCCTCCTCCCTTCCTTCTTCTCTTTTTCTTTTTTTGTCGGGGTCTCACTCTGTTGCCCAGGCTGGAGTTCAGTGGCACAATCACAGCTCCCTACAGCCTCAACTTCCTGGGCAGAGGTGATCCTTATGCCTTAGCCTCCTGAGGAGCTGGGACTACAAGTGCGCCACCATGCTTGGCTAATTTTTTAAATTTATTTTTTGTAGCGACGAAGTCTCACTATGTTGCCCAGGCTAGGCTCGAACTCCTGGGCTCAAGCAGTCCTCGGCCCTCCCAAAGTGCTGGGATTACAGGAGAGAGCCACCACGCCTGGCTTCCATATTTGCTTTGAAGACTAGAATGATCTCACGGCCCTGGTCTCGCTTTTCCTCGGAACCTTCTCTTGCAGGAGTCCGGGGCTGTATCTTTATCCCCTTACCAGGCAGTCTGAAACCTCCTTGCTTCCTCAGGCCTTCCTTCTCTGCTGTAGCACATAGCTGTTCGTGCGGCAGTGGTCTCGGTGAGACCTTCCGGGCGGGATTCCAGCGCCCCGGGCACCCTCTTCCTGAGGCAGGAAGGGCGAGGCCAGGGGAGTGGGCGGGCGCCCAGACTTTGAGAAGATCCCGTCATCTGGGCTCATTCAGACACGGAGAACGCCTGCACAGCATGTGGCTTCCGAGGCCCACAAGGCTCCTTCCTCCCTCTCCCGCTCTTCCTCCGTGTTTTCTAGCCTCAGAGCTAATTCCTGCCTCTCTCTGGGGAAAGAGAACTGTTTCCGTTTAGTCATTCCTGAAAGACCGAAAAATGCACACCTCTCTCACCAACTGGGTCAGGAGCCCAGTTCTTTTTTAAGGCCTAACTACTTTGAAAATTCAATTTCCTAACTTTGACCACTTTTTGTCTGATGGTGGCGGAGAATTACAACTGGAACTTTGGAGTTTCTTTTGCTGGCTTCTAAACTCCAAACTCAATCAGTTCCTTCCTCCCAGCTCTCCCCTCCCCTGTACCCCGCCAGGGCTGCTGTGTCGTATAGCTCCAGGGAAGACATTCACACTGTAGTCTAAGTGATGGCACCTCAGAGAGTTGTGCAGCCATAGGACCACCCGTGTTCCCTCTCTCAGCAAATGGTACCTCCTCCTTATGACTTCCCACAGCCAATCAACAACCAGCTTCCCCAATTCTACCTGTTACTATCTCCTACATCCTTGGCATTATCTCTATCTCTGTTGCCCCATCCAAGTCCAAGTGACCACCCTACCTCTAGCCTGGACACACATTAGCTTTGAAAGGAATCCCCCCCCCACTTTGTCGCATCATCCCCCCCACTTTGTCGCATCAATTCTCACACTTCAGCTTGAGAGGTCTTTTAGGATGCAAATGCCCAGGTCCCATTCCTGTTTAAACCCTTTTGTTGCCTCCTCTTCCACTTAGGCTGAAGTTCAGGCTTCCCCCACGGCCTACTGCAGGGTTGCTTCCTGCCATCTCTACCTTCACCCACTCTACTCTTTCCCGTAATCTCTTGGTTCTCTCTGTCTCCCTGGACTTTTCTCTATGGCCCAAGTTCTCTCTGCACCAGCACCTTTGCACATCCTGTTCCTGCTGCCTTCTACTTCCACGGTTCCCTTAACCTCTTCAGAGGGGCTGCCCCAAGCCCTAGGCTGAGTGACACTCGACGCTTATGATCCACACTCAGCACACATGGTGGTTCTGTCTTCAGCATCTACCCAGCCCATCGTGCTGCTGGCAATGGACAAGTCTGAAATTGACCCCTGGAATCCCACTGCCAGCCCACATTGGATGGTCACTCATGGTTCATTTACATTCACTGAATGAATGAACAAACAAAGGACCCGCATTAGTTCCTGTTCTCACTTAAACACTAGTCAAAAACCTACCCTTGGTGAGACATTACTCTAGGGACCTGAAAAGGCAAAAACCTGACCAAAGGTCGGGCAATCCCAGTACTTTGGGAGGCTGAGGCAGGAGGATTACTTAACCCCACGAATTTGAGATCTGCCTGGGCAATGTAGGGAGACCTAGTCTCTACAAAAAATAAAAAAAATTAGCCTGATGTGGTGGCATGCGCCTGTAGTCCCAGCTACTCAAGAGGCTGAGATGAGAGGATCGCTTGAGCCCAGGAAGTCAAAGCTATAGTGAGCCGGGATCACACCGCTGCCCTCCAGACTGGACAACAGAGAGAGACCCTGTGTCAAAAAAAGAAAAAAAAGCTAACCAAGATGCAGTTCTCACATTCAGGGCACTTTCCAAACCTCCTCAAGTTGGTCCCCTGGTTCTACAGTTCGGATAGCGGGACACTGATGACCCCAGCCCATGCAAAACCCAACTGCAGCCACCCAGCCACACTTATCAGAGCGGGGGGCTGAGAACGGGGTCAATGCAAAGACGTTTTGCTTCCTGTGGTCGGCGGTGGCACAGCTGGCTCGCACCGCTGCTAACAGGCAGCAAGGGAGCTCTGAAGGGCGGAGCCTTCACACGGGTTCTGTGCCTCATCATTCATTCATTTGTGAACTCAGGAGCTTTTTGTGGGAAGTCAACTCACGGTGAAGGATTCTGCAAGGCTCCAGGGAGGCGGTGGCTGCACGTTGGCCAACTTCAACCCAATGTGGTGGTACCTGATGATAATTCTGCAGGAGTCGCCAATGATTAAAAAATTGGGAGAGTTCACGCAGCCTGACTCCCTAGCTTCTCTTGAAAAGCAAAGCATTTGGCCACGCTGGGGCTGCCATCCCACAGAGCTGCCACTGGCTGGGAGGGGGTGGAGACTGCTTCCTTCGATGGATCACCCTCTGTCTTCCCAGTCATTGTTCCCAATAGGATGCACTGGCTTACAGGCCCTGCCAGGTTTCCATGGGCATCGGAGCTGCATTTTGGGATTATTGACGGGTCAATGAGAGATGGTTATTACCCTTGAGGCTCTCATAGGGAACACTCAGACTGTGGCCCTCACTCCAGGAGGGGGTCACAGGAAAAACAGGGAGGGCTGGGAGGCCTTGGAGAGTGGTGGCCATTTGAAATCTTGTGTTTATTTGAATCTCACATGTCTTGCATTTGATTGCAGGGACCCAGGCTTAGGCAACACTTCGATAAGCTGACAGTGCTAATGTCACCATGAGGTCTTGCTGGTGAAACTCCCTAAGCCTCTGTGCCCACGCACGTCACCAGGGGGAGGGGGTGGGAGGGGAAGGGGAGAGGCAATCCTCCCTCCACAGACAACAACGAGAAGTTGTTGCAAAGTTATGTTTCCTCTGCCTATGAGATGCCCAGCTTACAAGAAGCATTCCACAATATTAGTTGTATTAGAATTTTCACAAATTCCTCCCTAACAAATAACTGTGTCTCAAAATAGCAGTATAAACAGAACCCTCATTCTGAGATCTTTTTTCCATATTGCTTTTTTTCCCCTGATTATAACAGGAATCCATGGTCCTCACAAAAACACTCACATGGAGAAATTCATCCCATAGCAAGAGCTGATTCTTGGACTTTCTAATTGTTTTTTTTTTCTCTTGGATCATTAAGAAATACTTAATCTCAGTCAGGTGTGGTGGCTCATGCCTGTAATTCCAGTGCTTTGGGAGGCCAAGGCGAGAGGATTGCCTGAGCCCCAGGGGCTTGAGACCAGCCCGGGGAACTTGGTGAGAGCTCGTCTCTACAAGAAATAAAAAAATTAGCCGGGCGTGGTGGTGCACGCCTGTAGTTCCAGCTACTTGGAAGGCTGAGGCGGAAAGTTCACCGGAGCCCAGCAGGTCGTGGCTGCGGTGGCCGTGAATGTGCCACTACACTTCAGCCTGGGTGACAGGGTGAGACTCTAACTAAAAAAATCAAAAAAAGAGAAAAAGAAATACTTAAATCTCGATGGTGATATATATGTGCATTAAGATCAAATGAAGGTGATGACACACAGCTGGTCCTCCTGTGTCTGAACTGGTCCTTGGGTGGAATAAAAGGCTTGGAAAGAGCCAGGCTCAGTGGCTCAGCCTGTAATCCCGCGCTTTGGGAGGCTGAGGTGAGTGGACTGCCTGAGCCCGTGGGTTCGAGACCCACCTGGGCAACTTGGCGAGCCCTCATCTCTACAATAAATAAAAAAATTAGCCGGGCATGGTAGCGCGCGCCTGTAGTTCCAGCTACTTGGAAGGCTGAGGCGGAAGGATCGCCGGAGCCCAGCAGGTCGAGGCTGTGGTGGCCGGTAGCGGCTGCTGCACTCCAGTCTGGGATACAGAGTGAGACTCCAACTCAAAAAAAAAAAAAAGGCTTAGAAAGGAAACCTGAGTTTTATAGGCACCCATGTCACATTCCCTGGGATGAAAGTGACATTTATTTTCCCCTGGTCTCTCGCCCCGGCACCACGTTCCACATTCTGGCAGCTCAAGGTCCAGTTTTCAGGTGATCACTCTCAGACATCAATCCTTGAGGCTTTTTTTTTTTTTGAGTTGGAGTCTCACTCTGTCGCCCAGACTGGAGTGCAGTGGCCACTCCCGGCCACCGCAGCCTCGACCTGCTGGGCTCCGGTGATCCTTCCGCCTCAGCCTTCCGAGTAGCTGGAACTACAGGCGCGTGCTACCACACCTGGCTAATTTTTTTTTATTTCTTGTAGAGATGAGGTCTCACCAAGTTGCCCAGGCGGGTCTCGAACTCACGGGCTCAGACAATCCACTCACTTCAGCCTCCCAAAGGCACGGGATTACAGGCTGAGCCACTGAGCCTGGCTGAGGCTTTTTCAATGTCAGCCAAGTGGCACCTACTCCTGTCACCTGGTGTCCACTGAGGCTGCAGAGACCAAACTAAGAGAGGTCCATGGATAGGACACCCCTCTGCCAAAGGTCCATCCAAAAAGGCATTTTCCTGTGGTGTCTGAGTGCTAGAAGACTCTCTTCCAAGATGGCTTCCGAGGAAGAACAGGCTTTCCGGTCCAGCTCTGTGACCTAGGGATGGTATATTGACTTTGCAGGAGTCAAAATACGAAGTTAATACTTGACTGTGTCCTTGCAATGGGATTAGCACCCAGTGCCCTAAGGCTTTGTCTATCGGCTAAATGAAATCCCCTGGGAAATAAGAGCTTGGCGTTTTCCTACCCTCTGAGATTCAAAGCTATCTCTTTTGGCTCCTCTGGTTCTGTTGGTTTCGGCCTTGCAGATAAAGCTATCACGGGCCTATTGTTCTGCAGCTGTGGGTTTGCTTGGGCACCCCTCCCACTCCCAGCCATCAGATCAAGTGGAAAGCAGAAGGGACTCCAATAAATGGTGGGAATTTCCAACTGTGGAGAGATAAGAGGACCCCATTGTCAGGCAAATCACGCCAAGCCACCCCCAGTCCTAACCTCCCCACCAGAGGACGAGGATTGAAGACTCAGAAAGTGCTCCCACGTCCTGCTGGTCAGGACCCAGAATTCCTTCTCATGGGAGATTTGGCACCAAGGCAGATCTTCAGGGAAAAAAACCTCTGACATCCACTGCCCCCCGCCCGTCTCCCATAGTTCCTTTATTTCCTAGACCTTGTCTGTTTCTCCATTATAGCAGTAACTGCTCGAATCATAGGTAAAGTTTCCTGAGCATTTACTACATGTGAGCACCTGGGACAAGCACAGATAAAATCTCATCTAGTCTTGATGATGATTCTAAGAGAAACCATAGGTACCTCCAGGTTCCAATGAAGAGACTGAGGTTCAGAGTGGTTAGAGGCAATGGTGCACCATCTACCATGCTACGCTGCCTCCTATTGGGAGGTAAGTGCTTGTCTTTGCTGATGTCATTGGACTACATCTCCATGAGGCAAAGGTCTGGTGCTCAGCACTGCTGTCTTCCCCTATGCTGCTCCGGTGTGTGCTGGGTGCTCAGAAAACGTGCTGAAACAGATCAGTCAAGGATGCAGCACGGAGGCAATGTCCCCTAGCTTCCCAGGGCTCCTTTCTGTGATCCCAGGGCACCAGGTGACACGTTGTTATTATAAGTGCTAAAATCTCCTAGGGTGAGGCACCATTCTTTCTTTCCTCCTCTCCTCCTCCCTTCCTCCCTTTCTTTTATTTTTATTTTTGACCACAATCTCTCGAAGGCTCGAGGCCTTCCCTCGTCTTCATCTTTTACCTTGAAGGACTGTCACTGGGGGCAGAGAGGACGGGTATGCCTCATCTCACAGGCACCGGCTTCCCGGAGCCTCATGGCGGAGGTCTGTGAGACCTCAGATTGCTCAGGGAGTTGGAGGCCCCTGCCATACAGAAGTACCCACTGTGGATGTCACAGCACTGTCACGCTGAGCAGCTCCGGGGAAATGTCGTCTTATTCATGGCTCCCCCAGCCTCGCAAAGGCAGCAGCCCTGAATGCCGCCGGGAAATGAGGAAGAGGCGCTAAATCCACTTTGTCTTTCCTGCGAGCTCCACGCCGGTCCCTTGAAGTTCAACCATCTTACATCAGTGCTGGAGGCCCCCAGGACTCAGGGCTGGGCGCCTTTAGAGAGCAGCCATCCTTGGTTAGAGGCATGCAGGATGGGCAGTGTCGGGGAGGTGGGGGGGCCTCAGCCCAAGAAGACCCTCACTCATGCAGGTAGCCAGCAGCTCAAAATGACCTTGGGAGCCTCTGAAGACCTGGGAGGAGCACAGGCAAGGGCAGACATGTCTGAAGGCAGAGGGATACTTCACTCATTCATTTATTCAACTCCTATCGATTGCCTGGCCGAGTGCCGGGCACTGTTTCCTGTGCTGTGGACACAGCCGAGAGCCAAACAAGGCCCTGACTCCCGCCAGGCCGGCAGCCTGCACTGCGGTGTGAACGTGTGAACCTCCATGTCTGACCCAAGGACACCATGATACTCTTTCAACAAGTTCGCTCTGCTTTAGTTGGACCTGTCACTCATCATGCAACAGACACTGACTGAGTGCGCACTCCATGATGCAGCAGAACTGGGCATCAACATTCATATTATCTACAGAATATAAGAACATTGACGCATACTAACAGGCTAGTGACATCACATTTCCCATGGGCGGAAGATGCCTGTATCTGCGGTGCTGACCATGGGCTGGGGCAAGAGGGGCTTTCTTGGGGAGCCCCTGACTCAGTTCTGGGTGAGTACTGATGCGTCCGGGAGAGTAAGGCCCACTCCGAATGGCCCCACTCCCAGGAGAGAGGACAACAATCCGTTAGGCTTTGGAATCTACAGAATAGAAGGTCTCTGGATCAGAGGAGAGACCAGTCATTCCTCACAGAGCATCTTAGCAGCACCAGTGTTCCAGAACCACGGGGCAAGGACACGCAGGCCAGAGGTCACGGCCAGAGCAATAGCTGCACCATGAAACAGGAGTTCCCGGATGGTGAGACTTGAAGCTTCTAGAGGGTGGATGCATCCCTGTCCTTCCTCCCTTCCCCATTCTCTCAGGTAAACAAAGTCTCCCTGGGGTGGGAAAGGGCAAGTCCTTTGATTTTTACTGTCCTTGGAATGTAAACAATGTCTCCAGGGCCAACACATCCCTTCGGAGCAATACCCAGTCCCCGGCTTTCAAAGTGTGTCTGGCACTCAGCTATCCTGCAGCTCAGCTCGCCTGCACACAGACGTATGAAAATACTCGTGACCCAGCACAATCCTCATGGCAGTGCTTCTTAAGTGCACACCTGTGTACAAACTCATGTCATCTGTCCCGTTTTACAGATGTGGTCACTGAGGCCCAGCGGATTTTAGAAAGTTCGTGAAAGCCTCACCCTCAGGGAGCAGTAGACTTGGCGTCAACCCAGATCTCCTGACTCCAGAGTCCTTTCTTGTCACCACTGCGTGGCTTTGGGGATTTGGCAGGGAAGGGAGGCCAGTTTTCGGGAGGAGGATCTCAGAGAGGGTCTACACACAGCATCCGCACAGAGCAGGCGGGTAGAAGGCCCTGGTCCCGGCCTCTTGGAAAGATGCCATTGCGTTTCTCATCTGTGCAAGACAAGTCAGAGCTCTTGTGTCTGTGGCTTTTTAATTTTGGGGGGGAAATGATGCGACCTTATTGCAAGCCTCCTAATGTCCCTAAAGCCAGTATACGACATGGTTGCGACATGTGGGTCAAGAAGCACAATGGGTGGTTCCCACCCTCCTCACCCCAAAACACCCACCTGTCATCTTTCTCCAATGGACTCCCAGCTCTGAGACCATTGTGTTAGCTAAACATCCAGTTTGTTACATAATAACACGTTTCTCCAGTTTCAGTCAGTCAAGACAACTCTGTCTACCGGTAACACAACGGGGTGAGGGCGAGGTGGAAGGACTTTGGATTTAGAACTGGATTTGAAGAGACTTTGGTCCAGTTATTCTTTTCTCACCTGTGCTGCCCTCTTCCTCAGTTTCCTTGTCTGTAGAATGGGGATACTGACAGTGCCCACCTCTCACCTGCTGGGAAAGTTCAATGAGATGCTCGCTGTAAAGGACTCAGCTCTGGCTTTCAAGATGTGTCAGGTGTGTCAAGTGGGAAATGCCAGGCAAGAGTAGATCTTATTTTCATGGGGGGGGGGTCAGTCCACAGAGGCCTGTGAAATCTGAAAGTGAACCGGCCACAAAACTATAGATGAGTGACTTTAGGAATTGGGGAACCCTCCAAACTTGAGACGAGGTGGCCTGGGGGTAATCTCAGAAGGTACATAAAGGTGAGGAATGTGGTGTAATTACTCCAACTCAGTTTCCTCATCTGTAGAGTGGGGGTGCAAAGGGCATGTGCCTTCCAAGATTTGTGGAAGTCACACAAGGACCGTGCTGACCTGGCAACTGACCTATAAGCCACCTGAAGATGCCTGCCCTCACCTCTTCTCTGGTTTTGCAGCATGGAGTTTGCTTTTTTGCAAGGCCTCAGGTCTTGGCCTTACTGCAAGCCTCCAAATGTCCCTAATGCCTTTATATGGCATGGTTGTGACACATCGGTCAAAAGGCATGATGGGTGGTTTCCACTTTCCTCACCCCAAGCACCCATCTGTCTTCTTTCTCCAATGGACTCCCAACTCTAAGACCGTTGTGTTAACTAAACAACCAGTTCAGCCTTGTTAGAGGCATGCATTGTGGGAGGTGTTGGGGAGGTGGGCGGCCCAGCCCAAGAAGACCCTCACTCATGCAGGCCTTTTCCCAGTCTCTGGGGTGGGCTCAGTCAGGGCCAGGGTAGGCAGGAGGCCAACAGTCTCGCCAAAATGATAGCGAAACTGGGAGCTGGCGTTTAGCTGCCAGCATCTGTGTCCCTTTGCCCGAGGGTGTCTTCTCAGGCAGTTCTGGACAGTGACTGAGGGAGTTGGGGGGTGAAGAAGACCCCAGTCCCCCACCCTCAACCGGGAGACCTTGTAGCCTGCACCCCACGTCGTTTCTGGAGTCCGCAGCAGGACTGGCTCAAGGCCCATGGGAGCAACTTGCACACTGTGTTCTGACCCCTCCCCTCTCCTATCTCACTGTCCTCTTCATCTGCTGGAGTTTCAAATGCATGGGCCCTTGAATCCTTGTCTCCAGGTCTGCTTCTGTGGGCACCCGACAGAGACAAGACATGTGCCGGTGGTCATAGCCTGGTGTTGGTTCCTTTGCGTGCACATGGGCTTCTGTGTGAAGGTGGTCAGCCTGGCTCTCGGTGCACCCACCGTGGGAGTGTAACTGACCGACACAGCTGCCTCCCCTTTGCAGCCACTGCTGTGTTTCTACCAAGACCATGGTTCTTCCAGAATGTTCCATCAGCCGCGACTAGCGCAGGTTGTTGTTCTAACCCTCTAATAGGCGAGTTTGGCTTGAAGATGCCCATCAGCCTGGCTGAGACCTTCTCCAAGCACGGCTGGGGTCTGAGGCTCATTCTCCCAACCTCTTCCTTCCCCCTCTCCTTTCTCAGGTGTCAGACCGTCACCCCGTCTCAAGGCTTTCCCTGCCCCCTCCGTTTCACTATTCGGGGCGTTTCCCCCAGGAAAACTCCCACACATGGAATTCCACGGTAGCTGCTTCTCAGAGAGTCCACACCAACATAGTTCAAGGGAAAACTCACATCTGAGTGGCCAATCAGCTCCAGAGCTGGAAGACAAGGGCCATGTGCCCGGCTGGGGCCTTCCCTATCACGAGACGACCCAGGGGCCTGGGCTGCAGGGGGATCTGGTCTCCTTCACAATAACTCTTTCTCGCCGGGCTCTGTAATCCCGCGCCTTTGGGAGGCTGAGGTGAGTGGATTGCCTGAGCCCGCGGGTTCGAGACCCGCCTGGGCAGCGAGACCTCATCTCTACAATAAATCAAAAAATCAGCCGGGCATGGTAGCGCATGCCTGTAATTCTGGCTACTCGGAAGGCTGAGGCGGAAGGATCGCTGGAGCCCAGCAGGTCGAGGCTGCGGTGGCCAGGAGCGGTCACTGCACTCCAGTCTGGGTGACAGAGTGAGACTCCAACTCAAAAACAAAAACAAAAACAAAAAAACAAAAAACAATAACTCTCCCTTCTCTGAGGGATCTCAGAGCCAATGAGGGCTTCTTTTAGTTCATCGACAGCGGTGGCAGCCGGGGGTGATTTTGCCTTCCAGGAGGTGCTTGGCAACGTCTGAAGACAGTTTTGGGGTGTCGCACTGCGGGGGGATGGGACTGGCACCTGGCGGGTGGAGGCCAGGGAGGTTGCTAAGTGTCCTACACTGCGCAGGATACCCCCACCCCAAAGAAGGATCCAGGCCCGAATGTCAACCGTGCTGCGGCCTTCGTGCCCTGGCATGGCGTGGAGGGAGAAGCTGAGGTCTTGGAGCCAGAGGAGGAGATCAGACTTGAAGTTGAAGAAACCTGCACTCCAAGCCCTGGGCAGGACATGGCTTTTCCCAGTCTTGTTTCCTTTCCTCTAAAACAAGGATGGTGATGCCCAGGATCACACACAGGACTGGGGGGATTCAAGGTTACCAGTTGGAGAAAGCACTAGGGCTTCATGGGCACAGAACAGGCATTCAGGAAGCAGGAACCTTCCCTCCAGCCTCTGCCCACCTCCCCACCCAGCCGGGAGGCAGAGCTTGGCCAGATCCTGGGGTGGACTGTCCTCAGAGGAGAGCTACGCTTTCCTTACTCCGGTCCTTCCGCCAGCCCTACAGTCATTCAGGCCCTCCCTCTTAACTCTTCATTTATTCATCCATGTATCCATTTACAAGTGCCTCGTGTGATCCCTGAGCATTTGAGGTATATCAATCTGCCCTCACAGTGCTTATGCTCTGTTGAGCAGAAGCTGATGCCAAAGAATGTGATTAATACAGAAGTCAACCACATACTAGGTTGGCAGGCTGGGGAGACGCACAGGCACAAGATACCAGGAGAGAGAGAGAGAGAGAGAGAGAGAGAGAGAGAGAGAGAGAGAGAGAGAGAGAGAGAGAGTGTGTGTGTGTGTGTGTGTGTGGTGTGTGTGTGATAAACTCTTACATAGGGTGGTCAGGAAAATTCTCATTTGAGAAGAGGACATTGGAGCCGAGGCCTGAAGGTGGAAGGTTTTCGCTGTGGGCATCTGTATGAAAGGTGCCCGGCAGGGAGAGCGACCCATGAGAAGGTCCAAGGCCTTCAGACCTCACTGCCACCTGGAATGTGGGTCCCTTCGAGGAGGCCACACCATTTATAGAAATCATCCCGCGATGTATTCTGCCCACAACAAGGGAAACAAGTACATTAGAACATTGCAACAAGCATCCATGTCACAGCCCGCCTCCCCCAGCAAATGGTCATACTTGAGGCTCAGGCCCATTGTCCATTTGCACATGTCCATCTGGCCGGTTCCTGCCTCGTGGAACTATAAAGGATTACAACATCGCTCCCCACCTATGACACTGGAAACCAGACCCCTGAGAACAAAGCCTTTGCGGGGGACTCAGGGCTGAGGCAGGAGCTACAATGCACTGCCCTAGGCCTGTGCTCTCCAAAGGCACAGCTAGGTACAGTTGCTGGCTTAGATGCCCGTTTCTCTGCAGGGCCCTAGGTGGTCAAGCACATAGGTGAGTGGGGTCTGTGGGATAGTCTGCCACATCAGCCAAAGTCATAAACCCAATCAGAGACGAGTTCTCTACCCATGTCTGGCCTCTGAGCCAGCCTGAGACGGGATGCCTCCCAACCGGTGCTGTCTGGGATGACTGCTATCACTCCTAGGAGCTCTGCTTTTAGCTCTCAGAGGGCCCTCTCCTGTTCACTACTATTTTTTTTTTTTTTTTGGTAATGAGTTTCCTACTTTATTTTTTTGAGATGGGGTCTCACTATGTTGGGAGGCTGGAGCACAGTGGCACCATCACGACGATCACAGCTCACAACAGCCTTGACCTTCCAGGCTCAGGTGATCCTTCCACCTCAGCCTCCTGAGTAGCTGAGCGTGAGTACCATGTCTGGGTAAATTTTTGATTTTTTTGTAGAGATGAGGTTTCACTATGTTGCCTAGGCTGGTCTCAAACTCCTGAGTTCAAGCAATCCTCCCACCTCGGCCTCCCAAAGTGCTAGGATTCCAGGCAAGAGACACTACACCTGGCAAGTTTATTAGTGTTATTCCTAATGAATTGATACATAATTAAAACATTTTGATTATGTATTAATTCATTAATGCATATCCTAAACATCCATAGATATGACAGACATAAACAAATACTCCTTGGCTTGTGTGAATATATTTTTTTGTTTGTTTTATTTCTGAGAAAAGGTTTCACTCTGTCACCTAGGCTGAAGTGCAGTGGCACGATCACAGCTCACTGCAGCCTTGAGATCCTGATCCTCCTGCCTCAGCTTCCAAGTAGCTGGGACTACAGATGCCTATAGTGCCACGCTTGGCGAATTTTTCTATTATTATTATTTTTTTTTGTAGAGATGGGATCTAGCTTGCTTGTGGCTGGTCTTGAACTCCTGGTCCCAAGTCATCCTCCTGCCTCAGCCTCTCAAAGCGTTGGGACTACAGGCGTGAACCACAGTATGCCAGGCCAAAGGCATTTCTTGCATACTGTTTGTTTACTGTTGAACCGGCCACATGACAGCTTTCCATTTGATGACAGAGCAACTCAAGAGGTGTCTTTGGATCGAGACGCGAGGTCACACCAGGACGGGGAGAAAGTCCACTGAAATCTCACATCCTGCCAAGTTCCGAGTGGCTCTATTTAAACGAAGCAGTACAGAAACAGCACCCAGTGGGTGTTTAGAAGTTCATAAAAGACTTACTACAAATAAGTGAACTAAAGGCATTTACTATACTAATTTTCTCAACAATCATAGAGGTAGGTATTGTTATTACCACTATCAGCACTGAATGAAATCCAGGTTCCCAGTGCTGAGGCCAAGGCCAGCCTCCCTCAAGACCGTGGCCCCTGAGGCTGGAGAACTCCTGCCCACATGTAGCTCCTCCTCTCCCTTCTTGCTGCCCCCAGGCCAGGGAGGTCCCATCCCCTCCCACCTGGAGCCCTAGAATGGCCTCCCTTCTGGGCTTCTGGCCATCAGTCTTTCTCCCTCACGGCTGTCTCCGAGTGCCATCCCCATGTCAAATGCTTCAACATTCCCTGGCCAGTATAAAGCTCACATTCCTTGGCATGGCATTCAAGACCCCTCCCTACTGAATGCCGGCCATGTCTCTGGCCACCTCTCGAAGCTTCTAGTGATGCTTGGGAACCACTGCCCTCAAGTACGACATAATGAAAGGAGCCGCTTCCCTACTGCTCTTGGAGGCCAGCTAGCTTTGCCAAGCAGGTGTCACAGGTGTGTCCCCAGGTAAGGCCTCAGATGCCTGAGAGCCAAGGAGCTCAGGCGAAGGTCTGCCTCGCTGCAGGATGGAGTCGCATAGGAGAGGCATCAGATAGAGTGGGAGCTGGCTCATTAGGATTCCCGCTTCCTTTCAGAAGCTGAGTAGGAAAAAAACCCTGCCACCCAGATGTTAAGTAACTCCTAAATCCCTCTTTAATTAGCTGGGTAATCTCAACGCCACGTTCAGAGAACGCCTTCCTCTTGGTGTTTTTAGCCTTGAAAATGGAGGTCTGCAGTCCTGGGCTTGGGGCTGAGGAAAGAAAAGCGCGGGCTCACGCAGGCAAATCCCCCACGTGACGTTCCATTTAATGGGGTAATTGACAGGGAAGGAGAAGAGAAGAGGATTACCTGGGGTTTTGTGGGTTTGCCCGGCAACCAAGATAACCACCTGACAGTCTAATGTCTTCCATTCTTCACAAACTCTTCTTACAGGGGAGGGTGGGTGGAGGGCTCCCCTAGGACCATGCAATCAGCACGCATTTATTGAGCACTTACTAGGTGCCTGGCCCTGTGCTACAGGCCAAGGAGAACGTGTGTAGGATGACATTGATGAAGACGGTACTGGAGCTTGCCCTGGAGGGATGGACAGACCCCAAACCAGTGACTAGGGGAACACATGAATTACCAAAGAGACAAAGAGACGAGAGAGGCTGAAGTCTGCAGGCTCATGAGTGTCTCTTTGAAGAGGTAGCATTTGAGTTGACACTTGGAAGATGCAGAGAAAGAGAGTCCCAGTCCCACAAATGCTCGATGCAGGACCGTGCTGGGATTCTCTGGCTAGTGTGGCCAGAGCAAATGAATGCGAAGGAGTGTGGCTCAGGACACAGCCGATGGCTGGTGAGGAAGACAGGGCCCGCGCCATCCAGCTGTCTTGTAGACCAGAGTCTGGCAGACGACAGCCTGTGCACCAAATATGGTCCATGACCTGCCTTCATAAATAAAGTTTGACTGAAAATCAGCCACTCTCATTTGTTTGCATATTGTCTTTCGGCTGCCTTGGTGCTGTGACAGCAGAGTGGAGTTGCTGTGACAAAGACCATAAGGTACATGAAGTCTAAAATATTTACTGGTTGGCCCTTTATAGAAAACGTTGGCTGAGCCCCACTGTTGGTCGTGGTAGGAAGTGTGGATTTCATACCTATGTGTGGGTGAGTAGTCACTAGAGCATCTTCCAGGTTTGACTGATATGTTTTAAAAGACTATCGCCCCATTTCTGGTGGAGAAAGATTTGGAGGGGGCTACCAGGCCCCGGGGAGAGCAGTGGGGAGGCTGGTGTGTCGCCCCGACTTTTCTCCCCGAGTTGCAGCTGGGCCAGTGTATGTCGAGTCCCTGTTGTGTGCTAGTCATTGTGCAAGGTGCTTCTCTAGACCTCATCATGACCTTAAAAGAGACCACCCACGTTTCAAACACTCGATTCCGTGCCTGGTACGTGGAAGTGCTGAACACAAGTTAATAGTTTGTAAAACACTGGCAGGGGGCTATCTCAGGTGGGATTCTTCAGAAGCAGAGACCGAGATGAGGATGTGGGCCTGTGTGGTATATCAAGGAAGTCTTCAGGAAGAGAGCTGGGAAGAGGGTCAGGGGAGAGAGGGAAGCTGAGAGGGAGTTGGTATCAGGAAGAGTGGGTATCAGGAACCCTGGCCTGAGCCAACCTGGAGGGTAGGTTACACCTTGGGATGTGTCCTGAGGTAAAGCAAGGGAACTCGCCCACCAGACTCCCACATCAGCCAGCCACAGGCTGAGGGATGCCCAGGGGGGACATTACTTTCCAGGCACTTCCAGCTGTGTGCGTAGGTGGGCAGAGGGGCTCCAGGAACCCAGGGAGCGTCTCGGGGGAGGAGTCACGAGTACAGGTGTGAGAAGCAAAAGCACACAGAGGCGGGCTGGGAGCGGGCACCCGAAAAGGCTTGAAGAAATCGAGGCAGAGTATTGTCTGCTGTGCACACTCCTTGTTCGGATCACGAGACGGAGGCTCTCGGCCATTGACTTGCCCTCCAATGGCAGTCAGGATTTCTATCCAGTCGACTCCAAGTCCCATCCTCTGCCCTCTTTTCTAGCAACCTCCACACCCCTCCCTCCAGTGGTTGTGAAAAATTAAAGCCCTGGGATGCTTCCTACCACGTGAGCAGGCCTGCAGGTACGACACTTTCTGGCGGTCTTTTAGTGCCCGTAATTGCTTAATCAAAAACAAATGAGGGTCATAAAAATTGGGAGTGTTCGACGTCCTCTGAATCGTCAAGGAAGGTTATCAAAATACCAAAGTTTTGGACAAATAGAGCCGCTTTGATGGAGCCTCCCAACAGCCGACTGTAAAACAGGCCTCGCCAAGAGGGGGCGGGAGATGAAGAATTTCTTCTTCCAGCACTCATAAATCACACAACCCTTTGCGGACAGTGGAAATTGATTTTTCTCACTCTTCACAGAGCCACGGCACTACCAGAGCCACGGCGCGACGCTCTCACGGTGACAAGCTTCAACTTGGCCACATCAATTATCAAAATAGGAAATGTCAGGCCTGGGCACCGCGATGCTGTGATGGGAACTCACAGCTGCCCCGCACCCCATGTGCGCCCCTCCCCCGCGGCTTTTTAGTTCATGTCTAACAAGACTCAGCTAGGCCAAACCTGGAGTTAATCTCCAAGAGAACCCTCTCTCCCTTCTTAAAATTCCCGGCCATCCTTCAGGGTAGCCTCGTTTTGCCTCAGGACTCGTTCCTGGTCCAGGAGAACTGGCCAGATAAAGCCTGTGGGGGCTGCAGCTCTCTAGTGCATTTTCTCTCTCTCTCTTCCTTTTTCCCCTTCTCTCTCCCTCTCTCTCTTCTCGCTCTTCCTCTCTCTCTCTCTCCCTCCCTCCTTTTCTCTCTCTTCTTCTCTTTCATTCGTTTCTGAAGTCAGATGACCCAGCTTGAGACAGGCTGGTTTTCAGACCAATAAGCACAGCCCAAGCCAGGCCAGACCTTTGCAGGATCTGAAAGTCAGCCTTGGAATCCCAGTCTCTCCAGAGGGTCTCACGGCTCCTGTTGCTTCCCACCTCAACGCAAGCACAGAGGTGGGTGAGTACTGTGAGGGCAGAGACGTCCTGAAGCAAATTCCATTGTGCAAATGTACCACATTTTCTTGGTCTAGACCACAAGTATTATGCAGCCATAAGGAAGAACAAAATCATGGATTTTGCAGCAAACGGGATGGAGTTGGAGACCATCACACTTAGTGATCCATCACAGAAACACGGCAGTGACCCCATTGCTGATCACAGGTATCCCTCCCTTCCTCCCCCCTCCCTCCCTTTGGTCTTCTTATTTTTATTTTTTAATTATTTATGTATTTATTTTTAAAGTCAGGGCCTCACCCTGTTGCCCAGGCTGGAGAGCAGTGGCATGATCACAGTTCACTGTAGCTTTGACCTCCTGGGCTCAGGTGGTCCTCCCACCTCAGTCCCTCAAGTAGCTGGGACTATGGGTGTGTATCACCACACCTGGGTAATTTTTTTATTTTTTGTAGAGATGAGATCTCGCTATGTTGCCTAAGGTGGTCTTGAACTCCTGGCCTCAAGAGATTCTCCTCCCTCAGCCTCTCAGAGTGCTGGGATTATAGACGTGAGCCACCACGCCCAGGCTCATTCTCCTTAAAGAAAAAACAGTCATGGTGACAAAAGATAATATAGACAATGAGACTGGACAATCTGGAAAATTAGTTCTTTTTTATTTTTATTTTTTGACTTGGAGTCTCACTTTTGTCATCCAGGCTGAAGTGCCTGTCACCCAGGCACTTCACCCAGGCTCACGGTATGTCGCCCAGGCTCACGGCCACCACAGCCTCGACCTGCTGGGCTCCGGCGATCCTTCCGCCTCAGCCTTCCAGGTAGCTGGAACTACAGATGCATGCCACCACGCCCAGCTAGTTTTTGCGATTTATTGTAGAGACGCGGTCTCACCAAGTTGCTCGGGCTGGTCTTGAACCTCCAGGCTCAGGCGATCCTCTCGCCTCGCCTCCCAAAGTGCTGGGATGACAGGCTGAGCCACCACACCCGGCCGAAAATGAGTTCTTAATCCACACTCAAGATGTACAAGGTGCTCCCAAGAGATAACTCAGAAGGGACCCCTGAGCCCACAGAGGGATGGGAAGGACTATTCCATCTCATCTGAGCCACACAGGCATGCTTCCTAAAGAGCACCAGGGTGCATCCTGGAATCTCCTCCATGTAATGAGACAACTAACAGTGTCTAAGGTAACAACCCCCAGTCATGCACTTTTCACAAACGGTACCTGGTTTTCCCCATGAATCTTCAGGGGTGGTTTCCACTCTAACCCTGTTACCGATGAGGAAATGGAAAGGCTGGCTA
Organism: Cephalopachus bancanus; assembly: GCA_027257055.1. Classification (NCBI taxonomy): domain Eukaryota; kingdom Metazoa; phylum Chordata; class Mammalia; order Primates; family Tarsiidae; genus Cephalopachus; species Cephalopachus bancanus. The sequence goes on from JAPVLO010000272.1 coordinate 750,842, forward strand.
AGTTGCCCAAGGCCACAGGGCTAGAATGTGGACCAGCTGGGACTCGAACCCAGCCCTCAGACTGTAATTCCTTCGCTCTTGCCAGTACATTCCAATCCTTCCTTCTGGCTTCAGTAGCTAGTTCTGTCTCTCTGCGGCCAGTGCTCAGAAATGGGGGCCTCCAGAAAGAGCAGGCACAGACAGGAGTTGGGTTAACTGTGGGCTGTGGGGATGCCTAATTCCGTGTCCCAAAGAGCACTGGGGAATGGTTAGTGAAAACACACACACACACACACACACACACACACACACACACACACACACACACGTATATTGTAACTATTAATTTCCTGTGGACACGTGGGAGCAGAAGAACAAGATAGGTGATGTTTAAGCTGTAAGTCACCTCCAGCAGCATTGCTGGCCTTGAAACCTTTCTCCGCAAACTTCCTAGCCTCTGCCTAGAGATTCTGAAGTGAGTTTCATAACCTTTGGCAGACAAACCAGGGGCAGCAACGTCTCCGTCTTGCAACAGAATATCTGAAACCTCCATGCACAAATGAAAAGGTAAAAGGACACTTCACCAAAAACGTCCGCAAAATGACAAGTCTATCTTTTATCCTCGGCTGGCAGAAATACAAAAGGTTTTGTTCTACTGGGGCTTTTTATTTTTCTTTTCACTATTGAAATGTGGCCAAGCCAGTTATGATAAAGAGATTAATTGTTCTTCTTTCAGCAAACTCCTTAGTAAGAAGACATTCAAAACCCACACGTTCCCTTCTTTATATTCATAATGCCCGGCCTTGGGGAGGGCGAAGAGACAAAGTTAGGCCACTCTGGTTTCATTTTAGACCCCGGTGGTATCCGAGGCTGCCTCTGAAGGGAGCTCTGTGCCTGCTGGAACGGTCTCTGTTCCCACTGGGAGCTCATGGCTGAACTTGATCACAGAATGTTTTAATAAGAAGTAAACGGACAAGGGCCAGGCACAGTGGCTCACACCTATAATCCCAGCACTTTGGGAGGCTGAGGGGGGAGGATGCCTCTGTTCAGGAGTTTGAGGCCAGCCTGGGCAACATAGCAAGACTTCATCTCATTACAAAAAACAAACAGACAAAGAATTAATTGGGCATGGTGGCGCACACCTGTGGTCCCAGCTACTCGGGAGGCTGAGGTGGAAGAATCACCTGAGCTCAGGAGGTCGAGGCTGCAGTGAGCTGTAATCGTGCCACTGCACTCTAGCCTGGACAACAGAGCAAGACTCTTTTTTTTTTTTTTTTTTTGAGTCGGAGTCTCACTCTGTCACCCAGACTGGAGTGCAGTGGCCGCTCCTGGCCACCGCAGCCTCGACCTGCTGGGCTCGGGTGATCCTTCCGCCTCAGCCTTCCAAGTAGCTGGAACTACAGGCGCGCGCTACCACGCCTGGCTAATTTTTTGATTTATTGTAGAGATGAGGTCTCGCCATGTTGCCCAGGCGTGTCTCGAGCCCGCGGGCTCAGGCAATCCACTCACCTCAGCCTCCCAAAGGTGCGGGATTACAGGCTGAGCCACGGAGCCCGGCAGAGCAAGACTCTTAACTTTAATAATAATAATAATAATAATAATAATAAATTTTTAAAAAAGAAAATAAATGGATAAGGAAGGCATTTCTGGGGAGAAACCCTGCTCTGATACTTTGCCAGTGACACCAGCAAGGTCACTCCCAAGACTTCCCCTTAAAATATGCTGATCAACAGTCCCATTCACAGTCCCAGGCAAATGCCGTTTTTTGGAGGAAGGTGATCGCCAGAGCCCAGAGCTGGCTTTCCAGACCTCTTGCGGGGACTTGCTTGCCTCAGAGTGGGGAATCCAGCAGACAGAAGCCCGAGTGCAAGTCACAGACGGAGGTGACAGACAGGAGGAGCCTCCCGTGGACTCTTCTGGGAGCAAAACCTCTACTCAGACGCTGGAGACCACGGCTCAGAGTCAGAGAGGCTGGGCCAGCTGTTTTCCATCTCTGAGTCGCACCAGGAGCTCGGTGAGGCTTTGATGCCCTTGTGAGAGGATAAAGCCAGGGTAGCCAGCGGAAGGCAGGAAGCCCGGGTCTGCTGAGGCCGCCCTCTCCCCGCCTCCGTCCCTCCCCTGCAGTCCACAGGGCCTCTCAAGTTCAGGGGGAGTCCTTGGTTCCATTTAGACCCAGGTCAGCTCTGTGGCCAACTTCCCTTCCAGCCAGCGGGGTGTCTGGGAGCCTTCAAGGCGTCTGCTCCAGTCAAGAGGTGGCTTTGTGCGTCTGTGAATTCTCTAGGTTTTCCCTAAGTGGGCGAATTCCCCAGAACATTCACTCATCTTGGCCCGGGCCTTCCTTCCCGCCCCTAATTGGAGGCTAAATGCCATTTGAGCGATCATTAAAGCACCAGTCCAAGAGGGACCCCCGTGGAGCCCTGGGCACAGAGGTTGTCCAGGCCAGGAAGGGGCTGCCCTCCACACAGGGCCCCAGCTAAGTGGCAAATGAGCAGGAAACAGTCAGCGATTATGCAGATGGGTCCTGCATCTCATTTGATCTCTGCAATGTGTGGGAACCGCTCTGAGACCGCCCTCCTAATGAACGTTACTTACTTCTGGAGATCACAGCTTCCCAGGAGCACCATTCTCCTTCCTTTAAAAAAAATCACCCCACCATAACATACAAGTTGATTTTCAAAATTTATATATATTTTTTTATAGTAGAGCTTGTAAGAAAAATGTTCTCACTCAAAGTTATGATTGTACCAGATATAAAAATTCTCTGGGGTGGGGTAGCAGGGAGCAGTAGGGTAGGTGAAAGGGATTTTAGGAACACGGCATTGGCACTTTGCGAGCCTGGTTTGACTTGATTTTCTCAACCTGGGAAAGGCATGGCTTTGCTCTGATTTTATAAGTGGGGGTGGAGCGGAGGTTCAGCAAAGGTTACGTGACCTGAACAAGGTCACACAGGCAGGTGGCACAGCTGGGACTCTGGAGAGGATCTACCAGGCTCCAAGCCCATTCTCTCCTGCTCAGCACACGTCCCTCCCTCCTCTTATATAAGAACACATTTCCCACATGTCAGAAAACGTGAACTTCGGCCATAGCCCTCATCCACCGATGGGAACTTATCATCATATAAAAATCTGGATTCGTGGACCTGAATTCTGGAACCCACCCAAGACACAGTTTAAAAGGCAGTGTTTTGTATCTGATTATGCCGACCGGACTCTTTCCACTGACCGCCCCTCTTTGTCCCACAAAAACCCTTGTCCTGCCCCTGTAGCAGCTGGGCAGGAAGCCCCGGGCGGGTCCTGCAGCTGTCCACCTGACCCCGCCGACTCTCTGCACCCAGACCAGGGGCCCTCTGCCACGAATGCGTCCCTCCCTGAATCCCTGAGGCCTGTGCCCCAGGCTGGCTGGGGGAGAACCTCCAAGTCCTAGCCAGGTGTCGCCAGGGAGGGAGCTCTGTCCCCCACACTCTCTGCCCCTTCACTCGCTCCTGGCTGGCTGGTGAGTTTGGGCCTGCCTGCCACTGGGCATGTGCATTCCGGTTTGTTCCCCTCCTGGAGACGAGCATCTGTAGGGGGAGGGCTGCGGCCCTTCAGTCCTGTCTGCCCCTGGTGTGAAGAACTGCCCAGATCCAAGTTTCATTTCCACTCAGCTCTATTGGTAATGACTATGACCTCCATTTTTTCATTTTAAAGATGTGCAGTACAATTCAGGATTAGGTATACCGGTGGACATCGTACAGGTAAAGTTTTGGCCTCCCTTTGGTCCCCGCTTTGCCTGGTTTGAGATCAGGTACGCTTATGGATGTTGTGATCTCCATTTGTCTCTCACTTACGTTTTTAATTCTCAGTTGAAGCCAAGGGAAAGGAAAGAAAGACACCACCAATGCCATCTTGTATTTGTGATTGTCTCATGTGTGTGAAACCAGTCTCTCTGCATAAACAGGAGGTGCTCAATAAATGCTCATTGTGTGAGCGGATTTGCCTTCTGAAGGTATGCTCCCTGGAGCTCCCTCAGTGCCCTCTAATCATGGACCCTCTCAGTAAGCTCTTGCCAATTGACCTCAACTCTGGTTTGCTGCCCTCTGAGCTGTGACCACTGCATATATTAGAAGTATTGAGGTCACGAATGCACTCTATGGCATTTGGCAGCATCTTCTATGAAGTGCATTGTGATAAAACGATCCTTTGTGGCCCTTCCTCTGTGCCAATCATGCTGGTTAACTCTGAGTTGTGCAAATGCACAGTTAGGCTGCACCGAAACACCGAGGATGTGTCTCCAGTAGCAACCAGCGTTTGTTTGTTCAAATTTGGAGAGACAGTGGTGTGGGGTGGGAAGAGAGTGGGACTGGCCATTATGAGAACCAAGGGCCAGTTCTGGCTCTTGCTGTGGTCTGAATGTGTCTCCCCAAAACTCATAAGTTGAAACTTAATTGACAACATGATACTACTAAGAGGTGAGGTCTTTAGGAGGTGATTAAGTCATGAACGTCTGCTCTTAAGAATAAGATTAGATCCGTAGGAAAGAGCTTGAGGGAACAAACTAGGCTCTTTTTGCCCTTCCACCCTAGGAGGACTCAGCAACACAGCACCATCTTGGAAGCAGAGAACAGCTATCACCAGATGCCAAACCTGCGAGAGCCCTGATCTTGGACTTCCCAGTCTCCAGGACTGTGAGATGTAAATTTCTATTATTTGCAAATTACTCAGTCTCAGGTATTTTGCTACAGCAGCACAAATGAACGGAGACAGCTCTGGCTCTCACTTGGACAAGTCGCTTCCCTCTCAGGGCCTGTTTCCTTAAGCACAGAGGGAGAGGGCTGCATCAGATGGATAGAGGAGGCATAGTGGTGTCACCTTGCAAACTCAGCTGCTATAGTTTAGATTCTTTGTTCCCGCCAAGCCTCAAGTTGCAATCTGATCCCAATGTTGGGTGGGGCCTAAGGAGAGGTATTGGGGTCATAAGTGGGATCCCTCATGAATACATCAATTTCCTCCCTGGGGAGGGGGTGCATGAGTTCTCACTCTGTTAGTTTCCATAAGAGCTGGCTGTTAAAAAGAGACTGGGACCTCCCCCTGCTCATTTCCGCCCTCGCCATGTGATCTCTGCATATGCCAGCTCCCCTTCATCCGCCACTGTGAGCGGAAACAGTGCAAGGCCCCCCCAGATGCAGGTGCTGGTGTTATGCTTGCTGTCCAGCTGCAGAACCATGTGCCTAATAGACCTCTTCTTTACAAATGACCCAGCCTTAGGCATTCCTTTACAGTCACAGAAAACAGACTAAGACACCATCCCAATGGCTTTGTAGTGGTGGCCTGTACTGCTGGATCAGGAAGGATCCCATGCCAGTCTGGGATCCTTGGAAGAAGGTGCTGTGATCAATTAGTGATGTCTGCCTTGGAAACAAGAAGGAAGCATGGTGTTTCATGTGGTGAGCGTTCACCATCCAGAACTACATGAGTTCGGCCATCCCTGGACTCTGAGCAGCAGTGTAGCCTGGCAGTTAAGAGCAGAGACTCTGGCACCAGAATGCCTGATTCAAACCTTGTCCCTAGAGTGTGATCCTGGGAAAGTCTCTCCTCCCCATCTTAGTCTTCTCTGCAATAAAATGGGGACAGTCACAGCACCCACCTTATCAGGGTGTTATGAGGATTACATGAGATCATCTATGAGAAGATCTGAGAATGAGGCCCAGCACTAAGTGCTACATAAGTGTTAGCTACAAGTTAGATGGTGGTGACATAAGAGGGTGGAATTCAGTGATAAGGAAGATAAGAACTGTCAAACCTCTAGCAACACAAGTGGAAAAAGCAGGGTCCAGAACAGCATGCAAGCACACACTCAATCACATTGCATGTCAAACTCACATGGATCCATAACAGCCACATGTGACTAAAGCTAGAAAGATCTCGTACCATTATTCCTGGGTGGTGGAGTTCAAGGTGAACAGAAGATGAGCATGTATGCTTTCTCCTCAACAATACAGCCGTTTTTAAAAATGGAAACAGGGCTGCAGTTCCTAGGCGAGCCTGGCACACGGCAGGGGTGGGATGCCCAGTTCCAGCAGGGAAGGATGGGTTATCATTAACGAGTCAAAAAACAAGAGGTGAGAAAAGGGAATGCTGCCACGCTGTTGGTGGGACACAAGCGAGTTCAACCTCTATGGAAAACAGTGTGGCGACTTCTAAAATAACTAAAAATTGAGTTTCCATACAATCCGGCAATCCCCTTCTTGGGAATATACCTGGAGGAACATAAATCGCTCTACCAAAAAAGACACTTGCACATGCCTATGTACTGCCCTGCTATTCACAATAACAAAAACACGGAACCAACCTAGATGTCCATCAAAAGTGAACTGAATAAAGAAGAATATGTGGTATATATACATGACAGAGTATTACACAGTCATAAAGAAGAAGAAAATCATAACCTTGGCTGGGCTCGGTGGCTCAACCTGTAATCCCAGCACTCTGGGAGGCTGAAGTGAGTGGATTGCCTGAGCCTGAGGGTTTGAGACCAGCCTGGAGAACTTGGAGACACCTCGTCTCTACAATAATAATAATAAAAAATTAGCCGGGCGTGGTAGTGCTTGCCTGTAGTTTCGGCTACTTGGAAGGCTGAGGTGGATGGATCGCTGGAGCCCAGCAGGTCGACGCTGGGGTGGCCGTGAGCGTGCGTGCCACTGCATTCCAGCCTGGGCGACAGAGTGAGACTCTGACTCAAAAAAAAGGAAATCACGGTCTTTGCAGCAACTTGGATGCAGCTGGAGACCATCATTCTAAGAGATCTGTCACAGAAACAAAGAACTGAATATCTCATTTTCTCACTCATAAGTAGTCCCTGAACGCTAGTCACACTAGCACAGGCTGGAGTGCAGTGACACACTCACGGCCACCCCAGTGTCGACCTGCTGGGCTACGGTGATCTATCTGCCTCAACCTTCCAAGTGGCCAGAACTACAGGCACGCGCTACCACGCCTGGCTAATTTTTAAAAAAATTATTACTGTAGAGACAAGGTTTCTCCAAGTTCCTCAGGCTGGTCTCGAACCCTAGGGCTCAGGCAATCCACTTGCCTTGGCCTCCCAGAGTGCTGGGATTACAGGCTGAGCCACTGAGCCTGGCCAAGGTCATGATTTTCTTCTTCTTGACAGGACGAAAGAGGGTGGGAGGGAGGGACGAGGCACATGGCGACACGAGGGTACCCAGTCCATTCCAAGGGGAGAGAGGGCCAGCTAGAAGCCCAAACCTCACCTGCACACAGCCTACTTGTATAGTAAACTCTCACTTGTACCCCACAATGCTAAAATGAATAATACTGTAAGAGAAATAAACTTTAAAAAAATCTAAAAAGAAACTGACACAAACAAGAAAACACACAAAGCCTCCCATCTCCTCTCTGAAGGAGGCAGCCCAAGTCTGGGTCAAGCTATAAATGCCATCTCCCCATGGTAAGCAGAGCATCCCTTCTCCCCGACTGCGAGCTCTGCTGGGATCAAGTTCTGCCTACTTTTAGCTGGGAGCAAAACCCAAGCATCAGGGGTTAAGCTGGGCCTGGCCAGTGACACTCACTGCGCAGAACCTGTTGCTTATTTCTGGTGACAGCCTCAGGACGTGGAACCCTTTCAACACAGTCCGTGCAATCATGTGTTTTCTAAAACGCCGACACCCCTGCCTGCCACCGGACCAGCACCATGGGGCTCACATGGAAGCATCTTGGGGAGATGAAAGCAGGGTTTAGAGGTTTCCCTCAACACAAGAGCTATTAACACATCTTGGAATTAATCAGTTCTTCCAGGCCTTGGGCTCCTCAGGCTTTGCAGAGAGAATGGAACACACATGGGTTTTAAAGGTTCTCCTGCGTCCTCTTTTTGATTTTTTTTTTTCAAGAAATCTTGTCGTGCACAGAACTTAAAGAAGCAATTGTTCCCGCATCAGAAAGCTACTGAGCATCCCAGATTATGAGTTTGAAAAGAAAAAAGATGCCCAGGTATGAGCTCTTCGAGGCACTTCGGATTGCTCTGACCGAGGCCTCAGTGTTCACATCTGGAATAGGGAACACTTCAAACGCAGACTTTGTTTCCCTGGTGAGCTCAGGTGAACAACTGGCTCGCACGATGCGGTGAGACATTCGACCCACAGTGCTGTGGAGACACAGGGGCCATGACTGCTTTTTGAAAACAATGCCCTAAACTCCTGGGAACAAGACAAAGGAGTCTGTCTCCATGGCTGCATCCCAAGAGTACTGTCTTGACATCATTCAGTGTATTTTTAAGCCTCTCATTTTTAAAAATTTTAGTTATTTTTTTTGAGTTGGAGTCAGCCTGCTGGACTCCGGTGATCCTTCCACCCCAGCCTTCCAAGTAGCCGGAACTACAGGCGCACACTACCAAGCCCAGCTAAGTTTTTGATTTTATTGTAGAGACGAGGTCTCACCATGTTGCTCAGGCTGATCTCGAACCCACGAGTTCAGGCAATTCTCTAGTCTTGGCCTTCCAAAGAACTGGGATTACAGGCTTGAGCCACCGCGCATGGTCTATTTTATTTTTTATTTTTTAATTTTTTTAAAATTTGAGTTGGAGTCACTCTGTCGCCCAGACTGGCCGGGAGCGGCCACTGCAGCCTCAACCTGCTGGGCTCCGGTGATCCTTCCGCCTCAGCCTTCCAAGTAGCTGGAACTACAGGCGCGCGCTACCACACCCAGCTAATTTTTTGATTTATTGTAGAGATGAGGTCTCGCCAAGTTGCCCAGGCAAGTCTCAAACCCACAGGCTCAGGCAATCCACTCACCTCAGCCTCCCAAAGTGCGGGATTACAGGCTGAGCCACCAAGCCCGGCTATTTTATTTTTTAAGAGACAAGGTCTTGGTCTGTCGCCTAGACTGGAGGAATGCCGTCGTGTGATCATAGTTCACTGCAGCCTCGAGCTCCTGGGCTCAAGCATTCCTCCAGCCTCAGCCTCCCTAGTAGCTAGGACTACAGGCACGTGCCACCATGCCTGGTGATTATTTTTAGTTTTTGTAGAGATGAAGTCTCGCTATGTCACCCAGGCTGGTCTTGAACTCCTGGCCTCAACTAATCCTCCTGCCTTGGCCTCCCAAAGTGCTGGATTACAGGTGCAAGCCACTGTGCCCAACCCAAGGATCTCATTTTTAAAATACTTTTGGCCAGGCTCAGTGGCTCAGCCTGTAATCCCAGCACTTTGGGAGACCGAGGTGAGTGGATTGCTGGAGCCCACAGGTTCAAGACCAGCCCGGGTAACTTGGCAAGAACTCATCTCCACGATAAATAAATAAGTAAATAAATAAATAAATAGCCAAGTGTGGTAGCACACGCACCTATAGTTCTGGCTACTTGGAAGACTGAAGTGGAAGGATCACCAGAGCCCAGTGGGTTGACGCTGGGGTGGCCATGAGTGTGCCACTGCACTCCACCCTGAACGATGGAGTGAGACTCCAACTCCAAAAATAAAATAAAATAAAATAAAATAAAATACCTTCATTATGAAATAATGACATATTCACAAAAATGGTCCAGCTTCTCCCAAGGGTGGCATCTTATATGGCCACAATAGCAAAACCAGCAAACTGGCATTGGCATACTATCTCAGATTTCACCAGGTGCTACATGTATCTTTTTTTGGAGGTGGAGTATGTCTTTGTTCGATGTCATTTTTTTCCCATGTATAGGTTTGGATAGCCATGACCATCAACAAGATACAGAACCGTCATATGACCTCACTTTGGTCCTTACAATGGCCTACAGGGAAGACAGGAGAGAGGAAGGAGGGTAACTCTCATTGATAGACGAGGACACTGAGACCCAGAGAGGTGACATGACTCCCACGGTCTCTTGGGAGAACGGCTCTCAGGTCAGGCAAGAGATGGAGAGGCTGGAGGGAGTCTGTGGGCTCTCAGCCCGGACGGAGGCCTGGCACCCGTTTGAGGACGCACAGGCCCTGAGCACCAAGACAGGAGGACGCCGTGCAAAAAGACAACCTAACAGGACATATCCCCGCACTCTCCTCTCCTTTCCCCTGCACTTTCCCCTTCCCCCCGTGGGCACAGCCATGTCTGCACCACGGCTGCCTTTTCTGACACGTCTGCAGCTTCCCCTCACACTAATCCCTGGATTCGCGTCTGCCTCCTTGTACCAATGTAAAGCCTCTCCTGGAGGAGGTGTGAGAGCGGCTTAAGAGCTCTTCTTGGTCCACTGGGGTTCTCAGCACCTGGCCTAGTGAAAACATTCAGCAGCTATAACTGACACAACATCTTGAAAAGAAATCTTGGCATGTCTGCCTGCATCTATCGTGGCACAGAAGAGACGCTTATGGCAGAATTAAGGTTTCCCTCTAGAACAGCAAACTGGGTTCAGCTCACTAGCTGACTGCAGTGGATTGCTGGCTGCTGCTGTAGCACTGTGTTGAGAAGGATTCTGAGACTAAAATAGGTCCCGGTGGGTGGGAATTCTGGGATCAATTAGTAATGTCTGCTGTGGAAAGCGATGGCACAGGGCCCGTATTTATTGGTCACCCCGGTGGAGTCTTTGGACAGCAGGAAACTGAGGCCCAGTGATGAGAGTGACTTGCCTGTGGTCAAATGGCGAATTTGAGACAGAGAAGAGAATGGAACACGTATCTTTTGATTACTTGGTGGTCTTTTTCCTGCAGAGTTCAGGAGACCATGTCTGCAAAGCTTTCTCCTCAGAAGTCATGGCTCAGTCAACTGAACTTGGATATATAGTCACGAGCCTTTGAGCTAAGGGGCCGGATGAACACTTGCCTGTCCAGGGACACTGCAGATTGGCATCCGCGGTCTTGGCAAGCAACAACATGACTGATGCTTATTGAACCATCACTACGTCTCAGGTCCGGGCCAAAAGCTGTACACACATTGGGTTCTGTCACCCCTACAGTGACTTTTGAAACTTAAACTATCATTGCCCCCAATTTAAAAATATTTTGAGTTGGGGTCTCTGTTGCCCAGGTCAGAGTGCAGTGGCACAATCATGGCCCACTGCAGCCTCGACCTCCTAGGCTTGGGCAATCCTTCTGCCTCAGCCACCTAAGTAGCTGGGACTACAGGCGTGCATCACCACACTTGGCTAATTTTTAAAAAAAATTTTGTAGAGATGCTATGTTGTCTAGCAAATACCAGCCACCCCGATGAACCTTAAAACAGGAGATTAGGCTGGGCACAGTGGCTCATGCCTATCAGACCAGAGCTGGTCTCAAACTCCTGGGTTCAAGCAATTCTCTTGCCTTGGCTTCCCAAAGTGCTGGGATGACAGGAGTGAGGCACCATGCCCAGCCAAGCCTCATTTTTAAAGAAGAGATTGATGTTGAGTGACACCAGCTCAACAAGACTCATGTGAGTTTAAAGCTGTGGAAAGTTTCCTGTTTCCAGCCGCTGTTACAGGTGACTGGCAGGCATTGCCTGTTTGAATCCTTTCAACACCTCTGTGAGGAGGATCAATTATTATCCCCAATTTACAGATGAGGTGATTGAGGCACAAACAGATAGAGAAAAAAGAAGGGTATCCCTCCTTTCCTTTTCCACAAAAGAGGTCACTTTGCCCAAATTCATACAACTGGTTGGTGGTGGAAGCCAGGTCTTGGACTCCCAACTGTGTAACAGTCACTCTAGTGACTATTTTCCTTAGTTCTTGCCTGTGGACTAAAGATGATTCAGAAGGTTGACGTATATGGTCTTTTTTGGTCATGTGGACTTTAGGGCCCATTACAATTCATTTTCTTTTCAAGGTGATTTTTTCTGGATGAAAACCTAGTGGAATCTGAAAAAAATCTGCCTTTCTGGTTGAAAAGAACTGAGCGGAATTAGCTAGACTGCTGTCCAAGTCACAGGAAAGCACTCAATGACCAGGAGCTTAATACCTCAAAAGCTCCTCCCTGATCATCTCACCACCATTTCCTTCAAGAGGGTAAAAGAATAAACATTGAGCTATTTGAAAAGCAGAACAACCAGCAAGCTGAAAACCTAGATGACAGATCTCAAAACAAAGAAGTTGTCGTTGGAACAAGTATGAGCCTAATTGCCCATCAAGGGGGCCATCGGTGCCAGTGAGGATTCAGGGACACCGGCCCCTTGTGTCTCGTTGATGGCACTGTGTCAGGGCGCAGTCCACCATGGAAAACAGTATGGCAGTTTCTCAACGAGTTAAATATGGAGTCACCTTACGATCCAGCAATTCTGCTCCTAGGTATACACGGGAGAGCACTGAGATACCATGCACAAACAAAGACTTGTACTCGAACAGTCACAACAGCATGGTTCACAATAGCCAAAAGGTAAAGACCACCCATGTATCCATTGAGAAGGAATGAATAAGAAAGTGTGGTATAGACACCATGGAATATTACTCAGTCTCAAAAAGGAAGGGGCGGGGTGCGGTGGCTCAAGTCTGTAATCCCAGCCCTTTGGGAGGCCAAGATGAGAAGACTGCCTGAGTCCATGGGTTCAAGACCAGCCTGGGCAACTTGACAAGACCTCATCTCTACGATAAAATAAAAAATTAGCCGGATGTGGTGGTGTGTGCCAATGGTTTCGGCTACTTGGAAAGCTGAGGTGGAAGGATTGCTTGAGCCTAGCGAGTCGACGCTGGGGTGGCTGTGAGCGTGCCACTGTACTCCACTGTACTCCAGCCTACATGTTTGGAGAAAGATGATTAACGTGGTAGGGGACTCTAGCAAATACTACCCACCCTGGTGAATCTTAAAACTGGAGATTAGGTGGGGCGTGGTGGCTCACACCTGTTATCTCAGCACTTCAGGAGGCGGAGGTGAGAGGATTGCTTGAGCCCAGGAGTTTAAGACCAGCCTGGGCAACATGGTGAGACCTCATCTCTGCAAAACAAAACAAAACAAAACAAAGACAAAACAAAAAACTTAGCCATGTGTGGTGGAGCATTCCTGTATAGTCCCAGCTACTCAGAAGTCTGAGGTGGAAGGATCGCCGGAGCCCAGGAGATCAAGGCTGTGGTGAGCCATGATTGTGCTGCTGCACCGCAGCCTGGGTGAAAGTGAGACTCTGATTCAAAATAAATTTGTTTAAAAAGTGGAAATTATATCTCATCAGTGAGCCACAAAGTACCCACATTCACACTGGAACATGTGCCCATCACGTGGGTGGGCCCTGAGCTTCATAACTTCGTTTGGGGTGGGTGCAAATGGCATTTTAAAACCAAACCAGGTCAAGTTCATGAAGAATTGTACGGCCCAACTAATAAGATTCTTCCTGCAAAGCCACACTTCCGACATCTTTTATTTCTGCCAAACTGCCAATTCCTCCACGACCGTATAGACCTCCAACGTTCCCCTGTGGGTCTTCCGTGCGTGCCCTGTGCCCAGCAGAAGAACTGGAGGCCAGCTTGTGACAAATGAAGACTGTCTGTCCCCAACAGAAAGTGTGGTGGTGCCAAGTGAGGACAGAGGTGACATCAGCCAAGTTTGTATCTTGAGGGTTCAAGGACACAGTGTCTAACACTGATAAAAGTCTCATTCCCATTTGCCTAAAGGGAGTTCCGGAGGGATGAGCCGATCCTGGTGGTCATATTAATACTTCCAGTGAGGGTGAAGAGCCTCTCTCCCCTCCTCCCCTCTATTTAACCACTGTTTTCCCCCATCCAACATTAGAGAGATGGACCCCCGCCAAGGTACAGCCCCCAGAAGCCGCGTGTCCCCAGCACTGAGCGTTCTGCCATCTGAAGCAGTCACTCCACGGTGAGATTTTAAAAGCCTCCTTTCCGTTTTATTATGACTATGAGTAACTGTTAATTAGAGTGTTGCCAAAACACCAATCACTTCCCTCCATTCTCACGGTGCTAATTACTCTTGGCTTTGCAACAAGCAAAGGAAAAAACCCACTATTGTTCAGGAGATGCTTTATTGACCTTCTTGTAGGAGCCTTCCTATCTATTTTGAGCTGCTTATTATTTTTATTTATTTATTTATTTATTTATTTTGAGTTGAAGTCTCACTCTGTTGCCCAGGCTGGAGTGCAGGCGCACGCTCACAGCCACTGCAGCCTCGACCTGCTGGGCTCAGGTGATCCTTCTGCCTCAGCCTTCCAAGTGGCTGGCACTACAGGCGTATGCTACCGTACCTGGCTTATTTTTTTGATTTATTGTAGAGATGAGGTCTTACCAAGTTGCCCAGGCTGGTCTTGAACCCCTGAGCTCAGGCAATCCTCTCACCTCGGTCTTCCAAAGTGCTGGGATTACAGGCTTGAGCCACCACACCCGGCCTGCCTATTATTTTTAAAAAAGCAGTGGAACCTGGCGTGGTGGCTCACACCTGTAATCCCAGCACTTTGGGAAGCCGAGGCGGGACGATCACGTGAGGTCAGAAGTCCGAGACCATCCTGGGCAACATAGCAAGAATCTGTCTCTGCAAAAAAATTAAAAATAAAAAAATAGTTGGGTACGCCTGTAGTCCCAGCTACTCAGTCAGAAGGCTGAGGCGGACGGATCGCCTGAGGCCTGGAGGTCGAGGCTGTGGTGAGCCATGATCGTGCTATTGCACTCCAGCCTGTGCGACAGAGTGAGACCCTGACTTACAAGAAAGAAGGTGGTGGAGAAGCTCGTTTGTTATAGCTCGTTTGTTATAGCAAGCTCGTTTGTTGTTTTATGATAAAAGTCTCATTCCCTGTGCCAGGCTGGTCCTGGCACTAGGTGCTCCCAGGTCCAGGTTGGGGATGGTGACCCTGTGCCATCTGTCTGGGTTTTTTGGCCAAAGCTTCTGGTTAGGTCATGAGGCGATCCGATGGCCTTACCAAGACGCCAACATCCTCTCCCTCAACTTGAACTTGGTGGCCAACTTCTAGAGGTACTGCTGCCCACAGGTGGGAGGGCACCCAGGCCAGCAGTGTGGCTCTGGCCCAGCTCCTTCTGGGACAGCTGCAGCACCTCAGGTACCAGAAGTCAGGACTGTGGCTACCTCGAGGACAGGTGGTGAGTGGCAGGGGTGGTGAGTGGCAAGGGTGGTGAGTGGCAAGGGTGCCTCTGGGAGCTTGGTTTCAGTGCTGTCTGCGTGGCTTGGACCACTGTGAAAATCCTAGCTCCTCACTTACGAACTATGGATTATGCTGGATCTGTGTGACGCTTAAACGCCCTCCCCTCCCCCACAAAAAATCTGGCACCATCAGCCATTGGCCACCAAACCTCCCTGGGCCTTGGTTTCCTTCTCTGTAAAATGGGACCGATGGTTCCTACTTTAGGGCTTGTGATTAAGGCTAAATAAAATAATACCGAGTAAGGTACTTGGTCAGTGCATAGAAGTATTAGTAATGACTACCACCATAATTAATACTGCTGTTGTTATTATTAATCTATGAAAATGGCCAGGTTAATGCTGCCCGGACGTTAGGAACCTTTTAGGGCTACGGAGACAGCCATAATATAAAGTTTTATGACTATAAAGAAGAGACGTGTCAACTCTGAGGGGTTGGGGAGCCATGTCAGATGACTTCCACAATCCAGTGGTTTCAGGGATGAGGAAACTGCGGCCCAAAAAGCAAAAGTTAGCCGGGCTCGGTGGCTCAGCCTGTAATCCCGCGCCTTTGGGAGGCTGAGGTGAGTGGATTGCCTGAGCCCGCGGGTTTGAGACCCACCTGGGCAGCGAGACCTCATCTCTATAATAAATTAAAAAAAAAAAAATCAGCCGGGCGTGGTAGCGCATGCCTGTAATTCGGCTACTTGGAAGGCTGAGGCGGAACGATCACCGGAGCCCAGCAGGCGAGGCTGCGGTGGCCGGGAGCGGCCACTGCACTCCAGTCTGGGCGACAGAGTGAGACTCCAACTCAAAAAAAAAAAAAGCAAAAGTGACTTGCCTGAGGTCACACAGCTGGACCAGAAGTATCTCCCAGGAGCCACTGCAAAAACAGCACATCATTTATGGGGGACATGGGGCCTGGGCCTCTTGATAACCCTGTAGGGTGGCTGGGAGTGGTTCCATCTGCCCAGCTGGCATCTCCCTCTTCTGGTGCCCACACCCTGATTTGGCTCTGGGGAGCCCCGTTCTTAGTCCCTGAGGATGAGGGTTAGGGTTGACCCCTCCCCACCAGGACAACCAGCATAGTCCAACCTCTTGGCCATAATGTCCGGGGTCCAACCCCAGAACTCTTGCTGGAGTGTTGCGAAGTGCCCCTCTCCTCCCATTGCTGATGATAAATGGGCCCCAGACAGCCAGGGGGAGCAGAGCGTAGGAGGACTCCAGAAGATGACTTGCTGGAAACCAAGGCTGCTGTGTAAGGACCCCAGATCCGAGCGCTGGCCACACTGTCAAGCCTCCCTGACAATTAAGGGCTCATCTTGTTTTATTTTGCTTACCGAGCACAGAAAGCTTTTGGACCACGATCAAAGAAGTCCCTAATGTCACTGCAGCAGTGACTGAATATCACCTGTTATGGTACCTATTGTTGAAGGCAGCGTTGGTCCCTCTGACCCTGGTCCCTGGGCCCCGCCCCCTTCTCCTGGGTTCCTCTGAGTCCTGTCTGAGATGCACCACGCTGGGCTGTGCCCAGTGCCTGCCCTGGCTCCTCCCACATTGGAAACCCCCCAAGCAAAGACCTCAAAGGCGGCCCGTCTCGAGGTCCCCTCATGGCATGAGTACAGGAACAGCTGTGACCGATGCAGGGCCGGGTGCTGTATGCAGCCACAGAGAGGAAGATGCCTCTGTCTCTGTGCCGTGAGTGCTGGCCACTCCAGGCAGGCAGGCAAGGAACACAGGGAACCCTGGTTATGACCCGATCATCTATACATCCCTGGCTCCTGCCACAGGGCCACCTCCAGGACAAGGCAAATGGGCTTTGACCTGTGCTCAACAGCTAAGCTAAATAGTGATGAAGCAATTAAAAAACAAGAGAGTTTCCATCTCACCAGAGGGGGTGACTCAAAGAAATGTCATTGGCACTGACGCGGGTGGGGGCTTCCGCAGGTAGAGAGAGGGCAGAGAGTGAGAAGAAGCCCACAGGGGAATATCCCTAGACTTGTTGTCCCGGGACTGGAGCACGGGGAGACGAGTCTGGTTATTGCTGGTGGATGAATGGACTCACTGGAGCTTTTCATTCCGTTCCTTCATTCATTCGGTCATGCATGCATGAATGCACTTAGTTAACCCAAGTGTTTATCCAGCGCCCTGAGGACTCCCAGTCACCTGGCAGTGGCTCAATGAATGGGTGAGCTACTTTGTCCCTGCCGTGGTGCTAAGTGGTGGGGACACATTCATACACAAGCCAGACCCGGGCAGGGTCCTGGCCATCACAGAGCTTATCATTCTGCAGCTCGTCCACAGATATGTATGCAGTGCCCACTGTGTGACAGGCCCTGTTCTGGACGCTGGGGACGAGCAGTGATCAGGACACACGAGGTTGTGGCTTTGGGAAAGCTGACATGACAGTGGCTGGAAGAACCCGGCTAATGGACTCATCCATGTTCCTTCTGTTCACCCCAAGTTGCAGGGAATAGTTGCCTGCACCGGGCTCTTTCCAAGTGTGAACAATCTCTGCTTAGGGATGATTCCATTTTCTACATAGTTAACTCACAGTATCAAGAAGGCAAATGTGCCCTCCAACGAGGAAAATCCTAAGCAAAGGCACCCTGGAACGAACCACAGCAGACAGGTCATGTGAGTTTCTTGATAGAAAGGCCATGCTTGGACTCTGGCCCCGTCAGCTTCTCCTAACACATGCCACCAAGCCGGAACTTCATCCAAGTTTGCTCTTGTTGACGATGCCTTGAAAGAGTTTGTATCTCAAAGGACCATTCTGGAAAGTTGGTACCTGAGTGAGGGGTGGGAGCCTCTTGGCCATGAAGCCAAGCAGGCTCCAAACCCCGGAGGGATGTGCCCTTTCCCCGCCCTCTCCTTTTTGGTCCCAGTAGCTCAGCCTCATTTCACAGAAAATGAAAATACACATTCTGACCCTAACCACACTGTCCTGCCTCCTTTAATATGTAAATCACTGTGTTCTTCATCCTCTGGACCTCATGGGAGACACTGCTGACTCTTCTTTCAGGAGACCAGAGAGAAGGGGCTGGAATTGATAGAACTAAATGTCAAGAGACCCAGGAGAACATGGTAGGTCTCCTGGTCTCCAAAAGCCCACGGGATTTGCCTGAGCTGAGGCCACCACAGTGACCTGGGCCACCAGACGCCCCCTCCTCCAGCATCTTTCTGCCTGACATGAGTGGGTGCCTCGGGTATTGTGCTGGGTGCTGGGGAGGTAAAGGATCCTGGCTGGGCACAGCGGCTCACACCTATAATTCTGGTACTTTGGGAGGCCGAGGCAGGAGAATTGCTTGAGCCTAGGAGCTCAAGACCAACCTGGGCAACATAGTGACACTTTGTCTCTACAAAAAAAAAATTAGCCAAGGGTGGTGGCACACACCTGAAGTCCAAGCTACTTGGCAGACTGAGGTGGAAGGATCGCCTGAGACCAGTGGGTCGAGGCTGTGGTGAACCAGGAGCATGCCACTGCACTCCAGCCTGGGTGACAGAATGAGACGTGACCCTGACACACACACACACACACACACACACACACACACACACACACACATACTCACACACACACACAAAGAAAAATGCACTTACTCATTCACTTAAAAACCAAGCACCTATCATATGCAGGCTGCGGCTGCAGTGAGTGCAGATAAACCGCCCTCCAGCATCTTGGGGCAGGAGCTCGACCAGCACACGGACTCACAAAAGGGAGTGAGGGCCGAACTCTGGCTGCGTGGGGGCGTGCATTCCCTAAAGCAGCACTCTCCAGCCCAGCGCTGCCTCCCACTGCCCTCCTGTGAACGGATGGCGGGACAGCCGCCCCGTGGGCACCACAGAGGGAGCACGTGCGCCATTCCCCAGGAGGTGACAAGGCGGAACTCCCAGATGCTCTTTTATTTCTAGATTCAGCAACTGGAACCCCAAAGCCCAGTAGAGGTGGGATCTTTCGTGTATTTGGGGGGGTTGAGGCTGGCAGGAAGGAGAGCCAAAGGGATTCCAGGCAAAGGAAGGGAATGGAGGAAGAGGGCAGACGGTCCCCCGACGTGGCTCAGCATTGCAGAAGCCCAAGAGGGGACAGCAGGCGGTGGGGGAAGGGGGGATGGGGGTGGAGGGAGGGCTGCTGCATAGAGAGGCTTGGAGAAGGAAAATGGCCTGATGGGATTCCCAGTTTTGCTTTGGGCTAAGAATAAGATGAAATGGGAGTGGGCGAGGCTGTTAGCAAGGGGACAGCCGGCAGTCATATGAACCCGAGAAGAAAACGGTCCTGTGGGCAGGAGGGTGGGCAGGAGGGGTGGGCGAATGCACGAAAGAGAGTGCATGGGGTTGGATGCTGGGGGACACCTCAGATTCTGCTCCCTCCACCTCTCAGCTTCTCCCTGCATCAGTGTAGACGCTTTCTGCCCGGAGGTTCCGCCTGTGCGCCTGAGTCTGCAGCTCCCGTGCGGTGCAGAGACTCTGGAGCTTTGGGGCATCACCTTGGGGCCCCAGAGCTGCAGGGATGTCCGAAGCCATGGCCTCCTGGGGAGGACTGATTTGCCCCCTGGGGGACTGTGGGGTCTGATCCACAAAAATCCAGCTTGGCCAGGCACATGGTCCCCAGCTGGCTGCAGATGCATCGGAGTGCTTCACTCAGGAAGGGGCTGTTTTCTTCCTCTATCGCCAACTGCACAGCAAACCAGTGCCCAAAGCACCCAGGGGGACGTCACTGTCTGCAGGACCAGAAGACTCACTCCCAATCACAAACACAGTCTTCCTGTCTGCTTGCAAAAATCCCCAACAGACACAAGCCCTCCTTAAGTGTGCACCTGCACGTTTTCCAGATTCTGTACCTGCCTTGGGAGGCCGAGGCAGGAGGACTGCTTGAAGCCAGGAGTTCGAGACCAGCCTAGGCAACATAGCAACACCTCATCTCTGCAAAAAAGTCAAAAAATTAGCCAGATGTGGTGGCACACGTCTGTAGTCCCAGCTACTCAAGAGGCTGAGGCAGAAGGATCGTCTGAGCCAGGAAGTCGAGGCCATGGTGAGTCGTGATCGGTGAGTCTGCCTGTGACAGGGAGTCAGGCTGACAGTTTGTGGCTCTGAGGACAAGTGAGGACATGCCAAATTTTCACCCCTTTTGAGGTCTTGTGTCTTTGGCTGGTTTGGCCCTTGGCCCCAGATGACTCCTTAATTTGAACTTCAAACAATGGCAAAGGAAGGGTCTGGGAGGTATGTGGACTTCATCCTCTGAAGTGTCTTTGAAGCTTCCTAAGGTGGCAACCCCCCCCACCAGCGGAGTCCGGGAAAGGCTCCTTAGTGCCTCTCAGCCCCACAAGGGAGGAAACCTTGGGCTTATAAGAGTTTTGGGAACGAAAGGACTTTAAAGAGCGACGAGGTTATCATAGGAACCTCAGCATTTTCTTCCGGAGGAATGAAAGCCCACTGGAGAGTGGTCCCTCTTGCCTGCACTTCCAGTGGGAGCATCCAATAAGGCAGGGATGAGGGTAGGGACTGGGGACGTCACTCAGCTCCTGGCCCTGCATAATCCTGGGCTTAAGCTTTGGTGCACCATGGGACCTGCCTCTTACTTAGATCTGCCTCTCTGCCACAGCCTATGATAAAACGAACATGGTTTTAAGCCAGATGGACCTAGTTTCGAACCTAGACTCTGCCCTCCACTTGCTGTGTGACCTTCCACAATGTGCTCGACCTCTCGGGGACTCAGTTTCCTCCCCTGTAAAATGTGAATCCTCATCCCCACTTCCCAGGGATATTTATTTATTTATTTATAGTCAAGTCTCACTTGTCACCCAGGCTGGAGTGCAGTGGCACGATCACGGCTTACCACCTGGGCTCAAGCGACCCTCCTACCTCAGCCTCCCGAGTAACTGGGACTAGAGGCGTGTGCCACCATGCCCAGCTAATTTTTTGTAGAGACAAGGTCTTGAACTCCTGGGCTCAAGCAATCCTCCTGCCTCAGCTTCCCTAGTGCTGGGATTAGAGGCATGAGCCACCACACCGGATCCGGGGATGTTTTTATTATGAATGAAATCCAGTACATAAACCTCTTTGAGGGAAGAATGAGCCCTCCTCAATGAAGGACCCGCTCACAGTTCCTGGGGCCTCGGGAACGTCCTAAAAGCTCTCGCACTGCCTCACCTCTCCTCTAAAGCTCGTGCGAGGCACGTGAGGTCTGAGCTCAATCAACTCCAGTGGTCAGGACGCCAGAGAAGCCTCTCTGCCTCCCTGACGGAGTGGTCACAGGTTTATGATTTATTTGCCGATTAATTGGATGCTTGGAGACAATTCCATTTCAATTACCTTATTGGCATGACAAGATACACGAGGCTGCCAATGTCAATATATTAGGACCGAGTGTGCTGGAGCGGCTGCCAGGGTTCGGGGCGGGCCTACCACCCGCGCTGAGGTACATAGGAGCTGCGTTGAGAGTGTTTCAGCGTGGTCACTTCTGCCTCTCTGCTGCCGGGGAGAGAAAGTCCCTGCACACCCCGGGCAAGCCACACTGACATGGCGGTGGTGTCTCTGGGAGCCCCATCTCATCACAGTCTCAGCCAGGGTCCCCCACAGAGACAGGGTCCTCGCCCGAGACAGCAGAAGAGAAAGTGGTCGTCTGTTCCACTGAGCTGGGTGTACTGTGTAGGGCCCAGGCAAGAGGGGAGTCCCTGTCTCAGGGTGCTGGGAACCAGAAACTGTGCCAGACCCAAGGGCACTAGGTAGAACTCCAAGGTGGTCTCTGAGATTCCCACCCCTGGTGTACACGCCTCGCATAACCCCTCCCCCAGAGTGCAGGCAGCACCCTTGAACGTGATGGGCTTCCACTGCCATCTTAATATTGACTTGGAGTTTCCAGGTGGGGCCGACCCAGTCAAGTGAGCCCTTAAATGGCCTGAGTCCTCCCTAAGAGACTGGAAGCCAGAGAGGGGCGATGAGGGGTGGGGAGATGGGGCAAGAAACTGCAGGCAGTCTCTGGGGGCTAAGGGGGGTCCGTGGTACACAGCCATCCAAACGGCAGCTTCATCCTCCAACCACAAAGAGCAGATTTCTGCCAATAACTACATAAGCTTCAAAGAGGCCCTGGAGTTCCAGAACAGTCCAGCCAACACCTGATTTCCACCTTCTGAGACCCGGGCAGGCAGCCCGGTTAGGCCATGGGTAGACTTGTGACCTACAGAAGCTGTGGGGTCACACATGCCCACCATCCTAAGCCATCAGTGTGTGGTGACTTGTTACGCTGCAGTTGTTAACAGATATACAAGGTGGCTGCCCCACTGTCCTCCCTCCCTGTCTCCCTTAGCACCTGTGGTTTCTGTCCCCACTTGTTCCCTCATCTCTGCTTTCCTGTCCTTCTGCTGTAGATTGGATTGCTGTGCTTCTGTGTCACAGTGAATGACGCCCTCACGGCTTCGGTTATTTGAAACATATCTACTAAGCTGAAAATACATCCGCGTGCGTTCTCAGGGTTCCTCTGTCGCATGACCCACGGGATCACTCGCGCCCTGCCTGCCTGCTGGCATGCTGGGCACCCTGAGGCTTCCCCAGAGATCCGCACAGCCCCTGCTCGCCTCCTTAAGTCTCAGTGAGGCTGGCCCTGGCCTCTCCGTTTAACGTGGTCACATTTGCCCTCATCATCTCCCTACCTGCGGTGTTCCCTCCTGCCACCTGCCTGCCTGGTCTTTAAGGTGCACGATGCCTGCACATCCTTATGACCTTCTCAGCGTCAGGCTCGTTCATGAGAAATTCAGCTTGCCCATGCCAAGGATTTGGGTCCATTTTGTTCCTTCCAATCTCAGCCCTTAGAACAGCACCTGGCCTGCAGCTGGTGCTCAAGAAATGTTTGTTGAATGAATGAAGCAGGGGCTGTGGCCCCATCTCCTCAAATTCTGTAGCCTGAATCTGTCCTGGAAAATGCATTTCAGACCATTTTAATGAACATACTGTTCCTTCTCCCTTGACTACCTTGGGCTGGACAATTATTTCTTTCTTTTTTTTGTAGAAACATCTGTTGGATGTGGTGGCTCAAGTCTGTAATCCCAGTCAAGACAGGAGGACTGCTTGAGCCCAGGAGTTCAAGACCAGCCTGGGTAACATAGCAAGACAAAAAAAAAAAAACTCAAAAGATTAGCTGGGTATGGTGGCGCATGCCTGTTGTTCCAGCTACCTGGGAGGCTGAGGTGGAAGGATTGCTCGAGCCCAGGAGGTCGAGGCTGCGGTGAGTTGTGATTGTGCCACTACACTCCAGCCTGGGTGACAGAGTGAGAACCCATCTCAAAAAAAAAAAAAAAAAAAAAGAGAGAGAAAAAGAAAGAAACATCTTAGCTAGCGTTTCTCAAAGTGTGGTCAGGGGACCAGCTGAACTCAAACCATCCGGGGAGCTTGTTTAAAACACACTCCCTTGAGTCCCACCCCAGCCCCAGCGGGCCAAGGACCCAGGAATCCAGACATGTTTTTAATGAGCACCTCCCTTGCCTCATTTTCAGGAAATGTGAGAATATACACTTAGAGGAAGCACACCCCCCACCCCCCATTATTTCTGCCCAAAGACTGTGAAGAATTTCTGTTTTTAACCTGGTCTCACCCACTGAAACCAACAATGGCAGGCGGTAGGTGAAACAGAGGGCCCATCCGTCTCCTGGGTGCATTTCTGCCGGATGTCCCACAACTCTTGTTTTCTGGAGGTAACACATTGACCCGTGGGGCCTCCCCATCTCCCCAGAGGCTTTTATACCTCTAAGGCCACAGGTTGAGACTGTCACCAACCTCAATGCTCCGAAATCAGAAACTTGCTGGGATAGTAACAGGTTATTTAATAGCAAGCTCCTTTGACAACTGAGCAAAGCCGGGCGGAGACACTTGATGTATCATCGTGGGCGTGTCTCCCTCTCTGTGCGAGAGTGGCTATTACCTGGTGAGCTGCTTTGGAAATCCGAAACAGGTGGCGAGGATAATGGAAATGGCTGATAAGTGGCTTGCGCGCCTCCTGCTGCTTCTCGCTGAAGCTGTTCTGACGTTTGGGCGTTTGGACCTCAATCTGGGGCTTCCATGCGAAAGCGGGTCATTGGGCGCGCTGGGGTTTGATGCGTTATTTCTGAACCCGGCTGCCTGCAAGGCTTGGGTATCCAAGCCTTATGGGGAGGGGGCGGCTTCGGGGTCCAGCTCAGATACCCAAGGTGAGTGAAGACCAGAGTGGGGCTGACTGGAAGAAGAAGGAAGTCAACACTTGTGTTCCCTTAAAATATAAATGCCTCTGTGGACACAACAGCATGACCGGCCAGCGCCATAAAACCTAAGATGCACATCCTTGTATATGGCATGACTACTGCCTTCTGGATGCTTCTCGTCTTGGAGCTCTATATGGGTGCAGAGTCATGGTCGAAAGAACATTGGTCTCAGAAGTGTCTGAGTTCAGGTTCTCACTAAGCCCGCAAGTCTGCGGCTGCGTCTTACCCGTGGAGATTGGGGAACCCCATGGGACCAGGGGAGTCGTGGGTAGAAAAGGGAGAAGGAATGGGGGGCCATCTGACCATGAGGTGCCCGGGACACACAGCCATGTCTGCCCCCTGGAGGAGAGTGGCATGTCCTGGCCTCACACCCCACATAGGGAAAGCCAGCATGGGCGGGCATGCAGGAGTCGGACACGTCCTGGGTACGTTACATACAACGAGGCCCTGACTACTCAAAGCGCCGTTCCCGGACCTGCAGCCTCAGCTGGCCGCCTGTGGGAAGTCCAGGCTCTCCGGTCCTGCCCAGACCTGCGGAGTCTTCATCTGCTGTCTAACCAGATCCTGAGGGCTTTGCGTGGACACAACAGCAAGACTGGCTAGTGCCATAAAACCCAAGAAGCAGTCTAAGAGGCACTGAGCTAGGTGCTACCATATCCTTGTTCCACGGGTAAGACGCAGAGGCAGGCTGGCAGGCTTAGTGAGAAGCTGAACTCAGACACTTCCGAAACCAATGTTCTTTCGACCATGACTCTGCACCCATCACCTTGGAGGAGAGAACCCTTGAGTTGAGCCTTGAGAGGGAGGTGTTTGGATGAAGGGCATCTTGGGCAGAGTGAATAGCCTGTGTCATGGCAGGAGCTGTGCATCCCCTACACATGCAGGGAACTGGACTGGCTGGGGCCTGGGTTGCAAAGTGGGTATGCAGGGTGGCGGGGGGAGGCTCCAAGTGGAGGCTGGCAGGGATCAGATCCCGGAGAGGACACTACACAGAGCTCTGATGGCTCAGGCTCATCCAGGAGGCCACTGTTTCCCCCGAGCTCCCCCACCTTGGGCATCAAAGGGGTCCTGGGAGAACATGGGGCACCTGGCACTTGTAGTGCTTCTTGTGGGGAACCTTCCGGAACTCCCCACATTCCTGAAGAGGGATCACCTGGACACCTCCTTTGGAGTCCCTCAACCTGAAGGCTCCTGGGACCCACCCTACAGCATGAGTCTGTGCTTCACCGTGGTTAATGTGGTGACCGCTAGGGTATCGCCGAGGCTGGAAGATTTAAGAACTGATACGGCACAAGTCGAACAATGGGAAAGAGCTTCCCTGTCCCCATTTTGTCAGCCTCAAACTCTGACCTGAGGATTTGAAATAAGCCCCATTCCCCTTCATCAGCTAAACTTTTCCAGGACTTGCCTGGGCCGGCTTTCATGGTCACGCCACGCGCACCAGGACCCCAAGAGAGCCATCCTGCACACGCTCAGGCCTCTTAATCATGTGCGTCTGGGTCAGTGGTAAAGTCTCTCTGTTGGAAGAATCTGGGGCTGACACCAGAGCTGACGGGCTTTTTAGGACACTCCCAAGCAACACTGAGCTCGGCCCGCACATCGTGTTCTACATTTTTGAAGAGGGGCTGTATTTTATTCACAAGTTTCCTGCAAGGACACTCTTCTACTGGTCACTGGACAGAAGGCAGGGAGTGGGGCCGGGCTTCCATGTCCCACTTGTTCCGAAAACATGTACTACTTAGTCTAGCTGGCAAAGGCTGGGAATCACTGGGTGGGCCACAGGGCAGAAGTCCTCATATTTCCTCCGTTCTCAGCACTCTGAGAGTCTTAGTAATTTTTCTTGTGGTGCCCTTAGGCCAAAAGAAATCCCTAAGCGTTTTGTTTATTAAGCAGTAAGGGCCAAGCAATAAGTATTTATGTTCTAACAACTTCAAAACCAGTTGAAAAATTAACACACTGAAAGAAACAATAGTTTCATTTTGTTCTTAAATAATCACAGTTACTCAGAAATGGAATGCGTGTGCCTGTTGGACACGGCACAAGCCTCCAGCCTTGAACTGGGATTGGACTCCCTCACTCTCGTTTCCTGTTCCACACTGATTTTGGTGGCATCTGCCTCTTAATCGTAACAACTGCCCAAACCCCAGCTTCACGATGCAGTCTTCGAAAGGAGTGTAGCCATTCACCCAGGGTCTGACAGCTCTCGCTGTATTTTCCTTGAAACTTCAAACCTTCCCACAGCACCCCCCGGTAATGTCCCTGTAGCACCCCAGGGTGCCTCAGAGGCACAGGTTGGGAACCATGACCATGGAGGCTGCCACTTAATGAAGCACTTACTATGCCCTTTGCGGTAAGTCCTATTATTATCACACCGTTTATAGACCAGGACCCTGATGTTCAGCAAGTTCAAGGTGCCAGGCAGACTCGAGACTCACACTCAGGCTCTGTGGGGCAGAGTCCATGACCTTCATCCTCCCAGCACAGTCCAAGGATCTGGGTCCAAGTCCAAGCTCTGCTGCACACTCGCTTGTGTGTCTTCTTGTGAGTTTCTCAACCTCTGTGTTCTGAGTCCCATCTACTGTCTGTTTCCTCAGGCAGCTCTCTGACAAATGGGTGGCCTGAACGACAAGGGGTAAAAGATACAATGGGGGCCTAGCCAGAAGCAAACCTCCTGGGAAGGGAAGAGAAAGGGGTGGGGGAGAGACTCAGGACCAGGGGTGCATCCCAGGGCCGTGGGACTGGATACCCTCAGCCTTCCTGGGCATCTTGGCCATCGGCCTGGGGCTGATGACAGTGATGCTGATGGCGGCGGTTTAAAAATATAATCAAGTTTAAAGTGGCCGGAAAATGGGTGCTGCCCGATTAGGGCTTTTAGTCATAATTGGTTAAAAATAATAATAAAACCCCACCAGCCTCTTTAATTACTCGGCAGTGCCGCTTTGCTTTTCATTAGACATTTCCATTTGCTTGTGATGGTGTTGTAAAGTGTTTATCAGTGCTAATGATGCCACTCTCCAGAGCCCCGTTTTGTCTAAAGGGCCATGAGCGAAACTGTTAAGAAATAAATCTCCTGTGCAACAATACATCACAGAGGAAGGCAAACAGAACAATGGCCAAGGCCTTCTCCCGCTAATGGGGATGTCACTTGCTGGGGCGGTGGCATCCACCAGGCTGGAGCATCCGGGCTCCTGGCTGTGCCCAGGAGTGGGCAGACAAGGGTGCACAAGCGGGAGAGGCTGCCATCTTGGAGAGGGAGGGGAACGCAGGCTACTTCCTGGTAAATCAGGAGGGAGTGTCCCCCCTGGGTCTGAGAAAGCATCGTTCTCCTGGGTCCTGACTCTCAGGGAGAGATTTGGGCACTTGCATGGGAAGACCTAGGAAACTTCTGGATGACTTCTACAAGAATAAAGTATTGCAGAGCTTGGTTGTGAGAGGCAGCGGTGCGTGACAGTCAAGAGTGTGGACCCGGCTTCAGGTGGCGTGGGTCTGTATTCTAGTTCTACCCTATTCTGGCTGCATGATAGACGGCAGGTTGCATGAAACTCTCTCTGCCTCTGTTTCCCCGTCAGTAAAATGGGGACGATGGGTGGATGTGCCCTAGGGTTGCTATGAGGATTAAAGGCATAAAACACATGAAGGATGTGCAGTAAGAATGCAGTAATGCATCCACTCATAAACACAAGCTATCACGACAAAGAGATTCTGTATAAGAAGGGCTGGTGAAACTTTTCTGTAAAGGGCAAGATGGTAAAAGCTTTCGGGCTTGGTGGACCACATGCTATCTCTGCTTTTGTAACATGAGAGTGGTCATCGATAAAACAGGAGTGAATGAGTGAGGGAAGAAGTTCCAATCGAGCTTTATTTATGGTTCCTGAAACCGACTCTCATGTAACTTTCACACGTCACGCAATAGCCAAAGACGCTCTTTCGACTTTTGCCAGCTATTGAGACATGTAAGACCCATCCTCAGCTCACAGACCTTCCGGGAATAGGCTTGGGATGTTCACCGACCCTGCTGTAGGGTCTTGGGGTTATGGCTTAGTCAGTGACGTCTCTGGTCTGAAACACGTTCCTTTTTCTCTTGTTCACCACTTAGAATCAGTGACTGCTACAAAGGAAAATACTTGGGGACAGGAGCCTTCAGACCAGGCCCCAACTCCGAGGGTTAACTCTTCCTCAAGAGAACCCATGAGACACCCACCATGCCTGAGCCAACACAAAGGTCCACGTTCACACCCATTCCGACGGAATCCCCATGTTCTTCCTTGATAGTGTTGACAAGCTTACTCCACAGACCACACACTAGATACAACATCTCTCAAACCCATCAGGATCTCCTGTGAAAGCACAGAGTGGAACCAGTGAGAATGGGAGGGAAGAAGGCATCCTGCCTGCTGGCGGGGGGACGGCAGGGCCTCTGCAGAGCTGCTTGCTCTGTGCCGTAGGTCTTGAGCGAGTCCCAGCTTCCTGACGGATGCTCAGCTGGACTAGCAGGAATGTGACCAGGGAGGAGGACCACCAAGTCTCTTTAGGGTGCTGTGGGACTGGAGATAGCCAGGTCTGTTCCCCATTTTTTTGTGGTCCCATATTGTCTTCCAAGGTCCTAGAAGTGGGCAGGGTCTGAGGTGCCCAGTGAGAGAGCCCCACCCCTTCCTGACCCACATGCCTCAGTGCACCCAAGAACAGAAGATAGGCAGGAAGGCCTCATGGACAAGGTTGAGGTTCATGTCAGGGATCCTCTCCTTCTGTCACCCAGGAGGCAGCCTCCCAATGGTTACTTAAAGATACGCAAACAAGTAACCCCTGGAAGGCTCTACAGTGGCCTGTTGTTAACCTAAAAGGCAACTTTGTGGAGTGTTTAAAACATGGGCCAAGGCTGGGCACAGTGGCTCATGCCTGTAATCCCAGCACTTTGGGAGGCCGAAGTGGGAGGATCGCTTGAGCCCAGGAGTTCACGACCAGCCTAGGCAACACAGCAAGACCTCAACTCTATAAAAAATAAAAATAAAAAACTAGCTGGGCATGGTGGTGCATGCCTATAGTCTTAGCTACTCGGGAGGCTGAGGTGGTGAGCCCAGGAGGTCAGGGCTG
This sequence comes from Cephalopachus bancanus, assembly GCA_027257055.1. Classification (NCBI taxonomy): domain Eukaryota; kingdom Metazoa; phylum Chordata; class Mammalia; order Primates; family Tarsiidae; genus Cephalopachus; species Cephalopachus bancanus. The sequence goes on from JAPVLO010000272.1 coordinate 780,137, forward strand.
CAGTGAGGTGTTATTGTGCCACTGCACTCCAGCCTGGACAACAGAGTGAGACCCTGACTCAAAAAGGGGGCCAAACACACATGTTCGCTTATTTTATCCTCACCAAGAACCTAATGAGAGAGACGAGGACTCCTGCCACCCCCATGCCACAGATGAGGTCACTGAGGCCTAGAGGGCTTCAGGAATTTGTTCAGGGTCATAAAGTTTCTGAGTTGCCAGAGGCAGGTTTAAGTGCCCTTAAGCATCGGGCTGGGTTGCATAGACCCCTGCAGGCCCTGTGCTTCTGCAAGGGAAAAGGCTTCCGACCCAGGAGGCCAGTGTCTTGCAGTTTGGTGGTTACGGGAACTGGCTGTACTTGAAATCTGTGGGGACAGTCTGCTAAAAAGAAGGTTCCTGGGTCCCACCCTAGGTGACCTGAGCCAGCATCTCTGGGGGTGGAGCCCAGGAATCAGCATTTTAGCAAGCTCTCTGGGTCTATCAATCTGTTCCGTGTAGCTATCAAGGAATACCGGAGGCTAGGTGATCTCTAAAGAAAAGAGGTCTATTTGGCTCAGGATTCTGCATGGTGCCAGCATCTCCTGGGCTTCTGGTCATGGTGGAAGGTGGAGAGGGCATGTCACATGGCGAGAGTGAAAGCCAGAGAAGGAGGGAGGTGCCAGGCTCTTGAAACGACCAGCTCTGCGTGAACTAACTGGGCCAGCACTCACTCATTTCCCTGAGCACCAAGCCCATCACGAGGGACCCGCCCCATGGCCCAGGCTCCTTCCACCAGGCCCCTCTTTTTTTTGAGTCGGAGTCTCACTCTGTCGCCCAGACTGGAGTGCAGTGGCCACTCCCGGCCACCGCAGCCTCGACCTGCTAGGCTCCGGCGATCCTTCCGCCTCAGCCTCCCAAGTAGCTGGAACTACAGGCATGTGCTACCACGCCTGGCTGATTTTTTGATTTATTGTAGAGATGAGGTCTCGCTGCCCAGGCGGGTCTCGAACCTGCGGGCTCAGGCAATCCACTCACCTCAGCCTCCCAAAGGCGCAGGATTATAGGCTGAGCCACCAAGCCTGGCTGGGAATCACATTTCAACAGAGGATTTCAGGGCACCAGAGCCTCCACTCGCCTGCATGGGCCCACATGTGCTCTGGCAATCTCAGTTGTTTTGGGGTGGACATCTGCTTCTTTCAAGCACCAGCTGTCTGCACCCAGCTGGGAGCTGCTTCCTTGCAGGAGCCAGGTACCTCCACCACGAGGGCCTGGCACAGGCCTTCCCAGAACCCGTGTTGGTGGCCTCGCCCAGGGAGCCAAACCATCTGACACCTCCCTTGGAGAGCTCCAACCAGGTGAGGGGGTCTTCGCAATGCACCCCTGCCTCCATTTGCTTTTTTTCCCTTTGAGTCAGAATCTCACTCCATCACCCAGGCTGGAGTGTAGTGGCATGCTCGCGGCCATCGCAGCCTCAACCTGCTGGGCTCAGACGATCCTTCTGCTTCAGTCTCCCAAATAGCTGGACTTGTTGCCTGCCACCACTCCTGGCTAATTTTTTGATTTATTGTAGAGACGAGATCTCGCCATGTTGTCCAGCCGGACTCGAACACCTGGGCTCAGGCAGTCCTCTGGCCTCTGCCTCCCAAAGTGCTGGGATGATAGGGATGCGCCACTGTGCCTGGCCTGGGGCGTTTCAGCGGTCGCCACACACACAGGCATTCATGGTTTGTGAGCAGAGCTGACACCAAGAGAGGATGATGCTTAGCGCAACTTAGGTGCACCCCATGATGCTGTTCTGGGCTTTGACCCTGTCCACCTTCCCTCCCTCAGTGAGCGGGAGCTACTTAAGGAGCAGTCCAGGGACTGGCAACATCCAGCATTGCAGGGGCGCTGTTAGAAATGCTGATCCTCAGTGCCTCAGACCTACAGAGCCAGGATCTGTATTTTCCCAGGTCCCTGGGTGGTCTGTATGGCAGCTACAGTGTAACAGCTGCACTAAGTGGTGCTAGGTTGATGGTACTAAGGAAGGCAGCCAGGAAAAATTGGGACTCCAGGATTCAGGGTTTGAGTCTTGACTCTCCCACTGGGTCCTGAATGTGGGCAATCCCCTCCTGCTCTCCAGCCTCGGATTCCTCATTTGTAAAAGGGGAACAATGATAACATGGCTGTCTGGAGGCTTAAATTTGTTCTTGTAACATACATTGGAGTGCCCAGTGTGTGCAGGTACCGTGAGAGGCACGGGAGGCAGGACGGGGAGGAAAAAGAACACAGCCCCTGGCCCCACAGAACTTATGGTTAGTTCGCAGAAACAAGAATAAAAGAATGCCGCTCAAGAGAGGTGCAGCGTGTCCTCAGGGCCCCAGGGAGGGGGTCCAGGGTGGGCTCTCCCGATGCAGTGACATCTGCAGGACACAGTGAAGAGTAGGCGAAAGTGAGGAGGGAGAAGAAGGTTCCAGACAGGTGAATACACTTGCAATGAAAACATCTGGCACACAGTAGGGGCCCCAGGAGGGAGAGAGAATATGTATCAGTCAGCTATAGCTATGTAACAAATCAGCTCCAAACTGGCCCCGATGGAGAGTTAACATTTGACGTGTGGTTATCTTCTCTCCTCTGGTAAATTACAAGCTCAGTGAAGGAAGGGGTCCCGTTTGCACTGATTTTTGGCAACCATCTCCTGTGTACCTTGTACTCCTAGGGACTTCCTAAATACTTCTGAATTATTCATTTTTCTGTCTCTGCGGGCTCCTTGGTCATCTTCCCGCCTCTCTCTAATACTTGGGATGCTGGGAGGTTGAGACCACAGCACCGACTTCTTCCAGACTTAACCGGGGAGGTGGAAATTGATGAAGCGAAGGGAGGAAGGACAAGGGAGTTTGTGAAGTAATTGAAAAACCAGACAGACCATCATGGAAGAATTATAAATAGAGGGCTCCATCCTGCCTCAGCCCATCGAAGCCAGAAGGGACACCACACGGGAGGCTGAGGAGCAGAGTCCACGAGGCCGGGGCTGGAAACAAATTGGTCTGAACGGAACGTTTCAGGTCTACAGAAAAATAGGACCAGCGAGCAGAAATAACAGCCCAGGCAATACATTGGCAGACGTGTCATCCCAGTCACAGAAGGGAGGAGACAATTCAAAGAGCAATGGGTTTAATTTTTTAGATTAATTGTGAGCAGTCAATAATGTGACTCGTTCGGGGACCCGGGGGCGTCTAAGCTGTGCTGAGTAATCTACTTAGGTCGGTAATTATTGTTTGCATTCATGGAATTAAGGCCACAAAAAGGTGGTTTAGAGAAGGCCCCACAGAGCAGGGGGACTCTAATCCCAGCTTTCCACAGCCACATCTGTGCCCCGGAGTGAGGTGGCGAGGTTGTGGGGAGTGGGAGAAGGGAAAGGCTCTCTGTCATCCTGACTTGGTAGCTGACGCACTGCCAGTTCCAAAGAATTCGCTTTTCCCCAATGCCATTTTTTTCTTTTAATTCAAAAACTTGGTTGGAGGATTTTAAAAGCCCACAAAAGAACAAATAAGAAAAAACACAAGTGTGGATGCTCACCGCCCAGGATGAATCACTGTTAGCATCTTGCCTCTGATGCTTGCTTTGTTTCTGGTTTAGTTTTAGGGAAAAAAATCACATGGGGGGGGAAAAATGAAACATTCTCCTTTTAAAGGAATTAACAAATGAAGGAAACCAGAAAGTGCAAAGATGACCCCAGATTCTCCTGTTTTCAGTGGATATCATTGCAGATGTCTTTCTGTGTTCCTACGTGGATGGAAGCCTCATGAGGGCAGAGGCTTTGTCCCTTTCCGTCACCTCTGGGGTCCCAGCACCTACAACAGCGTCTGGCGAATAGGAGGAGCCCAATAAATATGTTGAAAGACTGGCTGAATAGATTGGACCAGTCAACGTGGTACTACCGGGAAACTAACATTTAGGGTCACATGCCACACCCCTGCCTCCACCCCTCTGACATCTACTCCTGGGAGTACTTGGTCCTGGGGGAAAAGCAGAGATGGGTATAGAGAGAGAAAAAAGAAACTGAGGCTGAGCAGGCAGACCGAGGGCTTACTGTGCCAGGCAGTCAAGCTGGAATGTCCCATGCTTCTCACCCTTCTCCATCATGACACAGGGACAACCAGCTTACTCTCATCAAGAATGAGGCTGTGAGGCCACAGGTCAGCAAGCCAGGTCCCACCTGTCACTGCTGCAGGAGCTGAAGTCTTTGAGATCTGGCCTCCCCGCCACCCCTGCATGGTCCTCTGTCACAGTTGGGTGATACTGAAGGCAGGTCTTAGACTAGGCTGTAAGAAGGTCTCCCAGGGGACAGTGTGGGGGCCAGTAGCAGGTAGGAGGACAGGAAATCAGGACTAGAATCTCAGCATCAGAGGACTCAACCCTTGACCATGACGCGGCCACGGGGTCAGTTGTCGGACGTGGAGATGTTGAAGTGATGCCTGGGATTCGCTTCAAACTCACCAGGACTGGGGGCTGGGGGACAGGACCCGGGGTTGGGAGGTGCAGGACTGGCCAAGGGTTGACGGTGGTTGGGACTGGTGGCGGGCACACGGCTGCTTGCTCTACGCGGTTGTTGACTCTTCTGCGCGTTTGAAATTCTCCACAATCAAAAGTGAAAGAAGCTGGGTGAGGGGACTCACCCCTGTAATCCTGGCACTTTGGGAGGATTGCTTGAGCTCAGGAGTTTGAGGCCAGCCTGGGCAACATGGTAAGGCCTCATCTTTGCAAAGAATTAAAATGAGCCAGGCGTGGTGGCACAAGCCTATAGTCTCAGCTACTCGGGAGGCTGAGGCAGAAGGGTCACCTGAGCCCAGGAGGTCAAGGCTGTGGTGAGCTGTGATCATGCCACTGCAGTGAGATCTCAACTCTAAATAAATAAATAAATAAGCAAGGAAGTAAATAGATAAATAAGTGGAAGAGATGGACACCATGTAGAAGACAAAATAAATTTTCTTTTAAAAAGGCATGCTCATTGGGAAAAGAACTCCAGCATTCCGGAGTATCTAAGTTGTGTCCAGTCTCAGTTACAGCCTCACCCCTGCACATACACCCTCCTTCCCTCCCATCTGTGGGAGGCCACCCTTCCAGCGATGACCAGGACACATGCTTCCAAGTACTTTTCTGCAAACGCACAGACGGCTACCCGGCTATCTAACTTTTCGAAGGCAGCCCTTTTTCACATTTATTGAACACAAAACAAGGTTACCACAAATGCATACTTCTTGTCCAACCAAACAAACCTTAACTGTGGATGATGTTCTTCTTCTGGGTTTTGAATTTAACTCTATATGTTAATTAGGTAGAATATCATAACAACGTAGTGAGCCGAGAATGCTGCAATATTTAAGATTTGTGAAGTGCCTAATTTCTTTTCATAACAATACCATGTTTGCCCCGTAATAGATATATAATTTTATTTCACAAAAATGGATCACCATATATGTAAGGGCACATGGCAATTTTCTTATTTTTATTCTACTCTATTCTGTTCTGCTCTGTTCTATTCTTGAGTTGGGGGGGGTCTCACTTTGTCACCCAGGCTGAAGTGCAGTGGCACGATCACATTTCACTGCAGTCTTGACCTCCTGGACTCAAGTGACCCTCCTGCCTCAGCCTCCTGAGTAGCTGAGACTACAGGTATGCACCACCACACCAGCTAATTTTTTTTATTTTTTATTTTTGTAGCTATGAGGTCTCGCTATGTTGTCAGACTGGTTTGAAACTCCTAGCCTCAAGCTATTCCCCCCATCTCGGCCTCCCAAAGTGCTGGGATTACAGGCATGAGCCACCCTGCCAGGCCAACAACTTTTAACTTATGTATTTCCTAATCAACTCCGTGCCCATATGAATCCATCCTCACCATTTTTAACAACCTCGGCCGGGCATGGTGGCTCACACCTATAATCCCAGCATTGTGGGAGGTCGAGACAAGTGGATTGCTTGAGTCCGGAGGATGAAGGCCAGCCTGGGCAACTTGGTGAAACTTTGTCTCTACAATAAATCACAAGGACTAGCCGGGCGTGGTGGCATGCGTCTGTAGTTCTGGCTACTTGGAGGGCTGAGGCCAAGGATCGCCTAAGCCTAGCAGGTCGAGACTGTGGTGGCCGGGAGTGTGCCACTGCACTCCAGCCTGGGCAACAGAGTGAGACTCCTACTCAAAAAACAAAAAAACAACCTCACAACATTCCCTGGTCTACATGCTACTACTTATGTATACGGTTCAAGCTGCGGAGAGACTAGAGACGGGTAGGATTTCGAGGGACTCTTACAATAAACAACATGCAGCAGGTCTCATATATCAATCTCAGTATTTCAGAAAACCTGCTCAGTATTTTTGAAATCTCAGAAATGTGTTGAAAATCGGAACAGACATCACCAAGATGCCATAAAATGCTGACACTGATTTGTACTCCTGCTGGCAGCACTGAAATGTGGTCCAACACACTGGATCTTGGGTGTGGTTGAGGCTGCCTTCCAGGCTCCTGCCTGGTCAGTTCACTGCTCCAGAGAGCTTCATGGGTCTCCGTCAGAGGCACCCACTAAACCAGCGCCCTATCCTCCTGTGGCCCCAAGCACCCCGGAGCACCCCAAGTAGTGCTTTATGCAGCGAGAAGCGCCTGTCTCTGTGTAGCTTGGACCACCGCAGGCAAGCCTAACCTAGACTTATAAAGGTCACCCAACTGTGAAGGCTCGTGGGTGTCCACAGTCACTTACTAAGGTAGCTGCAGAAAAATGCCAGAAAGCGATGAGAGGCTGGGCATGGTGGCGCATGCCTGCAATCCCAGCACTTTGGGAGGCCAAAGTGGGGAGATGGCTCAAGCCAAGGAGTTCGAGACCAGCTAGGGCAACACAGTGAGATCTCAACTCTACAAAAATAAAGTGAAAATAAATGAGTCAGGCACCGTGGTGTGCCCCTGTAGTTCCGGCTACTCAGGAGGCTGAGACAGGAGGATTGCCCCAGCCCTAGGAGGTCAAGGCCATAGTGAGCTGTGATCGTGCTGTTGCACTCCAGCCTGGGCAACAGAGTGAGACCCCAACTCAAAAATAAATAAATAAATAAGAAGGAGGCAGCAAGCAAAAACAGGGCAGTCTATACAAATGATAAGAGAAGCAAAGATGGAAATGGGAAAGGCGATGGCAGAAAGTTAAGCCGCAAGTTTTGCGAGAACACAGGGCAGGGAAGGTCAGTGTCGGAAGACGGTCTGTCAGAGCGAACCCGCAAAAGTAATTTACCGACGGCACAGGCCAGCGCCCACATTAGATGTCTTCCAGGCCGCCATGATGAGACATGCTCCAGATTGAGGCCAAAGAGGAAACTACAGAAAGAAACCAGTGACACCGTGGCACGTGACAACCAAGAAAGACACATGAGGGACATGGAGGCATTGGGGTCCAGTTGGGAGCCCGAGCACAGCTCGGGCAGAAACAAGAGGGCTGCCCAGATTTGGCCCGTGACTGTTCTCAGCAGCGAGGGAGGGAAAGGCAGTCATTCTCCTTTCCAAGTGACGGTCGCAGCAGGCAGGCTCCAAGGGTGGCATGTCACCAGAAGTGCCATCTTCCGTGGACCCTCTCGCCATGTCAAGAGGTGTCACAGACCTGGAATCCAAGCCCTGGGTTCTGCACTTCCACTCACTTGAGGCATGTCCCTGACTGGTTGTCTCATCTGTCCAGGGGGGGAAGAGGGGAACCTCTTAACTTGCTCACCCACCTCCTGTGCCCTCCATTCCAGTTCCTCTAACTTCCTTGTTGTTTCTCAAACACACCACAGGCCTTTGCCCTGGCCCTTCCTAGCACCTGCATGAGTCTCTCCCCTCTTCTCAACATTGTTCAAATGTCACCTTCTCAGAGTCCCACGTGACCACTCCTCCAATTTCCTTCCATGTTTTTTCTCCATAGCACTCACCACCTTTTAACAGACCACTGAAGATCATCTCTTTTTATGCTTTCTTTTTTTTTTTTGCTAGAATTTTCCATCTAGACTCTGACCCCCATGCAGCCAAGGACTGTGGCCTGCTCCATTTCCTGCCATGTCCCCAACATCTAATCCAGGTACCTGACACACACAACACACATGACACACACAGCATGGATTTGCTATCTAAGGTCATGGATCTATAAATGAACCCTCATAATCCTAATAGGAATTCTTCTATTAATTTGACTGAGATCTAGCCATGGCCTGCTCTCTCGTATGCCAGGCACCACTCCTGGCTTGCAGGAGTTGAGTCCGTGGGAGAGACTGGCAAGCAGACAGACATGTAGAGATCGTACGTGCAAAGTCCTACGTGGGTAGGTCAGGGTAGACTGTGATGGGGACCGTCCCAGGCTCCAGCAGTTCTTAGGAAACAAGGCTGCATTCCTAGAGATTCAGACAATCCTAGGTCCAACTCAGAGTTGGTCTATCAAGTTGAAAAATGGGGACTTCAACCCCCTACCTTCTCGCTCTACATCCCATTGACCCACCAACCCATCCCAGCAGGCACGCCAGGAAGATTGTCTTGCCTCCATACCCCGCCACGGATCCAGTCCCCCGTGGTCCTAAGGTAAAAGCAAAAAGAAAAGAGCGCAGATTCAGCAGTTCGGGAGTTCAATTAAGCCCCATTCCGTCCCTGCCTCCGTTGCACTGGTATGTGGGGACCCGGGAGGTCGGTGACGCTCGCCAGGTAAGGTCCTCCGGCACCGCCTGCTCGCGCTAAACACCGACAGCCACAAGACCCGGTGGCAGAAGAGACCAAATATTTAATGTTCAGCTTAGTGGCAGCACTGACAGCAAATTAAATGTTAGGGCCACATAAAAAGGGAGAATCCCATATAACTCAGAGAAAATCATTCTTGCAAGAGCCCACATGTGTGAAAATCGTCAGCAATTCTTTTTTTACAAATAGGAGATGGTGATATCCGAAACCCTCCAAAACAGAAGAGTTCCCACAAGGAAACCCGCATGCCGAGTTGGGGGGTACTCTGGCCTGGGCTCTGTGAAAAGCAGGTGATGAAGGGGACAGGGGAGATGTGGGGTGGAGCGGGCAGGCTCGGCGCCTGCCATGGCCTGAACTCCTGTCACATGGGGAACAGACGCGTTGACAACGCAACCCACAAGACGGCACTCAGGGACATGGCGACGGTTTCTTTACAGAGAAACAGAATCCGCTGTAGGCATGGTGACGTGCGCAGCGGGAAGATTGAGTGCAAAGCAACTCAAAAACGCAGCTGGACGTGACTCGGCCGCCCCGGGACACTCGCTCCTTCATGCTCCGCCTGTGGGTGGGGACAGGCAGCGAATGCCATTGTGGTCTTTTGCACTGTTCCTGAGTTGCCACGGTGATGGAGGCCTGACTCAGTGGAGGGGACCCTTCCCCCGACCCCCGCGTCTCAATGGCTGCAGTCCCAGCCTCAGACCCAGTGGGCCAGAGGCCCAGTTTTGTCTCCTTGAACTCTGAACCAAAGAGGTCAGGCTGGGAGCAGCAGGTAGCTCGGTGGCCATCGGCATGCGTTTCTAGCAGGGTAGGGAGCAGGGGACTGGCGGAAGGGCATTCACTTTGGGGTCAAGGCTTGACCTTGGCCCAGCCAAGCCCCACTGTGGGACCAACGGCCTCCCCGGGCCTCAGTTTCCCCTTCCATGTCCATCCGCAGGGATGCTGTGAGGGCCGCTGTAGTTGGCTGCATGGCGTCCACCCAGAGTTCACATCCACCCGGAACCTCAGATCCTTGTTTGGAACAAGCGTCTTTGCTGATGTCACTAAGGTAAGGGTCAAGGTGAGGTCGTGCTGTGTCAAGGTGGGCCCTACATCCAATGGGTGTCCTCCTAAGAGAAAAGGAGACACAGGCCACCCAGGGACACACCTATGAGGATGGGGGCAGAGATCAGAGTGATGCTGCCACATGCCAAGGAAGGCTGGGGTCCCCGGAAGCTGGGAGAGGCAGGGAGGACCATCCTTCAGAGGTTTGGGGCCAGGTACGGCCCCGCCAAGCCTGGTTTTGGATGTCTGCCCTCCAGACTCTTTCTGGCTGGGACACCTGGTCCACAAGTGCCGAAACATGCCCCTTCTACTCATCTGCCCCACCCCCAGCACCGCATATGGGAAAGTACTCAAGCTGGGGAGGGAGAAGGTGTTTGCTGAATGAATGAGTGAGACAGATACTCTGACCCATGTACACAGAGAGTACATGTCCAGCGAGCAGAGGGAAAACGGAGCTATGAGACAGTGATGCTGCAGGTAGCGTGTGGGCGCCCAAGGGTGGCAGAGACAAATCAGGGACGCTCAGGAGAGAGAGGGCTCACGTCTGGCCAGGTGTCCGAGGAAGGTACGCCCCCTCCATGGGCAGGGGGCCTCCCAGGTGGGTGGTGAAGGGCGGAGCTGGAGGAGCAGGGTTTCAGAGGGCACAGAACGTTCTGGGGGGACCATGGGAAGAACGTCCTCCAGTGGAAGAAGAATCTCTTTGATGAAAACTGACATGGAAACTTCAACTCGCACGATGGGTTTAACCAAACAAAACGGGCCAGGAGCTGCAGCGGCTAGAGCCGTGTTCTGGGTGGGAGAGGATTCACAGACTACAGCCTGTAGAGCGGAGGCCTCGAGGGAAGGATCTGGGTGAACGGGGGGCAGTGGGGAAGGCAGGGTACAGAGGCTCAGGCAGACCGTGGACGGAGGCCAGAGCAGCGGGCTGTGATTTATGCAAGCGACCTGCTCAGAGAGATGACACTGGAGAATCCATCTTGCAGCCGTCCGGGATAGATGAGAGCAGGAAGCTGCAGGTAGGGAGGTTATTGCAACCGTTTGAGGGAGGGAAGAATTAGTGGGGCCTGATTGCCTGGCGGCGGTGGGAATGGGAGGAAGTGGAGAGATGTGCAAAAAAAGATGGGAAAGGGGGAAAAAATCGACTTGGCTGATTACACGTCCTCGAGTGAGGGAGAAGAAGACACTGAGGATGACTTGAAAGATTCGCACTGAGGCCACGGGGATTGCACTGCCTGAATGAGAAACGACTAGAGAAATCTGGACCGGTTCCTTTAAATGTGCCACCACCACAGCCCACGCGCTTACTTTACGAGTGGAGGATCCTGGGTGGAAAGTTAAGAAGCCCCTCCATCTCACACACACACACATACACACCCCGTTTGTGCACACACATGCACATATACACACGTATTTTTTGTGCTCAAGGGGAAGCAGCGGACCCAGGCAGTGCCCCACTTGAACGAGCCTGAGAGTCTGCTCATCAAATGCTCCTGATGAAGAAATCCAAGGCTTTCCGTGTTTCAGGGGAAACGGCACTTCCTTCTATTGGCTGACCACCGCTTGACGAAAGGCCTTCGCTCCGGCCGCGCCGCTGTCATTCCAAATCCTCAAAGATACTCCAGCGCTTCCCTGAAGCACGCAGATGGCTTCCATGTTTAGGAACAGAAATCCAGGACTTTGACAGCCGCCACGGCTCGGGTCTCTGTGACGGAGACTCAGACCGAGACTTCTGAGTTAGAGAAAGCTTCATTCTAGAGAAAGGCCTTTTACATACTGACTTAACCCAAAGGGAAAAGAAAAAGAATATCTTTAGTACCATCAGAAAAATGGCTGTGACTGCATGTTTGCTGCGGAGTGTTTCAGGGTAAAGGAAAAATATCAACCTGCATTAGGCCCTGAGCAGTGATTCGGTCCTTGGAGAAAAACCTGCTTGCAGGATGGGAAGAGTCCATGACCGACTCATCCGCCGGCCCCTGCACGTCAAGCCAGGCACACGGCCTCGGTTTCCGGAGCGTGGTGGCTTTGGACGCGTTCCCTTCCAAGGATGACACGTGCCGTGCTGACTTATGACAGCTCTGCTGTGAACAGAGGGCATGGCTTCATTGTCAGACCGTGATCTTTGACGCCAAGGGTGTCACCTCACCTTGTAAACTTGGTGACCTCCCTCGGGAAGGCAAAGTGCTAGAGGCAGAGGCCCTGTCCCTTCCACCCCCGGGAGTCCCCAGAGGGCTGGGACAGAGGCCCCTTGCGACAGGCGAACTCAAGAGCATGGTCCCCCCTAAACCTGTGGCCTTTTCCAACAACGACTGGGGTGCTGCATGGTTAGACCCTGGCAAGGTGGAAGATCACGGGGCCAGGGCACCTGAGAGGAAAAAGGACCAAGGACTTCCGTGGAGAAGGAAGCCTGTGCTGTTCATAGGCCCAATGGTCATCAGGGAGGAGTCAGCACTGGACCACTGTCACCGTGGGGATGGGGTTCAAAAACCGGCTTGGAAACTTTCCAGATATATTATTTCACCTCCCTCGGCCTCAGTTCCCTCATCTGTAAAATGGGGGGGGCAATAGTATTTCTCCAGAGGGGAAATGGGAACAAGAAGAAAAAACCCAATAGCACTTCTTCAGAGGTTATGGAGAAGATAAGTGAGATAAACTACATAAAGTATCTGCCCCAGTGCTGGGCACATTATGGGCATGTCATAAATATCTGTCATGATTTTCCTTATTCTGCCTGTTCTATTTATCTCAGAATCCCCAGTTGTTAGCAGTTATCAGAATCTGGGAGGGGTTCGCCACATACAGTTGGAAGAAAACATGAATTAATGATGTTATCAATCCATTTACACTAACAGGTGACGGGTAAGTGTTTTCTCAAATTTACATTCCGAAACCCCCCCCCCGTTTCCAATGCCCCCTCCACCCCCGGGCAACATGGGTTGTCATCAGCCAACCTGCTGGCTCTGAAGTGGAAATCCGTGTCTTTAAGGCCAAAGCACGTACACCTTGAGTCCACAGAGCAGTTGTTTGGTAAACGCACCACACGCAGACACCCTTAAAACCTTATTTCTCCATAAAACATCACAATCTATCTATCTCTGTTCTCTACTCACTAAAGAAGGAAAGAACAACCATTTCTCTGGCAAAAGTGGCACTGTCATGGGCTTCGGTGTGCAGGTGTTCCCCACGTCATACTCCGCACACGTGTGAGTGAGTCACACGCGGAAAGAACGCCAGGGCTCTTCAGGCTCCCCCCATGGATGGAGACACAATCCTGCCACCATCTTGGTTTTAGCCTTGTGAGACCCTGAGCAGAGGACCAGCCTTAGCCGTGCCTGGACTCCTGATCGACACGAGTTGTGAGGTGATACGTGGGTCTTGTGGCAAGTTGTGGTCGTTGGTAGGCAGCCATGGAAAACTCACACACCCTCTAAGATCCAAATTACACCCCTGGGGGGTAGAAACCCTGTTTTATTTGGGTCGGCACTCTCAGCAACTGGTGCATGGTGGAATGAGTGAATTGAGCAATATTTTAGAAAGACAAGACAATAAAGTGGTTGGAAGTGTGGATTCTGGAATCAGATGACCTGGCTCTGTTCTTTGCTAGCTGTGTGACGTTGGACAAGTTGCTTGACATCTGTAGCCTTGGGTTCCTGATCTGTCAGATGGGTATAATAATGGTTCTTATTTCATAGGGTTGCTGTGAGGGCTCAAATAGCTCATTTGAATACATCTCCTACATGGCACCCATTATGAGCCAGGGGTCCTGTGTGTTAGCTATCCCGGCTATTTTTATGGTGGAGGAGAGGTGGGAATCAGACAGTGGGTACAGTAGCAGTGTGTTAAAAGGAGAAAGCAGGACTGGAAGATGGGTAGCCCAGGGTCAGCGGTCAGCTGCGGCGTCATCTGGTTGTGCAAGAGTCTCAAAACCTCTGTGAGGCTCAGTTTTCCCATCTCCAAAATGGGGGTAATGATCTTGTCAGCCCTGCCCACCTGACTCTTGGGCTGGGAGGTTCTGGTGACAGAAGGTCTCTGGGGGCACTCTGCAAACTATGAAGCACTGAGCCCCTGACAGCTATGTGGGGGGAGGCAAGGGGATGGGGAGAACAGGGGATGGTATGGGGGGAGGGCTTTTCTGTTGGCAGAGGGGGTGGGGGATGGAGACAGCTGGCACAGGTTGGAGGAGAAGCTGGTTTGTGGTTGAGCCCCCAGGATCATAGCCTGAGGCCCTGTGGGCGCCCCCAGCGCAGCAGGAGGCAGGTAGGGGCCATGCAAAGGCAGTGAGAGTTTCAGACGAGGACGGCCTCTGGCACACGGTGGGCGTTGAATGGATGTTCTAGGAATTACAAATGGCGAAGGACCAAGAGAGACAAAAATGCCCGGCTGATGTGGCCAAGGGATTTTGAAAACCTTCATTGCTGAATGTTCTGTCCTCCTTGAAACGGAGTCTTGGTTTGAGAAGTGGGTGGTCTTGGGCAGGACGTCTCATACTTGGTCACTGAGGCCAAAAGGGCAGCAGATCACAGGGCCAGGGTGCCTGAGAGGTAAGAGAAACAAGGACTTACAGGAACCATGGAAAAGGGAGCCTGCTGTTCACAGACCAGATGGCCACCAGGGAGGACACAGTGCTGGGATGCTTCCACCGCGGGGATGGGGTTTACAACTGGTTTGGGAACTTTCCAGACACATTACTTAACCTCTCTTGGTCTCAGTTTCTCCTCTGAGCTTGTCCTCAACTCAGAGTGTCAATGAATGCCAGAGCTGGGAGGGACTGTGAGAATCTACCTTCTAACCCATTCTCATAGGTGGGGAAACTGAGGACCGGAAGCCCTGGCACTGTGCTACCAACTGTCCCGGATGCCCTCTAACAATTCTTCCATCGACAGTGCCCCACACGAATGGGGCGATGGTGAGGCAGCTCCCAGCAGGACCCTGGACAGCAGCAGGCCATCACCTCACTGCTCACCTGGCCTCCATGCTGGGCTCTAGGTTGTGTCTCTTCAGAGGAGCCAGAGACCCCCGTTCATCCAGCAAACACTCGTGAGGCAACCGCTCCATGCCAAACATGTGGGGGCCAGGGCCACACGGGACCAGACTCCTCAGTCTGGGAAGAAGCTGCAGCAAATTCTGGTAAAGAACTAGGCTTTGGAGTGGACGGCAAGGTGCTGACTTCCAGCTCCCCTAGCCCTGCAAGTCACACACAGCAGGCTCCCTGTGCCTCTGTGTCTGCATCCATGAGAAACACGAATTAACGACGTTATTAACCTCTCTCAGCCTCAGTGTCCTCATCTGTAAAATGGTGTTCTCCAATTCCTGGCAGAAGATGACTGCCAGGAATAAATCATGTGATATATGCAAGTCACTGGCTCTCGTGGCTATTCCCCCTGGTACCTCTAGGGGGCAGGACGCAGCATTCTCATTCTCATGTGTGGTAGTGACGCTTGGGAATTGCCAAGCTTTCTTCTGTGTCCATGGGGTGACCCCGTGGATGGCTTCAGGGCTGTCTTTCTACCCCAAGAGTGAGACCACCAAGACCTATCCACATCGCTCTCTTCCTCATGGGAGGAGCACTGAGCCTAAGATCAGTAGCTGTTCTAAACACGGTACCCTCCTTGGGGACCTTCACGAGCAGCCCACGAGGGGACAGAAATTACCTGGAGCGAGGGAGAGAGCACACATTGCCGATCAGGTGTCTGCTGTTGCCATACACACTCCCAACTCTGGGCCCGAAACTGCCTAGTGCCTTAACTATGCTGCACACATGGCTGCGAGTCCCGGGACCAACCAGGAGGTCATGCTAACACCCTGGCAGCTTGGGGATGTTTCTTTCTGGCTTTGAATTGCTTTCATATTGCGTCTTCAACACAGCCAGTGAGAGATCCCGTGCAGACCACATTATCCAGTTAATTGAGAAAGAGGATACTTTAAGACTCTTCACCTGCTCTGAAGAAGGTCTCACCGGACGCCTCTCGAGAAGGGATTTGTCCACCAAGGGCCCCAGCCCAGGGCGGCGTCTGCATTTACTGTGCGTTGGAATAAACAGCGGGAACAACACAGAACTGTTATGAGGGTAACCAGATGACCAGACTGCACAGGCCACAGGCATCTCCATCAGTCAAGCCCGAGGGCGGGACTAGGTTATACAGATAAGAAAGGAAACACAATAGAAAAAAATGGATCGGAGAAAACTTACTTCATAGGATGGGTGTCAGGATTTATAAATCAATGCAGGGGCTTTCAACCTTGGCACATTTGGGGACAGATAAGTCTCTGCTGTGGGGCTGTCCTGTGTATTGTAGGATGCTTAACAGCATTCCCCGGGGGACACAATCACCCCTAGTTGAAAGCCACCAAGTTGATACAAGTAGCCAGGCACGGTGCCAACTCGGTAAATGACAGTGATCAGCGCTAAAATGATGGTGCTTTTAGAAGCCTGGGATAATCAGGTGCATTTGTCTCCCAGGGAAGATGGCAAAAGGCTACCAGTTCTTCACCTCCCCCCAAGCCTCCCTCCTCCCCCCCACCCCCATGGGGCTGGGCTTGGCAACGTGACTTGCTTTGGCCAACAGGATGCTGACAGACACGGAAAAAGCAGAGGCTTGAAACAGCACGTGTGTAGTTAAGCTTGTCGTCTGTTGTGCTTCAGCCATTACCATGAGAACAAGGCCAGACCGGCCTCACAAGGAATGAGACACCCGGAGCAGAGCCCAGGGGCTCCAGTCACTCAGCAGACAGCAGATGACCCACAGCTCCTAAGCATGTGTGGTCAAGATCAAAGTGGCCCACAGACCACCCCAGACACGTGAGCAGCAGCACCTACCTACTGTTCTGAGTCACCGAGGGCTAGTGGTTGTTTGTTACGCAGCACCGCCGCATAAAAAACTAGCTGATGCATGAGCATCTTTGGGGAACGTGTTATGTTATAGCATACTTAGTACCACCAGGGCTGGGAATACCTGGCAGCTCTTTTTAAATTTTTAAAAAACAGATACTGAATCTTGCTGTTGCCCAGACTGGAGTGCTGTGGTGTGATCATTGCAGTCTTGAACTCCTGGGCTCCAGCGATCATCCTTGCCCTTGGTTGCTCTTGACAGTGGCTTGTGAGAGAGCATGGGGAAAAGGTGGCGGGTGGGAAGGAAGTGTTAATTCTGTAGCTGCCGCGGTTGATTTTTAGCTGTGGATTGCATTAGGGGAATGCCCCAGCCTGCCCGCGTCTAAGTGGTTTCTGCCCCTGACTCTTGACTCTTCTCTTTCTTTTCTCATGGAGGCTCAGCTTTGGTTCTCTGGGTAATAACAGATGATTTAGCAACTGTCAGGTGCTGGGCCGGGAAGGGCCCTGGAGTGACCTTTCATGAAATGAAGTGTGCGGCTGCTGTTGCCTGGTTCTCTGGCAGGTCAGAGGGGTCCCGCATGATTACAAAATGCTCCATTTCCCAGGGCCTGGTTTTCCCTCTAGCTGGACGGGGTGAGAATGTCTGCTTTTCAGGAAGCACCACACATTCCTACCAGAACTGTGTGATTTCAGCACTGTCGGCATCGACTGGCTCCTACCAAGCACCTCAGTGGCCTGGCATTTAGGCCAAAAACAGAGACAAGAGTCAGGCGTGGTGGCTGATGCCTGTCATCCCAGCACTTTGGGAGGCGGAGGCGGGAGGATTGCTTGAGTCCAGGAGTTCGAGATCTGCCAGGGCAACTTGCCAAGACCTCGTCTCTATATAAAAAAAAGAGAGACAAGGACTGTTGAAACCTACAATGAGCCCCTGAACCTTCCATGCTACCACTGCCAGCCTCTGGGCCAGGCCAGCAACATCTCGGGCACAGAGGACACTCACAGCCTCTTAACTGGCCTCCCCACACTTCCTCTGGCCCTTCTCATCTTCTCCCTGTACAGCGTCCAAGGTGACCTTTTCAGTGCAAAACGTGAATTGGATAATGTCTTCTCCCTGCCCCCAACCAGCTTAAATGCTTTAGTGACTTCTATTAGCTTTTAGGTTAAAACCTCCAGACTCCTGGCTTCTCTGCATTTTTTTTTTTTTTTGAGCTGGAGTCTCACTCTATCGCCCAAGCCGGAGTGCAGGGGTACAATCAAAGCTCACCACAGCCTCAACCTCCTGGGCTCAGGCTCAAGCGATCCTCCTGCCTCAGCCTCCCAAGTGCTGGGATGACAGGTGTGAGCCACCACACCCAACCCTGGCGTCTTTGGATCCTGAATTTCTTGTATGACGTTCCTTCTAGACTCAGAATGTGGCTCTCCATTCCAAACTCTCCTGCATTCATTATCTCTTGCTGCGTAACAAGGCGTTCCAGATTTCATGGCTGAAAGCAACCCCGAGACTCTCACAGTTTCTGCATGCCAGGAGTTTGGTCGCAGACTTTGGGGTCCTCTGAATCCCCCATCTCAGGGTCTGTTACAGGTCTCAAGGAGTCAGCTGGGGCTGCTGTGGCCTCAAGGCTCAAGGGGGAGAAATCCGTCTCCAACCTCACTCACCTGGTTGCTGGGGATTCAGTTCCTCGGGCACTGTTGCAGCCCCCAGTTCCTTGCTGTGCGGCCCCCTCTGAGGCTCACAACCTGGAGGGCTGCTTCTTCAACGTGAGTGAATGACAGCAAGGGACGGAGTGTACCAGCCAGACGGCGCACACAGTCCTCTGTGACGGAATCTCAGAGGTGACCTCACGGTACCAATGCTGTAGTCTATTAGAACAGGTTGGAGGGGATGCACAGGGAAGGAATGACACAAGGGAGTAAACACCAAAGGGGGTGGCATTGGGGACCATTTTAGATGCTTCCTGCCCTATCTCCCTTCCCCCCAAAGAAATCGACTCTCATCCCCAACCATAATGGGGCCCTCAATTACATATTCATCCCCTTAATCATTTTTTCTTTTTGAGACGAGTCTTGCTATGTTGCCCAGGCTGGTCTCGAACTTCTGGATTCAAGTGATCCCCCCTGCTGGGACGACAGGCATGCACCACTGTGCCTGGCTTATTCCCTCAATGATTTCTTAAGGGTCTACTCTGTGCCAGGCACCATTCCCAGTCCTGGGCATGGAGCAGGACACAGAACAGACCAAGACCTTGCCTTCACGGGACTTCCTTTCCACTGGGGGGAGACAGGTGACAAACACATGAACATAAAGACTGTCAAAGGGTGATCACTGTTCGGAAGGAGGGAGAGGGAAACAGAGAGGGCTGGGGCAGCTACAAAGGGCCTCTCCCCTTCAGAGCCCTGAAGGAAGTGAGGACCAGCCCACGCTGGTATCCAGGGGACAGTGTCCCTGGCAGATGGAACAGCCAGTGCACAGGCCCTGAGGTGAGAACCAGGATGGGTATGCAGGTGCCAGTCAATAGGAGGTCGGGTGGCTGAGCTCTGACACAGTGGTAAGGGTGAGGAGGAGGAGAAGGAGGTGAGGATGGCAAGAAGCTGGTGGGCCGTAGTAGGATGTTGGCCCCTTCTCTGGGTGACAGGAAGCCCCTGGGAGGTTTATGCAGAGAAGTGACATGACCTGGTTCTTGTTGACAAGATCCTCGGTTACTGGCCAGAGTGGAAGCAGGGAGACATTTCAGAGGCAGCTTGGAGAATCCAGGAGGGGAGGACGGTGGAGGGGACTAGGGGAGTCCCAAGGAGTTGAAGTGGCAAAGATCGAATGTCCTCTCAAAGGGCAGCCTTCCTGCGGTGGCACTAATGGCTGTTCTAAATAAGAAGACCAGCCGGGCTCGGTGGCTCAGTCTTAATCCCGCGCCTTTGGGAGGCTGAGGTGAGTGGATTGCCTGAGCCCGCGGGTTCGAGACCCGCCTGGGCAGTGAGACCTCATCTCTACAATAAATCAAAAAATCAGCCGGGCGTGGTAGCGCATGCCTGTAATTCCGGCTACTGCGGAAGGATCGCCGGAGCCCAGCAGGTCGAGGCTGCGGTGGCCGGGAGCGGCCACTGCACTCCAGTCTGGGCGATGCTGTGAGACTCCAACTCAAAAAAATAAAAAATAAAAATAAAAAACAAGAAGCCCATATTGCAACGTGGCATTGTTTGCTGTCTGTTTCTCCTCTTGAATATCAATTCTGCCAGGGCAGAGGCTGTGCATGGCTGGTGCTCTGTCTTCGAAGCCTGGCACTGTAAGTGAATGGAAGGGAATTCTGTTACCATGTTGAACACGCCGCTTCTGACATGGTAGAGATGCCTTGAAGTCCAGAAACCTCCCTTGGAAGAAGTTCTCATTGCCACCTCTCACTCCCTGTTTTGCTTTGGGCCAGTGTCTTAGCCTCCCTGGGCCTTATCTTCCTCATCTGTGAGCTGCAGAGTGGAAAGCCTCGTGTTAGTAACAGAGATGAACAAGACAATACACGTGGCCATGATGAGCAACCGGTGACATGCGGACAAGTGAGCTTACTTTCCTGCTGACCCGAGGTGTCATCTGTCTCCCCTTGGGTGGAAGGGGCCAGAACAGCACAGCTTTACACCACCCCTGAACTCGGACAGCTCTTCACATTGTGCCCTGAGAGCGGTGGCCTCCACATACTAGTAGTCGTGAAGATGACCAATGTCCTGAGGGAGAGATTAGTCCCTCGTTCCCTCTGCTGAGCCAGCAGAATGAGTCTTGGTGAATTGTTTGTTTGGTACAGCTTTGACTTCCTGAAGAACCACTTGGTCCTGCTCAGAGGGGACTTGAGTCTTTCTGGAAGTTTCTTCTGAATCACTGGGCTGAGACCCATCTCATCAGAGCTGTCTCACTGGACTGTTTAGTCTTAAGTTTTTCTTGACTCTGATTCAGGAGTTTAGCATTTGTGATGGCTTCATTAACTCATAAAAGCTGGTTTCGCTGCATCCTTCCTCATAAGTGCCTTTGGATATGAAAGAAATGGAACCAGAAAGACAAACATTTTACACGATGTTAATTTAGTGTTTCATTCTGGAATTCAAGCCAAGAGCTTGGGCTCTAGAGTGAGGCTCATGGGGCTTGAACTCAGTTCTCCGTGCACTGGCCTGTGCCTCTGGAGACATCACAGGTTCCATGCCTCCATCTCCCATCCGTGCTGATGGCACGATGATGGACCCTACCCTCTTCCAGTGCAGATTCCATGAGGGAGGCAGGTATGTCACTTAGCCCAGTGCCTGGCACACACTAAGCACACCAGACGTACACTTGCCTCACCAGCCTCATCGTCACCAACATCCTCTGACAGGTACCAGGTGCCTCCTGGGAGCCACGCCAGGAACTCCAGAGACAGGAAGATCAAAGGTGGTCCTTGCCACTTACACACGGGCTTGCTTATTTTAAAGCTCAAAAGGTGTTTCTAAATTCAAGGAACGGGTGAGAGCAAACAGAATGATAAACAAACAGACAAACCAAAATCAAATGACAGCCTACAGATGACCCATCACCGCAGGACTGAAAAATAATTCTCCTCTGATGAGCATGACTGGTGGCCACAGGCTGAACACCCAGGCAAAAGGAGATGCCAGACCATGAGAATCTGCTGCAGTTGATCGCATCTGAAGCTGCTGCCATTCACGCCACCATACGGGAACTGAGCTGCAGAGCTCGCCACGCCACTGACCAGGGGCTTAAAAAACGCCTCTGTGTGGCTGTGCCCAGAGACCGAGTGGAAGCCCTCTGATGTCAACTTCACAGAACCCTCAACACTTGGCACAATCAGGAAGAAAAAAGACAAGTCCAAGGGAATTACTTAGGAAAGCAAAATCCTAACATGCCCCCTCATCCCATCAGGAAGAAAATCTTTGGTGCTTTGATGAAATGAACAGGTGCTGAGGAGGGTAGTGTTTAAACCGGCTCCTTGGCAAGGATCCTACTAGGAGGGTGCAAAATAGAATCGTCAGAGCAGAATGTTACGAGTCTCCCCTAACTGCCTCTGAGTTCCCCTGGTTGGAAATTCAGAGTCAAAGTCCTAATTTGGACCGCATCTTGGATACTCATGTGAACTTGGGCACTCCAGGAAAGCCAGGGATTTTCCCGTCCATGTACAGGCACAGCCAGGTTTGTTGGGGTAAAAAGGGCTACAAACAGAGTAAACCAGAACTTTATAGATGTACTGCTAAAGAGTCTACCACCAGGAAGGGAGAAATCTGGAGGCCTGAGCCAGCGAGGGGAAAGCCATTGCCACCCTGGCCAGATATGGAAGATGCTCGAACTTATTATGGTTGTGGAGTTTCAAAACAGACCCATGAGAGACAAGTGCGCCTGTCATCCCAGCACTTTGAGAGGCTGAGGTGGGAGGATCGCTTGAGCCCAGGAATTGGAGACCAGCCTGGCAATATAGCAAGACCTCGTCTCTACAGAAAAATTAGCCAGGCATAGTAGTGCACACCTGTTGTTCCAGCAGCCCAACAGCTGAGGTGGAAGGATCGCCTGAGCTCAGGAGGTCAAGGCTGCGGTGAGCCATGATTGTGTCACTGCACTCCAGTCTGGGTGACAGGGTGAGACTCCGACCCCAAAAGGAAAAATTATATGAAACTTAAACCTCAGTGTCCATAAATAAACTTTGTTTTTTTAAAGATGAACACTTTGCCATTCAGGTTAATTTCACTAATACTTGGCAGAGTGATTCACACTGCCAGCTTCATGTTTTATTTATTTCTTTATTATTTTATTTCTACATGTAGACCGTTCACTGTGCTTCCTGAGCCTAGCATAGTGGTTGGCATGTAGTGTTCATCAATGTTGGATAAATTACATTTAATTAAAGAAGAGTGTCAAGGAATGAAACCTGGGGATGTAAAACCTTTATGGACTTCAAACAACGACTCAAAACGCTGTTTGATGGCTTCAGTGTAAACGAGTCAGAAACATATGGTCTGGCTTTCCTGGTAACTGACATGACAAACAAACAAACACAGCAGAGCAGCCGGCCTTGGAACAAAATCTTAGCATTTGCAAAACATCCACGATGGCGGCCGATGACTCCAAAACTCTAAAGAAATCCCCAGGTTCCTCCACAGCATCTTAGGTTGAACTGGAGAGTCAGGCTTAGAAAGGAAAGCCATTTGGAGAATTCCTTTTTTCTTTTTTTTTAGTTGGAATCTTACTTTGTTGCCCACGCTGGGGTGCAGTGGCACATTTCATGACTCACTGCAGCCTCGACCTCCTGGGCTCAGTTGATCCTTCTGCCTCAGTCTCCCAAGTAGCCAGAACCATAGGCAGGCACCACCACGCCTGGCTAATTTTTTCTTTTTCTTTTTCTTTTTATTGTGGAGATGAGGTCTGGCTATGTTGCCAGGGTGGTCTTGAACTCCTGGCCTCAAGCGATCCTCCCACTTGGTCTCCCAAAGATGGTTCACACCACTGTGTCCAGCCAGCTTTGGAGAATTCTGTAAAAGAGAACTGGTGAAACAAGAAAGCCATAGCCAGGAGAGGAGGTCTTAACCTGGCACAGTTCTCAGGATGGGGGCAGTGGTTGCCTGCACTTGGGAAGGCGTTTGGCTGCATCCATGGTTACTGCAGTAGTCACTTTCTGGCCCTTTACCAGCCAATGTAGTTGGAATGGTGCCGTTACCACCTTTATCCACTTGTGTGTTCATTACTTCCAAATGCAATGTCCTCGCTGGCCCAGTGAAGCCATGGAGTCCTCTCCCACCCTTGGTGGACTGAGCCCTTTACCGACACATTCAACCTGACAGACCTCTCCATCACCGTCTGCACCCTCTGTTGTAGCAAAAATCCTTTTTCACATGCGAATCGTGACTTGGTGCCACCCAGGCAAAGGCTCCCATGTGCTGATGCACACTGGTTGGAAACCATCAGGGAAGGGGAGCTTGGCCTTACGATATGCCAGGCCCTCCGTGGCCTCTGAAGGCGCTGGGAGACGGAGCATGGTACCTCAGGGAGGCTGAGAGTGAGGGTGTCATCGCAGTGGGGATGTCATGGCGCTATGGACAACTCTATAGACTGCAGACACCGGCTTCCAATGACTTGGGAGAAGCGGGAACGGAGCAGAGCAAGTGGTTGATTTAGTACACATCTCTCTAAGAGAAACAGCCCAAAGGGTTTCCATTGTCAATCAGCAACAGGAGACAGATGGCACATGCAAATGAGGAGAAAGTGCTTGCTAAACCGTGGGGAGGACTGTTATGGGCTGAATGATGTCCCCCCCTCATTCATATGTTGAAGTCCCAACCCTCAGTACCTTGGAATGTAACCATATTTGGAGATGAGGTCTTTCTTTAAAAAAAAAAATTCATTTTTTAAATGGACACATTATAACTGTACATATCTATGGGTTACATAGTGATGTTTTTTTTCTTTTTCACATAGTGATGTTTCTATACATGTAATGTATAGTGGAGAAGAAAAAGCCACATCACCGTCAGATGGCTTTGGAGAATCCTGGAGAAGAGACCTGGTGAGACCAAGAAGCCATGGCCCAGAAGGGAGGTCCCAGCCTGGTGTGGTTCTCAGGACGGGGCAGAGGCAGTCCACATGTGAGATGGCGTTAAGTTAGTGGTCAGATGGGGTAACTGGCATATGCATCATCTAAACACGTATCATTTCTTTGTGTTGGGAACATTCACTATCCTCCTTCTAGCTATTTGTTTTTTGTTTTTTGTTTTTGAGTTGGAGTCTCACTCTGTCGCCTAGACTGGAGTGGGGTGGCACCGCAGCCTCGACCTGCTGGGCTCCGGCGATCCTTCCGCCTCAGCCTTCCGCCTCAGCCTTCCAAGTACCTGGAACTACAGGCGCGCACTACCACACCTGGCTAATTTTTGATTTATTGTAGTGATGAGGTCTCGCCAAGTTGCCCAGGTGGGTCTCGAACCCACGGGCTCAGGCAAGTCACTCACCTTGGCCTCCCAAAGCACGGGATTACAGGCTGAGCCACCGAGGCCAGCCCCTTTTAGCTATTTGAAACTATGGTTAACTATGGTCACCTTGCAGTGGCCTAGAACACGAGAACATATGCTTCTGTGAGCTGTAATTTTGTATCCGTGAACAAACTTCTCTCTATTCCTCCTTCCCCCACCCTTCCCAGCCTTAGCTTCCACATATGATTGAGAACATGCGGTGTTTAATTTCTGTTCCTGGCTTATTTCACGTAACATAATGCCCTCCAGTTCCATCCATGTTGTCTCCAATGGCCAGGATTCCTTCCTTTTTTGTGGCTGTAAAGTTCTCCACTGTGTATTTTCTTTATTTGTTGCTGGACACCCAAGTTGATTCCATATCTTGTTTACTGTGAACAGAGCTACAATGAACACAGGGTGATGCCTCTTTAATCTACTGATTTCCTTTTCTTTGGATGAATGCTCAGCAGTGGGATTGCTGGATCATGTGGGAGTCCCAGTTGCGGTTTTTGGAGGTACCGCCATACTGTTCTCCATCGCGGCTGTACTAGTTTACGTTCCTACTGGCAGTGCTTAGAAGAGTTCCCTTTTGGAGATAAGGTCTTTAAAGAGGTGATTGAGTTAAGTGAGGCTGATAGGGTGGGACTGGTGTCCTTACTAGAAGAGGAAGAGACCCCAGGGACAAGTGTGCACAGAGAGACAACCAATGAGGAGGGAGGAAGAGGGAGTTCATCTGCAAGCCAGGAGAAACCCACCCGGACGACAACTTGATCTTGGTCTTCCAGCCTCCAACTGGGAGAAAATGAATTTCTGGGGTTTAAGCCGCCTCATCCATGATATTTTGCTACGGTGGTTGACTTGTCCAGGAGCCGGGCGGATGGTGCAGGAACTGGGGCTACAAGCAGTGGGGCTGTCCCCTGAGGACCTGCAAGGATAGCCAGGAGAGGAAGGCTCTGCAGGGAAGGCTGCCTGGTGGGGGACTTCGGTGGAGGGACACAGCCAGGGGTCCCAGGGCCACAATATGAGGAGAAGCCAGATGAACACCTCAACCTCACCTCCTCCTCCTGGGTGCCTGCCGTGACTCCCCACTGGCTGAACCCCCCGATGCCATCTGTCCAGGTCCCCGCCTGCAGCAGAGAGCAGGGGACAAGGGTCGAGAGCAGACCTGGAGGAGTAGATAGAAAATATATCCGGACACAGGCCAGGAGACTTTGTCCCTGAAGCAAAACGCGTGGTGTTATGACTTCATGGCCTCGTCCCAGAGGGCGTGAAGCCTTAAGTCGCTCCCCAAGGAGAGCCTCACGAGTCACCCCCAGAGCCAAGGTCCACAACAGCTTTCTGCGAGCCGTGTAGATCACGTCACTCCTTGATGTCCCCTGGACACACCTTTGGTTACACAGAGGATCACTTGATTTTTCACATGCACACAGTGGATCTTGTGATGTTGCCAGGTTTTGGGGATACTGATGGCCTACTAAATTGGCCTGGCTCGCTCCATCCCTTCCAATGATGTTCTATGCGGCTTCCTGGTAGGATGGACCATCCAGAACTTTGTCCATAAGGACCCCGTGCTGTGGAATCCCTGAATAATGGGATCCTTATGGTGGCTGGGTAACCAAATCCCCTCGGATGGGGGACACTCTCCCTCCTCTTGATATTTCCTTCCAGAGGGAGGACCGCTGGTTGGTACAGACCCTAGTTCCTCTTCTCACTTTGTCCACTCTCCTCCAGGGGAGGTAGAGACTTATTTGATGGGTAAGTCTGGAAGGAAAAATGTGTAGCCTGCCACTCCCTTCTCTCTGTCCCCGTTCGAGGCTAGGTTGCCTTCTTGAGTCCAAGATCTGACACTGAGCAGAAGGGTCTGTCTACCCCTGGGATTCCGTGTGAGGAAGCCCAGCTCGGTCTCATATGTGGGGCCCATTCTCCCAGCCCCTTCACCCCTTCACAAACTCTCCTCTGGACAACGGGCTGACCAGCTCTTTACCCGTTTCCACCCTGTGTGTGCTATATACACAGCCTAGTCATCATCTTAAAGACCCTAGTGTACACCTGAGTTCAAATCCTGGCTCTACTATTCACACACTGTATGACCTTGGGAATGTTTCTTACCCGCTCAAAGCCTCAGTTTCCATATCTGTAAAATGGGAATAATCAACAGCCCTGCCTAATGGGATGATTATTCAATAATCCTATCTGCTTAGCGCAGTCAGTATCTAGAACGTAGGAAGTAAAAATGTTGCTAAAAAAGAAAATTAAACACAGAGGAAAGGATAAGTGGTTTCAAGTAGAAATTCTCGTTTTTCTAATTCTCAGGGGAAGAAAGAAAAACAAAACAAAACAGGGAGATGGGAGGATGATGCTGGAAGGCAGGTACTGACCCAAGGCACATGGTGAACACGTGGACAGAGCCCAGTGCAGGGGCAGTTTCATTGAAATGGCTTGTTGCCAGGTGACTCTAAAAAGCAGAGTCCCAGATGGGAAGGAGGCTGGGAGTTAAGAGTGGACAATTTCCCAACCCCGGCCCTGAGACATACAGAGTTGGTGAATGGCGCTTCTGGAGAGGCCACGAGGCCCCGAGATGGTGTGCAAACTGCTGTGTGTGTCGTCTTGTTTGGAGGGGGAGGGGCCACCTCTGCCCTTTGGCACTTGTGTCTTAACCTTCTGGGGAGTCACTAAACCCAAACTGAGAATGTGATCAAGGTCTACAAACCCTCTCCACAGAGAAATCAACACACACGCACAGTTTTGCCGACAACTTTGGCGTGTTCCAGAAACCCTTGAACCCAACCACATTTCCCCAGTTAGAAACTCCTGAAGGTGGCTGGCTTCCCCAGTCTCCCAAGCTGCCGGGGCCTGAGGGCCCTTTAGAAACACCAAATCTAAGACCCGAAGAGAAATGAGAAGGAAACAGAGAACATGCAGGCCCCTCCCCTCCGTATTCCTTCCCCTGGTCCCTCTCCTCCTCCTCCTCAGTTTTGGACTTCTGCGACTGGTGGGGAATAACCCTACAGTAGGACCCATCTGCACACATGGGGAAATCGATTAGGGGTGAGGTGGGCGGGGTGGACTTCAGCATGTCCAGGAGCAGGGCAGGAGCCTCCGCTCCAGCGCGGAAGTGGGAGGGGCATGGAGTCCAGGAGGCAGAGATGCTCAGGCGGGTGGGGGCAGGGTATGCACAGACACCCGAGGGTGAGGTGGAGGGGACCAGGGCAAGGAATGAGGCCGCCGTGGGATGGTCAAGGGAGGGCGGGCAGCTACCCCTTCCCTCAGCCTCTTTTGTTTGAACGTGAACTCCTGGTAGGAGGGTATCTGCAGGGTACTGCTCTTTTTTTTTTAAAGATCCTAGTGAGGCCAGGCGTGGCAGCTCACATCTGCCGTTTCAGTACTTAGGGAAGCTGAGGCAGGAGGATCGCTTGAGGCCAGCAGTTCCAGACCAGTCTGGGCAACATAGTGAGACCTCATCTCCACAAAAAAATGTTTAAACAAATTGGTCTGCCGCAGTGCTTGTGCCTGTAATCCTGGCTACTTGGGAGGTGGAGGTGTGAGGATCATTTGAGGCTGACCAGCAGTTCGAGACCAGCCTAGGCAACATCATGTGAACTTGTCTCCACAAAAAAAATTTAAAAATTAGCCTGTGGCTCCAGCTACTCGAGAGGCTGAGGCAGGAGTATCGCTGGAGCCCAGGCGTTCAAGGCTGCAGCGAGCTGTGAGCGTGCCACTGCACTTCAGCCTGGGCGACAGAACAAGACTGTTTCAAAAAAAAAAAAGGAAAAATTACGCAAATGATACATGGTTTATATGCATGCCCAAAGGGCATGGGGGCATATCTTTTGAAAGACCCAATAAATAAATAAGCAGGCTTAATGGAAACCTCCCGCAGCGTCTGCATTTGAACAAGACTTCCTTTTGAAGTCCACTCATGCTGCCCCAGTCCCTCTGACTGTACTGCAGTTTGCAGGAGACAAGAGCTATCTGAGAAATGACCTGGGCCCATTTCCTAGAGGGGCTTATTCCACGCTAAGATGTCATGACGGCTGAAGCTCCCTCCTTGCTGGTCCCTCCTTGGCCCTGTGACCAGGACTTCAAATAGGGAACAAAAAGGTGTTAGGAAGTCCCCCTGGTCAGAAGCCCTTTTGTCCTGTGTCCTTGCCCCCTTGGGCAAGCCGCACCGTTGCTTTTTTAGACATGAGCCAGATGCATCCGTTCAACTGCCATCCCAGAGACATTTGCAAGTGGAGGGTGGGTGTGCGGGCACCTTTGTTGCATATATATATATTTCCAGCTCAAACAATTGACTCTCTTAAGGAGTAAACAGACACCTCCTTCCAACACTGGGAGACTAGTAAGTGAACTGGGCGGCACGCACAGTCCCTATTTTATCCATCAGGCTGGCATACATTTCCAGGAAGGTCTTGGGCAAGTCCTCCTCCTCCCTGTGATTTTGCTGGCAGTGTCTCCTAGCACACTGGCATCGCCATTTAGAATTTTCAAAGGCTTTCTTGACCATAATGCCTTCCTAGGACCCACAAGGCCCTGTGTGATCTGGCCTCTTTCCAGGGTGGCCCTCTCTGCCCATCACGTGTTCTGGCCAGACCACACCGACCTTCTCTCTGTTCCTCGAACACACCACACTCATTCCTGCCTCAGGGCCTTTGCACTTGCTAATTTCCTCTTCCAGGGCTGCTTATTCTCTAGGTCTTTGTCTGGCTCACTCTGATGGTTGCTGGGCTGACTCACACCGAATCACGGGACCTGACCGTGCACACCTCTTCCCGTGACGTCAGGTGGATAGTTTGAAGTCAGCCATGATGGGAGTACTAACACCAAGGAAATCGGCAGAGTGTACAACTCGGGGATTTTTTGTTTGTTTGTTTCTTTGGTTGAAGAGGTGGTTGTTAAAGATTTATTAGCACACCACTGCACTGGCTGGTTCCTTCTCGTCATTCGGGACTCAGCTCAAAGGGCACTTCTTTGAAGAAGCTCCGGCTACTCTCCAGTGTAAGCAAGCTCCCTGCCCATCCTCCCATCCTCCCATCCTCCCTCTCTCTCTCTCTCTCTCTCTCTCTCTCTCTCTCTCTCTCTCTCTCTCAGTTCCTGTGTTTATTGCTGTTGCTGTGGCCACCTATGCCCCTGCTATGTATTTGTTGCTAGGTTTTTGGAGGGTACATCCCCTCCTCACTGTGGCCTCTGGAAGAGCAGCTTTTACTCACTGTCATGTTCCTAGGACCCGGCAGAGGCCAGGCACAATGCTCAGTGCGTATCTGCTGAAAGGGACATGGTGACACTAAGCTCTTTCTCTTGAGCCTCTCATTGGCTGGGAGGGCTTGGGAGCCCGAGCGTGGTCCAGATCCTCTCTGAGTCCCTCCTGAGATCCAGGATACCTTCTCTGATTTTCAGTTCACCAACCAGAACAGCTCTCCAGTGGGTCAGCTAGGCTGCTGTCTCCTCGGTGTCCACCAAGGGTCTCGTGATCCTAGACCTCTCATCAGGGACTTTTCTAGGGGTTTGGATTTCATGCAGTCTCTGTTGAAGGGCATCCAGGGAGCATTTGGTGGGCTTTCTTCCAGGTGTATGGATGAGCAGAGATACGTGGGGCTTAGCTTCTGCAACTCTTATTTTGCCTGCAAAGCCCTTAGGTTCTTGTCCCTGCTCCATCCAAATATTCTCGCCCATGTTCTTTTGTTCATGGGGAGACAGACGGGGCTCATGTGCTGTGTTCTGTCAGATCGGCATTTGCCAACTCCAGGTGCTTGGACGTTCTTGGCATTTTAATTCAGCTGACGTGGTCCCCCCATTATTTTGCCCCAGGCTGGGTTCTGGGGACAGGAATTTAAAACAGGCTGGTAGCCGGGCTCGGTGGCTCAGCCTGTAATCCCGCGCCTTTGGGAGGCTGAGGTGAGTGGATTGCCTGAGCCCGCGGGTTCGAGACCCGCCTGGGCAACTTGGCGAGACCTCATCTCTACAATAAATCAAAAATTAGCCGGGTGTGGTAGCACACGCCTGTAGTTCCAGCTACTTGGAAGGCTGAGGCGGAAGGATCGCTGGAGCCCAGCAGGTCGAGGCTGCGGTGGCTGAGAGCGGCACTGTACTCCAGTCTGGGCAACGGAGTGAGACTCCAACTCAAAAAACAAAACAAAACAAAACAAAAACAGGCTGGTGCCGGCCCCTGAGCAGGTGACGCTTTCGTGTTAGGGGCAGAGGTGTCTAGAGGATCCTGCCACAAGACCGCTTGTGCTGAGTGCCACAATTCACGGGGGGCTCCCTGGTACAAAAGAACAACCCCAAAGGGGGACACGGGGTGATACTGTGGAGAAGGTGGCACCTGAGCTGGACCTGAGAGACAGGCCTGCTTCAGCCCTGTGTGTGGGCCGTGGAACTGTCCCCATAGGCCACAGAGAGCCCCCTGCAGCGTGCCACCCTGGACACTTTGAGCACCCCCCACCCCCACCTGAACAGGTTGGTGACACATTTCCTCCACTCTGGCTAAATGGAGCACCAAAGTTGAATGTGCTGGAGGAAAAGCTTTAAAATGGGGACAGGAAAAGCTGGGTACGGTGACTCACGCCTGTCATCCCAGCGCTTCGGGAGGCGGAGGCGAGAGGACTGCCTGAGCTTACAGGTTCAAGACCAGCCTGGGCAACTTGGCAAGGCCTCATCTCTACAATACATCAAAAATTTGCTGGGCATGGTGGTGCACGCCTGTGGTTCCAGCTACTTGGAAGGCTGAGGTGGAAGGATCGCCTGAGCCCAGCTGGTCGAGGCTGCGGTGACTGTGAGCCTGCCACTGCATTTCAGCTTGGACGACACAGTGAGACTCCGACTCGAGAAAGAATTTAAAAAAAGGTGGACAGGAAATGTCACTGACTTTGCAGATGGAAAGTCACACCTGTCCCATCGGTGTGAGGAGTCACAGCGTGGGAGACTCTGAATACTGGAGAAGCAAAGACACAGGGAAAGCTCAAGACCCTGACCGAGGCTGGCCTGTCTTGCCTCATACGCGAGAGAAGCGGGGCTGGGACTTCCTGGCAACACAATGACCCCCATTCCTGCTCCTTCCGGGGACTCTGCGCCCTGGGAAGCAGCTTCTCTGCTGGGTCCTTTGGCAAGAGCCACGTTAGGAATGAGATGCTTGAGGAGACGGGGATGGAATGAAAGGCAGGTGGTGGCCAGGGGACCGGGCCAGAGGCCACAGTCAGGGGGCGGTAGCGACGGGTCCCCCAGACCACAGTCCTGGCACAGGAAAACTCGAATTCCAAAGCATGGGAGCAGAGCTTCCCCTGATCATGACAGAGCTTTGTCTCTGGGCCCCTTTCAACCAATCCTCTTTCAGTGGACTGAAGTGTTTTACGGATCATTAAATGATGGGGCGGGAGGAGGAAGGAGGGAGGGGCATGGGGACCAGGAAGCCGCTGCCCACAGATGATGCCTCCTAAGTGGTCGTAAAGCCACGAGAGAGGAGAACGTAAATCAACGGGAAAACAGGATTCCGAAATCGAGCCTTCAACGTGCGGTAGTTACTCTCCAAGAGAACAGAGATGATTAAAAATACAAAGGAACGGGCTGTGTTTCCAGACGCAACAGAGTTTTGTGCACTCACGAGAAGGAGGGGACTGCTTCCCCAACGTCCCTGAAGCCAGTGCGTGTTCTAACCCTTCTGTCCTCTTCTCTGTAAGGGAAAGGTCATTGACTCCCAGGAAATACCATATGGGACCAGGAATGTGAACTCAAGGGCCCCTGCCTGTCCACAGCTGCATTTGCTTGGCTCCTGCTCACAATTTCTTTCTCTTGCTGTTTCTAAGGGACACTGCGGCTCTTGGTTGACCTCACGGACGCCTAAGCAGTGGTTCTCAAAGTGTGGCCCTTGAACCACGGGACCCGTCTCACCCAGAGCTTGTTAGAGACCCAAACTCTCAGATCTGCCACATCGGGGGTGGGACTGGGCCATCTGGGTTTTATCAAACCCTCCAGAAGATTCTGAAGAATGCTCAGGAAGGGGAGCCACTGGCCTACGGGGTTGTTGCTCCTGCTGTAAATGGCAAAACCACCCCCAGGAGGGCGCAGTGGGCAGGAAACACGCGGTGTTGCCGAAACTCCTCACCTGCCCAACTCCTCATGGCCTTGGCCTTGACCTGGCTTCACCAGCCCACTCCCGGCTTTTAACCCTTCACACTTAGCAGCGCTGACTGCTTAGGATACATGCTTTCCCACCTTCCCACTGGGGCTTAGCCTTCTCCTTCACCTGGAATGCCTGCCTCCTTCCCCTGGTGGCCCCAGGCTGGTATTGCCACTTAACGGCCCTCACCAATCTGTTGGCAATGGTGTGATAAGTCCTTGCTTGTGACTCTGAGCTGCCTGGAGGTAACTGCTGTTTGGTCCCTGTGTGCCCTGCGTGGGCAAGCACAGGGCTTGGTACACGGGGGGGGGTGCTCACCCACACTTTTAGAATGATTGAAGGGCTCGGATGCTGACACCCGGGCAAAGGAGATGAACGCACATTCCTGGGAGCCTCAGGTTCCCATGGCTGGAGCTAGCTCAGCGTGGGTGGCCATTTAAAAATACCATGCATGCAAAATTAGTTTAATAGCTAAAGGAAAACCGAATTATGTATAACACGCTGTGTGTGAACACATCGCTTGGAAAATTTTTTACTGTATCCACCAAAACAAGCATGGTTTATAAGCAGACTTTCAGGATCTTGTGTAAATCAAGGTATACATGTATGGGCTGCAGGGTGGGTTGCAGCGCCCCTAAAAGCTACGGCTGGGGAGGGAGCGTTGAGCAGAAGATGAGGTGGGGGCAGGGAAGGAGGAGGCACCCCGAAGCCACCAGGGTTCCCTGTTCCCTGCATTCTTCTCCCACAATCCATTCCTTTAACTCCTGGGCAGGGGGCAGCCTGTGGGTGAGGCTTTGTCTTGCTGACAGCTCAAGAGAGTTGGGCTCAGCTAACTGGCAACTCAAGGGACAATTTTAAGGTGGTACAGCAGGGAGGACCCTGTTGACCTTCGGCTGGAGCCCACACACATCTTCACAACCTTCTTCCAATGTCTGGGTGTGAGGGCAAATCAGTGGCTCACTTATTTGGTAGTTCAATGAAGGGCAAAGCAACATGATGCGATTATGCAGCAGAAAGTTCTAGAAAGATGTTCAAGGTATGCTCCTTACCCAAAAGGCTCCCCATCAAGCTACAAGAAGACAGGGATTCGATTAAGCTTCATTGTGGTGGACCGTGAACGCTCTTGTGAGTGGTCAACCCTGAGGGACAAGACAGCAGGCAGGGGTTGACCTCAACTCCCAGATTCAATGTGCCAACATTGGGGATGCCTTCCACAAACATCCCTGTAATCTGTCCCCTGACACCCGCTGCTTGCCCTGCTATGATAGAGTTTGCAATCGAAGCTATTTAATAACAAACCCAATAGTTGCTGAATACTTCTTCAGTGTGTTATTTGCAAAGACCCTCAACAACACTGTAAGCACCATCCCATGGAGAGCCCATTTTGCAGAGGAGGAAACAGGCTCAAGGGGGTGGGGTGATTTTCCCCAACCGCACAGCCTGTGAGTGGCAGAGTCAGGCTTCAACGCACGGATGACCCAGTCCCAGCTCCTGCACACAGGGCCCAACTTTCCTCGGGCCAGCGTCCATACCCCCCAATCCTAGATGGCCAACCGACAAACTGCCTCAGCTGCCATGCGCATCCTTGTGTCTGTGGCACCTACATGGCACACTGAGGAAGTGCTCCTTTGAGGTTTGATGAGTAAATGAACGCACATTTCCATGGGGGAGATCAGCCAGGGAAGGAAGAAGGCATGGGGACGGTCACATTCGGAATTCTGGATTCTTCCATGCGCCGGACCACCTCCCCTGCCCTTTTTAATTTTTATTTTCCAGATGCAGATGCAGGTTTTCTCTTCTTTTTTTCCTCGACATTCCAGCAGAAGGGCAGCAGGTCCGCTGACCCCTTGCTCGGTCAGTGACAGATGGGCGCCAGCGGCAGCTGGGAGCTGGGAGTTTATCTTAGAGCTGCCGAGGTGGAGGGGTCAGCCGAGCAGGCAGAAGCCATTGGCGACTTAAAGGCACATAGCTGGGAGTGATTTGCAGCCTCAGCACCCCAGACGTCCTGCGTGTGGAAGGAGACCGGTCAACAATGCCCCTCCCCCTTCTGCTAAACAGGACTGAAATATGACGCTATTCAGGGGGAATGTCACAAGGATTAATCGCCTGTCTCCTCCTAGCTTGGTGCTAAAACTGTGCTACTGCCTCCAGTTAAAATCACACTTAGCCTGCGTGTTACATTTTAAACCTTCTCCAGTAACAGATCGGCGCTGTTGCAGTGTGGGGCCGGCTCTCGGGGTCCCTCTGCAGGCTAGCACAATTCTCCAGTTCGGTCTTTTTAATGGGGACTGAGCTGCATGCCTGGACAGCGAGCACAACTCAATTCTCGGAGCCTAGAATTCAGTAGCTGGTCCCTTCCCTGGAGCATTCTTCAAACAACTGGTCTCAAGTGATCCTCCCACCTCAGTCTCCCAAAGTGCTAGGATGACAGGTGTGAGCCACCATGCCTGGCTTGGAACATGCTTCTGGATTTGCCTCCAAACCTTCAAAAAAAAACAGGGTGCCTCTGGAAATGAAGTGACAGATATGGCAGAAGCTGAAGTGTAGCCTCCCGACACCCGCCCCACGGGCAGATTTTTGGGGGGAGAGCTTGGCAGGTCAAGGATAAGACAATGGGTTATTTCAACAAAGAGGATCTCAGCATCTACACCAGCCAGGGTGAACCCCAGGTTCAGACAGGCCCACCCCGTGAATCCGCTCTGCTCTCCAGGTCTGGGGTGAAACCACCTAAGACACTAAGTCCAGCATGGAATGGCTCAGATGCTTCTCTCTCTCGACGTAGGACACTCCTATTCCAAGTGGAGGCGCTCAACACGCAGGTGGGAGCTGGGGGTGCTGGGGCTCTGAGGACCGCTGAATGGCGTCTGCAGTCCTAACGTTCAGCATGAGAGCTGTAGGTCCTTGCTTCCCGGTGGAGAGAGCTGATTCATTCTGCTACTTTTCCTTTCTCTTCCCATCCCAGGAGAAACAGCTGCCGCCCTCACTCAGAAGGGGCCGTATTAGGAATGGCAAATGAGAAGGAGGTCATGCGTGGGAGATCACACTTTTATCCCGTCCAAGTGGCCCAAAGGCCAACACAACTTGAGGACCACCAGCCTTAAAGATGGCAAGGCATGATCATCCCCATGGAGCTGTTGGGCACCAAAGTCAAAGTCAAGGGGGGTTGCTTAGTGATCTAAGCAGGGATACAGCTCCATTCCCTTTAAAAATGACCCTCCATAAGACCAACACTGGTTGAATTGCCATCAAGACCAGAATAAGGGACTGGAAGAGGCAGACAAGCCATGATGGGCTGTGCTACCTGCTGAAGATCAAGTGCTTGCTGGGTCAAGAGCAGGTGAGCTCTGCATAGAGAGACTCAAAAACGATGCTTAAAGGTAAGACAGCAAAACCCTACAAACCCGGAGTTCATCTCTGCTCATATTATTTATTCTTTCATATGTACATTGAAAGATGTCTACAAAAATGAACGTGAAGGTACATGTGTGTATAAATACACCTGCATAGCTGTGTGCCTAGACATGTCTTATGTCCATAGACACACATAAGACGTGCTTGCATCTTGTCTGGTTCACTTATCAATACACTGAGTGTAGTCCATGAACTGATTAACTCACACAATACTGAGACACCTAGACCCTTTCATCTAGGAGCAGAATCCGGAATTTTTTTTTTTCTCCACCTAAAACTTGAAAATACCGAGCCATCCATCAGTAGTCAAAAATCCCCAAAGCTTTGAAAAATTTAACATTCGGTTAAATACCTGAATCTCAGGGCCTGCTCAGTCAGCAGAGTAATCCCTACTCATGACTAAAAATTATACCCTTGTCTTTAATTGCCACATCATTATCCCATACACCTGAGATAAAAAATGTAAATTCAAGATTAGCTATTAAAATATGCATTTGTTTTTAAAATGGCCTTATCCAGCACATGACTTGGCAAAATTAGGTAAGAATCATAATGGATCAGGGATGCGGAAGGATCACCAGGTAGCCCCACATCTCTGTAAATCATGGCACACACCTCGAGCGGGCGGAGCGGGGGAGTGTAATGATACAAAAATAAGACAAACCACAGTGAGGGCTCCGGAGTCAGCCTTCTTGAATGAATTACGGATATTAGGCAAAGTTATTAAGGAGGTTTTCTGGCTGGCATACAATTGTGGTCTGAATAAAAGCATCTTGTCCTGCTATAGAAAGAGTTTCCGGTTTGTTTTAGAAGCAGTGGGGCTTTTTGTTTTGTTTTTCTGGTGAATGACTTTGGCCTAAATTGGAGTGTGATCATCCTCTCTTTGGCTTAAAAGAACTGGAAACGGAGGAAGAGTCTGAAGACCCAAACCCCCTTCCATCTGCAGAAGCTGCTGTCACCCAAGTCAGTCATTTCAGGGACAAGGAGGGAGACTGTCATGGCGTGCCACTTCAGACAGGCCACGGAGAATTCCCGGCTTGGTCTTGAGCATGAATACATAACTGTGTTGGAGAGAGGACTCTCTCCCCGATGTCCACTCCAGCTTAGTGGCCTCCTTAAATCTGGGGCTTCCAAGTAAAAAAAACACCAGGGTGACCGTCTCAGGTTCATTGTTATGTGGGATTGCACCAAGTATATGTTTTTATAGGGCCTTGTATATTACAAGCACTTGAGAAACGGAAGGCAAGAAAAAAGCCAGCAGGCTCACAGATGCATAATGCATGATGAGGGCCGAAGCTGCCGCGGGTGACAAGCCTTCCAGATGAAATGTGCGGCCCATCTTCATTTGTTCGGGGAGGGAAGCCATTTACCTGATCGTGGGAGGTAATGGTGTCCACTCAGCAGGCTGCTTCAGCCATAAAGGGAGATTTCTGCAGCCACAGAGGAGGCCTGGGCATCCCAGCCAGCTTTGGAGGGGCAGTCTCCACTATCCAGAGAGTCTGACCCCCAGGCGGAAGCTGGAAACCCCATAGGCACTGGACGCCCCCTTCACTCTGTTAAATGAGAACAACCCAGCCAGGCTCAGTGGCTCATGCCTATAATCTCAGCACTTTGGGAGGCCGAGGTGGGAGGACTGCTTGAGCCAAGGATTTTGAGACCAGCCTAGGCAACAGCGAGACCTCATCTCTTAAAAAAAAATAAAAAATTTGCCATGCTTGGTGGCACGTGTCTGTAGTCCCAGCTACTTGGGAGGCTGAGGTGGGAGGATTGCTGGGGTGAGCCAAGATCGTGCCACTGCACTCCAGCCTGGGCAACAGAGTGAGACTCCAATTAAAAAAAAGAGAGAGAGAAAGTAATCTCACGAAATGCTGTTCTTGTGCTCACTGACACAGGAGCCTCACTCTGCATGTAAAGTTTTGCCCTTGCTGGCCTCCATGGGTCTCACCACGCCTCTGCCCCGGGACAAGATGAACATTGTGAAGGGAAGCTTTAGCACATCCCTGCCTGGGTCCACTAAGTGGCCCCTAGGAGTGGGCTTCTCATGCTGTCCAGCCTCTTGCCCTCTGGAGAGGAGGGGCTTGGGTGACACTCCTGGTTCCCGGAGGAGCCTGCACCTGTTTCTTTTTCCCCTTGGTCATTTTGGCTGGTCACTGGGAAAGTCGCTCCTGGTTCTTCCAGCAGTGTCAATGGGGTCCCGCCCAGAAAGAACCCAAGTTGACTTTTCTTCTTGAATTTCATCTTGTAGCCATCTGATAACCCTCAGCGGCTTCCAGCACAGGTGCTCTGATGGCAAGAGTTTGCTGGCTCAAGGGTGTTTCTACGCCATTGACATCCACCAGCAGCCTCATCCAGCTCATGGAAGAGGCCTCTGCAATCAGGGTGGGGGGTGTGGAGAAAGGCTCTCGCTCCCTTTGCTGGTCAGCACTTGGGTGGGAGTCACGGCCCAGCCTGGGCAGGTCCTGAGGGCTCTAAGTTTTATGAAATACTAGACACCAGAGTCAGCATGGTTTTACCAATCAATTCTTTTATTGTTGTTGTTGTTTTTTGAGTCGGAGTCTCACTCTGTTGCCCAGGCTGGAGTGCAGTACCACGCTCATGGCCACCATGGCCTCGACCTGCTGGGAGCAGATGATCCTTCCATTTCAGCATTCCAAGTAGCTGGAACCACAGGCATGTGCCACCACACCCAGCAAATTTTTTGATTTATTGTAGAGACAAGGTCTTGCCAAGTTGCACAGGCTGGTCTTGAACCCCTGCCCCGGACTCAGGCAATCCTCTCGCTTTGGCCTCCCCAAATGCTGGGATTACAGGCATGAGTCACTGCACCCAGCTACCAATCAATTCTTACTGGCATTTTTTAAAGAAAGAAAATTATCTTGCACAAATTCATCTCAGTTGCGATGGTATGTGTGTTTTTTGCACCCTTCTCTGCATACACAATAATAAGAAGCTGCATCTGTGAGTTAAAAGATGGCAGACACCTGGTCGGGCATGGTGGCTCATGCCTGCAATCCCGGGCTTTGGGAGACTGAGGCAGAAAGATCGCTTGAGGCCAGAAGTTTCAAGACCAGCCTGGGCAACACAGTGAGACTCCATCTCTATGTAATAAATAAATAAAAATAAAATAAAAAAGATAGAAGACACTGGAACATTCTGTATCCTGGTAAGGTTCTTGTATCTGTGTGCTGACCACTGTGGGCAATCTTACCAAGCTTTCTTCTTTCTACTTCATGAGAAGAAAAATGGAAGGAAAGAATTCCACAGACTAGCCTCCCCTTGTTGCCACCTCCATGTTTCCTACTTGCTGGTATTTTAGAGCTGTTTGTACCATATTCTAATTATTCACTTCCTTATCGGTTTCTAACACTAGAAACCAACAGGGGTCTCGTTTGATGCTCCTTGGTGTCTGGCCCTGGGGACGCAGAGATGAACAGGGCAGACACAGCCTCTGAAAAGACTTGAGAATCCATCCAGCTCAACACTCCATTTTAATAAATCAGGAAACATGCCCAATGTGGAAAAGTATCCACGGCCACACAGTTGGAACCAGACCTCATCCGGAGCTCCTCCCCTCATGCCCTGCTAAACTGGCGCAACTTGGCAAAGGGCAGTCTGTCCATGACCCAGCCCTTCTAGGGTCAGAGAGACTGGGTATGAAGACAGGTAAAGCCAGAGGGGAGGGATATAGTTGCAGCAGAAGATTCCAGAGAAGAGATGTCCAGTGGGTGGGGTAGAGCCAGACACAGGATTGGAGTGCTCCCACATCACTAGTGCATGCTGGGAACTTGTGACGTCCTGGGACCCACGTGGCGGGATGCCCAGCCCCTGCCTCCCCACATAGCAGGCACCATGAAGCCCCAGCACAAATTGCTGGTGCAGGGTCAGTACACAGACTCTGGCCTCCACATTACAAGTGAAGAGGGCTGGGCGTGGTGGCTCACGCCTATAATCCCAGCACTTTGAGAGGCTGGGGTGAGAGGATTGCCTAAGCCCATGTACTAAAGACTAGCCCAGGCAATGTGGCAAGACCTCATCTCTACAATAAATCAGAAAAATTTAGCCAGGCATGGTAGTGCATGCCTGTAGTTCCAGCTACTTGGAAAGTTGAGGCAGAAGGATTACCTGAGCCCAGCAGGTCGAGGCTGCAGTGGTGGTGAGTGTGCCGCTGCACTCCAGCCTGAGTGACAGAGTAAGACTCTGACTCAAAAACAAAAAAAAGTGAAGAGAATAATTCTTGCCTCTTGGGCTTGCATCATTAAAACCAAAGAATGGAATTTGCCTATCAACGTAAGCCCCATGAACACACATAGCACACTCTTAAAATATGAGTCATTATTGCATAAACAAATCACGCAAGTCCCTTGCTTCCCACTTGCAGCTGGATTTCGTGCTGGAAAATGCGGGTACAGCTAGTGATGACAGCCAGGGTCACAACCTGGCTTCCTGCAAGGCCAGAAGGGATTTATCTCTGTCTTTGAGCCTACCTTTCCCTGCTCACGCCCCTCCAGCCCCAGCCAACACCTTCAAGTTCTTCTAGTGCGCTGTTTTGCTTCTTGCCTCTGTTGTGGCCCAAGCACCCTTTTCACCTTCTCCACTTGGCTAATCCGACTCAGCCTTCCCAGCTCAGTTCACTCGCCACCCCCTAGTGAGTATCTTCTTTGCACCTCACCCCTATAGGGAGCTGCAGAAGCTGCCCCCACTGAGGGGTCCCATAGGTCTGTGTCCACCTCCCTCATAGCGCTGTTCAACACCTGTTGACCTTGATCTGTTGCTGCCCAGCAAAGGGCTGTGTCTTTGTTCCACGCCCCAGTGCCTCGCTCGGGGCCCAGCCACAGTAAATGCTCAATACATGTTGAATGAACATGACCCATGCCCTTCTCCATCCAGCCTTATCAACAACGGCCACCAGTTCGATACTGAAGGAGTCACCGTAGCAGCCAAAAAGCCAACTGATACATCCCTTAAAACTCTCATTGACGATAAGGAAGGGTACTTTGAATGCTGGTAACCACAGTGTACACTGATCAATTTTCCATCTGGAGAGAGGTTAAGAACTGCAACTCGCCAACCATCCGCACATGCATCTCCTGACAGATCCCCTGGTGCCTCCTATTAAGCTAGTCCTCTCGGGGAGCACTCAGTTCCCCAGCCACATCTGCAGGGAGTGCCGTAGAAAACGGAACAAGAAACCCAGTCGGCCTGGGTGTTAATAGCTTGGTTAATAAGCCCGGCATCAGTGAAGGCCTCTCCCCCTCTCCCAGTGACAGAATTCCACATGCAGCCCGGGTCCAGGCACTCCAGACTGAAATGGAAGCCTCCGGCCCTCAGCCCCCACACTGGGTTTCTGTGTAGATGTCTGACTGCTGGTGCTGCCCAGAGGTCTCCGAAAAGCCAAGGCCAGCCCCAGGGCCTCCTCCCCGGGCCTCCTCCCACTCGGATATTGGGCAAAGCGGAGAGATGCTGCCCAGAGCTCCCCGTGGGTTATCTCTGACAGAAGGGGAAGGGCAGGGCTGATTTTGCTGTATCTTGAGGTGTTCCCACAGTCCCTCAAGAAGCAGTAGAAGTTCATGCATGTCAAAAGAAGCCATGAGAAAGTGGAATTGTATCATCTTCCTTTTTCCCTGAAGGAATTTCCGCAAGTTGTAAAAGAGAAGGGACCGCATCTGCCCCAACTCCCTCTCAGCAGTGCAGGATGGTATCGGCTCCAGAGATTCCAGCCTGTGGACAGGTATGGTGGCTCACACCTGCAATCCCAGCACTTTGGGAGGCTGAGGCAGGCGGATTGTTTGAGTCCAGGAGCTCAAGACCAGCCTGGGCAACATGGTGAGACCTTGTCTCTACAAAAAATAATTAGCCGGCATGTGGCACATGCCTGTAGTCCTAGCTACTTGGGAGGCTGAGGATGGGGGATCACTTGAGGCCAGGAGTTGGAGGCTGTGGTGGGCCATGACTGTGCCACTGCACTCCAGCTTGGATGGCAGAGTGAGACCTCAACTCAAAAGAAAAAAAAAAAAGAAGTTCCAGCACGACAACCTTCAAGAGCAGCAGATGGAGGCTGACGGAAGTCATGCAGGGCAAAGACGTGGAGACATTCAAGTTCAAGTTCTACCATCTACTGACTGCAGGAGCTGGGGGAATTTATTTAACCTCTTTGGGCCTCAGTTTCTTCACCACTAATCAATAAAATGGGAATAATACCCACCCCATGGAGTTATGGGAATTGAATACACACACACACACACACACACACACACACACACACACACTTAAACCACACCCATAATTTCTCCTCTATGATTTCTGGCCTGGGCTTCTCTAAAGTGAGTGAGAAACGGCTCCTTTTACAATCTCGGTCTTCTTCCTCACCTGCCATCATTTTTTATAGCTGTCTCGACCGAATCTAATTGGACATATTTTTCCACAGCAATCGATGCCTAACAAGTCTTCATCTTAGTTTCATTAAATAATGGTACAACCGGCATAAGTAGGTCTGTGACTAACCGCAAGGGACTCTGAGCAGGCAATGACTCAACGGCTAGAGCGGAGGCTCCAGGCAGGCAGGGAGCCGACTGCAGCCAAGAGTGCTCGGTGGCCCGGGGCCCCTGGAGAGGGTCCTGCCAGTCCCCGCCCTTGTCCCCCACCTTCATCATGTGCATGCACACTGGCCTGACTTCCAATGGCCTGAAGGCCTTCTCCTCCCGCCAGAGCTCCCTCTGCCACTTGCACAGCAGGCCAGAAGTGCCACAGAATGATGAAACACTCTCATCCCAGTGGCTGCTGGGCATTGGTGTATAAACACCCCGGCTCCCTCGCCCCCAGGGTTGGGCGACTGAGGCATGCTCCATACCGGCTCAGAACTTTCCCAGTGGGACTGAGCCCCGCCATCTCCCACCATGGGAGCTGGCTTGAAGTGCGTCCTTGAGGCTCACGCTCCGGGACCCCTACTGGCTAGCCCGCAGCACTCAGATCAACTATTTGCTCTTGAATCCCTGATTCGGGGTTTGCTTCCGGGGCACTCAAACCGAGAGAGCTCTGATGTAAGTGTCCCTCTGGGAATGGGGAACATGTGACGATACGACACTTTAGCTGCATGAAGGTCAACATGTACACAATCCCATCTGTGGGGCTGAATCACAGTCCCCAAAGATGTCCTCATGCTAATGCCCAGAACCCCTGACTATGTTACCTTGCATAGGGAAGGAATTCCGCAGATGTGATGAAGGTAAGGATCTTACCCAGAGATGAACCTGGGTTATCCAGGCGGGCCTGATGGACTTAGGCGGGTCTCGATAAAAGGGACGCAGGAGCGGTCAGAATGAGAAGGAGGCTGTATGACATCGAAGCAGGGAAAAACAGAGTCAGAGCGAGAAGACACTGCACTGCTGGCTCTTATGATAGTGGAAGGGACCATGAGCCAAGGGAAACTGGAATTCTAGAAGCCAGAAAAGGTGAAGAAGCAGACTCTCCCTGGAGCCTTCCAGGAGAACAGCTCTGCTGAGACCTCGATTTCAGCCCCAGAAGGCTCATTTCACACTTCGAGCTTCCAGAACCATAAGAGAATAAATCTGTGTTGTTTAAAGCTGTGGGAAATAAACACACCAACACTTGCACCATTTTGCAGTGGGTGTATGATTTATCCCCATTTTTCAGATGGGAAAGCTGGCATTCGGGGTGGAACAGCTTGCCACCGAGGTCAAAGAGCTGGTGAATAGCAGAGCTGGGGCCAAAGCCCAGTCTGTT
Organism: Cephalopachus bancanus; assembly: GCA_027257055.1. NCBI lineage: Eukaryota > Metazoa > Chordata > Mammalia > Primates > Tarsiidae > Cephalopachus > Cephalopachus bancanus. The sequence goes on from JAPVLO010000272.1 coordinate 823,917, forward strand.
CCACTCCAAGGCCCCTGGTGTCTCCTCCACCCACAACCCCAACACCAATTCCAGGAGAAAAACCTGCAGAGCCACTCCCACCCCCGGGCTACGGGGCTTACGACAGCCATGAAAAGGCTCAACAAAACCCAGACACATCAAACCTTGTAAAGACAAGAGACACCCATAGGAGTTTGATATGGGGTCAGAGTCTATGCGTTCTGACAATGAAGTTTGCAAACTCATCCTAGAAAAAGTGTTCCATACCCCATTGCTGAATATCACCACGGTCACCTTTGAAGTCCTCCCCTCGGGAAGCTATACGTCAACGCCAGCGCCTAGTCCACCCGCCAAAGCAATTTTGGAACTCTTTCTGGAACGGTCATCTGAGCCGTCATCGTAGTACCCTGATGTCCTGAATGTCATTTGATGCCTTCCTTTCAAAATTTCCTTTATCTTCGGGTAAAGAAAAAAGTCATCAGGGGCCAATCAGGTGAGTAGGGAGACTGTTCCGATAAAAGTGATCTGTACAGTGCTGCCAACGTAAGCTCACGGTGGCAAGTTTGCAAACTTAATTGTCAGACCCCAACAAATAAAATACCTTGGTACGTAAGAAAACCAGCCAAGATGGGCCCTCTAATTCCATTCTAGAATGAAGGCAAGACACCAGAGCACAATGCCTGCTGTATTTCAGAAGAAATACAAATACTTCAGTGGGTAAGGAAAAGGATTCAAAATTATTCAGTGATCAGTGTGTATTTTAACTGAGCTCCTACTATGGCCAAGCAGGTGCTAGATCCCAAGCAGGGATCCAAAGGATAATAAATAGGAAAGAATAACTTTCTCAGCAACGATGAGGACGTGGGGTCAAGAGGTAATACACACACCCAGTGATAACCAGGGAACAGCAGGATGTGTGCTGGACTTCCAAAAATGCACCAGCAACGGGCTGGGAGCTGGGGAAAAGGTAACTCAGTCCCTGCCACAAAGGAACAAGTCATCTAGTGAGGTTCCTGCACAGGTCACGGGTAGGTGGCAGGCATTCTTCATCCATGTATTCGACAAACGCTGGCTGAGTGCATTCTGTGGGACATCACCGTGTCACACGTGCTGGTGGGGGAAACAGCAGAGGGCTTACAGTCTCATGGTCATGGTCATGTGCTTCAGGGTCTAAAGGCTGAGTAGTGCCCCCGGGGGAACATTTTTGCACCATGTCTCTGCATTCATGTCCCAGGAATGTAATTCGTGCGTTTGACCCATGCTTCTTCCTTGAGACGGGCTGTGGCTGTCAAAGAGGAGTTTTAATTACGGCTTTTTTTGTTCCCTTGCACCTCTGAAGCATCCCGGCACCCAGGCAATTAACTCTGCCTGTTTGATCATGTTCATCCCCACCACTGCGGCACTTGGCAGCTTCCGGTTCCCGGGCTAGTGCCTGGAGTCAGAATCTGAACAGCTCTCAGTCACATCTCCCATGCCCACCACCTTTCAGGAGGAGCTGCCTCACACAGCTGATGGGGACCTCGCTGTATGTCAGCTATGAGAGAGAGGGCTTTAACACAGCCAAGGGAAATAGAAACAAAGCGATCTTCTTTTTAGACTCAGGTATGAACAGCTCTGGAGAAAGAGATGGAGAGAGGATTTTAACGGTCTTCCTGGGAAACCAGCTCTGATGGGTGCTGATACCCCATATGCATCTTATCTCTCATGATGAAAACCATCGTGGGCCGGGCACGGTGGCTCAGTCCGTAATCCCAGCATTTGGGAGGCCAAGGAGGGAGGATTGCTGGAGCCCTGGAGTTTGAAAGCAGCTTGGGCAACATAGCAAAACCTCATCTCTACACAAAATCAAAAGAATTAGTTGGGTGTGGTGGAGTGCGCTACTAAGCTACTCGGGAGGCTGAGGTGGAAGGATCACCTGAGCCTGGAAAGTCGAGGATGCCATGAACCGTGATCATCGTGATTGTGTCACTATGCTCCACTCTGAGCAACAGAGTGAGACCCCAACTAAAAAAAAAAAAACAAAACCATCATGAACTCTACCTGGTGTTGACTTATCTCCATGTTGAGATCTCCTGGGTCTAGAATATCATGAGTATTAACACAGCCAAACATGTCCTAGGTGAGTAAGGGAAGAATTTACAGAAATTCATGGCTGGGTAATTGTTATGTTCTTTTTAAAACATTTTTTTTTTTTAGAATGAAATGTTTCTCCCTTCAGAATAAATGTAACAACAAAATGTGGTCTAGACATACAAGGGAATATTATTCTGCCTTAAAAAGGAAAGGGAATTGTGGCACATGGATGAGCCTTGAAGGTATGATGCTAAGTGAAGCCAGAGTCACAAAAGGACAAATTCGGTAGAATTCGCTTATAGGAGGTACTTAGGGTAGTCAGATCCATAGAGAAGGAGAATGGTGGGGGTACTCGGGGCTGGAAGAGCGGGGATGGAGAGTTAGCGTTCAATGAGGACAATTTTTGATGGAGAAGATTTTAACGTTCTGGAGACAGATGGTGGTGATGGTTGCACAATAATGCAAATGTAACAATGCCACTGAACTTGTACAGTGAAAAACGGTTAAAATGGTACATTTTATGTCATGTATATTTTACCACAATTTTTAAAAAAGGTACCTATGGCAAATGCCACTTTCACAAAGAAAATGGGATTTTGTTGCTGAAAAGGATCATGGAATTTCTGGAACGTCAGTGTTGGGCCAGACGCAATGGGCCACCCAGGGGCAACCTCGCCACTCCAGCCTTGGACATCTGCCCAGGAGAAATGAAAACATATGTCCGCACAAAGACTTGTACAAAAATGCCCACAGCAGCTTTATTCAGAGAAATAATCCAAATGTCCATCAACAATAAGCAAAGTGTGGTATATCCATACAATTTCACACTCCTCAGCTATAAAGTGAATGAGCTACTGAAACATACAACTTGGATGCATCCTGGAAGCATTTTGCCGAGGGAAAGCAGCTGACACAAAAGCAGACATACTGTAGGAGCCATGTATACACAGTTCTAGATTAGACAAAACTGATCTCTACTGATAGAACTCAGAACCGAGGTTGCCTGGGGAGAGGGCAGTGGATACGGGACGCTCTGGGGTGTCCCTTGCTGGGCTGCTGTCCTCTCCTCACCGGCCGACATTGTTTTCAGTCAGAGTGTTGTCTGCTGGCATTCAGCAGCCTTGTGCTCTACTGGTGCACACCTTAAAACCATCTGGACCTGGCTGGCCACCTCCTGAGTCTCCCTTCCCGCAGATGGGAGCAGGCCTAAGGGAGCCCACCAACAACTCTCAGGGCCGGAAGCCCCTCCTCTCCAAATGAGGACATTACGAAGCTGACTGTCCACCCTCTCCAGAGGGAACTGTGGAGTAGCCTTCCTGAGCTCCAGGGTGGGTGCCCGTCATCAGCAAGGTCTGGAAATGTGCCCCCAGGATGTCTTAGAGTCTGTCATCAACTCTTAAATGTTTGGATTCTACTCTTAACCCTCAGGCCAGAGACCAGCGAATGGTCTCTCAGGTGAGTCATTCATGAGCCGGTCAATGTCCATGGCACGGAAGGTTCACTTAGATTGACCATGGAGCTACTTGTGTCTTTCTAACAGGAGTCTTGGCTATCAGCAGCGAAGTCCCAAGAACCATTTTAAGTTAAACAATGGCCAGATCTTCAAAACATTAGCCATTTCATTATAATTCAGAAGCCCTTGAACTGAATGTGGCATAAGGTGAAGAGTCTAGGATTTGGGGATCAGACGGACCTGGGCTTGGGTTCCAGGGTGGCCTCTCACCAACCCGGTGACCTGTAAGCTCCACAGGATAAGGCTGATGCCTGTTTTAATCATCTTCCTTAACTTATTGGATTCTCAGTCCTTTTTATAAAATAAAGATGTTGCAAAGTAGGACAAGGCTCTTGTCACAGGGCCAGGCACACAGCAGGCACTAAACAAATGCTAAGACATGAAGATAATGCTGTTGATGATAGCACTCCAACTGTATTCATCCTTATAGATGACTCAGCTGACTATAATCCTTATATTATATGTGTGTTTATTATTGAGATATAATTCTCATTCCATAAAATGCACCCTTTTAAAGTTCACAATTCAGTGCTTTTTAGAATATTCACAGAGTTGTACAAACATCATCACTATAAAATTCCAGAACATTCTCATCAGCTCCCAAAGAAGCCCTTATACCTATTAGCAGACACTCCCCATTCTCCCCTCTCCCAGCTCCTGGAAACCACATATCTGCTTCAGTCTCTATGGATCTGCCTATTCTGGACATTTCACATAAATGGGATCAGTGCAATGTTTCCAAGGTGCATTCATGCTGCAGAATCTATCAATCCTTCCTCCCTGTTTGCTGCTAAATAATATTCCATTGAATGGACATGCCACAGTTTGTTCACCCAGCTGATGCACAGTTAGGCTGTCTCCACTTCTTGGCTCTCACCTATTATTTTACTCAATCCTCGTAACCTCCCCTATAGGAGAACAGAGTGGGCACAATCTTTTCCATCACAGAGATGAAAACTGAGGTTCAAGGAGGTGATGTGACCTCCCTAAGGAAGGTCACTTCACTGGCTAGATGCACGCTAGCGATCAAGGTCAATCCTCCTAACCTCAAGTTCATTCAATGTCTTGGGGTGAGACAAGAAGGACTTGGCATTTTGCATGAGTGGAGGGAGGCCAAGAGAACATGACCAATCATCTCGCCTGGCCTTGCGGGCAGAGGAGTGAAGGTAATTTAAGACCCCATCTTGTTCTGTAACCCCCGCGGGAAGCCAACAACTGATTCTAAGTGGGTCAGCGCCAGCATCAGAGGAGGGAAGACAGCTCCTTCTTACTAACTAAAAAACCCGAGAACTACCAAATCCCATCCCAGGCTCGGCCAGAAGGGTCTTGTGTTGCAGGTGCTGGTCCTCTTCCCCCTCATCCCCCACACATCAAGGCAGAGTCTCCCTCACCTCCTCTACCTCTTGGCCCTTTTTGGTTCTCATGCTTAGACTCAGAGGGGCCAACCATACTCTTAGTGAAGAGAAAAGTCAATAGAAAGCCCTGTTCCTCAGAGCAAAAAAAGGTGAAAATAATTCACCTGGCAAAAGGGAAATCTCTATTCTATCAAAGAGAGGGCCAGAAAGGTCTCTGAGAACAACCTTGGTTATTCCTGGAAAGTCTCCATTTCTCATGCAGTGAACATACAATTATGGAGCACGTATATCTGACTCAACATCCATCCCCTAAATATTGATGGTATCTCTAGTGTGTATCAGGCACGGACGTATCAGAAAACGTCAGAAGAGTCCAACTCTGAAATGTCAATTCTTCTGATGATATGCAGACAAAGGAGAAACAAGGAAATATGAAAGAAATGACAGGTACATCACTTACTTTATCAGGTGCCACCCACTGGTCTAGGCATGGAGGATGCAAGCATGGAAGATTCAAGAGCATCTTCTAAGCAGAGGGACCAACATTGCAGAAAAGAAGAACCGAAGTAGAAGGGAAAGATTTCCAAAGAGAACACCTAAAGCTCACCTCCTACCAGGAGTCTGGGTTGGCCCTACGGGATCTCTCCTTCGGCTGAGCATTTGAGACTCACTCTGAGGATGTAAAGTCCAGGGCTCCCTCCTGGCTGCCCTCCAGTGTCAGATCAGGGTGTGACGGATCTTACTGAATACATGGTGTGAGGCAGTGAGGCCTGGTAGCAGCCTGTGGCTCTTCCTTCAGGCAGCCAGGACATCACTGGCAGGAAGAACAAACCAGTTGTCCCAATGGGCCATGCAGAACAGTGCAGTTAAGTCACATCAAAGCCAGCCAGGACCTCTCAAAGTTAGGGAATGTGTGAGCCTTAAGGATAAAATCGCACTGTGCACATCTGGAGGTAAAATGATTTCTGACTGATTTTGTGTTGTTTTTACTCTTTCACCTAGGCTGGACTACAGTGGCATGATCACAGCTCACCTCTGCCTCAGCCTCCTGGGGAGCTGAGAGTACAGGCATAGCGCCACCACTCAGTTAATGTTATCGATTTTTTTGTAGAGACAAGGTGGTCTTGCTACGTTGCCCAAGCTGGTCTTGAACTTCTGACCTCAAGCAATTCTCCGGTGCAAGGATTACAGGTGTGAGCCACTGCGCCCAGCCCCATAGGGCCTTCTTTAAGATTCTGGCCATTAAAGGTGTTAAGACTCCTTAACCTGGAAAGAAAAAGCTTAAGGAGGTGATAGAAAGGGACTGACAGGCACTAAGGATTCAGGACAGATTTTGTAGAATAGAGATGTTAAATGATGTCAAAAAGTTTTTATCAAAGATGGTCTGGTGCCTCCATGCCTCCATTTCCATGCATCCTTGAGACAGCACAACCAACCCAACAGCAGTGAGCATGCCTCTCTTCTCCGGCTGCTTCTTCCATGAGATGTGGGGGCTGCCCTGATGGTCTTGAAGAACTCTTCCTCCCTTCACATCATGCAGGCTTTTCTTCAGGTCATCACTGATTCCTATTTCAAAGTAATCAAAGCATCACAAGCCTGCTACTGTTGCTTCCAGGAAAGAAACAAAGGCTGAAAGCAGCACTGAAGCCATGGCCTGGAGTGTCCAGGGAGTTTTGCTGTGGGTCGTAGGTACAGTTAAGTGTCCATCCAGGGCAAGTCCTGGTCAGCACCTTGCAGAACTCACTTTCGGCCAAGGACTAGGAGTGGAGCTGGTAAAATCTCAGTGCAGCAGAGCCTGTGATGGGACACGGGGCCAGGGACCACCCTTTGATGGGTCTCCATCTCTTGCTGCCTGAAACCTCCAGCTCACTGTGATATCAAGTAGCAAGGTAAGTCCTTGCTAGGCTAGTGGGCATCTGCCATTCTTTAGGGCCACCCTGAACTCTGAACACCTTTTTTATGTTTCAGGAGTTCCCCACATCATAAACCCACAACTTTCTATATTAAAAGCCAGATACTTTCTCAGCCTCCTTCGCACGTGGACTAGGCTCCAACAAGCAGCCTGTGCCCTAGCCAGCCTCCAGGTAGAAGCTTGTGGCTGGGAGAGACAGGCACCAGGCTGATCTTGGGCAAGGATGTAGCTGCTCCAACCTATCTCGAGAGAGCAGTGACAACAGCATAGCAGTGGCACATGGTGCCTGGCATCAGGGCTGCACTTGGTGGTGTCTGCGCCCAGCAGTGGCAGCACTGGTGTCCCCACAAAGCCATTCTGCAACAGGATCAGAATCCTATTCCTGCTGTGTAGCTGCCTTGAGTCCTCGCAGTGACTCTGTGAACCCCTGGCAACCTTTGGTAAATTCTGTGTCTGCTTAAACTTGCCAGAGATCAACTCTGTCATCCACATCTAAGTGCCCGGATGAAGACAGGTGATACACTGGACACAGCCAGGGGAGAGGGAAGGTCTAATTCCTTGGGTGGGATCTAAAACGACTGAGCTTTCAAAGATCCTCAGCCCGGAGAGTTCTTTGAGAGAGAGATAGATAGTGATGAAACTGACCTGTTGAAAGAGGGGGCTTGGGTCACCCCATGTTCAAAGGCTTTTCCTTCTCTTGAGGCAACAACAAACTGCCCACACGATAGCCTGGCTGAGAACACTGGGGAGGGTATACTAGAGAAAAGACCCGATTTTTTTTTTTTTCCTTTTCTTTTTAATCTACCGCTCAGTTTGGAGGAAATGAACCAAAATAAGCGAACCATGAAACGCAGGCTGTAGCACGGGGTGGGCTTTTGTTCCCCAACCAGCCGGGGAATGCAAATGAACTCTGAGTTGCTCTTCTCATTGTGGTCCTGACCTCTTCAACGTCACCCACATTAGACAAATGCCGCCAGTCCGGGCTTCATAAATGGCCCTGTGCAGATGACGTGTCCCCCGAAAGAAAAACAGGACAAAAATATTCTCAGGCCGAGGATGTTCATTTCGAAGCTGTGCCACAGCTCTCTGAAGTAATGAAAAGCCAACAATAATTAGAAAGTGTTTTTGTAATATTCTCTTCTCTGAAGGTACACAAAGGTGCTCAAGAGTCTCGCGCTAATGGGAAAATGGAATGTTCTGAAAAGAGCTCCTTCAAATCTGCTCACTCTCTGGCAACTGCAGACACACAAATTAAGGGTCTGATTTTCTAACTTTCAAAAAATACACGCAAAGATTTTCTGGATGGAAATAGGGTTAAAAAGAAAAGGAAAAGGAAAGCAATGAATTAATAAGAGAGATAGACATTTCTTTTCATTTTTACTTTTCCCTGTTTATATATAGAGATTTTTTCCCCAGCATCATGAAATTAGGATGTTTCAAGCAGTGATTAAAAAAAAAAAAAAAAAAAAAGACAGGCTCTTGGCCCATGGGGAAAAATTCCACTGCCCTTCTCTGAATGTCTGAAAGGCTTAAGTGGTGGATCTAAGTCATAGCCTTGACCATGAGCAGATCAAGGTCTTGTCCCCAGGGACCTGCTGCAGAGCAAATCTTTAATGTATGTTTTATGAATGGAAGTGTGAGAGAAGGATTACAGAAGTGGTTCTGCCCCCACCCTAGCATGCAGCCCAGTACCAATCTCCCTTCTGATTTTTCCAAAGACTTTGACATCCACGCATTCATTTACCAACTATTTATTGAGCACCTACTATGTGCCGGGCACTGTTCTAGGTGTTGCAGATACTGAAATGAACCAAGCAAATGGAAGTTCCGGCCCTTCAGGAGTTTACATTCTAGTAGGGAAAAGATTCCAAATAAGACATGTAAGTAAAACATGTTAGATAGATGATATTCTTTGTCCATGTGCTAAGGAGAAAGAACAAAAGGGCATAGAGGAAAAGGGGGCGTCAGGAGATGGTTGAAGCCTCATAGCTACACATCAGCCCTAATGCCACTCGATGAGAACTTGTGTTGGATAACAGGTCTCTCTTAGGTATCTCTTTCTTCAGGAAGACTTCAGTGGCCATTCTGGCTCACTACCATGGTTAACACCTCAGTGACTTTGTCTACCCCAGGACTTCTCAACCTCATCATCACTGTAATTTGGGAGTAAATACTTTGTTTTTCTATGCACTGTGAAATGTGCGGCATCATCTCTGGCCTCTACCTGCTAGATGCCACCGGAATTCACTCCCCAGCTGGGACAACTGAAAATGCCTTCAGACATTGCCAAATGTTCCCAGAGGGGCTGAATCACCCCTTCCTGAGCATCAGTGGATGATCCCTTGCTATCCAAAGAGTGGTTCTTGGACCAGCAACCTGCGCACCACCTGGGAACTTGCTAGAAATGAGAGTCTCAGATCCTATGTCCAGACTCATGGCATCAGCAGCTGTATTTTAACAAGATTCCTGAGTGATTCAAATGCACAGACAATATTGGAGAAGCACGGGTCTACCCTTGACTCAGAACAATGATCCTGTGATATGCAAGGGTGTCACCCGGAGGGCTTTTTAAGAGCAGGGCTGCCCAGGTCCTTCTGCAGATCTACTGAACCAGAATCTCACGCTTTAGACAAGTGGTTCTCAAAGTGTGGGTGCTGGGCCAGCAGCATCAGCCTCACCTGGGTGCAAATTACCAGGCCCACCTCAGACCTATGAAAGTAGAAGCCTGTTTTAACAAGGCTTCCAGGTGCTTCTGAGGCTCGTTCAAGTTTGAGAACCTCGCCTTTGACTAGGCGGGCACAGACACGAATGCTTTCAGAAGCCAGGCATGCACACCTGGGCAGGTGAGGATGAAATATCTTGGGGGACTTATGGTATACTAGAGAGTCTAAGCTCTTGCCTAAAGGTTGAGAGAGACAGAGAGAGAGAGAGAGAGAGAGAGAGAGAGAGAGAGAGAGAGAAGGAAGAAAGGAAGGAACTTGGTGAGACCTCATCTTTACAATAAATAAAAAAAATTAGCCGGGTGTGGTAAGCGCGCGCCTATAGTTCCAGCTACTTGGAAGGCTGAGACAGAAGAATCGCCGGAGCCCAGCAGGTCGAGGCTGCGGTGGCCAGGAGCGGCCACTGCACTCCAGTCTGGGTGACAGAGTGAGACTCCAACTCAAAAAAAAAAAAAAAAGAAAGGAATAAAAAGGAACGGAAAGGAAAGAAAGAAAAAGGAAAGGAAAGAAGAAAGAAGGAAAGAAAGAAGGGAAACTCGTTGGTCAAAGAACATACCAGTGTCGACAGATCAGCTAGCAGCCACCAGTCTGCCATCCTGCAAGCGATGACACCGTATGAGGCTGTTCTTTTTCTAAGAATACCAGGATGACTTCTCAGGTCAACAGTAATGTCCTAGAGGACAGGCCTGTATTTCCTGCTAGCCTCTAAGAGGCAGGAGGTACCCAGGAAAAGTTGACCGGTTGCTCATCCATTCTCTCTGCACTGAACTATTTCAAAATAAATAACCCTACGAAACATGAGCTCAGCTAGGAGAGGTTTGGGTAGTGGGGACTACTTCTCAGGGCCTCAGTTCTACTGTTTGAAAACTACAAGAGTTGCATGAGAGCAGGGTTTCTCATCCTTGGCACTGGGGACATTTGGGGTCAGATCGTTCTTTGATGGGGAGATTGGTTCATTGTGGGATGCCTGGAAGATCCCTAACCTCAGCCCATGGGATGCTAACAGCACTTCACAAAACTTGGCTAGTTCAAAGAGGTGATCCAAAGCACAGACAGCCTTATTAGCAATAGAAGATGCTAGCAAAACCCACCCTCCAAAAGAAGAGAGTGAAGCCCCCAAGCTGGGGCAGAGACAGACGGTGGGCGCACCCCAGGCAGCTTTCCAGCCTCTGTACTCTGCACCCTGGCTTTACTGTCTTCCACCATCTCCAAGCAATAGAAGAAACTTCCTGATAACAATGGGTTAAAAGATGTTGACGAATAACATCAATCTCTGAAAACCCCCTTTGTCCAAGTCCATGATAAATGTTCTCTGTCTGAAGGGGTCTCCGGGGTCTCTGCACGACTTCTCTTCTATATGCTGTTCCGGGAGGAGAGAATTCCAAGCACAAACTCCTTTTAAATACAGAGCAGATTACAGTCACAAACTGATGTTGAGCTGTGTGAGCGAGGCCAGCTTCGGGCCACGAGCATGCACCTACTCTATTATTTTACTTTTTCAAAACCAGGAGCTCTCAGACCCACGTCTCAGAAAAGGAGCTGCCGTTGAAAGTCTGAATTCCCACGACAAACGATCACCTGACTGAAGTCTGGGAAGCAGCTGCTGACGGATTCTTCTTATTATTTTAAGTCAGGGTCTCACTCTGTCGCCCAGGCTGGAGTGCAGTGGCACACTCATGGCCACCCCAGCATCGACCTGCTAGGGCTCAGGCGATCCTTCTGCCTCAGCCTTCCAAGTAGCCGGGTCTACAGGCATGTGCTACCATACCCGGCTAATTTTTTGATTTATTGTAGAGATGAGGTATCACCAAGTTGTCCAGACTGTTCTTTAACCCATGGGCTGAGGCAATCCCCTCAAAGTGCTGGATGACAGGCTTGAGCCACCGCACCTGGCCTGCTGAGATTTTTAAAGAAGCATCAGCATCCTGGCACGGAAGGAAGGAGAAGACACTGCCTGCTTTATAAAGAAGATGAGAAATGAAGTGAGGAGAGACAGGCAGAGAAGGAGGAGAGACAGGAAGAAGGAACCTGGCTCTTGACCCAGGAATATGCCGGGAAAGGGACAAGAGCCGACCTTCTCAGAAGCCCATGGGTTCCTCCGAGGAAGAAAGTAGCCCTTGGGCAAGACCTCGGAGGTCACTTGGTGTCTTCAGACCTCAGCTTCCTTATCTGAGATATTGGGTCAACATTCCTTCATCAGGTGCTTCATGTAGGACTGTTCAGCTGGCATGGAGGATGGTCACTGAGCCACTGACGGACTCACCCAGGGATGTTCGAGAAGCTTCTAAAGCAAAAAAATCAGGTTCCCATAGTCTGGGCCAGAGTGAATGGGGCCCACGTGAAAGTTTTTATTCAAGATCCTTCCACTTGCAAGAAAGGAAATGACATAAAGTTCCCAGGTTTCCTGGAGACTCATTTCTCCTCTATTTTCCTGTTTGTTGACTGAAGAATTTATGTAGAGGTAGAGAAGAGTCTCTTTGGAGCCACAAAATCATAGCATTTTAAAGCAACATCAAAATTGGTGTTTCTCCCCCTAGTAATCTTCCTATCTGAGCATCGGTCACCTCAGCGTTGGTGCGCCTGCGCCTGGAGCTTAAAGGATTTTGATTTTCAAAAGGAAGATGAAGAAGATGGATTTGAGGTGTTAAGTGTGGAGGCTCCGGTTTTGTTCTGGTTTGACTTCAAGGAACAATTTGATCACTCCGAGTTGTAAAGAGTGCTATCTAATCAGAAAACAAAATCTATTTCCATTCATTTTCTTTCTTTCTTTTTTTTTCCTTGAGAACTTATCTACATATACCAGGGTAAGCTGGATTGCCCCTGGCAGTTATCTGGGTTAATTTCAGGACGGTGTGTTTCGAAGGTTTCCAGTGGGAATCCTTCCAGGCAGGGGGCCTCCTCGCTCCAGCTGGGATGCCCCTTCCCATTTTCTCTGTTTAATTACAACCCAAAGAGAAACCTGCCAGGGGTTCAAGTCAGATGTTTGGTTCAGCCTGACTGGAAAAGCAGGTTGTACTCAGTGTCCCCGTGTGGTGGATTAATCCATACCCTCACAGGCAGAACCGGAGGAACATGGTTGAGACAACAGTCCAGTCGTCCAGCGTTCTTGCTGGAACCACAACGCCCTCAACATGGTGTGCTGGAGAAGCTGATCTTTGATCAGGGCAAACTGATCTTTGGCTGAATTCTGTTTCTGGAATGGCCAACCAAGCCATTGTCGTACGACCCTTGATGTCCTGAACATCCTCTGATGTCTTCCTTTCAATATTTCCTTTATCTCTGGGTAAAGAAAAAAGTCACTGGGGGCCAGGTCAGGTGAGTAGGGAGGGTGTTCAGTGCAGTCAATGTGGCAAGTCCGCGAATTTAATTGTCATATCTCTACAAATAATGACGATGGCTCTGACGGCCATTCCAAAAAAAAAAAAAAGAGCTCCTAAATTGCTTTGATGGGCGGACTAGACACTGGCATTGGGGCATTGGTGCATAGCTTCCCAAGGGGAGGACTTCGAAGGTGACCGTAGTGATACTCAGCACTAGAGTATGTAGAACTTTTTCTAGGATGGTTCGTGAACCTGACTGTCAGACCTTGCAGAGTGTCTTAATTAGTGCCACTTCCCAAATTCTGAATCTCTAGGACTTTCTCGCTCTGCAAACCATCTCCTCTTTTTTTATTAAGTAACTTCTTTATTCTGGAAAAGCAAACGTAATGCAGAAGACATGGACATTCCAAATACAGGGAAAGGGAGGGGAAGGAAAAAAAACCCCTACAAATCCTGCCAATACTCTTTCACCCAACGAGATCGTAATGCCCTGTCCCTCACTCACTCACTTATTTAAAAGCCACAAATAAAATCTTCTCTGGAAGAGAAATGGCTCCTCTTTGAGGTGGCAGATAAAAAGGGGTCAGGAGGTGGGGTAGGCTTTATTCCTTTGGCAGGTCCTCTCAGTCACTGTAGATATTGCTGCACTGTTAACTAAAGATACATGCCTCTTGGTAAAGCATTTTGTAAAAACCCCAAGGATGACCTGGCTGAGTTCAGTATCTCCAAACACATTGCTGTCTGTTCCCTGACCTTTCTGTGTGTTATTCCTTGAGCAACACTTTTCTTTCTTGTAGCCCCCAAACTGTCAGATGAAACCCTCGGACCTGGGTGGTAGTCTTCAGCCTTTGGTGGACAGGAGTTGGCTTCAACCCAACCAAGGCGGTGTGTGTGCTAGTGGAACTCCCAGGATATGGAGACCGTGACCATGATCATCAGGATCTGGGCTTACCTGCATCTGACACTCAATGGGCTTTTTCTTTTTAAGTTGGGGTATCTCTCTGTTGCCCAGGCTGGAGCACAGCGGCATGATCGCAGCTCGCCACAGCCTCTACCTTCTGGACTCGTGATCCTTCCGCCTCAGCCTCCAGAGAATAGTAGCTGGGACTACAGGCATGCACCACCATGCCCAGCTAATTTTTTGAATTTTTTTGTAGAGACTAGGCTTCGCTATGTTGCCCAGGCTGGTCTTGAACTTCTGGGTTCAAGCGATCCTCCTGCCTCAGCCTCCCAAAGTCCTGGAATTACAGGTGTGAGCCACTGTGCCTGGCTTGATGGGTTTTTTCGAGTCAAATCCTTAGGGGATAAGGACAGTCATCACCTCTACTTTCCATAAGAGGGGAGTGGAGGCATGAGAGGTGAAGTTCTGGCTTTGATTCTGGCCCTGGGGTCGACCTACAGAATCTGCACCCCCAACTGCACCCCCATCCTGCTTTCCCACCCCCACCTCAGCCTACCACGTACCTGAAGGCTGACCCCTGGGACATCAGGCTTCTCGACAGCAAACATAAACATACAGCTCTTCAATAATTTATTTTGATGGGAAATGACCCACTGTATAACTTATTCATCAATCACTCTATCAGCAGAGTCGATAAATGTCACTCCTTTGATGCCAAACTATACCACAGGATGAAAAGGGTGCACAGCAAACAGTGATAACACATTTTCTGTGCAATGGCAGTCATTAGAAAAGGCAGCCACTGGATGTAGTTAAAGGTTGCTAGAAGATGACAAAGGAATTTGCTCCGTGCACGCGGGGCCTCTGCTCGTCTGAATTCCCTGCTGTCCATGGGCGCCAGCGGGACCCTGGTGGCATCTTGCATGAGAGTGTGAGTCGCAGGCTCCAGCCAGGTGCCCACCTTTGTTGGGCCAGAGGAACATGCAGGCAGCCCCAAATGCCTTGCTGAAGACACACCCTGAGCCCGGACAGGGGGGTTGTTTGTGCTGCTGGTTTTCCATCATTATGCAGCCTCAACCTCCTGGGCTCAGGGCATCTTCCTGCTTCAACCTCCAGAGTAGCTGGGACTACAGAGCATGCCACCATGCCTGGCTAATTAAAAAAAAAAAATTTTTTTTGTGGAGATGAGGTCTCACAATGTTGTCCAGGCTGGTCTTGAGCTTCTGGGCTCAAGCGATCCTCTTGCCTTAGCCTGCCAAAGTGCTGGGTTTACAGGCATGAGCCACCGTGCCCAGCTGGGAGTCTTGAGTTTGTCATAGCAACCATAAACAAGCTTACCAAAAGATTCTGATGCATAAACTGGGTCAGAATCACTGATCTTTTTTTCCACTAAGGCAAAAAGACTGGCCAAACTAAAAGACTGGCCCAAATGATATCAGAACCATTGCCCCCTGGCAACCACCATTCTGCTTTCTTCTCTATGAATTAAACTCCTAGGATCCTCATGTAAGTGGAATCACACAGTGCTTGCCTAGGAGTCTGCTTATTTCACTGCGCATAATGTCCTGAAGGCTCATCCTCGTGGTAGCACGTGTCAGAATGTCCTTCATTTTTAAGGCTGAATACCGTGCCACTGTCTGGCTAGCCCACATTTTGACTGTCTGTTTGCCCAATGATGGACACTGGAGTGGCTTCCACCTTTTTCTTGACTTTGGAAAATAATGCTGGTATAAACACGGGTGTGCAAATATCTCTTCAAAGACGAGGAGTTGCTGGATCCTACAGGAATTTTAGTTTTATTGTTTTGAGAAAGCGCCGTACTGTCTTTGACAGTGACTGTACAACTTTGTGTGCTCCCGTCCACAGTGCACAAAGGTTCCACTTTTTCCACTTCCTCAACAAAACTTATTTTCTGTTTTTTAATAATAGCCTTCCTAACGGGTGTAACTTATTTTGTTTTAACATGAGGACATAAAATGCGTTCATGTCATTTTAACTTGGTAGAAAACAACCGACTCTGCTCAGAAGTGCATATGTGAGGGCCGCCGCTCAGCCCGGACCAGCAGTGCTCTGAAGAGGGACTTCTGCGCTGAGCAGGCCGGCACCAACTCCCGACACTCCTGTGTCTTCCTGGATGAACTTGCTTGACCAAATTCCCTTCCTCTCCAAGACTCCGCTTCATCATGTGCAGACAAGAGTAAAAATGCCCCCCTGTGCTGTTTAAAAAATACATACGTGTTGGCGACGGTGGGTGGAAAGCCCCAAGCTTAGCACCTAGCACCTGGCACACAGTAGGTGCTCTGTGCATGGTGTCTTTCTGAGGAAAATGACAAGTCTAAGAGAGAGTGACATTTCTCGTGAACTGCCTGCCTTCTTTTCCCAACATGCACATAGACACTCATACATCTACAAACACAAACACACACATACACACACACACGTATACAAACCCACACATACATGTGCCCCCACGCGTACACACATGTATCACACACCTACACACGTACATGTACCCCCACTCATGCACATTCACACATCTACACACACATGTACACATGCACATGTATGCATATTCACACAATATGCACTCATACATCTCTACAGACATACATGTATACATGCACATACCCATACCCCCACTCACATACACATATTCATACATCTATACATACACGTGCATGTGCACACATGTGCATACTCACACACACATGTATCCCCACTCATACACACACACACACACACACTCACACTCATGCACCTACAGACATGCACACACACATGCACATGTATACATACTCACACACACATTCATACATCGACACATATACACGTACCCCCCTCACACACATGCACAGTCACACAGCTATGCACACAAATGAATACATGCACACACACATACGTCCTCACACTCACACCCATCATATATCTGCACACATGCATGTACACACATGCATACACACTCTCACACATGTTCCCATGCTCTTGTACATGCACACAGCTATGCACATGCATGTATACACACTTGCATGGACTCACACTCATGCAATACACGTCATGCATCCACACACATACAGGTACATACACACATGTATACATACTCTCACACACATACCCACACTCACACACATTTATACATCGACACACATTCATGTACCCCCACTCATACACATACACACTCATACAGGTATGAACATACATGAACACATGCACACACATGTACTCACAGCCACACACATCATGCATCTACACACATGCACGTACAAACATGCATACATACACTCACACATGTACCCGTGCTCACACACATACGTGCATGTAGCTATGCACATACATGTATACACACATGCATGGACTCACACTCATGCAATACACATGTATCCACACACACATACAAGTACACATACACATGTATACATACTCTCACACACATATACCCACACTCACACACATATGTACAACACACATACGTGTACCCCTACTCACACACATGCCCACTCATGCACACTCATGAACACTCACGTACTCACACATATCATACATCTACACACGTGTACACACATGCATACATACTCTCTCACACATGCACCCACACTCACATTCATGCATTGACACACATACATGTACATGTGCATGTGTATACACACATGCATGTACCCCACACACACATTCATACATGCATACGCCCATACATCTACATGCACACACATCCCACTGTAAGCAAGACCAGCACTGGTCTGAGAGGACAAGTTAACCACATCGTGAACAGCAGAGGTGAACTCCCACAGCTTTTTGAACTCAGATGCTCACGGTGTTGAGGGAAGGGCCACTGTGAGCGGCGCCGGGCCCTGGCGTGCCAACTGGCTGCCCTCCTCCCAGCGGCCAGTGGCTCATGCTGGATCCCGAAGACGACCCCATGGAGCCGACCCCGCATGCCAGGCCGCTGGTGAGAGGCTCCAGGTGTCGCCGCCCTCGCTCTGCAGCTCACCAGCAGCTCACTGCCCTGCCTGTGGTGTCAGTGGCCCCGGTGCCGAAGGTCCCAGGAGCCTCGGTTGGACTTGAGACCACAGTGGATACCTAGCAACAGGGCACTCCCTCCAGAGGAAACAGCTGCTGCTTGGGCCTACCCTGGCCTCAGGCTTCAGCCGCCTCTGGGAAAGAGGGGACCACAATGGGGACGGAGCTGACCACTCCTCCGGGGTGCCTCCTGTCTCCGTCTGACCCCAGGCACACACAGACACCTAGAAGAAGTGGGCCTGATTACAGGCCCACTTTCCAGATAAGGAAACTGAGGCTTGTGGAGTAAGGAACAGTCCTCAGAATCGCACAGCTGGGAGGGGGTGAAGCCGTGATCCCACCCCAGGCCCCTCCAACCTCGGAAACCATCCTCTTCAGCGACGTGGGCCAACTACCACCCACGGCCTGCTTTTGTTAATAAAGTTTTATTGGAACACCGTGAAGTCCATCCATGTATGTACTGTCTGCACCTGCTTCCCCATTATGATGGCAGAGTTGAGTTGTGCAGCAGGGACCATACGGCCTGCCGAGCCTGAAGAACTTACAATCCGGTCCTTCGCAGGAAGTTGCCAACTGGTCGAAGGTCCAAGCAACCTCAAGAGACAAACCATGGCAAAGAGAGGCAGCTAAGCCAGGTGGGAGGGGCCACACAGAGCCACTAGAACAGCCTGTCCTCACAGATCCTAGTCACAGCCTCTGATCTCTCGCCTCTAGTCATGGCCTCTGACCTCCAGCTTCTATTCATGGCCTTTGACCTCTAGCCTCTAGTCACAGCCTCTGATGTCTAGCCTCTAGTCATGGCCCCTGACCTCTAGCTCTAGTTATGGCCGCTGACCTCTAGGCTCTATTCACAGCCTCTGACCGCTAGCCTCTAGTCATGGCCTCTGACCTCTAGCTTCTATTCATGGCCTTTGACCTCTAGCCTCTAGTCACAGCCTCTGACGTCTAGCCTCTAGTCATGGCCCCTGACCTCTAGCTCTAGTTATGGCCGCTGACCTCTAGGCTCTATTCACAGCCTCTGACCGTTAGCCTCTAGTCATGGCCTCTGACCTCTAGCTTCTATTCATGGCCTTTGACCTCTAGCCTCTAGTCACAGCCTCTGACCTCTAGCTTCTATTCGTGGTCTCTGACCTCTATCTTCTATTAACGGCCTCTGATCTCTAACCTCTAGTCACAGCCTCTGACCGCTGACCGCTGACCTCTAACCTCTAGTCATGGCCTCTGACCACTAGCCTTTAGCCACTCTGTTGGTTCAAGAATCGTTCAGCTTCTCAGTGCCTCAATTTCCCCATCTGTAAATGGAGGAGAATGGCACCATCTCCCTCATAGAATATCTGTGACATTTAAATGATATCTCTTAAGTAAAAGGCTTGATACAGGGCTCGGCAGAGTCAGTGCTCAACCAACACTTACTTCCTTCTTTCCTTGGGCCTCATAACCAGGGATGTTATTCTGTGACTTCAGATGTTCCTGGCCCAAGGGTGGGGTTTGGAGGATGGGGCTCCCACTGGCCTGCTGATCACCAGGTCCATTAGGTAGAGGCACAGAGAGGGCACTGCTTTCTGGATGGATAAAAAAAGCTAAGGGCAAAATGTAGCATAAACAAAGAGAGTTGTATTTGCATGCCCCCTTCCTGTCCCTCACTGGCCATCACTGAAGCAGAGATCACAATTGCCTAGCTATCTGGCTGTGGGTGGGAGTAGGGACAGTTACTAAGTAAACGTTTTCCAAGGCTGGGCGCAGTGGTTCATGCCTGTATTCCCAGCACTTTGGGAAGCTGAGATGGGAGGATCGCTTGAGCCTAGGAGTTTGAGACCAGCCGGGGCAACACAGCAAGACCCCGTCTCTACAAAAAATCAAAACATTAGCTAAGTGTGGTACTGAGTGCCTGAAGATCTGTGCTCAGGCCCAGCTACTCGGGAGGCTTAGGTGAGAGGCTCGCTTGAGCCCCAGAGGTTGATTCCAGCTGCAGCAAGCTGGAATCATGCTGCTGCACTCCAGCCTGGGCGATGAGAGAGACCCCCCTGCTCAAAAAAAAAAAATAAGTTTTCCAACAGGTTTGAGCTATCTGCACCCAGCCACCCAATCTCGTAGAGGGCTGGCAGCAGGGAAGGGCAAGGCTGGGTCTGAAGCCCAGCTCTGCCCCTGGTCCGCTGGGTGACTTCCCGGAAGGCACTGAACTCACCTGATGATGGGGATGTGGGTAGATGTGTCTAGAACAGCACCTGCCTTACAGGGCAGAAATGAGAAAACGCACATGATTGTTCAGTGCTGCACTTAGGGAGCGCCCCATGAACGTGATGATTCAGCTCATCGTTCAAGGCCCCCAGTATGTCGGGAGCAAGAGGCCTCTGTGCCCAGGCCCGGCCGTTGGAGGTGACTTGAGAGAGCTCCGGCTCGGATTCGGCCTTCTGTCCCCTTCCAGCCCCGCTCAAGCAGCCCCTAATCGCATTATCAAGATTAGCTCCCGGGAGCCGTCTCGGAGCGGCTGCCCTGGGACTTGGGTTTAATTCCGTTTTAATAACAGGTTCTTAAACACATTTGAAAACAAAATTATGACGCCCTTTCATCCCTCCAGCTGGGGAAAAAAAATCCTTCCTAATGTACAGTCATGTATTGGGTTTTGTGTTGTCTATTGTTTGGTTGTTTGGATTCTTTCTTTCTTTTTAAGCATGTGCATTGTTTTGAAGATTGTAGGGGGCTGGGATTCGGGGGTATTTCCACTTTGAGACAACTTCCCTGGCAACAAAGGAAACAGCCAGTCTCCCAGATGCCAGGACCTGCCTTATTTGAAAAATGCCTTGTAGGGCCAGCAGGGATGGCAGATTCTAAATGCAGTAAACTCCCTTGAAAACGATCCATCCACTTGGGGGAGAGGCTTTGAGTGCTGCTTCAGCCTGCATTTATGGAAAACATAAAATTTTACTTTCCCAGACAGAACCAAGGCGGCGGTTGACTTTCTAGAAGTTTACTGTGCCATTGGTCTCCTCTGATCACAAAGGATGCAATCCAACGTGCTATCTTCAGAGGTAGGAACGGAAACGGAGCACATTGGACTTAACGGTGAGCAGAGAAGCTGGGGAACCGATGATTTTTATTCCCTTATCGTCTCAATACTTTCTCCATATCACTCCCTTGTCAAACTCAAAGTGTCCCAGACTTCATCCAGGCTAAAAGGCCATCTCCTCTCCTTGTTGCCTCTAATTCCACCATTAGTTATACATTTCTTTGGCTAGGTTCTGTCTTTTCCTGACAGTCACTTTTAAAACACAAATAATGTGAAAGCAGGTAAAAGTAGAAGCTCTCTTAAATATCCCTGTATGAATCAGAATAACCTCCAACCTGCCTAGAGTGCCCTGAAACCATATTCAGTAGAGACGCCTGGTAGTGGGACAATGAGGCCTTCCTTCATATATAGGGAAATGTGGGGACACAGAACTCATCAGTGCCCGAGTGGCTTATTTTGTGACTTCCCTTCTGCAGAGATTCTAAACCCCATTCAGGAGATGGCTTAGAGGGCCAAACTCCCTGTCCCAATGCACAAAATCATTATATATGTATTCTTCCCAAGTCCATAGTTTTTATGAGATTCTCAAAAGACTCATAAATGCTAAGGGCAGTTGAAATTTTCAAGGACTTTCTAGCTACCCAGGCACTGCCCACAGAGCGCTATATATACTGGTTCACATAATCCTCCTTGTCCACAGTGAGCTGACTTTATTCCCTTTTCACAGATAGAGAAACTGAGGCTTGGCATTAGAAGCAGCAGGAAAGAATAATGACAATAAAAATATCAGCTCACATTTATTTGTGCTGAATGTGTTCCAGGCACTATTTTCATTTTATTTTTTTGAGTCGGAGTCTCACTCCGTTGCCCAGGCAGGAATGCAATGACATGTCACGACCAACACAGCCTCAATCTGCAGGGCTCAGGCAATCCTTCCACCTCAGCCTTCCAAGAAGCTGGAACCACAGACACGTGACAATATGCTCTGTTTATTTATTTATTTTTTTTTGTATTTATCGCAGAGACAAGGTCTTGCCAACTTGCCCAGGCTGGTCTCGAACCCCTAGGCTCAGGCAATCCTCTTGCCTCCACCTCCCAATCCTCTTGCCTCCACCTCGATGGGATTACAGGCGAGGGCCATGCACTCAGATCCAGGCATTATTTCTATATCATGCTAGGACTTCCTAGTCATGATCTTCACTGAGGCCCAGATAATTTTTTTTTAATCAGGGGGAACATGTGAAAATTTGTTACATAGGTATATCGCATAATGGCAAGGTTTAGGTTTCTGAAGAGCACACTCTCCCCACCCTCGGTGGTGGGCATGGTGCCCGACGGGTGGTCTTGGCAGCCCTTATTCTGCTTCCCTTCTGCTTTGGCAGTGCCTGGTGTCTGCTGTTTCCACCCTTGTGCCCATGTGTGTCCAGTGATTAGTGTCCACGCATGAATAAGTACGTGTGGTGTTCAGTTTTAAATTCCATGATATTTCGCTCAGAATGATGGCCTCCAGCTGCCTCCATGCTGCTACGAAGGACACAAGCTCACTCTTTGTTAGGGGTGTGTGATATTCCATGGCTCATATGTCCTACATTTCCTTTTATCCAGTCCACTGCTGATGCACACTTGGATTGGTTCCATGTTTTCACTATTGTGAACTGTGCAACCAACATACGAATGCAGGTTTCTTTTTGGTAGAACGATTTATGCTCCTTATGCCCAGGACTGGGATTTTTGGGTCAAATGGTAAATGCATTTTTAGTTCTTTGGGGAATCTCCAGTCTGTTTTCTTGGGGCTTGCACTAGCTTACACGCCCACCACAGCAGGCAAGTGCATCTGCTCTTTTCTGACTTTTTTGTTTTTTAGTCAGAGTCTCACTCTGTCACCCAGGCTGGAGTGCAGTGGCACGCTCAAGGCCACTGCAGCCTCGAACTGCTGGGCTTAGGTGATCCTTCTGCCTCAGCCTTCCAAGTAATTGGAACTACAGGCGCAAGTCACGATGCATGGCTAATTTTTTAATTTATTGTAGAGACGAGGTCTTGCCAAGTTGCCTAGGCTAGTCTCGAACCCCTGGACTCAGGCAATCGTCTCCCCTCTGCCTCCCAAAGTGCTGGGATTACAGGCGTGAGCCACCACACCCAACCCCGTTGGGGTTTTAGATAGGCCATGGCTCCACTCCTGACAACTGCTTTGAAAATCCTTCCTTCCAGCTCTGATACAGGGTTTCTCCCACCCCATAACACACAGGTCTCCATAATCCTCCAGGGGCAACTGCTTGCCTAGGGAACAATAGCCATCTGGGGTCTGAGGATACCAGTGCCAGGGGCCCTCGCTACCCAGCAGACTCCACTCTGAGGTCTTGGTCTCAAAGATGGTCCACTTCACATCCCATGAATCAGTGTCCCCCAAGCAATAATCCAGCCTTGACTTGGGTTAATTTCAAACCCTAGGGGCAGAAGACAGAGGGAGAGGTTGGTGTATTTGACAGATTTTGACGGAGGGTCTACTGGGTGCCCGGCTGTGCTCTGGGGGTCAGGGGAGGTTTGCCTGGGAGCCAGAGAGACCTGGTCTCCATCTCAAGGAGCTTAACTCAGGCCCAGCCCTGAGCCTGAGACGCAGCCCGAGAGCCTCCCTCCTTTTCTCGGTGAGACCCAACAAACCCCGACTTCCAGGAGAGCTAGTGGTGGGAAGATGCTTCCAAAACTCGCTCTCCTGACAGGCAGGGGAGGGAGGGTAGTGCCTAGGTGTTCCCATAGGGTGGATTCTGGGCCAGCATGCAAATTCTCAGGTCCTATGGCAGACCTACTGCAAGCTCCAGGGGTGGGATGCAGCAAGCTGCATTTT
This sequence comes from Cephalopachus bancanus, assembly GCA_027257055.1. Lineage (NCBI taxonomy): Eukaryota > Metazoa > Chordata > Mammalia > Primates > Tarsiidae > Cephalopachus > Cephalopachus bancanus. The sequence continues at coordinate 847,553 of JAPVLO010000272.1, forward strand.
TTTTTTTTTTGAGTTGGAGTCTCACTCTGTCGCCCAGACTGGAGTGCAGCGGCCGCTCCCGGCCACCGCAGCCTCGACCTGCTGGGCTCCGGCGATCCTACCGCCTCAGCCTTCCAAGTAGCCGGAATTACAGGCATGCGCTACCAGGCCAGGCTGATTTTTTTTTTGATTTATTGTAGAGATGAGGTCTCGCCGCCCAGGCGGGTCTCGAACCCGCGGGCTCAGGCAATCCACTCACCTCAGCCTCCCAAAGGCGCAGGATTACAGGCTGAGCCACCGAGCCTGGCTGGAAGCTGCATTTTAACAAGTCCCAGCCAGGCTTAGTGGCTCACGCCTGTCATCCCAGCACTTTGGGAGGCCAAGGCGAGAGGATTGCCTGGGTCCAAGGGTTCGAGACCGGCCTGGGCAAGTTTATGAGACCATGTCTCTACAATAAATCAAAAAATTAACTGGGTGTGGTGGCATGCACCTGTGGTTCCAGCTACTTGGAAGGCTGAGGCAGAAGGATCACCTGCGCCCAGCAGGTAGAGGCTGCAATGAGCCATGATCATGCACCGTACTTCAGCCTAGGCGACAGAGTGAGACTGACTCAAAAGAAAAAAAGGGGCTGGGCACGGTGGCTCACAGCTGTAACCCAACTCTTTGGGAGGTGGAAGTGAGAGGACTGGTGGGGTTCAAGACCAGCCTGGGCAACTTGGTGAGATGTCATCTTTACAATAAATCAAAAAATTAGCCGGGCATAGTGGCGCATGCCTATGGTTCCAGCTACTTGGAAGGCTGAGGCGGAAGGATCGCCTGAATCCAGCAGCTTGAGGATTGAGCCTGAGGTGGCCATGAGCATGCCACTGCACTTCAGCCTGGGTGACAGAATGAGACTCTCACTAATTAAAAGAAAAACAAAAACAAAAACAAGCCCCCAGCTGGTGCCGGCATCCACCAAGGGTGAGAACCACCATTTAAGGCCACGGGATTTGAAGAAGACGGGCCTGGATTGGCAACCTGGCCTGTTTTTTCCTGGCTGGGATTCTTCTGCCAGCTGGAGGAATCTCCCCAGCCTCAGTTTCCTCCCCTGTAAAATGGTGATAATAGCCTTACATTGCCTTGCATTGCTTTGGGGATGAAATGAGACATGCAGATTAAGGACCTGACATGTAAGTGCTCAATACCAGGTGGCAATTGTTGGTGTCTTGAGATTTCTGAGCTCTGCCCACCTGGGGCTTTCAGTCACTGTCCTTTTCCGAGCTACGCTGACCAAACACACAGGTTACCTAGGTTTGAGGCTTCTGAGATGGGGGACTCTCACTGCTAAAGATGGGAAAGTCCACACGTATGTTTATCGGAGCATTGTTCACAATAGCAAGAACCTGGAACCAACCGTGCTGTCCATCAAAAGAGGACTGGATTAAAAAAATGTGGTCTGTATACGCAATGGAATACTACACAGCCATAAAAAAGAACAAAATCATGAATTTCGCAGCAACCTGAATGGAACTAGAGTCTATAATACTGCTATCTTTCACAGTAACAAAGATCTGAGTATCACATGTTCTCACTCATACGTGGACCTTGAACGTCTATCATGATACTATAAGAAAAGGATTGGTGGGAATTTATTGGGGGGAGACAGGGAGGGCAAGGGTGGTGGGATTAATGATAGTCAATATCTGTCTGGGGACGGGGGGGACACCCCTTATCAACAAGGATGTCCAAACGATGCATATTTGTATACCTAACCCTTAACTGTACTCCACAATTTTAAAATAAAAATATGTTTAATAGAAAAAAAAAGATGGAAAGTCCCAGGCAAACAGGGATGAGTTGATCACCCTACTCAGAGCAAGCAGCCCCCTCCCAGCCCCCAAACCCTTAGCAGCATTCAAGCATACAAAGTGAAATTAGTTGAGAAATGCAGAAATGTAAGAAGCTTTCCCTTTCTGGAAAACAGTTCTGTACCAGAGCCACAAAAACGTCATGTCAGTTTCCCCGTCAGTAGAGAAGCAAATTGTTCTAATCTATATCTGTCGCAGGCGCTAAGCCTGCTTATAATGAAGCATTATCCAAGCACTCGCTGGAGAAGGCATTTCTGACGTCCAGTGATTTAAACCACCTCTGTTAAGCTCCAACAAACAAAAACCTATAAAGAAGGATTTCACTAATTCACTCTAATGACCGGGAGACCCGTCCAAATGTGCTACATTATCAAAGGGACAAGAAAAATAATTAAAAAACGAAGAAACTGGTAGCCATATAAATTCACTTTATTGAACCAGCCTCGTATGTGTAGAGCGAGGTACCATTTAACGCGATGCCAGGAGGACTTGGCTGTGATCTGCTGTTGGACAGTCAGCCCCAGAACCCAGAGAGAGGTCCCCCAATCCCCCCTGGACTCCTGTGTTCTGCCTTCTCCGCCTCTGGAAGAAACCGGAGAGAGGAGGGGCCTTGGGGTCTTCGTTGGAGTCAGATGAACTCTTCAGGTGTAGCCTGGGTCAGCAGTAGCTGCACCCAGGAACATGCAAGAAATTCTCAGACCCCAGCCCCAGCCCTGCTGAGTCCCTCACTCTGGGGCAGCCTGACAGCTGTCTTGCAAGTGAATCCCACACTCACTCAAGTGAGAGCCACCTGCCTGGGTCAGCGGGCCTCCCAGCTAGGGATATCCTTGTACAACAAAGCGAACAGCTGCTCTGAATTCCTCTGCTGTTTTAATTACTGATTCCATCCACAACCTGGGCGAGACGGTGTCCCCGACATACCTGTGCATACATGGGCCATGCTGGTGTCCCCGGAGAGGAAGGACTATTCTCACAGCCCGTTCCCAACAGGTGGGCTGGCGTGTGTGCAGGAGATGTGAGCAGGTGCCCAGCCTCACAAAGCGCTTCTGCAAGGTTTACTCAAAGAATCGACTTGGGCCTGGGAAGCTGTATTCCTTGGGTTTCAGGTGCAGAGTCACTCTGACAAGGGGGGAGGGGCCCAGATGCCGGTACTGGGGCAAACACCCCTGCTCTCCACTACAGAGGAGCTTTGCTGTTCAGACCTGGGAAAGTGTCCTCGTTTCTCCCCAGGGCAGAGAAAGCAGAACACGAGAGGGTGGGGGGATTTAGGGACCACTTTCTGGGGTCTCTACTTGGGTTGACTGTCCACCAACAAGCCCCCCAGCATGGAGTTACATGGCATCTTGCGGTGCAAGTTCTGGGTTGCCAATACCTGCAGATACTTTTGGCTGTTAGAATTGGTGGTGGGGGGGGGGTGTTACGACCATCTGCGGGTGGAGGCCAGAGACTCTGCCACACACCTTCAAGGGCACAGGGCCATCCCACCACTGAGGAGTATATGGCCCCAAGTCCAACAGCGCCGTGCTTGAGGAACCCTGACTTAGGTCAAGCATCCACTGTAGAGAACCTTCAGGGGCTCTTTAGGGCTTAGGTGAGAGTCTGATTTAGTCTTTCTCTCCTTCTCACTACTCTTTATGGAACACCCACCATATCCCAGCCACCATGTCAATGTCACCGTCCTCTTCTCATTTTGTTCTGAGAATGGAGGTCGAAACCCTGTGGGATGCAGCCCACGTGTGTGTTCTGTATGGCTCAAGCAGTGGTTTTTGTTATTTTTTGTATCTTTTTAAACAAATTTGGAGTGAGCTGGTAACATTTAAAATTCAGGAGATTTCCTATGATGTCTTGGCCCCCAGCTTCTATGGAAAAGTCCAAGGATCTGGCTGGCTCGGGCCTGCGTGCTTGGATGGAGTGAGCTAATCAGGGCTGGGCAACCTCTGCTGGCCTCGCTGCTGCCCCATCTGCTCCGGACCCCAGCACGCCGAGAGCTGGGCCAGCTGCCTCCATTGCCGCTCTTGCACCTACAGGAGTCTGAACTTGCTACCTCTGCCTCATTCAAGGTCCCAAACGTCCCCCCTACAACGATGGGCACCAAACCTACCCCTGCAACCCTTCTGCTCATCCAGCCTCTTTCTCCCTATTTCCAATTCCTGTTGGACCTCTCCAGAATGGAATCTTCTCACAGCTCCACGAACAGATGTGCTTCTAAACTGTCCTCCAAGGGAGAAATGACCACAAACACTCATGGCCCCCTTTTCTTGTGTATGATCACTGTTTCCCTGTTTAACCATCCATTTCCCCTGCAAGACTGAAAGTTTCATATGACAGGGACAGAGTTTGCTATCTCAGAGTCAGCAGAATTTCTCAACACTGGCATATTACATTTGGGACAGATATGTTTCTGTCAAGGGGGCTGTCTTGTGCATTGTGGGGTGTCTGGCAGCATCCCTGGCCTCTACTGACTAGATACCAGTAGCACCCCCTTGTTTCCAGTTGTGACACCCCAAAATGTCTCCATCTGCCCTAGGGGGCAAAATACCTCCTAATAACTAAGCTGCCTGGCACAAAGACAGGAATGGAATGTTTTCTGGGTGGATGGATGATAGATGGATGGGTAGATAGATAGATGAGTGTATGGGTGGGTGGATGGATGGATGGGTGGGTGGATGGATGGGTGGATGGATGGGTGGATGATGGATGGGTGTGTGGATGGATGGACAAACGGATGGATGGATGGATGGATGGATCGATGTATGTATGTATGTGTGTGTGTGGGTGGATAGATGGATAAATGTGTGAGTGGATGGATGATGGAAGATGAATGAGTGGATGAATGGATGGGTGGGTGGATGGATGGGTGGGTGGATGGGTGGGTGGATGGATGGATATGTGGGTGGATGAATGGGTGGGTGGATGGATATGTGGGTGGATGAATGGATATGTGGGTGGATGAATGGGTGTGTGGGTGGATGGATGGATGGATGGATGGATGGATGGATGGATGGGTGGATGGATGGATGGGTGGATGGATATGTGGGTGGATGAATGGGTGTGTGGATGGATGGATGGATGGATGGATGGATGGATGGATGGGTGGATGGATATGTGGGTGGATGAATGGGTGTGTGGATGGATGGATGGATGGATGGATGGATGGATGGGTGGATGGATATGTGGGTGGATGAATGGGTGTGTGGATGGATGGATGGATGGATGGATGGATGGGTGGATGGATATGTGGGTGGATGAATGGGTGTGTGGATGGATGGATGGATGGATGGATGGATGGGTGGATGGATGGATGGATGGGTGGATGGATGGATGGATGGGTGGATGGATGGATGGATGGGTGGTTGTGTGGGTGGACGGGAGGTAGGTGTGCGGTTTTTGGGTAGATGGATGATAGATGGGTGGGTAGATAGATGAGTGTATAGGTGGGTGGATGGGTAGATGGATGGGTGGATGAATGGGTGGATGAAACAGCAAGTGAATATATGGTTCTGATTCTGAGGAGTAGGAGGAAGAAGAAGGCCAAAAAAATCCAAGCAACAGTCAACCAAAAAATAATGAAGACTGAAGATAATATGATGACTCTGAAATGGCAATTTTAAACGAAAGCAAATTGGGTTAAAATCCCACACACCTTTTCAGGGATGACTCTAGTTGTTTAAAGTGATGAGAACACCTGTCATGGGTTTATAACAGAATCAAATTACATAGCTGGGCTAAGTCCTTGCAAACCAAAAGACGCAGCTTCCTAAACAGAATCTGTCTTCTGAGACTCGGCTTGTTTTGTTTTTTGATTTTTCATTGCTGAAGCTGGCCCTCACGTGTGGCCTGGCGATCTGCCCGGCACAGACCTCATTTCAGTCCCCAAATGTCCTGTTCTGCAGAAAGGAGTTTAATGTAAAAGAAGGCAGAGTTTGAGAAACTACAGAGTGCTGAAAGATTTTTCTCTTGTGGGGACTATTTCCACCCCGCAAAGCATTATGGGGAACACTAGTGTCAGTCAATATACCCTTCTTTTATGTAAAGATGTAGAAAGGCAGATACGGCTCCCAGATTCAGCCACATTGGCCGTGTAATCAGCGCAGACTAAGACACACCAAAAAACCCTCAAACTCCCTGAGCTACTAGATGCTTTGTCTTTTCTTCTATTCCTGGAGTTCAAACAGTTCATGTTAGACCCTGCAATTATGCTCTTGAGAAAAAAAACCCCAATCAACATTTCGGAAAATAAATCCAATCAAATGTTGTTCTTTCCAGTGATGCTTCTACAGAATAAAACTCATCAAGCCTGAGTTGATAGTTTTGTACCAGGTAATTTCCACTTGTTCGCAGAAGAATTCTTAGTTCCGGGGTCGGGTGTGGGGATGAACTGTAATCCCCCCAAATCTGTTTGGCAGAGAAGGTTAGGAGGAGACATGCTGATCTTTCACTTCTCATATACTACCCCTCCGGTCCCTGTTCACAACTAGGGAAGACAGACATCAAAGTCAAAGAAAACTGCCCTGGTCATTACCAGCAAACTTACTAGTCATCTAGACAGAGACCCCAACCAGAATACACCAAGATCAGGACTTTCTGCCACCAAAGCAAGTCTAAGTCTTTCTTCCAAACAACACCAGAGCCAGTGAAAATCCCATTCCATTTTCAACAATGGCATCTTTCTCAAGGCTCACGAGGCTGAACATGGCAAGCTAAAAATTACGAGGAAGTGGTCGTTTAAAGAATGATGGAATATTACACAGCCAGCAAGGACAAAAGTATGGACTTCGCAGCAAATTGGATGGATTTAAAGTCCATCATACTCAGTGATCTGTCACAGAAACGGAGAACTGAATGCTGCATGTTCTCACTCATAAGTGGGTCCTGAACATTTATCACAGCGCTTCAAGAGTGCGATCGGCAGTCATGGAACACTGCCAGGGGAGGGGGAAGCAGGTAACATCAGGAAGGGCAACTGATCCTAACCCAGGGGAAGTGAGGACCAGTGGGAAGCCCAAATGTCACCTGCATGTAGACCACTTATCTACCTAATCCTGACTTGTACCCCACATTTTCTCTTCTTTCTTTTTTTTTTTTTTTGAGTTGTAGTCTCACTCTGTCACCCAGACTGGAGTGCAATGGCCACTCCCAGCCACCACAGCCTCGACCTGCTGGGCTCCGGCAATCCTTCCGCCTCAGCCTTCCAAGTAGCTGGAATTACAGGCATGCGCTACCACGCCTGGCTGATTTTTTGATTTATTGTAGAGAGGAGGTCTCACTGCCCAGGCGGGTCTCAAACCCGCGGGCTTAGGCAATCCACTCACCTCAGCCTCCCAAAGGCGTGAGATTACAGGCTGAGCCACCGAGCCTGGCCCCACATCTTCATAATACAATAAAGTTAAAGAAAAAAAGAACAAATGATTTTATCTTAATGATGCTCTGGGCTGGGTGTGGAGGCTTAGCCTGTAACCCCAGCACTTTGGGATGCTGAGGCGAGAGGATTGCCTGAGCCCAGGGGTTCGAGACCAGTCTGAGCAACTTGGCGAGACCTCGTCTCCACCATAAACAAAAAATGAGCCAGGCATGGTGGTGCATGCCCGTAGTTCCAGCTACTTGGAAGGCTGAGGCAGAAGAATCGCCTGAGCCCAGCAGGTTGAGGCTGCCATGAGTGTGCCACTGCACTCCCACCAGGGTGAAAGAATGAAACTTCAACTCAGAAAAAAAAAAAAAATGATGCTCTGGGACTGTGTTGAATGAGATTTCGGAATTTTCTCCAAAATTTTGAGGTTCCTATAGTTTAGGAAACTCCCCTTCCTTGCTCCATATATGTGGGTAGCACTTGCAAAAGTCAGTGTGACTTGTCCTCTCTTTGAGTGCCCAAAGTACTCGCTTTCAACCTGGGAGCCCCAGACCTGGACAGAGGAGACGGGGTCCCTTGAGATTAATCATGTGGTCCAAAGACTCAGCACTACCTGTGGACAGGCTGATAAGATTCTTCCACAAAAACATGCGTGCGGTTTTCAACTGTATCAAGAAGCTGCTAATGAATAAAATACAAATTTATTGAAAACATGACTGAATTCACCACCTCCGTGTTGTGATTTTTCTCAGTCAAAAGATATTGACAGTAACCATGCATGCTGGCTCACGCCTGTCATCCCAGCACTTAGAGAGGCAGAGGCGAAGGCGAAAGGATTGCCTGAGCCCAGGAGTTCGAGACCAGCCTGGGCAACATGGTGAGGCCTCGTCGTCTCTACAATAAATCAAAAAACTAGCTGGGTGTGGTGGTGCACACCTGTCGTCCCAGCTACTTGGAAGGTTGAGGTGGAAGGATCGCATGAGCACAGGAAGTGGAGGCTGCAGTGGCCGTGAGCATGCCACTGCACTCCAGCCCGGGCAACAGTGAGACCCTGACTCAACGACAGCAAAAAGATATTGAAAACAGAGCTATGTCACATGGGATGGAAGGCAACGTGATAAGGAAAAAGTATTTGAACCATCTGTTGCCTCTTGTTCCCTCATAAGTCTCTTATACGTATTTGGCTTTGTGTTTCCTTGTAATTTTGAATATATATTTGGTATAATGTTATCTGTGGATGTCTCACAAAACCTGTGGGTCTACCCCGCCCACACCCACAAATATACACGGTGATTTCTGTCACTTACTTGCTCTGTGTGACCCTGGGAAAGTTGCTCAACCTTACTGGGTTTCAGTTCGCTTATCAGTAAACAAAGGGGCAATGGTAACAGCCCCCACCCTGAGAGTTGAGAAGATTAAATGAGACAGAACAGAGGCGCCAAGCCCTGTGCCTGCTTTTCTGGGAATGGTATTTCCCGAACCTTTACCGTCTTCCTTCTGCCATTCCTCCAACGCACGCTACATTATAATGTGCAAATAAAAGATCGGTAGACACCAAACATTCTTGGATTTTATGGGATCAAGATGATTATTAAAATAAAATAATGTTGGAGTGAGGTTTCGGCTTTCCTCTCCATCTCAGCTTATCGTTCATGCAGCATCTTTTCTCCTAACTCTGAGCTAAAAGCCACCGCCGGAGGGGCACTCCTAACAGGTAGGCTTTGCTGGCTGCCTTTCGGGTTGGGTGGTTTCAAAGCAGATTCTTTTGAAAGCAGCGTGTCTGTAATGAGCCAGCAGGCACACCCTCAGACCCTCCTCAGGATGCCTGTGTTTGGAAACATCCTCGGCGACTGTCATGGGCAAAACGTGAACTTGGCTTATGGTGGTGGGTTAATCAGGCGCAGGATATAATATAAACCATCGGCCATTTTCCCAAGGTCAAGGACCCTCGAGAGCCCCGCCTGGGTTAACATCTCAGCTCTTCCAGTTACCTGCTGTGTGACCATGGGCAGGTCACCGAACCACTCTGAGCTTCAGTTTCTCCTCAGTAAAGTACAGGTAATAACAGAGCCTTCCTCAGCCCTTCAATGAGGTCACAAATGATCCCGGCATAAGGTAAGTTCTCTATCAGCGGTGTGAAGATTAGGCCTTCCGAAGAGGTATGAATCAGAGACTGTGGGGTTCCTTACCCAGCAAGTCTTGAGAAAAGACAAACTTCACTTAAGTAAAGAACTCAGGGCCTGGCCACCACCAGAGCAATGGTGAGGTGCCTGCACCAGGGTGACTGGTCTCTGCTTTGTCCACACTCAGATCCAGGAACAAATCAAGTCAGCACATACCTCGCTGCTCCCAGTGGCTTGGAAAACCCCAACTCGTGGAACGAACTGGTGAGTTACTTCGAGGCCCTTTGCCGCCAACTTAAAAGAGCTGAGTGCCCCTGAATGCCTGTGTCTAATGTGAAGGTGAGAATGGAGGTGTTTAGCCCAGGGCAGAGTGGCCTCATGCCCCCCAAGACTCAGGAGAGAGGCCAGGCAGGCCCCAATGGGACAGGACCAAGGCATGCACATTTCATGAGCAAGCTCTGTTATTTTTCTATAGTTACAGAACAGACTCCCAGCCTCCAACCCCCTTAAATATTCCCAGAAGGAGCAGCCCTGTGAAGCTTGCACACCATCCTCGTGTCTGATGGTCGATTTGGAAATTGCTTCTCTCTGAATAAAATCCCAGGCTTCCAGGCCCCTTTTCTCACCACTCCATGGGGAAACAGCAGGCCCAGGCTCTCTGCAGCTCTAGTTTTCCTGCCAACAATCTCAGCTAAGGATGAGGAGGAGGGGACAAGTCTGTTTCTTCTTTAGATCAGCCCAAATCAGATGTCCTATCACTGTGTAAGTTAAAAAAAAAAAACCACAAAACTTGTGGATATCTATCGAAGAATCGATGCTCACTAAATGTCACTATTGAACATTTCCTCTATTTTTTTTTTCATGTTTCTCACTTAGTTTCCAAGTAAGAGTTCTTTTAAAAATGTCTTCCACTATAAATTAATAATAGCATGTTCCTAGCATGAAAAACACAAGAAAATTGCTGGGACAATGATCTCATTCCCATGTCCAGTATCTTGCTGCTGTCAGTACCTTGCTGCGTTCCCCTCTCGTCTTCTTCTATGTGTAATTTCTTGGTTGTGATCCTGACATCAATGTGCTCATTCTGCCCAGATGGCTCCATACCCTGCCTTCTTCACTTGGGCTTTCCGTGAGTATGTTTTCTGTGCTGCTGTGATGAGAGCTAAAATGAAAGAGTTCCCAAGGAAAAGCGCCTTCTTAACCTAGTTCAAAGGCGGCGAGAAGGGAATGACACCGGCTTGGATGGGATGGGTAGGTGGCTGAGGTCACTGATGGCCAACTGGGAAAGGGGCCTTGTGGGTCTGGAGAAGCCAGGAAGCGAGTGGAGACTGAGGGTGGACATGGTGATCATGCGGCTCCTTCAGCTGGGATGCCCACCCGAGGTCTAACCATCCCATTCCTGCAGAGTTGAGCTTTGGGGTATGAGGCGGGGGAGAAGACACAAAATGATGAGATTGCAGGTGTGTGCTTTTCAGTGGGAACAGACCTCAGCATTTACAAATCAGCAGAGGTCCAATGCAGATTCAGGTTTACAACTTCCAGTGAAAACACTCAAGGTCTGCCAGTGCCAGGCCCTGATGCCCACATGGCAACAATTACGTAGATGGAGAAGGCACATCAGTGTCCAGGGCATGGGTGCTCTGTGCAGGGGCCTGCGGTTTCTACCCAGCCTGACCCGTAGTTCACTCCCCACCCCAGAGTCTGCAGGCGTTAGAGCTTGCAACCCTGAGTCCTAAAGCAACACCTGATCTTCCCTTGATTTTAGGACGATCCAGGACACTCCACTGGGGGTCCCTAAGTTAAAGACAATGGCCTGGGCCTTCTCTAACTCCACCTCCCAAGCCACCTTTGGAGCAGAGAAAGCCCCTTTGAAATAAAGACTGAACTACGCCACAATCTTTGTCCTGGGTTGGGGAGTGTGTGAAGTTGGCAATTCAGCCCGACAGCAGAGGTGGTCCATTGTGATGGAAGGTGGGAGGGTTTTGATTCCTTTTCATTACTTGTACATAACTTTGCAGTTGGCTGTGGGCTGTTTTGACCATTATTTTTTCATGCAATGGGAGAAAACTATGCTCCGGGGTATGATTATTAAAATATGTTACTCTTCCATATTTGAATAGTGGAATGACTTTTCCAAGCTGTAAAATGAGCCAAGGGAAATACCTAGGGCTTGAGATGTAAGTAAAATGTAGGTCTAACACCCTTCCACTGAGAACCAGTAACTGCCTGGGACTCAGTCTTCTGCTGTCAAGTCATGGGTATGGGGACAAGTTGGAGTAACTTGGGTGTGGAGAGAAGATATGCAGAAGGGAAGGACCCTCCTTAGACTTCAAGAAGTGAAAGCTCCATGCACCCTGGGGGACCCTGTCGCCAGGCATCTCCAATTTACACCTTGTGAGTTCATTGGCAGTTGTCACAAAAAGGCTATGGGGACCCAGGGAAGGCAACGAGGAAAGGAACTGACCAGCAGAAGGTTATTTAGTTGGAAGTAACTGAAACACACTCGGACTCGCCAGGGATTCTCAACCAGGGGCACTCTGTCCCCTGAAACCTGTGGCCATGTCTGGAGACATGCTTGGCTATCACAACGAGAGACTGAGGACACTACTGGCATCTAGTGGGCAGAGGCCAGGATGCTGATAACCTCCCACAACGCACAGGACAGCCCACCGCAGAGAATGGTCCAGCCCCACATGTCAGCCGGGTCAGGGTTTGAGAGACCATGTCCTAGCCCTGCAAAGACGATACCTTGGAGTGAGGCGCAGATGGTCAACCAGCTTCCCCCAGCCTCTCCCACCGTAGCCATGACTCTTCTCTGCCATAGTCATAGAACTTTTTATGGCCACGTTGACTTTTTTTTTTTGAGTCCGAGTCTCACTCTGTCACCCAGGCTGGAGCGCACAGTGGCATGCTGACGGCTACTGCAGCCTTGACCTGCTGTGCTCAGCCGATTCCTCTTCCTCAGCCTTCCAAATAGCTAGAATTATATACATGCGCCACCATGCCCAGTTAAGGTTTCATTTATTTATTATAGCGACGAGGTCTCGCCATGTTGCCCAGGCTGGTCTCAAACCCTGGGCTCAGGCAATCCTCTTGCTTCCCAAAGTGCTGGGATTATAGGCGAGAGCCATCACACCCCACTAAGTCAGCTTTTTTGAGATGTATAAATCCTTGGATTTTGACACATGGTTAGACTCATGGAACCCGACCCCAGTCAGGGCATGGCCCGTGTCTGTCCCCTGAATCACTCTCTGGAGTATCTCTTCATAGTCACAGCCCATCTCTGATCTTACCCTACCCTCTGGTGATCTGTTCTCATCAACTAGAATCTTATCTTCTCAAGAATGCCCCATAAATGGAATCAGACTCTGTATCCTTTGGGACTGTTTCTTTTGCTCAGCATACGATTCACCTGTAGTATTTGAGATTCACCTGTAGTACCTCATGTATCAAGGATCTACTCCTTTTTATTGGCAAGTAATAGTTCACGGTATGGATGTCTCATAGGTTATCTGCTCATCTGCTGAGGGGTGTTTGGGTTGCTTCCAGGTTAAGGCTATCGCCAACTGAGCTGCTACAACCATTCTCATATAGGTTCTTGTGGGAACAGAGGTCTTTATTGCTCTGGGGTCAATACCCAGGAATGCAACTGCTGAGTGGATGGCAGATGGATGTTCAATTTTATAAGAAAATGCCAAACCCTGTTCCAGCATGGCTGTACCAGTTGATACTTCTGAAAAGGACCCAGTTGCTCTGCAAAAGAATGAGAAATGTCCTCCCCCCACCTCCAGACTACGATTATTTGTGATTATCTGTCTTCCTTGGACAAATCTGGACCGATCTGCCACAGGCGGGGGTCTCTCCTGAAGCTCACCACCTAGTGTCACATGGGCCACTGGGAGCTGAACCGTCATCTGAAGTTCCTCCCTGCTAATACTCAAAGCGTTCCTCTTGATCCTGGCACGACCGCCTCCCTATGTTGCTGGGATAAAACCGCCTGGTATGAGAGGGGCTGGCTCTACTCCTCAGCTCCGTGACCCAGCCTGACGACTCAGAGTCATAAAAGAATTGCTTGGGCCGGGCACAGTGGCTCAAGCCTGTAGTCCCAGCACTTTGGGAGGCTAAAGTGAGAGGATTGCCTGAGCCCGGGTGTTCGAGACCAGCCTGGGCAACTTGGTGAGCCCTCGTCTCGACAATAAATTGCAAAAACTAGGCGGGCATGGTGGCGTGCATCTGTAGTTCCAGCTACTTGGAAGGCTGAGGCGGAAGGATCGCCTAAGTCCAGCAGGTGGAGGCTGCGGTGGCTGTGAGCATATCACTGCACTCCAGCCTGGATGACAGAGTGAGTCTCTGACTCAAAAAAAAAAAAAAAAAGAATTGCCTCGATGGTGGGCAAATGACCAGGACGCCTGCCACAGCCACTGGGAATGAGGCTCCACGGTTTATCTGAGGATAGGAGTTCTGTTACCTGCAGCAGTTTTGCCACTCAAGAGAGCTTGCCCGAGAACAGAGCCAGCTCAAAGAAGACCGAGCAAAGAGGGGCAGAGAAGCACAAGAGACTCCAAGCAGGGACTTGGGAGCTCAGGAAGTCTTTCCAAACAGAGAGACATGTAATCTGAAGCTTGGAGCAATAATAGGAATTAATATGGTACAAGGGGTAGAGGAGGGGGGCTGGAGAGTGAGGGCAAAGAGGCATCCAGGCAGAGCAAGCAGCCCGTGCAAAGGCCCTGGGGCAGGCTGGAGGCCAGGTAGGGGAAGTCAGAGCACAGCTGCAAACTTCCTGTTTGTACTGAGCTTTGCAAGGAAAGGGTGGGGTCCCACCAAACTGCAGCACTCTGAATTCTTGCAAAGGAACCCGTGAAACTCTGGATGGAGACTTCTGGAAAGGACTAAGACTAGAAATGATCAGTTAGGGAGGTGACACCGGAGATCCAGCATAATAACCAAGTACAGCAAGCCTCTCCAATGCCTGTCTCCTGCAGATGGCCACGAGGAGGGATCTGCCTATCCACAGCGCACACGCAAGTGGGAAAAGGCAGGAGCACGTAAGAGGCTTTGAACGGGGTGATGAAAACCCACGTCTTGCCTCCTCCATGGCAGCAGCAGAGAGGCCCAATCCACCCGCGACGCAGCAACAGTGTCGGAGCGTATCCCAGCAGGCCCCAGACGGCGGAAACCCGGCAAACACAAATTAGGCAGCTCATTAGGCCATAATTTTATTAAGCAGTATTTAATACAGTGAATAATCTTGAGCTTTATTATCTAAAATATAAAGGGGTGTTTTAAAACTCAGCTGAGCAGCAGATTGGGTTTTAAAAAATATGACTGTTTCAGGCCCAACAGACCCAGAGTGTTTCTCAAACGGCCTTTTGTAGATTTCCAGACGGCCAAGTTACGCCTGACGCCCTCTCTCTTGCCCCTCCACCCTGGGGCGCTGAGCATCCACCACATCACAGACAGAAGTCACCAGCATGACTGCACCCTGCCCCCCCGCCGCCTTTCCCTTGACCTCACAGAGCCAGGGATAAGAGACCACGAGTTCTGGGAGGCAGCAAGGTTCCAGGCTGCCAGATGGAGACGGAAGCCCTGCAGGTGGCCAGGGGCAGCCTTGGGGAGTGGGTGCCTCACCCCCATGCCCTGGATGGCTGGAACAAATCAAAGGAGATGAGACTGAGTGTCCAGTGGTCATGCGGATTGGTGGACTCCAGTTCACCTGCAGGTCTACCCTCCATACTGCCTATGGAGCTAGGAGAGGAGAAACGGCAGAGGTTGGAGAAAGCCACTGAAATTTACCAACAGCTGGCGAGAACAGAGGTCAGGGGGCTGAGAGGAGGGGGAGGCAGACACTCAGCCTCTTCCCCAAGCCTTTTAAGCCTCTGCTCCACGGGGCATTTATACTGTCCCAAACAGGCGTTTGGCCAGGGTCCCCAATGTCCCCTGTGGGGACAATTTCCAGACATTGAGCTCCACGGGGGACGTTTGACCGCTAAAAGTGTTGATGCTCAACGTTAACTTTTAATGTTTCAGAAAACCATTAAGCTGGTTTGTATGATGCGTCACATTTTTACAACTGGGCATTTCATTTCCAGCCTGGAAAGAGGCAGGAAGATCTCAGTGGGGACATTTACAGTTTCCTCGCCTGAGTCAAGGTTTAAAGGAGAGGCCCACAGGGGCGGGCTCCTCCCCTCGCCCCAGCTTCTGTCTGCTGGACCCTCTGGGGAACCAGAGCCCTGGCTGAGCACACCAGCCTTTGGGGCTCTTGAATTTTGGGTGGTGTTGGTCCAGCCTTTCAGGCAAGGGGAGTCGCACCAAGGATGCCCAGGAGGCCAGGGCAGACAAGATGTGCCACCAGGACTGAAGTAACTTCAGGATGGCTGCAGGCCGGATGCCTGGTGGGAAGTCTTGCCAGAGGATACTGGAGAGGTAAACCGAGGAAGGCCTGGGAGGGCAACAGGAGTCCACTGACCCACGTGAGGCTGAGAAGTAACAAGGGGAGATGGTCCTCGAGAAGGCTGGCCACCAGCTGAGAATGAGCTGGCTGGAAATGGGTGGGATGGGACTGAAGAGTAGGGACAGGAGAGGCAGGGAGGCCAGAGGGGTGATGCCGCTGTTTATTCAGGTGACGGACACAGGGGAGATGGAGGGGAAGTGGAGGGACATGGAGGGAGAGCAGAAGGGGGCGGAGGAGGACCGGCAGGGGAGCGGGAAGAAGCAGAAGGAGAAGGGTTAGAAGTGAAAGGAGAAGGAGCCGGGCTCGGTGGCTCAGCCTGTCATCCCGTGCCTTTGGGAGGCTGAGGTGAGTGGATTGCCTGAGCCCGCGGGTTCGAGATCCGCCTGGGCAGCGAGACCTCATCTCTACAATAAATCAAAAAATCAGCCGGGCGTGGGTAGCGCATGCCTCTAATTCCGGCTACTCGGAAGGCTGAGGCGGAAGGATTGCCGGAGCCCAGCAGGCGAAGCTGCGGTGGCCGGGAGCAGCCACTGCACTCCAGTCTGGGCGACCGAGTAAGATTCCAACTCAAAAAAAAAAAAAAAAAAAAAATAAGTGAAAGGAGAAGGAAGAGGAGCAGCAGAAGCTGGAGAGGAAGCAGAAAGGGCTGAAGGAAAAGCGAAAGAAGGATTAGAAGCGAAGGAGCTGGAGGAGGAGCAGAAGGGGACGGGGAAGATGCAGCGGGAAGTGCAGAGAAGAGGCCGGAGCCAGGCCCTTAGGCCCCATCTTCCCTCCCCGCCTTCTCCGCATGACATGCACAATAGAGCAGGCCCTACCTTCACAGCCACGTCTTAGCACAACCCCAGGGATTTACACCGTGCAGTGGGGTGAATAGTATCCCCCCAAATTCGTGTCTCCCGGGAACCTCAGCCTGTGACCTTACTTGGAAACAGGGTCTTGGCAGATGAGTTAAGATGGGATCATCCTGGAGGAGGGTGGGCTTATCTGGTGACCAGCGTCCTTACGGGAAGAGGAGGCATGGAGGCACAGACACGCAGGGGAGGAGGCCATAGAGAGACAGAGAGAGAGGTTAGAGGATGAATCCGCAGGCCAGTGCCCAGGAAGGCCGGCTGCTGCCAGAAGCTGGTGATCTGGTGGAGGGGTATGGGATGGTTCTATTCTCAGAGAGTCTGGGGGGAACCAACCCTGCTGGTCCCCTCGATTTCAGACTTCTAGCCACCTGGACTGTGAGAGAATACATCTCTGCTTTTTTAAGCATTTCAGCTTGAGGAGTTTGTTACAGCGGCTCTAGGAAACTAACAAAATATGCATACACGTATTTATGTATGAAACTGTGACACTAGTTCTTAACCCTGACTCCCCAATCACCTGAATAACTTAAAACAAGACACCCACATCCAGGCCTTATCCGGTATTAAATAAACCAGCACCTTTGGAAGGTGGAATCCAGATGTAGCCTTTTATGAAATATCCCTAGAAGACTCTATGGAGGGCTAGCCATGAGAAGCAACATTGTAAGAGATTATCTTGGGGGGGGGTTGTGATCAAAAGGACAGGTTCTGCAGTCCAACCACCTGCATCCCCACCGTTTTTGACTGTGTGCCCTTGGCAAGTCATGTGATTTTTCTGGGCCTAAGTTTTCCTCATCTGCAGAATAGGGATCATCATCCCACACGCCCATGGGGTTGTTGTGGCACTGAAATGAGTTAATGTAAACAAAGAACTCAGCTCAGTGCCTGGCAGGTAGTAGGTTCTCAGTAAATGGGAATGCGGATGTTATCAGAGTCCTTTGAATACCATGATGTCAACAAGGATCCCCCTTTCTGTTACCTCTTACACATTCTGATGAGCTTCTGCACAGGCTGTTATGGACACTGCCTACTATACTGGACACTGTCCATTACCCACCCAAGGCATGGAGGGGGCGATCCCAACATGCAGAGAGAATACGTAGCCAGATCCCCAAGGAGTGAGAAAGTTAGGAAGGGCCCGGGCACTCCAGGCAGCCTGAAGGTGTCAGCTCAGATTCCAGGCAGCCACGTCCAGCCCTCCGGGGTCTCCTCAGAAATTATGGCGCTCAAGGTTTGGTCTTCCTGTGAAACGTCTATATTTTGGGTCAGGTTTCCCTTCAACATATTGGCTTGCAGCTGGAGGGGGAGAGGAGGGAGCTTCTGCTATCTCCTCTTTGGATTCCCATTGGTCTTATCTCTCCCTTCCTAAGGAGGGTGGCATCTCGCAAATCCACTTCATCCAAAAATCAAATTACTATGCTAAAAAAAAACAATGCAGGAGGTATCACACTTCCAGTCTTCAAACTTTACTATAAGGCTACAGTAGTCAAAACAGCCTGGTATTGGTACAAGAACAGGCACATAGACCAATGGAACAGGAAAGAGAATCCAGAAGCAAAGCCTCAATTTCTCAACCAACTCATCTTTGACAAAGTCTCCAACACCAACCATTGTGGGGAGGAGAACTTATTCAGTAAATGGTGCTGAGAAAACTGACTGATCACATGCGGAAGATTGAAACAGGAGCCTTACCTATCACCATACACAAAAATTAACTCTAAATGGATCAAAGACCAAAACATAAAAAGCCTCAAACTATAAGAATCTTAGAAAATGCAGGAGACACCTTCATGGAAATTGGAACTGGCAACCAATTCCTGATCAGAACTCTGTGTGCCCATATTATAAGAAATAAGATAGACAAGTGAGACCTCATCAAACTGACGAGCTTCTGCAAAGCAAAAGAAACCATCAAGAGAACAGGGAGACCACCTAGAGTGGGAAAAAGTATTTGCCAGCTGTATATCTGACAAAGACCTAACATCTGGGATCTACAAGGAACCCAAATGTGCCAAAAGGAAAAAAACAAACAGCTCCATTAAAAAGTGGGCAAGAGACATGAATAGACACTTCTCAAAAGAAGATATATGGGCAGCCAACAGACCCATGAAAAAGTGCTCAGTCTCACCAATCATCAGAGAAATGCAAATCAAAACCACAGTGAGATACCGCCTAACCCCAATAAGAATGGCCATCATTAATACAACAAACAACAACAGATGCTGGTGAAGATGTGGAGAAAAAGGAACACTTCTACACTGCTGGTGGGAATGCAAACTAGTGCAACCTCTCTGGAAGACAGTGTGGCGATTTCTGAAAGAACTAAAAATTGACTTCCATATGACCCAGCAATTCCCCTGTTGGGAGTATACCTGGAGGAACTCAAAACATGCTACAAAAAAGATACCTGCATACTCATGTTTGTGGCAGCTCTATTCACAATAGCAAAACTATGGAACCAGTTATGCTGCCCATCAAAGCTGAACTGGATTTAAAAAATGTAGCACATATACACAATGGAATATTATGTAGCCATAAAGAAGGACACACATATGGACTTCGCTGCAGCTTGAATGGATTTAGAGTCTATCATACTCAGTGATCTATCACAGAAACAAAGAACAGAGTACTATATGTTCTCACTCATAAGTGGACCTTGAACAACTGTCATAATACTATAAGAAAGGGATTGGCAGTAGTGGGAAACTGCCAGGGGAGGGAGGGTGGGATTGGCAACTGAGGGAAACTGCGAGGGGAGGGAGGGGCACAAATCATTAACAGGGGTACCTGCATAATCAACGTTTGTATACCTAACTCTGAATTGTACCCCACATCTTTAAAATAAAAATGAAAAAAAAAATACTATGCTATCTAGCTTCTCTTTGCTCAAGATCAGCAGCAAAGCAGGGGTCGGGCACCAAGGGAGAGAGGCCTTACCTCTTGCAACCAGGAGTGAGCCTCTCTCACTTCTTTGTGGTCGAGGAGTGGGCCTTGGCATCAGAACCTGGCTTTCTCAGCTGTGATCAATGACTGTGGAAAATGGCTTCCCTTGCCTCGGTTTCCCTGTCTGTAATTGGGGGACAGGACAGTCCCTTTCTCAAGGGGCTGATGAGTCAGACGATGTCGCACGGCGGACCCTGGGCCCGTGAGTGCTCGATGTCAGCTGCCGCTGTTACTGTCGTGATTCACAGTTTTAAGGGACACGGGAGAGTTGGAAATGCCCAGCAAACACAAGCAGCCCTCCATCCAGATAGCTCAAGGCATGGCCACTCATTCCACCTTCCTCTGAGCTGGCGCTCAGACAACACTGTTTTCACCTGGACACCAGGGGACCCAACTTATTCTCCACCAGGACCTAGAAAGGTAACTACCTGTGTTTGATTTCAAAGTTATAATTAGGAGGAATTTTAGAGCAGAACGGTAACTTACATGTAGCTTATCCCCTCATTCTACAGATGCAGCCTAGAGAGGTGGGATGACTTGCCCCAAATTACTCCACCTTGGACCCAAATCCGGGTGTTCTGGTCCCCAGTCCCAGGCCCCATGGACACCCGCCCTAAATGCTTTCCCAAGTCCTCTCCGCTTTCCATTGGAAAAGTTTCATCTCTTCCTGGAGGAAGAGAGTGGAGTTTGCTTTTACTCCATCCTTTACTTAACAACTGTAACTTTTCATATACTCACAGTCCTGAATGTGCACAGATGCCATCCACGGACAGAACAGGTCGTGTTGAGAACCAGGAGTGACAGCATCAAACTCAGGGCTTCTCAGCCTTGGCACTGCTGGCGTTCGGGGCAGAGGCTGTCCTGGCCATTGCTGTAGGTATTTACGAGCATCTCTGGCCTCTACCCACTGGTTACCAGTTGCACTTCCCCTGGTGGTAACACCTCAAAATGTCCCCAGCCATTGTTGAACTTCCCTGGCAGAGAACCACAGGTCTAGTTAGTTCACATCAGCTACGACAGGTAGATGACTATATCTGAACCATGTAAATCCCTATGTATAGGTGTAACTGTGTCTCCTGTGAACCCTGAGAGAACAGCACAGGGACCTGATTGTCTTGGGTGACCTAAACAACCCCACCATTGCCAATAACAGCCATGGTTGTAGTTGTAGTAAGTACTGTGCTGTTGTACTACAACAGCAGTTGTAGTAATTGGGCTAGTTAAGAGGTAGAACTTAGAGCCAGCAAGGAACCCCACCTGGCCCAGGCACTGGACAGGGACCTCACTGCACCCCTCAAAGCGTAATGAGGGAACCCCACTCCCTGCAGGTAAGGGACTGGCTAGGTGCCCAGTGCTAGGACATGGCAGAGTAGATCTGAATTCCAGGACCTTGTGCTTCTTGCATCCAGTCCAGCATCTCATCCAACTCACAGCAAGCTCAAGTCAACACAAAGCTCATGTTGACTGCACACAGCATGCAGCAGTTTGAACCACTTAGCATTCTACAGCCCCCGATCCCCTCCTCCTAACACCTGTGGGGTGGGTACCAGTCCTCCCCTCCCCCCACCACTTTACAGGTGGGGAAACTGACACCTGTCCAGGTTTATTTGGCGGTTGGGAGGCAAAGCCAAGCTCTCCCTAAGCAGTGGAACTCTGCAGCCCAATGTCTGCACCACTCACCTCCTAAGCGTGTTTTTACATGCACATAATAACCAAAGGCAAGGGTTCAAGCCCACCCACCCCGAGAGGACTCATGCTGGGGATGAGCTATGGCAGGAGAACATGGGCAGGGGTACTCGGTGCCTTCCTGCCGTGGAAACTTCTCAGCTTGTCGGCACCTTAGGATGTCCTCCAGAGCCTGCCATGAGCTCCCAGAAAGCCCCAGACTGCTCTGCCTGCCACCCCTTGGGCTACAGAAACAAGATGTGACTGCTGGACACACAAGCACAAAGGTAGGAACAGCAGACACTGGACACTGCTGGAGGAGGGAGGGTGGAGAGGTATGGTGCAGAGCCACACACCAGGTACCAGGTCCACTACCTGGAAGAGCGGGCTTGCGAGAAGTCCAAACCTCACCTGCACACAAGTTCCTTCTGGGTTAAATCCTCACATGTACCCCATGACTCTAAGATAAAACAAAAAATTTTAAAAACAGATGTGACTGGATAGGTAGGCGAGGAAGTTGGGCTGTCCATGCCCGCAGCCCTGGATCAGACACGAGCGCCTGTAGCTGACCAGAGCCAGCTGTTTCATGCCAGTGTATTGTTACCGTATTGAGTGATCGGAAATCGGAAGCAATCGTGGGCATTATTTGCAGTGTTGTGGGCTTCCAGCAGTTATTGGATAGTCTGCTAACGGATAATCCATTTTTGCAGACAGTCTCCATGTAGAGCTATGAAATGGAAATGTTTTAAGACAAAAGAGAAAAAAAATTCTTAGTGGTCGTTCAGTTTTTATCATCTAGGCTTGATTTAAAAAAAAAAAAAGAGTTGGGAAGTATCTGATACATGCCCCTGGGGAAAAGGTTCAAGGGGAAGGAATTGTTCAAGTGTGGGGACTGTGTGAGTGTGATATTTTGGGCTCCAGTTGTATTACAGTGAAGGCATCCGTTGCCTTGTAGATATGCACACATAACTCTCCGTGACATTAATAGGAACCAGGTAGGCAAGAGAGGGGAAAGAATGGGTCCTGCTTGGCAGACCTGGTATGTAACACGGTCTTCCGCTCCACTGCTGTTGGGCCCTGTCTTGAAGAGGGAGCCTTGAAGATCAAGCAAAGTAGGCAAGCTGGCATGAAAATCAGAACAGGATAGCTTTGCAAACCTGTAGTGTAAGAAACTGTGGCTTTTTTTTTATCTCTACTCCAAATTGTCAGGTATTTTTGTTTGCTTGGGTTTTTGTTTTTTAGTCGGGGTCTTACTCTGTTGCCCATGCTGGAGTCCAGTGGCATGATCACGGATTACTGACTCTGGACTCAGGAGATCCTTCTATCACAGCCTCCCAAGTAGTTGGAACTACAGGTGTACACCACACTATGTCCAGCTAATAGTTTTATTTTTGTAGAGGCAAAATCTCACTATGTCATCTAGGCTGGTCTCAAACTCCTGGGCTCCCAAAAGGCTGGAATTACAGATTTGAGCCACCATGTCCAGCTCGACATATCAAGATCTTGTCTCTACAAAAAAATCAAAAAGTTTTTTTTAACAGTATAGTAAATGCTGATGGCTGGTTCTGTGTCCTGTTGATCCAAGCGCTCTCTTAACCAATATAATGGGAACTTATTTTCATAATCATGTCCCCTAGGCACTGTAAGAGCCTAAAGTATCTTCTGAATCCTTAGCAAATGAATTCTATTCTGCGCTTCTGAGAGTTGAGGACTTTGTGTCATCCGAATGCTTTGCACAGTGAGTGTCTGTATACAGAGTTTCCTGTTGCTGCTATAACAAATGACCATGAACTCAATGGCTTCCAAGAACGCACGTTTATGACCTTACAGGGCTGGAGGTCAGGAGGTGGAAAATGGGTCTTGGGGCTGAAATCAAGGTGTTGACCGGGCTGCATTCCCTCTGGAAGCCCTAGAGGAGAGTCTAGATCCTTGCCTTTTCCAGCTTCTAGAAGCCACCCATGTGTCTTAGCTCATGACTTCCTTCTAGCAATGGCATCTCTCTGACCTCTACCTCTGCCTCATATGTCCTCCTTCTGACTAAGACCCTCTTGCCTCCCTCTTACGATGACTCATGTGATTACATTGGACCCACCCAGACCACCCAGGATAATGTCTGCACCCCAGGAGCCATGTCGAGGGTTGGGGATTAGGGCATGGACACCCTTGGAGGAGCATGATTCTGCCTACCACAGTGTCTAACAACCAGAAGATGTGACAATATTAAAAGCATCTTGTTCTTCCTCCCAAACTGGTACCACCAGTATAAAGAGCAAGTATCTAGGTGACTCTTCTTTCTCATCCTATACTGATGATGCATGCAGTCAGGTCCAACCACAGCCCACACCTGGCTCAGTCTGAAGGTCAAGGATGGGGATACAGACAGTGCCTGCAGGATGAATTCCTGCAAGGTTTACACTTGGAGTCTTGGCTTTATTTGTTAGTCCAAGCTGAGCACGATGCAAGTCGGTCTGGAAGGAAAGAGATGTGACTTCAGGGTGGGCAGGAAAATGAGTGGAATTGAGATGAGAAAAAAAAAAGCCCACAAGGAAGGGTCCTCCTGCTGGGCGCTCGTTCAATTTTCTCAGAGAAGCTTGAAACTTCTACTGTAGAGCTTCAGCCTACTTACCCTTCTCAGCACAGAAAATTCTTCATTAGTTATTTGTCACTAATCTAACTTTTGCCATGAAAGCATTTTCTGATGCCGACATGACAGCAGGATCATTCCTTCCCCAACTGGAGAATTCTTGCATATGCAGAAGTATTCCTGGCCAATCCCCCTAATAATCAACAGCTAAATACAAAGTTTGCTTCAAAATAAAAACAAAGACCCCCCCCCCCAATGCATTCTGATCATGCTTTGACTGGCAGAATTATTGCAAATGTTCTCTGGGGTCTCCACCCCCAGCCTCGCCCCAGAAATCCTTAGTTACCCAAGTGAGGTATACCTGTCGGTGATAATGGGGAGAAACGAGGAGCACAGCAAAACTCCCAGAAACTTGAAATTGCAAGGAAGATGCTTCACACAAGCTGCTCTCTTCCCTGCTTTTTTTAAACTTAGCAGTTTGGCAATCATACTTTGGTTTGACAGGGAACTGTGAAAATGTGTCACTTTGTCTTCTCCAAACTTCTAAATCCAATCAAAATAACATTTATTCAAAACCAGGAGGTGCTTGCCAGAATCGGTGGTGTGATGTTAAGAGGGCTGACCCCAGAGCGCTCTCACCACTTTTTCTCTCTTCCAGCACAAAAACAACACAGAGCTTCAGACATACAGCCCACACAGGTGTGTTTTACCGATGAGCTTCCTCATCAGAGCAGGGGAGGGTCCCCTGGGGACTTTTGCCACCTCATTCCCTGGGGAAAATCCAGGCAGCCCCAGGACGCAGGCTCCTGTGCTCCTGCCCTCTCTCCAGCAGCACACAGTTTGATGCAGGAAGTTGTGACACACACAATCTAGAGCAGGGGTCCTCAAACTTTTAAAACAGGGGGCCAGTTCACTGTCCCTCAGACCGTTGGAGGGGCGGACTATAGTTTAAAAAAAAATCTATGAACAAATTCCTATGCATACTGCACATATCTTATTTTAAAGTGAAAAAACAAATGGGAACAAATACAATATTTAAAATGAAGAACAAGTAAAGTTAAATCAACAAACTTACCAGTATTTCAATGGGAACTATGGGCCTGCTGTTGGCTAACGAGACGGTCAATGTCCGGTTCCATATTTGTCACTGCTAGTCTTAACAAGTGATGCAAGTGTGCATCAGTTAGTCTAGACTGAGAGGAGGAGTCGAGAGACAGAGAGGAGGAGGGGAGTCGGAGAGTGCGATGCACATTCCACACATGTGCACTGTGGGCCGGACAAGTCAGCTGCTAGGCAGGACAGGCAGCAGCGGCAAAAACACCCGGTGGGCCAGATAAATGTCCTCGGCAGGCCGCATGTGGCCCGCGGGCCGTAGTTTGAGGACCCCTGATCTAGAGTCAGGCGTCTCCACCGTGCATGTGGGGGGCCACCAGCTGCACACTTGAGAGTGATCTTCTGAGGCAATCTCAGCGTCCTGGGGTGGCAGGAAACAGGATCTGGAGTCAGGGGGCCCGGCCCGTGCCTCTGAGCCACCACTCACCAGCAGTGCTGCTTCTTCCCACCTGCACGACTAATTCCAAGGCTGTTTCTCTAGATGTAATGTATCAAATGGAATTTTGACAGTGATTGACGGTAATTCCTGGCCCAAACTAGCTTAAAAAACAAAGACTGTATGCAACTGAAATGTCCGAGGTTGGGGGCTTGATCCAGGCTCCAACTAAACTAGCCTTCACCTTCTCTTGGCTCATACTTGGCTCTCACCTCCTGGTGCCAAGATAACTGCAGGACCTCCACCCTTTTCATCTCCCAGGTCCCAGTGCAGAAGGAGCACTTCTTGGTGGCTGCCATGGTAGCTCTTGGATTCACTCTGACTGGATGATGACGGGCTCACATTGAACAAACAGCTGTGAACATGGGATGAGGCAGGTGACAGGTAGGGAGTGTTCTACGAACCTCTTAGCCTAAAGATTCAGGGGAAAATGGATCTCCAAACCAAAACTAGGGGCTGTTTCCAGAAGAGCAATGGATTTGGGTAAAGGGCTAATAAATGTGTACTAAATGTGAAACTATGTTATAAAAAATAATGATTTTTTTCCTTTTTACTGTGCCTTTATATACTTTCTCTTAATTAATCTTTGCAGCAACCCTTCAAAATAAGGTATTATTATTCCCCATTTTATTGATGAAAAAACAACATTTCAGAGAGGTTAAGTGTCTTTCTCACAGTCACACAGCTCAAAAGCAGCAGAGCTGGAGTTTGAACCCGGGCAAGTCTGACATCAGAGCTTATGGTTTGTCAGCTAGACTACATTGTTGAATTGTGGTCCACTTGGGGTGGGAGATACATTAGAGAGAAATCATGGCCATGCCTTACATTTATATATACATAGCACTCAATGGTTTACAAAGCATGGCCGCAGTAGGCATCCCATCTCATCCCCACACTGATTCTTTGGTGAAGAGGCCATTATTATACTCTCTCTACAGTTGAGCATACTGGGACAGGTTAAGGGACTTGCCTGAAGACCTCAGCTGGATTCTGGACTATTTAGTCAGAGTTCGTTTCTCTCCACTACCCCCGCTTTCACAGAGGGGACAGGAAACACCTGCTGGCCGCTGGCTCCGAGCAGGACTGTGAAGGACCAGTGTGAACGCAGCGTCAGGAAGGAGCTGTGGCATCTCTAGTGATGGCTCATTCCAGCCTCTTCACATTCACTCCTTCTCCCCCTTGACTTTGGTTGGAGGAGCCACTGCTCCCTCTCTGGAGCCCACAACCTTTACAGGAGGTACTGCAGAGGTGGCCTGGCCTGTGTCTCTGTTCCCGACTCCACATTCAGTGATGCTGCATTGGTAGCTGCAACTCAGCCGCAGCGGAAATATTTACACCAAGGGAACTGGCAAATGCTGCATATTTTTTTGTGGGAGAGGGGGGCTTTATTATTTCTCAGAGTGCCGACTGTGAGATGTTTACCAGCATGCCACTGGGTTTACGCCAGCCCTAGGTCCAGAGCGTGCAGCTAACTTAGGTCTAAGTATGCAGCCTATTTGAGTAAAATAACCCAGCATATGTGCCTCTCCCACTCTCCTCCCACACCCTACTTCAGTGACTGGATCAATGACCCAAATGATCCATTGAGAACAAGCCCAGAACTTTTATTTTCCTCCCAAACATTGGTCAAGGAGGTAAATCGCACCCAGTGGGTGTGAACAGGAAGCAAGGCATCCAGAGCTGGTGGCAGCCATCTCTGGACAGGAAGGAAGGAGAGAGACTGGCATAGACGGACGGAGTCAGCATGAAGAAGCAAAAATAAGGCAAGGTGTGGCCACCTCGTCTGAGCTGCTCCTTCAGCTGGGCTAGACATGCACACAGCCTGTGAGGTTCTCCATCTTGAGTGCCATTCAGTGTAACTTGGGTTTCTATTCCTTGCAGCATATCACATCCTAAGTGACACAGTTGAAGACCAACTGCCTACACAGAAGGCAGTTGCTACCAGAGAACAGCGATAAAAAAGGCAAACCAAAGACTCTCAGAGAACACACACACACACAATGCTTTTTATAATGCCAGATGCTAACAAACAGAAGCGAACCCCAACACCTTTCTTGGGTTCTTTCAGAATTAACATGTGGATGTGAAAATATTTCCACTGCTGCATGGGTTAGCGACAGGAGCACGGCAGGCTGGTGGCGAGATTGCAGCTGACACAAACATCTCTGCACAGCTCGAGCTAAGCCTTTCGTGCGCAGACACATCTCTGAAGCGGGGACGGTGGGGCCCACCCCTGGTAAGGTTACTACAAAGATGAAATGGAATCAGTCAGGTTTGTGAAAATGGATTCCGAAACAGGCCCAGCACTCTCCAAATGAATTCCATTTACATGTGCATCTGAACTATTAAACCACATAAAATGCCTCCGTTTTACTTGGGACAATAATGAAAACTCTTTTGACATTTGAAGCATTTCATGTCTCTCTGCTTCCAGAGAACGGTTCCATTTAACTTGAAAGGGGTTTTCAGTGTAATTCACGTTTAATGTTATGAAAGCATTTCTCTCTCACATTGGGCTTTATCTAAATTTTTAAACAAGGCCTAATTTACAGGCCCCGAACGACTTGGCAAATTTCCTGCAATCTCATTGAAAAAGTCCTGGCTGCCTATATGCTGCAGGTGTGTTGAAAGACTGCTTTGTCTCGGGTGCCAACTAAAACTGAAATTACTCCACGGACAAAAGGTCGTCCTCTCAAACAGACCCGCAGAATCCATAGGCACACATGCTACACAGAACGGTCCCCTCCCCTCACCCCTCCCACCCTGTCCCAGCCCCTAGGCCAGGTGCAAAATCGGTGCCAGTTCTAAAGCAGTGAGGACAGAGATGTCCGACCCAAGGTGGGCACATAACTCCAAGAAGACACCGATTTCGTTCACGTGGGGACGGTGCTGCCTGTCTCCTGGGAAGGAGAGGGTGAGAAGGTTAGACCCATGAGCAAAAGAGTTCCATATCCACCCTGTCCATACTGTTGTCAGCTGTCAGACACATCTACAATTCCTACAAAACCCAAATGCCAGGTGGGGCCTGATGGGCAAAGAGCAAACCTGCACCCCTCACCCAGTCACAGCCTCCTTCCCAGCGTGCCCAGGTGTGGGTCAGGGCTCGGCATGGAGCACCCCTAAACTCTGCTGGTTGTTGGCATGGGGAGTCACGCTGCACAGAGCACGGACATCCTCCTCTCTGTTGTCAATGGCTGTGGGCTCTAACAGGAAGCCAGCTGGGCTGGGGTCATCAGAACCCAGGCACTACTGTGCTGAGCCCTAGGGACACAATGGTGCCCAAACCAGGCCCAGCCCCTGCCTTCATGGGTTTAGAGCACAGCAGGAAGAAAGCAGGTAAATCAACAGAGGTGGAAGGGGAGTAAGGATGGAGGCTTTTAAGTCCTGAGTCAGATCCTATCAGGCCTGTGTACACACTCAGCATGCGCTGGCCCTGGCACCCTGCTGGAACTCATCTCTCACAGACCCTCCGCAACTCACTCAGCGCTGGATGCAGGGGCCGCCGGCTGTGTGTCCTTCAGGCACAGGGCAGGCTGCTGCCTCTTCCTTCAGCTGGGATGCTGAGACACTTGGCCTCTGACACATCATAGACGTCTCCTTCCCTCCCTTCTCGCTCTCCCCAAGAGGCCTTGTTCAACCCTGACCTAAATGAGACTGAGAGGCCTTGCCTGACCCTGACCTAAGTGAGCCTTCCAATCTTCCCTGAGCTCTCTCAGCCTCCTTGGCATGCTCGCACACTGCAGATGTGTTTGTTTGCTATACCTTTCTCCTACTTGTCTGTTCACTGCTTTGTCCCAGGGCCTCCCATGGCACCTAGAACACAGTAGGTGCTCAATAAATACTTATTGAGAGTCATAGCAAGTGACCTCAGAGTGCTAAGGGAACACACAGTAGGAGCACAGTCCCTGGCAGAGTCCCCAGGGCTTCCTGGGAGTGGCACTTAAGGGTCAGTGGGAGTTTTGGGGGGTGAAAAGCAGGGAACAGGGCTGCAGACAGCATGAACGGCCTTGGGAAGTCTGGGAAAGGCTTCGAGAATCTCAGCGTGGCTGGAGGGCAGGACAAGAAATGAGGCTAGGGAAAGAGGCAGGGGTGGTCCAGAGGTGTTCCAGGAGCAGAGGCTGGATCCTGAGCCATGGAAAGCCACCTTAGGGGATCTCAGAAGCAGAATCACGCAGAGAGACTTGCGCTTCAAGAGGCTCATTCCGCTGGGCTGTGGCTTGTAGAAAGTGACCAGAGAAGAAGCTGGAGGACACCCCTGCAGGGGCCAGTGAGAGAGACTAAACCCCCTCTTTCCCCTCCCCACTGCCAGATAGCCCCCGTCTTTCCATCTCACTATCTCAGGAACCCCAGTGACCCGGGCAAGTCGCTTGACCTGGACCATCGGGACCTCCACTTTCTTGTCTGCCAAGTGGGCCACACAACCCAGCACAACAGGTTGCTGTAGGAATCCGTGGGCAGCATGTCGCCTCACTGGGGTGAGAGTTAAGTGTTCAGCAGAAGCCAGCTGTTAGGATGATGACTCGCACTCCTGGCTAATGGCTGGAGCCTTACATCTCCACCCTTGCTTAGCACTTAGTGCATATGTCAGAATCTAAACTCATGAATTTCAATCACGGTGCCATTGATTGACAGCCAAAAGTCATTAATTCTGTATAATGTGTACAGGCAGCAGGAGAGGAACAGGGCAGAATAAAAGGCCTCTACAGCCGCTTGCAAACTCTCAGCAGGGCTCAGCCCAGCCGGCTAGGGCTAGGATTCCTCGGCTCCAGCAGGCAGGACAGCGAAGAGAAATCCCATGTGCCGTGCCAGCGCTCAGTTCCAATCTACACTCAAAGAAGAAGAGCATCTGGACCTAAATCCACCCAGTGTACACACATCCCTCAGAATCCCTAGGTCCCTTGACAAGTGAGACACAAGTAAACATCCAGGGAGAAAAGGCAGTTGCTGCAAATGTCGAGATGCTTTGGCCAGCCCAAGAGATGCCTGAGCTCTGCTTCCCACATCCCCTCATTTCCCAGGAAGCTGGAAACAGCAAATTACACCAAGTGCGTCTGTCCCTGGGAAGAAATCACATCGTCTAACACGCAAACCTCCACCCGCTTTCATGTCTACTAATTGCCTGCCGAATTGAGAGACTTTTGAAAGGCAGGATGATAATTGAAGTTTCACATAATTACATTTTAAAGTAGCGCTTTTAGCATCCCCCAACCTCAGTCAAAACTCTGGCTTGTCAAAATAATCTTAACATTTTTCTCCCCCTTAAACAGAGATTGATGAAATATCACTGGAAATCTTTTAGCTGCTAATTATAAGTCAAGCCTCTTTGGGGGCTTTTTCGAGATATCTCTTTGACTTCTTTAAGTGATTCGTTTGGTCCTCTACTTTTAAACTGTTCATTTTCCACTTGCGGAGAAGAGTGAAATTTCTTCTCCAGTTTTAATTACAATTGGAGCATCATCCTTGGACAGTGCAGAGTGAGGCTTTGTGATGTGAGGGTCCACCCTGTTAATCAGGGATAAATCCAGTATACTGCAGAGGCGCTTACCTTTCATTACATTACCTTGTTTGTCTAATTAATGGTATTACCCTCTGAACTGTGGGCAGAAGCTTAAAAGGAATTCAACACATGCAAAAATCACTCTGGAGGGAAAAGGGAAGAATGTGCAATAAAGAGCTTTTCCTCATGCCCTGGATACCACTAACATCTTCCATGATTACTACTGACCAGGGGGAGCTCTCCAGGTGACACAGGCTGGACATGTGCAGTTATCTTAGAAACAGTGGTGATGTCTGTGTTTTGGTTTCTGGCACAGACTAGCAATTTACCTGGGATACTTAGTTTTAAAAACCAGACATCACCTCATCAGAAATGAAATGTTGTTCCGTTTGTTCAGATGAAGTTTTTGGTAATGTCTGGTGAGATCAGGTGGGGCAGGTAGGAGGAGACCAAGAAGGTCTTTTGCTCTTGGGTCACTAACTCACCTCAAAAAAATAACTCTGTACTTGATAGTGTTAATGACCATAACACGATAAGCTTCACCATTAGGGCATAAACTCTTTGTAGATAGTGACCGGGTCATGTTCAGCTGTGACTTGGGCTTGGTAAATGTTTGTTGAGCAAATGAATGAACTCTCTTTACTAAGTTCTTAGTTGTGAAAGGCTCACAGCGTGAGGCATGCATGATCCGAGGAGATTTTGTTAAATCCTCAAAACTATTTTTTAAACTAAAAAACATTAAGAAAACTGACACCCAAAGAAGCTGAGCAAATCTAGGTCATATGGCTGTTGAAGTAACAGAGTCAGGATCTGAACCAGACTGGATGCCAAAGACAACACCTTTGACACCCCCACAATAAGACACACCAGAATGAAGAGATAAATGTGTGATCTGAATTTCATTTCAGGTAAGCCTTAAGGATGAACCAGAGATTTTAATTACTATTTTACAAAAACACAAGAACTCTGAAAAGTACATTATTTTGCTAAACATAATATTATTTACCACTATCTACTGTATTTTTTTTTTCCAAACTCTCATGAAAGCCTAATATTAAGCAAACCTATACTTTCCAATGAAAAATTATCAATGCAAGATGGCATCTCAGTGACCTTAATTCAGGGACTGTTGATCAGCTGACACTTATTAAATGCCCAGTGTGTTTCCAAAGAAGTCAGGAGCACATCTGACTTCAAGAAGCTTACCAGATAAAGGAGAAGATAAATCTGTGCGCTTTTCTTCTAAAATTGCCCCTTCAACTAGTGCTGGGAAGGAGAGATACTGGCTCGGTAGCGAACAGTTTGCAATGGACACGTTGAAAGAGTCTGAGCTCCCACGCTTTGTGCTTTAGCCAAGCAGGAAGTGCAGGCTTTGTAAGGTTTCATAGGGTTTGCAACTTTCCCATGCTTGCTATTTTCTTGTCTTCTGTTTGGTTCCCCACAGCAAAACAGGTTCAAACACAGAGCAAAGGTCCGTGTTCTCCAGGAGCCTTAGGAAGAAAGGCCTGGAGAAACGGTCCCATTCTGCAGCTAGGGGTAAGCCCTAGACAGTGGCAGGTGCAGAGAAGCAAACATTAAGACTGCAGCCTGGGCCCTGGGCGTCACAGAAAAGTAAAGAGGACTCTGGGAGTCAGGGTGGTAATGAGAGGTAGCTTGGGGGCCCTGAGGACACCTGCCCCTGTGGTTCCTTGTGGTCCACTGTCTCACAAAACAGAGATGGTTAAAAGGCACAGCAGAAATTAGTACAGTCAGAGCTCTGCAGGGCGCTTTCTCTTCTTTCTTCCCTCTCTCTCTTCCTACCCCCTCCTCTCCTCTCTCTCTCTTCTTCCTCTTTTCCCTACCCTCTCTCTCTCACAACAGGGTCTCCTCTGTCACCCAGGCTGTAGTGGCAAGATCATAGTTCACTGCAGCCTTGAATTCCTGGGCTCAAAGATCCTCCTGCATAGGCCTTCCAAATAACTGGGACTACAGTCATGAGCCACTGTGCCTGATGAATTTTTTAAATTTTGTGTGGCGTTGGAGTCTTGCCATTTTGCCCAGGCTGGTCGCGAACTCCTAGGCTCAAGTGATTATTCCACCTCGGCCTCTCAAGCTCTACGGACTTGAGTCACTATGCCTGGTCCAGAGCTCTTCTTAAGAGAGCATATGGATTAAATATGAGAACTTTCTGCATTCAGAAGCAAGAGAGACCTATGTGTAAAATGCAGCATCCATTTTTGAGAAAATGATACACTTGAAGCACAGGCCTCCTGAAGACCCTGGTGTGGTTCTGGTTGCTGGGTGGTAAGCCCTCCTCTTCCACTCATCAATTAGCAGACGACAAATGACTGGGGTGGCCCTGGTCCAGTCTTGGTGGACTGGAACATAAAGGAGTCAACCTCCAACTCCAGCAACTGTCTTTTCACTTGGCAACTCTCCTGGGAGGTCAGAGCACCAGGAAAACGTCCCCCTTGGCTACCCATCTGCTCTGTTGCCAGCAAGGAGGTTCCTACCAGGGATGTTGATGCGATAGCTCCCACTTCCAGGACAAGCAGAGATGGGGAGGACCACCCATGCCAATGAACAAGTGCACTGATGACAACCCTGGGGACACTTTCCTTGAAGTTTAGTCTATACAAGAGGCCCTGCTGGGAGATTTCCATGCACATCACCTCCTAGGATACTCACAGTAACCCTAAAACGTGGGTGCTATTATTATGCCCATTTTAAAGATGATACAACTGAGGCTGTGTGAGATTAGGCACTTTGCTCAAGGTCACACATAGCTAGTCAGTGGCAGGGCTGGGACGTGAGATCCTGGCTACCATTTGAGAAAGCCCCTGGCCCACGGTGGTACTCCAGCTGGCTTCTGCTACCCCACACCCTTCCTGGCTAGTTTCTTTCCTATTTGTGGTGCCTTGGACTCACACAATGAAAACTTCTTATTTGAATTCTTCACTGAATGGGAACTGCTCTGTGGATTACTACACCAAAGGATCTTTCTGCCAGCTTGGATTATCCGCCTGGAAGTCCACTTCCAAGTGACCCTCTAGCAGAGTCTCTGGGAGCTGATGGATCTGAGTTTAGTTCCTTTCTTCACCACTTAAATGCTGGGTGACATTGGTAAGGCCTTGCTCCCACCCAAGCACCAAGGATAATACACATTAGTACTCTGAGGACAGTTGAAAAGGTTTAAAAACATAATGCATTCTAATAAAGGTAGGCCTGGAGTCCTAGGTAGGCCTGGAGTCAAGTATAGTAAAAACGAAAGGTTCTTAGCACAATTCCTGGAACACAGTAAGCACTAAAAAAAATCAGAGTTGGTATTATTATTTTTTTATGATGTTCCAAATCAAATCACCACTGTCCATTCAGCCAGAGATATTCCTTTGCCTTTGAACTTCTAAGGGATGTTAAAACTTTTCTTAGAAATTCTCTTTCCAATGTGTATTACGTGATTTAAGCACGCATGTTTTCTCCCATTAAAAAAAAAAAAAAGAGCCTATCAGGGACCAGCCATCAGATGTCCTCACACTCATCCTCTCATTCAAACCTCGATGTAAGATCACCTCTATTGTAGTGTGCCATTTTGTGAGTGAAGAAACTGAGGCCCAGCATAAACAACTTGCCCAGGGAATGCAGTATGCAGGCAGGGAGGGAGGGCTCAGTTCTAAGCTTTCTATTCTGGCGCCTGGACTTGTCACTTTGCTACAGGTACTAGACGACAGATGCCCCAGGCAGGATCCAGGTCTAACCACTGTCTGCCTCCCACACCATGGCTTGGTATTTTCAGAAAGAACAGACAGGAGAATGGGAAAATTACTGCAGTTACACTGCCACAAATCTCTGGGCAACAGGGACCCAGAGTCTGCCCGACAGGGCTCCTTCATGGACAAGCCAAGATGCGGATGATGGAAACCCATGCCAGCTTCCTGCCACCTGGAAACATACGGCAAAGTGGAGACTGTACCAGTAAAAACAATGACAGAAATGATCACAACCAGCATTCACTTGGGAGCTTCCGATCTGTTGGGTACTGCTTGCACCTTGCATTAACTAATGCATCTAATATCCCTCAAAACTCTCAGACGTGGGTGCTTTCATCAGCTCCATGCACCTGATGAAATTTTCACTTTGATTTTAAATAG
The DNA here is from genome assembly GCA_027257055.1 of Cephalopachus bancanus. NCBI lineage: Eukaryota > Metazoa > Chordata > Mammalia > Primates > Tarsiidae > Cephalopachus > Cephalopachus bancanus. The sequence continues at coordinate 882,519 of JAPVLO010000272.1, forward strand.
AATTTTTGCAAACAATTTCAAAGTTATCTATTTTTTCTCTCAAGCTTATAATTTAGGGAACAGCAGATAGTACACGTTTAAAGAAAGTATACATACATACATAAACATAAGAACCTATGCCATACATAGATCTTACCATTGTACAGATAGGTAAACTGACACCTAGCAGGGACAAGGTTATGATACCTTGACCTGAGGAGCTAAGAGGCCAAAATGAGTGTAAGATGATTCACTGCCTCTATTCAGAAGGGCCAAAGGGTAGAAACAACTCACTTGTCCATCAATGAAAGAATGGATACATAAAATGTGGTATATCCTTACTGTGGAATACTACTCAGTCATTAGAAGGAATTAAGTACTGATATGTGCTACAACATTGATGAATCTTGGAGACAACATGCTAAGTGAAAGAAGACAGTCACAAAAGGTCACACATTACAAGATTCTGCTTATATAAAAAGTTTAGTATAGGCAAATCCATAGATGCAGAAAGTAGATTCATGGTTCCCAGGAGCTGGGGGAGGGAGAATGGGAAGAGACTGCTTAATAGGTACTGTTTGGGGTGACTAAAAGGTTCTGGAACTAGATTACGGGGATGATCGCACAACATTGTGAAAGTACTTTATGATACTGAATTGTACATTTCAAAAGGATTTAAATGGTAAATTTTGTATTGTATATTTTGCTACAATAAAAAAAATTCAATGCCTCTTTCATTGTGCATGGAGTAGAACTGGATTATCTGTCTTCATTTACCAGAACCTTCTACATTGGCTGTCAACACCTGCACTCTCAGTCTCACCCACTTTCACCTCAACTCCTATTAATTTCCCCACCACACCCAGATCTGGAGCCAAATCCAAACACTGGTCGCACCCCAGCAGGTCACGCTGCCACCCTGCAGTGTCTGCATTCCTTCAGCAAACCCTACCCAGAGACCCTCCTACACCTTCTTGAGAAGAAGACATACTTGCCCTTCAAGACTTCAACTCAAGCAAAGCCTCCTTTGGAGACTGTTGCTAAGCCCTTTGCTTTTGCTTCAGCCTAGACCAAAGGTCCCTTGTCCACACTTTTACATACCTTGCACATACTCCTATCATAGTGCTTGTCACACACAGTGTATTGTAAGTATATGCTTTGGGGCAAGAGAGTAGCATGTGCTGGTTAAAAATATAGGCTTCAGGGTCAATGGGCCAGAGTTCAAAGGTCAACTCTACCCACTGTGTGACCATCAACAAACAACTCAACCAGTTTGTGCCTCAGTGGTCTCACCAGTCAAAATCAGGCTAATAATACAACTTGTTGTGAAGATCAAACACGAAAATACATATACAGTTTCTAGAATAGAGCCTGCTTCTTCTTGAGCAATCCACAAATGATAGTGGCACGTATCCTCCTCACTGTCACCATCCTCCCTCTGCCCAGAAGCTTCATGAGCTCCCTGAAATCCTGCCATCAAGCAGGTGCCCAAGAAACATATGTGGAATGAGCTTACAATCCATCCACTCCATCCTCCTCATTTCACTGATGGGAAGACAGAGACTTGAGCAGGAAAGTGATGAGTCCAAAGACATCTCACCAGGTGGAGGCAGAAGAGAGTAGAGCTTTGACTTTCTTATGTGAAATCTTCACTCATGTCACTAGATCATGCCGGGGCCGTGTGCCCTTGTGTCTCCATAGACACGGGACACACCTTACAGACCAGATGACGCCGCCCAAACAAAACTGACCCACAGAAGCAGAGCAAGCGCTGGATCCAGCTGTCACCTCTCAGCACTCAAGGCCTTCCCTTGCTTAACAATGAGCATGAAATATCAGCAGGTGAGCTATAAATAATCAAGAAAAAAGGAATTCAGAAATTAACTAAGGGTCTGTCAGCAAGTCCATGGGGCTGCCTCTCCCAGGGAGGATGATGCATGAGCTGTCAGAGATAAGACTTTGGTGGGGCATATTTAAGGTGAGCACAGATACCAGTGGGCTCTCAGGGAGTTCCTTCTGCCACCGCCAAATGGGAGGCCCATAGATCAAACTATAAAATGAATGAGGACATTAAGGCTTCACACATTCGGGGATTTGTATTTGAAAAACCAAGACTCCAACTTTAACTAGCTCTTCCTCAAATGCTGTTGTCATTGCCCCCTAGACCAGTCACTCTTCAGCACTGGCGATCTTTCACGGGTCACAGTTCTAATAGAGTTCAATGCTCACAGCTGGTATTTATTGAACCCTTAGCACACATGTGCCGTGCACTCAGCCCAAGGATTCATATACATTAACTCACTTAATCTTGGAAAATCACCCTATAAGGTGTGAACTACAGGCATCCCTTGTTTTATTGCGCTTTGCAGATCCTGAGTTTTTTAAAACTCGAAGGCTTGTGGCAACCCTGCCATGAGCAAGTCTATCCGCACCATTTTTCCAAGAGCATGTACTCACATTGTGTCTCTCTGTCAGCACTTTTTAGCAATAAAATACTTTTTAATTAAGGAATGTACATAGATACCATGCTATTGCACACTTAGGCTATAGTGTGGTGTACACATAACTTTTAAATGCACTGGGAAACCAAAACATTTGTGTGACTCACTTTATTGTAATCTTTGCTTTATTGGGGTGGCCTGGAACCAAACCCGCAACATCTCTGAGGTATGCTTGTACTATATAGCAGCTGAACTACACAGATAAGAAATCGTCTGTTATGGGACCCGACAAGATGGCCTGCCAGAAGGTGGTGGTGAGACCCAGGCATCCGAGTACAGCTACAGAAATGGAGTCATACAGCCGGGATTGCTGTCTTGCAGGATCCTTGAGAGACTAAACAGAAACAGGAGAGCCGGGCTCGGTGACTCAGCCTATAATCCCGCGCCTTTGGGAGGCTGAGGCGAGTGGATTGCCTGAGCCCGTGGGTTCGAGACCCGCCTGGGCAGCGAGACCTCATCTCTACAATAAATCAAAAGATCAGCCGGGTGTGGTAGCGCGTGCCTGTAATTCCAGCTACTCGGAAAGCTGAGGCGGAAGGATCACCGGAGCCCAGCAGTTCGAGGCTGCGGTGGCCGGGAGCGGCCACTGCACTCCAGTCTGGGCGACAGAGTGAGACTCCAACTCAAAAAAGAAAAAAAACGAAACAGAGAAGTAGCTCCTGACACCAAGTGGCTGCAGGCGTGGGCCATGTGAACCCCTGGACTTGCAGGGGACAGCGCAGTCAACCCCCCAGGAGCCAGCTGAAGAGTTAGCAGTGCTCTGATGGACACCCCCACTATATCATAAATGCAAATAAGACCATGGGGGCAGAAAACCATCCTTCCCACGTGCATCCTGCCTGCATTGAAATGTCCCGGTTCTAGCTCAGAGCTTCATATTTCATGCAGAAGGCAACCCTGAGATCGCAGCTCCAAGAAACCCTAGGGAGGACAATCAGGATGACAAATGGAACCCTCCCCCTTGTATTTCAGAAATGCCAAGAGGTGTGGGTGATGGGCTGAATCGCCCAAGCACACCAGGGACCGGGCCTTCCCTGACGCTGATTTATGGGCCGAGAGGCTGGCCCTCACCTTTATTTACACTGCTCGGAGCACATGAACTCCAGGAAAATTTAGTGTTTTAATTTGGGCACCTGGCTTGTGCTTTTTTTTTTCTTTCTAAATCACCCTTTTCTGTGCTCCCTAGAAAGACCAAACATAAACCCCATGCCGGAGGGCTCCCAGGTTCCCAGCTTGCCTGCTTCTGACCATAAGTTCCTTGAGGGCACAGAAAGGATGAGTTTGTGAAGCATCAAGCATTTGCTGGGATCTGCAGCATGGATCTGTGCATCCACAGGGCCCCTGCAGGCGAAGCCCAGGGGTCAGAAAGGTGGGAACTGGACCAAGAGGTCAGAGGTCACCATTCGAGCCCAGTCCCTGCTACCAAGAGCTATGCAGCCTCAGCAGGCGCACTTGTGCTTTCTTGCCTCAGTTTCTCCAATTACAATTAAAAATTGGATAAGAAAGCCAGGCTCGGTGGCTCAACCTGTAATCCCATGCTTTGGGAGGCTGAGGTGAGTGGATTGCGCGAGCCTGCAGGTTCGAGACCCGCCTGGGCAACTTGGCGAGACCTCATCTCTACAATAAATCAAAAAATCAGCTGGGCGTGGTAGCACATGCCTGTAATTCCGGCTACTTGGAAGGCTGAGGTGGAAGGATCACCGGAGCCCAGCAGGTCAAGGTTGCAGTGGCTGGGAGCAGCCACTGCACTCTAGTCTGGGCGACAGAGTAAGACTCCAACTCAAAAAAAAAAATTGGATAAGACCATCTTGAATGTCCCTCCCTGTGGAATAGAAACTATAACCCATAGGAATGTTTCTTTTCTGGTTTGACCATCTTCTCTGCACCCCACTTTTCCAGTTCTTCTTTGTCTCTGGCAGAATTTAGAGAATTTCATCATCTCTGTTTAAGCCAGATAAGACAATACTGCCACACCAGCCTGCCAGTCTACCTGAAGAAACTCTTGAAGGTGGCACGGGTTGATTGGGTGATATAGTAATGGTCAGAAGTTTAGAAATTCACATACAGAGGGGACTTCAGAGAGTCTTACCCGACACGCACATTTGACTGGCCAAGCATCCCAGCTCCTAAGCCACTGTCCAGTGTGCCCTTATAAGCTGTGGGGACTGGGGAGACGACACTCCCCACACCTTGGCCTTACGGTTGGCATCACAAACCACTGGGAAAGGAAAAGCCCCTTCACTCCTCTTGGGCACCTGGGGCTCTGGGTCCCACACTGGAGCTCCATGGCTGCTCTTCGTGGGGTGTGCCAGGTACCCCTAGCACCCATCATGGTGCTCTGTCAATCATAACGTGCTTCATGAATGTTCACTAACAAATACGTCTCCTTCCTTGGTGCCTGCGGGGTGCCAGGCACTTCAGACACGTACGAGCAACATTTACGGGGGACCCGACAAGGATCAGGAGCCATGCTTCCCACGGTATGCACCCTCTACTTCAATCCTTCAATGGTTCTAGAAGGTCAGGACTAGCATCAGCCCCATGTGGACACTGAGGCCTATTTTGGTAAAGGAACCAGCCACCTCACCCGGCTAAGACATATTCAGAGACAGGATATATAACCAGCAGTGGACTCCAGAGATTTCTGTCCCATACTACAAATGGTGTGAATTTCCCTGCGTCAGCATCTTCGTTTGTTCAAACAAATCATCAGAGTGAAAGCCAGTGAGGCCCCTTCCTAGCAATTACTGTCTCTCAATGCTTCTCCGGGTTGTACCCGAATGATGACACACTGTGGCTGGCTAAACTTGTCATTTTCTCTGATGGCCAATCTTGAGTGCAAAACACAAGGAAGGGAAATCATTCTTCCCAACCAGATCGCATGTGGCATCGTGCGGGTGTGTTTCTCTCAGACATCTAAACCCAGTACGGGGGTCGCTTCGCCAGCATGCCAGGCAGATGGTCACCCAGGCTGAGTCCAGCCTCCTGCTGAGCATGCCCTGCTGAACGGCTCTCATGCTAAGCAAGGCTTGCCCTCTCTCCAATGTTCACTCCTAAATCCCGGGGAGCCCTCCAGCCACAGATTAACCAAACACAAAAGAAGAGAAATAAAAACCACTTTCTGGGCTCTTCCAGGTGATTTTAATTGCAGGCAATAAACTATTGTTAAAAGGAAGGTTTATTATAAGAAAGTGGTTTATTATAAGACAGCTTAGGGTGTTTGCAGTGGAACTGTGAAATGGTTTTGTAAATGCCATCTTCTCTAATAAATCTGAATGCTGCTGGAGAGATGAGGCCATTATCCAGCGTCGGAATAAATGAGAAAATGATATGATGGATCACTGCTTGAGGGGTTTTAGGACATAGCTGGAGAGGGGGCAAGAAGACGCTAGTTAGTGATGGCAGTTGGCCAATCGAATCAGACTGCCTGAAATCTAGTTTGGGGCCAGTTCTGTTATTCTGACTATAACTGGTGTGTTCTGGTATTCACGCCAGGAAAAGTCACCCTGCAGAAATTTTTGCAGCGTTTTGTAAAGTCATGGGCCCAAGTTACAGATTAATCTGATCGTGTCACAGGGAGGCAGAGTTGGGTTTGAGGAATAAAAGAATCCCTTGAAATCAGCAGAAGACTCGAAGTCTCAGGGCAGTGGGCATAGTTTTCCAAGATACTTGGTCAAGCTCACCAGGGCACCTGGCAGTGTTGAGCACCACACTGAACACGGCTGGACACACACATCCACATACATTCAGCAGCAGTAGTTCCCAACCTGTGGGCCACAGAGACTCTGGGTGGCCCGAGAGAGTGACGAGAAGTCCAAAGTCCCCACATCTCCAAAGTGCTGCCCGTGGACAGAATGCATCATTTTTTTCACATGCGTGCAGTTATTTTTCAAATATATGCAAAGGCAGAAGCAGCATCTTTGTGGCAACACTACTGAATTCATTGTCATCTTTAGCATTTATGTGTCTTCCCAAATAGATAGAAAAAATACTACTACTAATATGTAGGGACTAGAATTCATTCTCTCTCTCTCTCCCCTTCATCAACAACTGGGAATCACTGTTCCAGTGGGAATAGGGGTGCCAGAAACACTAAATCCAGATGTAAACTGATGGGATGGGGTGGGTATCTTGCCTAAAGTTTAAACCCTTGAAAACTGGCCACTGGCTGATGTTCAAAGTGTGTGAGGTGATCGTTTTGTTGGTGGGACTTTGCAACACGCTGTCTGTTTCCTCTGAGTACAACCACAACCTCAGCCTGCCTGCCTCTGTGAGCTGAGCTTCCCAGTCTGTAGCTGTCCCTGATGGTTCCTATCGAAGACATCTGGGTGACTTCTTGCGTGAGCCATTTACGCTTCTGATGGTATCTCAAATACAAGTCCAAGGCACACACATGTGGTAAAAGGCCTGGGGTGCACACTCATCAAGACATCATGGGAAGCTTGTCTCCTCTCAGGGGCAAGGCCTCTAAGCAACACAGCAACGTCAGGAGAAAGACCTGGGTTCTAGAACAAAAATACCCAGTCTTGTCTTTGAGAGATAAGATCAGCTGAGGAAATAAAGCAATATTCATCCAAAGAGGAGCAAGCTCATGGTTCAATACTGCAAAGCATTGTTAATAATAGAGAGTTCTGGCTGGGCTCGGTAGTTCCGCCTGTAATCCCAGCACTTTGGGAGGCTGAGGCAAGTGGATTGCCTGAGCCCACGGGTTTGAGACCAGCCTGGTCACACAACTTGGCAAGACCTCGTCTCTATAATAAATTTTAAAAAATTAGCCAGGCATGGTAGCGCACGCCTGTAGTCCTTGGAAGGCTGAGGCAGAAGGACTGCCGAGGCCCAGCAGGTCGATGCTGGGTGACTGTGAGTGTACCACTGCACTCCAGCCTGGGCGACAGAGTGAGACTCCAACTTAAATAAATAAATAAATAAATAAATAAATAACAGAGAGTTCTATCGAATTAATCCCGACGTCTGCCAAACTTTGTGCCATACACGCTGTATGTTAGTCCCTTAAACCAGCAGTTCCCAGTCGGGAGTCACCTTTCTCCCTCAGGGACCAAAGTCTGAAGACTTTTTGGTTGTCACATTATGGGGGTGCTACTGGCATCTAGCAGAGACCATGGATGCCACTAAATGTCCGAGAATGCACAGGAAAGCCTCCACAGTAAGGAATTATCCAGTCCAAATGTCAACAGTGCCGAGAAAACCCTGAATGAAACCATCCCAATCACCCTGTGATGGAGACATTACCAGCCCTGTGTTACAGGAGAGGAAACTGAGAGCTAGAAAGATCCATGACACCTAAGCCACATCAGCAGGATCTGAATCGGGTTTCTCTCACTCCCTTAAGCTCATATATATCTGCTAAATTATCTTGAATTACATGACCTTCTCGTTTCATAACAGGGAGACTGAGGCGCAGATGCCAAGTGTCTCACCCTGTATCTTACCACGACCAATGACTCTTTGTCCCTTCTCAGTTCTTTTGAAGTCAGTGATGAAGACTGAACACAAATGACTCCACCTCAAGCCACTGAGCTGCCAGCAAATGTCTCTTTCTCTCATCCCTCCATTAACCACGGTATCCTGGTAATTAACTTCTTGTCTCTGCTCCCATAACAATGTAATCTAGTTGTTTTATTGCTTACATCTAATCCACTAGCCTACTCAGTCACATTTATTAAGCTCCTCTGGTAGGCCAAGCTGGGTTAGAGACAGATGAAGAGAACTACAAGTTCAGGGGTTGGCAAATGATAGCCCCTGGGCCACCTGTTTTTATCAATAAAGTTTTATTGGAACACAACTACATCCACTCATTTGCCTGTTGTCATTGGTTGCCTCTGCATTACATCAGCAGATGTGGGGAGTTCAACAGATACTCCATGGCCCCTAAAGCTTAAAATATTTATTATTTGGCCCTTTATAGAAGAAGTTTGCCAGCTCCTATACCAGCTCCACCATCCAAGCCACAAAGGAAGCAGTGGAATGAACTCCAAACTGAATCAGGAAGCACTTTCATCTACGCATGTAACGATACTATCCAATTGCGGTGAGGAAATCGTAAACATTTAATACTAATACAGATCTAAAACTCAAAAGCACCAAAACGTTTTGATCCTTAAGAATGCTTTCTACTTTTCTGGACCCCATCATAAATAGATCTTCAAGTGACGTTCCACTGTCTATTATTCCTATTTTGCTGCCTGGGGTTGGGAAAGCCCAGGAGTGAATGTTCCTTGTCACGCGGGAATTGAAACAGAGATCAATTGGATTAGCTGCTTAGGAGACAGTTGACACCAGCTGGCCATCTGCTACACTGGAGAGACCACTGAATTGATATACCTCTCCTTTCCTCTCAGTGTACAGTAAAATGTCCCATGCTGATTTCCCTGAATTTTCCAGCACATTCTTAGCCCTTGATTGGACAGAATTCCACTGACTTGAGTCCAAAATCTGGGCATAAATCTGGAGTAACAGGAGGACCACCTGGTGTCCAGATAGCTAGAGCCACAGCAGAAGCAATAGCGTGCATCTAAATAACCAACAGCTTAGGTAGAGAACTGAAATCAACAGGTTTGGTTTGTATATTAACCCAAAGACCCTAATTAAAGAGCCTCTAAAGGTCTAATAGACTCTCCCTCAAAGGACAGTGAAAAGAGAGAAATCAGCCAGATGTATTGCTATAGCTAAATCCTGCCCCTGCGCCCAGAGAACACATACATCCACAGGCCTTCACACAGTCGTGCTTCTCGTATTAAAAAATCCTAAATTACAGTGGTTTGGGGGTCAAAAAATTCTCCACAGGGGAGTCATTACCAGATCTAGGTCACTGAAATAAACAGGAAGTTCTCTGGTCACAACCCTGACCTTGTTTACAGATCTTTTTTTTTTGAGTTGGAGTCTCACTCTGTCGCCCAGACTGGAGTGCAGTGGCCGCTCCCGGCCACCGCAGCCTCGACCTGCTGGGCTCGGGCGATCCTTCTGCCTCAGCCTTCCAAGTAGCCGGAATTACAGGCATGTGCTACCACGCCCGGCTGATGTTTTGATTTTATTGTTGAGATGAGGTCTCGCTGCCCAGGCGGGTCTCGAACCCGCAGGCTCAGGCAATCCACTCACATCAGCCTCCCAAAGGCGCGGGATTACAGGCTGAGCTACCATGCCCGGCTATGTTTACAGATCTTTAACAGCTCGCTAGGGAAGCTAGAAGAGAAACTTGAAGCCCAGGCATGAAGAAGACCAGTCATGGGAAGAGAAGTCAATGACAGCAAAATCCCACCATAACGATGCACGAATCTAGTGTAAACAATGTGGTTCATTTGTAAAAATGGATTCTCCCTTCACCATGGGCCTGTCCTTGGACATGGAAGCTCAGGGTATGAGGGCACAGTCTTGAGGTGATGGCGTTGCCTTACAAGACATAGCGGCCCATGCCCAAGAGGGAGTGACCCAGGCAAGGACAGACCTCACCCAGCCATGAGCTACAGGGCAGTGCTCTCTCCCTTGGGCAACCAGGCCTGATCTTATAGTGGGAGAAAGGGAGGGGAATTTGGTTTAATAACCAGCTTGACAATGATCTCACCACTGTGCCTGTTCCCCGAGTTGAGAACTAACTGCTGAGTCTTCCTCACCTCAATCACACGGGCTAGTGGTAGGGTTTGTGGGGCACTGCCTGTGGAAGTCTTTGCATGTTGCAAACAGCTAGCTGGGTGGAGAGACCACAGTGCTTCCCTGGTGCCGTCCTGAATGCAAGGGAAAGAGGAAAAAGGGATAAACATAGCAGCATCCTGGAGAAAGGGTGCCAGCCGTCGACTTTGCGGACAAGGGAGTTTCACCAAGCTTTTGCTACAGAGGCGGCAGGATGGCACTGGAAGAGATGGAGGTGGGTAGTGAGTTGAACCATGGTTGAACCAACCCAAATTTTGACCAGCTGAATTTTAACTAGTTGTTTTTTGTTTTGGGGTTATTTTTTTTTTTGTAGTTGTCAGTGAGAATGGCCTACATTATGAAAGCTGACCACAGCTCCATGAAGGTTTAAACTTGAGACCAGGTGCAGTGGCTTACACCTATAATGCCAGTGCTTTGGGAAGCCGAGGTGGGAGGATCACTTGAGGCCAAGAGTTTGAGATCAGCCTGGACAACACAGCAAGACCCTATCTCTAAAAAAGAAATTAAAAAAAAAAAAATAGCTGGGCATAGTGGTCCACACCTGTACACTGCTACTCGGGAGACTGAGGCAGGAGGACCGCTTGAGCTCAGGTGTTCAAAGCCATTGTACTCCAGCTTGAGTGACAGAGCAAGACCCTGTCTCAAAAAAGAAAAAAGAAAAGGAAAAAGACTAAACATGCCCCCCCCTCCAGCAGAGTAGCCTGATATCATGCCAAATTGCAAACAGGGTAACATGAGCACATCTGCCTGCTGAAAGGCTAACAGTCCTCAAAAACAGTAGTCAAATCTCACCTTTCTGTTAACTCCAAAATCTCAAGATGTGCTGAATAGCCCCATTTTTTTCTTGCTTCATATAGTAAACCTTGTAGGAATAGGAAGCGCCATCCCCTTAATGAGCACATTAATTAAGATAATCAATACACATAGAATCCCAGTCATTTCTCCCTAGGTCTCATGTACCATGCTCTGTGGTCCCACAACTGCACTCTCCAGGGTCAGTAGCAAATTTCCACATCTGATACCTTGCCACCACCATGAAATAGCACATTCTTGCCAATTTCAAATGGAAGAAAAAAAAAGATGGTCTAAGCCCCAGTGCGTTCCAAGATGCATCTACCGATTTAAAGCAAATACACCGTTGTTCAATGGCTTTACAAAGTTCAAGCTAATCAAGGAAAATAAACGAATTCATTTGCTGCAGCTGACAAGAAGCCCCAGTCCAGATGGGAAGATGATACAAGGGGTGAGCTTGTTTTTAAAAAATGCAGGTATGAAGCCGGGCTCGGTGGCTCAGCCTGTAATCCCGCGCCTTTGGGAGGCTGAGGTGAGTGGATTGCCTGAGCCCGTGGATTCGAGACCCGCCTGGGCAGCGAGACCTCATCTCTACAATAAATCAAAAAATCAGCCGGGCGTGGTAGCGCATGCCTGTAATTCCGGCTACTTGGAAGGCTGAGGCAGAAGGATCGCCCGAGCCCAGCAGGTCGAGGCTGCGGTGGCCGGGAGCGGCCACTGCACTCCAGTCTGGGCGACAGAGTGAGACTCCAACTCAAAAAAAAAAAAAATGCAGGTATGTATGCCTGTCCTGAATTTCACATCTTTTTTTACTAACTTTGAAGAGAGAAAAGAAGTTATTATTCAAGATCTATACCCTGTGTCACCAGCATCTTCATTCTCCTTAAGACATGCTCTTTCTCTGGGGAGAAGGTCCCCAAAAGCAGTTGTTCTTTGCAGTGTCCAATCCCAATCTATCCAAAAAGTTGTACTTTTCACTCATCTATTGTGGGCAGTTTTAACCTTTAGTGGTGAAATTCATGTATTTTCCAGCATGCATTTATTACACATTGCCACTGTCATGCATATCTGCAAAGCCTCCTGCATTTGTAACTTCATTGTCTATTTTCCCATTACACCTTGGCTAGAACTTTATTAGAAAATGTAATTATGTTCCCATGTCAGTCACACCAGCTAGGCCGTGAGCTCCATGTTGACTTAGCCCATCTCGTTCAGTCTGTGGATTCTGCACCTATGTGTCCAATCTCTCACAACGGATGGACACAGAGAAAAGGGAGGATGAAGAAGGGAAGAAATGAATAGTAAGGGAAGGCAAAACCATCCTACTGACACATCTTTGGGTTCCTTGCCTGTGACATCTGGTTATTCTTGTCCTAGGGAAGGAGGCGGGCTCCAGGGTGAGCCGAACATGTATTCCAGTTCCCTATTCTTCCACTCACTGGTTGGTCACTTTCCAGAGATTGGACAAGGAACATTTCTAAGCCTCAGTTTTTTGTTCATCTGTAGAATGGAGATGATGGCAACAGCTAACTCTCCGTGATACAAAAGCAAGCCGAGAAGATGAAACCGTTCAACAAACGCTGGCCATTGTTCTGACTATACTCTCGATGACCTCAAAGGTCTCTCCAGCTCCCCAGTTCTGAACCTGGAACATCTCTTTTTCTAAAAATGAGTCACAAGACCCTCACTAAGAAGCTCTGGGGTCCACTGGTCCCTTTCCCAGAAAGGAAAGAAGGTCAAATCCTCTCTGTGACTCTCTTTGGCTGAAGCCCAGTGGTGAGGTGGCACGAGGGGAGATTCTCACATCCGAACACACCTCAGCACTAAGTTGCTCCCTTACCTCAGGCCAGACACGAGTCCCTGCTGGCTACCGAGTCTCCAGCAGTGACAGAGCATATTTGTACAGCAGAGCTCTGAGGACTGATGATGAATGAGTTAGTGCCTGACATGCAAATCCTTATTACAGCTGCCACAATGCCGGCATTAGAACAATAATGGTTTCTTGGGCAGTAATGTGGGAAAACTATGCCAAGCTCCACAGCATCCTGGCGGAGACAGCAGGAAGTTTCTGGAACCACCTTTACCTGTGTGTGTATTCCGGCTAGGCCCCTTACTAACTTGATGACCCCGGGCAAGTTATATAACCTTTCTGTGTCTCCACTTTTCTCATCTGTAAAAAGATAAACACAGTACTTCCCTCATAAGGTGATTTAAAGTATTAATTGAAGTATTACAGGTAAAACATTTGGAACAGTGCTTGATATATGGTGTGTATGCACTCAATTAAAACCATTCATTGTTAAATCAATGATGCTCATGACACCATATATAATATGATAAGGAGACCAAATTCCACATCCCCTGTAATTTAGTACCCATTCATCCATTCATTCATTCAACAAGCATTTACTGAGCTCTTACTATGTACCAGGCACTATTGTAGGTGTTAGGGACACAGTAAAAAAACAGACAAAACTCCCTGGTCTCAGGAGGGAGATCTAGAAGGACTCACAACTGAGATATCCCCTAATGCCTGGTGATTTGCAACCAGGGTCAATTTTGGCCTCAAGGGGACATTTGGCAACTTCTGGTTGTCACACTTGGGTGTGGCAGAGGCCAGAAATGCTGCCAAGCATCCTATGATGCTCAGGACAGCCTTCCCCTGCAACACAGAATCATCCTGCCCCAAATGTTGACAGCACAGAGGTTGAGAAGCCCTAGCATCAAGGTATCTGTGAGAGGTGAATAAGTCCTTTGCTGGGCATGGTCTTGGGCCACTGAAAGCTACTGAAGCCATCAAGAGAGAACCTGGGGAAAGGGAAGGACATGGGTGGGATGGAGAATAAGGCAACCGTGAGGTTCTGGAATCATCCTTCCCGAGAGGGAGAAAGCGAACAAAGTCCCAGGAATTAGAAGTCTCAAGTCCAGGATCAAAATGGCCCTTTCCAAGTGGCCTCCGGGCTGCCAATCTTGCAGGTAGGATCCAGGCCCCTCCTTGTCAGTGGATCCCATGACTGAGTGAGAGATTTGGTTACCCTCCTCATCACAAGGTGCTACCCTGGGGACCCAGAAACTTCCATCAGGACCAGAGACAAGCCTGTAGCTCCCTCAGCCTTCCTTGTGGAACACACCAGAGGATGTTTCTGACACAGGGGACACGACAGGGAAGCACACACAGGTTTAAATAGCAGAGCCACTGGGTGGGTTGGAATTCGTGGCTCAGGCATGTTCAGTTGAGTGACCCTAAGCCTTGAAGTGGAATGAGTAACAGCACAGATTTGTAGCTAGAGCTCAGTCACTCCATGGCTGTATGCCCTTTAGCAAGTAACGTATCATTTCTGTGCCTCCATCTTCTCATAAGTAAAGTGGGTATAAGAATAGGAGGTACTATTATATAAGTCATGAGGAGGACTGACTGTATTCATGAAATGCATTAAAACAAAAAAGCACTTAGAACATCACCTGGCTCAGAGTGAACACTATGTCAAAGTTTGCTGTTATCATCACCAGTGTAGTTGTTGTAATGTTGTTACAGACAAGTGACTTGGGCTTTTTGAGACTCAGTTTCCTCTTTTGAAAAATGGGCATAATGTATATGGCCCTTAAATAACACGGGTCTAAACAGCATGGGCCCAGTTATAGGCAGATCTTCCTCTCCTTCTGCCCGCAGGAGGGCTGACCCTCCTCTGCCTCCTCCTCTCCAGCCTACTCAACATGAAGATGTCCAAGATGAAGACCTTTATGATGATCCACTTTCACTTAAATAATCTTAAGTATGTTTTCCCTTCCTTATGAGTGTTTTAATATTCTTCTTTCTCTAGCTTATTCTATTGTAAGATAAAGTATATAATACATATAACAAAAAATATGGGTAAATTGATTAAGTTATCAGTAAGGCTCCTGGTCCACAGAAGTCTTTCAGTAGGTAAGTTTCCGGGGAGTCAAAAGTGAGACGCAGGTTTTTGACTGCTGGGGGAGGGGTCGGCATCCTTAACTCCCAGGTTGTCCAAAAGTCAACTGTACTTGCCATCTCACTGGGCTCAGGGTTCAATAACGCATGTTAAGCACTTGTTACAATACCTGATATGTTGCAAGTGCTTATCAATATTTATTAAAATGTTTGACAGCCGGGCTCGGTGGCTCAGCCTGTAATCCCACGCCTTTGGGAGGCTGAGGTGAGTGGATTGCCTGAGCCCGCAGGTTCGAGACCCGCCTGGGCAGCGAGACTTCATCTCTACAATAAATCAAAAAATCAGCTGGGCACGGTAGCGCATGCCTGTAATTCCGGCTACTTGGAAGGCTAAGGCGGAAGGTTTGCCGGAGCCCAGCAGGTGGAGGCTGCGGTGGCTGGGAGCGGCCACTGCACTCCAGTCTGGGTGACAGAGTGAGACTCCAACTTAAAAAAAAAAAAAAAAAGTTTGACAAAAGCATTGAAACCAGCTCTCACGTCCTGCTGCATTAAACTGACCCAAAAGAAGTTACATGTTCCAAGATGGTCCCAGAATGTCCAGCATCTTGTGATGTATCCAAAAGGTAAGCTCTGAGATAACGCAGAGTCAAAAGGTAAGTGGAGGATATCAGCTTCTTTAAAAGGACTTTGCTCTTAATGATCCACACTCCTTTAGTCTGCAGAGTTGAGACAATATTGAGAACGGAAGGCCTTCATGTCCCCACTAAGGAACGCCTGTTCTGGAGGAGGAGAATGGAGGCCTGGGGGCTGGGGGCTGGCGGGGCATCTCCTCTCTCCTGACTTCTCTCCCCTCCAGCCTGACTGCACATTGCAGAAGGGGACAGGGGCCTTGGGTTCTTTGATGCAGAACTCTCTGTTCCAAGCTCCAGCCAAGCTCCCATGTTAGGGTCTCGATTCATCAGAGAGAAAAGGGTCAGGAGCCCTCCAGAAGCCTGACCCGAGGGTCTGGAAGGGCCCCGTCAACAAAGACACAAGAATAAATTTAGAACCAATGATTTCCTACCACACAGAAGCCACCTGCTTAAACAGTTGTTCTTGCCAAACTCATTAAAACTACATTCAGCTTCTTTCATGTTCCGAGCAGCTTAGGGTTCCAGGGGGTAAGCAGGAATGCCCACAGAGCACAACCCAGCCTCCACCACCTTGATCTGATCTGAGGGTGCATCAGATGAGCAAGAATGTTCTGGTCTCAGCCAACCCCCTGGATGGAAGAAGGCATCCCTTTCTCTGGTCTTCTTCCAGCTCCTCCACAGTAGAGACGGGCCTGGCAAGGGAACTGACAGTGGTGGAGGGCGTCAGTGGGACTCTCTGCTGCTATGAATCGCCAGGTTCAATCTGGCCCCTTGGATGACCACCCTGATGGCTTCAGGGAAGCTGTCTTTTCCCAAATGATTGTGCCTGAACCCGCTTTGCCTGCTTTTCAGAGCACCAAGACAATGCAATGACTGCTGGTGGTGACACTCCTGTCACCCCACGTGTTACCTGCCCTAATATCCAGCCAAACAGTAAGAACTAATTTCCATGAGCAAGATCACTTAAAAACCCATTCTCTGGGCTCAGCGGGCAGAATGAGCTCCGATTTTGCCTGATGTATGGCAGGGAGTGAGAAGCCAAGGACCACCATCCGTGCAAACCAATTCTGGGAATGGTCTTAAAAGAACAGAGGAATTTGTGTTTATTTCACCTTCCTTATCTCTGTGGCAGAAGAATGACTATACAGATACAATGTATAGGGAATGAAATATGCAATGAATGTGGCCAAGATCCCAAGCTTGACCTTCTGGGCCCCATACAATGTGCATGGTGAACAGGCACAGTTCCAATGAGTTTGTGCCACCTGCCAAGCCCATCTGCCACGAACTCACTGGCAGCCAGGAAGTCACAAATGATAATCCTACAGGATTTCTAAAAGGTGCCAACAGTCTTGGGAAGCAAGGGGGTAAAGGAATGAGAAGAATCTAACTTGCCTCACCCTGGAAAGACATGAGACCAGGCTCTTGTTATAAAAATCAGATCAGTGAAGAATACGTCAAAGAAGTTTTAGAAAACCACAGAAAAAAATCACGAAATGAATGCTGGAAGCATGCTAGAAACCTGACTTCAGGGGTCCTTTGCAGGCATTTTCCAAAGACAATGGGAAGACAGTAAATAATACCCAATCAATAAGTAATTTCGACCACACCGTACTGATCTGTAAGTAATCAATCTGTGACCATGCATGGTAATTTTCAGGAAGAACTCTGAAGCCCCATCTCATGACAACCTACAGGATTAGGGAGAGACACGCTCTATTTCAGCCCATTGATAGGGCAGGAAAACCTAGGCACAGGCTACTTGATGGGCCTGTAACTTCGGGGCAAGCTAACAGAGGGCCCCAGGATTCTGCTACATTTTGTTCTATCCTCTCTGCCATCTGAAAGTGATCTTTCTCAAAAAAAGCTAAAAGTCTACTTAGGAAAACGAGAGAAGAGGCAGAATGAATTGAGAAGGGGATGCCAAAAGACAGAACTGATTTTGCAAAGCGACAGTGTCTAGCGTCTCCACAGACTACCCACACATTCAATTCACTCCAAAGGTAATTTATACTTCACCAAAGAGTTTCCCGTGTTGTAGTAATGGTAGATAAGAGCTGTCAGACCTTAAGTAACAGCCTATTTTAATGCCTGGAGAGAAAAATAAAACTTATGTATATTTATGGAAATGTACAAAGGTGTTGGAAAATGACCCTCTCCTCCAGTCCATTCTAACAAATGCAGCAGGCAGGATATCCTCAACGCCCAAGAAAAGATGCCAGGAGGTAGAAATATACAGCAATTTCCTTTTAAAAAAAAAAGCAACAACAAACTAAAGGCAGTAGGCATACATCCTACTGGGCATAAGTATTTTGCGTTACGTACAGTTAACACCTATTTGAATTGAGCGTAATAACGTTTAATTGTTTTATTCTATGCATAGCAAAGCAACCAATTGAATCTAATATTAGTCATTCATCAGATAAAACATTTTTGGAGAAACAAACTGCTATATTTTCCCCTCAAAGAACAGCAAGCATTTTAAACACATTTTCACTGAGATGTTATGCTGAGGCAAACAGCTTAGAAATGTTACTTTAAACAAATCCCTTCTCTGGCTACCAACAACAGGACGCCTTGGAACCCATGCTTGGCTCTGTTCTTTCCAAGCCTTCTGTCCACCTGTCATAGGCTGCTGTGACCCCCACCAACCCAGGAGGCGGCCTCTGGAGCTGTGAAGTGTGCCACCCTGCACGGACGCCCTCCGTGCTGTACGCCAGCGTCCTCATCAGAGATAATCCAACTCACTTGCAGCAGGGAGAGACAAGATGGGCCGCCAGCCAAGTGTTCTTTCAACACAGATTCCGAAAGAAGATCCCGCGAAGTGCCGAAAGCCCAGATTTGCAGCAGTTCCCTTGCTAGATTCGGTTACATAGCAACCATGCCAGCTCACACAGGGTACCGACCAAGTTAATATTTTGCTTAAATGACACACTGCATTAACCCTCTAGGAAAACCCAGGTTTTCGCCATCAAAAGGCAACACCAACCTACCTCCTGCCAGCTGTCATCTCTGGAACAGTACATCCAATGATGGATTGATGAGCCCGCGCCATTCATTTAAAAAGGCATTTTTAAAAAATTGAAAAGGAATCAACAATCGCTTGGCAGAGGGAGCAAAAGGGGACTCTTTACCATAACCATTTGTGCTAATATTATTAAAGGCACATTACCATGCATTTAATATGTGCATAATGCCCTTTAGTTAAAAGACGACTTCTATGGTTGCATTTTGAGTGATACTCATTTCATTCAAAACCTTGATGTGAGAAGTGATAACTCAGTAGCAATACTCGTAGGGTCCAGGCCCACTGAATCGCACCAACACAGACAAAATGAAAACACAAGCCTCTTTTGGAAGAACGGTCAGAACCCTGAGGTGCTGAGCCTCTGGGAGCCTTCCAGGAGGTGAGTGACTGCAGGAAGCCGGAGGAAGTCAATCCACCACACTTGAAAGTGAACTTGCCAGAACTCAACACTTTCCTTTGGGAAAAATGGAAGCAACAGCAAAAGAAACTGCAAGACCACCTCTGCAGAGGGTTTCAGTTCTAGCAGGATGCTGCCATGGGCTGTGAGAAAACAAAAACAAACCAAAAAAAAGCCACTCAAACTCACAGAGGCTAAACAGTGCAAAAAGTCCTGGATGGAAGTACTGTTGCCATAGATAAGTACATGATACTCCACTGGATTTATATGGGGGAGCTTGTTTACTTTACAACCATCCCATCAGTTTAGATGCACATCAATTTAGACAGTGGCATGGCCAACAGTCAAGTTAAAACCTTTGACGTCTTGTTTTCTGATTATAAAATCACTAAGTGCCCCCAGTAAAGGTTTTGAGGAATACCAACGGGACAGAGAGGGAAAATCAAGACCATCCTTCATCCTACCACCCACAGGCAGCCACTGATGGGGGAGCAGGCACGCGCCTAAGAGCAGGAGGGAGCTTTCGGTTTTATGTGTTTTAAGGACATGGAGAGATTCAAGAGGCATTTCCATTTCCCCAGTCTTGTGCGTTTATCGAGGAAAAAAGAAAGTGCCCCTGTTGCTCTGAGACAACAACTTAACCATCCGCTAGTATCCCAGTTTCCAAGCTGAGCGTGCATACATCATCGTGGCACTGGCTGCCTTAGCATGCCCGGTCGGCAACTAGACCCAGGACTCAGATAAAAAGCCACTTAACTTTTCCTTGGCTGAGAAAGGGGCAGACGGTGGGAAATAAACCAGCACTGTTCAGTGTCCCTTACTAGATAGCTTTTGATTCTTAGCAAAATACCAGTTCTAAGCTATTTCTTTCATGTTAGCGGAGTCCCTGCCTATAAAAAGTAAAGCATTACCTTGCAGTCTGCTTTGTTTTTTTTTTCTCCCAGATTCCAGTGGAGAATTTTTTTTTCCCACACAATGACATAGCAAGGGATAAATGACAAGAATAACCAGATGTCAAGCTTGAAAACCATGCAGCAAGCACCAGACCACAACACCTTCCCACCATGATGTCATGGCTACTCCCTACCAAAGTACTCCCCGGATGCCCAAGACTTCTGACAGGCTCCTGAAGTGTCAAGTTAAGATCTGACTTGGAATTCAACATAAAACCACCAGCATTCAGGCTGCACATCTTCACATCAAACAAGCGCCCCGTCCCAGGAAGGTGAGGCAGAGACAGACGGACAGAGAGAAGGCATTCTTAGGAAGACAGGCTCTCTCTCAACTCTTAAGAGAAGCTCTTGAGATGACAGCAGAACCAGAAAATCATTTAGAGCCACCGAGCAATTGGTACCTTGTACTTCACCAAGTGACATATTTACACAAGTGGCCTTCATGGACTGGGGATTTTTTCCTGTCCTGTTCTGGATTACAGCAGTTTAATTTACAATTCAAATGACATTAATAACCAGTGATACCGTTTCTTAAAGGGCAACTAGGCAAAAAGAAAAACAAAATCCGGAAAAGCCCGCTCATCCTTTTACTTTCTACCTCACAGAAACCAAACAGCACCCTTCGGGGCTGCCTCCTGCACCTTCGATCCTCCGAGGGGGTAGCAGAGGTAATCTCTGTCAATGTCAACACAGACCTTTCTCTCCTCCTTCCGCTAAACTGCAAAGAGTCTCTTCAAACGGGGGCTCCCTGCAGCCCACCACCCATGCCTCATTTCTCCAGGAACCCATCCCTCAACCTCTGAGGTCTACACGCCCCCCGCTCCCCACCCCCGGAGAGCGCCCTGGGTGTTTACATTTGCTGGAAATCTCAACTCCCTGCTGAGCAGGGCGCCGACTGTTGCATCCACCTCTTCCCCGGCATGCGCGACCTCAGATGGGGAGAAAATAAGGTCCAGACGCAACTGAGCCGAGGGATTGGGCATCCGTGGAGGAGAGTGCACCGCCGTCCCATCCTCGCCCCCAGCCTCGGCGGCAGAGCCCCGAGAGCTCTCTCCGGGAAGGGAGGCACTCCAAAGGAAGGCGCCTTCGGAACGGGGGGCGGGGGAGAGCAGCGGCGTTCGCCCCCGCTGCGGGGAGGAGAAGGCCCGGGCGCGAAAAGTTTGCGCGGAGCCGGGGGCTGCGTGCCACCCAAGGGGCGCTCTCGGCTGCCGGAAGGGACCGCCGGCGGCGCCTCGCTCACGCGGGCCGGGGCCGGCGCGACCGTGTGACCCCGTGCACGCGGCGCCCGGGCGATCGCCCGGGGCAGCAGCCTGCGACGCCCAGCCGGGAGCGGAAAGGGTTACGAGCCGGCACGCGAGGCGATTCCGCTCGGGGCGCGGGCGGGGGGGCGCCGGCCCGCGGCCCGCCTCCCCCCGCCCGGGCGCGGGGCGCTCCCTACCTTGCGCGCCGAGCTGCTGGTTCTCCATGTTCGCCGCCGCCGAGTCCGCCGCCGCCGAGGCGCTGGCCGCCGCTCCCGGGCCCGCGCCGGGGCCGCCGCAGCCGCCGCTCAGTTCCGCCAGTCTCCGGTTGGTGGCCGTGAGTTCGGCCCGCAGGTTGGTCACCTCCTGGCTGGCCGACTGGACCGCCCCATCGATGCGGAGCGCGAGCTGCTTATTGTCTTCCATCATGCTCAGGATTTTGGCCTGGGGGCGAGAGAGGTGACAAAGAGCTGCATGGCGCGCGGGGGGCGCGCGGCCGGGCACCCCCGGCTCTACCTGTTGGGTCCCCCGCGGCCCGGCTCGCCCGCGCCGCGACCCCCGGGCACCGGCAGCGCCGGCTCCTCCGGCGCAGGAATGACAGCGGCGCCTCCAGCCCGAGCCGCGGCGGTGGCGAGGCGGGGGGGGGAGGAGGGGGAGGAGAAAGAGGAGGAGGAGGAGGAGGAGGAGGAGGAGGAGGAGGAGGAGGAGCAGCAGCAGCAGCGGTCGCCGAGACCCCGGCGGGCGGGCGCCGAGAGCTGCGCGCAGAAGGACACCGCGCGCCGCCAGGCACCCTTTAAATGGAGCCTACCATTCGCCGCCCGCTCGGGAGGGGGCCCGCGCCCGGGGCCCGGGGGCGCCCTCGGCCTCCCGCGCCCCCCACTTCTGGGACACACCCCCCGGGGAGCGGGGGCGGCGGCCGCCGGCCGGGAGGGGGCCGAGGTGGCGCCCGCGGCGAGGGGCGGGGGACGCTGGGCCGAGGCCGGCTCGCTGTCTCCTCCCTGGAGCGGTGGGGCAGCCCCCGCCCCGTCGAGCCAGTGCCCCGCGCCGTGCTGGGGTCGGGGAGGCGCTGGGTGCTCCGGAGCGAGGGGTGCCCGGGGGCGCAGGGGCGGAGCTCTGGAAGCTCAGGAGTGGAGTTGTTGCTTCGCGGGTTCCTTAAGCTGCGGGAACGAAACGCCGGAGGGGGACCGAGCCGGTCCCCGCGAGCCGCGAGCCTCTCGCCTCCACCCCCACCCGCGCCCAGACCTGTGCTGTCCACCCCCGGAGCGAGCGCCATCGTGCCCCGGCGCCGGCCGCTCCGCTCCCGCCTCCCCACAGCCCGGGCCGGTGGGTGCACCCCAGGTGCCGGGGCAGTCTCGGCCAGGCCCTAAGCTGCTTAGCTGGGAGGAATATTGGCGCGGAGACAGATGAGGTGAGGAGAGAAGACGGAAGGTGTCATGGGGCTTCTTCCCTTTCTCCTTCTACGCGGAGCTGGGGTGTTGAGCCCTGCTGCCTCAGTTTATCCATACCCTCTTCACAGGAAAACCTTGGTGACCTAACCCTGAGAAGCCCCTTCTGCTCCTCTTTCTCTCCCAGAGCACAGGCCCTGAATTTTTCACTGGGGCCCTGGATTCCAGCCACCAGACCTTGTTACCATAGCAAGCCTCATTCCATGCAAATAGGACAATTTAAAACAGCCAATGTAACCCCCTGGACAACCACGCCACCATTCCAGCTCAGTGAACCTCCGGAAGAGCGGCTAAGAACAGACTGCAGAAGCCAACGGGTGCTCCTGCATAGGATGGGGCGCCCATCCCTCAGATCTAACAGCAGTTATTGGAAGCCCATGATAACCACGCCAGCAAAGTATCTCACTGGAGTAAGGACTGGTGCTCCCATTTTAGAGATAAAGAGACTGAGCCCTTGGACAAGGTTAAGAAATTTACCCAAGGATCCCGTGGAAATCAGGTGACTTCTATACTGGAAGTAAATAATCACCTGATTCCAAGTTAGTCCCACTGTGCCTTCAGGAGAGTTTGATGATAGATTTGTTTCCTCTTTTGCAAGAGGGCAGGATAAGATAGTGGCACATGGGGTCACAGACACAACCCTTCCCTCTGTCCACTCTGCTCAGCTAACTACTTGGTATGGGGACTGAACCCTGACCTTGGCCTCATCAGCACAAGTTCTGACCCACTGGCCCCACCAAGGCACTCAGAACTGCTTGGTGTATTTGTAAACCAGGACTCAGTTCTTTTCAGGCTTTTAGTTAAGTTCTGGAGGAACATTGAAACTACACAACTTTGTGGATCTTCCAAAGTGGGGGTGCTAGGGTACAACCACCATGGAAAGCAGTTCAGCAGCTCCTCAAAAAATCAAGCAGAAGATTATGACCCAGCAAGTCTGCTCCTGGGTGTATGTCCATAAAAGTATGTCCAAAACAGGAATCCAAGCAAAAACCGGTGCATGAATGTTCACAGCAGCATTAGTTATAATAACCAGAAGGTGGAAACAATCCTGGTATCTCTCAACTGATGGATGGATGAACCAACTGTGGTCTATCCATTCAATGGACTATTATTCAGTCATGAAAAGGGATGACATGCTGATCCAGGCTACAATGTGAATGAGACTCAGAAACATTATGCTAGGTGAAAGAAGTCACATATTATATGACTCCATTTGTATTAAGTATCCAGAATATGTAAATCCACAGAGACAGAAAGCAGATGGGTGTTTGCCAGGATCTGGGGGGAGAGAAAAATGAGTAAATACTTCATAGGTACAGGATTTTATTTGGGAGTGATGAAAATGTTTTGGAACTAGATAGAGGTGATAGTTGCACAACATTGTGAATGTACTAAGTGCCATTGATTTTTTTTTTTTTTAAGTTGGAGTCTCACTCTGTCCTCCAGGCTGGAATACAGTGGCACACTCACAGCTACCACAGCCTCAACCTTCTGGGCTCAGGCAATTCTTCCACCTCAGTCTTCCAAGTAGCTGGCATTACAGGCACGTGCCATGCCCAGGTAATTTTTCTTTTTTCTTTATTGTAGAGACAAGGGCTCACCAGGCCAGTCTTGAACCCCTGGGCTCAGAGAGTCTTCTCGCCTCTCCCTCCTAAGGTGCTGGGATTACAGGTATGAGCCACTACATTTGAAGCAGAAGGGTTGCCGAAGCCCAGGAAATCAAGGCTGTGGTGAGCCGTGATGGTGCCACTGCACTCCAGCCTGGACAACAGATTGAGACCCTGCCTCAGATAAGTAAATAAATAAAGTGATTAATTTTATGCTAGGTGAATTGCGCCTCAGTAAAAAAGTGACCATATATGCAAAAGAAAAAACCAGGTATGGGAATGTTCTGGGAGCAAGCCTTCTGAGCAAACAAGGGCAGCTCTGTTTGGAAAATGTGTGTGTGTGTGTGTACTCGCATCTCTGGCATGGCACTTACCAGAAGGAGGAATGTATCTGTTTCCACGTCTCTCTCCCACTTAACCATGAACGTCCAGGTGGGGAAGGAGTCCAGATTTTCATGCTATTCATCTGTGCACCCTCGCCACCTAGCCCGCAGTCAGCCTTCCGTCGATGAATGCATGTGAGTGTGCTCATGCAGTAAACAAACTGACCAAGTGTTACTCGTTTTCCTTTTTCAGAGAGATTATTCCCACATGCCAGAATCTTCAAATCAAATAAAAACAAAACAAACAAACAGACAAGCCTAAGAAGGAGAAAAGACAGCAAAGACTCATTCCTTGGGTCCCTTTTCATCTCTCACTCTTTGAGATTTCAAGAAACTTGCGAGGAACTCCATGGGTGCCTCCTAGGAGTATAAGATTTTTATTTTTTGAGAATTTTTTTCTTAACATAAAAGGGGGCTCTTTCTAGCTATGTCTCCTTACGTTCACCCACACACGAAAGGACTAGCCCTCAGACAGAAAGTCTGAGATTGTTACCCTCTGAGCATCTACTTGGTTTAAACTGAAAAGGTCTACCATCCTTACCCTTGAGACCCGCCATCTTCCCTCCCCAGGCCATCTCAAGTAACAAAACAGTTGCAGAATAATGCCCTTCTCACTTGTCTAATGCCCCACTGCAAGCCTGCTTGCCTATATGGGGGCTCCGAAGAATTTCCCACCTATTTCTTGGGAGACGCACAGGAACTGCTATTGGAGAGATTTCAGAGCTGTCTGCCAACCACAGCTCTCTTTTCTGTTTTAACTCCCTAAAACAGAACCCACAGGACTGTCAGATTCTCACAGGTCACACTCTGTCGCCCAGGCTGGAGTGCAGTGGCATGTTCACGGCCACCGCATCCTCGACCTGCTGGGCTCAGGTGATCCTTCCGCCTCAGCCTTCTAAGTAGTTGGAACTACCGATGCACACCACCATGCCCGGCTAATTTTTGTGATTTATTGTAGAGACGAAGTCTCACCAAGTTGTCCCGGCTGGTCTTGAACCTGTGGGCTCAGGCAATCCTTTCGCCTCAGCCTCCCAAATTGCTGGGATTACAGGCTGAGCCACTGCACCTGGCCACAACCGAATTATTTGATCCTAAAAGGCAACTGGGGTTGTGTACTCTAGGGACCTCCTTGTCTACAAAGAAACAGATACCCCGATTCAGGAATGGGCCACACAGCCTTGTTGGTGAAGGAGCTGGGCAGGATTAAGACCAGAGTATTTAGAAAATGGCCCCACATTCTACTGATGTGTATCACATGTCACTTGCCAAATTATAGGTCAAGGGTGAGCCCATAGTTTTGCATAATCTGGACACTGATTTCTTATACAATGCCCCTGGCTCACCACTCTCCTATCACTTAATTCTTTCTGACCTCTGGGCCTTTGATTTTTCTCTTGCCTCTGCCTGAATGATTCCTTTCCATCTTCTAAATTTCTTTTTCTTTCCTTTAATTTTTTTTTTTTTTTGTAGAGACAGGGTATTGCTATGTTGCCCAGGCTGATCTCAAACTCCTGAGCTCAAGAGATGCTCCTGCCTCAACCTTCCAAAGTGCTAGGATTATAGGTATAAGCCACTGCACCTGGCTCATCTTTTAAATTTGACACTCAACATTTACTTATTTCTTAGCATATATCTCCACTGATCGTTATCTTATTTATTTATTTGCTAATTTGAAATATAGACTGAAGGATTTGATGGACAAATCACCATGAGTTTGGCTCAGTGAAGGGAAGGTCTTTAAACTCTGGAGGCTTCCAAGGCAATCCTCCTTACTCTTCTTTGTCGTGGAGTCCGTGGAATTTCCCAGCATAAATGCCACTTTCCTGAGCTGATGTGATGATTTCTAGTGCATGCAGCAAAACCCCTGGCTAGAACTGCACCATCCTTCCGCCGCAAGCACCCACCCAGCCAGACCATGAGCCTCAGGAAGGCAGGGTTTGCATCTCAATCCTCTTTTTGCTTCCACTGTCTGGTGCTTGATAGATGCTTCTCCAAAGAGTTTGTGGTTGGTTGAACAAATTCATCTCCCTCATCCTCCACAAGTTCGCATTCACAAATGTCCTTGCTTCTCTCATTAAAACCCTTCTTGTCTTCGGTCTTCCCCAGGAATGCTAGTCACATTTTAATTTGCAAAGCACTTTCCCAGCACTCTTCTTATTTTATTCTTGCAACAACTCCATTGGGTGGAGTGAGTCTTGGAAGCTGGATTTGGCAGAGGAAGACGCTGAGGTGAAGGGGTCTGTCCGAGCCTCACGAACCTTCCGGCTCTAACTTTCATCTCTTGTCCCCCAATGCACAACATATATTTGTTGAGGGGATGAACTGGGGGCTGGGACTCAGAGAGTCCCACATGCTGACTCAACCGGGGCCATACTTGTAGTTTCTGTCTGGCTCAGAGACTGACGCTCCTCTCTGCAAGGCTGGTAATAAACCAGCAGCTCCCAGGAACCCACACGTGGGATATCTGAAAGAAAAGCCTGCAAGTGACAGAATTCTTGGCCCGGGAGTCCACACTCGGAGAAACCCTGATGCCTCTTTGGGTTGGCACGAGGCTACCTGCAGGAGCTGGGGAGACATCCAAAGATGTGGCCCTGCAGCCAAAAGGCCCCTTTCTGCAAAGAGTGGCCCTTTCCAGGCTCTGCACAGCATGCCTCTGGTTCCAGTGTTCCTCAAAGTAAAAATGAAGACTACCTGATATGGTATCTCCAGAAACTGATTGCTAAAATGCAGAAGCCCAAGCCCCACTCGTGGCCAGCCAGAATCTCCAGGGTGGTGCCCGGTTTCTGCTTTCACAGCAGGCTTCCTAGGAGGGCGTGATGCAAGGTCAAGTTTGAGGCTCTCAGCTCTAGGCACCCAGAGCAAATGAACCCATAGCCCTGAGCACAGTGCAAAATATACAAGGCCCTGGGACCCTGCCAAGCCCTGGGAAGGGTTCCCTGCTCACTCTTTCCGGATGCTGTCGGTCCTGTGTCTCACCCACCCCCTCCACCGGAGAGTCCTTGGGGAGTTCCCTTCCCTCTCTACAGATGGATGCTCTGTTTATTCAAATTGTCACATGTGAATCCCAGCCAATCTGGAAGATGTATCTCTTGTACATTTACACGGTTTACTTTGGCTGAGTGGGTTTTAACATGTGCTCTGGGGAAAAGGGCAGCGCATCTCCAGACGGGAGCAACCAGGGCTCAGGGCGGTGGGTGAGAGGACTCAGAGGGGGACAGATCCATAGAGAAGAGAATGCAGGCAGCAGGACCCCAACAGCTATCCTTGCCTCATCAGTCACCCTCGTAACCACAGTTATGAAAGGCTGGAGAAGAGATTCCAGAAGGCAAAAATGGGAGAGAACGGTGGGGCCAAAGGGGACAGCCTGCAGCTGTAAGATGGGGATGTTATGTGCACAGGTGCTGATTAAACCTACATATATATATAGATAAATAGACATATCCACATGCTCATCAGTACATGTCAGTGTGGACACAAGGCAGAGTTATTAGTGCGAAGAATGACAAGCTCCTTGTGACTTCCCAAGCAATCTCTCATCTCAAGCTGGGAGAGTCGGTCAGGCGCATCCTTTCTGTGTGTGTATTTAACCAACCCAGTCCCTTCTGCGTATTTTTCATTTGCAAACAGTCTTTGAATAATCACTTCTAATTCAGAAGCTCTTATGTATGAGACAGATAAATATTAAATAGACCTACTAACCACGGACTTAAACACATAGCATAAAGTCTTTATTTCTTGGTAGATGTGCAATCATCCCCTTATTTTGAATGTTCCTTGGTTTTTGGACATGTTTCTTCTTTGCTGTGGCATGGGTGTTATACGAGGAGATGTGTGATGCCCAGGGCATGGGCTCTGTCACAGCCTCTGTGAGTGACAGTGACAGTGAACAGCAGCAACAGCCAAGAAAAATACAAAGCCCTGAGACAAGTATTTCCATTTGCAGACAGCCATCATGATACCTCCCAAGAACTGGTCCAACTGCCCGCCATCTTGCCTGACCTCCTGTCCTCTCATGCTGTGACTGTGCCCCTGGGGTGGGCGACACTGTATTTTCCGGCACCCCAGAGCAGTCTCTGAGCGGTTCTCCCAACAGAGCTAATGAGGATAGGGTCAAGTCTTCCAGCTGCTCACACTCTCTAATTCAGCTCTAATGTCCGTCGTAGCGAAGGCACCTGTCTATAGCCTATAGGCGGGATGAAGCTAACTGACGTCATCAATAACCCCATCCCTCTTCTGGGGAATGAGTAGCTTCAACCCACAGGGTCTGGAGTCAGACACGGGTTCAAGTCCCAGCCCCGCCACTTAGTAGCTCTCTGACACTCAATGAGTTACTTAACATCTTGGAACTTCAAGTTTCTCATCAGGAAAATGGGAATAATATGGTTGCTGATTTTTTCAGATTCATGGAGGCATTAAATTGCAATAACACATGTAGAGCATCTGGCAGAGTGCCTGGGGCCTAGAAAGAACTCGATAGATGTTATCAATGATGATGATGATGTTGAAGACGATGACTGTGATAGCTGTAACGGCAGCTCTCATTCTTTGGGCATCCCCTGTGGACTGTGCTCATCCATTTCTGTCTCCTAACTCAGGCTGAATCCTCTCAACCCTGAGGTCAGGAAAAAAAAATCCCAGGCTCAGGCGGTTTGTTCACGAACTAAAAAGTAGCACAGCCGGGTTCAAATCTGAGGGTGCCAATTCTGAAGTTCCCACCTTGGCTTTCAGTACCGCTTCCCCCTCGAATGCAGGAGCTTGTTCTGCACACGTGGACGCACCGAGAAATGCCGGTGTCCCTTCCTACCCAGCGCCCTCCGCTGCCTGCGACAGGCGGGGATCTGCCGCCAGAGCTGGGCAGGGAGTGGTTCCTCTGTGGCCAGCTCGTTCCTTACTCCAGGCCCCAGGGACCCATTTGGTAAATGAGTTCTTTTGGTTCATAAAATGGGACCCCAGTGGCTTGAAGTACTTAACAGACCTACCCTAAATGGGTAATTTATTTTTCTCTCACTTGGCGGTGTTATTATTCCTGTGATCTCCATCCTGCAAACGTTGCCTTCTGTGCTTTCTCGAGATGTGTATGTGTGTGGGGGGGTGATATTTTTAAACAGAAGTGCATTCTGTGTGGTGAGGAGCAGGGTTTCACGAGCATGGGGGTTTTCAGGACACCTTTATCACCGTATTTTGCTTTCTCTCATTCATTTATTTAACTAAATGGTGCCTTTGGGAAGGAACACTTTTTCCGCTGGTTTCCACTCAAGCCTCACCCTTTGCCCAGACTCTTGACTTCTGCCTCCCTGAGTTCATTTCTTTCTACTCCCAGGATGCCCTGCTTGGGGGGGGGCTGAGTAAATCCCCTTCCCTTAGGACAAGTCCTTTCTCTCCCAAATACATCACGAAGAACAGTGTGATCCTCACTTAAGGTCACAGAAGAGGGCTGTGTGCCCCTATATTAGGCACCAACCAACCAGAGGAATTAAGACCCGAACATGCCTGGACAATTCATTGCAAAGGGGCCTCAGATTGGGCCATGGGCACCATCTTTTTTCAGTAATCGAAGGTGGCTATAATAGGAAGGGCCTGAAATTCTGTCCCCTAAGCCAATACTCGACTCTTCCAGTGCTACAATGCCCTAGGAAAGATACCTATTAGCCAAATGGGATAGACTGTTTAACTTAGTGTGCCGTGAAGGACTATACCTGCAATCATCTGCGCTAATGTTCAGTCTTAGCTATCCAGTTGTGTGCGTAATCAGCAGAGAGATATTTTATCAGACGGTCAACTCATTAGGATGACGTGTCTTTAGCCAATAAGGTGCGAAGTGGCCATATTTATCTTCATCCACTGCCCCTTTGTTTACCCGCCTTATTTGACGCTGGGGAGATATAAAACAATTTATGAGTTGGTATTTGGAACCCCAAGGCCATGTTATTAGGTGTGTGTGCCATTCAAGAGGGGCTTCCCGTGGCAGTGTCAGCTACACTGCATTGGTCAGCACCCCAGTCATCTTGGTAGCAGGAGGGTATTCTGACAGCTTCATCCAGGAACAGCTGGCTACCAATGTTTGTTTGTTTGTTTTTCTTAGAAGCAAACCAGGTTAAAAGGGCGCAGAATGGCCAGGCATGGTGGCTGTAATCCCAGTACTTGGGAGGCTGAGGCAAGAGGATTGCTTGAGCCCAGGAGTTCGAGGCCAGCTCAGGCAACATAGTAAGACTTTTTCTTGGAAAAAAAAAAAAATAGCCAGGGGTGGTGCACCCCTGCAGTCCCAGCTGCTTGGGAGGCTGAGGTAGAAGGATCGCCCTAGCCCAGGAGGTCAAGACTGCAGTGAGCCATGCTCATGCTTGGGCAGAAGTGAGACTCTGAATCAAAAAAAAAAAAAAAGAGAGAGAGAGAGAGAGAGAAAAGGAGGAAGAGAGGGAATGAGAACAGACATTGGGGACCCCTTCCAGGGGTGAGGGGGCAAAGGTTGAAAAGCCACCTACTGGATACCTTACCCACTCTCTGGGTGATGGTTTCAGGAGAAGCCCAAACCTCACCATCACGCAATATGCCTATGGAACCAATCTGTGCAAACACGCCCTGTAGTTAAAATAAAAAATTAATAAATACATAAGTTAATTAAAGGGGGCAGATTGGGTTGTGAAAACAAGGCGAGGGGCTCAGGCGTTTCCCCATGCCTTCTCTGGCATTCGATGCCACGTCCACAGCCCCGAGCCCTCCGTCTGGCCCTGGCTCCACGCCTGGCCCCTCCCACTGCTGGGGTCACAAGTGCAAGCATGCATCTGTCCAGGCTCTGAAACAACTGTTCCGTATTTGAGAGATGAAGCCGTCTGTAGGAAAAGAAACCAAGCTTCGGCCTCACCAGCTACGCCAGCGCGGAGCCCCGAGGGAGTCCCGCAGACAGTCACGTTATGACACCAGGAGCCTAATAGCTTCTAGGCAGCTTTTGGGAAGAAAAGAAAGACAGGTCCAGGTTCCTGTCCTGTCACTCATTAGGAGGCATCAAACCACAGGGTGAACTTAAATGTCTCCCAAAAGATGGGGCAGTGAGCTCACAGGTCCCCTTTGTGAAAATCAGAAAAGCGTTGGCCCCCTTCCCCCAGGCAAATGGAGCCCTGCTTGAGGGCGCAGACGCAGAGACTGGAGCCCTGGCTCTCGGGTTACATCCCTTCGGAAACCAGGCAGGACTTGATCAGCGGATCACTGGCCGACTGGATTCTCACCTTCTCAGCTCAGAGGGTGTCTCTGGTCAGTGAGGTTCCTTGAGATCTTTTTCTATGATTGTTTTAGTTCAAAGTGATATGGACCTTGGACCTTCACAAATCCATGTACACCTTGATAGGAAAAACACCAAATGGGGCTATTTTACATGTTTCCTTATGTTTCGGTGACAATTGAAATGTTTCTTTCTCGAGGTTTTTTGAACTATCTGAGGAGGGTTTGGTTTTTTGGTTTGTTTTTTTTTTTTTTTACTATGATGCAAGAGTTAAGTATTGGCTCAAGGGGCAAGATATAAGGCCCTTTTCAACAATTACAATTTTCAATTCCTGAGTTGGTAGCTTCCAGATCCAGTTTTGTCTGAAAGTGTGTTTGGAATGGTGCTGTGATAATGAGAAGTGGCAATGATTCTAGAGGGTTTTTACATTAGACATGGTGCTAGGTACTTAATGAAAACCCTATGGGGAAGAAGCTAGTATCATTCCCATTTTACAGGTAGGAAAACTGAGACTCAGAAAGGTTGAGTTACTTGCCCAAGGTCTTACAGCTCACCAGTGTCTGGGCTGGGACACAACGGGATGCCAGTGACCCCTGCTTACTACCATTCTGTAAGGCCTCTATCCACCCAAACTCAGTGTGGGTACATTGAATCGAAAGGTTGTAATGAAGACAGGATTCACATGCACACTTGAACTGAGAGTGGCATGAGAACAATACTCCTTTTTCTGGGGAGGTGGGTGGAAGGGGATCAATGAATATAGGTGCAATGATTTGTCTTCTGCTCCAGGGATTCTTTGCCTTACCATTGGGGAGAGGCTTGAGTGTCCCTCTCCATTTCTATGGCTCTCACAGCTGCAGCAAAGCCGATTCCCTATATGCATACTTGCCATTTTAATTATTCACAAGTGGGAGAAGAACATCATCCAGTGTGTGAACTTCAGACTTCTAGATCTAGAAGGGACCTCAGAGTTTGCAAACATGCCTATTTTCCAGATGAAGAAACTGAAATCCAGGGAGACCATCTGACTTGCCCAGATGACCCAGCCATGCAGTGGTGATATTGACTATTATTATGATTTGCGTATGTTTTTATAAGGGAGCACTTGACCATGAGGGATGTTCAGTAAACACCTGTTGGACCATATTAAACTGTGGCATTTGATTTATCCGCCTGAGGAGTGCATGCACGTGTACACACACACACACACACACGCACACACACACACACACACACACACACACACACACACACACTAGCTCTATTGCTGATCATTCTGTTTTGAAAAGCTTCCAAACTCAATAAGAAGTGAAAACCTCCACTAGGAAGCAGGTCTTTGATCTTAAACTTCCTTCCCTTGAAAATGATAGCAAACTTGGCAACTGATTCTCCCAGAAATTAATAATCAAACCTTTAACAATCTCCTTTGGTTATTCCAACAACTTAAGACAAAAAAACGAAACGCTTCCTCTTTCCTTTCCGATGCTCCCACTAGGGAACAGCTGTGTCTGTTTAAAATTGATTTTGATCTCCCAGGAAGGATCTGGTTTCTCTGCACATGGAGCCACTGCCTCGAGATGGCGTGTTCAGTTCTCAGAAGGTGTTGGGGTTCAGCTGACTCTGCCATAATTCTAACAGATGATCAGCAGAAGCCCAACTTCCCTTGGGGACGTGGGCAACACGACATTTGAGCTGACACCGGTGTGGTGGGCTGGGACGATCTGCTGCCCTAAAAATCACTCAACGCCCTCTCCTCGTCCTCTTGCTTATTTGTGGTAGCTTGAATTTGGTATCTAGTTCCTCACTCTCTCCTAAGAGTGTTGCCTGCCTATCTTGCTCCTAGCCTTGTGATTTGCAGCACCTCTCACTTGGGCAGATGGAATACCTCTCCCTGACCCACCAATGTCAGATGACTTGTTTTGGTCACTGGAATATTGGTGGACTTGCAGCAAGCAGGAGCCTTGAGTATCACTGCACTGTTTGACTTGGTCTCCTGTGCTCTGAAATCCTCCATGAAGAGTATGCCTTGAGTAACTGTCTCATTAGGCTCGACCCAGAATGAAGATGTCTGGAACACACATGAACCTGAACTACAGCCTGGAGTAAAACCCAGCCAGGCCACAGCCACACCTGGCCAATGTGCAGATCCATCGATGAGAAAGTTGAATATTGTTGTAAGCCACTGAGATTCTGAGGCTGTTTGTTACACAGCAAAAATGGACTCATATATTGTTGAAATTAACACCTTGCCCTAAGGGTGTCATCCTGCTTGTATGAGTTTGCTAGGGCTACCATAAACAAGCACCCCAGATTGGGGGATTACATGACAAGAACTGTCTCATAGTTCTGGAGGCTGAAAGTCCAAGATCAAGGTGTTGGTAGGGTTGGTTCCTTCTGAGTTCTTTCTTCTTGGCTTGTAGATGGCTACCTTCTCCCTGTGTCTTCACTTGGTTGTCCCTCTGTGTGTGTCTGTGTCCTAATGTCCGGTTCTTATCAAGACACCCGTCATGTTGCACTAGGGCCCATCCATATGCTCTCACTTTACCATAATCACCTTTTTTAAAGACGCTACCTCCAAATGTAATCACGTTCTGAGGTACTGGGGGTAGGACTTTAACACATGCATTTTGAGGGGACACAATTCAGCCCACAGCACGGCTTGCAAGTGAAAGGGACTCAGCATGCATGAGCCTAGGCACCAGGGGGAATTCACTGGCTGACGCCTCTGGGAAGCCCGGAGGCAGATCTGACCTCAGGAATGCCAGGAGCCCAAGCGATGCCATCAGATCTGTCTCTTTCGTGTTCTTCTCTGTCCAGTACCCACATTCCTCATTCTCTCCTGTGCAGTCGCTTTCTCCATGCAGAGGGGGCAACATGGCCACCAGCAGCTCCAGCCTTACATCACTCTGCTTTAGCTCCCACGGAGGAAAAGGAGGGCTTTCCTTTCCTGTTGTTCCCAGGAAGGTCTTGCCTATCCCTCAGCTGGTGACCAGGGCACGTGCTCCTTTGATTGGCCAGGCCTGGTGCACATGCTCAGTCCTGAGGTCCCAGGGAGTTGGGTGGGAGGCCCCACAAGAGTGGGGAGAGGCACGTGCCTAAGGAAGGGTGAGTGACTTAGCAGAAGGAGATGAGAACCAGGGCAGACCTGGCGACGCACGTCCACACCCGCCATACCACTGCCCCAGCAACAAGACGGTGAGCCTGAGCCTCAGGCTGGGTGGTGACTGGGAGACGATGACCCGGGCCACTCATCTAGGCTTTTAGTCAGACACGCTGGGCTTCCATCCCAGTCTCAACCTCCTAGATGATCAGTTTTAGCAAGAAGCTTCATTTCCTCAAGCTCCAGTGTGTTCTTATCATAAAGCAGGGAGAACACACATGCGGCCCCTCCTGGGATGGGGTGAGGATTAAATGAGATCATCATGCCAAATCCCTAGGCTGCATAGTGGCCACTGTCATGTTTCCCCAGCTGTCCTCTTCAGGGCCTGGGCCCTTACCTTCTAAATCCAGGCTATCAGTCACTAAGGGCTCACAGCGACGCCCTTGCTGGCCATCGCCCTCTGCTGCAGGGGTAGGGGCCTGCTTCATCCAAGCTTATGTCCCCCACCCAGGGCCAGTGACTTAGACAAAAAAGCCCAGTTGCTTTGCCTTCATTTAGGACTGCTCTGAAGGATCACTCAGCTTCAGAGTTCGCTCCAGGCATTGTGGGAAAGCACACTAACACCCGCCAGCGTTTCCTTCCACCCTGCCCTGACCTCCGTGCTCCTTAACCTATGCATCCCCAGGAGCACTCCCCAGTGCACTGTGTGCATGCAGGGACCTGGTTCTCAGGTGTTCTGGCAGCTGGTACACCGGGAGCTCTCATGAATGCTAGCTGTCATCATTGGGATCACTCTGTATTCACTCATTCATTCACCTATCACCCATCCTCTAAGGGTAGCCTTACAAGAGGCTGGGTAGTACTCTAGCTCAAAGTATGGACTTGCCTCTGGGACTGGGTGGCCTGCAGTCAAATCCCTGGTTGCCCTTCAGGTCTGTGACCTTGGGGAAGGAACTTGGCTTCCGTCTGCCTCAGTCTACTCATCTGTGCAATGGCAATAATAATAGTTTTCATCTCAGAGGGTTGTTGTGAAGATTAAATGGCCTGGTATGTATAAAAGGTTTAAAAGCTTACTGGGCACAGAGCACATGCTTGTAAATGTTTGCTCCTCTGTTTTCTGCTGGGCAGTACACTGTGTGCTGGGGATACAGGGATGGAGGGGACACAGTCTCTGCTCTTATGGCTCATGGTCTAGGGGCTGAGACAGACACATACACATTCCTGCAAGGCACAGCTTAATTCTGTACCCCTCTAAGAGCACATTTTTGTACGAAGATACACTGTTTATTGACTCAACCTCATATAAAAAGGATCCATTAAAAATGAAAACTATTCTTTTTTTTCTTTCATCAAGGAAATTCTTAAGATTAGGCTGTGCATGGTGGCTCCTGCCTATAATCCCAGCTCTTTGGGAAGTTGAGGTGAGAGGACTGCTTTAGTCCAGGGGTTTGAGACCAGCCTGGGCAACATAGTGAGACTTCATCTCTACAAAAGAAATTTAAAAATTGGTAGGTGTGGTGGTGCATGCCTGTACTCCCAACTACTCAGGAGGTTGAGGCAGAAGGCACTCCTGATCCCAGGAGGTCAAAGCTGCAGTGAGCTGTGATGGTGCCACTGTACTCCAGCCTGGGTGACAGAGTGAGACTCTGACTCAAAAAACAAAACAAAATTTAGGATTAAAAAAACTTTAGAAACAAGTTTAGAATACAAGAGTCCAAATCTTTTTTCAAAGTCTGGGTTGGGGGTGCTTCCCTACCCCTTGCTATGGCTGAGGCCAAAGGTGATACTGAGCACATTGCTAGAGGGATTCAGCCCCATCAGAAGGTTCCATTTCTCAGTGGCTGTCCACATGTCCTGGATGTGGGAACAAGCCTTTGTAAAGGGAAATCTCACCTAGTCATTTAAGAACCTCCTTGATCACAAGAACCCACTGACCCAAAGTGCCATCAGGGTTTTTGTAAGATGGAATGAAAAATTCCCTAATGTTTGACCTGGAAGAGTCAATCCCAAAAGAACCCACAGTTCAACCCTCCCATTTTGCAGAGGAAGAGACAAGCTGAAATTGAGAAGTGGCCTGCCCACAATTGATTTTACTCCAAACCAATAAGATTTTACTCCAAACCCACTTAAAAATGGCAAATCCTCAGTGCTGTCTGGGGAGATAGGGAGCACAGAATTTGGAGACAGACCTAGAATGGGATTCCTGTCTTTTGGTCCAGAATGTCATCATGGTTTCATGGAACTCTGGGCAAGTTACTGACCCCTATTGGCTTCAGGGTTTTTGCTTAGAAAAAGCAATGTTGTGGTCTATATGAATGCGTGGGTGTGGAGAAGTTAATATATGCCAGATGCTATTCCAGGGGTTGTAGGTAGAGCAGAGTCCATTCCTTCATGGGGCTTACATTCTAGCCCGGGTGGTAGAAGGTAGTTAAGCCTACTTATATGTGCATGGGGATAATGTGTGGGTGGGGGAGAAAGGTGCACAGGAACTAAAGACAGATGAAGGGGACAAGAAAAACTGGGGATGGAATGAAGCTCCTATTCTCCACATGGTGGCTGGGGAACCTGACTTCTCCAGTAAAGTGACATTTCAGCAGAGACCCGAAGCACACAAGGGAGCAAGCCGAGTTGATTTCTAAGTAATAGGGAACAGCCAGTGCAAAGGCCCAGAGGTACAAGAGTCCCTGACTTGTCTGAGAAACCCTAGGGCAGCTGTTATGGCTGGAGTGGAGTGGGGAGGGGGCTGAGCAGATCAGGCTGGAGAGAAATGGGACCAGATCAGGTCCACGTGGGAACAGTAATGACTTTGGCTCTTGTTTTAAGTGAGATAGGGTCACTGAACAGGGCGGAGCAGAGGAGCGAGTTGAGGTTTATGCTTCAAAAAGCACCCCTGGCTGTTGGGTGGAAAAGGCTTCCAGGGGTAAGAATGGAGGCAGGAAGTCGTTTAGGCAGCTACTGCTTAGTGATCAAGGTATGATGGTGGTTTGACAGCTGGTAACGGGGCCAGGGAGAGAACATGGAGAAATGACTGTTTTCTAGATAGGTGTTGAAGGTGGAGCTACCAGTTTTGCTGATAGGTTGGATGCAGCACGTGTGAAAGAAAGAGGTGACTCGAAGGCTTTGGGTTTAGACAAGTGGAAGAATGAAAAATTCATGTGCCTGAATGGGGGAGGCAGTGGGAAGAGATGGTTTGGGGCAGAGTAGTGTAAACTGATTTTGAGATGCATGTTAGACATCATGTGGGCAGGTGGATACATGAGCTTGGAGATCAGAGGAGGAGTCTGAGCCTGAAATATGAATTTGGAAGTTGTCAGCATCTTGGTGTTATTCAGATGCATGAGACTGGATGAAATCTCCTAACAAATGTGTGTTGGTTGAGAAAAAAAAAGGTGCCAGAACTGAGTCCTAGATCTTCCAACATTTAGAGGTCAAGGGCATAATAAGGAGACACAAACAAAAGAGGCTGAGAAGGAGCAGTAAGTGAAGTAGAAGGGAAAATTAGGCTTGGTGTCCCCAAAGTCATGGAGAAAAAGTATTTGAAGGAGGCCTTGCTAGATCTTTCTGGCAGGCCCAGTAAGCAATGAGAGTCAAGGACTGACCGAGAGTCTGGGATGAGAAGTCATAAGTGACCCCAGCAAGGGGCTACACTGGGTGGTTGGGAGGATTTAATGGCTGGCATACATAAAGCACCTGTCTTAAAACCTGGTGCAGCATAGGTGCTCTTTTTTCTTCTAATCCTTCACCTACCACACAACTTGTCCAACTAACAGCTGTCGGTCACATCCACCAATATCAGTCACATACTTCTCCATTACACATGGCTAGGTTATGAATATATTTTAAGAATACATTTACCATCAACGATGAAAATGAAGCTGACCACAATGCAATTTAATTACCCTGGAAATCTCAGGGATGGTCAGTGAATTTGCAAATATCCTAAATAATAGGCCATGAAAAAGATGTCGGATTCCTGGAGCTATGAGTCACAATCGGTACTAATTATCCCTTACTCCGAAATTAAATGAGCAGATGTCCCCCCCCCCACTTGGCAAAAGGTCTGTAGGATGTCCCAGAAAATAATAAAGTGAATGGACTCAGTATGAGAAGCAGCAAGCAGCCTCACACTGGGGTCCCTGCTGCTTATTAACACTAGTGCATAGCATTAAATCAGCGAGGAGCCTTTTGCAGGGCCTGGCTGCCACGTGAGTCCCTGGATTCTGTTCCTCACCCAGCAACACACCAGGCACTCAGTGCATTTCCATTAATTCTGAACCAGATGATTAAGGCATGCTTGAAAAAAATTGTCAGCAGTGGTCAAATGGTATGCTTATCTTAGCAGTTCTAAGTATACTCATGAGCTGATACGCATCACAATTTTTGATCATGAATAGGTGTCTGGAATTTTACTAAGTATCTTACACTTCTCCCTCATTTTACACTCTTGAAATTTAATTATTACAACGACTTCATGAGGTAGGTGCTACTAACACTGTTATAAACTGAGGTTCCAAGAAATATTAGTAAGTCCAAAGGTCGCACAGGCAATAGGTGGTGGAGATAGGATTTGAACTCTGGGACTGATGATAAAGCTGGAATACTAAGCCTCTCTTCTGTGCTGCCTTCTAAGAAAAAAAATGATGTCTCAAGTATAGCATTTAGGAGGTTCTGGTGCAACATTCGACTTACATTTTATTAGGCAGGCACTGGGATGAAAAAAAAAGGACAAAACGTCTTGGTCGCTGGCCTCAGTAAGTATATATTACATTCTCGTGAAGTGGGAATGATAATACTCACCTGCCTATCTCCAAGGATCATTGTGAAGTTCAAGAACATTAATGGATTTGAAACCATCCTCTTTCCTAAATAGAATAAGGACTGTAACAAGAAGCTGATTTAAAAGAAATAAATTTGTAAAGCACATTAATATCAGCATATTCTAAAGTGTTGAATCAAATCCTCATAAATGGCCCAAATGTACTACCCCTTGCTGCATTTTAACTTGTATATGAGTGGATGAATTTCCCCTCAAAGAAACATGGTTTTTTGCTTTTTTTTGAGTTGGAGTCTCACTCTGTCCCCCAGACTGGAGTGCAGTGGCCACTCCCGGCCACCGCAGCCTCGACCTGCTGGGCTCCGGCAAGCCTTCCGCCTCAGCCTTCCAAGTAGCCGGAATTACAGGCATGCGCTACCACGCCCGGCTGATTTTTTAATTTATTGTAGAGATGAGGTTTCGCTGCCCAGGCGGGTCTCGAACCCGCCGGCTCAGGCAATCCACTCACCACAGCCTCCCAAAGGCGCGGGATTACAGGCTAAGCCACCGAGCCCGGCGAAACATGCATTTTTTAAATTTCGGTTGATACAAATCTACTCTGCTCCTATGATTTCATTCATTTAAATCCTTTCCTTTTCAATTAAATAATCACCCAGAATTTAAAAAGACGTAGTTCCATTAACAAACTACTGAACTAATGACCTTTGAGATCACAAGAGTTTATGTAAATTTTTCGGATTGCTTTTTATCTTCTTGTGTATCGGTCTCCCTAAAAATCCTGTCTGTTAGTGTATTTAAATTCTTTTCTCATCTCTTCATCGCACCGCTATTTACAATAATGAGTCACAGCTGAAAGAGACTGAAATACCATGGGCTGCTTTCAACATATGCCAGCGGGAAGGGTGCTTCGCAGTTGGAAAAGGCTAGTGCGTGGCAGGGCGAGGCTTTCCTACACCGGTGAGAAACGGAACGTAACATTTCCATTCATTCCTTTCCGAGCCTTCTCCAGGTTATTTTTCTTTTTGATACAATCTGATGTTCTGTATGAATAATAGCAAATACATAGTATGTTCTCATGATGTATCTGATCCAGAGGAGTTCATTAAATCTCCCAACAAGGCTAGGAATGGTGGCTCACCCTGTAATCCCAGGCAGGAGGATTGCTTGAGCCTGGGAGTTCAAGACCAGCATAGGAAACATAGCGAGAATCGTCTCTACCAAAAAATTGTTTTTTGAAAAATAGCTGGGTGGGGTGGCACGTGCCCGAGTAGTCCCAGCTACTCGGGAGACTGAGGCAGAAGGATTGCTTGAGCCCAGGAGGTTGAGACTGTGGTGAGCCATGATTGTGCCATTGCACTCTGGGCTGGGCAACAAGAGTGAGACCCCAATTCAAGAAACAAATAAATCTTCCAAAAAGGAGGAAGTAGATACTTCTATTATCCTCACCGTATAGGTGAGAAAACAGGTTTTGGAACGTTAAATAACCTGCCAAGAACATATAGCTAGTAGGTCATAGAGGATTTTGAACGCAGAGCCTAGACTTTTTTTTTTTTTTTTGAGCTGGAGTCTCCCTCAGTCGCACAGGCTGGAGTGCAGTGGCATGCTCACGGCCACCCAGCATCGACCTGCTAGGCTCAGGCAATCCTTCTGTCTCAGCCTTTCAAATAGCCAGAACTACAGGCAGACCCTATCACACTTGGTTAATTTTCTGAT
This sequence comes from Cephalopachus bancanus, assembly GCA_027257055.1. NCBI lineage: Eukaryota > Metazoa > Chordata > Mammalia > Primates > Tarsiidae > Cephalopachus > Cephalopachus bancanus. Next base: position 923,849 of record JAPVLO010000272.1, read on the forward strand.
ATATTGTAGAGACAAGGTCTCACCAACTTGCCCAGGCTGGTCTCAAACCCTTACGCTCAGGCAATCCTCTCGCCTCAGACTCCCAAAGTGCTAGGATTATAGGCTTGAGTCACCGCACCCAGCCTGAGCCTGGACTTTTGACAGTTAGTCTGTGGTCCCGGCTCTGCCAGCGGTGAGACTTCAGGCAAATCACTTTGCTTTCAAGACTTCCGTTTTCTCTTCTGGGAAATGGGCATAATAATAATCTTGGCCTAGTCTCTCCCAAGGTTGTCATGAGACTAGAGCCCCTGGATGTAAAAATGTTTCGTAAATTGTTAAGGATGCAGGGATCACTGTCATTATGGGGAAGTGAATGCCATGAGGAACTCAATCAACAGAACTCAAGATCACGCAATGAGTGGACTCACGTTGAAGACTAAAACCAGTTTTGTTCAAAGAACCAGTCGCTGGTAATTACCATGTGCCAACCACCAGCTGCTGAAGGATTAGTTAGTTCCAGAGGGGCTCCTATCTTTCCAGCAACCAGCCTTGGAAGCCAGCCCTGACAACCCTCCTAAGCTACTTCTCACCTCCCCTGTGTGCCAACGAGATTAGTTTTGCTACCCTCTTTGATTAGTGGCACATTTCCAAGCTGAGGGTGTCTGTGGAAGCAATCTTTATACTCAGATTTATTAAAGCCACCGTTGGTTTAATGAATTACTGCAATCCAATGAGCCCATAGATAGCTTGTATTTAACTTTTATGTGGCTGCCCCAGAAACCAGCTTGAAAAGCAGAAATCAATGATTGTGACAAAATCTCAATACAATTTATTTTGAATGTTCAGTTTGGGATTTGATGTATGCCATTGTCAGATATATTTTACGCTCTCCGATGAATTTTATACTTACTGATTAAAGGGGGTTAGCAATATCAGTAGGATACAATTTGACAAACCTTAAAAGAAATGTTGTGAAAGTGTTCCCGTCCATTTCATGCTAGTTTCTAACCAGATTCGTTTCACATTTTAATCAGCAGCACTAGTAGCTGCATCTTCAAACTACCAAAGGGAGGCCCTATTTACCAGTTCTTAAATTAATTAGTCAAAATGCATTTAATTAATTATGCCCACTGTGAATATCTGATGCACCAGTAATTGGGTAGCGTATAGGCAGGTACAAGGTGGGATGGGTGGAGTAGACAAATTGACTAGCATTTTTCCCATTGGAGACTTTGGTCTTGATACATATTATTTGCTCTTGGATTTTTTTTCTTTCTTTCTTTCTTTCTTTCTTTCTTTCTTTCTTTCTTTCTTTCTTTCTTTCTTCTTTTTTTGGTAGTGTACCAGCTACTATTTAGAAATAACCTGTTCATAAGCAACACCTGCAGATTAACATAAAGTTCCTATTTAGGGAGGTGTCTAGACAGAACTAAAATAAGAACTTTAAATCTTCTGCATTCAATGGCAGCAGGCCATAAGACTTTCACAGAAACCAAGACCAGATGGCTTTTTAATTTTTAGCACTAATCAATTTATTACATAGGAGCCCCCAAATGGGATTAAGGTTGTTCAGAAAAGGAGCATGACTTTATATTCTCCTTAGCTTGTTTCTTTCATTGGTCCATCCATTAGTATATCTATTCATCCACTATTCATCCATCTATGCATCCATCCATCGACCCACCATCCATCCATGCATCCATGTATCCATTCCACCCATCCATTAATATACCCATTCCTCCACTATTCATCCATCTATCCATCCATCCATCCATGTATTAGTGTATCCATTCATCCACTATTCATCATCTATGTAGGAATCCATCCATCCATCCACCATTGATCCATCCATGTATCCATCGATCCTCCATCCGTTCATCCATCCATTCACCCACCCATTAGTATATCCATTCATCCACTATTCATCCATCTATGCATGCATCATCCATCCACCATCCATCTATCCATGCATCCATCCATCGTCCACCATCCAGTCATCTATCCAACCATTCGTCTATCTATACTCCATTCATTCATCCATCCAGTCATCTATATCTATTCATCCATTCTTCTATCTATCCACCATCCATTCATCCATCCATCCATCGTCCACCATCCATTCATCTATCCATCCATCCTTGAAGGAGACAAAAGGCATGAGCTGACAATGTCCTCATGTCTTAAAAACCACAAACTTGACAAGGTCCTTGTGTTCCTGGCCTGGCTCCAACAAGAGCTTGACCAGTATCTCCTTCCCTTGATGTTTGCCCCTGAAAATGTTGATTTAATAAAATTCAGGTTGTATGATCTCTAGTCTACATAGACTAGATATAGCCTGCTTCAATAATATAACTTCACTCAAAACTTCAAAAAACACAGATGTTAATGATTTTACTCTGACTCACAAAAAACAAAGACGTCAGTACTATAATAAACTTGCCAAAAAAGTCATAAACATTAACTTTTTCCCAACTGATGCTAACATTAAAACATTTCTTGTTTATGTAATTTCAACCTATATAAAAAAAATACTGTAAAAATAAACTTGCTCTCACCTATTGAGGCGAGAGACCACCCAATCCCACTGTTCTTTATTGTTCTTTTTTCATTCCCTCCCCCACCTCAGGCCCTACTCTACAGAGACTAGACCTCCACACATCCACCCATCCATTCATCCATTAGTATATCCATTCATCCACTATTGATCCATCTATGCATGCATCATCCATCCATTGTCCACCATCTATTCTGCTATCCATCAATCCATCCTTCTAGTGTAACTAGCATTTACTGAGTGTTTACTTTGTGTCAGACACTACTAAATGCTTGCCATAATCTCGTTTAGTCCTTACCATAAACTTTGAGATCCTATACTAATATCATCTTCCTTTTACAAATGAGGAAAGTAAGACTCAGAGAGGTTAAGTGACTTATTCAAGTCACACAGATCACAGGGGAAGCACAGGGACTCATGTTCATCTCCCAACTCCAAGTCAGGGCCTCTTTTTCCTACTGCTCCTAATCCGGCTTCCTCGGGTAAGAATCTGAATTGTCAAGTTTGACAAGGTTAATATCTGAAAAGAGAAATGACTCATAACACCTACGCCATGTTCTTCTAAGGGGATGAGTTTTTATTCTTACATGTCAGGCACCGTACTAAAACCTAGAGATGTAATGATGGACAAGCAAGTTATAGATATTGTCCCCTGTCATCCAGAAGTTTGTAGGCTAGCACAGAGACTGATCATAGACAATTATTTAGTAGCACTGTCCAGGGGCAAAAAGCAGTGCCCAGAGGATAGGAGCACTCAATGACGTGATAGTAGCTCTTTAAGGATTCCATCTCCTGACTACCTTTCAGCTGTGTTTCCTCCTCTATTTGACCATGGCCATTGGCCTATTCAGGCACTGGTTACTTATCACTTAGATGGCCTCGACAACTTCCTTGCGGGTTGTCTGACCACCTCCTCCACTCTGGCCTCCTTCCCCCAACCAGCTGAAATCCCACCCTGTTGCCAGAGTGGCTTTATGAGGTATTATTTTAACCAGGTCCCTCTTTCTGCTGAGTTCATCAATGGATCCTTGACATCTTTTGGATTAAACCTAAATTCCACGAGACATAAGAGTCCACGTGGACCCAGCCACTGTGACCTCAAATACGCCATGAGCTCCCACACCTGTACCTTTCCACCTACTGCTTGAACCCTTCACTTGGCAGTCTACTCCCCTGCAAATAACTCAAGAGCCAGATTCTTTCTGAAGTCTTGACTGAACAGAGTCCCTGCTCTGTTCTCTCCGGGCATCCCCGATGCCTTCTATCACAATGTTTCCTCTGTTATCCGGCAACTGTCCCCTGGGCTGGAAGCTTGCGGGGACGGGGATAAGTCCTTCCTCACTTTTGCCTCCTCAGTGCCCAACCATCCAGCTTGGCCAACAGCAGGTGTTCAGGAAATACTGGTTGAAAGAGTGCAGGTGAGGCTCCGTGTGGATAGGGACCACTTGTCTGGACTTGTATCGGTGGCTCAGCCTGTAATCCCGCGCCTTTGGGAGGCTGAGGTGAGTGAATTGCCTGAGCCTGCGGGTTTGAGACCTGCCTGGGCAGGCGAGACCTCATCTCTACAATAAATCAAAAAATTAGCTGGGCGTGGTAGCACGCACCTGTAATTCCGGCTACTCAGAAGGCTGAGGCGGAAGGATCGCCGGAGCTCAGCAGGTCGAGGCTGCGGTGGCCGAGAGCGGCTACTGCACTCCAGTCTGGGCGACAGAGTGAGACTCCAACTCAAAAAAAAAAAAAAAGAAAGAGAACCTAATTTCCTGTGTGGCTGTTGATGAAGTGTGGGAGATGCCATGAAATTCAGCTTCCTTGTGCCATACCTGAGGAAACTGCGGCCAGGGAACAAATGGGTTTGCCTGAAGTCACCTGCTGGTGACTTGCTTCCTTCCTGTTCAGTTCCACTTTTATTTTTTTCCAAACAAGGAAAGTCTTTGTAGATTTTCTAGAGTCTCTTCAGAGTTTTTGTTTTTGTTCGTTTTTGTCAGGGACTCACTCTGTCACCCAGGCTGCAGTGCAACGGCATAGACATGGCTCACTGCAGCCTTGACCTCCTAGGCTCAGGTAATCTTTTCATCTTAGCCTCCCAAGTAGCTGGGACTACAGGCGTGCACCACCATGCCCAGCTTTTGATTTTTTGTAGAGACGAGGTCTCACTATGTTGCCCAGGCTAGTCTCGAACTCTGGGACTCAAACAATCCTCCCATCTCAGTCTCCCAAAGTGCTGGGATTATAAGCATGAGCCACTGCACCTGGCTCTTCAGAGTTTTTGAGATGCACTACTAAAATTATTCATTGGAAATTTTATGTCATGAAATCACTGCTGCTTGGAATAAGAGCATATATTTTCAGAGAAAAATCGACAAGACCAACAGGGATGTTTGGACTGAGATAAATAGAACTTGGGCTCCTAGCCACCTCTGGCATCGATAACATCTTTATCTTAATTAAGATATCTTCCTTAATTAAGATGTTTCTTGTTTTAGGTACTAGTTTCAGGTGCCTGAATTTCTCCTTCGTTCCCCATCCCCACAAGTGATAATCTTAGAAGTAAAATACACTGGACAACTACAGTTTTAAAAAGCCTTTGTATACAGAATGTGAGGATGCTACTTGCCTGGTTCCTAATACACTCACACTTTGCCTGTTTTAAAGTTCTGACCTTGGGAAGCTAAGGAGAGAGGACTGCCTGAGCCCAGGGGTTCGAGAGCAGCTGGGCAACTTAGTAAGAACCCCCTGTCTCTATAATATATCAAAAAATTAGCTGGGTGTGGTAGCGCATGCCTGTAGTTCCGGCTACTTGGAAGGCTGAGGCGGAAGGATCACCTGAGCCCAGCAGGTTGATGCTGGGGTGGCTGTGAGCGTGCCACTGCACTCCAGCCTGGGCGACAGAGTGAGACTCTGACTCAAAAAATAAATAAATAAATAAATAAATAAATCAAAGTTCTGACCTGTACTCAGGTAGTTTGGGTTTACGTGTATTTCTAACACTTCCATTGTGCAAAAACAAACCAGGATTATGGAAAAGCTGTAAGTAGGTTCCTGAAAATGTGCTTGCTTTTAACAAAGCTGCTTAATTTCTTTTTGATGAGTGCACTATGCATTATTCGAAATTGTTCAGCTACATTTCCCTAAATACACTTGGGGCTTAAAGGAAGAGTGTGGGAAGCACTACACAGTTTAGGAGAAGTGGACTTACTGACCCCTAGGAGAGAGGAACTTAATGAATCAGAAGTGTGTTGCTTCTCATGCATGAAATAGCACTTCAATCCTCTCCCCCATCCATCAGCACAGAGGAGCACATGAGCCGTCTGCTACATTTTCTCGTCTGTTACATCACTGCTCCTGTAGGGTTCTGACAGGTAGAACATTAGCTTCCTGGATGGCAGGGAACACATTCTCTGTTTCTTTATTGTCTTCATTCAACAATGCCCAGAAGAGTGCTAGGTATACAGGAAGTACTTAATGCTTGCAAAATTGCTCAATCTAGCGGGTATTTATGTTTACACAAATAAACAATGAGTCTTTTCACAGGAATCTTCCCACCCTCAGCATTTCCGTTCTTCCAGTTTCTCTTCTCAGGGTGGGGACACTCAAGAGGACCAAGAAAGTCACAAATGAAATTCACACATGCACTTCTTTTTTTTTTTTTGAGTTGGAGTGTCAATCTGTTGCCCAGACTGGAGTGCGGTGGCACACTCACAGCCACCCCAGCGTGGGCTCTGGCGATCATTCCGCCTCAGCCTTCCCAGTAGCTGGAACTACAGGTGCGCGCTACCACACCTGGCTAGTTTTTTTTGATTTATTGTAGAGAGGAGGTTTTTCGCCAATTTGCCCGGGCTGGTCTCGAACCTGCAGGCTCAGGCAATCCACTCACCTCGGCCTCCAAAGTGCTGGGATTACAGGTTGAGCCACCGAGCCCGGCCCACGTGCACTTCTTAAAGGCCCCTACATGCTCCATCTGGTTAAAGCCCCAGGAACAGGCTCACTGCGGCACAGCTGCCGGGCCAAGAAGCCAGACAGCGAACTGTGTTGGAACCCTTTATGTTCCCACTTCCCAACCTGAGCTCTGAGTCCAAAGTACCACAGGTCGGAGCTCTGGGGGCAGGGAGGCACCACAGAAGGTCTCCTCAGGGAGACTGGATTAAAAAGGAAGACTTTTGAATCCTGGGGCCATTTTCACCCAGGAAGGCTCAAGGACTGGGGATTGCCCAGTCCTTTCTCCTCTTCCCCGGGGTTCTGGACCCATGCCAGCACCTCCTGCAGCCCCTTAGTCTGGTAGCTGGCCACATGAATGCACGGCCTTTGTACAATGCCATGCCAGTGGACTCTGCACCACTAATCTGTGTCAAGAAATACGAAGCCTCCAAAGGTTCCATTGGCCTCCACTGAAATAACCTGTGAAGCCAGGTTTAAATGTAAAGTGTCACCTACTGAGCTATTCTCACTTTTCCCACCCACCCATTAAATGACAAAAATGACTTGGCCTGGCTCCTGAGGGCTGTTCCCAGCGAGGCAGTGGGAATGGTGTAAGAGGTACCTTCCCTGAAGCTGCAGGAGGCAGCCTTCCCATGGCACTGACTGGGTCCTGCTACCCCTGGGGGCTTCCCAGAGGTCTGCGCTAGACCAGAGTCATGTCCCTCTGGGCACTGAAGCAGGTGGCAGCCCTTGGTCCAATTCCAGATGGAGCAGTGACATTGCATTCACTGTGGGCACACGCTCTGGCGCCAGCGGGATGCCAGCCCAGCCTCTCCTTCCCTGTCATCCTCACTGCCAGCCCAGTTACAGGGATGGATCATTTGATGTGGGGTAAATCTCTGTGGAATCCTGGTGGAGGGGAGGGACCACCATTCACCCAGGCCCGATTCTCACAGCCCATAGTGCTTCTGATTCAGATAGCACAGATGAATGCAAGTAATGGCATCTTCATGGGGGCTGGGTGGGGGAAGTTCCTGCTCTCATGCTGGTCTCCTTAACCTCCCACCAGTTTGCCAGAAGACGTGTAAGGTTCACACAGCATAGGTGCATGGAGCCATGGATCCCACACGGTGCATTCAAACAAGCTTTGCCAAGAGAGATTTACCCCCCAAAGTGACCACTTTACTGAATTAGGCCAAAGCAGAAACAGAAGTTTAAGAGTCCTTAGCAATTTTTGCACAGTGAATTCAGTGAGCAGAGGACAGAGATTCAATACATGAAAAAGGTGAACAATTATAGGCAATAATAACTAGTCTCTTTCTCTTTGGTGTAATTATTGTGGAAAGGCTGCATTCTACTAAGCCTTTTAACCCTGGACCTAATTTTATTCCTCAATCGCAGTTTGGGGAAAAAAAAAAAAAAGCAGGAGCAATTTGAAAAATTGATTATACTCACAGTTTAGTTTTGAATTCTATGTACGTTTTTGCAAGGCTATATTTGGTCTTGTTTTAAAAAATAAACCCAAGGGGGAAAAAAATCCAGGAGAGTAAAGGCTTTTTGTCACAGGCCATGAATGGCAGAGGAATGGGGACTGGGGCTGTTTAACTGAGGTGAGGGTGAAGAAAACTAGTTTTCGTATCAGAAATTGTTAAGAAGTTCCAAGTTTACAGAGGACAGGGAGAAGGTGGAGACGAGAAATCCAGGTAGGTTGGTGAGGATCTGAGGTCAGGAGTAGGTAGGACTTGTGAAATTTGGGATAGCTAGTCAATTAAAACAGAGGTTTAGAGGAGAAATCGGAACCTTCCTACACTGTTGGTGGGGATATAAGATGCCGCAGCCACTTTGGAAAAACGTTTGGCAATTTCTCAAGATGTTGAGCATAAAATTACCATATGACTCAGCAGTCCTAGGAGGTATTTACTCAGAGAAATGAAAACATACATCCACACAACTTGTATATGAATATTCACTGCAGCATTATTCATAATAGTAAGAAGTGGAGACAGCCCAAATGTCCATCAACGAATGAATGATTAAATAAAATGTTGTATAGTTACACAATGGACTGTTATTTGGCAATAAAAAAACCAAAGCACTGATACATGCTACAACAAGAGTGACTCTGAAACAAACATGCCCGGTAAGAAAGCCAGATATAAAAGAATACCTACTGTATAATCCCGCATATAAGAAATGTTCAGATTGAGTAAAACCATAGACAGAGAAAGAAGATCAGTGGTTGTCTGAGGCTGGGGGTCGAAATGGGGGATCAATAGATCTGAGGTTTCTTTTGGGGAGGTGTCAACATTCTGCAGTTAGATAGTAATAGTGCAGAACTCTGTAGATATATGAAACATAATCGAATTGTAGATGAGAAATCCAGGTAGATAAATGAGGATTCATTCATTGACTCCGCCAGCCTAGCTGGAGGGCTGGGGATTCCGCATCTTATAACTGGCTCACATTTAAAATAGATGAATTATATCTTATCTAAATAATATCCAAATAATGCTATTTTTCAAAAAAGCAGAGGAATGAAGGAACACAGTTTACAAAACCTGGGATGTGAGTCTAACTCGGAGGAGAAGAAAGCCAGAGATGAGAATTCTAGATTGAATCAGAAAACTGATTGGAGGCTTCAGCTCCCAATGCCGGGCTGTGTTGGCCAGGAGCTGATGGTACCCTCCCAGCCCTCCCCAGGTGTCAATGACTTAGGATTTTTAAACAGAAAATCTCCCAAACTGGGTCATGATGAATGTTATTGAGTGTTTCAGTTAAAAAAGGAGAGGGGGTGGTTTCCTGGTTGAGTAGGTTTGGCAACTTACATTAAATAATGTACTGTAGACTTCCAAATCTATTGTGTAATATAATATCTAGCACATTTGCTAAATACTTTTTTTTCCCAGATGGAACAACTAGTAATGTTACACAAAATTAGGAAAAAAAAAAACCCCAAATCCTGCACACTATAAAGGAGATAGATAGCTTTAGAAGAAACAAGGCGTGGCTGTCAGAAGTTCATCTGGGACACAAGCAAACGTGAATTTTTTTGTGGCCTGTTTTGCAGCTTCTTCATCCAGCGAACGTTCATTGAGTGACTTTTTGCCAGCCTCATGTGGAGTGCTGGGGATACCACATCTTGTAACTGCTTCGTTTCCCCAGGGCTAAGTTCACATACTAAGTCCACAATCAGTGTTTGTGGTGGAACTGACCAGAGTCTAGTGGGAGACACATCAGGACTGTTGTAGCTTTGATTGCTGGGAAAAAGCACAAGTGGCTTAAAACAACACCCATTTCTCATCTCACAGTTTCTAGGACAAAAGTCTGGGTACGGTTCACCTGGATTTTCTGCTCAGGGAATCACGAGGCTGAAATGAACGTGCCAGTGGGCTGTCTTCTCTCAAGCTGGGCTGTATTCTCTTCAAGCTCGTGTGGTTGTTGGCAGAATTCGATTCTTTGTGGTTGTCGGACAGAAGCCCTCAGCTCCTAGAAGTCATTTGTTACTTCTTGCCATGTGGCCTTCTTGATAGGCAGTTCATATAATAGCTTTTGGCTTCTTCAAGGCCAGCAGGAGAATCTCTTTTGCACTGAATCTCTTCCTTCAGGAAATGAGTGGATCCTCTTTGAGAGGGCTCCCCCGATTAGCTCAGGTCCACCCACAGAAATCTTTCTTTTAATGAATTCAAAGTCAACTGCTGAGGGTCGTAATTTACATCTGCAAAATCTCCACATCTTGGCTGTAGAATGTAACCTAGTCATGTGTGTCAACTTCCATCATATTAATACCTTTCACCACACTCAAGAAAAGGGGTTTATACAGGTAGGAATCTTGGGAGCTATTTTATAATTCTGCCTCCCCCAGGATATTAAGTAAAATGGGGGCATAAAGGAACCATGAGGGAGTAGAGGAGAGGGATTTTGACTGCTAAATGGGGGGAGCTGACAGCTGGGAAGGCTTCCCAGAGGGAGTGATTTTTCATAGACTTAGATTGTTGACCCAAGACAAAAACAAAATCACATTTCTAAGTAGGATGGTTTTGAAATATGAGCATTTGATACTCATATTATGAAACACAACTTTGGGGTTTTAAAAGAGGGGGTTGTATACATTAAAAATATTTGAGAGGTCAAAGGGCAATACAGGCATATCTTGCTTCATTGCACTTGGCAGAGACTGTGCTCTCTACAGACTGAAGATTTGTGGCAACCCTGTGTTGATTAAGGCTATCGGCACCATTTTTTCTAACATCATGCACTGACTTTGTGTCTCTATGTCACATTTTGGAATTCTCACAATATTTCAAACTTTTTCATTCTTATTATATCTGTTATGGTGATCATTGATCTTTAGTTACTATTGTAATTGTTTTGGGGTGCTATGTCCCATGTCCATATAAGATGGTGAATTTAATTGTGTGTGTGTTGTGACTGCTCCACTGAGTAGCTGTTTGTCCACCTCTCTCCTTCTACCAGGACTTCCCTATTCCCTGAGACCCAACAATATCGAAATTAGGTCAATTAATAACCCCACGACAGCCTCTAAGTGTTCAAGTGAAAGAAGAGTCACACATCTTTCACTTTAAATACAAATCTAGAAATGATTAAGCTTAGTAAGGAAGGTATGTCAAAAGCTGAGGCAGGCTGAAAGCCAGACTTCTTGCACCAAACACTTACCTGAGTTGTGAATGCAAAGGAGAAGTTCTAGAAAGAAATTAAAAGTGCTACTCTGGTGATCACATGCATGATCAGAAAGGAACACAGCCTTATTGCTGATACGGAGAAAGTTTTAATGGTCTGGAGAGACGATCAAACCAGCCACAACATTACTGTAAGCCAAATCCTAATCCAGAGCAAGGCCCTGGCTCTCTTCAATTCTATGAGGGCTGAGAGAGGTTGCTTCAAGAGGTTTAAGGCAAGAAGCCATCTCTATAACATCAAAGTCCTAAGCGATGCAGCAAGTTGTCCAGAAGATCTAGTTCAGATCACTGATTTTCCATGTAGATGAAACAGCCTTCTACTGAAAGAAGATGCCACCTAGGACTTTCATAGCTAGAGACAAAAGCCAACACCTGGCTGCAAAACTGCCGATCCTCTTATTAGGAGTTAACACAGTTCATGACTTTAAGTTGAAGCCAATGATCATTTGCCATACAAAAATCTTAGAGCCCTTAAGAATTTTGCTAAGTCTACTCTGTCCTCCATCAGTGGAACAACAAAGCCTGGGTCTGTTTACAGTCTGGTTCACTGACTTCAAGCTCACTATTGAGACCTACTGCTTTAAAAAAAGATTATTTAAAAAAATATTACTGCTCATTGATAATGCACCTGGTCACCCAAGACTCTGATAGAGATGTGCGCGGAGATTATTGTTTTCATTCCTGCTAACACAATATCCTTTCTGCATTGTATGAATCAAAGAGTAATTTTGACTTTCAAGGCTTATTATTTAAGAAATACATTTTGTAAGTCTACAGCTGCCACAGATAGTGATACCTCTGATAGATCTGGGCAAAGTAAATTGAAAACCTTCTGGAAAGGACTTACTATTCTAGATGCCATTAAGAACATTCATGTTTCGTGGGAGGAGGTAAAAATATCACCGTTAACAAGAGTTTGGAAGAAGTTGATTCCAACCCTCATGGATGACTTTGAGGGATTAAAGGCTTTGTGGAGGAAGGAACTGCAGATGTGATGGAAATAGCAAAGAAACTAGAATTAGAAGTGGAGCCCGAAGATGGGACTGAATCGCTGCAATCTCATGATCAAACTTAGCGGATGAGGAGTTGCTGCTTATGAATGAGCAAAGAAAGTCGTTTCTTGAGATGGAATCTATTCCTGGTGAAAATACTGTGAACATTGTTGAAAATGGCAACAAAGAATATAGCATGTTACATAAACTCAGTAGATAAAGAAGTGGCAAGATTTGAGAGGACTGACTCTAATTTTGAAAGAAGTTCTACTGTGAGTAAAATGCTATTTAATAACATTGTGGCCAGGCACCGTGGCTCAGCCTGTAATCCCAGCACTCTGGGAGGCCGAGGTGAGAAGATTGCCTGAGGCTGGGGGTTCGACACCAGCCTGGGCAACTTGGTGAGACCTCGTCTCTATAATAAATTACAAAAACTAGCCGGGCATGGTGGCATGCATCTGTAGTTCCAGCTACTTGGAAGGCTGAGGCAGAAGGATCTGTCTAAGCCCAGCAGATTGAGGCTGCGGTGGCCGTGAGCATGCCACTGCACTCCACTCCAGCCTGGGGAGACAAGAGTGAGACTCCAGCCAAAAAACAAACAAACAAAACAAACCATTGCATGCTACAGAAAGGAAGAGTTAATTGATGCAGTAAACTTCATTATTGCCTTATTTTAAGAGCTGCCTCAGTTACACCTGCCCTCAGCAACCACCACTCAGGTCAATCAGCAACCGGAGATAAGACTCTCCACCAGCAAAGATCAGGATTTGTTGAAGGCTTAGATGTTCGTTAGCCTTTTTAGCAATAAAGTATTTTTACATTAAGTTACATATATTGTTTTTTGGACATCATTCTATTGCATACCTGGTAGACTACAGTATAGGTAAACATAACTTTCATATGCACTGGGAAACGAAAAACTTAAGTGACTCACTTTATCATGGTACTCACTTTACTGTGTGGTCTGGATGTGAGCCCGCAATTTCTCCAAGTATGCCTGCACGTGAAATTTGGCATATGAAGAAGGGCAGAGAGGGGATGGAAGGATGCTGTAATTAGGAAAGATAGCCAGAGGGCTCCATATGTAAGGGCAATGCTCTATCTATCAATCTGGGAGGTGGGTAGGCCAATGTTCTTTATTTTGATACACTTTTGATGTATGCAAAGCTTCATGATAATTTTTTTCATGTCTCCTTCTCAACCTGAACCTCCACTATCCAAATTATCTTCCTGTAGAAAATATTGACAGTGTCTTTGCTGTGCTTCTATGGATACTATATACAACAACAACACTAATAATAATAATCACTTATAGCACTCACTCTGTGCCAGCCATTTAACATACATTAACTCATTTAATTCAGATAACAAGCCCATGGGGTAGCTTCTGTTATCATCCCACATGCAAGATGAAGACACTGAGACACAAGTTAAACAGCCTACCTGGTGCCATGCACTCACTGAGAGGTGGGTTGAAATTTGAACCTAGAAGGTCTGTCTCCAGGGACTATATTAGGCTGTGTGCTATAGGGATTCACAGTCCTAGGTGTGTAATTTTTGTTTCTTATTCTGAAAAGGAAATAAGTAGGAGTTCACCAAGTGGAGAAAGTGGGGAAGGGCATTCATGCAAAGGGAATGTTGCAGAGTGAAATGGTAAGTTCAGGACACTACAGTCAGGAGAGGGAGCAGTGGAAGATGAGAGTGGATAGGAAGGTAGCACGTGGCCTCTAAAGTTCCTCAGATGTCATATTAAAGAGTTTGAATCATATTCTGAGAGCAATTGGGCACCAAAGCCTAATGTTGGTAGCTGTAAGAAAATATACAAGCAAAACCAAAGACGGGGAGACCAGCTGGAAAGCTCTTGCAGTAAAAGGAGTAAGAAGTGACGCAGTTGAATCATGGCTGGGGCAAGGGGATGGGGAGGTTGGAGAGATCTGTTTGCTGTTCAGGGGATGGAGATGATGGCAGCTGAGTGTGAGGAAGGGTGTAGAGGTGGGTGGGGGATGAGTGACTGAGGGTGATCACCAGGCCTCTGGCTTAAACACAGCAGTAGAAGATGGCATCATCTACTGGGATAAACCAAGGAAGAAGATGGGTTTGCCATGACGAGTTTGGGACAGTTTGGTACAAATGTTGACTATTCAAGTCAGGGATTTAGAAGAGAGACCATAATAGAAGCATCTTGTGAATGATTATTCTCAAAGTGTGGTCCGGGGAAACGACTGGCCGGAATCTCTTGGGGTGGATGATAATGTGCCTTATTGGGTCCCACCATGGAGTTACTGAATCAGAATCTCTGAGATTGAGGACAGGGGATCCACATTTTTTAAAAAATTTAGAATCAGGAGGTAAAAGTACATGTTTGTTACATGGACATATTGTATACTGTGGTGGGGATTGGCCATAAAAAAGAAAGAAATCATGTCCTTTACAGCAACACGGATGGAAAGCCTCATCCTAAGTGAACTAACTATGAAACAGAAAGCCAAACACTGTGTGCTCTCACTTATATGCAGGAGCTAAATGGCCACAAAGATGGAAATAACAGACATTAGGGAATCTTCACTTTTAACAAGCTCCCTGATGACTCTTGTTGGTTGCCAAAGGAGGGCTCCAGGAGTCACCTCTGATTGGACACACTTGGCAGGAGGACTGATCCAATTCCAACTGCAGGTAAATCCTTACAACTGGGAGATCCCTATGGCTGGAGGCCTGGTACCTGGGGCAGAAATTGCCCATTTTGGCAGACTTCACATTTGCGCAGGGAGCAGTCACCCTCTGACTCTACTGGTAGCTATGGGTATGCTTTTGTCCTTCTGATTTGACAGCTTATCCCGGTCCTCCTGTGCCTGCCACTTAACAAACATGTCAAAGTGCCACTTGTAAGTCCTCTTAAATGATCCACAACACTATCTTCCACAAATCCCCTCAGAGATGAGTTGTCTTAACTAAACACACTCCAGAGTGCTATGCAATCGAGTATTTGGCTCGCAGATCATTAAAACAGCCATCTCCTGCTTTCCACGGGAATCTCTGGAAGGCACTGCCATATGGATGTGTGGGAAGAATGAAAGCTCTTTCATTAATAAACATTTATTGCAAGTGATTGGAAAATAAACACATGGCCTTCCTTGCACTTAGTAGGTGCTCAGTGAACATCTGCAGACAGGTTGAAACTACCCACGCATGCTTCCACCATCCACCACACTGGGGAAAAATACATTTTGCTGAACATCTGCCACTATTTCAGAGACTGAAAAGCTCATGGAAGAAAAGTCAGTCAGGAAATGAGAGGACTGCAGAACTGGCTTAGGATATTAGTAAGAATCCACCACCATAGACCAGGAACTATCACTAACTTGAAGAGACTACAAGTCTTTTGTGCCCATCTTGTAGTTTGTAGAGGTCTGTATAGCCCATGTATTCAGGTGAGTCAAGTTACAAAATGCCTACAACTTTAGAACTAGATCAATTACCCAGAAAATCAAAGCCAGCATACCTTTTCCGCATCCCAAATACTCCACTGATGGCTTTCCCTCCACTCCCCTTATTGTTCGAATTTGGTCTCAGATGCTTTGACTCCCAGACAATTGCTCACAATTAATTCACCCTTTTCCAAATTAGAAGTTAGTAGCATGAATAGCTCCAAATTAGCTGGAAGATTTCAATTTATTTGCCGAACAAACAGAATGGCAGTCGTGTGTCCCCAAAGGAGTGGATGCTCACCTAATAAAAGATTAAGATATTGCCACTTGTCTGGTAAGTAATTCTGTGCCTTTGACGGGTCCATTCCCAGGAGGAAACAAATCAGTCTCTCTGGTTCCTTGGTTTTTCAAAGGCTTTCCTTTTGGGGAGCCACTTTCCTTCAACTAGATGGAATTTCGGGCTTTTTGACAGTTTCAACGAGAGGAAACTGGGATTGTCTTGTTCCGGTATTGACTGGAAGGAACTCTAGCTCCAAGGAAGAAGAATTTTCCCACGCACAGTCACTCGTCTGCGTTTCTGGTCACTTGACCAATTCCCACACAGCTGATTGGCCCAGGATGAGCACCTGACCCCAAGACAGCCAATCAAGCCATGTTGTGATACAAGCTTTCCATTCATTATTTCCTTCATTTTTTCCCTCAGTCCTGTGCCACTCACGTCCTTCCCCAACCTCCTCAATGCCTTTTCCGGTCCTCTCATCTCTTTTAAGCTAGAAGTTATTGGGAAACCTAAGAATGGTTCCCCACTTGGAGCATTCCAGTTTCATAGGGAGTTTTAAAACTGTTCAAGGATTCAGCCTTGAGCTTGATTGGGCCAGTGCCGCACACCTGAGTCCAGGGCAGCCCATCCACAAGCTGGTGGCCACTGGATGGGAAGCATCGTTTGAGAGTTTTCTCAGAAGGCTGAGGGTGCTGATGGAAGAAGCAGATACTCCCCTTCATGGCGGACACAGAGGACGCAGAGAGGGACTGAGGCAGGAGGGATCATCTTAATGGTGGGATTCTGGCATGGAGAGTCACATACTTCTATTCCTGAGGAGGCAACTTAATACGCCGGAAGCCAGACCTGCCTTGGATACTTCCCACCTTTCTGTCCTGCTGCCTCTGATATGAGGCCTGGCTGTCTCGCTTCTGCTCACACATTACTTGAGGTAACAACCAGAGAGCCAAACCCACTGATAGAACTTCCTCCCACCCTCCTTTCCCCTCCCCTTCCCCCTATACTTTTTTCCTCCTCCTTCCTCTTCCCCCTTCTTTGTTTCCTCCCTCCCTTCTCCTCCTTCACATCACCACTACCATCACCACCACCACCACCACCGTCATCACACCACCACTGTGATTTAACAAGCACTTGCTTTGTGCCTGGTACCGTCTGAAGTACTTCAAATCCTTGAACATGCTAAATCCTCACAACTCTGGCAGGTAGGTAATATTATTATCTTCATTTTCCAGATGAGGAACAAAGAGGATAAGTAACTTGCTTGATGTCACATTGTTCGAAGTGACGGGGTCAGACTTTGAACCCAGGCTGTCTGATTTCCAAGTCTGGGCATTCTTGTGTCTCCCTTAGAATCTGATCTTGTCAGAGCTTAAAAGATTATTGAAGTCACCTCCTCTACTAATTATTATACTTTGGGATTTCATAGATCAATAAAAACAAATAAGCAGGGATGATGGGCATGAGGTTGGCAGCATCTAATTTCATCAGGAAAGGGCAATAGAAGTGTCAAAACAAGGTACGACCTTTACAGTCACGAAAGAAAGGCCATTCAACCCACAAAGAGTAGAGAGGACTTAACTTCCAGGTAGAGTACAGTCCTTTGAACTGCATAAATCATAAATTATGGTAAACTCACTGTATTGACTTATTTTTCTCATTTTGCTGTACAGCATTTAAAACGTGGCTCTGAACCAGTCCTTCTGGGTGTCACTGGCTCTCTTCGATTCTCATATTGTTTAGGAGGAAATAGAGACCTGGGCAGTGAGAGTGACTTCATCAAGGTCACACAGGAGTCACAAGCAGATTTGGAATTTACTTTCAGGTCTTTTGACTTCCTTAGCTGAAGGGTATTATTTTCAGGTAGGAGCGGAGGCAGTGGGAGGTCCTTACTTCTAAACAGTGATGGACTGAGCTCTATATATGTGTTTTCTGAGCCCTCGGTGGCAAAGTATCAGACGCTCTGGCCCTGCGCCTGTGAGTCCGGTCTTGGAAGTTTACAGCATCTTCTGCATCTATTGGTCTGTTTCACTTCTCACAATGGCCCCGAGGCAGATGACCCCCCTTCATTTTCAAGATGGCTTAACTGTAGCATACAGGGGCTATGGCCCACGTGTTCCAGATTCCACCTTCAGTGGCTCCAAGGGAGTCTTCCCATAGGTGCCAGCATCACCTGCTTTGAGGGTGGAACCTGGCTGTCCTGAAGGATGAGCCATGAGATTGGCCTTTCTAGGGATGGGCTCTTATTAACTAATCTCCAACTGGATATTTATTTTCCTTTGTGTGTTAGAGGGAAAGCCTTCAAGTTGGTGGACTGACTCATTCACCATGCATCTACTATCAAATGCCTGTAGGATAGCAGTGCTTCCTTCCTCTTCTTCGAGTACTAGAGGGGCCAGCTGTACCCATCCAGTATCCCTGCCACTCTCCCCCTGAGCCCAACTCAGCTGATTGGAATATGGAACCCAAGGGACTGGTTTGGGCCAATCAGATCTCTTATGAACCGGGAGAGTTGAGAGGAAGTGCTGGTTCATAGCAGGTGCTTGAGCTAAAAGATCACTTATCACTTATCTTTGGATCACATTTCCTTGGAATGGGAGTGACTCTTTGGGGCCATGGGCAAGATAAAAAGACTGAAAGAGGCAGAGAGAAGGTGAGAGGAGAAGAGGAGGATGAGAAATGGTGAAATAAGAAAAAAGAAGAGAGTCCTGATTCTTCACTCCCCAGGAGACTTTGGATGCCTTTTATATGCCTCATTTTTTTTTTTTTTTTTTTTTTAGTTAGAGTATCACTCTGTCGCCCAGGCTGGAGTGCAGTGGCTTGGTCACGGCCACCCCAGCGTTGACCTGCTGGACTTAGGCGATCCTTCTGCCTCAGTCTTCCAAGTAGCTGGAACTATGGGCATGTGCCACCATGCCTGGTTAATTTTTTTGATTTATTGTAGAGATGAGGTCTCACCAAGTTGCCCAGGCTGGTCTTGAAGCCCTGGGCTCAGGCAATCCTCTTGCCTAAGCCTCCCAAAGTGCTTGGATTACAGGCTTGAGCCACCACACCTGGCCACACCTCACTTTTATCTTGAGCTCATTTGAGAGGATTTCTGTTCTGGGCAACAAAAATATCCTTAACCTCAACGGCCTGCTCTGGACCTAGATACTCCCTGGACTGGATGCTGGAATACAGAGAACTGTGGGTCAAGGCTGGTGAAGAGGCCCATGTTCCAGCATGGGGTGGAAGACAGTTCCTTTCCATACGCACACACTTGCGAGCCCATGGGCGACTTCCATCTTATGCTGAAGGGACACTCCAAAACATTCCCCAAATATCTGACCAAGAAACAGAGAGGGACTCCATGTTTAAAAAGAGCAAGAAAACTGAATGTGCCCAATTGAGAAAGTGTTACAAAAATGTGTCAATACTGTCAATTTCTGTCTATCACAATGGCGGCGCACCTGAGGCTCTTTTAACAAACATCAATCCTTGCTAAGCTCCTTGGAGGCAGATGAGCAACAAGTTGTAAACACAAGAAGGATGCCATGTACTTGCCTCTTGGAAGGTTGGGTGCTCCTGACACAAGCACATTACTGGCTCTTGTTGCCGTGCGTAGCTGGTCTATATACCTTTTAAGTCTTACGGGTGGTGGCTAATTTTGGCACCTACTGTGACAGGATGATAAAATGGTGCTTGTCCTGTTGGGAAGTCATTACTGAAAACAACTGGAGACAAGTTCTTCACATTCCAGGAGAGGGGCTGGACCTTCTCTGCAGAATTCAGGAAGAGAATGGTCATCGTACACCTCCAGGTTACCTCAGACTGTAGAGCTTGAATAAGAAGGGATTTTTCAGTGTGTTAACACAAGAATGGCACTAGGAACTGGGGAGATTGTTTTCTTCCTGGACATCAGGCAGCTCTCCCATTAGCACCAGATAAAATATGCAAAGTTACTTGGGCTCTTCTAAGGGAAGTGGTTTGTGAATTGTCCTTGCCGGTTTCCTGTTTGAGAGTCAGCCAGTAATCCCGCGCCTTTGGGAGGCTGAGGTGAGTGGATTGCCTGAGCCCGCGGGTTCAAGACCCGCCTGGGCAACTTGGCGAGACCTCATCTCTACAATAAATCAAAAATTAGCCGGGCGTGGTAGCGCATGCCTGTAGTTCCAGCTACTTGGAAGGCTGAGGCGGAAGGATTGCCGGAGCCCCCAGCAGGTCGAGGCTGCAGTGGCCGGGAGCGGCCACTGCACTCCAGTCTGGGCGACAGAGTGAGACTCCAACTCAAAAAAAATAAAAAAAAAAGAGAGTCAGCCAGTCACCAGCTATTTATTGAATGCTGAGCTGAGAATACAGGCATTAATCACTTTCTGTCGTCATGGCACTCACAGTCTAGGGCAGAGGCTGAAAACAAGTGGTTTGGGTGGTGGGAAGAGCTGCTGCTTTCTTTAGATTTGTTTTATTTGGTCCTCAAGATGCTTTGAAAACTTGGAAGATCTGACTACAGATGATTCTCGGCCCCATGCCCTCGCGGCCATGGGTGGTGGGTGCTGACTAATGGCTGCTTCCTCTGGTTGGAAAGCAACATTCTCCCTCTAGGACCTCACCAAGGCCAAGTGTCACATGACAGTCATAATACTTGTCCTCTTTATCTTATGGTAAAATAATATTTTTTTTGTATCCTTGTCTTTATGAAAAGTAGGAAAATAAAATGTAGACTAAAAATGCCACAGTTGTCAAAAAATGGCAAAGGTCATGTTTTGGGTAATTTTAAGTGTCAACTTGACTGGACCATAGGGTGCCTGGATATTTGATCACATATTATTTTGGGAGTTTCTATGAGGGTGTTTGTTAGATGAGATGATTATTTCATTGGTGGACTCTAAATAAAGCTGATTACGTTTTAAAATGTGAGTGAACTTCATCCAATCAGTTGAAGGCCTCAGTAGAACAATAAAGCTGAACCTCCTCTAACTGAGAGGGAATTCTTCCTGCTTGAACAAGACCTTTGAATTGGGACGTTGGTTGTCTTGCCTCTGGACCGGAATGGAAACATTGGCCTTGCTGAGCCTGTCAGCCTTCAGATTGGGATTGCACCATTGGCTCTTCTGAGCTTCCAGCTTGCCATATCACCTTGACGATCTCGGACTTGCTAACCTCTATGTCATGTATAATCGTAAGCCAATTCCTTAGACCAAGTCTGTCTGTCTGCCTCCCTCCCCATCATACACACACACAGACATACACAGACATACACAGACATACACACACACACACACACACACACACACACACACACACACACACACAGATATCCTACTGGTTCTGTTTCTTTGGAGAACTCTAATACAGGCCAAATTTCTTCATGATGCTAAGGACTCTCTTTAATATTTACTGTTTATAAATATTCATCACTTATTTATTACAAATATATTCATCACTTATTTATTACAAATATATTTATATTTAATCTGAAAAAAAACTGTATGCCAACTTCTCTGATGCCTGGACTATTTTTCTCATCATATTTGGCATATAATTTTTGGTCCAGTTCCCTTAAAGACTTTCCCTCAAACAGGTCTTCACTTAGATAGTTGGAATATACAAAGAAATCATTTAAGAATAGCTTTCAGTTAATGAATGCACAAAGGTTTGGCCACTGGTCAATGCAGGGGTCTCCCATATTTCCTAGTTTTGAAATGAATAATGTTACCAGGTGTTGGGGCTAATTTAAGATTCGCATTTTTTTTCCATATCATATCCTTCCTGCAGTCTGCTAAAGTTTTGACTTTACTATTTGCCCACGGTATTTCTGCTTTTGTTGGTCTTAGGACAGATTCCTTTTTTCCTTCTGGCACTATTTCTTTGGTAGCTTTATTTTGCTGTGTGGATTATTTGGAGACTGAGGCATCTCTAGGAAACTCCTGCTGCTCTTGGGCACAAAATGAATTTGGCTTCCAAATGGCCTGCTATTTATTGCTTTCTGAATTTGGTGACAAACTGTACTTTAAGGCAAGCCAGATCAGCTACACAAGAGTCCTCAGGAATATTTAAACTGGGGCTGAGAGCCACCTGTTAGTAAAATCAGGAATGGGAGCGGAGGGCCTAGAGGGCCACTGAAGAGCATCTAATCTTTTTCCTTCTTCTTAGATATGAAGACACTCAAATCAGGAGGGGAGCAAAGGGATCACCTCAAGTCTATGGTAATGACAAGAGGAAGATACAGATGAGAATTCTTGCATGCATGGTTACTTATCTGACAATGAATGACTATCAGTTTGGGCAAAACAGAATATAAATTGAGAAATAGACCCTGAAGAAAGAACTTTTTGGTTCTTTATGGGTAAATGTGGAAAGAGGGAGGAGAAAGTCCATCCACAGTTGACTGGCTTGAGGCTAAAAGCTTCCAGTCCACGGCTCCATGAGCTCTTATATGAAAATGTAATTTCCATGTCCCTTTGAATTAGTGGTGTGCTGTGCACGTTCAACAACTGCCTCCTCCTCAATGTGTTCGCCAATACCTGTGGTGTAAATACTCCTACTGTGGTTGGATTCAGGTAACTGACATGAAATCACTGAATGTGGAGGAGTGAAGACATGCACACCATTGCTCTCTGAAGTAACAGCTTCTGCACATGTATGGTTCAGAGGCCACCTAGATCTTGATTCCAAGGAAACTTTTCCAATCTCTGTAGATGTAATGAAGAAGTAAGAGGCAGCCCCTTGTCCACGTCAATACTTTGTAAAATGCCTGGGTCGGTTGACTGGTTGGTCAGCAAACCCTGATGGAACACTGACTTTGTATCTGATCTTGTATAACGCACTGCAGATTCATGCATAAACAAGACATAACTAACTTTATAAAATAAAGCAAATGATTCTAAAATCACTGTGGGTCATTTTTTTTCTCCATTGAGGACTCACAATCACAACTTTTCTACACAGCATTTTGATCTCCAGGGATGTAAAAAAAATCCCCATTTTTAAGACATCTTGAAATGTAGATTCAATGTAATTTCCAAAGTAAAGCAATTTTTGATAGCATTCTTAGAAATAGCGGCATTTCTCATCAAATTAAACAAGATGCAGAGGAACTACAATTGCAGAAAGCTTGGAGATCTCATATTTTATGTCTTTTTGGGGGGCAAATGTGTCAATGGCCAATCACTATTACTACTACCATTGCTAAATGTTTCTTTTTGCCTGTTGCGCTACACTGGTGTTGCTAAAAGATTGAGTATGCTCCCCACCCCCAAGTCTCTGCCTAAAATGTGTAGGTGACAAGAGTATAACATGTAGATAAAACAACCACAGGTGTCCGTTGTGTGAAACTTTGTGCAGTGCAGATTTGCTGTGCAAGCTTCGTGCTCCAGTCAGTTGCTATTTGGAAAGAGGACTTTCATCCTTGGAGTAGAGACACGGTGAAATCATACTTGTCAATTATGACAGCAGGTTAGACACCCAGCCCCAGAACTCTTGGAGAAGTGTTTGATGATCATCCCCTCATGGCTGTAACTAAAACCATTCACTTTTTCTTTGGAATCATAGCCCTAAAAAGAGCTAAGAAGCTCTCATAGGAGCAGGATCGGGGCGGGGGGTGAGGAGCTGATCTTTCCCATTAAATATATTCAAAGAAGCAACATTTTGATGTGTGCATTTCTGGGACGGTTTGTGACTCATGTTGATGTATGAATAATTGATTGGTAATAATGATCTGTGATCACAGGGATGACTTAGAGGGTCTGGGAAAGTGGGAAGGGATTTCTACAAAACGAGTGGATTTTTATAAGAGACAGCAATTTTGGTCTTAATTGTACAGGATTACCTGCTCGTGAAAAGGTACACTCCAACACACGATTCTTTCTAGAGACCTCAAGTGCCAGATTAGTACTTCTAATACGTGTTTCTCTAAGCTGCTTCTGCCTCCGTCATATCATATCTATTATAAGAGTTTGGAGGATGAAGATGTTTGGGGGAGGACTTGGCTGTTGAAGGTTTCAAAGAGGACACGTGTGGGGTCAGCTTATGCTGCCAGATTCTTCTTGATTTGGCTTGAAAGAGAGAGACATGAAGGGTAACATGTTGAGAATTCCCAGGATGGAGTGGTTCCTCCTTCAAGGGGCAGCTATAAACCCATCTGGGTGTGGATCCCAAGGCCATCTGAGACTGAGCTGTGACTGAACTTAGGTGTGGGTACCTGGGGTACAGGGGTGCAGCTTCAGCTCTGTCCAGACTCCACCTGTAGGTGGAGGCGGTACAGCTGGAGACTGACTTATTAAATGCCTACTGTATACCAGTTATCACTTCAAATCTCCACACACCACCATGTTTATTCTTCACAAGAACCCAGTGGAGTGAGTTATAGAAATGAGGACACTGGGGCGCCAGGGGATGGACTGATTTCCCCAAGGCTCCTCGGCTAGGGAGAGACAGTGCCAGGACTTGGCTGCGGGTCTGTCTGGCTCCAATAGCTTTGTTTCTAATTACTCTTCTATATTCTCTTATTCCCAGAAGCTCGAGTTTGGCACTGAAGCAGGGGTTGTCACCCTTGGTTGCACATTAGAGTCATTGGGGGTTGCTTTTAAAAATTACTAGAACCTGGGATCTACTCCAAACTGATTAAATCCTCCAGAGGTGAGGCCCAGGATTGGTAATTTTATAAAGTTCTGCCCTGTGAGTCATGTTTGGCCTGGCCTTACAGCCACTGCTCTAGCACTTGACAACCACCCAGTGTTTGTGAGGTGGTGTTTGGATTTGAGTACCAAGATTCCTGATGGACAGTGGTGCCAAATCATGGCACTTGGGAGTCCCAAGCTCAGGATGTGGGATTTCAGGTAATTAATACAGCCCAGATAAACTTGCCTGCTGAGCACCAAAGGGACATCTTCTCTAATGTCATGGCCCTGGACCAGTCCCGTCAATGCAATGAGAGTGAGTTTTCCAATCTGAAAAATGGAAGCTGTGCTTTCTCTGTCATAGGGTTCAAAGGCCAAGGACACATTGGTGACCAAGGACTGGCCTTGGCCTACTGACATGTTGAGCTTCACCTGCATGGGATTGAACATAGTTTTGAATAAGTTACCAAGATTTAAAAATCAGGAGACTGAATATAAAAAGCTATATTCCCATCTTGTCTTGGAAAATCAGAGGCTCGGCCTCTGAACCTCAGGTTCCTCATCTCTTCTAGTGGGGTCTGTGGTCACAGTTGGGGGACAGAGGCTTCATTTCCCCTTGGTTGGGATGTCGGTGCCCCAGTCTGCTGCTGTCCCCACCAGCCTTCTTGGGTCACACCAGGCAGGGTTACTTATTTCTGTTCCTGGACTGGCCTCAGAGTCTGTAAACTGGTGATCCCAGTGAGCATTAAATTAGATAATATATTTTTAAACATCCAAGCTATTGCTGGACTCATGGTAAATCATCTATAAAGAGAAATTCTACTTGTTACCTGTATTTTATTATTACTGTTGTCTTCCTTTGTCCAGCTGCTCCCTGAGTCCAGCCACCCCCTCTTGAAATGCTTATGCCCAGGCCTGCACAGAGACATTTGTGGGGGTCTCCTTCAGCTTTTGTGATGGGAGGAGGGCCCCCCTCCTTTGAACATAGCCCTGGCTCCCCCAGACTCAACTGCCGAACATCAGCTCCCAGTTTCCACCAGAAAACACAGGGAGCGGTTTCCCTGGCAACCCCCAAGTTGCAGCTTCAGGTTGGCACACTAGTCAGTCGGAATCAGAGCTGCCGATGCCGGAAAGGGAGGCAGCGGCCCAGGGGGCGGGGACCCCACCAGGCCCACCCCTCTTCGGAGGTGGCTACCAGCCCTCCTGCCTGGGCCACTCTCCTCTAGCCTGCAAACTGCAGGGCAGCTCTGCTGGCAGACCTTTCTGTAATAGAACAACTGGCCCAGGTCTCTTCCCAGGAGATGTGAGTAGGAGGCGGGAGGATGGTGGCAAAGGGAGAGACGCTGCCCGCTTGGAGAAGTCCTGCTCTGCCTCTTGCTTTTTGGGCTGAAAGCCTTCAACCATTTATATTTTAAACCATTTATATGCTAAAGGGGTCAGTTATATTTTAGGGGCACCAAAGGAATAATTCAGATTCTCAGCTTTGAACCAAGTCCTAGAAATAATCTTGGTCAAGGACACTCAGACTTATTGGTGGTACTAGAAAAAAACAAAAGAAAGAAAGAAAAAGGAGAGGGGAGAGAGAGAGAGAGAGAGAGAGAGAGAGAGAGAGATCGATCCTTTACTTATTTATTTTAAAAAGTTTATTATTCACCTTTTACAGATTGGAGAGGCCACAAAATGGGTATATTTAAGGGCTTTTGGAGAGGAGAGAGAGTGGCAGTTCTTTGTAAAAAAGGAGAGTGAGAGAGAGAGAGAGTGGCATATCTCAGTGGGACTTCCAAAATATTAGGGTCACATGGCTCCCAGTGGGGCCACCAGAATGTTAGGTCAAGCCTGCTGGGGGTGTGGGTGTATGGAATGCAATGTGATGCCACATGAAAGATGCAAAGAATTACTTAGAAGTTAGATTAAAAGATGCAAAGAATTACTTAGAAGTTAGATTAGAAAATACAGTTTATTTAAAGTAAATTAGAGAGAAAAAAAGAAGATTCGCTTCCCCAAGTTGGGGAGGGGGCCAAAGCCAGGCAGCATGACAACAGCCATAGCTCAAAGAGCACACAGCCACACCAGAGTCTAACAAGGCAATGGCAGGAGAGAGAGAGAGAGAGAGAGACTGAGACGGAGACCCTTTAATGTTTTCTGACAGTAAGGAGCAGAGAAGAATACACATGTCTGACTGCTTTTCTGTCCCTTGGGGCCATGGAGGGATGAGAAGGCTTCCAGGTAGCCATTAATTCTTTTCCTAATCCCTGGATGGATTATACCCGTACTGCCTGCCTTCTGTAATTACCCACCCTGTGGTTAAACATCGCGAGTGAAGGGCTTTACTGTTTCTGCAGGGGTTTGAGCATGAGGACCAGGTTGGGAGGCTAAGAAGACTCAAACCTGTGAATCACTCCACAGAACTCCCCCACTGACTCACCGCTATCTCAACCCAGACCGCTATTAACATATCGAAGGCCTTGACCTAGAAAGGAAGGAACTCTCGGAGCAGATAACACTACACAGTTGTTATAGTGGTGCTTTGTTATTTGTAGCCAACCAGCCAACAGATATTTATTGAGTGCCTTTGTACAAGGCGCGATGCGCACACAAATTGCACAGAGCTTAGCATCTCCGCAGAATATTAGATGTGAGCCGAGCCAGTTGCATAGAGATGCCCCAAATCCTCGACAGGGGTTTAATTTGATTCCTCCCATTCTGGAGAGCTGCACAGAGTTTTACAAGGGGAACAGCACATCAGTCATTGCTACTTGTGGTAAGGAAGAGGAGAAAGTTACTCAGGTTCACGGTAATCAGTGGCCTCACACCCTTGTTGGAAAAGCATGGGGAACCTGTCTGTTGTGTCATGCACGGGTGGGCGTGGTGAACACAGACGGGGCGGTGGGTCCGAAGTTGACAGTCAAAGAGCAGCAGGGCTGAGGAGTCGAGACCCAAGGGGCCTCTGGTTTGCACATTCGTAATGGATGTCATGTACATGAATATTCAGATTCATGGTTATCTATTTGCATTTCAATTCACAGCCAGCCCATTTGCTGGATAAAGTCGTATATCTGGGGAGCAGGGAAGTGTGAACAAAGACAAGATAAGGAAGGAGGGAATGCCTTATAAGGACAGAGGGGGCTGTCGGAGATCAGAGGCTGGGTGCTGGAAGGGAGCCCCTCTGGCTGGAGTCTGCCTGGCTGAGGAATTTTAGTCTGATCTTGAGGGTTGTGTCTGAACAAGCAGCAGTAGGGAGGGAGGGAGAGAGAACCAGAGAGTCAGAGCCAGAAAGAGAGAGAGAGCCGGAGAAAGAGAACCAGAGAGAGAGAGAGAGAGAGAGAGAGAGAGAGAGAGAGAGAGAGAGAGAGAGAGCGCCAGAGCCAGAGAGAGAGAGAGAGAGAGAGGTAGAGAGAGAGCGAGCCAGAGAAAGAATGAGAGAGAAAACCAGAGAGAGAGAATGAGAGAGAGAGCCAGAGAGAGAGGGCAAGAGAGATAGAGCCAGAGAGAGAACCAGAGAGCAAGTCAGAAAAAGAGAGAAGCAGAGAGAGAGAGAGAGAGAGAACAAGAGAGAGAGAGCCAGAAAGAACCAGAGAGATAACCAGAGAGAGAGAGAGAGACAGCCAGAGAGAGAGAGACAGAGAGAAAGGAATTCAGGATGTTCAGGTCTTGGCTGCTGCTAATTAACTTATTCTTTAAAAAAAAATCCAGAACTTTCTCTAGCCTGAATTAGATTCCCCTTCAAGCAGGAAGGGTTACACCCACTGTTGGCTTTGGAACCCTGTGAAGAAACAATCCAAAGTACATCCACTTACCCACGTGATTCTAGCCACCTGTCCTTACAGAATCATGCCAGTATCTTCCCAACCTTGGGGTGTTATGTGTGATGATCCCTCTACCTGGGACCACTGCACACGGATCCTGACCTGGCTGATCTTCTAAGCCTGCAATCCACAAGTCATATGTCTTTTTTTTTTGAGGCAGGGTCTCTGTCACCCAGTCTGGAGTGCAGTGGCATGATCACCGCTCACCACAGACTCAACCTCCTGGGCTCAGGTGATCCACCTCAGCCTCCCAAACAGCTGGGATTACAGCACACACCACCATACTGAGCTAATTTTTGCATTTTTTTGTAGAGTTAAGGTCTTGCTATGTTGTCTAGGCTGGTCTCAAACTCCTGGGCTCAAGCAATCCTCCCTCCTTGACCTCCAAAATTGTTGGGATTACAGACCCAGTTTGGTCACATGTCTTGATTACCTCTAGCTAATGTATTTACCCATTCCATTCTCTTTTTTATCACTCTGTTTCGTGTTCTTTTTTTGTTTTTATGTTTTTTGGTTTTTTTTTTTTGAGTTGGAGTCTTGCTCTCTTGCCCAGGCTGGAGTGCAGTGGCACACTCACAGCCACCCCAGCATTGACCTGCTGGGCTTAGGTGATCCTTCCGCCTCAGCCTTCCAAGTAGCTGAAACTACAGGTGCATGCTACCACACCTGGCTAATTTTTGAATTATTGTAGAGACGAGGTCTCGCCAAGTTTCCTGGGCTGGTCTTGAACCCTTGGGCTCAGGCAATCCACTCTCCTCAGTCTCCCAAAGTGCTGGGATTACAACCTGAGACACCAAGCCTGGCCTGTTTTGTGTTCTTCTTAGCATTTATCCCTCTCTGAAATCTTCCTGTTTTCTTGTTTGTTGTGTGTCTTCCCATTAAATGTAAATTTCAAGAGGGCAGAGAACTGGTTTGTCTTTTTCACCTTCATATACTCATTTGTCCCTGGCACAAATGAGTATCAAGTAAACATGTGTTGAATGAGAGTGGTTCTGTGTATGCATTTGATATACACCACAACAGGTGTGTGTACATAGGAATTGTGTAAACGGACCCATAAACTACATTAATAGCAGAAGGAACTTTTCCATTTCCAATCTGAAAACTCTTCCACTACAAAACATCTGGAAATGCTGGACAAAATATAACAAACATTCTCTTGGCTGTTTCCTTGAACTTGCAAAAAAAGTAATACAACTTTTCAAGGACCAAAAAAAAAAAAAAAAAAAAAAAAGCAGCAGAAATCCAGAGAGGCGAATGGAGGCCAAGGCTGTGGCCATTGAGGAAGTTGTCAATCTTGGTAACTAAGAGGCTTAGTTTTCATGGAGGTGGGAGACAGGCCTTGGACGAAGGAGCTGAGGTTACTGCCCAAACCTGGGATCCTTGAAGAGTTGCGGATCGTGAGGGGGGATATTACCTATTGTCCCAGGGAAGTAACAAGCACCTTGCCTATTTTGTCCTGAAATTTGAAGGTGTTGCCAGGCATGCTGGCTTACGCCTGTAATCCCAGCACTTTGGGAGGCCAAGGCAGGAGGATCCCTTGAGCCCAGGAGTTGGAGACCAACCTGGGCAACGTTACAAGACCTTGTCTCCACAAAAAATGCAAAATTTAGCCAGGCATGGTGGCTCATGTCTGTAGTCCCAGCCACAGGGGAGGCTGAGGTGGAAGGATCGCCTGAGCCCAGGAGGTCGAGGCTGCCATGAGCTGTGATCATCTTGATTATGTCGTTGCACTCTAGCCTGGGTGACAAAGTGAGATCCTGACTCAAATTTTTTAAAAAAGTGTTGCCTGGAGAACTGTTAACAACTTATGTCTATTCATAAGTTTGGGTACAGTATTCATGTGGTTCAGGAAACCTTGAGATAAGAAATGAACACAATGCAATCTCTGGCAATGCTGCCCTATGTCTGAGCCCCGGGGTCTTTTCACAAAGTCTTTTACTTGGGATAGGCCGTCATGTCCAAGGACATCAGCCTCTGTCCCATTGAGCAGTACTGCTTTTCACGCTTCTCTCCTCGCAGCTGCAGAGTCTGGTGGGTTGAGTATTTTTAGCTGGGCACAGTGCAGAGGAAATAATTCTGGATTTTGCTAATGAGAAAGAAAGGAGACAAACAGTGGCTAGGCAGCTAGACACGAGGTGTGAGGCAGACACAGCTAAAATAATGTGATAATATGATTATCTACATAGAGAACTTCCAAGACTTGACTGAAAATTAATTAGAATTAATAAGTGAAATCAGCATGTGCAGTCTTTTGTAAGATCAGTATACAAAAATGAATGGCCCTCTTATAGATGGGCAACCATTTATGAGAGCTACAAAAGCACAAATGCATCTAGAAATAAATGAAGTAAAATGTGTGCAAGCCAGTTATGGATAAAATTATAAAATTATTCAAAGACATAAAAGTAGGCTTAAATGGAGATACTGATCATGTCCACAGATGGAAAAATTCAAGAGCCTAAAGATAAAGGAGCTCTACCTTAACACCCAACAATTCCAACCCTGTGTAATGCCCTAGAGTACCCACACATGTGTGCATAGATAATGAAAGACTGCTCATAGCAGGGTTGTTTTAATCGTGACGAATAAGAAATGACTGGTTTCTATCAACAAGAGAATATAAGTAAACTTGGTCTGTCCATCCAATGAAATAATCTATAATAGTGAGAATGAATGAACTGCAGATCACAGCAATGGGTTCTGGAATAGAACACTGAGTGGGGGAGCAATTCACAGTATTATTTCACAGTATTATCTCATGTATATAGCTGAGATATGCAAAAGGGAATTATGTGTTGTTTAGGGACATAAACATATGTGGTGACATGATACAGAGATATATGGAAATGAAAGCACCACCTTCAGGATGGAGGTTACTTCTGGGGTGGTGTTCAAAGAAGGGACTGATCTGGGTGGTGAGGATCATAGGGGAGCTTTCACATGACCCCTATGTTTTAGATCTTAACTTTATACTGTCTTTGCAGTCGGTCACTGTGGTGTTCTTTATGCCTTTAACATGTGAATTATTTTAAGTAAGTTTTTTAAAACTTACATTAAAACATGTGTCAGGCAAATCTGATTTGTGTAATAAATTCACAAGCTATTTCCCATTTAAAGTAGTTTTAAAGATGATCTGTTCCAACCTCTCTAATAGGTGTGGGGACTCGGATGAGGAATGGTGAACTGAGTTTTTCATGAACACATAAACAGCTAACGACAAAGTCAAGACTAGAATTCGGGCCTTATATAGAACTGTTTTATAACATGGAACATCTCTGTGACTTACAAGTTTTGTAGGTTGGCATTTCTATTTATTGAATTTCTTAAAACAGGAGAAATGCTATTCCAAATATAGGCAGGAAATAGGCCAAAGGTAGCTTTCGTTGAGAAGGTGCAGAAAAAAATGCATCATCCTACTCTTTTCTTGGGTAACATCAGGATGGACCCATGGACGTTTTGGCTTACAGGGGAAGAGGTGGGTGCAGGAAAAGATGCCAGTTCTGAGATTCTTTGATTCTCTGACTGGGAGTCACAGCGTTGTATGTGGGCTTGGATTCTGTCCCCAGCTCACCCAGTAAACATGTGCAAATTCCAAACACCCCCAAGCCTCATTTTCCCAGATGGATGGGAAAGGGACTTAACAAGTACTTTTGGGGGGAATGGGAGCAAGATTTATTGAGAGAACAGAAAAGCTCCCAAAGAGGGAGGGGACCCGAGGGGTTTGCCCAGCAGGTACTTTTAAAAGTGAATTTCAAATCCAGGGAAGGTTAATCTCAAGAAGGAAGATTCCAGTTACAATACTTTCAAGGACTGGGATGTTATAGCAGGGGAGATGCATCTTTAAGAAAAATTCCCCAAAGTTGATTTGCCAAAGCTGATAAACATCCTTCACATCTGTTCATGTAGGAGTATGGGGCCTGATTTTCCTAGGAAAGTCTATTTAGACCCTGACACAGATTGCATTTCTTTTTAAAGCAACAAGAGTGATAAAGTATCTTAGTATAAAATCAATAGAAAGCAGCTTAGTGGCCTCTGAAGCTTCCAAGTAGCCTTTCCTTTTTGTCTTCTCTACAGGAAAGATCAAATGAGAAGATGCCAGCTTCCTTGTGTGTTTCAGTTATTTACTACATAAATCACTGAGAAACATTTAGGAGACCATTTAGTACTAGGGGAAAGGCTCTCCTCTGCTTCTAACACCCATCACCCCCATAAAGAATGAAAAAAATTTAAAAAGGCCCTCACATTAAACTAGTTGACAGGACCAAGGACCTGGGAGTTATTTTTCTTAACTACTATATCCTTGTTTCTTAAGATTTGGAAGCAAAAGAGAGAAGTTTGTTTCCATTTTCTCCCTGGAGGCTTTTCTCTCCATCTGCCATGCAACCAGACAGAAATGTTGCATTAAGCCTGCTCAAAAATGATTGGCTATTGACAATGTGTATTATAAGATAATATCGTAGTTGGCAAGAAGAACTATGGTAGGCAGAGAAAATGTGCTTTGCTGGGCTGGGAGAGAGAATTGATAGTTGATTTTTAATCACAAGAATCTGCTTGTTTCACTTCATTGGCATTTTACCTTTATGCTTGTGAAGCCCCATTGCATAAGAATCACCATCATTATAATATCAGCTAAGCCCTGTGTGTCTGTGGTCAGTAATACCATTCACTGAGTGTTACTGGTTCTCCTAACTTTTAGGCCCATGATAGGCTCATACTGCCCTGTCTCAGTGGCACCACATGGGGCCATCTGACAACTTGCTTTTGTCAATGAAATATAAGTGAAAGCATAATTTCTTGTGTAATATTTAAGAGCCGGTGTGACTTGCAACTTTCTCTTTCCTTCCTTCTGACATGACATAAAGATGGATGCTCTTTTATCCTAGTTTCCTGAGCTGCTTTGAAGAACAGAGACTCGTGTCTACCTATATGAGCATATAGCATGAGTGAACAATACAACTTTGCCCTTTAAGCCACTGAGATCTTCACCTTTTGTTACAGCAACATATCCTAGCCTATACTGGCAGGCTCATGCTTATTACACTCTTACTAGGGGCCAGGTCATACACTAAACACTTCGTATGGATCATTTCATTTAATTCTTACAACAATCTTGTTAAAAGGGCACTATCATTATCCTCCTTTTACTGATAAAGTATTGTGGGCACAGAGTCATTAACTAACTGCCCAAGGTCATAGAGCGGGCTTGTGGCAGAACTGGGATTCCAACTCAGACAATCTGTCTCCAGAGCTTGCAACGAAAACCACAATGCTCTACCGACCGTTCAGGGAAGGGACGGGTATCGCACATGGAGAATAAGAAAAGAACATTCTTTAAAACCAACCTTTGACCACCTCCTCGCTACCTATGCTACAGAGACATTATGCTAATAAGGTCAATGACACCACGGAAATCAGCAGTGCTGAAATGGTGGGTGGAGACGCTCTGTCCCAGGAAGAATAGCTTGAACTTCTTCCTAGGGGCCACTTGGACAAGTAATAGCGAGATCTTAAGAAAGATACTGGGGCATTTTGCGGGGGAAAGTATCTGATATCAGTGTTCAGTTTGGTCCCAAGTTTATGATGTGACCCTCTGCTAGCCTTAGCTGACACAAAGATCCCTAAGATATCATTCCTGCATATATCTGAATGTGAGAGGTGGATGAATAGAACATGCTCAATGTCATTGGAGGAGTACTCATGGAGAACAGGGCAGGGCACTTCGAATGGCCTGGGTGTCCAGGAAGGCTGCAGTGGGCACCAAAAGCCAAGGGACGTTTTCTGAGCATCTTTAGTTTAATAATGTGGTGTAAATATGTTCCCAGGGATTTATCTCACCCCTTTGAAAGCTGGTTGCATTTTTAGTCCCTACTACCTTGGTGTAAAGAAAAGTTTAAAATAGGGCCTCCTTTTTAATTGATCCTAAAAGAGTTTCTTTAATTTCTCAGGCAGGAAGGGAGACATTAGTATTTTTGAATCTCATAAGAAGCCAATGCTTCTTTCTCCTTTGTATATCTTTATGATTTTTATACATTTGATCCTACCCTTCCATATTCTTAGTCACTTGGGATTAAAGGGGCCCACTTTATCCCCTTTTCACATTTTTGAGAAGTTTCTTTAAGAGGAGATTAAAAAAAAAGAAAAAGAAAAAAACCCTCAAACCTTGAAGTAGTAATTTGTGGTTTGCCTACACCCTAGTTGTTGAGATTTTAGATCCCTTGGGAAAATCCAGAAAAAAAAATTCTTCCACTCAGAAATCTCTATTTAAGGCATTTTCCAAATCAAAGGAAGATTTGGGTGTTCTTTTTCCAAAATTATTCTCTTTATTTATTTATTTATTTTAATTCTCTGTATAATGAGATTTTTCTTTAAATTTCTGATTTCAATTGGTGCTCTGTGAAAGGTGGTGAACTCTCTTCTTTGAAACTTTGAAGAGCCTGTTTCGAAATTGCTTAGCAAAAATATGCATTTCACGAAGTCATAAAAATAATGATCCTTTGCTGAGTCTGATTAAACATGCTTTTAGACCCAATCTCAGAGAATCGATTCATTATCTTAATAGGCAACAAAGTGTATGAAGATGAGTGGAAACCTACAATTAATTGTCTTGCTAACAATGCCCGAGTAGTCCTTTCATTTAATTGGCCATCTAATAATCTTATTCCTTATTTGATTTATTTGCTTACACAAGCAGCTCTAATGTATGGAACTTTCCTTTTTCTTATTCCTGATGTACGAAACACTCAGAGTACGGCAGCCTCCGATGACCCGCTGCTGCAAAAACGGATGGCTCCCACATTAAGATGGAAATGACTATTGCACAAGACTCATCATCTTGTGATTTGTTTGCTGTTGATTCAGTGCAGCAAGTATGAAGCAACTTTTGCAGAAACATGGAAGGTGAGTGCTATTAAACATTAAAGAGGACCCCACCCAGGCGAAGGAGGTCACCTCTTAATGAGCTGATATAATTTTCTAAGGGTAGCAATGAGTCACTCAATGCATGGGAGAGACAGACATTGCTATACTCTGTCCTCTGGTTCTCCACTGAGTCCCTGTATGACTGGCTTACTCCAAGACCGCCTGCTCCCCAGTTTGCAGGTCAGAGGCAAGTGACTTCCAGAACAGACCTGGAAGACCAGTGGAACTTGGGACATTGCCGCTGTTCCTCAGGGATGACATGATGGTCAGGCCAGATACTTGCAGCTTGTTTATGCAAGGGTGGCAGGCTCCTTCCGTCTTTCTAGCCAATCACATGTCTTGAACAACACTTACTTTAATGACCAAATAAAAATTATTTCTAGAGCCGGGCTCGGTGGCTCAGCCTGTAATCCTGCGCCTTTGGGAGGCTGAGGTGAGTGGATTGCCTGAGCCCCGGGTTCGAGACCCGCCTGGGCAGTGAGACTTCATCTCTACAATAAATCAAAAAATCAACCGGGCGTGGTAGCGCATGCCTGTAATTCTGGCTACTTGAAAGGCTGTGGTGGAAGGATCGCCAGAGCCCAGCAGGTCGAGGCTGCGGTGGCCGGGAGCGGCCACTACACTCCAGTCTGGGTGACAGAGTGAGACTCCAACTCAAAAAATATATATATATATTTCTAACATCCTTTACGCCGATGTGCAAACCCTCTGGTTTAGATGTGGAAGGGGCTACCTTGGGATATGACATCAAATTCTACCTAGATGGCCCTAGGAAAGAGATTACTGTTACCTTCTGTACTCACTGAATCCCATTTTTTTTTAAATAAAGTATACAGTTAAAACACATTATGACACAGACCCTATAGCCCAATTAAAGATGAGTATCTGAGACTTGGAAAGGCAAAATTCACCCAAGTTCACCCAGCTAGTTACGAGCCCGTGTCCCCATAATGCTACTGACCCGCCAATAACATGCAAAAACACCTTGCAAGTAGGCATCTCCCAAATACTAATTTCCTTTCCCATCCCTTCCATCTTTGCCATGCCTACTAGTAGGGTAGCTGCTTCTGGCTGGGCAGGCAGACAGTATGAATAGTGCCCACTGGAGTGGTGCGGTGTGATGACTGTGACCTTAAGCAACTTAAGTGACATGTCACTTTGCTGCTTTCCCACTGGTCCAGGGTGAGCCAACATTGAAGTTGAGCAGAAGGTAAAGAAAAATAGCTTTCTGTACGTTTGATTTTTCTGGGTCCTTAAAATATGAAGTATACATATAACTATTTATAGTTGTTATAACCCAGTTCTTTTTGGTGAACATCATATTGGTGAATATCAGTGAATTATAGGGATTGTGTGAGCAGAGGACAGCCCGAGACCCAGACTGTGGTGCTCTTGCTTTTTGGAGTAAGTTCATGTGGCCCAGGTTGATTTGTCAAACACTGCTTTTTGGAGGAACTATCCCATGATGAATCAGAGAGACGGCTACGGCCTCAACAGGTCTTTGCCCTGAAGTTCAATTTGTGGGTTGTCAAGGTGAATCTGTGAAAGTTATGATTGGCCGCTCCCAATCATCAGATGAAACATTTTACTGTGGCAGAGAAGTCTGCCTTTAAAGATGAAACTGAGGAGTTATCTAACCATTCAACCTCAGGAAAGGAAAACACATGTCTTTTTCTTGTGGAGCTGAAAATTGAGGATCAGGAGAGATTAGAACCCAGAACTTAGGGGCAGGAAACAGACAGAAACACTTGCAAGAGTAGTGAGGGAATAGCCTCAGACAGCAATGAGGCTTTGCCTTGGATGGGTACCAGGTCTTCCAAAATGCTCAAAGTCTTCCCAGAGCAAGCCTCACTTACTTTCCAAACACCTGGCCTGTTTAAGAGCAAGCGTGAAGGTTGAGAGATTTACTCGAGGTTACCTGGCTTATCAGTGAATTCTGGATGAACATCCTGGCCCCTGGTGCTGTTCCCCACTGCCTTTCTGGAAAATGCAAGCTCAGGCGTCACCTCCACTGTTTGGGACTGAACTTGCCTTGACCTCAATGTTCTTTCTGAGTAAAAATAGGAGAAGCACACATTTGTATGCCCCAGGAAAGAACTTTCTGTATATCCGCAAATCACCGCCATAGAAAGGTTTCTTTTCCATGGGTCTGTCCCATAAATTAGTCCGGGAATCTATTTTTTCCTTGCCATTACAATCTCAGAAAAAAATGACCAATTTGTAGCTATTTCGTTTGTCCTTGGGGGAAGTTGAAGTGTAAGAGAAATCGCTAACCTTTCCTTGATATCTGTTGACAGAAAATTCAAGAACTTTTCCTTGGAAATGGTTGGACCTTGGAAGAGCTACATTTGAATGCCTTCTTTGAAAAAGATAATTGACTTATGCACTTGACTAGAGGGGTAAACATTTGTGCCTTGGGTCTGCTGCCTACTCCTTAGAAACTGTATAACTCCTTGCAAAGAATTTGCATTCAATATTTACCTAAAGCGACTGTCCTTGGTGATCTGATTATGAATGGGGAACTTTAAAGAGCAGAAAGGGAAGAAAACTAAACATCTTCAGTGGGAGCGCCACTCTCTTTAGATAGAGGTACGCATATGTTTATGTACATATGAACATAAATGCACAGTGACCCTGAATTGCCAACATAGATAGGAAAAGGTAGAGATCATTCATATCAAGACAAAGTACATTTATTTTCCAAAGTGTCAGTAGCCTATATATGTTTAAACCACATTTTAATATTTCCCCAATCTAGAGGTTGCAAAGTAGATGGAGGTATATGGACCACAGAATTGACTTACTTGATAATTCTGTTCTGTGTGTTAAAAAAAAAATAGAACAAAGAAGAGCTATGGGGCAGTTTGACCAAAAAAAAAATCCAGAGTCCTGGCTTCTTTTGAAAAATCAGGCTGGCTGTCCTGGCTGCGCTTTCTGTGTGGTTACCACCTAGGGATGGGCATACCTTTCATGTTCAACATGGTCATATGTCTTGAACTGCCAGTTCTCTCCCTGGCCTAGGCAGGCATTTGTGTTTACAGGTCTTAAACAAGAGAGGCAGCCTGCTTAAGCTCTCTGGGTCTCAGTTCCTCCTTCACAAAATGAGGTGATAGTATCTGCTTCATCTTTCTTGTGGGCTCACCTAAGAGGGGAAGGAGATGAGGACATTTTTAGCTGCAAGGGTGTCAGACATGTAACTGAACTCTCTGACATCTGCCTGGAAGGCCAGTGTCAACATATGGTGTCATAAAATCTCAAAGCAAAACCCCGTCTTCTCCAAAGCACTGATGCAAAACGTTGATTTTCCTGAAGATCTCTTGGGGATGATAAAGCCAAGTGACATCATATTTTACTTAGCAACATTTCCAGGGTCTGTTGGTTCCTTTATTATGTAAAGCAAATTAGTCTCCTCTGGACTTCTCACATCCCTCCTTCCCAAGCAATTCAGAGATTCACACTTAGAAAGCTGGGGGTGGGGAGGGAGTCTATACATACCCAGGCTGCTGGGGGTGGGTGGTCCACATAGCCACTTACCCACATGTCAGTGAGATCAGAAAAAAGTGATGCAAAATGCATTCATTTAATTGGGATTGGGACTTCATCTTGAAAAATGAAACAAAAAATGAATGTATTATCTTACATGTAACAACATTTAGGTTCTAATGGCAAATAGACATTCTTGGCATGAACAGAAAATGAATCAAGTGAACATTTTTTTAAATTTCAAAATAGCATTTTTATTATATAAAAATGTAAAAATCCAGCAAAACCAGAAATACGAATATATTTTCCTGGGCTTTCACATTTGTTGATTTTTATTTGCGATCTCTTTTTCAATACAATTTACAACCTCATCCCCATTTCCAGTCTGATTATATAAGTGCTAGGTGGCAGAAAAGTCTAGAATAAATACACCAAAAAAGAAAAAAAAAAGCAAAGCTGTGAAACTAAGTTGCATGCAACAGGTTCTATAAGGACAGGGGAAGTGTCTGAAAAATAAAAAAGAGAGTAAGACAATGGAACTGGAAGGTTTTAGCTAAAGTTCTTTTAGTCATCTTTGTCTTTCGCTCCATGTTTAAGGGTGCGCGTGAACACGACATAATTGAAATTTCCCCTTTTGTCGATAGGTGCTTCTCTGTACAGCTCGCCCACTTCCTCATCTGTGAACCCATCGCCCATGGTTGTCAGCAGCTCTCTCCGGTAATCTTCCTGAAAGGTGCCTGTTGCTTCTTCATCAAAGCAAGCAAAAGCATTTCTGATGACGTCTTCAGGATCCGTGCCATTTAACTTCTCACCAAACATGGTGAGGAACATGGTGATGGGTCCTGGGGCCTCATTCATCATGGCATCAAGAGAGGCATCAGTGGGATTCTTCCCTAGAGAAGCTAGCATATCACGCAAATCTTCCTTGTCGAGGAAAACATCTCTGTTCTGATTAATCATATTGAAGGCCTCTTTGAACTCCTGGATCTGTGACTGGCCAAACATGGCAAATACATTGGATGTTGCACGCTGAGGGCACTTCTTGGTGGTCTTGGTCTTTGCCTTTTTGCTTGACATGGTGGCCGCTTAATTCCGGCATCTGCCTGAGCCCGCGGGTTCGAGACCCGCCTGGGCAACTTGGCGAGACCTCATCTCTACAATAAATCAAAAAATTAGCTGGGCGTGGTAGCGCGTGTCTGTAGTTCCAGCTCCTTGGAAGGCTGAGGCGGAAGGATCGCCGGAGCCTAGCAGGTCGAGGCTGCGGTAGCCGGGAGCGGCCGCTGCACTCCAGTCTGGGTGACAGAGTAAGACTCCAACTCAAAAAAAAAAAAAATTCCAGCGTCAACCACCAGAACCGGGGTTGCCCTGCGCGAGATGAGGAGGGATGGTAAAGTATGCTGGGTTGTTTCAAGTGAATATTTAAAAAAATCTGGCATTTAAAAAATCAAACTGGAATATACTTATTTTTCACTTCACATCTGCGATACACTGCAATATCATAAAGAAAGGCAAATTCTGCAAAAACGTGAAGGCCTTATGAACTACTGCAAGGGTCTCTCTTAATCCTCTGGTGTTTAATCCTTCTCTTTATTTTGGAATAATTTTAGATCTATGAAAAGTTGCAAAGACAGCACGGAGAGTTCCATAGACCCTCCACCCAGTTTCCCCCAGTGTTAGCATCTTATGTAACCAAAACTAAAAAATTCACATCCTCACATTACTATTAACTAAAATCTATTGACTTTATCCAGATTTTACCAGTTTATCCACATATGTCCTTGTATTGTTCCAGGATTCAATCCAGGATACCACATGGCCCAGAGGAATCATTCTCACTGCAAACATCTCTCCTAGAACATCTTTGTCAATAATGGCCGGTCAATTTCTGCCATATCTTTGCAGTGCTTTGCCTGAGTGTGATTCATCTAATTCTTTTACATCACTTTCATTGACTTCATGAAATATGATATCAGTTGCAATTTTTGCAGTCCCACTTAGCAAAAGACTGAGAGTCAAAAGTTATTTACATTTTGGGGGGGAGGTTAGGGTGTGGGGCTTAAAGCTAGCGCTAAGCCAGGCTGCTTTTCAATCCATATGCACTGATATAGTCCTTTGCTTATTAAAATATTGAAATACTTCTGCCCAGAGGCTCCCCCGCCACCATCTGGTACTCACCTCCTCTACTGCAGCAACTAAGAGGTAAATTCCTGGCCAGCAGGGGTCACCCTGGATGCTGTTCCTGTGTGAATGGTGAATAGATAACTGCAATATTGGAGGGTCAATATTTGGACTATCATTCTGGTGTTAGCAAGAAGGGGGACTAATTTTATGTGATCTGTTTATTGATAAATATTTTGATAACATGAGAGCTTTTCTTTCTTGCAGCCTTATAAAATAACTTCAGCTGCTTGGGGCATAAGGGCTCCTGCAGTGGTTTGAATTTGTGCTCTCCAAAATTCAGATGAAGAGATGGGGTCTTTAAGAGGTGCTTAGACCATGAGGGCTCCTCCCATATGAATGGGATGAAGCCTTTTGTGAAAGAGACTTCACAAAGTGTTTGGTTGGCTAGCTCGCCCTTCCCATCTACCGCCGTGTGAGCACCTGATGTTCCTCCTCTCAAAAGGATGCAGACGACTGAACATGCTGGTACCTTGGACTTCCCAGCCACCAGAATTGTGAGAAAATACATTTCTGTTCTCTATAAATTACCCAGTCTTAGGTAGTTTGTTGTAGCAGCAAAAATGAACTGAGACAGTCCCTCAAACCCACATTTTCTTCCTTTATCACACACTCTTTCTAGTGACATCCTTTTAGTCCTTGGGCATGCTTATTTTCAGAAAAATAAACTGAAGGAGGTCACATAAAAAAGTAATTTGTCTAATATACCAACTTGACAGTTGAATCTAGATGGAAAATTAAAATTTCCAGAAAATTAAAATTAATTGTTCTTAGATGCAAGTCTTTGATGCTGTGAGTATAAAGCCAGATCTAAGCTTGTACGACCCAGGTCATCAGTCCATCACCAACAAGCAAGTCAATTTGCGGAGAGTCCAGTGTGATCCAGCTGGGCTTTCATGCCACCTTCATTTCCACCCAAAGATGCCTGCCTTTGGATTCCCCAGATGGCTCTTTCTGTATAATTACCCCCACTTATTACTTATGCTAGTTTGCAAGGATTCTTGTTCCTTTCAACCAAAAAACAAAACAAAACAAAACAAGGCTTGAACATGAGGATATGGCATCTGTTAGATTACCGGGAGGCTAGATTCCTATCCTGTATTGCTCTTTCGGTTAAGACTCACGCAATCAGGAGACAAGTGTGAAGGTTGAACATGAGAACCAAGCAGGGTGGGGAAGATGATAACTAAGAACTGAACAGCACTTCAGAGTTTCCAAAGGATGTTAAGAATCTTATAGGATCGCCCCACCAGGCTGGTGAAGTAGAGGGAGCAGGCATTGTACTCATCCTCATTTCAGGAGCTGTAGGAACTGAGGCTTGGGAATTCAAATGACCATACCTGGGTTACTTGGAAGAAGTGGCAGAATCCAGTGGGAACCCAGACTACCTGATGTTAGCGACCAGTTGGTTAGGGCCTGTCAGATTAGACCTGCACTGCCTAAGACCGTAGCTACTAGCCACGATGGCTAGGCATTTAAATGTAAACTTGCACGAGCTAAAAGGAAATACAATTCAACATTTATTTCTTCAGTCACACGGCCACATTTCAAGGGCTCAGGGTCCTATGAGGCTAGTGGTTTCTGTGTTATGGCAGATAGAGATCATTTTCCTCATCACTGAACGTTCTGTTGGACAAT
This sequence comes from Cephalopachus bancanus, assembly GCA_027257055.1. Classification (NCBI taxonomy): domain Eukaryota; kingdom Metazoa; phylum Chordata; class Mammalia; order Primates; family Tarsiidae; genus Cephalopachus; species Cephalopachus bancanus. The sequence goes on from JAPVLO010000272.1 coordinate 966,308, forward strand.
GGTGGCCTACATGGTTTCTGTGGGGTCCAGGGATGGGGGTGGGATATGGCTTTCCAGGTGGCAGGAGAGGATTGGAAAGGTCTTGAATTGGAAATTTGTTCTTGAAATTTAGGCTCTGTGGACTGTTGTTTGAAGTATAAGTTGGAGGTTCATGAAAATCCATCCATCAGCATTAGAAAAAGTAGTCAATGAACACATATTTATTGAGCACCTTCTAGATGCCATCTATTGTACCAGAAGATGCCATAGACTGGGAGGGAGAGAGCACAAATGGATAATGAGAAACCAGAAGGGCTGACTTCAACTCCCCCCGCTTTTTTGAGTCAGGGTCTCACTCTGTCAACCAGGCTGGAGTGCAGTGGCACAATCATAGCTTACTGCAGCCACAACTTCCTGAACTTAGGCAATCCTTCTGCCTCAACCTACCAAGAAGCTGAGACTACAGGTGCCAACACACCCAACTAATTTAAAATTTTTTTTTTTTTGTAGAGACAAGATTGTCCAGGCTGGCTTCAATCTCCTGGGCTCAAGCAATCTTCTCGCTTCAGTGTCCCAAATTGCTGGGATTACACCCAGCCTGACTTCAACTTTTTATGAGGAAAGAATTGATGTTCTTCTCTTCCTCATTTCTGAGACATCTTATCCCTGTAACATTCTTCAACCTGCCTATCCCAATGTCAAGAGCAACCATCTGTGACTCCAGTGGAGGCTAGCTCTAAGGCATACACGTCTAGTAACTCTCTGTCTCTTCCCTAAAGGATGGATCACAGATCTAAGAAACCAAAGTAGTTCCGGAGCCCCCAGGACCCCATTCACTCTCTCCAGACACATGTGATGAGAGGCAGTCACATGAGCAGCCCTCTTGCATGGGTATGCCCCTTTCTTCCTCACTCCCAAACGTATAATGAAATGAGAAAGAGTCAGAGGACATTTGGGGATGGATAGCCTCAAATCCATTCCAAATGATTAAAATAGGAAGAGAAGAAATTATTACTCATTGTTGGACCTTTGGTCTTTATTAGTAACGCATTATTTGGGACCTGTGTCTGGATAGTGTTGAGGAACATGCTCTAGCCTGCATGTCACCCACGCCAACTACAGAGAACCTGAACAGCAGATGGCTTCTCTAAGACTGCTCCCGTTATTAGGGAGTTCTAGTTCAAGTTAATTAAGACATTGCTCTGGCTGGTCCAGAGAGCTTCTGGTCATTCAATTTAACAAATATTTATAGGCCACTCTATTTTCATCAGTGCGCCTTGGAGATCTGGGTTCCTTATTTGGTCCCACAGTGGGAAAACAGGCACCCTTGTTTTTGGATGACATCTGAGTTCTGCATGGCCACAGATGATCTTTCTTGACTTTGTAATTGACAAATTGGGGAGTGTTGAAGTCTGGGCCGAAGCATTTCAGACAAGTGGAGTAGGGAAGAGTGCCCATCACTTCTCTGTAGCATACAGGCTGCAGCCTGGGACGCTTCTTTGCACTGGGATAATGTGATGAATGTGATACCATGGTTTCCCAGCAAATGCACTAAACATAAGATGCAAGCCTGTTCTCAATGCCTTGCGGGTGGCTTCAGTGACATCACTTCTACAGAGAGGAGATGCGGTTGCGGGGGTGACTCAGGGCTGGGCGTTGTCACAGCAGATGGCCAAGGGGCTGACAGAACCTGGGATGCTAGTTAGGGACACACTGAAGCGGGCAGCCCTGGAGGTCAGACAGGCCAATACGTTCACGGGCTCTGATGGAGCTAATGACCAGGTGGCCAGTCAAGCAATGGGAAGTCCCAGAGAGGACAAAGAGTGTGTCCCCTGAAGGAGGGAGAAGGGAGCTGGAGACAGAAGAGGAATTTCCCAAACTCAAGATCCAGTTTGAGGAGTAGGATTGCATGAGGATGAGGAATCTGTAAATGGAGGGGACGATCAATGGGTTTGAAGAGGGTGACGTCAGGCCTGGCCCTGCCAGGGTTGAGAGAGAATAAGGGACACACTCTTTTCTATACGTGAGTTTCCCCAAACCCATCAAGTCAGAGAGTTTGAATTGCGCAGGCACTTGCTAAAGATTCCAAGGGGCAGAGCACTCACTACTGGCTACTCACCCTGGGAAAGAGGGTCTGGGGTCTGGGGTTGTTGTAAGAGGTGGAAACCTGAACATTGCACAGTGCTACACGTTTTAATGGACTTTTCAACAGTCACACACACTTGGAGTTGGACTGAACTTCAGGGACTGCTCTGGAGATCGAATATGTGTTTTTAGTCATGTATCAACAGCAGCTGGAAATGTCCTACTGGAGTACTTTAATGAGAAATCTTCCGAGGCCAAGGTCTAGGCTCAGAGGGAAAGAGCATCGGGTGAATTAGTATCTGCCGTGGATACAGGATGGGAGAGTGGGGTTATTTTTGCCTCCTTGATCTCATTTTTCTGGAAGGGGTTTCATTGAATAGTGGGAAGAACTTGACTCCAGCATAGTTCAGGCTACAGGAAACGCATAAAGAAACAGAACTTTTGAGACCGTCTATAAACCTTATGAGCATTTATCTTTGTTGGCCAGGGATGCGGCCAGAGGCAAGAAGGTTTCCTTGCAAGTTTGAACAACCATCTCCCCCATTCTTGTTTGTGAGCAGACACATGAAAGAATTAGAGGATAATCAAGGTACTCTCTGCTCAAGCTTCCCAAAGAACATTTCTGGGGAAATATACTAGAGTTGTAAATCAAAGGGAGAGAAAATGGGGGTTGTAGGCTATTAGGAAATCTCCGTGAAACTTGTGACACTGGAGCACAATTGTGAAGACCAAATGGACACTGGAGATAGGGGGAGGAAAGTAGAGCACATATGGGATGGATTCGCTGCTAATTTAAAAGCAGAGAGTAGGCTGGGTGTGGTGGCTTATGCTTGTAATCCCAGCATTTAGGAGGTCAAGGCATGAGGATTGCCGGAGCCCAGGAGTTTGAGACTAGCCTGGGCAACATAGCAAGGACTCATCTCTACAAAAATAAAAATTAGCTGTGGTAGCTGCGCCTAGAGTTCCAGCTACTCAGGAAGCTGAGGTGGAAGGATGACCTGGGCCAAGAAGGTTGAGGCTGCAGTGAGCCGTGATCGTGACACTGCATTCCAGCCTGGGCGATAGAATGAGGCCCTGACTCAAAAAAATAATAAAATAAAATAAAATTATAAAATAAAATAAGCAAACAGCCCAGATAGGTAACATTTATTGTGGGTCTGCTAGACTGGGGTGTAGGAGAACAGCCATTTTGCTGCCAACACAATCATAAATACCAGGAACCTTGAGGCAGACTGCAGAGCGTGAGTTTGGAAAGATTGCCGGCCTTGGGACATCAAGATGCTGATGCTTTCAATTTTTACCAATATCTAATATGCCGAGTTGAATGGCTAAGGAAAGGCCACTCCATCTGCATGTGGGATTCAGAGAGTGGTTTTTGCTGCCTTTAACCAGGAACAGGTGATTTTTTTTCTGCCTGTAGTTGCAAGACGTGGGGCCTTTTCAATGTATCTAATTTCTTCCCTACTACTATATGTCTAATAACTTGTCCTGGGGTATTGTGTTTATCCCAGAAATGTTAATGACTTCATAACTCAGTGTGAAATGCTCTGGGCAATTTTTGTATTATTAAGGATTCGATGAAGTATAAAAAAGAGGAACGTTCTCAAGGTGCTGGGCCATAGTTATAACTTGATTCTCATTTCGGAGAAAGGAGAGAAATTAAGCTTTTTAAAAATACATGTTTTCAACTGAGAAAGCAGTTCATTTACACATAATGACAATCATTGCCCTTTGGAATAAGACAGCAAATCTCCAAAATGTCCCTGTACTGAGTTTTATCTTCTCTCCAGTGTCTGTCTGAGTCATGCCAGGATTTAAGCACCAGGAATGAGGGTGGGTCTGGGGGTTTGGCAAATTGGGTTGAGGACCCCTCAGGCCTGGGGTTTTGGAAGAAGTGGGTAGGGCGTTGTTTCTGGTAGCTGTACCAGGACCCAGGGCATCAACTGGTGGGGGAAAGAAAGAGAAATGCTCTAATCTTGGGGGCAGGGGGCATATCTGCCACAGGATGTCACCACCATCCTTCATATATTATTTTATTGGAATCAGTGAGTTTCCAAAGTTTTGTTTTGTTTTGTTTTCACATAGAGTCTTCTCTATGAAGGAAGAACATGTGAAACCAATGAAAGTCCTGCCACAAGACTGAAATCCCAATGGGAGGTGGGACTCCTACACTACCCAGCCCCTTCCCCCACTCAGTCCTCTCTCCTGAAGGGAGGCTTTAGGGACTTTCAGGGATCTGGGGAATGGAGTTTGAAAACAAAAAAAAGATCACTGCTTGAAATGCTTTGAGAAGAACATATATATGAAAAACATTTTGCAAATAGGAAAACTTATAAATCTCTGCTGCTAGTATCATTTTCCATCTCCAAGCTTCCCTTGCTGTTCAGTTGAGCATGTCAGGTAGCTTGAACAGCAATGATGATGATGAAATGTTGTCCAGATAAGGGAATCTGAGAGGCTTTGGAAGATAAAGGACATTAATCAGTATCTTACAGTTAGCAACTTGAGGCCCCACCCAGTCTGTCAACCATAGCCTTCCACTGTGTTCTACCTGTAAGAAACAAAATGGTGATTCATTTTCAAAATGGAGCCTTATTGTCTCATTTCCTGGTTCTTTATGTTTTTGTTTGGCAGGCTTTTTGCTTGGTGGGCTTTTCATTTGAAAGTTGGCGGGATCCAACCAACTTAGGTCCACCTGTGATGTCATATATGCAAAATATGACTTCCTAAAACCAGTCACTATGTAATATGTAAAATAGGTGACTTTTCTAGACCAAGTAAAGTATGTAATTTGGGCAACATCCAGGAAAGAATGTGACCCTGTGGTACCCAACCAATGGGGAATCAGGAGAGGGACTTGCGCTTTAGGGCATAAATATGCTTGCTGTGACTGTCTTGGTGTGCCTTCTTACCAGAGAGACACCCATTCTTGCAAGAGCACCATTAAAATAGTTGCTTCACTCCACCAATCTGGGTCTCCGTGTTGTGTTTTAATGACAAAACTGAAGAGGGTCATCCTTATTTCCCACATACCCTACCTCTGCTCATTCCTTCCCCATGTTCACTGAGTTCACCCCAAAGAGCCTGCTCTAATCCAGGAGAGATTTCCCACTGCCAAGAGCCTTCCCAAAGCCTAGACTTTGAGAAACATTCCCTCTGATTTAAGTGTGGGCCCCACACTGATGACAGGTTCTGCTGAGCTCCTGTAGCCTATCAGGTCTCATGCCATTATCTGGTGAGAGTAGTGTTTGAGAATTGGGTGATCAACTTGCATCTAGTTAAGAGTACATGGATTTGGGGCTTCATATTGGTTTAACTAACTGGGTGATCTCATGGGATCTCCAGTCTATAGGAGGGAACATTCTACAGCCGTTTTGATCTCTAATGGTTGAGGAAAAGCTCAGCAGTTCAAGATAGATTCATTTAGATCTGTTCATAGAAACTTCTGTAATTGAGAAGTTGAACAGTTGAGTCTTGGAATCTTCAGGGGATGGAAAATTTGCACTCTACATTTCAGATGTACAACAACAATAATAATAATAATAATGAAAGTATAGCTTTCTTCAGATGTCCTCATCTGTCTTAGGAAGCCTGCATTCCACGGATATCAGAGAGGGATCCAATCTACACCCCACCTGTTGGAGGTGGTCCAGTTTCTCCTGGATTAGAGCAGGCTCTTTGGGGGAGAACTCAGTCTACTTTGAGTAAGTGTTTACTTTTTCACTGTAGCTCCTACTCCATTTTCTCTTTCTGGTGTGCATCAGGGCAGAGGGAAGTCCACCTGCCCTCCTAGTCCTGGGGAAAGGCGGTTCACCTGCTGCCCGGTGTGTCTTCACTGCTTTCTACTCAGGACCATGGGTTTCACTCGACCCTGGAGATTTCAGTACCGGGTGTTGCAGAGATGCAGCTGGTGCTGTCTGGTGTTTTTGGATGCTGTGTTGTCCCCTGCTGCTGAAGTCAGTGATCCTGTCGTGGGATTTGGTCATGAGGTCTCACCTCTGGAATGCTGTGTTCTGAGTTCTCTTGGGCTGCCCAGGTGTTTTTGTCATAAACAAAACACCTTTCAGCTTTCTTTTCCTGCCTGCAGAGGATGGCTCCCTCCTTTCCTCTGTCCTCCCTCACCAGCTTCTAGTCCACCTCACACTCCGAATCCAACATACTTAGTGTCCTGCAATTCAAAAGACATGCTTCTCTCACACAAAGTCCATATTTCAAGACTATTATTTTCTGTGGGCTAGAAAATCTGACACTGGAAGCCAAAAGCCAAACAGTGGCTCTTTCTTTCTCTTTGCATTCCTGTTACAACAATCCTACTTCCCCCCAGAGGCGTCGGATGCTTCCATGGAATGGGGGGATGGTAATGTACAAAGAAGCAGGAGAAAGGAAAACAAATCAATATATTTTTTAAAAAAGTATTCTTGTTTCAACTGCAGCAACTGTTATAATAGTGGCAACGAGACAGGGAGGGAAGAGGTCTGCCTTCCTCTGTCCAGTTTCCTGTTCTGCATGTGGTGTGAGACTGAGAGAGGGACATGAAGAAAGTGAAACTTGTTCAGAGGAAGAAGTGAAACTAGGGGAAGGATGAGAAGATATGCCACCCGAGAGATGGATGGAGAAACTGGAGGTGGGTAGCCTGGAAGTAAAAGGATTTAGCAGAGCAAGGGGTGCTGTCTTGGATATGTACAAGGTTGGGAGATGAGGAAAGGTAGGAGGAGCTTTCTTTGTAGTTCCAAGTACTAGAACCAGAATGAAAAGACAGACATCACAGTGAGGAAGATTCCTCACTAAATATGCAAAGAATTTTCTAAGAGACTGACATGTCCCTTGTGAGGCTGCTGGCATAAGGGGAATTTCAGGTACAGTTTGGACTTTGTCAGCTTCTAGAATATAGACTATCACTTACAAAGGGGTTGAGTGAGATGACTCTTGAGTTCTTATTCAACTTATGGAGGATTAAAGAGGGTTGCCATTTCTTTGACACTCTTCCCCTTAAAGAAGTGGTCTGCATCCCTTCCTCCAGAATCTGGGTGGGCTCCATGAGTGCTTGATATAATATAGTGGAAATGGATGATGCTGTACCAGGTTCTAGGCCCACGCCCTAAGACACTGGCAGCTTCTACTTCCTGTCTTTTTTTTCTTTTCTGAGTTGGAGTCTCACTCTTGTCACCCAGGCACACTTATGGCTTCTTCAGCCTTGACCTGCTGGGCTTAGGTGATCCTTTCACCTCAGCCTTCCAAGTAGCTGGAACTACAGGCACATGACACCATGTCTGGCTAGTTTTTGTGATTTTTATTGTAGAGACGAGGTCTCACCAAGTTGCCCAGGTTGGTCTCGAATCCCCAAGCTCAGGCAATCCTCTCACTTCAGCCTCCCAAAGTTCTGGGATTACAGGTCATGCCACTGCCCCTGGTCCCTTCCCGTCTTTAAAAAAAATTTGCTCCTAGAGTCTAGGCTGCCATGCTAAAAGTCTGACTATTCTAAAAGTAGTCATTCTGTGAGGAAACCCAAGCTAACCACATGGAGAGGGTGCATGGAGAGGAAGAGACAGACAGTACCAGAGACTGCTGTTCCATCCTGCTCAGCCTGGGCACCAGACACGCAAGCAAGGAGGTGCTATAGTTTGGATATTTTATGAGATATTTCCAAATGTCTTGTTGAAATTGATCCCTAGTGTTGGAGGTGGCATTTTGAGAGGTGTTTGGGCCATCGGTGTGGATCCCTCATAAATGGCTTGGTGCTGTCCTTGTGGTAGTGTGTTCTTGCTCAGCTAGTTCTTATGAGAGTTGGTTGTTTAAAAGAACCTGGCACTTCCCCTCCCCTCTTGCTTCCTCTCTTGCCATGTGATCTAGGCACACGCCAGCTCCCTTCTCCTTCCATTATGAGTGGAAGCAGCCTGTGACCTCATCAGATGCAGGTGCTGCTGACACCATGCTTTTTGTACAGCTTCATGAGCCAAACAGACCTATTTTCTTTATAAATTACCCAGCTGTGGGCATTCTTTTATAGTAATAAAGACAGACTAAGACAAGACACCTTTAGATGACTCCAGTTATAGCCATCGTCTGGCAGCAACTTCATGAAAAATCCCAGGCTGGGCTCAGTGGTTCAGCCTATAATCCCAGTACTTTGGGAAGCTGAGGCGAGTGGATTGTCTGAGCCTGCAGACTTGAGACCAGCCTGGGCAACTTGGCGAGACCTCGTCCCCACAATAAATAAAAAATTAGCTGGGCATGGTAGTGTGTGCCTGTAGTTCTGGCTACTTGGAAGGCTGAAGCAGAAGGATTGCCAGAGCCCAGCAGGTCGACACTGGGATGGCTGTGAGCATGCCGCTGCACTCCAGCCTGGGTGATGGAATGAGACTCCAACTCAAAAAAAAAAAAAAAGGAAAATCCCAAGGAAGGACCACCCAGTTGAGTTTAGTCAAGTCCAACCACAAAAACATAATAATAATTTTTAATCAATTTATTTTTTATTTATTTATTTTTTTGAGTTGGAGTCTCACTCCGTCGCCCAGACTGGAGTGCAGGGGCATGCTCATGGCCACTGTAGTCTTCAACTGCTGGGCTCAGGCGATCCTTCTGCCTCAGCCTTCCAAGTAGTTGGAACTACAGGCATGAGCCACCACGCCTGGCTAATTTTTTGATTTATTGTACAGATGAGGTCTCGCCAAGTTACTCAGGCTGGTCTCAAACCCGTGAGCTCAGGCAATCCTCTCACCTCGGCCTCGCAAAGTGCTGGGATTATAGGTGTGAGCCACTGTACCCAGCCCAATATTTTTTTAATTCATTAAAATTGGGAATGATTTCTTATGTAATAATAGGTACTAGTGCACAAGCACTTGAGTTCATAATTCAATGAACTACATATAGGAGGAGAATCAGACTTAGCCTTAGGTGAGTTAAGTGATGTCATCAGAAAGATGTTAGCAAGAACTCTGCCCTACAACATCTCTTGGGGTGGCCTGGATTGTTGCCTCAAACTATACCAAGAGAGAATCACTTCTGGTTGACAGGTGACCTTCTTCAAGATGGATGCAATGGGGAGGGGTTTGTGGTTAGACCTTAAGTCTAATTGGCTATCTGTATCTTACTGTGAAGTGGTTTCCCCTTGTTTGAAAATGGCCCCAGGGGAATGAGGATTTTGATATCCAGAATGACAAAGGGAGGGAGAAATACACTTAAAAATATGGACCGCTGTGAAATTGGAACAAAGCTGGAGCCAAGAACAGGGAGATAAAAATGGAAAGATGAACAGAAATATTCACTTGAATCTTTGTCTATTTCAATTTGTCAGTTTTAGCTGTAACTGACCTAAGGGTTCTTTGTTCTCAGTAAACTTTGTAAGCTGCACAAATACTAAAATATTACTGATGATGTGGGTGAGGAGACGTTTCATTTCAAACCTCTAATGGACTTGGTGCATGACTGTAACCCATGTCTATATGTAACACTTTTTTTTTTCTGTGATATATGATTGGCCAACAGCACAGACATGAGGAATGGGCAGTAAAGGGTCCACAGATGGCTTTCCAGACTCTGCCGCAAAGGGAGTCCTCTTCCTTTACTTTGTTCCTGGGAAATAATTGGCTTATCTGCTTTTAGCAGAGGCAAAATGTGGACAGTTAAGGGGTTAATCCTACCCACCCAGAAGACTTTCCATCCTCTTTTGCTAAATGACACTGAGAGGGTGTTGATATCCAGGGAAGGAAGAAATGTTTGGGGGCATCCCAGATTGGAATCCAGATTGAGGAAATGATATTGTAAATGGCGATTTAGTAGAGTTGCAGTAGTGCAGTTAGTCACAATGATGGCAATGATAGCTGATATGCACTGAGGTCTCACTAGGCACTGGGTGTCATCCCCTTAATTTATGAGCAAGCTGTGTGTCTTTGCTGTAAATATTATAGCTCTGAGATCCCAGGACCTTGGTTGAAATCCCAGTTATGCAGCTTCTAAGCTGAGAAGGAAAAGTCACATCAACTCTGCAAACCTGCCTTCCCATAGGACTGTACTGAGTAGTAACTAAAGTAATGAATATAAAGAGCTTAGTACAGTGGGTGGCATAAGTATTAAAAATATTAGATATTATGCATGCCATCTTTTGGATTCTTCATGAATTAAATTGGCTTTCATGAATTAATCTGGTAACAATCCAATATTTACAAACAATATTTACAATCATTTTTTTCCTGTGGGAAATGCATTTTAAATTATATATTGGCAAAATATACTATAACACCTGGGCCAAATCTGGCCTGTCACCTGTTTGTGTATGGCTTGCAAGCTCAAAATAGTGTTTGCATTTTTAAATTTTAAATTTGAAAAAAAATCAAAAGAAGCATAGTATTTTGTGACACATGAATGTTATATGAAATTCAAATTTCAGTGTGAATAAATAAGGTCTTGTTGGAACACAAGCATGCTCATTTGTCTACCTGTCTATGGTTGCTTTCACTCTGCAGTGGCCAGTTGAGTAGCTGCAACAGATGCCTCATGGCTCACAAGTCTAACATATTTACTATCTGGCTCTCTACAGAAAAAGTTTGGTGACCTCTGTTCTGCATGATAAAAAGGAAACTAACTCACAAGTAACCTATGATAACACAGCTTGCATAACTGGCTATGACAGCCTCCTATATGTATATTTATACTATATTCAGTTACACACACACACATATGCACACATACACATGTCCAAACACACGTCGATACACATATAGAAAGCAAGCCAGATACACATGCCCACATGTCATCTGCACTGACCCTGAGTGTCCCTACTGGGTGAGCTACTCTATAAAGGCCATACAGTCTTGCTCAGCAATCCCAATCCACACTGGGCTAGAAATAGAGCATGGGTGGTAGATATGCCCAGCTGAGTTGAAAATGGCTGACCCTCTCCAGACCCTGCCGGGTCTCCAAAGAAATATATGAATATTTCGGCTCTTTCTTTATGGTAGATGATTTCCGTTTTCCTTATGGGCTCTCTTTGCTGGAGTTTTAAAGAACCTGTTCTCATCACAAAATCAGGCACAGGAACTATTTATCATACATATGAGAATCAACATGAATAAAACACCTCTTAGATACTGTTCGCATTTCTTTCTCCTTCTCACTCTTGGGCTGCTATTAAACTTTAATATATATCAAATTTGCTGGGTTTTATAGAGTCGAACAGTGAAAGCGCAGTCACGGCAGGCTGCCTTGCCTGGGAGTTTAAATTCATCCAGGTTTGCAGTTAGATAATGAGCAAGTGCCCTAATCACCATAAAATGACGTTTAGAAATATTATCAATTTAAAAAAAACCAACTAGCATCGAAGACCATCAGAGGAGAAGAGAAGAAACCTGGTGGTCAATTGGTTCAATCCTTTATTTTCAGGACTGAGAAAACTTAGGATCAGATTGGGGAAGAGGCTTCCTCAAAGGCGTGGGCTTTTGGGTGCAAGAGCTGGGTCCAGGATGCTGGTCATTGACTCCAGACCTCCACGCTTCAGGGATATCATGTGGATGCATGCAAGTGATGACTTTTAAGCCACACGGACATTCGCCTTCAGAACAAAATGTTGCTCTCCCGTAGCTAGTCAATTTGTCTGACATACGTGGTATTTTTATTCCATCTCATGTGGCCATGTCATGTCTGAGAAGTTCCCTCAGGCCCCTTCCTCAACACCATGGTTTCCGAACCTTCCTGTCACCACCAGCACATTCTGTGCAACCTCAGGACCACACACAGTGTCATGACCATTACCTTCATGTGAGGTATGGTCTTCCAGTTCACGCTTCTCTCTGCTATCACCTAAGTGGAGACACTGAAGAGAAAGTAAGGGACTAGGAAGACAGCCAGACTGTGCAATGAAATATTTACTGGAGAATAAAACTATGAGACAGACAAAGTAAAGAAAGCACCTGAATGCACGTGGGGGCTGCTGGTGACAGGACAGGAAAAGAACTGGGGAAGTTTCTCTTGCTTAATGACGGGTGACTTTGTAACACTGCGGTGCTGGGATGCATTGATATATATTTGGATTTTGCTTCTATTTTCCCTTTTCCGTTTTCCACAGAGGCCACAGGCTCTGATTGGGAGTCTCGGGCAGGATGGAGGGTTGGAGCTGCCTGCCAGACATGTCCTTTTCTGGCCTTGGTTTGCCAAAGCTTAAAATGACACAGGTGGATAGGTTTGGGCAGAGAGGGAGTAACTCTGAGAAAGATGCGAAGAGAAGGGGAGAGATAACCTTTGCGTAAAAGGTTTATTTCCTCGTAGTGGGAGCTGAAAAACATTCTGAGAGCCAGGGAAGGCGGCACCCTCCTCCCCAACCGGGCCCCAAGGGGCTGATGAGGATGCCAAGGGGAAGGGTGAAGCAAAGCAGCAGGTCAGACCTGGAGAGTCCAGTAGACTGGGATGATGATGGTCTCCATGGCAACCAGTGTGGTCTGGTGACTCACAGCTGGTACGTGCTGGGGAGCCAGGGGAATGGCAGGAGGATGGGGGGCCCTCCCGGCACCTCGGTGCTAGGAAAAGAGTTCCTGGGTGGAGATGGGGGTGCTCTCAGAATCGGTGAGGTTGAATTTCCGGCCTACCTGTTGGCATGGAGTAGTCACAGTTGACATTAAGCTACTTGGAAGAAAATAAAGAGATTTGATGCTCGTACCACACCTGAGTCTATGGGCCATGATGCATTCGTTCCTGCTACATTTGAAACACAGAAAAATCGATACTGTCTTTGTGAGTTGTCCAGTGCATACTAAGTATCCTGGTAATTGCGGATACATTATCTATTGTGTTGCCGTAGGTACCATCTGTGTTCTATTGCAGGTGCCGAAGGACGGGCGGGCTACATCAATACCCATTTGCATTGCTTCTCTTCTTAGCCATTTATTAAAACCAGGCTTTAAGACAACACCAAGAATCATGGCATCATCCAAGAGACCCGATTGTGCCTGTCAGAAGTTTAGAGGTGCAGGAGAGCCTTTTGAAGAGTCGGCTCCTTGGTAATTTCATTGTGAGAATCATGATCGAGTTAGGAGAGCGAAGGTAACTCCACCAAGAAGCTGTATCTAATCACACCTCCCAGCCAAACCTAGCATTCATTATAGAGCGAGTTTTTGTAGCCAGCAAGGCAAATCAGATGTAAATAGGTCTCCGATGGTTTGTTCCTCTGAAGATGCGAGGCAGAACGTATTTATGTTTAAGTTAGGTCAGTTACCGGCATCTCACCAGGGAGAACGAAGACAGGATAGAGTCATGACTGCAAGGGGAGAGAAGCAGAAAATTGTATCATACTTAATAAAGTTGATGTGGGAGCAGAAAAACTCATTGGCAAAGGGGAGGGGACTTCTGTATGAGTCGGAGTGAGGGTTTTTTTTTTAATGTGTCTCTGAAACTTTTGGTCGAGAAGGCCTGTGTTAAATACTTGCAGAAACAGAGCTCAGGGTACAACACCTAACACAAATTTGCATCTCTATTAGTAACACAAAAGTTCACATTCTTTCTAATTTAGCTGCTATACTTACTGAAATGTGCTCATATCTCCAAATACAAATTTTCTCTTATGGTGCACTTTTATCCACTTAAGAAAAAAAACCGTTTTTAGTGTACATTTGCCAAAACATATCAATTCTGGTAACCCATACCCTGATGTGGTAACTGGACCCTCAACTCAAAGCTGATTTAAACTGAATCCTTGGTAACCACACTTCCTTCCTTCTCCCCAGATTTCAGAGAAAAGAGGTGATTCCAAAATAGGACGACGGCAACCCCAGAGCCCCAGCCAGTGTCTTACTGGTCATTCAGTTCCAAGCCAGTTGCTTTGCTGGTTTTTTCCTTGAGTTGACCCATGACATTGACCATGGTTCATGATCTCAAGCAAAAGCTTCAATCTGAGACAGTCTAGTGCTTTAAAAAGGAAGGCATTGATTCCTCAGCATTGCGATGTTCACATTTCACGGAGAAGCCCGGCCTGATTTAATCCTGAGTTCACAGAGCCCCAGATTGCTTTTATTCTGTTTTGTTTTATTTTGTTTATCGGCAGTTTTCACTCTGGCTCTGGAAGGTGACCATGAATGAGCCATTCGGAAGACAGACCCAATTCTGAAGGCTTTGGGGCACACATATCGCGAGGGCGACATTTCTGTGTAAATATCACAGTGGGCACACGAGTAAAAGGGATTTGGCTCAAGTGGCCGCGGTGCCTCTAAGTGTCAGAGTTCGTGCTGACCAGTGTTTGGGGGCATCCTCAAACCCCTGCCCCAGCGTGTCCTTTTATTTCCATTTCTCCTCAAAACCCCTGCTGTTGTGGACTGTGCCCCTCCCCCGGCATCTGTAGCAGGCAGGACACCCATTATTGGCGTGTCTGGACATCGCCTGGTGGCTTGCAGCAGGAGTGGAGGGTGCACAGGGTTATTGTCTCTCCTTTCCCTCCAGAGCATGCTACTGCATGCAGTTCCCAGCTCCTGCCCCCTTGAGCCTTTCCCTAGTAGAAGGATGCCCGAGGTGAACCCACCCTGCCTGGGGAACGGAGCTGGACGAATTAACTCTTTGTGTCAGGCATGGGCTCCCACTGTCCGTTTGGTCTGGGTCTTTCATTTTTGTCGAGTCTAGTGAAGCAGGGGTTAAAACAAAACCATCTTTGGTTTAGTGTGAAAAAATCAAGGTCTGGGGGGAGTTTTGGAGGAGGATCGCATGCTGTTAACGGTTCAGTTCAGTTTCAGCCTTTGCCCAAACAGATACCGGGGAAATTCCCGGAGGGGGCTGCATCCCGAGGCGAAGCTGAGCAAAGGCCGTGCTGAGCTCTTGCCCAGGCTCTTCAGGGCCTTGGCCCAGCACCACCTGGCTATGCTCTTGTTTGGAAAGGAGAGGCAGAGGAAGCTGTCAGGCTTCTTGTGCATGGAGGGGGGCTGTCTCGTAAGCCGCTGCTTTTTATGGTGATGGATGTTGGGTTCGAGTGTGTGTTTTCATCAGCTACCTCCCCTTCCCCCGCTTTCTGGGTGCCTGGCATTCGGCACACAACTGTCCCCTGGGCTCCTGAGGATTCAGTGCCCATGTCGCTCTCTTTCCCAGGGTGCTCGCCTCCCCAGTGCCCTACTTGTCATGGTCCATCATGGACCCCATGCCTATCATCCTTGGGAGATGTCTCCTACATCGGGCTGTGGCCACCAATGGAAAATAACCATGTGGCTGTGTGTGGTCATCTCTGCTTCTGCATTTCCAGCTTGGCCACCCCCAGGGGCTCAAACGTCTGTCCAGCAAATGTCTATGAATGAAAAAATGCCAGGACTGGATGTCACTGAGTCTTGGGTCATCTACACCAGCAGTCCCCAAGCTTTTTGGCATCAGGGACGGGTTTCATGGAAGATGAAGTATGTGGAGTGGTCCCCAGGCATTAGATAAGGAGCATGCAACCTAGATCCCTCACACAGGCAGTTCGCAATAGGGTTCACACTCCTATGAGAGTCTAATGCCTCTGCTGACAGAAGGCAGAGCTCCACTGGCCCGCCTACCACTCACCTACTGCTGTGTGGCCCAGTTCCCAACAGGCCATGGACAGATACTGGTCTGTGGCACAGGGTTTGGGGACCTCTGATCTATGCGCCATATTGGCCTCATTCTCTGAAGCTCGCTCTTTCATTCTTGTCTTCTGTCATTAGGTTGCACATGTCACAGCTGTGTCCCTCTGGCTCCAACTCTAAGGTGTCTCCTGGTAACCACCTATGGCACAGCCTGTGCTGTGGCAGGGGACACACTTGTGACAGATGCCTAGACTCATGGAAAACATTCACAGCTCCCACACCATGCTGTGACCGTCTGGGTGCTTGAGGACACTCTGTGGCTCTGGCCTCATGCCTGGCTGACCGTGCCCTGACCATGCTCTCTCTGACTCCACCGTCAGTGATCCTGCCATCAGGGGCCCCACTTTCTCTGACTCCCTTCGTCCCTGACCCCTTCGTTTTTGATCTGCCTTGGTTGACCCCCGCCCTCACTGACCCTGCCCTCCCAGACCCCACCATGCCTAACCCCGCCCCGGACGACCCTGACCTCTCTGACCCCATCCTCGTTGACCATGACCTTGCTGACCCCGCAGTCCCTGACCCCTCCGTCCTTGACCCCACCCTCACTGACCCGACTGTCCCTGTCGCACCCGCTGCTTTTCTCAAAGGTCTCCTTTGCTTGATTTTCTCCACTACTCCCTCTAACTTCTTCCTGTCTCTTGGATTTCATGCCAAGAACTGGCCTTGGTGGTCATTTCAAGCAAAGCAGAGGGCTGCTTTCTTTCCAAAATACAAACTACATCTCAGTCCTGTGCCTTGGGCCCTGCTTTCCTTCTCTGCGGGGTTCATTTCAAGCTTGTAGCCAGGGGCTGTCTCTTTGACTACAGAAACTTTTTGTTTTTATTATTAAATAAAAAAAAATTCAATTATTTTAGAATCCTACTCCGACACCATCTCGGACTCCAAGACTCAGGTGATTTGTAATCTCTGCCTCCCTTATTTCCGCCTCACACTCCCATTTTATGGCTAAGGACATGGTGGCGCAAAATACTTGCTAAGTTGTTCAGGGTCCCTAGAGCAAGAGAATCACCTAAAATGAGTGCGCAGAGGTAGCTTTCCTTTCATACCTGGTTCTGCATTTTCAGATACAGCACATTTCAACAAAAGAATTTGTTTTAGCTCCCAAAATATTAACTACTAGCATTTATTGATCACCTACTGTGTGCCTGGCACTACGCACAGCTCTCAAAATAGAGTGTCTCTGTTGATTCCCCTAATAACTCTATATTTTCTCCATTTTACTGATGAGAAAATAAGGACTTGACAGAGGATGCACAGTGTGCTAGCATGGAGCCTGTCCTGGAAGCCCGGTTGTATGACTGTGGGCTGGGTGACTGTGGTCTGTGTGCCCGGCTGTGTGACTGTGAGCTGTCGCTCTTCAACAGCTGCAGCCACAGAACCATATTCATCGGCCCAGATATTGCAGGATAGGCAAGAGAGCAGCTTATCTCGTCCTTGGCAGTTTCACCCCTTGGGACTCCCAAAAGCTGAAATTCCTAATGCTTTCTGATTTTGCCTTTAACAGTGTCTTTAGCTGGGTGTGGTGGCTCGCGCTTGCCATCCCAGCACTTTGGGAGGCAGAGGTGAGAGGACTGCCTGAGCCCAGGGTTTTGAGACCAGCCTGGGCAACTTGGAGAGACCTCGTCTCTACAATGAATAAAAAAATTAGCCAGGTGTGGTGGCGCATTCCTGTAGTTCCAGCTACTTGGAAGGCTGAGGCGGAAGGATCACCTGAGCCCAGCGAGACTGCAGTGGCTGTGAGCGTGCCACTGCACTCCGGCCTGGGTGACAGAGTGACTCCGACTCAAAAAAAAAAAAGTATCTTCAAAAAGATTGCAGCTTACAGAGCATGGCTCTCTGAGGATGATGACAGATATTTACTACCCTGTTTGGCAGACGAAGAAGCTAAAGACCAGAGCAGCTGAGTGGCATGTTCAAGGTCACACAGCCAATCAGTGGCAGATCTTGGACTTGAACCCAGAACTCTGATCCCAATGACAGAGAGCTAAAAAGGGTGTAATGCAACCATTGTGAGTTCTGGAATGCACAGTAGGTGCTTGGCAATGTCAGCTCTGTTTCCTTGCCTCTTTTTCTTTTAGGTTGTTCCCAGGGGCTGAGCATGCTTGCAGCTAAAGTCGTCTATGTTCCTCTGTTTTGTTTTATGGCAATGAGAAAATGTGGAGCCATCCATCCACTTCATCACTGTTGAAAAATAATAACTGGATGATGTTCCCCTTGGCAGCTGTCTGGACCTGGTATTTAAGCAGCATCCAGTTCCAAAGAACTGCCCTTTAAAAAGAGATTCGGATTGCACATCCACTGTGTACGCATCGGAAGATAAACAAATGTTCTTTTCTACTCAAATACTTCCAGCTTTTGCTTTAAGGCGTTTCTCATGGTTGGAGCCCAACTTGTTGTCTAGGCAGGGTTGGAAGAGCTTAAGCTCATACTGTGAACCACAAACTGTGCTAAGGTATGAGTTCCAGTCTTCTTATTATCAGGTTGATTCCCATGTTAGCCTTCTGGTTGCAAATGACTCAAACTGAGTGAGTAAGAAGAGGAGATTTTACTCGGAAGGCTGAGGCGGAAGGATCGCCAGAGCCCAGCAGGTCAAGGCTGCAGTGGCCGGGAGTGGCCACTGCACTCCAGTCTGGGCGACAGAGTGAGACTCCAACTCAAAAAAAAAAAAAAAAAAAAGGAAGAGGAGATTTTTATTGGCTCACTAATTGCCAAGGCCAGAGGCAGATTTAGCTTCAGGTGTGGCTGGACCAAGGAGCTTCGATGTCATTCTTTCTTCTCTCTCTCTCTCTCTCTCATCTTTCTGGTCTGCTTTTCTCTGGGTTGACTTTACCCTCACACAGGCTTTCCTTGTTGACATTCTATAAGGCAAGCTATTCCCAAGAAAAAGAGAACTCTGCTTCAATAATGTTTTGCATAAACTCACACAATTGAGTCTCATTGGCCTGGCTTGGGTCACATGCTCATCTCTGAGCCAATCACTGTGGCCGACGGAATGGAAAATACAGATTGGCCAGAACTTGGTCATGTGTCTGTCTCTGAATCCAGGTGGTCAGGCCAGTTTTCCTAAACCACTCTCGCTTTCTAGGTTGAAGGGATGATCCCCCAAAATGAAACCAATATTTGCTACCAGAAAAATAATGAATGGATGTTTGGCAGGCAGAACAACAGTTGACCACTTCAACCAGATTCTTTACATTTAAGAGCGTACCGATGATTCCAAAAACAGAGTTTGCTGATTGTTTTTTTTCTCATCAGCAGAGTCCATGTGCAGAAATTTAGGAGGACAGAAAAGAAGAGGGTGCCGGGTCCTCATTGGAGAGATGGAGCTGTATTGGAGGAAGGACAGGAGCTCAGACCTAAGAATTGACTCCTTTCTTTTCGATGGCATGGTGCCTGTCTTCAAGGAGCTTGTGGTTGGGAACAGAGTCCGAGCGGCCAACCTACAAGATAAATACCTCGATAGGACAGAATCACTGCAACATCTGTCACTTCCTCATGGACCTTTTATTCAGAAAATATTTGCTGAGAGCTGGTTGTGTTCACCCAGGCCCTGTTTGGACCTGGAGTTATAGGAACAAAGACTGCACACAAGATTTTTATGGTCTTATAGCGCTACGTGCTAATTGTGAGCAATACGAAATAAACGAGGGACCCAAGCCATGAGCAGAAGCACTTCAAGTATGTGAGACGACTGCCAGGAAGAAATCAAAGCAGGGTGGTAGGTTATGGAGTGAGTGGCAGTGGAAGGGAGGAACGCTTTGGCTTTCTCCCTCCCTGAGTGGCGGTTGTGTTACATGCTTTCTTTTTCATGAGTTTAATTTTATTTTTTAATTTTAGATTCAAGGGGTACATCTGCAGGTTGGCTACATGGGTTTATTGTGTGATGGTGAAGTTTGGGCTTCGATTAAACCTGTCACCCAAAGGGCGGTGTGGTACCATGGGTAGCTTTTCAACCCTCTTCATTTTGGGAGTCTCCAGTGTCTGTTGTTCCCGTGTGTACCCAGGGTTTAGCCCCCACTTATGAGTGAGAACATGCCATATTTGGTTTTCTGCTTCTATGTTGATTTGCTTAGAATAATGACCTCCAGCAGCATCCATGTTGCTGCAAAGAACGTGATTTCATTCTTCTTGATGGCTGTGTAGTATTCCATGGTGTATATGTAATACATTTTATTTATCCAGTTCACTCTGATGGACACCTAGTTTCATCCCATGTTTCTGCTATTGTGAATTGTGCTACAATAAACATACGAGTGCAGGTGTCTTTTTGGTCAACCGATTCATGCTTTTTGGGTATATATCCAGTCATGGGATTGCTGGGTCAAATGGTACATCTATTTTTAGCTCTTTGAGAAATCTGGGAGGAGCCCTCTGGATAGGGAGTCAGCAAAAGTCTCGTGAGGAGGGAGCGGCTGAGACTTAAGAATAATCAGCCATGAAGACCCTGCGGAGATAATGACTCTAAGTAAAGGCCCTAAAGCCGGAATAAACTTGGTGCAGCCAAGGACCAGAAAGAAGGCTTGCAAACTGGAGCCAGCGAGTGAATGGGGGACCACAGTCCAGGGGAAGGACAGAGGGGAGGCAGAAGCCAGACCCTGTATTGAGAATTCTGCTTCTTCTGGGTTTTCCAAGTACTTTGTGTCTGGGATCACCTTGTTCCTACATGACTAAGAGCCATGTCCATATCTGATTCATGCACGGACACCCTGCTCCTACCACCCCCATCCCATTCACACTGCCTCATGTATATCAGGCATGCAGGGAATGTTTGGTCCAGTGGAAAGGATTGCACTGGGATCCCAGCTCTGCCACCTTTCAGCTGTGGGACATTGGACAAGTTGCTTACGCGCATGGACCTCTCATCTGAAAATAGAACAATATGGGTCTCTCAGGGAGATTTTAGGATCAAGCAAGACCTTGTAGGAGAGAGTTCATAGTGCAAGTTCATTCAGTGTTACTTTCTTTCTTTGTCTTCCTAATTCTTGTCTATTCTAGAAGACTGGACCCATGGGGCCAAAGTTTTGAAAATGAAGCATGGTGAGGGATAAAAAGGATAAAAAGAAAGTAAGAGTATCGGAGAGAAATGGGATACCCTAGGAATCATGACATCAGCAAAAACAAGAACAACGTTTGTTTAGTTCATGCCGAGCGCCATGGACTTCACTAGGTCTTCTGCGTATGTCATCCATTAACAAAATGACCCTAATTGAGCAACAACACTATAGGATGGGTTGGTTTATTATTTCCATTTTATGAATGAGGTCCAGCCAGGAAGGAGGCTCCGGAAGATGAGGTCACTTGTTGATACTGTATACCTAGTGAGAAATTGCCCCTGCATTTCTAATCACTATGCTACCTGACTCTCCAGGTGACATTTTTAATGTAGGTATAGATCCTTGCTATACTTTGGCAATTAAATTTTTTTTTTTGGTTCAAGTGGTTCTTACCTCCTCAACAACCTTAATGTCCCCTGACTTCAAATGGTTAAGTATGTAGTATCCTCAAATGAGGAAATTAATGATTTTGAATCTCAGAAACTTTTTAAAAAAGAAATTAAAGACACCTCTAAGAATGATCTCCTAATTGTAGCAACCTGCTACACTAATGTGGAAAAACTCATTTACAATTCAGCTGTTAAATGACAAACCATTACCACCATTTTTATTGCTTTATAGTCTCCTAACAAATTTATTATGTAATTACTCTCCATAACAGCATCATTTTAGGATGTAAAGTTGAAATAAGGTCCCTATTTTAAAATGCTTACTATTATACATTTTCAATATCTGGTCTATATAAAATATCTGGCATTGAGAAGCAGACCCTCTTTTGTTAACCGGGGCTCAATTAATAGGTTTGAAATTCCTTATTTCATGAATCTGACTCTCTTTTGCCCTCGGCTGCACGTTAGAAAGAAGAAAAAACTGGACCTAGATGTTTCCCATTCTTCAGCTTGGCGACTCGAGTCAAAAACACTCCTGTGCTCAACACAAGCTTGTTGGGCTTTGTGACAGAGATTAGGAAAATGGCTACTTTCCCCGGCCACCCAGTGAGACTGGGCCCAGGTTGAAACAGAAGTAGATCAACAAAAGAATGGGAATTTCTCTGTCACTTGAACAACTTCTCCCTGATGCTGCTTTTGACTGTGGGAGTCGGAGAAATCTCCCACACAAAGACGGAGGAGAGGGCTGGGCAACGTACAGGCATAAGACAATAAGATATACAATGCCCAGAGGAGAAGCCAATTCACACCGACAGTCCTTTTCCTAATGGCAGGAGAAACTGGTCATATTTCTAAGGGAAAGGGCCAAAGGAGTGTGGCTGGAGGCGTCCCCGGGGATGCTGGGGTTCCCAAGGCGGAGGATAATGAGTCGAGGAACCAAACTGTAAAGAGATCTTTTAGAAGCAAACTCCATTATAGGTGGTATTCTGGAGTTCTTTTTGTTCCTCCTCGGACTGATTAGGAAGAGAACCTGGCAGGGGCTGCATTCCAAACTCACCTGCCTTTCAGACCCAAGAAAGAGAGGGATGTGGCTTTTCTCAGCGGGTGGAAAGCCAGTCTGATCGCTCAAGGAAGGTGTCGTCGCGTTCAAGGTCTCAGTTGTCAATTCTGAATAAACTTGTATCTCTTTGCAAGTACCGTCTCGGGTAGGAGTAAGATGATCTGCTGTTTGACTTTATCTCCATCTTCGTTTCTTTCATAAACCCAGCAGGCTGGGAATCTGGCAGAGAAGGTGCCAACGAGTGTCAGGAGAGCAGCCGGCAGGCTGTGTTCTAGTGGCTTCTGCCAGTTGTGTGATCTTGGGCACAAACCTTCACTTTTCTGGGGTTTTGTTTTCTTGCCTGTGAAATTAGGGGTTTGGAGCTGATTGGTGTTTGGTATGCCTTTCTTGAGTCACTGGACCCCTTGATAGTCCAACATCCTGAATCTACTTGTGCCACTTAATTCAAGGGTTCTCAAATGGGGTTCTCAGTGCCACCCCAGGGGATATTTGGCAATGACTGGAGATGGTTTTCTTTGTCACAGTGGGTGATGAGTGCTACTGGCATCCCATGAATAGAGGCCAGGGGTACTGCTAAATGTCCTACAATGCACAGGACAGCTCCCCACAAAGACATATCCAGACCCAAATGTCAAAGGTTCTAAGGTGGACAGATCCCGTCCTATGCTGTCAGTCAGACATAAACTCACATCATCCCTCCAAGTCAACATTCAGCAACAGGAGACGTCCTAGAGAAACTCCTTTCTCTCACACCCTGAACATACAACAAATCATCCTAAGTGCTATTGTCTGTGTGACTTCCTAGGAAGAAAGACACTCCATGCATCTCATAGCATCTGAGATGGAAGCCTGATGTCAACACACATTTGCACCAGTAGGGAGAAGAGCAGAGAAGAAGAATTCCATCCTGACCTCCCTTACCACCCCCTGAAACATTCTTCCTGGCCTCCTCCAGCCTCACGAGTTATGCATAGTGGATAAGCAGCTTTGTTTCAGGCTTCAGAATTCTAATGTTTAAACTAATGCATTTATTTATGCCGAATGCAGACTTCCACCTAGAACACTAGGAATTTTTCTTCCCAGTCTGGCTTTTAATCTGTGATTGTCGAAGCTACTAGTTTCCACTCCCTGCGTTAACAAGACCTGACTTTGTGGATCATTTAATATTTATCCAAAATATTTGATACACATATAATGATATAATCACTCAGTCCTTTAGTCTGACATGGTTGCATAAGTACCTACCGGCTTTGAAAAAAATCTACATTTTTCAGAATATGTTGTCAGTGAGTATAATGTATTCCAGGGCATAGATTTCTTGCCAAAATAATTCCGCCCGGTGAATGATAAATGTGTTGTGATTATTTCTTCAGCTTTTGTGAAAGGATACAGTAGGGATAGTGTCTTGAAAGCTATACGCAGACCAGTGGAACACAGAGCTTCTTTGTTTAACTCTGCCATATTTAGAATTTGTTCCCCAAATTCTTTCCCCAAACTCTCTTTTACTAGTTTCCACTCCCTGAAGTGATTGAGGCTGGCAATGGAAGCCTGTGTTCAGCTAATAAGTTCGTCTTGGCTCCAATGTGTGTCTCTCTTAGTTAAGCCCCCAAGAACGTAATGAACTGTTGTGTCCCTCCTGGGTAAAGGTCGTTGTAGCTCAGGTTTAAAGCAACCTCATCTTTCAAAACTGGCTTGACACATGGAAAAATCCAGAATCCCAGATGTCTGCTATTTCTGGTTTCCACCAGAGTGAGGGGGAATGAATGTTATGTACAGCATAGAAACCAGGAATCCCCTCCACCCAAGAAACTCTAGCGCATGTGGTGTTTGATTAACAATGCAAATAGTCATCAGCTTGTAGAGTGTTGGCCAAGGGTACAGAACTGAAGGGCACTACCAAAGACAACCAAGATCACTGCAGGTCTTGACCACCAAAGAGGCCCCTTGATCTAATTAAGTCAACTTCTAAAAAGCTTCTCTAGGTATAACAAGTAGATGATAATCTGCTCTTTATTTATATATATTTATTTTTTGAGTCAGGGTCTTACTCTGTCGCCCAAGTTGGAGTGCTGTGATACGATCATGGCTCATACAGCCTCGACCTCCTGGGCTCAGGTGATCCTCCCACCTCAGCCTCCCGAGCAACTGGGACTACAGGCATGCACCACCATGCCAGGCTAATTTTTAAAAATTTTTTGCAGAGGTGGGGTCTTGCTATGTTGCCTAGGCTAGTCTCAAACTCCTGGGCTCAAGCGATCCTCCTGCCTTGGCCTCCCAAAGTACTGGGATTATAGGTGTGAGCCACTGCGCCTGGCCAATCTGCTCTTTGATAGCCCAGAATCATCCTAGATTCATCGATTTTCCTCCCTCCACATCTCCTAATCCATTTCAAGCTCTGTTGGTTTTGCCTCCATTGCATATCCTGAATGAGTCTGCTCTCTGACCCCACAGTTACCCCCAATCCAAGCGACCATCATCTCTTGCCTGATCCACAATAACGTTCCTCTGCTTCCTCTCCAGCTCTGCCACAATCCTTTTCCACACAGCAGCCGGAATAATCTTTACACAATGTAAGCCAGTTCCTGCCACTCTCTGCTGAAAGCCCCTCAATGACCTTCCAATGTTGTCAGAATCGGTTCCTGAGGCCTCACTACATAGGGTTGCCAGATTTAGCAAACAAAGAAAAAGGATGCAGAGTTAAATTTTCATTTTAAAATATACTGTGATCACTTTTTAAATAGAAGTACATCCCATGCATATTTGGGACATACTTATACCAACAATGTTTTGTTTATCCAACATTCACTGTAACTGGATGTCCTATATTTTATTTGGCAACTCTACTTATAGGCTCTTTGTAGTGCCTCCCTACTTTTCCAACATGATCTCACACGCTGTCCCTCTCCCCTAGCCCAGCAACATTGGCCTCTGGTATTCCAAGCCCCTTCTGACTTCTGAGCCTTTGTACTCATAAATCCCTCTGCCTGGAAGGATTATTATTATTTCACTTCCTTGGGTAGCTTGTTCTTCTCATTCCACAGGTCTCTGCTCAAATACCTCTTCCTCAGAATGGCCTTTCCTGATCACTCTATCAAAAAAAGATATTTCCTTATTCTTTGGGTCTCTTTATCACATCACTGTTTTATTTTTCCTGGGAAAAGGAGTACATTTGCTTTTCATCTGCTCGCTCGCTTTTTGCCAGCCCCTTCCAGAAAAAAGCGTGCAGGGATTTGTCTGTCTGTCTTACTGCTGCGTCTCCAGTATCAGACCCAGGCCTGGTGCATGAGAGCAGCTCAGGAAATCATTTGTGAATGAGTGAATGAACTTAGGTCTGTCCCTTTGCTGTTAGAATGAAATCCAGTCTCTTTCCCAGGGCTCAACAAGGCACCTCACCTAGCTCTTTAATGTCATCTCTGATAGAACCTTTTCTAAGGAGGCCTGGCATGTATAAGGTCCACACCCTGTTTTGCCCATTTGGTGAGATGGGTCATGTCTCTATCCATCCCAGATGTGTCACACTGATTGGTGGAAAGGCCATGAGCTTAAGCAGTAGAAAGATCTGGGCTTGAATCCCAGCTGTGACATTGGCTATATCCCTTTCTCTTTGAGCCTTGATTTCCTTATCTATACAACAGGGAGGGTCATACCTCATTTGTAGGAATATAGCGGGAGATCAAGTGCAATGATATATGGAGGCCGCCCATGTAGGGCCTGGCACACCGCTGGTCTTTAATATGTAGTAGTTGGGCTTACATATGACAAAGGCTCTTTAGGAAACCTTGGTGGTGCATTGTGCCCCAGAGACTGTCTGAACCCTTCCCACATCATAGTACTTCCCTGCTAACACTGCATATCTCTCTTCTCTTACTGCCCTATTTACCTATTCCCGGTAATCCTTGCACCAAATTTCCACTGTTCCAGTAAGCCCCTGGCTGTGTTTGTTCAACACTGTGCTATCTGCTTTCTTCGAGGGCGGAACAGGCAGGCGTTGATCCTGGAAAGGCCCTTTCTAGTCTCCCGCTTGCACCCAGGATGGGACCCGTTCCTGTCTGATCAAGTTCTGCTCCTTAAATATCCTCCAGGCTGGATCTGCTACAGATGTTGCTGTTGCCATGGTAACTATCACGGCCCGAGATTTTTCTCAAACTACGAAGGGAGAACGGCAGAGGTCTAAAGAGCAAACGTACTTACTTTTATACAGGGTGTTGAGTGCTCTACATCAATGCTGGATGACGCAGGCCTGGACACTTGGGTCCTCCATACCCTCCTCTTACAGTAACCACTGCCTTCATGGGGCTTACTGACTCGTGGAGAGAATGTCTGTTGAAGCCAGAAGATTCACTAGGTTGCTTTAGATGTGGTCACAAATTATTATCCAGCTGGTAGGGAGTTTTCTCTTAAAGTTTGAAATTGTTTTTTTATTAACATCTGAAAGTACATCTGTAGTTTATT
This sequence comes from Cephalopachus bancanus, assembly GCA_027257055.1. NCBI lineage: Eukaryota > Metazoa > Chordata > Mammalia > Primates > Tarsiidae > Cephalopachus > Cephalopachus bancanus. Next base: position 992,892 of record JAPVLO010000272.1, read on the forward strand.
ATTATATTTTTAACATGGGTATGGGGATGCTAAAACGTGCCCAGATATTCTCAGCCTCTCACAGAGAGCGGGGGAATATGTCTCCTCCTTTTGTATCAGGGACGGTTTTAGTAACTTACCTGTAACTAACACATGGTGGAAGTGCTGATGCCACTGAGTGACTTCCGGGAGGCTGGGTCATCACTTGATCTTGCTTTTTGAGCCTTGATTGTCATGTAATTTTAATCACTCTTGGGGGATATTTCCCGTGTCATTTAATCCAAAGTCCTTCAGTCTCAGGAATAACTGCTGCTTCAGGGACTCTTCAATGATGGGGTGAAGGTGGCCATGCTGGACACAGGGTACTAGGGCCACAAGAATTGGGTCCGTTGGGGGGGGGTCTTGAGAAGATTTTGCTCTGGGTGCTGTAGCATCAATCTTTTATTAGCTCTTTGGAGCTTCTCTTGGAGACCAGGATGAAGTGCCCATGGATAAAATTGGTGACTGAATTCCATCAATGTTCAGTTCATTGCCCCAAGGCTTTCAATTAAGAAATATGGTTTCAATTTGGGACAGAAAAGCCAGCCCTCCTTCATATCGATTCTTCTAGGTGGTGTCTATTTTAGCCCAAATCTCATACACACTCAGGACTACTCTCAAAGAGAATCCTGCGTTATAGGTGTGATCCTGGCGAATACACTGACTATATATTTAGTACTTGATTCCTGGAATCCAGGCTCTTTAGGTCTTCCAGCCATCACTCTGCTACTTTTGTTTCCATAGAAACTAATGTTTATGTTTATATCTATGCAGACTCTGTTTCTATCAGATTTTACTTCTCGGAGCAGCTGTTGCGAGTCATTTTACTAAGATGGACGCTAGTGATAGAGAACAAAGCCCCCATTCTACTGAAACGAGAATTTTGTTCAGCATCATTATGGGCCCCAAAGTCAAAGCGGTTCAAAATGAAAATATAAAGGAACTCGGGGAGGGATCTTACGTGGCCATACAGTCCAGAAAGCACATGATCCAGTGCTAAAAAACGAGGACCCGGCCCCCAGTCAAACCCGTGCTCTGCAAATAAACAGGGGCTTCATCGATCTCACTCCCTAGGGAAATTTAAATGCAACGTCCATATTTAAGTGCCAGTCTGTTCTCTGCAGCCAAAGGATACAGCCGCTAAGTGGAATGAAAATCTGCGTTCGGAAAGGATTGTTCTGGGCACCTCATTCATGCAGACGCACCGCAGTGGGGTGGCTAGTTACCTTGCCTGATGTCCTCACTCGGGCTCTGCCTCACCTTTTCCTGAATAGCCTCTGGGAACAGGACAAACATCCTCCTTTGCAAAGCCAAGACCACTGTCAATTCCAATAGGCAGCCACCTTATCTTTTTCTATTTAATCTGGCTTTCGGTTGCTTTTGTCAAAACTGACAATTTGTATATACGTCCAACTAGTTTTATTTCTTTCCTCATTTTGTTCATTTATTCCACAAACACTGTCCCCGATGTCGCGTGTGACAGTGAGTGATGACATGAGACCTAAAATTCATGGGGCACTTAGGTGGGTCTGCAACACACACTGTCCTTTATGTGGGTTTCCTCATTTGTTCTTCACATCAGCCATCCAGTTAAATATAAGCATTGCTGCCACTTTGTCACAGAAAGCGATTTGCCCAAAGTCACCCAGTGGGCGAGTGACTGAAGTGAGATTTGGGGCACCGGAGTCTGCTGTTCTCAGGGTCCTGCTCTGGAGTTCAGAGGGCAGCAGGTGAGACAAAGGCACAAAAAATGACCAAGGCACATGATATAGAGTAATAGTATTATGTGCCATGTATGATAGGAGCCCCCAAATCCCCAGAATGTATTCATTAAAAACTGTGCATCAGCCGGGCTCAGCCTGTAATCACAGCACTTTAGGAGGCCGAAGTGAGTGAATTGCCTGAGTCTGCAGGTTCGAGACCAGCCCTGGCAACTTGGTGAGACCTCATCACTACAATAAATAAATTAGAAAAAAAATTAGCCGGGTGTGGTAGTGTGTGCCTGTAGTTCTGGCTACTTGGAAGGCTGAGGCGGAAGGATCGCTGGAGCCCAGCAGGTGGACGCTGGGGTGACTGTGAGTGTGCCACTGCACTCCAGCCCGGGTGACAGAGTGAGACTCCAACTGAAAAAAAAGAAAAATTGTGTATTTATTCTTCCATGTTTAAACTTCAGTCATCTTCAAAGTACTCTCTGTTGAATACAATACAGGTATAGAGATGCTTTTTCCACTGCTCAAAACAGTTTTTGAACTTTTAGTGCTTCCGCCGTTTTTGGTTTCACCTCTTTCACATTGGAAGAACGTTTCCCTTTGAGGACTTTCTTCATCCAGGGAAACAAAAAGTCTCTCAGGGCTGGATCGGGTGAATAGGAAGTGTGGGGCACAGGGGTCATGTTGTTTTTGGTTAAAAACTGCTGAACACCCAGTGCATTGTGGGCAGGTACACTCATAAATAACCCATCCTGAAATGGGCAAGCATGTTGAAAGAATCTCCAAAAAAAATTTCACTGAAGCCAAATGCAGACTCTCACAACAATGCTAGCTGATCCACTGATGCTGATGAGTTCCTAGAACACTTACCTAGAGGGGGAAGCACAAGGGGCCCTTCCTTCAAAAAATAATTCTCTCTTTTTTTTTTTTGCCCTTCCACCGCCCCGTATACTGTTGTAGAAACATAGAAAGGACATGATTAAGTCTCCGTGGGGACGTGGATCAAGGTTTGACAGAAATGGGCTATATAAACTGAGTTATCATCAAGAATAACTAAGAGTTCCTGGAGAAAGAAAAAAACTTGCCTCTCAAGCAAAGGGAAAAACCCACTGAATGGCAGAGATGCACACAAGAGCAAGTTGTAGCATCTTTGTAGCCTGCCCTTGTTGGTCCCCTGGTTCACTTTTGATTTTATTTCATTTTTGTTGTTGTAAAATATACATAAGACTTACTATTCTGACTAATTTTAAGGGTACAGCTCAGTGGTGTTAATGGTTGTGCAGTCATCACCACTATCCATTGCCAGAATGCTTTCATTTTCCCCAAACTGAAACTCCTCACACATTCAACAGTAACTTCCCATCTTCCCTTCCAGCTAGCCCCTGGCCATCACTATTCTACCTGCTGTCTCAATGAATTTGATTACTCTAGGGACCTCAGATAAGTGGAATCATACAGTATTTTTCTTTTGTGTCTGGCTTGCTTCACTTCACATGATGTCTTCAACTTCGCTGAACTTTTTTTTTTTGAATCAGAGTCTGTCACCCAGGCTGGAATGCAGTGCCATCCTCACAGCTACCACAGCCTCCAACTACTGGGCTCAGGCAATCTTTCTGTCTTAGCCTCCCAAGTAGCTGGAACTACAGGCTTGTGCCACCATACACGGATTTATTGTAAAGATGCCTGGGCTCGCCAAGTTGCCTGGGCTCACCAAGTTACCCGGGCTGGTCTCGAGTCTCTAGTCTCAGGCAATCCTCCCATCTTTGCCTCCCAAAGTGCTGGGATTACAGGCATGAGCCATTGCACCCAACCCCAGTGATCCTCTGAGCATTCCGTTCCCTCTTTTCATTGCTTTAGTCAATATTGACACATGATTCTGCCTCCTGGGGTTACATGTCATACAAGGAGGAAGTAGACATCCAGTGGCTTGTCTGTCCAGGATCTGCCTTCTAGGACCTGTTCTTTCCTTTTTCCATCCACTTGTTGTAAGGGGAGGAACCATATTCAGACCCAACCTCCCATCACGCTTGATTGGTTCAAGGGTGGCCTCTGGTCTAAGCTGGCCCATGAGCCTTTCTCTGGAAATCTGGAAATGGAACCAAGACATGCCCGTCAGTATGTCTATTCTTGGAAACCGGGGAGCCTTCAAGTGAGAAGCTATTAGGGGTGGCCACTTCCTGCCAGGTGGACAGAAAGCAGAGAAACCCTTTTATAGGGCGGTAGAAGAGGGTTGAGGATGGAGGTGGCATCTGGAGTTCCCTGCCGAGCTGTACTCTTGGTTGGTATTTACTTCCTGAGGCTCAGTCACTCACTGCCCTTGGGTCCCAGAGACACCCTGGAACATCTATCAGTCTATCAGGTCTCCTTTCTGCTATTTCAAGCCATAGGCTGTCACTTGCAACCAAAGATCTCCAATGGATACAAGAAGAACATAAAACCTCCACTTGCTGGCCTCCACCTGAATACATGTTTGGCCAGGAGGGAGGAGAAACTCAACCTACAGCCCTTTACCTGGGTGTGGGGGAGGGATGCTTGATCGATGCTTGAAAAAAATCGCTGGGACTTTGGAAAAGATGCCCCCAGCCAATTACAGCGCATTAGGTTAATTCAATGCTTCAACTGGAAGATGGTGCCTATGACGCCTCTTCCCTGCTGAAGGTCACTGCCCCTGATGAGCTTCTCTTCTTACAAATAATTCTTCCTCCCAGATAGGCCTCCTCTTTCCTCAGGCAGCAGATCCCATCCTGTCAGGGGCTTCCACTCCGTGCTGCATCTCTCTCTGGGTTCTTTTCTGCAACTGAGTTTGCCAACTACAACTCACTTGCTGGAAATGCTTACTCAGTGCCTTCTTTCTCCACAAGGAAAATGCTCAGCATTCATCCTCATTATGCTGGTTTCACTCATGTCCATGAACTCCCCTACCTTTTCTAACATCCTGTAGCATTCTTAACTGGAGGCTGCTGGCTTTCTTCAAACTTCTCTCTCTTCCAGCCTTAAATCGAGGTGAACTTGGCCAATGCCAGCCTCCAAATGACACAAGTCTCCACATGACCCCCATCCCCAGGCTTTTTCCATTTTTTTGTTCAGAGACACAGTAATTTTGTCAGCTGCAAATGCAAACTGTGATATTTTGTCCTCATTGTACCAAGGTCTGGGGGCTTCCTGACTGGGGATACCTGGGTTTGGGTGAGTCGAGAGATAACTGGGACACAAAATGTAAGGAGGTGCCAAGTTTCCAGGGTCAGCCCTGCCCTTGCATGACCCAGAGAGTGAAGGCCTTCTTAAGGGGTGTGCCCAGATGTCTCTGGAGCCTCATCCTTGTTCTGGCCGAGGTTTAAGCTTACCAATATCCCCAGGATTGTTCAGATGTGATGTGATCAGACTGTGGGGTTTTCTTGAGAAGGAAACCACTCCAAGTCCAGAGGATTGCTCTGGTCCTAAGAGGAGGAGGGTATGGCATCGATTTGTCAGATTTGGTATGCATCTCATCCTGGGTGAACCCAGCCTTGGATTTCTTATCTGTAAAATGGAAATAACTGTTCTCTGCTTAAAGAGGTTAGGAGGGTTGGAAATGGGGGATGATGTGTGTCCTGCATGGTGTCCGGTATCTGGTTAGTCGATCAGATGGAGGATCCTTTGTAACTGCAGTTAGGTCTGTGTGGTTTGATGAGAGATCGCAGCTAATATTTTTGATCATCTAGTAGAGCCAGACCCTGCTCTAAGCGCTGTTACACCATCAGTTCATTGAATCCCAGTAATACCGCTCTGGGATCGGCATTGCTATTGACCCATTCCCAGAGAAGGAAATTGAGGCAAGAACACTTAGCTTGTGGGTTCGGGACCCATATTCCACCTCCTTGCCCCAGGGCTCACGAGCCTGCATTCGAGATTCACTCATTTGGATATGTAAGGCATTTCGGTGTTCTGAGGTCAGAACCCCAGACGCAGCATGGGAGAGAGGAAAGGTCATGGGTTTGGGAGCCAGGCGCGACTGCAGAGAAAATTCTGACTCTCAACTCCTTAACTGTGTCATTGGGCAACTCTGTCTTCAGGGTGTCTATAAAATAGGCACCATAAAGTTACTGGGAGGAAGGAATGAGATGATGCTTATAAAAACCCCTGCAATACCAGGCACATAGCAAGTGTCTATCACCTTTGGCCACTTTACTTTTGCAGTGATGCACTTTGCAGGGATGTTGAGACCCTCACACTGTGCCCGGGACAGACCAGGAGCCCTACAGATGTTGTGGGTCTTTTCCCCTCCCTTCAAGAGTCCTCAACTAAAATGTAGGAAGCATAAAAAGTGAACACTGGGAACTGACCTTTTGCCTATAGGTAACATGTTGATGGACACCCGGAGGTAAGGTCTCCTGGAGACCTGAACCGAGGGCTCTAAAGAGAAAAGTCAATGGTGTCTCTAATCCCGATTCTCCCCCTGCAAGAGATGACCTTCAAAACAGAAATGCTGAACTTAGCTTTAAGCGCATAGGAGTTGGGTTGTTAGGTCTTCTGAGGGCAGGGACCAGGTTTTTCATCTTCAAATCTGTTGCTCTAGGTTCTAGCATAGAGCACAGTTCAGTTACTAAGAAGTGAATGAATGAATGAGTGAAGATGTCAAGGTTCTTCAGTCTGGAACAATGCAGAGTTGACAGAGGAGCTTTGAAGGGGATGAAACAGATGAGCACAGATTTCATCTATTACAGGAACAGCCCCATGAGGGGCATTCCCAGCAGTGACTCTTGGGGGACATTTACAAAAATAACAGCTTTATTCCGACATAATTCACGTACCACAAAATTTACCCTTTTAAAAGTCTACGGTTCAGTGGTTTTTAGTATGTTTATCGCATCATGCAACCATTGCCACTAACTGATTTCAGAAGTCCTTCATCACCCCCCAAAGAAAGCTTCTCCTATTAATAATCACTCCTCATTCTCCCTTCTCCCCGTCCCACGAACCACGAATTGCTTTCTGTCTCTATGAATTTGCCTATTCTGGATATTTCTTTTTTTTTTTTTTTTTAGGTGGAGTCTTACTCTGTCGCCCAGACTGGAGTGCAGTGGCATGCTCCCAGCCACTGCCTCGACCTACTGGGCTCCGGAGATCCTTCCGCCTCAGCCTTCCGAGTAGCTGGAACTACAGGCATGCACTACCACGCCTGGCTAAGTTTTTGGCTTATTGTAGAGATGAAGTCTCGCCAAGTTGCCCAGGCAGGTCTCGAACCCGCGGGCTCAGGCAATCCACTCACCTCGGCCTCCCAAAGCACGGGATTACAGGCTGAGCCACCGAGCCCGGCTTGGATATTTCATATACAAAGGGGGACCCTCTAAGAAACCGAAATTATTTTTTGGAGGGCAAGTCCCTTGTAGTACAGGCTTTCCCATGCTAGGTAGGTGTTCTAGGAACCCATCGGCATCAGTGTACTAGCTAGTGTTGTTGTGAGAGGCTGCATTCAGCTTCAGTGAATTTTCTTTTGGGGATTCTTTCTTTCTTTTTTTTTTTTTTGAGTTGAACTCTCACTCTGTCGCCCAGACTGGAGTGCAGTGGCCGCTCCTGGCCACTGCAGCCTCAACCTGCTGGGTTCCGGTGATCCTTCCGCCTCAGCCTTCTGAGTAGCCGGAATTACAGGCGCACGCTACCACGCCAGGCTAATTTTTGATTTAATGTAGAGATGAGGTCTCGCCAAGTTGCCCAGGCGGGTCTTGAACCCACGGGCTCAGGCAATTCACCCACCTCAGCCTCCCAAGGCGTGGGATTACAGGCTGAGGCACCGAGCCCGGCTGGGGATTCTTTCAATGCTTTTGCCCATTTCATGATGGGAGATTTATGAGTGCACCTGCCTACAGGGTGCTGAGTGTTCAGCAGTTTTTGACCGAAAACAGCATGACCCACATGCCCCACCCTCCCTATTCACCTGCTCTCACATGAGATACTTTTTTGTTTGTTTGTTTCCTTGGATGAAATATGTCCTCAAAGGGAAATGTTTTGCTGATGGGGAAGAGATATAACAAATAAACAAAAAATGGCAAAAGCACCCAAGGGCATCAAAATTGATGAGTTCAAAAACTGTTTTGAGCAGTGGAAAAAGTGTCTCCATAGGTGTATTGCATCAAATGAAGAGTACTTTGAAGACTGAAGTTTAAACATGTAAGAATAAATACACAATTTTTATAAATAAATTCTGATTTTTTGCCCCCCCCGACAAAATCATACAGTATGACTGAATTCTTTCATTGAGCACAATGTTTCCAAGGCTCACCCATGTTGTAGTCCATGTACTTCATTCCTCTTTATGGCTGAATAATATTCCATTGTTTAGATTGATTATGGCTGGGATTTTTCTAGGGCTTGTGTTGCACCTGTAGGTCAATTTGGGGGTATTGACATTTTATCAATATTAAGTCTTTCCAATCATGAGAGAGTATTTCCATTTATTTTAGTCTTCCTTAATTTCTTTTCAATATCTTTTGTAGTTCTTAGTGTAGGAGTCTTCCATTTCTTTAGTTAACTTGATACCTAAGTGTTTTATTAGTTTTGATTCTAATCTAAAAGGAATTGTTTTCTTAAGTTTATTTCTGGATTGTTCATTGCTGATGTGTAGATGTGAAATTGATCTTTATCTATTGATCTTATATCCTACAACCTTACTGAACTCATTTATTAATGCTGAATATTTTGTGTGTGAGTGTTCCTTATGATTTCCTATATGTAAGACCATGGCATCTGAAAATAGATCTACTTTTTAAAAACCCAGATGCCTTTATTTTCTTTCTTGCTTAATTGCTGTGGCCAGAACCTCTAATACAATGCTGAGTAGGAGTGGTGAAAACAAACATCTTTGTCTTGTTTCTGATCCTGAAGGGAAAACATTCATCCTTTCACCATTAATTATCATGTTAGCTGTGAGCTTTTTTGGTAGATACTCTTTATTTGTTTTTGAAAAGTGTAGGAATAATTGGTGGTTAGTTCTTCTTTAAATGTTTAGTAGAATTCACTAGTGAAACCCTATGGGCTTGGGCTTTCCTTTGTGGGATTTTTTTAAAATTAGAAATTCATCTTTTATTATAGGTCTATTCATATTTTTTATTTCTTCTTGAGTCAGTTTCTGCAGTTTTGTGTCTTCTAAGAATTTGCCCATTTCATCCAGGTGATACTGTTTGTTGGCATACAGTTGTTCATAGTATTCCTTCATAATTTGTTTATTTATAATGTTTTATTTTGCAAGGTGGGTAGTAATGCCTACTCAACTCTTTCATTCCTGGTTTTAGTCATTTGAGTCCTCTTTCTTTTTTCTTTGTCAGTCTAGCTAAAAGTTTGTCAATTTTGTTGATCTTTAAAAAAACCAAACTTTGATTTCTTTGATTTTCTCTATTGTTTTTTTTTTTTTTTGAGTTGCAGTCTCACTCTGTCGCCCAGACTGGAGTGCAGTGGCCGCTCCCGGCCACCGCAGCCTCGACCTGCTGGGCTCCGGCGATCCTTCCGCCTCAGCCTTCCGAGTAGCCGGAATTACAGGCATGCGCTACTACACCCGGCTGATTTTTTGATTTATTGTAGAGATGAGGTCTCGCTGCCCAAGCGGGTCTCGAACCTGCGGGCTCAGGCAATCCACTCACCTCAGCCTCCCAAAGGCGCGGGATTACAGGCTGAGACACCGAGCCCGGCTCTATTGCTTTTCTATTCTATCATTCATTTCTGTTCTAATCTTTATTAATTTCTTCTTCCTGCTTGCTTTGAGTTTAGTTAGTGCTTTCTTTTCTAATTTCTTAAAGTGGAAGGCTAGGCTATTGAGTTAAGTTCTTGCTTTTTTTTTTTCTTTTTTTAAATAGACATTTATACTATAAATTTCCAGGGAGAGTTTAAAAAATAAATACAATGTTGTATTACTTATGTTGTGAGAAGTTATCTAGACCAAGAAGAGAAAGAAAACATAAAATTCAGAGTGGTGTTTATCCAAGTATCAAATAAGCTTGGAATCAGTTTGCTTTGCAGGGGTCCTCAAACTTTTAAAACAGGGGGCCGGTTCACTGTCCCTCAGACCGTTGGAGGGGCGGACTATAGTTCAAAAAAAAAAAAAAAGAATTCCTTTTTTTTTTTTGAACTATAGTCCGCCCCTCCAGCGGTCTTTTTTTTTTTGAACTATAGTCCGCCCCTCCAACGGTCTTTTTTTTTTTTTAACTATAGTCCGCCCCTCCAACGGTCTGAGGGACAGTGAACTGGGCCCTGTTTTAAAAGTTTGAGGACCTCTGGAAGCCTTAGAGGAAGCAAAACAGGTTTCTCTATGGCAGGATGATTGGGCCTACTGACCCACCAGTGCCAGGTATGACTCTCCCAGGGGAGGTGTGGCCTTGGGCTCCAGGTTTCATTTACTTTCAGAGCTGGCATTCTGTAGAGCAGGGCAGCATCATGACTTGGGGGGTGCTAGGTGCTTTGCCTTTGTGGCCTTCGTAGAAAATACTAAAAATTATATTTTACAACCCACCTTGACATAAAATATATAATGCAGCTAGGTTCATTATTATATAGTCATTGTTATTAGACTCACTTTTTTCTGAGTGTAAATGAATTTAAAACACTTGTGACTGATAAAACAATGGGTGCCTAGAACAGTAAGGTAGGCCGCCCCATCAGCGTGCCTACTGGAGAAGTCACCCAGGGGCAGAGCATACCCAGGTGCAGAGTTTGCCCAGGAGATGTGAGCACCCCAAAGCTCAGCGAGGACTTCAGGACAGGCTGGCAAGGACAAAACCTGGTATACAACTGCCTGAGGCCCAAGCCACTCAGACCAAGCCAGGGTCATCACCAAGACTCATAACTCGTTTTCAACATTCAACATTCAAAAAGAAACAAAGGTGTATTTGGTCAGGAGCTAAGCATCTTCATGTTAAATAAAGTAGTCCTTTCTGCCTACACCCATCTCTCTTTAGAAAGGCTTTGGTTTGCTTTGGAGGGAGAGAGAAGGAAGGACATGAAATGTGCACCAGGCCTAACCTGTTAGACTGCAGAACAATCGATAATGGGACAATGCACCATTGTTATTCAGAAATACCTCCCTTGTGCACAATTCCTGAGCCTCCAGCCAGCTCCTCCCAGAAAGAAAGGCAGGACGGCCATTGTCACAGGATCAATAACTTTTTGCTTAGGAGCAATCAATCCACAGCCACAGAGCCTCAAGCCAGCCCTCTCCCTGCTTAGGACTTGGGTTGGGGGAGCAGTGAGCACCCACCCCGAAAGTGAGGTACGCAAGAGAGGGGCACTTGGTAATGGTGGAGATTGTAGAAGGGGCTTCCAGGTCTCTGCCTCTAAGCTTCCTTTTACTTCTGGGAAGAGTTGGGAGGTGGGGGGCTCGTGGGACTGCCTGAACTCACACCACATGACGGAGCCAGAGCTGGCATCTGAACTCCAGTCATCCAATGTCCACTTTGGCATGACCTTGGTTTTATAAAATACATTCACCAAATATTAGCGGATTCCTAGATTTGCCGGGGGCTCTGCTTGGCAATGCATGGTCAGGGTCTTGGCAGGACAGCTTTAGGGTCATCAAAAAGGTTGATTGCAGAGAGTTTTTATTTTTTTTTAAGTTGGAGCCTTACTCTTTCATGCAGGTTGGAGTGCAGTGGCACACTCACGGCCACCGCAGCCTAGACCTTCTGGGCTTAGCCAATCCTTCTGCCTCAGCCTTCCAAGTAGTTGAAACCACAGGTGTGTGCCATCATGCCCAGCTAATTTTTTGATTTATTGTAGAGATGAGGTCTTGCCATGTTGCTCAGCTGGTCTCGAATCCCTGAGCTCAGGCAATCCTCTTGCCTCCACCTCCCAAAGAACCAGAATTACAGGCTTGAGCCACCGTACCCGGCTGTGGAGAGTTTAATGAAGGAACTGTTTACCATGCAGTGGCAGGGTTCAGGAAATCAGTAAGGGGTGACAAAGCACCCAAGGATAGGCAACTCTGGGAAGCCGTTACTGTCTCCAGGTCTGAAGGGGAGAGGGAGGGAAAGCGTTCCAGAATCCAGGGAGTTTTATCTGTGGGGAGAGGTGCTTAGATAGAGGCTCATAACCTTGGCTAACCCATGGCTCAGAGGGAGGGACTCAGGAGAATAAATACCCTGGCCTCTCTCTTCCACCCTTTATTCTCCATTTTTCTTTTATGTAGAGTTGTTGCCCAGGTTCATCTCATGTTCCTGGCCTTAAGTGGTCCTCCTGTCTCAGCCTCCCAAAGTGCTAGTGTTACAGGTGTGAGCCAACGTGCCGGGCCCTAACTCCACTTTTCAACTGCACCTTCTCAACTAGAAGCCAATTCTGCAAGTTTTGGTCTTAGAAAACACATTCAACAGATCACGAACCTAACCCGTTTAGAAAGAGAACAGTGAGCCTAGAACAGTGAGCCTGCTGGAGACTCCAGACTGGGGCACAGGGAAGACAGGAGGAGGCTGAAGAATGGGTCTGTAGTGGCGAGTGGATGATATTCCACAGTGCACGTGTATGTGGAGATAAGAGGAGTCATCTTTTGAGCTGGGAGCTCATGGTTGAGCAGAACATTGACAGTGAGCCATGGATTTTGTGCCATGTAAGCTCAAGGTGCTGTGGGAACGTGGAAGAAGAGAATTGGAGAAAGGGAACAGTGTAGGGAAGTCAGGGAAGGTTTCCAAAGATGGGACCCTGAACTGAGTCCCAGATGTTGAATACGAATTAGGCCAAGAAGGAGCAGCTTGCAAAAGCACAAACAGGGGAGACCGGGTGGAAATAAGTGACAGGCTGTCAAGTTTGGGTTTTAACCAGAAGGTAATGGGATGCCATTAAAATATGTCATGAGTCCACGGGTGAGGTGTTCACACGACTGCTTTCTCATGATGGGTTCTGTTCACTCTGCCTTTTCTTCTACATACTAGACTCTATACTCCATCACACATTGGATCAGCTGCCCAGCAGTTCCCAAGGGCCCAAGCAATAGTCAATACATTGATTGGGTAGCTGCCTTGGAAACCGGGCCCTAACCCTCTATGGCTTCCAGATTTCTCAGTCCCTCTTGGCACTCTGGTTCTCCCAATAACACATCTTCACAGCCTGAATGCATACGAGTGGACCTTGCCAAGCAGTCCTTGCCAAACAGTATTACATTTCCTATTATTTTACACTGTTTTTCATTCTGTGCTCATTCATAGGGCCAACTTTAAACTCAAATAAATTATTTTCCTGGTTACTCTATTCATCCTGAAGTTGAAAACCTCCTGAAAGTAATGGAAACTCAAAGTTCTAAGGTAGTGAAATGACTCTGATTTACTTTTGTGAAATATTTTCTCTTTTAAGATGATTTATTACAGTTTGCCACTATTCAAACCTCTTTAGGCTCTTATAGCTGAATTTAAACAACAAAAAAAGATTTTTTTTTAGTAACAGAATTAAGTAAAGCATATAAAAGACCAAACTTTATAAATGCAATAAAAGCACCCATTCTTTAATATCTCTTATAATTGAGATTCAATTTCACTCTCTCCTCTGTCTCTGCTTATTAATCGGAATCCCAGAACGAAAAGGGTGGGGTTGGTGTTTTATGCTATCGGAGTTAGAGAGAATAAGGCTTCTGGGTTTTTCTGTACTGCCTTTGTGCATGCTCTGTAATAGCCTAGCGTTCTTTCGGTGGATATTCAATACCAGGAGATTGAATCTTGGCAGAGTTGGAAAATAAAACACAATGTTGCTTTCAAGTATATATAATACTTTAGTCTAAGCAAAAAGAACGATAAAGATGTGTTTCTCAGTTGTCAAGTTCTGCGATCAATGTGTGGAAAGGGAGCCAGTAGCTCCACAGTTTCACGTAGGGGTATTTCTGCTGCTTCCCCTTGTTTCTGGGTTTGAATTCCAACCCCTTTTGACTCAGCCTTTCAGATACTGATTCTGCAGGTTGAAGTGCGTGCACGTGAATGTCATGCCTTGCACGTAGGCAGGCACACATTTCCACGCGTGTCTCAACTCAGAAAAGAGACTTCAGGATAATGAAGAGAGCCCAGGGGGCATTCTTAGAGTCACTGCCAAGCTGCTTTGGAGCTGAAAATTTCAAGGGAATTGAAAATTAGCCTTCGTTTTTTCTTTGTCACTGTTCCTCTTCTATCATGATAATAAATGCATCCAAAAGTGATCCCAAACCTTTTCCAAAGCAATAACAATTAAAGTCTTTCAAGAAGCTAGTCTTGTCTCAGAAAGAAACACCTTATTAAATATCTGGCCTTGACAAAAATAAGAATATTCAGGATTATATCAAATTTCTGGCCTCCTAACACTGTATGTAATAGTTGATGCATATCAATCTGATGAATACACTCACGTGTGCACTCAACAGCACAGTCTAATCCCTTCCCCCACAGAACGTTAGCCTTCCTCAGTTCAATTTCTGCATTGTTTCAAACATTCCTTGATTCTATTTTGATTCTTGATAAGTAAGGAGGAGAGATTCAGAGACATTTTCCTCGTTACAGTCACAGCAGGGATTTAAAAAAAAAAAAAGGACTACAGTGGAGTTTGATTGTATATGTGAACTGGAAGCCAGCAGTCCCTTTCAAGCCTAATTTATTAAAAATAACCACATGGCTACAAGGATCTTTCTTCTTCATTCTCTTGAATCGGTGAAAAGTGAGACCGTGAAAATAAATAGCAAGTCTTGGAAAATCCTGTCTAATAAACTCAAAATGCTGGATCAGGTAAAACATACTTTTAGAAAAAGTCCTGGACTATTAAGAAAAGAAAAAAAAAAGAGTAAGGAAAGAAAGATATAACATTTCACTCCTAAGGGCCCACAATTCAAAGAGACTGTGGGTTCCACAGACTCCTTGAAGATACATGTTGGAGAAAAGAAAGCCCCTTTTCCTTCAAATGGTGTAATTCCTGGGCGTGTTTTGCAAGCACTTGAATCAATCGGCAAGACCCGAAGGCAGTTTCATTTTCTAGAAACCCTCTCCTACCCCTAATTTCCTAACCAAGTCAATGGCGGATCATTGAGATACAGTTCCTGGGCATCTCATTTCCTCCTGATTTCCTGAGGCTACTTCCAAGAAAGCTGGAGAGACCCGGAGACTCACAGGAGCCTAATATAATCGCTTCTGTCAAACTAAAATTCTGACTCATGCTAATTCACTGTGACCTATCATCGGGGATTCGAGAAATAAACCGGATCTACACTGCTAATTTAAATTATTCCAATGTGCCTCATGGAAAAGAAAGGTGCATGAGTTTCTTCTCTTTGTCTGGGGGTGTGGATTGAGCACTTTGGCTAAAGGGGGCGGGGCTGGAATTCGGAGGGGGGCTTGGGGGTGGGTGAAGTGTTCCACTGGAAATAGAGCCAGAACTTCTGTCCTGATCCATGCTGTGGCCTTCTCCAGTGCTTGAAAAGGAGGACTGATTGAGCCAAAATGATTACTGTCACAGGACTTCTTTATGGTTTTCTTTTAATCACCAAAAGCCTGGATAAAATTGTCTATTGATTGACCTTAAATGAAATCTACTTTAACCTGGGAACTCCATTAAAAGAATAATTCAAGAGGCCATCTCTCCACCAGCTCATTGTTAACCTGACTGCTGGAGAATTAATGATGCGTACGGTTCTGGGAGACTCGTAATTCCTTCCAAGTTTAAATATTTATCTGAACTCCTTGAAACCTTGCTGTGTTCTCCTCTACCAACCTGCCTTCCATTTCTTCTTCTCTCCTTAGAGAAATGAATTTTTGTTTTCTCTTCCATAGAACGAGGCTTACTGGTGTTCTCTGAGATCCACATCTCACTGAATTAAAATCGCCTGTATAAGCTGGGCACGGTGGCTCACACCTGTTATCTCAGCATTTTGGAAAGCTGGGAGGATTGCTTTGAGTCTAGGAGGTGGGAGGATTGCTTGAGTCTAGGAGTTCAAGACCATCCTAGGTAACATAGGGAGACCTTGTTGCTCCAGGCTCTGTTTCCAGTGGGGGCAGTTCCTGGGCTTTCCTAACTTCCACACCCCCAGGGTGTCTCTCCCAACTGCCAGAGAGCACTGAAAATGCAAAATGTCTTCCGTAGTCTCTTGCATACCCTACACCACATGCATTTCAGCTTGTACTGGAAAGGCTCACATTTTGGGAGATACTGTCCATTCTGGACTTACGTATTCCAGAAAAGACTGAGAAGCCATGCCTGCTGGAGGTGTTGATAGTGCATGGACAATGCAGATTGGTTCAGGATGTCAGAAGCAAGGCAGTGGGTACAGAGGATCTCACCTCATGTGGGCAGCTGGGTGTGGATCAGGCGCCGTGGGCAGCAGCCTGTAGACCTCAAAGGGGATTTGCATGGCACAAATGGACACTGAGAAGAACTACAAGGGGAACCTGGCATTCCAACTGTCACCACACTAGGAGCCTGTATCAATCATGGCCCACTGAGTGGCTAAAGTGGGGGCGGGGGAGCCCCAACTCAACAGTGTGGGGAATAAGAAACCACAATACCTCAGAGTGAGTACAGGTCGCTATCTATCCGCACCTCTACTCCATCCCAGCCCAACCTAGCCAAGGTTATGTGCTCCTGTGATACACTCTTCTGTCACCCTGCACATGTCTCAATTAAAATTGCTTATATAAGCTGGGCACAGTGGCTCATGCCTGTAATCCTAGCACTTTGGGAGACTGAGGTGGGAGGATTGCTTGAGTCTCTGAGTTCAAGACCATCGCAGGCAACATAGCAAGAACTTGTTGCTACAAAAAATAAAATAAAAAAATTAGCCAGATGTGGTGGTGCATGCCTGTAGTCCCAGCTATTTGGGAGGCTGAGGCAGAAAAATTGCCTGAGCCCAGGAAGTCGAGGCTTGGTGAGACTCGACTAAAAAAGAAAACTGCCTGTATAATTGCTGCTTCCCCATTTGAGCCTGCCATCCATGGGGACAGAGGCTCACTGGCCTCGGGCTGCTCCTGGGACTAGTTCATTGCTTAGCACTGGGTCGGCAATCAATACATGAATGAAACCTCTATCATGCTCAGAGGAAATACATGCTTCTGAAAAGGATTTACTCTAGGAACCCGAAGAAAAGTTTAGAAGACAAAGCAAGATGATATGACCCGAGGAGAAAAATAATAAAAAGTCCTAGGAGACAAAGGGGCTGAGATTGAAAGAGGGACTGTCTGAGACACAAACCCAACCTGGAGTTGGGGCAGGGGGTGGGAGGGGTGGGGACAAGGAAGAATCGAGAGGAAACGAATGTTGCAGTAGCAGAACTAAAATTCAGTCTTGAGGTGAAAGGAACAGAATCAACATTGTGGATCAATGACTGATTCCAGATCAATGACCCGAATATGAATTCCAGACGCTTTCTCAGAATGCAGAACGAGATGAAAATCCATAAAGAAGTAAGATGTAAGAATATAAGCTATAAGGCATCTTCACGGAATTGGAGAGGACCTTAGGGAGCGGACAGAAATGTTATATCACATTTCAGGCAAAATTAATAAAAAAGGTGCCATTTCTAGACACGTTCTGGCAAAACTTAAATGACAAGGATAAAGACAAAAATCATCCAAGCATGAGTCTGAAACAAGAGAGAACAACACACTGTGGGGAGGGAGGACTTCTCCCGATCCTTCCGGCCCCACCCACACTGGTCTAGAAGAAGGTGGGGTGTGCGATGGAGCAGTGGGGTTGAGAGACGAAGGGATGGGGTCTTCTCCCTTCTCTGTCTCTTTGAGATCCACCTACCTGGGGTGGACGTCCTCCCTGACCAGGTCGCTCTGTACAACCATCACCCCCCATGCCGGGTGCCACTCTCCTTCATTTTTTCAACAGTTATTCACCTAGTGTCTACTTGGTGCTGTGCCTGGTTGGCAGGCTTAGGAGTCAATAGAGAAAGTTCGATGAAGAAGGCGGTACACTAAGACACAGATGTCACTAGGGCCAGGCAGGCCTGCCAGCTACAAGGCAAAAGAAAGCAAGGCAGCGGGGAGGTGGGATTCGGTGGGAGGGAGGGGCTCTGCTTTGTTAGAAAGGTGGTCTAGAAGGCAGGTGGAGGCAGCGACGTTCAAACAGGACTAAGGAGGTGTTGGATGCGCTGTGCAGATGTCTAGGGGAAGCACATTCAGGCAGAGGGAACAGCCAGGGCCAAGGCCCAGAGGAGGGAGAGTGCTTGGCCCGTGTGAGGAACGGTGAGGCAAGGATGTCCGAGCACAGAGAGCAAGGGGTGGGGGTGGAAGAGACAGCTGTGTGTGTGTGTGTGTGTGTGTGTGTGTGTGTGTGTGTGGTGTGGATGTGGTATATAGTGTGTGTGATGTGCTATGTACATGTGTTTGTGAGATGCGTGTGGTGTCTGCGTGTGTTGTGTCGTGTCTCTGTATGTAGTGTGTGTGAAATCTGTGTGTGTGGTGCACTGTATGTTTGGTGTTTGTGTGGTGTGCATGTGTGGTGTATGAGTGGAGTCTGTGTGTGTGCAGTGTGTGTATCTGGGGTGTATAGGAGGTGTGTGTGTGCATGTGTGATATGTGGTGTGTATGTGTATGTGTGGTGTGTTTGTGTGTAGGGGTTTGTGTGGTATATCTGAGGCATGTTTGTGTGTGGTGTGTGTATGTGTGGTGTGTAGTGTGTGTGTGGTGTGTGTATGCTGTGTGTGTGGTGTCTGTGATGTATGTGTTATATGGGTAGTGCATGTGTGGTGTGCAGTATGACTGTGATATAAGTGTATGTGTGTGGTGTGTGTGGTGTGTGTGATATATGTAGTATGTGGGTGTGCTGTATGTGTGATACATGTGGTGTGTGTGTGCTATGTAGTATGTGTGTGGTATGTGTGTATATGTGAGATGTTTGATGTATATGTGTGAGTGTGCCTGCATTGTGTATGTGTGTGCGTGTATGTGTGTGTGTGTGGTATATGTGTGATATGTATGGTGTGTGTGATATGTGTGGTGTGTGTAGTGTGCATGTGTGGTGTGTGTGTGGTATGTGTGATATGTGGTGTGTCTGCTATGTGTGCTATGTTTGTTGTGTGTATTATGTGTGGTATGCATGGGTATGCATGTGATTTGTGTGTATTGTGTGTGCCGTGTGTGTTACGTGTGTTATGTGTATGTGTGTTGTGTGTGGTACATATGTAATATGTGTGCTGTGTGTGGTGCACATGTGTGGTGTATTTACGTGTGGTGTGTGGTGTGTTTGATGTACGGGGTGTGTGGTGTGTGTGATGTGTAGCCTGTGCATGTGTGGTATGTGGGTGTTAAGTGCGTGGTATGTGTGCTGTATGTGGTGCGTATGTGTGGTATGTATATACATGGTGTGTGTGGTGTGTGTGATGTATGTGATGCGTGTGTGTGTGTGTGTGATGTATGTATGTGTGTGCACCTGTGTTGTATGTGTGTGTGGTTACATAGGGCCTGGGGGCTGGGGAGGGGGAGAACTTTGGATGTTTCCCCTAAGTGTCAGGAGAAGCCGGGGAGAGGACAGCCCTGGCGATCCACCCCACATCTCTCACTCACACCGCCAGCAGCTGTCCTGTCTCCTTGCCATTGTCTGCTGCCCTCTAGAAGACGAGTCTCCTGGAGGCAGGTCTCATTTCTACCTGCTTCCTGGGGATGCCCCATCACCTGTGACGGCAGCTGCCTTAGGGCAGGTGCTGAAAACATATTTGTGGACAGTGTGAGTGGATGAGTGGAACACACGTGAGCGGGCAGAAAGCAGGAGGCGGAGGAAAGGGCAGGTGCAAAGGAGCAGTGGTCTCCTGGAGCGTGGGGTGCTGAGGGTGGGGTCTCCAGGTTCCAGGGTGTCCTGAAGCTGTCTGGGCTGTAGAGTGCCCAAACTCCTATTCTCCCTGAAACCCAGCTGGTGGACTCTTCTTGGGGGTGTGTAAGAATATGTGTATTTGTGTGACAAACCTCCTGTCACCTCTAGGCAGCCTTGGGCCCTGGCTGGGTCAGGCCCTCCTAGGACGTACTGTGGTCCTCGGACCTGCTCAGGGCAATGCCCGGTTTGGGCTGTGTTGGGACACGCCTCTTCCAGCAAGTTCAGTTCAGTCTTCTTTCTCATCTTTGTATCCCAGGGACTTAATCCAGTGTCTGGCCCAAAGTAAGCATGAGGCCAATATTTATTAAATGTCTAGCTGCACGAGATACTGAAAATCAATGGTATAGAACGATTAAAAATGCAGAGCTAGGCAAAAAAAAAAAAGTAAAAAGATTTCATTTTAAAAGCAGAAGTATCTATTTCAGGCAAAGTAGAATTCAAATCCAAAGTAGAATTTGGAAGGGGAGAAAATTATTAAATAGAACAAAAGGGGCATTTATATAGTTTGCTATAACCACTCAGAATTTATAAATGACCATGCACTGACAACGTATTGGATAACATTCAACACCCAGTCCTAATTAAAAAGGAAAGAAAACCTCTTTGAAAGGTAGGAATGCAAGTCCACTTAATCAGCGTGATAAATATTATCTAGCTTCAACCAGCAGCTACCATCATATTTAATGGAAAATACAGAAGTTTCTCTCATTAAAATCAGGAGGAATCCCTGGTCATATCAAAAGAATGACCTGTAAATCTCTTAGAGTTAATCAGTGTTTGATAAAGTGAATGGATAAACTCTAAAATAGAGAAAAAAGGAAAAGCTTCACTTATCATAGCATTAACCAGTTAGAAGATAAGAAGGAGAAGAAAACCACTTTCTTAATTGTATTAGCAACTCCAAGACACTTAGAAAAAATATTGCAAGACATAGGTAGAATCTATATGATGAAAATTAAAAAAAACTTTTTTGAGATACACAAAATAAGATGAACAAATGTATGAGCTAATTTTTTTAGAACAAGAAATCTAAAGTTTATGCCAATGACAGTCAGTTCTCCTCAAATTAATTTATAAATGTTATATCTTCTCAATCAATAGTCTTTTGTATATATTTTTCTTTTGAAACTTGACCAAATGATTCTAAAATGTGTTTGGAAGAATCAACAGGAAAAATAACCACCCCCCCAAAAAAAAATCCAAAGCAACAGCAACAAAAAACTAAGAGGATTAGAACAGTATTTTAAAACTGTTAACATTGATTATTTGACAGCAGGATGGCGGGTGAATTTTCTTTTTTCTTTGTATTTTTCTACATTAAAAGTTTTCATAGTACAAAACCCTCATACTAAAATTCACATAGAATTAGTCACAAAAATACAACCATGAAAAAAATCCAAATATAGATGAATAGTTCATTGATCTCAGGCTACCCAAAGACTTTTTAAATTTACACATCATTAAAATCATCATAAGAAATGTGTAAGGCAGTTGGCTGTACAAAAATTAAAATGCGCCATTTCTCAAAAAGCAAAGAACGTTTAAAAGGCAAACTGCCAAAAAAACAAAAGTGTAACTAACACAGAAAAAGGGTAAATTTCTTCTTTATTTAAAGAGGACTCAATGGTCAAAAAGAAAGACCTTTACCCATTAGTGGAACAAAAGGGTGGAAAGTAAGAACAGCCAATTCACAGAGGAGTTGGCTTGTGATAAAAAAAAAAAAAACTTGACTAGTAATCAAAGGCATTGACAATGTAAGTCACTGCTTTTTTATGCTAAATTGTCCCACATGAGAAGACTGAATGCTGAGAGGATGAAGATACACATGGCTTCCGCTGGTGGCTTAAAGTGAGACACTCTTTCTCAAAAGCAGTTTGACAACAGGTAACAAGGATTTAAAATGAGTTCACACACTTTGACAAAGAAATTCCATTCCCAGAAAGTCTGTTCTAGAGAAACTGTCAGATATGTAGGCAAAGATTTATACACAACACAAGAGTACTTGCTCATGGAAGAGATGAACATTAAAATTATACTTGGAATAATATTTGAATACTATCTAAATATGAAAAAGTTTTCCTTAATGCTAGCCAAAAAGTGATTTCTAAACAGTTTATTCAATTTGATCCCAATTTATATAGATATATAGAATATATGTTGATACATAGAGTCCCAACGTATTATCAATAATGATCTCTAGTCAAATTATGGGTGGTTATTGTTTTTGTCACATTTTTCTTTTCCACATTTTCAAATTTTGTACAATGTGTAGAAATTACCTCAATAATAAGCAAACTTCAATGTCATTTTTAAAAAACAAAACAAACATATCGATACCAAAAATGCCAAAGAATTTGTGGGGCACAAGGTCACTCCTGTGATCTCTCTCTCTCTCTCAGCCCAGTTAAGAGAAAAAAATCAAATTAATTGCAATAAATGTTTATTGGGCCCTTACTGTGAATATGGCACAGGGCTGAGAGCAGAGTCGGACAAGAAATGAATCCTGTTCCCCAAACAGAATTACCAGATGAAAATACATGGACTCCAACTTGGAAAGCCATAAAACAAGGCACACAGGGCCAGGGGATAACAGAAAGCCAGAAATAGACAGCTGGGGAGGACTAGTGAGAAGCTTGGGGAGAAAATCCCTTGCACATCTCAGACATCACAGGAACTACAATGTGGTGGAGAAGGCTGTATTTTATGGAATTCCTTCCAGGGACAATATTTTGTGGGGTTGAAAAGAAAGGGTGGTGAGTGAAGCAGCAGAGAGCATTTGGAGAGTGCTTACCATGGGCCAGGTGCTCTGCTAAATGCTCTCAGGGTGCCATTTCCTTTAATCCTCATATCAAACCTGTGAGATTACCACTGTTATAAGCCCCATGTTTTAGATGGGCACACTGGGGCCCCACAATTGCAGAGTGTGCCTGATTTACACAGTGATCCCATGGTAGAGCCAGGATTTGAATTCAAGCACTTTCCTCTTAGAGCCTCTGCTCTTATTTTTTTCCCCACAGAGTGAAGCATGCAATATGTGGGCCAGAGCTGAATTGTTCAGCACCTTAGGAAGGACTGAACGATCACCATTCTGTTTCTCGGTATCCTCCTGTCCTTCTTCCTCTCTCACCCAGCACCTCAGGCAACTTTGGGCCTCTCCTCTAAACAAATGACTAAGGTATATACAGTCTATTTAAGGAATATTGTATTGAAGGTGTGCTAAATTAGCCAGATTATTAGCCCAGAAGGATTTTCTCCACAAAGGCTTGTCTATGACCTTTGTTTAATGCATGCTTGCTGACTAATATGCTAGAACACCGTATTAAGTGCTGAGAATGCCCTCAAAGCCCTCAAAACCCTGTAACTTACGCTGCTTCTCTCAGCCAGCGACCCACGTGATCTCACTGGGAAGGCCTCACCCTCAGCACATCCCAAACTGCACTCTGCTCCAAGACTCCCATTCCTTCAGAGGTTCTTTCTTGGAATAGGTAGCACAAGCTATCCAGATGTGCAGGCCAGGAATGACCTCCTATCCAGTCCATCCTCGGATCTTATCCAGGCTCACCTCCAAAATGTCTACTGCGCTTCACCTGCTCTGTTGCCACCTCAGCTGCAGCCGCCACCCTCTCTCTCCTGGACAGCCACAAAAGCCTCCTGAAGGTCTTCCTCCATCCGCCCAGTCGCCACATGGAGAACTTAACACTCGCCTTCTCTCCTCCCTCAAAACCCTCTGTGTTTTTCCTTTGCATTTGGGACAAAATAAAAGTCTTTGGGTCCAGTCCCTACTTAGCCCACCCCTTCTCTCTTGCGGTTCTTCCATTCACATGTGGTTATGAAGGTGGGGAAATGTGTGGATGTCTGTATTTCAGGCTGTTACCTTTGGTTACTTTGGGGCGTGAGGCTTGGAATGAGAAAGGAGGTGGTGGAGGGAGATTTTTCTCATATGTTTTTGAATTGTTTCACTGGTTGCTGTCAACACAACTTAACTTCTTAATATCAGAAGAGAAAACTAATAAAAATATGTTTACAATTGGTCATTATGTAGAGTGGGAGTCATTTAGTTAGTAATATGGGAAACTTTGCTGTCATGAAATTTGCCTTCTCCTTCCCAGTGGTATCCCAAAGAACCAGGTCAAACAAAATAGGAAGTAAGGAGGTGGTCTGAGCACTTACGAAGTCTGACAATTAGTTTCACGAATCATCCTAGAAAAAGTGCTCCGTACCTCATTGCTGAATATCACTATGGTCACCTTTGAAGTACTCCCCTTGGGAAGCTATGCACTGATGCCAGCACCTAGTCCACCCATCAAAGCAATTTTGGAACTATTTTTCTGGAATGGTCATTAGAGCTGTTGTTGTTATTTGTTGAGGTCTGACAATTAGGTTTCTGAACTTGCCACCGTGCACTTATATTGGCAGCACTGTACAAATAACCGTACTAGAACACCCTCCCTACTCACCTGATCTGGACCCCAGTGACTTTTTTCTTTACCCAGAGATAAAGGAAATATTGACAGGAAGACATTTTGATGACATCCAGGACATCAAGGGTAACACAATGATGGCTCCAATGGCCATTTCAGAAAAAGAGTTCCAAAATTGCTTTGACAAGTGGAATAGGCTCTGGCATCAGTGTCTAGCTTCCCAAGGGGAGTACTTCGAAGGGGACCGTAGTGATATTCAGCAATGAGGTATGTAGCACTTTTTAAAGAGCAAGTTTGCAAATTTAATTGTCAGACCTCCTATGCTGGTGTTAGATCAAAGGTTTTCAACCAAGTGTAAAAGAAAAGAGTAGCCCTGTTCATGTAGCCCCAGTGTCCTAAAGTGCCAGGAAGGAATTCGCCATTGTAGCTGTTAGCACTGATTTATGGAATCTCATCTAGACCATTCTCTGCCCCACTCAAAAAAAAAAGTTGGTTCTCCTGAATACGCACAGCTGATGGATTTCTCTGTTTAACTTGGCCACAAGCAAAACCACACCAAATGTGAAAAATTGCTTCAGATAAAATGACAGAACCCATAATTTACAGGGAGCTACCAAGGAATTTAGGCTCGAGGTCAAACCGATGGCCCGTCAAGTATAATATTATGCTTGGTGTTTCCCAGTGGTCAGTGCTTTGGAATTCAGTCAAGCAGTTCTGTGAAATTCACCATGGAGGACAAAGAACAGAATTCTCCTCCCAAGCCAGAAGGTGTCCATGGCATGGTGTCAACTCTTATTACCTAGTTAAAAATTGATTACCAAAATGTCTATCTGCCGAGTCTATCTGACTCAACTATCTTCACTACACATTATCTTTTATGGATTTTAAATGTACAGGCTATTAAAGTGGTTGACTCCTTTAATAAAACAACACAGAGGATCAAGGAAGAATGTTTTCATGATAGATTCTGTATGAGAAACATACAATTGTGGAATAATCAACTAGGATTCTAAATTTTCATTACAAAGTCTCACATTCCATCTTCAATTTATTATCCTGGAATTGAGAGTAGGCACCAGGATTTCAACTACAAGCCATGGTTAGTGAGGACTTAGAGTTCCACAGCATATATTATGTGAAACATTATTTCATCTGTGACTTACCCGTTGGGTCTTAACAGAGAATTGGTAGAAGGGAACAGTAAAGGGAGAGCTTTCAAACTTTTACCCAAATCAGACCTATCTGAAAGGGGGAGAAATCTCAATATCTTTACATTTATTTTTCATTTGTTTTCATGCAGATAGATATTTCCTGGAATATTAAGATCTTGGAGCTGGGTGACTGGAAAACTGAACTCTGAACACATATCTGGATTAATTCAAAGTAGGCGGTGCTAGAAATATGGAAGAGATTTTAAGATGTCCTTAGCAAACAGTGGAATGTGAGTATTGGGTGTTTCTTTGAATGCAAAAAATCCATGGAAGGAAACATTTGTTGGCAAATTCTTTTGACTATGTGACAGATTGACAAATTACCTCAGTTCTTCACTTTCTCCTAAACCTTCTGCGGTTGAAGTTTGCACTACCTTCTCATTGCATGTGAGAGTAGGAGCTGGAGAGGGGTTTGTCCCATCTCTTGATTTTGAAGCTCAGTGTGTGATTTGCTTTGGCTGAAGGTATAATAGCAGACGTGAAATAAGAAGACACATCACCATTAAAACAGAGATCATAAGACTAACCAATATCTTTGTGACAATAAGATATCACATTATAAACAGGACCTAAGACTGTGCCAGACAAGGGCTGAGTCACCTACCCCTACAGGGCACTCTGACCCAGTGTATTGGTTATCAGACTTCCTTAACTTAAAACCTTTATTCCTGTTGACTCCAAATTTTTAGACTAAGCTTTACTCCTTTAACCAATTGTGAGTTAAAGAATCTCTAAAGCCACTTATAACCTGTAAGCCCCACTTCAAGATATCCAACCTCTTTGGGCTGAACCAATGTATTGATTTATGTATTCTATGTATTGATTTATGTTTTTGCCTCTAACACCTTCCTCCTTAGAATGTATAAAACCAAACTGTAACCCAGCTGCCACAGACACACATTCTCAGGACCTCTTGAGACTGTACCCCGGGCAATGGTTACTTATATTGGCTCAGAATAAACCTCTTTAAAATATGTTACAGAGTTTGTTTTTACCATTCACGGGGTTAGTATCCCAAATATATAAGGAACACAGAATATCTTCTGCAAACAAATTGCCCTTTTGTTCCTTCTTTGATTAATGTCTTATGTCAGTGAGTGTTTTTGATGTTGTGAGTCCCTAACTTTGGATTGTGGGCACCCCTGCTGATATTTTTGCTCCTCTCTGAAGCACAAGTGAAAGATACTCTTGGGGTGCATGGAGGAGGATAGAGCATTGGTGGCTTTACTATTCTTATTTTGACGTGACTCTCCTTTGCTGGAAAATGGCCTGGAATTTGGATGAGTTTTACTGTTGGAAGAGAAATCAGATTTGAGATCCTGAGGGATTCTAGTAGCAGAAGTGTAAACTTGGATGGAAGCAAAATCAGAATAATAATAGCTAATGTTTATAGTGTGCTTCAGCATGCCAGGAGGGGAAGCTTAGAAGAGCTCTTCACATATGTTCATTCATTTACGCCTCAGTCCAACTCTATGAAATAGGAGCTCTTATTACCCTCACTGTGCAGATGAGGAAACTAAGGTCCAGGGAGACTATGTAACTTGTCCAAGGATACATCCTGCTAATATGTCATATAAATTCAGGCAGTCAGACCTCAGAACTGGTGACCCTGACCACAACATTATATTAGCTCCCACTGGCTTGGAACATGTGGGAAGGATGTGTTTAGTGCATACACAAACCCTTCCCCTGTCCCTTCAGCGAGGCAGTGAAGTTCTTGCCATGTGCTGCCTATGAAAGCGTGTTCTGCCAGGCGTGGTGGCTCAAGTCTGTAATCCCAGCACTTTGGGAGGCCGAGGTGAGAGGATTGCCTGAGTTCAGGGGTTTGAGACTAGCCTGGGTAACTTGGTGAGACCTTGTCTCTATAATAAATTAAAAAAATAAGCCTGGCGTGGTAGTGTACCAGCAGTTCCAGCTGCTTGGAAGGCTGAGGAGGAAGGATCGCCTGAATCCAGCAGGTTGAGGCTGCATTGGCTATGAGCATGCCACTGCACTCCAGCCTGGGCAACAGAGAGATGCTGACTTAAAAAAAAAGTGTTCTCCTGAATCTTTGTCACCAAGACTAACAGAAACTCCATAAAGACCCCTCCAATCACCTTTGGGTCTTGACCCAAGACCTCTCCACTAATCCTCCCCCTTCTAATGATAATAGTAGCCTGCATTTATTGAGTGCTTAGCCCTCTAGGGGTTTACGTGTAGTGTGTTATTAAACACATGCAACTTATCAGGAAGTATTATTATCATCAACTCTACACATGAGTAAACAGAATCTAAGAGAAGATAAATATCTGGTCAAGGGAGATTCCACCCTAGAGGCAGAACAGCAGAGACCAGCATGTGCTAGACTCCAAAGCATCCACATTCTTAGCCATAAGTTCTATCGACTGTCTCCACATAGGGCTTTCTGACTTAATTTTGTTTTGGCTGTCTGCAGGAAAGTTACCTTTTCATTTCTATGCCTGGATCTAATTTTTCTTTGGGCCCTCGCTGCCCTGTTGTAGTAGAAATTCGTCTCAGTCTGAAGTTCTCTGCTCTTATTTCAGGTTGGGTGGTTTGTGGGCAGGAGTAGATAGGGGTTGGTGGTGGGAATCCTTTCGTTGGAAGATGGCAACTCTCCAAGAGGTGACCTTCTGTCTGTCTAGTCTTTGGCCGTCCATCCATGCAGCTCACTGCTGCATCTTCTTGGAGCCATCAAACATTGCCTCATGCCTGCTGGGTCTCTGGGCCACGTGGGTGCAGCTTTTGGATGGCATTGCACTGTCCCTAGCCTCTCTGGCTGTGGAAAGCCAGGAGGCTGTCTTGGGCCTACCTGCCTGGACGTTTCATGCAGGCATGTCATTTGCTCCTGAACTACTGGGTCCTCGTGGCTCTTGACTGACTCGTACACTTCTGGTACTCTATCCGGGGATGGCAGTTCAGGAACAATCCTCAGGGAGGCAGGGTCTGGGACTCCTTCACAGACATCTCCAGATTCTTTCTAAGTCTCACTTTATACTTTTATGAATGCCAATTTCACATTCTTAACATTCTGTCTCCTCACAGTTTCTATTGCCCTGTGTGTACATTTCTCATTTTTCCAAGTTGGGTTGGATTTTTCTTCTAAACAATCAAGAACTACAATAAGTGCTCACTAAATTATTAATTTTTGAAAATGAAGTGCCCTGCTGTGTGCAGCCCCAGGTAAAATTACTTTTCTAGTCCCCACCTGAGAGCTTGAGATCAAAAGCAAATCTTTCAGGAATCAAGCGTGACTGCTACTGCTGACCTCAGAGGTTCAGAACTTGGAACCTGCTCTCTTACTTAATTAGACTAAGTACTGCTATTTCACAGACTTTTCTAGAAAAAAACGACCCTAGCACTGAACTACTTTGTAGTAATCCTAAACAACAACAGCAACAACGAAGCCATTGATAATAGTAGCTAACCTTATTGAGGGTTAATTCTATGCCCGGTACTTTAAAAGCTTTTTCACATAGTAGCTCACTTGACCTTCACGATGTCCTGTGAAGTAGGCGCTTTTATCAATCCCACTTTGCAGATGTGGAGACTGAGTGGGCAGGAGAAATGCCCAAGATGACGCAATATCTGCAAGGCAGAGGCAGGGTTTGATCTTAGGTGGTCTGGTGCTGCAGCCCTCTT
Source organism: Cephalopachus bancanus (assembly GCA_027257055.1). Taxonomy (NCBI): domain Eukaryota; kingdom Metazoa; phylum Chordata; class Mammalia; order Primates; family Tarsiidae; genus Cephalopachus; species Cephalopachus bancanus. The sequence continues at coordinate 1,021,659 of JAPVLO010000272.1, forward strand.
TCTTGACCATCTGAGATTGGTCTATTCATTGTACACTTACTCAGTTGAGTTAGAAAAAAGCAAAACAAAGCTCTGCTCTGTGTAGGGGATGAAAGATAGAAAATATACACGTGATAGAAAGGTAACTGACCAGCTGTGTGTGTGAGTGTGTGTGTGTGTGTGTGTGTGTGTGTGTGTGTGTGTATTCTAGAATATTTTGTCAAGGAAAAGGCTTCGAGAGCTTTCACTATCCCTTACATGTCTGTGCAAACTCTATCCAGTAAACTTTATACGATTGTCATACGATGCCATTTTGGGTTTAGATGGCTGTCACCCCTGTTAGAAGGTAATCAAATTGAGGCCAGAGTGGCAAGCGTCTGCCCAGGGCTCAATAAATGTTTGCCGTTATTGGTTATTGGCTATGGCTTCCGGCATGTGGTGCAGGGCCCACCCTACCTGTAGAGGATTACAGATGAGTGTTTGCTGCTCCTGCCCAGGGCAGGTGGCTGCCTGTGAGCATGGGGCTGAGGCAGACACCCTCTGTGATACAGGAGGGTTGGCTGCCTTGATAGTCTCCTGTCTTGTCCTTGTGTGGCTTCCCAGCGCTGGTCACACAGCTGCCCTGAGGCATGTCAGGATTTTTTAGCTCGTCCTCTTATCTGTGTCTAAAGCAGTGACTCAGCTCTTTAGCTGTTCAACAAATGTTTTAGAATTGAATTTACTGCCAGGGCTGTCAACTTCTTGATGGACACTTGGAAGAAACGGTGTATGCGTCCTTCAATGATCTTGAACAGATCCTCTACCCTTCAGATTGGGACCCAGTGAGATATCAAATAGAGTCGCTTGCCATATGGGGGTTCTCTTTGTGCATGGTTCCAACCAGTCACCCATTCAGCAACACCTCTCATGTCTAGGTTCTCCCTGGGCATTTGGGCCATCAAGAGGAGGAGGACCCTGCCACTGCCCTCAGGGTCCCCCGCCTGCTAAGGTGGTGGGGAATTGTGAGACAGGGTAAACACATCAATAAGCGTACCTGATCTCAAACCAGGCAAAGTGGGGACCAACGGGACGCCCAAACCTTACCTGTATAATGTCTTCCTTGCATACCTAACCCTGAACTGTACCCTACATCTTTAATTTTTAAAAAAAGACAAGTAGTAGGGGCAATGACAGAAATATGGGCAGCGTGTCTAACTCAGGATTGTCAGGACATAAATTTCAAAGGAACAGCTAGTCTACAAATGGAATGCAAATGGGAAGGGATTTCCAGGCAGAGAGAACAGCATAGGTGAAGCCATGGAGGTGAGAAATGTGAATGGTGCACAGAGCAAACTACTAGCAGAAAGTAGCCACAAATGAGATTGTAGCAGGGCTGGGTTGGATCACAGAAGGTTTCAGGAGTGCTATTAAGACAGCTTGTCTCTATGCAGCAATCGGTTAGCGGTTAGCACGTTTGGCTGCTAATTGAAATGTTGATGGTTTGAGCTCATGCAGGGACATATTGTTCTGGCCTGGCACAGTGGCTCATGCCTGCAATCCCAGCACATTGGGAGGCTGAGGCAGGAGGATTGCTTGAGAGAGGGATTTTTTTTTTTGAGTTGGAGTCTCACTCTGTCACCCAGACTGGAGGGCAGTGGCCGCTCCCGGCCACCACAGCCTCGACCTGCTGGGCTCCGGCAATCCTTCCGCCTCAGCCTTCCAAGTATCTGGAACTACAGGCGCGTGCTACCAGGCCCGGTTAATTTTTGATTTATTGTAGAGATGAGGTCTCGCCACATTGCCCAGGCGGGTCTCGAACCCACGGGCTCAGGCAATCCACTCACCTCAGCCTCCCAAAGGCGCAGGATTACAGACTGAGCCACCGAGCCTGGCTGAGATAAGGATTTTGAGACCAGCCTGGGCAACATAGTATGAGCTTGTCTCTACAGAAAAATAAAAAAATTAGCCAGGCATGGTGGTGCACAACTGTAGTTCCAGCTACTTGGGAGGTTGAGGCGAAAGGATCTCCTGAGCCCAGAAGGTTGACGCTCAGTGAGTTGTGATTGTGCCACTGCCCTCCAGCCTGGGCGACAGACACCCAACTCAATAATAATAATAATAATAAAATAATAATAATAATAATAATTGCCATATGCTTAGGGGAGCTATCAGGGAGTCTCAGCCCTGGGGAACCCTAGTTACATATGTATTTTAGAGGTTGTTCTGTAGTAGGTGTCTCTACGGCTCTGTGTCACATGCCTCAGGCCTACCTCTGATTCCTTCCTTCCTTCTTTCCTTCCTTCCTTCCTTCCTTCCATTCCTCTATTTACTCATCATCCTTGCATCCATCTCTCTGTTTATTCCATCCATCCTTCCTTCACCCCCGCCCCCAGTATATTGATTGAGTGCTTTGTCTGTGTCAGGAACTATGCTCAGTCCTGGGGATGGTCTGGATTCTCTAGAAGACAGCTCAAGGCAAAGGTTAACATGCATATGTTTCACTTAGGGAAGTGTGAGCTTAGGGCAGTGAGAATGAGGGAGGGCAGGGAGACAGTGAGACTGTCAACAAAGTGCTGCTGTGCTGATTTTCACCTCGTGAGGAGCCATAGAGGGACAAGGCTAGTCACTAGGGAGGGGCATCGCTTGGCACACAGGAAGAAACCGTGCCTTAGAGTAGACCCAGGAGCAAGAAAGGAGAGGAAATCTATCAGTGGACTCCCACTGCCTCATCCATCTCTTGTCTACTGTTTACCAGAGCTTGCCCCCTTGAGAGCTGGCTCCTCTGGATATCTAGTTCTGCAGGTAGACTAGGAGTGGCCTGGGAAGCCAGGTCCCACGCCCTTCATAGCATGGTGTCTCTATCACATTTGGAAGTGGAAGGAACTCTGGATCTGTGACCTGGATCTGTGCAGAAGGCAGAACCAGCAGGCTTGAATAGGCTCAGGAGCTCATGGTGAAGGTTGTGTGAACCGTGTGGCTGGCAACTCTGAGGGAATTAGATGAAATAAGGTTTGTGTCCAATGTAGGGCAGAGCAGGGAGAGAGGGAGAGAGGGGAAAAGGGGAAGCGGGAGAAAGGCAGAGAGGGAGGGAGGGCGGAATAGAGGGAAGGGAGAAGAGAGAAGAGAGAGAGGATTACCTAGGTGGGAGAGCTATCTTACTCAAGCCTTTCCAGGTTGGTGATATTTCCATTGAAATATGAACAATGAAGAGGAAATGGCCAGGCAAAGGCATTCAGAAAGAACCCTCCAGGCAGAAGGAACAGAATGTGCAAGGACTCTGAGGTGGGAACAAGCTTGGTATGGTTGGAGAGCAAAAAGAATGTCACCACAGCTAGAGAGGAGTGAATAAGGGAGTGAGTGGAAGGAAGTAGTCAGGAACCAGATCCCACAGGGTGTAGCAAATAATTTGAAACCTATTGCCAGTTGTATCCTCATACACCCACAGATTTATATCAGTCTTCCACCTTAGGAAGGGTATGGTGGTATCCAAGAGTCCAGTGAAAATCTTAAGGAGCTTTTAAGCAAACTGAATATGTAATATCTGGATTGCATTGATACATTAGCTATTACAATTTATAGGAAATCATTATCAGTAATTATGACTGTATCAAGAAAAGTAATTACCAATACAATTTTGGGAAGCTCTTGGCTACATACAGCTCATTCCCTCTTGTCTCTCTTCTGATAGAAATCCTACGATGCCACCAAGCACTGGGTGGGGAAAACATATTTAATCTAATAAAGGTCGCCCTCACATCTCTTCTTTTCTGTGACATGTCATTTACTGAATCATCCATTATTGCCCAAAGAACAAAGACGAGCTTCACTGAGCAAAGGGATGATAAAGTTCACTTGAAAATTGGGGAAGAAATTGCAAACTATTTGAGGCCAAGGGCACAATCACGCACAGAAATCAATAGCTGTCAGCCAACGAGGAGGGAGGAGAATGAATAAACACAGTAAATAATGCTGAGAAATGACTTGGTGCCAAGCAGACCATCAAGGCGCAGTCTAGGAATGTAACTAAGCGCCCCAGTGCTGAAATAAGATGGGTCTAAATGTGGATCTCTGCTCTACATATCTTGTAGCCTGTGAATCCCTCAGTTGACTCATCTGTACAATGGGAAAAGTAATCCTTATCTGGATTATAATGGACTGCTGGGAACACCAAAGGAGAGACTATATGTAGTAAATTATCAAACAACGATGGCATCATCATCACTCTTCCAATCCTTTTCTTCTTTCTCCCTCAATCAAGGTTTATCAAAATAGCACAAAATATAGAACAGCAAAGCAAGTAACCTTCTGAAGTCTTATTTTCTCAGACTGAGAAGATAGGATTTTTTAAAATCCCACAAAATTATTTAGTGTAAAAAAGATGCCCATTGGGTTTTCCTTTGCCTCACATCATTGACAGTGAAATGAGCTTTCTCCAACTTATGCTCAAATTCAAAAAAGTTTAATTATTCACACATACTCACTAGAGCCCTCCCTATATTAAAAAACCATCAAAGGGAATTCAGGATTGATTGTGAATTAAAAAATTGAAATACTGAATAGTTTATAACGCTTCCCACATGGCATCATTTCTCTCTTTTAATAAAAAAATCAAAACTTATGAAATAAATGCTTTTGTTTTGAAGGAGTTTGGTGCGGTCTCAGAGTCTGAACAGTATAAACTAAGTGATGGAGAGAGTGATAGAAAGACAACTTGAAAGCTACAAACTGATATTGGCAGTAAATAGCAATGACTACTCTGTTCTGGGCACTGCTGTAATGGATGAGTAGATATTATTCTTTTTATTACTCACATTGTTTTCAAAATGTATATACTGCGCTCCTCGTTTCAGATGAAGAAAGTGAGGCTTCTTAAAGTTAACTGATTTTTCAAGGTTTCTCTGTTAATAAGGGTGTCAGCTGTAAGATTCAAAAGGAGATTGGCTTGGGTCCAGAACCTGAGCTTTTAATAAATAGTCTCTGCTTTCTCACCCATACATCATCCACTGTCTGTCCATCTACCATCCATCTGTCCATCCATCCATCCATCCATCATTCATCAATTCATCCACCATCCATCTATCATCCAGTCGGCTACCCACCCATCCATCCATCATGCATTCTTCATCCATCCATCCATTCAATATCTATCCAATCCATTCATCCATTCATCATCCATCATGCATCCATCCATCTGTCCATCCGTCCATCTATCTGTCCATCCACCATCCATCATCCATCCATCCATCCACCATCCCATCTATCTATCCATCCATCTGTTCATCCATCCATCCATCCACCATCCATCCATCCATCTGCCATCCATCACCTATCATCCATCCAGCTATCCATCTAAGCATTCACCGTCCATCCATCAATCCATCCATCCATCCATCTATCCACCATTCATCTATCGTCTATTATCCATCCACTGATAAATCTATTCATCCACTCTGGCACCCACCAATGTATTCTTCCATTCCTTTCATTTATTCATTAAGCAATTTTTTTGTTGGTGATGCCTCACAATTATATTTTAACTCTGCCCCCTTCTCTCTCCATTGTCAATGCTAAAATCTAGAGCTACCCACCAGCCTCTCTCCAGCCTCTTATCCGGTATTTCTATTTCCATGTTTTCTACTCCACAGTCCATTTCCACTACAGCTACCAAAGCAACGTACTTGTCTTAGAACTTTTTCAATTGCTACTATACCCTAAATGTGCTTTCCTTGGGTGACCCCTTTCTCATTATATGGAACTCAGCTCCTATCACCTCATCAGGGACACTTTTTCTAATCACTTCAGTGAAAGTAGAACCCACCCTGCTTGGCATTTCTAGTTGGTGTTTAGTCCATTACCTCACTTTTAAAAAACTACATGTATCTCTTTCATAAATTATATCATTTGGTTGTCTAATCTCCTTTTCCAGAACTTCACAGATATATACATGTATTAGAGAGTGGGAGCCTGGAGCAAACTAAAGCATAACTCAATTTATAGATGCGACTGCCCACCTACCACATTTCAGGCCCTCCGTCGGTCCTGGGATGTAGTGAAGAGTAAGACAGACATGGTCTCTGCTCTTGGGGGGGCTTACATTATAGTGAAGAGACATATGTACATACAATAAAATTAGGATAATTTCAGAGTAGCAACTACTATAAGTAAACACAGGGGTGTAATGTGATCAAGAGTGATGAAGATAGGGCAAGAGGGTGAGACTTTAGGTCATCTGATCAGGGAAAGTCTCTCTGAAGTGCCAGCATTAGAGCTGAGAAGGAGAAAGAAGAGGAGCCAGCTTCTCAAATAATCGGATTGTTCCATGCAGAGGGAGTAACACATGCAAAGTCCCTGAGGTAGACACAGATCTTGTGTGTTAAAGGAATAGAAAAGAGGCCAGGGTGGATGGTGTGGCATAGTGGTGTGCCATAGTGGTGTGGTGATGGCAGGGAAGGTGATATTGAGTGAGATTAGAGGTGGCTGGGGCTTCCATGATGAAGAGGAGTTTTTAAGATAGAGTTGTCAGAGTTAGTGAATAAAAACAGGATGCCCGGTTAAATTAAAATTTCAGATAAACAACAGATACCTTTTTAATATAAGTATGTCCCAAGCATTTGTTTGTTGTTAATCTAAAATTCTAGTTTAACTGGGTATCCCATGTTTCATCTGGCAGCCCTGTTTTAAGATAGCATCCCAACCTAATCTATGTGTGACATATCCCAGAATCTCAGACCCTGTTGCTGTCTCCTGATCACGGAGGAGAATTCAGAGAAGAAATCATAACTGGCAATTAATGGAATTATTATTCCATGACCATCTACTTGGAGAAAAAGACACTAAGGAAACTGAAAAGTGTATTTATCTCTGGATCATATTAAATGATAATTATTCCAGGCGATTTATTCTCATAATTGTGTGAAAACTCAGAGGCCATATGCTTTCCAAAAGACAGGGATCATACCTAATTGAACTTGTGTCTCTTCTGTGGCACCCAGCACAGTACCTCGAACATACATAGGTCCTTGGTACATAGGCTGTAATTCATTGAGAAAAAGGAAAGCCAGTTTAGAATAATCTTCACTGTATTCCTTTGTCTCATTGAGAGACAAAGGTCTCAGGAAATCAAACTGTGATGCCTGACCTTTTCTCTAATAAATTGTGAAGGAAGAAAAAGCAGCTTCCTTGTTTGCTGTAGGCATTATTGATACTTGTCGATATTCTGTTCTCAGCTATGTGTAGAGTAACACTTCCTCACCCCCTGGAAGATGGCGTGGCCATGCGACTAATTTTAGCCAATGAAATGTAAAGGGAAATGCAAATACTTAATTCCAGCCTCATGATGGAGGTGTTGTAAGATGGCGTAGCCTCCATTACTCTGGGCCCCAGAGGGATTATAGTGAGAAGAGACTCTTCCCCACTGCATAGGACATGGAGCATGAGCAAGAGTAAAACCTTTTGAAGCACTGAGCTTTGGGGTGTGTTTGTTACCACAGCATAACTGACTGCTTCTGTTTGCTATGGTCTAAATGTTTGTGTCCCCTCCAAATTCATATGTTGAAACCTAATTTTCAGTGTGTTGGTATTAGAGGTGACGCCTTCTGGGATTAATTAAGTGATGAGGGTAGAACTCTTATGAATAAGATTAGAGTCTTTATTAAAGAAGCCCTAAGAAGCTTGCTCATTGCTTCTACCATGTGAGGAAAAAGACAGAAAGCATCATCTATGAAGCAGAGAGTGAGCCCTCATCAGATGCTAAATCTTTTGTTGCTTTGATCTTAGACTTCCTAGCCTCCTGAACTGAGCAGTGCATTTTTGTTGTTATAAATTACTGAGTCTAAGCTATTTTGCTATAGCAGCCCAATGCAACGTTGTAACTTTTCTAATGGGTCTTTAGACCCAAGTAAGGCAGTCTCAGAGACAAAGAACAGAACCAGTAATGCCTTTTTGAACATTTGTGGATAAACAGAACGCTCTGATTCTTTTCCTTGTTCTCTCTTCCTATTTTAGAATTAAACCCAGGATATAGCCCAAAGGGGAAGGAGGAGTGATTGTTTTTTTTCCAGTGTGGTTGAACATAAATGAACTTGAAAACACCCGGAGGGCAGGAGCAGGTTGTTTCTATTCCTAGTGATCCCCTAGTACTTACCTGAGTGCTAGTGGTCTGGATACATGGTGATCTGGGTTCATGGTGATCTGGGTTCATAGAATGTCTTCTGGACCATCAGTTTGTTCCTGTCTCTCCTCTGTCCAATCTCTAATGGCTCTTCTATCTCACTCAGAGCAAAAGTCAAAGTCTATTCAATGTCCCTATATGTGCTGCAGTTGTAGACCTTCAGATGAACTTGCATACGAGGATACTGTTTTCTTTGGCTTTTGTTATATAGAAATAGTATTTTAAGACATGTTGTTTTGGCCGATTTATGCCTATATCTATGTTGCTTGCTCACTATCTTTTCATATAAAAGTTTGAAATACTTTAAAATTATAATTATAGAAGCAAATCCCAAGTCAAGAATTGTAGCCAGCTGTATTAGTTAGCTATTGCTTCAAAACAAATTACCCTGAAATTTAGTGGCTTAGAACAATGAACATTTATTCTCTTACAGGTCTGTTGGTCAGGAATTTCGGAATTGCCCAGTTGGGTGCTTCTGGCTCAGGGTCATGAAGTTATAGCCATGATGTTGGTTGGGGTTGCAGCTATTGAAAGACTAGATTGGCTGTGAAGATTCTACTTCCAAGGCGACTCACTCATGTGGATGTTGGCAGGAAGTCTCAGCACCTCGCCATGTGGGCCCTCTCCCTAGGTCCTCACAACATGTTAGCTGGCTTCCCCCAGAGCAAAGGATTCAAGAAAGCCAGAGGGAAGCCACAGGTTTGAGTCTAGACTCAGATGTCATACTATGTCACTGATGCAATGTTTCAGTGTTCACAAAGTCACCTCCATTCTGTGTGAGAGGGGCTACATAAAGATGAGAAAAGTGGGAGGCAGGAGTCTTCTGGAGCTTTCCTAGAGGCTGACTACACATTAGAGGATAGTGGGGCGATGGAGGAGCGCATAAAACACCTTATAAAAATGGCTCTCTCTCACCCTCCATATTCACCACTATCTTCCTTTGCCTGCAAAGAAAGTAAACTCTGGGTGACAGGGCAAGTTGCTCATTCGTATAGGCTTTCCAAGAAGAAAAACATATTCTGTTTCTCTCTCTCCCTCTCTCTCTCTCTCTCTCTCTCTCTCTCTCTGACTTTAAGTTGTTGGCTAACATGTCTTTTCTACCTAAATAAACAAACAAACAAACCTTCGTTCAGTGTAACATTTTCTCCTAAGAAAAGCTGCAAGAAATGCCCACTGTGATTGACAGGGCCAGAGTGTCCAATGGTGGATTTGACATTACCTCTTTCTCATTTCCCCTTCTCTAGTCTTCTCCCTTGTGCCTTGGCCCAATTCCATGGTCACATCTTTTTCTACCTTCCTCAATGATTTGTTGTTGTCCCCAAGTGCTGACTAAGTGTTTATAGAAGGGACCATGAAAACATCTCTTCTGAGGAGGTTGCCTTGTGTTTCATCAGTCTAGTTGACAAAATATTCTGCCTGTGTCTATATTTCCTGTTTTTCAAAACAGGACTTTTAAGCTGAGCTATCTGTCTTAACTCAGCATTTATTCTTATTCTGTTCATTGTACCTTGCTGGACATTTCTCAAGAACATTGTTTGAAATATGTAGGCATGCAGTCTTAAAAGAATTTGTTCCTATAAAATGGTCAATAACAATAGCGTTGCTGTTCAACATTATCACCACTCGGACTCACTTATCCTCTCCAAATAGTGTTTCACCATTTCAACGTAACACCATCCATTTTGCTCCCAATCATGACACTATTTCTTGGTGTTTTACAAAATAAGACATTATTCACAGCCAAAAAACCAACGCAGAATACCGATGAGGAAGAGCTAACCCAGTGAGAACAAATAGTCACTTAATTCTTACAGTTAGTCCCAAATCTTCCAGGGAGATTTGTAGTGCAGGTTCAGAGATTTTATCGAGCAATCCATCATTAATGTGAATAAGAATCTGACACTATGGCCTCTTTTCCAGAAAAGTTTGGTGTCTATCAGGACATGCTAGGGAAAAACATACCCACTGTCTACCTTCCTGCCCATAAGACCCCAAATCATTATTGCCACCCTGGAACCTAGAAATGTTTAAAAACTTGTTGATGCTGCTGAGGATGGCAAAATAATGCCTCTGGCAACCCTATTTGCTCTTCCATCTTCACTGATAAATTGCCCAATTTTCTTAACAAATTCAGCAACAATCATAGTTTTCTGCTAGCAAAATAACCTTTCATTTAATTTTTTTTTAAATGGGCTGGAATGAGAATGAGTTGAAAGAGGTTTCATGTCTCCTACAATGCCAAGTTCCTGATTTTCAGTTTTCACTGGCTGTGGGTGGGGGACTGGCTTTTCATTCCTGATAAATAAAAATGCTACATTTTACTTTCAGACTATTGCTGTTCCTGGACTGCTGGCTAAATAATTTTGATAGAAAATGTCACTGGAACATTTCATAAGTTCATGGGGAGTGTAACAGATGATGTTTTTGGCATTGCCTGACGTACATTTCCCCCTAATCTGATAGCAGGACCCCACTTTTTAATGGCAGAGACTCCGGGTAGTTGGGTTCAGCAAAACACATTATGGGAATTGTTGCCTTAATCCATCAAAAATGAGAGAAGTATTTTCTTTTTTCTTTTTTTGTTTTTTGAGTTGGAGTCTCACTCTGTCGCCCAGACGGGAGTGCGATGGCTGCTCCCGGCCACCGCAGCCTTGACCTGCTGGGCTCCGGTGATCCTTCCGCCTCAGCCTTCCTAGTAGCCGGAACTACAAGCGTGCGCTATCACGCCCGGCTGATTTTTTGATTTATTGTAGAGATGAGGTCTCGCTGCCCAGGCGGGTCTTGAACCCACGGGCTCAGGCAATCCACTCACCTCAGCCTCCCAGAGGCGTGGGATTACAGGCTGAGCCACCGAGCCCGGCTGAGAGAAGTATTTTCAAAGAAAGATCTGGATGAAGGGAATGATCTGATATCAGTATTGGTTATCAACCTCTGCAAAAGAGAGGGGAGAGAATGAGAAGGGAAAGAGACCGTTGACCGTGACAATCCAAGTTTTCATCACTATCCATTCCTGATACCGAGATGAACCCAAAGACTGAAAATTTGGTGTGATCTGGACTGTAACCAAGAAACAAGTAGAATCATGACCCATTGCCAAGAGGAGACCATTTTGCAAACATCTGATGTGAACTCACAGAGATGCCCGGGTAGGTATAATATGGGCACATGTTATGCAAACCACCAAAAATCAGATTCTGCTGGTGAAATAATGTTCTAGTAAAGTGAAAACAAAGACATTCTGACTTTGTGTTTTGGCGGCACTTAATTTTCAGTGCCCCCAATTCAGTTTTAATCCTAACATTCAAGCCCAGATTTGCTGTGAAGACAAATTCTACCCCGGACACATATTTGGCTTCTTCCCAGTTCTTACTTGAACAGGGACACATAGCTATAGCCTGATGTGCAATACAACGCAGGTAGGGCAGGGCAGGGACAAGAACACTAGGCTCTGGGACTGTGTTGACTTGGATGAGAATCCAGACTCTACCACTCGCAAGATGGGCACGTTGGTTGGATTACAGATCTTCCTGTGACTCAGTCTCCTCATCTTCAAAAGGCTGCGAATTCCATCTGGTTCATAGGGTTTCATGGCTTGAGTAAGACTGAGTATGTAGAGTGGCCTGGTGCAAAGAAGTGCGTCATGATGTGAGGTTTCATCAACCCTTTACCTAATCTCTCATGACTCAATTCATGTATGTTCCATGTATCAAGAGAGCTAAATAGATTTTTTAAATTAGTGCAGAAACTCCTTTGGACAATTAAAGCATGAACATAAAGACTTGTTCAAGCATAAAGGCTTAAACCCTTCATAGTTTATTTAGTTTACTTAGCCTAGCTTTTTTTTTTTTAAACAGTTAAAGAATGTCCTTCCAACCCATGTTGACCCAAAGCATGTGTGGTGGGATGCTTGATGTTTATTGGTCAACCAAGTATCCACTTTCCTGTCTTCTGGTTAAAGCCCCCCTGACCTTCATAATGGGAGTATCTGTCACCTATTCTGAGGCCATATCGGTCAGAGAAGCAAAACCACACTGCCTCTGAACCCAGGTAAGGGTACATGATTCCGACCTGGTCACGGAAATGGGCTGAGATGTGAACATTTGACTCAAACAGGCCAATGAAACTCAAACCAGGATGTCTGCTTTTTCAGTAGAGAAGGAGAAACTTTCTTTCCACTGGAGTTGCACCAGGAGAGGCTGAATCACCCAAGAGTGGCATCAACACAGAAGAAAACTTAGGTGAGTGAGATGAAATCCTAACCACATCACTTGGACACCTAGATTCTGCTGAGGTTGGTGCAAAATATACTTTTATCTTTTTGGATACACAAGCTAAGCACTTCCTTTTCTACCTCCTAACTTTCAACCCATTCATGTCTTTAAATCTAATGAGTAGAGGCACACTTCCCTTCTTCTCCTTTGTGCTATTATTGTCATACAAATGACATTTTTTACACATTATAAGGCACCAACACAGTTTTATTATATTTGCTTTGTGTGGCTGTTTTTAAAATCAGAAGAAGTAAAGAGTGACAAAAATACATTTGTGCTGTCTCTTCTTATAGACTATATATAGTTGGGTCATTAAAAAAAAATCTACTCTGTTAACTTTTCAACTTTTTGAATGGAGTATGCAATTCATTTACATTAAGTGTAATTACTGGTAACTAGGATTTACACCTGCCATTTGTTAATTATTTTCTGTGTATCTCATGCCTTTTTTTCTCTTCTATTTCTCTATTTCTGACTTCTCTTGTGTTATGTAGATATTTTCCATTTTACTATTTTATTTTCCTTCTTGTTTCTTTTGCAATATGTTTTAAGCTATTTCTTTAGTGGTTGCCCTGGGGATTGCAATTAGCATCTTAACTTAAAATAATCTAATTCACATTAATGCTAAATTAATTTCAATAGTATACAGAAACTTGTTTCAAATAAGGCACACGTCCCTCCCTCCTCCTTTGTGCTATTATTGTCATATAAATTACATTTTTACACATTATAAGGCATTGGCACAGTTTTATGATAATTACTTTGTGTAGTTTTTAAAATCAGAAGGAAAGAGTGACAAAAATACATTTATGCTGTCTCTTCTATTTACCTATGTAGTTACCTTTATTGGAGTGAACCAATAATTTTGTCTCCTTTTTTAATTACAAAAGCTTGAAGTTCAATTCCTTGTAACTCAATTCCTTGAAATTTGTGTCTTATGTGATATGCCATAGGGGACATTGAAAATGGACAGTGGAGCCGGGCTCGGTGGCTCAGCCTGTAATCCCGCGCCTTTGGGAGGCTGAGGTGAGTGGATTGCCGGAGCCAGCGGGTTTGAGACCCGCCTGGGCAGCGAGACCTCATCTCTACAATAAATCAAAAAATCAGCCGGGCGTGGTAGAGCCTGCCTGTAATTCCGGCTACTCGGAAGGCTGAGGCGGAAGGATCGCCGGAGCCCAGCAGGTCGAGGCTGCGGTGGCCGGGAGCGGCCACTGCACTCCAGTCTGGGCGACAGAGTGAGACTCCAACTCAAAAAAAAAAAAAAAAAAAAAAAGAAAAAAGAAAATGGACAGTGGTCACAGTGTAGTGGGAGCTATCTGTTATACACACCTGTCTTTCTGTTTTGGGGACCAGGGACATCATTTTTGTAAAGTATAGTCACATGTTGCTAACTATGAGGATATGTTCTGAGAAACGTGTCATGAGGTGATTTTGTCATTGCACAAACATCATAGGGTATACTTACGCAAACATGCATGGTACAGTCTACTGTACACCTAGGCTATGTGGTATAGTCTATTGATCCTGGTCTACAAATCCATATAGCATGTTGTTGTACTGAATACTATGGGCAATCCTAATACAATGGTAAGTATTTGTGTACAGAAAAATGGGGTATAATCATCTTATGGGACCACCACTGTATCTGTGGTCCATTGTTGACCAAAATGTCATTATATGCACATGACTATATAGTGGACTCTTTTAAGATACTTTTTATTTGACCTAATTGGCATCTGATTCAGGAGAGCAGAATTTGAATAATAGACTTGTGATAGAATAAAACTGCCACAAAATCTTTTCTACTTTTCTTACTGAGTGTAAGTCCCCGCCCCATGACTAGGCTGGCCCCAGGGACTTGCTTGACCAGTGGAATGCGACAGAAGCCATGTTCTGGGATTTCTGAGGTTAGGTCTCAAGAGACCTTGTGGTGTCAGCCTAGGTCTTCTGGAGGGCTTGCTCTGGGGCCTGGAGTTGCCATATGAGTCCTACTAGCTCGACTCTGTGCTGGAGAAGCCGTATGCAGGTGCTCCAGGTGACAGACATAGCAGAGCTCAGACTTTCAGCCATCCCTGCCAAGCACCAGACTTATGAGTAAAGCTGTGTTGGCCCCGCCCCCCATGCTTGTCCATCTATCAGCTAAATAGCAGCCAGAGACCTCAGTAGACATGATATGAGACAGAAAAAACCCCATTTAAGCTTTGTTGAATTCCTGACCCATAAAAAAAACCAGTGGTTGTTTTAAGCCGCTGCATGTAGGGCACACAGTTCCTTATGCAGCAGTAGGTTATGTAACAAGGTGACAAGACTCTGTTCATCTGGACCGGGCAGAAGGGACTGCTACAAATCATTTAGACTAGGGGTCTCAAACTCAAGTGCCAATAAGACCATCCAGACAGGTAACGTAAATGAATGACTGATCTGGAGGGAGGGGGAGGATTTCTACAAACCACAGAGCATGTGTCATGTCTGGAGAGAAAGATCAGTTGTTGCCCTAAGGAAACACAAGCCCAGTATTGACAGACTTTTCAAGATTTTTTAATGTAAAACTCCCAAGTTTTAACTGTTGAGGAGTAATTAATAAAAATTATAACACAACTTTGCAAGCCAAGTAACACACACCTGCAGTCTGGATTTTCTCTCGTTACTAGTTTGTGATCTCTGATGTGGCTCACTCCCCTCAATTACTGATGACAAAACAGTGGTCCAGGGAGGGGACATGTCTGACTCAAGGTTCCACTGTGCATTAATGTCCTGAAAAAGTCTGGAGCCCAGGTCTGCCTTCTAGTTCAGGTGTTACTGCCCTAACACTGCTTGGTGAGGACAGAATTCCCAGACAGATGGTCTTCCTAGGACTTCCTGGGTTTAATTGAAGTGAAAACGATACTACCTGTGGGCCTCATTAAGCTTTCAGAATGGAACTTTCCAAAATTTGCGGAACTGTAGCCAATAACTCTTGGGAAAGACTGGGTCACTGTGGGATGGAGCAGGAGAGAAATCTCTGGACCCACACCAGGGCTTCACACAGTAGGATTTTAGCTGTTTTATTTGTTTGTGCTTACCAGTAACATTGATTTTTATGGTAAAGGAAAGTATATAAACTAATGCTCTAGTTCATTAGAACTTGCTGGGGTGGCACACCCAATAATTTGCTTAGTTTATCTCTGAAATAGCTGAAAGCACTTGTGTTAATTAAGGTAGGCTAAGTGCCGTAACCAAGAATCTGATAATTGTAGTATGCTAACATAAAAAAAGCTCTTGCTCACGCAACAGTTCAATGTATCTAGGGAAGACAGCTCTTTGCTGCCCTGGAGACTCAGGGGCCAGGTTCTTTCCATCTCATGTCTCTGATGTCACCTTGGAGGACTTCATGTCCAGTGCCATGGATCAGGGAGGCTAAACCATGGAGAACTGCATTGGAAGTTTTTGAGTCTAGTCTTGGACATTCTTATGCATCGGTTCTGCTTAAATTCTATTGGCCAGAACCCAGTCATGTGATCCCATTCCACTGTAAGGCATGCTGGGAAATGTAGTTAAACATGTGGTTCCATTCTACCGCAAACGGTGCTGGGAAATCTAGTCTGGCATATGGTTCCAATTCTTTGCACAGGGTGCTGAGAGATGTAGTCTAGCTGTGTGTCCTGTAGAAAATATGGTTCTTACTTCGACATGCTCTGCTCCCTGGGGTTGGTTTCATATAAAAGGCACCTTGGGCTGGGCTGCGCTGAGTGCTGGAAGCATCTTGACCTTGCAGGAAGGGGCAGGATCATTATTTTCAAACTTCTTCAGCATTTCAGTGAATATCGAGCTGCCTGATGCATTTGCCACAGAGAGACTGCCCAGGCTGAGGGCTGCCCAGATTACATCTGGTTGTTGAGTTTGGAAGCAATGTAATTGATCACAGAACATCGTTTGGAAATTGTCACAATATATATCAAGAGCTTGGGAGAGGATAATTAGGAGGAGGAACAAAGGCTGCCAATTCTAAGGACTATATTGCTAATACTAATCACTAACAATTATTGAGTGCTTATGCTATGCCAGCAACTGTTACAGAAGCACTTTATGGAAATAAGCTAACCTTAATAGATAAATTCTAATAAGGCAAAGGCTGGGCTGATTGAGGACACGATACGCAATTGCGGTTGCTGAGATGGGATTAAAGGACTTTAGGATCAAGGTTAGAATGGAGGTCCCAGAACAATGTTTTAGGTCTGATGGAGTGAAATTCATATAGGTGGGATTGATAGAAATGTTGGCCCCCATTGCCTTTGAAATATACAAGTGGAAGATAGGCAGTTGGCAGACAGGAGGAAGAAAGTCTGCCTTGTGCACAGGAAAGCTTCCTGGACCCAGGTGTGAATGAAGAAGATCTAGGGCTCTCTTCCCTAAGTCTCAGACAGTCTCTGCTCTCAGACCCTTGCCCCAGTGGCCAGGAGTTTGGAGGAAAAACAAAGGAAACCAGTGCCTTTCCTTCCCTCCCTCCCTCCCTCTCTCTTTCGTAAAAGAGTACAGCTATTTAGTGTTTGGCAAACTTCGCTCTCATTTAGCATTTGGCAAAACTGAGGGCAAACAGTAGTATTCAAAGCCAAAAGTCTCCTCCTTTCCTGGGAGGGAACTTCAGGCTGATGGTCTCAGAGACAAGCAGTTTCCTCCCAGGAATGTTTTCAGTTTCTAGTTTTTCAGGTTGTTCTATTTTAACCCCTCCCTGGCTACATGCAGAGCACACACGTTTCTGGATATACCTAGATGGTGACTGCCAGGACAGGGTGAAGAAGTAGGTGGGTATCATTTGTGTCCCCTTCCTCCCCCAGTCGCCAGACTTCTCTGCAGTGCTGGCTTTAGTCCTGTCCTGTTCTCTCAGTTCAGAAAAGGGCAGTAAATAAACCAACTCCAATTAAATCACAATTATCATAATGTCTTGTCTAGGAATTTTGAACCCTGTAACAGAGATGACTGCCAGGGAAAGGGTAATTAATATTTAACGCAAAAGACAGACTTCTGTGTAGCTGGACTGCCAGTACCAGTGAGGAAATGGGATTTCTGTAGGATTAGAAAGCAGTGACAGCTTTCCCCAAACCTGTTGTAAGAACCATTTTTACAGCCACCTCAATCGCAGATAAGAAGTACAACTAGGCAACCTGGTGATGGTGGGAAGACCACGGTGAAGTTCCAGGTAGTCTAGGTTTGAGCCCGACCTCTGCCCTTGGCTTGCTGTACAGCCTTGGGCAAGTTCCTTCACATTTCAGAGACTTAGTTCCCAGAAGGAGAAATGGGCATAAACTACCCAACTAGAAGATGTTTTGTGCTTTAGTGAAACCAAATGTGTTATGAAATCAGTTTTGCCCCAATGCTTTTGATGCACTGTAAAATGCCATAGAAAAATGAAGTATCTTTATTTTGCTAAGGAGGTGGAGAAGGAGGAGTGTCCTGGACAGGGACTTAAAGGACATGAGGGAAAAGATTGTCACAGAGGAGGGAGGGGTATCCCAGGCCAGCAGTACATGCTAAGTGACCATCTGGTTGTCTGGATACCAGGGCATAGGCTCATAGATGTGCCTGGGGAACCGTGTTTGGGGTCTCAGATGGGTGCTGGTGGCCACGGAAGGCTGTGAAGAGCCAAACAGAAGCCAATATAACCAGGGAATAAACAATCCCAAGACTGAATCCTCATTGTTTTGTTAGGGTTCCTGGCTGCTGCCAGGCTATGCATGAAGTCTGCCAGCTGAGCTGGGTGCACTTGCCCATGTGAATAAGTGAAGCCTCAGACAATGCCCAGAGTCTAGGGGCAGCTCTAGGGGGCTGGCCGAACCCAGACATCCATGGCATTGTCTGGAAAAGGCAGAAGGGGACTATGTGTCCCTGGGTTCTTGGCCAGATTGTGTCTTGTGGGTAATAGATGTCCTCTGCTTCTTGTCAGGATGGCGGTGCCACACAAATGCATAGACACAGGGTGCCAGCTAACCAGCCCCCAGGGCTCGGGCAGCCAAGCATCTTCCAGGTTCAGAATTTCAGGAGCTTGAGAATAGCCCCCACCACCTGATTGGGGCTGGTGGGTGAATGAAAACTGTTTTGTTATCCCTGCTTTGAATGCATCACCTGCCTGATGCTTACACCACTTGTTGATAATTATCTACTCATGTGGCTCTGGTTTCCATGGGATCATATGAATGCAAGAGAGAGTGAAAGAGAAAAACCCACAGAAATCAAAACACGGGTGACTGCAGCTGAAATCTTGTCTTTCTGTCCTTGTTTGTGCAAGTACCACCTGGTTATTCTGTATACAGATGAGATTTTGGTATGTGTTTATGTTGCAATAAAGGAGGACCCTTGTTTGCCCTGGAGGCAAGAACATTCTGGTTCTTCCATTGCTCTGAGGGTCCTGGACCAGCATCTCCTACTGCGGGTCACACTTGCCTTGTGAGTTGCAACTCACCGTCCCTGTGCTTGTGGCAGACATGGTTAATTGGTCATGGCATGCTTTCCTGCTGAGCTGGAACCCAGCCTCAGAATCCTTCATGACACAGCAGTCCAGGCAGCCAATACCAATTGATTGAAATTGGGATAAGAGATTAAAAATGATGTGCCATTCTTGATTTAAATCCTCTCTACCCTACGTTAATCTGATTAGGGAAAGAGTGTGGAGGCCTGCCCCATCTCTTTTTTTCCTTGACCACAATATCTGCTTCACATTAATCACACAGAGAGCTTTGGCACGCTGTGGAGGGATACAGAGGGATTCAAAGGATGCTGGAAGCTGTGCACGTTCATCTACACATGGGCATGTGTGAATGCATGCGCATGCATGCGTGCATGTGCGCGCGCGTGTGCACACACACACCACACCCTTCTGGAATCCTAACTCCCTGGCCTGCAGGAGGTCTGAGATAACAGGGTGGGGAGATATGGCAAAGTCTGAGAAGAGACCCACCAGTGGGAGAGGGAGCTTGTGTGCTCAGTGGTGTCTATTTCTTTCTGGATTTAAGCTAAGGAAATGGGCCAAAGCCTGGGGAGTTCCATCACTGAAGCTGCCAGGCAGGAAGCAAGTAATGGGGCCACCCAGTTTGACACACAAAAAAGAAACAAGGGTTGCCATAGCTTCCATCTTCTTCAAGATTGAATTTTTCCAGAGTTGGCTAATTTGAGACCCTTCAAAGACTGAGTCCAGTTTCAAGTTAGATGTGTTTCTAGGATTCCTCAATCATCCATTTAACAAATATTTATAGAATATCTACTAAGATCCCCGTCCCTTATCAAGTACTGGAGAATACCTTTGGGAAACCTACAGGATAGCAGGAGAGACTGAAATAAATGTCCAATTATCATGAAATCTGATGATGTCCACTAGGGAAGTGCAGGAAACTGAAGGTGCATATTTACATAAAACATACACATGCCTTTCAAACTGTGTGTTTCAAACTCACAGCTTGTCCTGAAATCATGGTGATATTCATTCTTAACTTTGCCCTCGGGATCCAGGACCAACATCTAGAACCGAACCAATATCAGGACCTGGGTCTGTTGAGATAGTGTCCGCCTCATGGTCTCTGGTTCACTCGACAGTAATTTACTGAACACCAACTAGAATGGACCTTTCTTTTTCCACAAAGCCTGTTTTCAGAAAGTCCACAGAAAATGACCACTTTGCATTTACAGATGATTCCCCTTCCCCCTTGAACCAGAGGGGCATAAATGCTCACAGTCTTTGCCTTGAGGCATCGGGGCCAGCAGAATTCCTCTGGCCTGAGTAACTTCTTGCGTTTGTGTGGTGAGCTTATTTCCAAAACCACAGTGATACAAGAGTCTCAGGTTGTCCTGTGAGGTTGGAGGGCAGAGGCTGCCATCCCAATGCCTTTTCTGGAACAGCGCATGCCCAGGCAATTTACAGAATCTTTTTTTCCCTCTCTTTTATATCACTGTTTACACTCACTCAAATAAGTGAATATCCCCAATTCTGATAGAAAAGGGACTTTTCTAATCTTCCAAGATAGGAGTCCCCAAGCCTCTTTGCAACAACCCTGGGTAGTGAGTATCCCAATTTAACAAATGCCTCCAAGATGGCCCCAGTGATCCCACCTCCTGATATTCACTCCTTGTGGAGTTCCTGCCCAGTTTGGTACAAAGGGGACCCTAAAAAACTGGAATTAACTCTTGGAGGGCAGTCCCCCCTGCTTTGTAGTGTAGGCTTTCCCCACTAGGTAAGTGTTCTGGGAACCCATTGACATCAGTGTATCAGCTAGCATTGTTGTGAGAGGCTGAATTTGGCTACGGTTAATTATTTTTGGAGATTCTTTCAACGTGTTTGCCCATTTCTTGATGGATGATTTACAAGTGCACCTGCCCACACTACTCTGAGTGGCTGAGTGTTTAGCAGCTTATGACCAAAATCAGCAGGACCCCCATACCCTATCCTTGCTATTCACTTGATGTCATCCCAAGCAACATTTTTTTGTTTCCTCAGATGTAAAAAGTTCTCAAAGGAAAACGTTTTGCCAGTGTTTAAGAGGTGAAACGAAAAATGGCAGAAGCACAAAAGAAATAAAAACTGATGAGTTCAAAAACTGTTTTGAGCAGTGGGACAAGCATCTCGATAAGTGTATTGCATCCAATGAAGAGTACTTTGAAGGTGACTGAAGTTTAAACATGTAAGAATAAATACACAATTTCAAAAATAAATACATTCTGGTTTTTTGTGTTCCCCTCAGATGTCATGAGACTAGGGAGGGTCTAAAAGATGTTGGCTTCTCTTTCTCTTTCTCTTGATTCTCTCTCTCTCTCTGGGGAAGCCCACTGCTAAGTCATGAGCAGCTTTATGGAGGGGTCCAAAGGTAAGGAACTGAGGATTCCTGCTGTCTGCCTCCTGCCCCAGTCAAGCCTTTAGGTGACCGCAGCCGTGGCCCACAGTTTGACTGCAATCTCATGGGCAATCTTAAGCCAGAGGCATCCAGCTAAGATGCCCCCAGATTTCTGACCCTTAGAAACTCTGAGATAATAAGTGCTTGTTGTTTTAAGCTTCTAAGGTTTTGGAGGCAGTGTGTTACACAACAATAAATAACTTATACTCCCCTCTCTTATTTTCTCCTCTGATCAAGGATGGTCAACATTTCCATGGTCCAGAGTAGATAATACTCTCTTTAAAAAAAATCAAAATATGATAAAAACTGAATAGATGATTTGTCAGTGAACATTTCTGTGGGTACCGCTGCTGTCCTCAATAATGTATGTGCCCCACAGTCAGTAGAATTCACTTATAGATTCAGTTTACTAACATTTCCTGGGTTCCCACTAACTATGAGCAAGGCAGTTCCCATGGGATGGGATGCAGAATTGAATAAACACCTTCTATCTTTATGGGGAAGATATTTCACATGTGAATGTAATACAGGATAGAAAGTTCCAGAAGATCTGCAGAATTCAGAAAACAGAGAGACATGGCATCTCTGTCCTCAAGTTGTTTATTGGAATCTAATTGAGGAGAGAAAACTTGTAAATCAGAAACAAATAGGGATAATACTCTCAGAACATAGTTGGAACTTGATATTTTTATGACAACTGAATGAATATATGGTTGTTAATAAATACTAAGTGGTGGGGTTTATGCAAGTATAAATCAGAGCCTTATTTTTTATTTAACTTCTCTAGATTTCAACATTTTACTGGAGAAAAACAACCCCCCAAAACAAAACAAAATAGCAATCAAATTCTTCTATTTCCATCCCTCTGAGAAATTATACCTCTTTCTCCTAGCTCCCTGCTGCACATAGAAAAAATTAATCCAAAATCTCTCAGTTCTGTAAAGCTCCACGGAGAATTTCCTATATTGGCTTATACCACCCTATTGTCCAGTTGAAAGAAAGGGCTCATTGCATGTGAAATATACCAGAACCTCACTATAATACTGTGCTAAAAATCCATGCTGTAAAGGCTCCTTTTTTGCAAGACTTTTTATGTCTTTGTTGAATATGGTCCTGGAAGATGCCATGGTAGAAGTTGTATGTGGTTCTCCCCATTCATATCCTTTGTTTAGTCTTACAGAATGAGGGTTATATGTGGTGGAGTTGGTTTTACATCCATGGTAGACCAGATATCTTAGACTAGTTTTTTTTAGACTAGTTTTTTTTTTTTTTTTCCCCAGACTAAATTTGGCATACACCATGTGACTGTTTTTGATGTTATTGTTTTTAATTAAGCAATAATTGAAAATTTCCACTCTTGATGATTACCTTTATATTGTGACTAAAGAGCACTTAAAGAAATCTCTTATGATAGAGAAATCTATCTCTACTCATGTTTCTATCAAAAATGGGAAAATAAAAGGCAGACTAAAAGAGGTGCATATTTCAAGAAGAAGGCGGGGCGGGGGGTGGGTGGGTTCGAAAACACTAATTCCTGGCCTGCTTTCCTCTTTAACGTGGCATGTCTGGCTCCTGTAGACATTCGAGTCTACGACCCCAGCAACAGACCACAAGAAGGCTATTTCTCAAGACTCCTGGAAATACCTTGGTGCTTGGTACTCACTGTAGCATATAAATTCCCTCATAAAATGCAGTCAAGGGTAACTTAACCAGAGTGACTGCACACGTTAATAGGGAAGAACCGAGGGTCAGGCTGGTCATTGTCTACCAGGTTTACTCACTCTCTGTCTCATTCTTACACATGGACTCCACAATGCACGCCACTCAAGGTCCTGCTTCAGCCACACGGCCATGTGCTGCACCTGTGGGGCCTTGATGCAGAGTCACAAATCCAAACCCTGGAGGGGTGTTATGACTGAGCCTTGGTAATGTGTGCTCTTTGCCAGTCCTTGTAACCCAGATCCACCAAGCTTTGATCAACGAATTCTCTTGGATAAAAGCAAACTAAACTTTTTTCAAGAAATGAAATTAATTCAATAGTGACTAGATGTGTAATGAGAAACCTGTGCTTACCAGGGGCCCCAGGTGAGTCTTTCAAATAGAGGACGTGATGGAAGCTTAGAGAAGCTTTTCAAGGTTGCCCAGCAGGTCAGAGGGCAGAGTGCCCAGTGGTAGGTATGCAGCATTTTCTGCATTTATTAAAAATGGGTCTGCCTGGGTTTATTGATCAAATTCTGAGTCTAACATGTTTCTTACTCATCAACCAATGGAATTTATTATAAATAGGGGAGAATTAGGGTGGCAGAAAAGGACATAGCAACAATATGTCAAATACTCACTGGGAGCCAGCACAATGCCAGGCACTTTCCATAGCTTATTCTACCCTGTGAGGCCAGGATTACTTGCTCCATCTCGGCTATTGGGAGGACCAAAGTATTAAGCAAATTTTTCAGTCTCACACTGGTAAAGAGTCAAACCCAGGCTCGGTGGCTCAGCCTGTAATCCCAGTGCTTTGGGAGGCTGAGGTGAGTGGATTGCCTGAGCCGGCGGGTTCGAGACCCGCCTGGGCAACTTGGCGAGACCTCATCTCTACAATAAATCAAAAAATCAGCCGGGCGTAGTAGCGCATGCCTGTGATTCCAGCTACTTGGAAGGCTGAGGCGGAAGGATCGCTGGAGCCCAGCAGGTTGAGGCTGCGGTGACCGGGAGTGGCCACTGCACTCCAGTCTGGGCGACAGAGTGAGACTCCAACTCAAAAAAAAAAAAAAAAAAGAAGAAGAAGAAAATGTTGTAATACATAGCACTGTCTTATTTGTAATCATCTTTTGCGGAACACTGTGCCTCTTCAGCTTCAACTTCTCATATGTAGGGATTGTGCCCCATACTTTATTCTTAATGTACACTCATTGTATGCATGTGTGCATGTGTGTGTATGTACATTTGGGGTGTAGGGGTACGTGTGTCTGTGTTGGCTTCCCAGCGAACATTCTGTCCTGCTCCTGAAGCACCCCAGAGTTTCTCTTTGGAGAATTGCCAATTCCCCATTGTGCATGTTCTTGGAAAGAAAGCTCAGATGATGACCTTGCACTCAGAAAGCAGAAGAGAAGGAATCCTACTTCTTTGCACCCCAGTCCAGGAAGAGTTGAGCACATGATCTAAGCTCAGCCAATTGGATGCTCCCTTCGAAGGACCCAAGATATAAGTGGCGATCATTTATTGCCATGGCAACGTGCCCATCAGACTTTCCTACAGTGAGTCCAGGGCTAGACTTCCTGCCTTCTGATCCTCACTGTGACCTTGGCTCCTGCTCAGTTCTAGACCTGGTTCTCTAGTGTGAGGGTTAAATCTGTGTGTTAACTTAACTGGGCCACAAGTGTCCAGACATTTGGCTGAACATTATTCTGGGTGTGTCTGTGAGCGTGTTCTGGATGAGATTAACATTGAATAAGCAGACCAAGTAACACAGATTGCCCTTCCTGGTGTGTGGCCCTCATCCAATCTGTTGAGGGCCTGACTAGGACAGAAAGCCTGAGAAAGGAGAACTCACTCCACCTGACTGTCTTCAAGCTGAAATGTCAGTCTTCTCCCGTCATTGGATTTGGATTGGACTGGAACTTGTACCATCAGCTGTCCTTGTTCTCAAGCTCTTGGACTTGGACTGGAACTATACCATCACTCTCTTGGGTCTTCAGCTTGCTGACTGTAAATCAAGGGACTTCTCAACCTCCATACCACAAGCAATCAAATCGATCCTTATAATCTCTCTCTCTCCCTCCAGACTGTTGGTCTGTTTCTGTTCTTTTTGGAAAACCTGGACTGGCTCTGCTTTTTTGGAGAAACTGGACTAATGCGTCTGGCCTCCACCAATTCGGTGGGTCTTGAGACCTTCTGAAACTTCCCCTTTGTTCAGTTCAGTTGTTTGCAACCATATGCTCGTGGTGGGCACCATTTTCCTGCTCCCCACCGTCATCACATAGTGGCACTACCACATGGCAGCTCTATTTAAGTCAGGTGCCCTGTGCTAGTTATCAGAAAATTGCATCCTATTCCTCAAGTCAGTTAGAAGAGGGGAAAACAGAAATGAAATGTGGAGCAAGAGGGACGAAGGTGAAACAAAGGCTGGCCATGAACGGAGAGGACAGTTGTGGATGGATGACAGGCATCCTTATTGTACAGGTGGCGGGATGGGGGAGTGCTCCCTGGCATCTCCCGAAACATGTTCTGGCTTGGATTTGCATGAGAAAATTTGCCCAGAATGAGAAAATTAGAGCACCAAGTGAGAGCCAGTCACAAAACGATAAACCTCTCCCAGGAGAGGCCATTAAGAGTTAACCTGGGTAAAATTCCTTTCGCCATGATTTCACTCAAAGCTAGGAATGTATCCCATCATTTTCTCAAACTTAGAGTCAGAGGGGGCTCATTAAACTCACAAATTTCTCCAAGTGCATTTGAAATAACAGAGATGAGGTCAGGGAGAAATTGGCTCTGGGTAGCAGCCCATGCTCAGGAAACAGCACAGGATGGTTCCCGGTCCTGCAAACATCCCTTGTTCCTAGGTAATATTGGTTGAAGACTATAACATTCAAAGTTTAGCCCTTATCCCAAGTGAAATTCTCTAAATCACTTCCAAAGTGAGTCTTGTCTTGCCAGTTCTTTACTTCTTGGGGAACATGTGTTCCCAGGCGTTCAAAGCCTTTTCACCCTACTCCTGAGAAAAGTTTACACGGACACGCACACACAATTTTTCATAGTTTTGTTTAGGAGCATACCGCATTCCTGTAACCAACAGACACATGGACTCAGTCTCCATTCGCATTCAAAACCTTTGAACTAGAGGCCAATGTAAGAACAGCATCCACGTTTATAAGGCCAATGATTCTGGTTCTGTAAAAGACCTCAGTTTTTAGGAAAAGATGCAAACTAAAGCCAAGAGGCGGATGTGGATAAGACCAGATGCAAGGAGACGCGCTCAGGGCCCCCAGCAGCTCCTTAGGCCACTCATGGGGCAGCTTGCTTGACGATGGAAGAAGTCAACCCAGAAGGAATCAGAGACAAGAAAGTCCTCGTGGGTAAATCTCCCTGGTGTAGTTTAAGATCCTGAAATCAGTTCTTTATTGCTGAAACAATCACCCCTTGACCTTTCCAGTCATGGGAGTCAACCCATCCCTTTTGTTGAAGCCCATGTGTATAGGATTTCTGCTACTTACAACCCATGTTGTCATCAACACCGTAGTGGACCATGTTTATTTTTATTATTTTTTAAAATTTTGTTTTAAAGACGTGGGGTACAATTCAGGGTTAGGTATACAAGTGGTCATTGTACAGGTAAAGTGTGGGCCTCACTTTGGTCCCACATCACCTGGTTTGAGACCAGGTACCCTTATTGATGAAGTGAGCCCCCCTGCTCCCTCCCTTGGTAGTTTCCCACTATGCCAATCCCTTTCTTATAGTATTATGATAATTTTTCAGGGTCCTCTTATGAGTGAGAACATGTGGTACTCAGCTCTTTGTTTCTGTGTTACATCACTATGACAGACTCTAAATCCATCCAAGTTGCTGCGAAGTTCATAATTTTTTCCTTCTTTATAGACCTCCAGTTTGGACCAGGTTTTACCACCAAGAGCCTCCTCAGGCAAGTCTCTTCTGTGGGTCTCAGTCTCCATGTCTAAGAGGAAAATGGGTATAATGAGGGGGTTGGGTAATATGCCAGTTTGGCATTCTAGTCCTCGACTCTGGGACGGGGGCAGAAGCATGACCTTGTCCATCAGTCACCTGTGAATGTCACAGGAGGGGAGAAGCAAAAAGTGTGCTGTGGGTAGGACAGGACAGGAGAGGGAGTGGGCATCTCACTTGGGCTGCCCGGGGTCCTCTGGCCTGACTCCATCCAGCCCTGTGTTGGGCCCCTTTGCTCTGTTGTCTGCTGTTCTGTGCAAGGGATACTTCTGTGCAAACAGTCTCCTAGTTCCTCTCTGGGACTGCTGTGCAGTCAAGGCTGTTGAAAGGCCCAAGCTAAGACTCCAGTTCAGAATGTGGGTTTGGTAGATTTGCTGAACCAGTGGGCATCCAGAGCATTGCCTCAGTTTCTCTTTGCTTGTGTTTTACAAAGGGAAGACTCCGCAAACACAGTCAGGTCACCATGTATCCTCTGCAGATTTATCTCGGCGATGGAGGATGCACTCCAGGCCTCTCCTGGTTAGCACAGACACGGGAAGCATCAGAGCCCGCCCTGCCCGACCACTCCCACTCTCCCTCTTGGCTTCTGCCTCCTCCTCACCCCATGCTGTGGGATGGTACCATGGGAGTATCTTACCCCAGGCTTTGGACCTCAGAGATTGGAACTCGTGTCCCTGCTCTGCCACCTACCAATGATATGACCTTGAGCTAGTGACCTGATCTCCTGGGTCTCAGTTCTCTCCTTGGTGAGACATAGTGTTATAGGAGGACTGGAGGGAGTGATGCTCAATGGGCTTAGAGCAGGTCTTAGCAGATTATAAGTTATAGATAGGGATTGTTATTCATTCTTGCTTGCCGAGGATTAGCTAACCACAGTTTGGCCTGTAGTCAAGCTTCTGAGTGGGTGTCCTGCTCACTTACCTTTCAAAGCTCAAAGGACAGGTCCTCTGCCTCTCCTGTTATCCTTCTGCCCTTGCTCTGCCTCTTTTCTAGGTTTTAGATTATAATGCAGTGATCACAGACATGGGTTCTCATCTCTCCTTGTAGCAGGATGACCTTGGGCAAGTTATTTAACTTCTTTTGACTTCTTTTTCAGCTGCAAAAATGCTGATCCGATCCACCCTTCAATGTTGTTGTGAGATTTAAAATGGACAGTGCATCTAGAGTACCTAGGACAGTGCCCAGGGCTCCCAGAATGAGACACCCCTCCATTACTGTGGCCAAAGAGATAAGATGAATTCTTAAGGTGAATTCCTAAGTCCGAATCTGAGCTTTACGATGACTAACCATCACCAGTAAATATGGCAGATAAAAATAAAAGTGAGGAAAAACAGGGGAAAATGAAGCAGAGGGTGTACGTTCCACAGAAAGAAAACAGTTTCAATGTCTAGCTTGCTGAAATGTGGTGGAAATGCAGTGTCTCAAGGGAGCACTGGAAGATTTAAGGGTCTCCCCTGGGCCACCCAGGGGCTGTGACTTTAGAATCATCAAAAAGCGCTTTCATTCAGGACTCTGTGAAGGAAGCCCAAGCAATCCCATAGAAAGGGTTGCTGCACCAGTGACTGTGATTGGGTCTGAGGACTTGGATTTACTCTTTACAAAAGAGGCTGCAGAGGAACCCGCACTAGACCAAGCTACCTGTGAATGAAGAAAGGGAGCCTTCTGGCCCACAGTTCAAAGGGAAAAAGGAATTGAGACATTTTGAGTGTCTTAGACCTCTAGTAAGACAGGTGACTTTGGTAGTGATGCCATTACCAAAGTTATCCACCCCACCTTCCTACATTAATTACATTCGGCAAGTTATCTCTGGATAGGCGACTTCTCCCCACTGAGTTAGAATTCATGTAGGTTGGGGACTCTGGATGATGGGTGTCAACACATGAGCATCCTAAGAAGGCTAAAACCAAGATATTTTTCATCTACCCTTCTTCTCTCTGACAACACTAGGTCCCTGCTGTGGTCTTTGGCGACAGAAACGTCTATCCACTTTTTTGTAAATTTAAATTTTATTTTAAAGATGTGGGGTACAATTCAGGGTTAGGTGTACAAACGTTGATTATGCAGGCACCCTTGTTGATGAGGTGAGCCCCTCCCTCCCCTAGCAGTTTCCCTCAACTGCCAATCCCTCCCTCCTCCCCTGGCAGTTTCCCACCACTGCCAGTCTCTTTCGTATAGTATTATGATAATTGTTCAAAGTTCGCTTATGAGTGAGAACATATGGTACTCTGTTCTTTGTTTCTGTGATGGGTCACTGAGTATGACGAACTCTAAATCCATCCAAGTTGCTGCGAAGTCCATATGTTTGTCTTTCTTTATGACTGGATAATGTTCCATTGTGTATGTACCACATTTTTTTAATCCAGTACAACTTCGATGGGTAGCATGGTTGGTTCCATGTTTTTGCTATTGTGAATAGAGCTGC
Organism: Cephalopachus bancanus; assembly: GCA_027257055.1. NCBI lineage: Eukaryota > Metazoa > Chordata > Mammalia > Primates > Tarsiidae > Cephalopachus > Cephalopachus bancanus. The sequence goes on from JAPVLO010000272.1 coordinate 1,051,008, forward strand.
AACAAACATGCATGTGCAGGTATCTTTTTTGTAGAATGATTTGAGTTCCTCCAGGTATATTCCCAATAGGGGAATTGCTGGGTCAATTTCTAGTTCTTTCAGAAACCACCACACTGTCTTCCAGAGAGGTTGCAGTAGTTTGCATTCCTACCAGCAGTGTAGAAGCATTCCTTTTTCTCTGCATCCTCGCCAGCATCTGTTTGTTTTATTAATGATGGCTGTTCTTAGTGGGGTTAGGTAGTATCTCAATGTGGTTTTGATTACATTTCTTTTTTAATGTACTGGGCTCTGGGAACATCGCTGGACTTGGAATAAGGTGTCTGGGCAGGGACTAGGCTGTTTTTAAACTTTGTATGTGTGGTTGATGCCTTCACTGTCCCTCTTGTATCAGTGTCAGGGATCTAGTGATGCCAACCACTTCTTATTGCAAACACACGTGATGCTTGACCTGAGGGTTTCTCCCAACTGGGAAGCCTGAGCTAAAGACAGATGGGAGTTGGAGGGTGCGTACCCCGGCTCCTTTATCCCTTGGCAGGGATGACACCAAGATGTGTGTTCTGCACTGACTCCCAGAGTTCCCAGTGGGACTGAACCTTGGGTGTCCTCAGTGGAACCCACTCAGTGCAATATCCTTATTGATGGCCTTTACTTTCCTTCTCCCAATCAGGCTTCCTGGGACCATGGCACTGGTTTTCTAGGGAACAGCAGGAGTTCATGTCTCACAGTTCTGGAAGGTAGGAGTCCAGTGTCAAGGTGTCAGCAGGGTTGGTTCCTTCTGAGGGTTGTGAGGAAGAGACTGCTCCAGGCCTCTCCCCCAACTTCTGGTGGTTTTCTGGTAGTCCTTGGCATCCCTGGGCTCACAGATGCATGACTTCATTCTTTGTCTTTATGTTCATGTGGTGTTCTCCTTGTGTGTGTGTATGTTTGTCTCCAAATTTCCCCCTTTGAAAGCATATCAGTTATATTGGATTAATATAAGATCCTAATGACTTTATTTATGTTTTTATTTTTGAGTCTGGGTCTCACTGTCGCCCAGGCTGGAGTGCAGTGGCATGATTATGGTTCACCACAGACTCGACCTCCTAGGTTCAGGCAATCCTTCCACCTCAGCCTCCCAAGCCCCTGGGACTTTAGGCATGTGCCGCCTTGCTCAGATAACTTTTTTTGGTAGACATGAGGTTTTGCTATGTTGCCTAGGCTGGTCTCAAACTTCTGAACTCAAGTAATCCTCCCACCTTGGCTTCCCAAAGTGCTGGGATTACAGGTGTAAGCCACCATGCCTGGTCACTTCATTTTAACTTGATTAAAGACCCTATCTCAAAATAAATTCACATTCTGAGGTGCTAGGGATTAGGACCTCAACATATGAATTTGGGGGGGGACATAATTCAACCCTTAACACTCAACAATTTGTAATCAAATCCTTATTTCAAGCTCTGTTTTCAGGGTAACACAAATTAAGACAGTAGGTATGAGACTAGTGCTGTGAATACACACACACCACACACACACACACACACACACACACACACATTTTTGGGACAGTTATGTTAAAGTGGGGCATATGAGATCTTTGGTGTAAAACAAATTTCAATTTTGAGGTTCTGAAGGCATCTCATGCACTCTAGGAGAAAATATCCAAACTGAATTCACTGAAGAATCCCCATTCTACCAGATATCAGGACAAGTTGCACCCAGCACAAACAAAACAGAATAAAGAATTAGGGAAGAGGATTTTTGAATTTGAAAAACTAGGGCTTTCATTCCGTTAAACTCTCATTTATAAAATAGAAAGAGATATAGCTTTTAGACTTGAATTTCTCTCCAGAAATTACATAATGGGAGAAAGGTTATATTCAAACGTTGAGCATCTGAAGTTGGTATTGCATTATTGTGTTATCTTTATGCGATCATTTGATTTCATTGTGTGACCTCTGGTGACCTACATGGGACATGTGGGTGGGCATAATTGGAGGCAGGAAACAGAATAAGAAGTGAATTTTTATTCTAGGGCATGGCAGGGCCTTGGAGTTAATTTAATTAATATGTTGCCTTTACGTTTAAGAAACATCTGGGAGCAGATGTTGAACTGTCCACCAGTATTACTGAGGGGACCTCCAAGGTGCGGTAAGTTGGTAATGAAGAATTGTTGTCATTGGTTCTCTTGGCTGCCCTGATAGGGGCTGATTTTCTCTCTGCAGAGGCGCTCACAGACCTGGTTCCCCATGAACTTAATATTTATTTATTTATTTATTTTTTAATCAATATTTTTAATTATGATTTTGTGGGGTACAGTTAAGGGTTAGGTGTACAGTCACGTTTCATTCAGGCACCCTATTGATAAGAGGTGTTTTAGAACTTAATATTTAAACCCACCTCATTAGCAGAGACACAACAGATGAAGAGTGAGGCTGGGGGAGGTGAACCATGAGTTTCTTGGCATTTTCTTGGCAAAATTGTTCTTCCTACTCACTTAAGGGAAAGGAACCCAGCTCCTGAGAGCTCAGCCTCTTCTTTCTGGTTTTTTTTTTTTTTTATGGACTTGCAGAATGAACTTCTGCATTCATTCTCATGCTGAAGTGACTGAGTTTCCCTCCACCCATGCTGAGGAGACCTGCCTTGCCAGTTCTGCCTGTAAGTTTATTTCTAGAGTCAAGAATTAAGAAGGGCATTGTGACTGCTCCTTTGGGTGAAATCTTGCAGCCTCTCATTCTTCTTATCAGTACCAAAGTGGACACTCTTATCTCCAGATTGCTGGATTAATTCCGGGATGAGCCAGTGTTACCCCAGAAAACCTCAAACACAGGCACTGGGGTCAGAGGTCAGAGTAGAAATCAGATTCTGTTTCCAAGGCTCACATGGGGACTGGAGGAGAAGGCAAAGCGGCTACATGCTGAAGCTTAGAATCAAAACCTCAGCACAGATGCTTAAAGAATTAAATTAAGTTGTTTTATAGGTATAACCACAACACAAGTGGACACATAGTACATTTTAACCAAAACCTTCACTACTTTGCTACATGTGAAGATTTTAGAAGGAAACATTCTCTACTTCCCTTCCTTGACAGTCATCTCAAAGAGTGTTGGAAAATTCTCAAGAGAGATTTAATTTATTTTAATTAAAATCATGAATTTGGTTTATCTTGGAGATGAGAACAGAGGAAGGCAAGTGACACCAAAGAAACAACCAGGTTCAGGTAATTCTTCCAAAGGATTTTGATCTTGTTTTCCTTAAGGGGTACATACATATATATATATATATATATTTTTTTTTTTTTTTTTTTTTTTTTTTTTGAGTTGGAATCTCACTCTTGTCGCCCAGGCTGGAGTGCAGTGGCACGATCACGGCTACCGCAGCCTTGACCTGCTCGGCTTAGGTGATCCTTCCGCCTCAGCCTTCCAAGTAACTGGAGCTACAGATGCACACCACCGCGCCCGGCTAGTTTTGTGATTTATTGTAGAGATGAGGTCTCACCAAGTTGCCCAGGCTGTGCTCAAATCCCCGGACTCAGGCAATCCTCTCGCCTCAGTTCCCAAAGTGCTGGGATTACAGGCTGAGCCACCATGCCCAGCCAACATACATATCTTATAGGTCCTTCCAACGGAAGCCTTTGCAATCTGAGGTTTCGGAGTTGCTCTGTGTCTGAGCCACATACTTTGCAGTCTGTCAAGAAACTCGACTATTATAAACTAGGTAGATTTAAAAAGAAAAAATCATACTTTGCAGTTATTAAAGGAGTCGAAGTGGCCAGAATCCTTCAGTTCTTTAACTTTCAATTTACCTGTCTTTTTTTTTTTTTTTGAGTTGGAGTCTCACTCTGTCGCCCAGACTGGAGTGCAGTGGCCGCTCCCGGCCACCGCAGCCTCGACCTGCTGGGCTCCGGCGATCCTTCCGCCTCAGTTTTCCGAGTAGCCGGAATTACAGGCGCGCGCTACCACGCCCGGCTGATTTTTTGATTTACTGTAGAGATGAGGTCTCACTGCCCAGGCGGGTCTCGAACCCGTGGGCTCAGGCAATCCACTCACCTCAGCCTCCCAAAGGCGCGGGATTACAGGCTGAGCCACTGAGCCCGGCTGCCTGTCTTCTAAGTTGAGCAAGATCTTGTGATTTCTCAGATGGTGGCCATGCTCAAGGTGTTTAAGAAAAAATTTCAAACTTGAAGGACCGTCGAAGCCCTGGGAACTCCTGTATTCAAAGTGCAAAAAAGAGAATAATTCTGCTATAAAATTAGCCAGAGAACACACCATTTTGACAGCAGGAAGACCAGGAACATAATTAGAATTCTAAAGAAGGAAGCAAAACACAGAGGTCTCAGGAATAAACAATGCACATTTAATGCCTCCATGTCCCCATGGGAGGCCCAGGAGGAATGAGTCACTAGGGATTAGCTCCTGGAATTGAGAAAGCATGCTCTCTTCCATTAATGACATCTTGCCTTATCTTCCCATCCCAGTTAATTCCATAATTGTGCCCTCTCAGAGCCCTGGAGGGTGGGTAGAAAGGCCAGCGGCCTCCAATCCGATAGTGACCCTGTCTCACTCTCTCCAAGGACCGCAGGCCTCCTGTTAGAGTGATTTCCATTTGCAAATGGGACGGGCTGCTCTTGATTTATTTCATCACTAGAGCAATGCTCCTTCCTCCATCTCTGGATGTGCCTTGTGTCTTATCTCCCAGGAGCCCCTGGCCCACCGTGGCAGCCTGCTGGCCGGAACTTAATTAGGCAGTCTTTGAAGATCCGGTGGCCCCTCTGGCAGCCAGCCACCTTATCTCCCGGTGCAGAAATCCCTCAGAGAGCTGTCCCCGCAGAGCATGGGGCCCATTTGGGAGGCGCTGGAGATTTATTTTTGATTTGCAAAACAAAACAATACAAAATAAAGCCTTTCTCTTAATATATTACCTGGGAAGTCCAGATCACTTCTGGGAGAGCCAGAACACTCAGGGTTGCAAGAAATCTTAAAGGTTACGTGGTTCAAGTGGTGTAGGTTGGGGTAAGAAGAGAGGTGGGAACCCAAGAGAGACTTGGCTGATGGGTCATCCAAACAGTTTAGTGAGATAGGTGGATGGTGCATGGCTCACAGCTCAGTGAGACAGACTGAGGGTGCATGGGTTCCCCAAAAGAAAGACTGGCGAAAAGAAAACAAAGATTGCATTCTCAAAGAGGGGACTTCCACAGATATCCCCGCTGCCTTGGACAGCAGGTGCCAGCTCATCTTGTTTGATGCTGTAGTGCTAAGTTGCCACAAGGTGGCAATGAATAGGACCACTTCTGTTACAGAAAGGGCTTGGGGTATTCAATTTTAGGTATTGATACTTACAAAATCAGATCAATGGGAATTTTTGTAGTGTCCTAACAAGAAACTTTGGGATGCCCAAGGCAAATTTCAGAAAAGGTGTCTCCTTTCTTTTTAAGCACAACATACGCAGACATCCAGGTCTGGCTCTGTCTGTGGCCTCTCATACTTCTGACCCTTTTCCCGGAGGGCTCATGCCACCAGGCTAACTCAACAGCCAGCAGCTGAGTCCCGAGGGGCTGCTGGGAAGCCCCCAACCTACTGGTTGGGAAGGTGTACCTGCAACATCCTATCTAGCAGTACCCAACTTTTCTGGCATCAGAGACTGGTTTCGTAGAAGACAACTTTTCCACGGACCAGAGAGGGGATGTGTAGTCAAACCTCACTACTAATGTTAATCTGTATTTGCAGGCACTCCCCAGTGCTATCTAGCATCACCACCTTGGATCATCAGACATTAGATTAACATAAGAAGCATGCAACCTAGATCTCTGACATGTACAGTTCACAATAGGGTTGGTGCTCCTATGAGAATCGAATGTTGCCATTGATCTGACAGAAAATGGAGCTCTGCTCACTTGCTGCTCACCTCCTGCTGTGTGGCCTGGTTCCTAACAGGCCATGAACTGGTACCAGTCTGTGTCCCAGGGTTTGAGGACCCCTGCTGTAGACTGTTTGGAGTTTCTGTGGGTCGTTTGTGATGCTCTCACAGCTGTAAAACCTCCAAGTGTATAGTGAGAGGCCCTGTTCCTGCAACTGAAATGTCTTTCAGTTTCCAAGCCCACATATTGGGAAGTCCATTCTAGAAAGAAGATGCCAATAGGGGTTCAACATGACTCTAATTTTAGTTTCTCTCTCTTTTTTTTTAATATTTCTTAGTATTCTCATGGAAGTTAATTCAGAATACAGACTTGGAAAAGCCTATCACAAGCCATAAGAAGCCAACACTGCTTTTGAAATTTAATTGATTAAATTTATCCTCCAGTTATCTAAACAAACATTAATTAAGGGCTAAAAATGTTCCAGGGGCTGTTCACATCTCTGGGGTTTCAGAGGCCTGGTCCTTGTCTGCCAGGAGATCTTGAACCATCAGGAGCACAGAGAAGCCAACAGGCTGTTATAGCCCAATGGATTTTGCATCCTGCCCTGCCTAGGATTGATGCTAGTCATCTAGAGGGTTCTTTGAGCCAATAGCAGGAAAGAAGAAGTGGACACCAGCACTCAGAACGTCTCAGTTACTCATCAGCTTTGAAGGCAATGGCTTTTATGTTGCTAGGTTGTAGACCTGGACTCCCGACTTAACAGGCTGCCTTGGGCATTCGCAGAATGTTAGCAGTGACCAGGGTGGGCTTCATGGATGACCAACCTATGCACAGTCCCTCCTCCACCAGAAGAATACCATGCTTGATTTAATGCTCTGTCTTGACATTCTTAACAGTGTTTGAACAAGGAGGCCTACATTTCAATTTTACACTAGGCTCTGCAAATTATGTAGCTGGTTCTCATGGTGACTTAATTAGTTGTTCTACAAGCATCTTTTGAGCACCCACTAAGTGTCATACACTGAATTGGCATTAGAGGTTCTCACTTCAAGGGGTTCCTGCTGAGAAGCTAGTTGCTGAATGCAGAGGACAGACACAAGAAGAGGCATCGACAATCCAGTGTGGCAAGTCCTGGAATAGCCCAGAACATGCCCAGTCCTTCCTGTCCACAGGAGAGAATCTCGGACTGTTAGTATAGAGCTCGGCATCTCCTCTCATAGCCCACAGAGGACTGGGGTACTCGCCCAGGTAATTTATGAGGAGGAGGGCGGGGAGTCTCCATCACGTAGAACATCACCCTCGTGCCAAGTTTAGCATTTGTCAAGGTCATGATCATTAATGTGCATTTTTCCAGAGGCTCATCAAACAAGCCAGGTGGTTCTGACACGGTAATAGATTTTATTTTTAAGTGAAAATTCAACTTCCTTCCGCATGCCTTGAATAGTACTGAATTGCCTCAGCCCTTTGAATATAACTCAACAAATATCCATGACTATAACTCAATAGATATCCAAATCTAATAGGCTGACTTGAACCAGAGCTCAAATCAAGACTCTTTCAAGTGATGGGTGGTCTGCTTTTCTTCAAGCCAGTGCTTTTCAAAGTGATCCACAGATAACTTGCATGAGAATCACCTGGGATGCTTGTTAAAATGTATATTCTTAGGCCCCAGGCTCAACTCTGGTCTGCCTTTTAAAATAATTATTATTTGTTCTCCAGGTGATTCTTTTTTAAAAAAAAATGTATTTTTGATTCAGGGGTACAAGCGCATGTTTGTTACATGGGAATATTACATGCTGGAGGGGGTTGGGCTTCCAGTGTCCCATTCCCCAAAGAGGGAACGTTGTACCTGATAGGCAATTTATGAACCTTCTCTCCCTGCCTCTCTCCTTTTGGTGTCCCAAGTGTCTATTATATCCATCTTTATGTCCATGAGTACCCATTGTTAAGCTCTCGTAAAAGTGAGAACATGTGGTGTTCGGTTATCTGTTTCTGAGTTAGTTCACTTAGGATAATGGTACCCAACGCCATCCATGTTGCTGCAAAGGACATTCTTTTGTTCTCTTTTATGGCTGCATAGTATTCCATGGTGTATATATACCACATTTTCTTTGTCCAGCCAACTGTTGATGGGCATTTAGGTTGGTTCTGTGACTAACAGAAGTTTGCAAAGGTTCCCAGGAGCCTACAATGGAGCGGAACAGCAGACCACTGAAGTCTACTAAGAGATCATCAACAAATTCCGAACTCTCTGCCATACTCATCACTATGAGAGGCCTATAGGGGATGTCAGTGTCAAAATTGCCCACCAGAGAGGAGGGGAGGGTCTGCTTGAGGGAACAAGACTTGCACACAATCACAGACCAGATGAGGTGGAGCTGAGTTCACAGCGATGCGAACGCCGCAGGCTGCGTGGCTTTGTACTAAAGGCTCTGGAATCTTTGGGGCTCAAGAAGTTCCCTCTCAAAAAATATTGGGGGACCCAAGGAGTGGCAGAAAAGGAGAGGCCCCAGGCTTCCCCACCCGCACCAGAATAGCTTGACCTGTCATCCGGGGGCTTTCGCATAAGATCTCACTTGAGGAAAGTACTCTGCCATTAAAAAAATGTCTTGGGCAATGCATGTTCTGAGTTTGGGAAGAGGGAGATTGGAGTGTACTTCCATGATGGAAGAAGAAGAACTGAACCTAGAACAAAGCCCTGGCCTACCAGGTCCTGCCTGAGCTGGGCTTTGTGCCCAGGGATCTGCCCTCCTGCCACGCCTGACCTGGCTCCCTGCACACGGTGCTGGCTGTCCATTGTGTCCTAGAACCTTGCTCCCTCTCCCCCAGGGCCTGCAACACATGCTGTTTTCCATTTACTTTACTTTTGCCCTGTCATGGTTGATATACTCCTCACCTGGCATCCATTTAGATGGCTCCTTCTCTTCCTTCCAAAGGCCTTCCTGTCTCACCAACTAGAGTAGGGGTGTCCAACCTTTGGGCTTCCCTGGGCTGCATTGTAAAGAATTGTCTCGGGCCGCACATAAATTATATAATACAGCTAGTGTATGTACATAAGAAGACTTCTTTTTAAATAGTTTTTATGATAATGTTTAGAAAAATGAGAACTATATAAAGCCAGTGGGAAATCTGACCTTGTTTTGTAAAACTAATCTATCAACATCTGGTTCCATGGACGTGGTTGCAATTCTTAGTGAGTTCTCAAGGTGCTTGTCAGAAATGTTTGTTTGAATTTTGCTCTTTGTGTGCTTAATAATTGAAAACAGCTGCTCACAGATGTATGTGTTGTCAAAAAGCGATGTCGTGAATAATTGTGAACTTCAACAATGTAACTACGCATGGGGTCGTGAAGGAAACAAATGCTAAAAAAACACTTGATGTTAAAAAATTTTGTGAGGATGCTGGGCTCGGTGGCTCAGCCTGTAATCCCGCACCTTTGGGAGGCTGAGGTGAGTGAATTGCCTGAGCCCGTGGGTTCGAGACCCGCCTGGGCAGGCGAGACTTTATCTGTACAATAAATCAAAAAATCAGCCGGGCGTGGTAGCGCGTGCCTGTAATTCCGGCTACTTGGAAGGCTGAGGCGGAAGGATCGCTGGAGCCCAGCAGGTAGAGGCTGCGGTGGCCGGGAGCGGCCACTGCACTCCAGTCTGGGCGACAGAGTGAGACTCCAACTCAAAAAAAAAAAAAATTTTGTGAGACTCATTACTAGCTGTCCTGTGCTGCATGTAGCCTGTGGGCTGCGGGTTGGACATGTCTGATCTACAGTCATCATGCTACCTTTGTTTCTCTCCATCTCAGTGCTCGTTACTTCCTAGCACTTATGACACTTATTTATCTTGCTATTCCATGTCTACTTTCCTGAAGCTCCCTGTGGGCAGAGAGTCTTGTCTGCCCTGGTCAACAGCTACATTCCAAGCACCGAGTACCATGCCTTTAGTCTCTCTTTGATTCTTTGATGAATTATGAATGAATGAGTGAATATGACTTGGATAGGCAGCAGATGGCATTCCAGGGGAAGAGACAAGGTCATCAGCAGGACAAACGTGGGCATGCTGAAGGAACGCTTGGAGCCCACTGAGGGGTTCTTTCAGCAAATGTTCACAGAGCATCCCCTGTATGGCTGCACTCTTTAAGGTGCTGGGAACACTGCAGTGAATTAGACAGAGAAAGGGCTCAACCCTGCGGGGGGGGGGTGTTCCTTCAAACAGACATAATAGAACAATAGGCTTAATGAATTAGTGGACTGTGTAACCTGTTAGAAGTACTATGAGAAGAAAAAGTAAAACTGGTTAGTAGGATTGGGAATAGATGGAGGTGGGGTAGGGTGAGTTTGAGATGGACCCCATATGCCAGAACTGAAGGAGGCGAGATGCTATCCATGCAGATATCCAGAGAAGGAGCCCATGGGTGGAAGGAATAGAACTAGCCTACAGCCTGTGCTTTTGAGGAACCAACAGCAAGAGGTCAGGGTGACTCATGTGGGATGATGGCAGGAAATGAGGGAGAAGAGAAGAGAAGAGAAGAGGTCAAAGGCTTAAGCAGGAACCCCTCATATTCGGCTTTGTAGGCCTGCACTGTCCAATATGGCAGCCACTTTCCCATGTGACTAGTCAATTAATTAAAATGAAATGAAACTTCTAATGTAGAAATTTCAAATGCCCAGGAGCCACTTGTGGCTAGGAGCTGTCGTAGAGGGCAGTGCAGATCTAGAACACTGCTATCAATGCAGAAGGTTCTAAGTGGACAGCACTGTTGTAGACTTTAGCCTTCGCTCTGAGTGAAATGGGGAGTGATGGAGGGTTTGAGCAGAGAAGAGATATTCTGGCTTCCATGTTGAGGATAGAGTCCAGGTAAAAACAGGGAAGTCTGATAGGAGGTTGTTGTGGTCATCAAAGCAAGAATCAATGATGGTGGCTCTGATCAGGGCAGTGGAGAAGGTGGTGAGAAATGGTCAGGGCTTGATGACAGATTGCATAGGGAGCATGAAAAAATAAAACACAGGGAGATGAAGGATGATGCCAAGGCATGTGGAGGTAGATGGATGAGGTTGCCACCTTCGGAGATGTGGGCAGAGCCAATCTGGGCCATAGACAGAACGGAAGAGCTTAGTTTGGGATATTTTGAGTTTGTGATGTCTATTGGACATCCAAGTAGAGACACCGAATAGACAGTTGGCTGTATGAGCCTGTAGTTCAGAAGAGTCTGGACTAGATAATTACAATTAGCAGTTGTCAGATTGGAGATGCAATTAAGACCCAACATTGGAGGAATTCACCATGGGAGTGAAAATAAAAGAGGATCTATTAGAAGCACTAAGGTCCTCACTAATCATCGAAGAAATGCAAATTAAAACCACACTGAAATACCACCTAACTCCAGTCAGGATGGCCATGATCAATAACTCAAAAAATAACAGATGCCAGAGAGAATGCAGGGAATAGGGAACACTTCTACACTGCTGGTGAGAATGCAAACTAGTTCACTCTCTATGGAAAACAGTGTGGCGATTTCTAAAAGAAGTAGAAATGGACTTTCCATATGACCCAGCAATCTCCCTGCTGGGAATATACCTGGAGGAACTCAAATCATTCTACCAACAAGATACCTGCACATGCATGTTTACTGCAACATTATTCACAATAGCAAAAACACAGAACCAACTGTGCTGCCATCGAAAGAGGACTGGATAAAAAAAATGTGGTATGTATATATGCAATGGAATATTACGCAGCCATAAAGAAGGACAAAATTATGAACTCTGCAGCAACTTGGACAGACTTAGAGGTTATAATATTGAGTGATCTATCACAGAAACAAAGAACTGAGTACCACATGTTCTCACTCATAAGTGGACCTTAAACAATTATCATAATACTATAAGAAAGGGATTGGCAGTAGTGGAAAACTGCTGGGGGGTGGGGCAGGAATGGCAGTAGTGGGAAAGTGCCAGGGAACAGGGGGCAACACCTCATCAACAAGGGTACCTGCAGAATGAACATTTGTATGCCTAACCCTGAAATGTACCCCACATCTATAAAATTAAAAATTAATCTTATAAAAAGAAGTACCAAGGGCTTCTGTGGGGGAATGGCAAGTACTGGAGGGAAGTCTGCATGTTGTAAAGAACCCTCTACTTCATCCTTTCAGTCACAAGGAACTTTAGGGGATTTTTAGCAAGCATGCCACGATCCCATTCCTGATTCCTATCATTGTTTCTCAGTCACTTCACAAGTTTAAGGGAAAATTTTCTCAGAGCGAAAGCCAGGATCCTTCCAATGGCCAGCAAGTCCTCCGTGACAGGTTCCTACAACACTCTCACTTCTCGTCTTATCGCTTTGTCACTTCTCATATCCCTTGCTCATTGTGTCCACCATGCCCTTACCAAGTCCCTGCAGTTCCTCAGACCTACTGGACCACTCCTGCCCCGGGGTCTTTGCACTGGCTGCTCCCTGCATCTAGAATGCTCTTCTCCCAGATACCTTGTGGCTTGCTCCCGCACCTCCTCAAACATATTTCCTGGACCCTACAATCCCTCTCCCCTTTCTCTGCTGTATCTTTCCCCATAAGACTTGTCTCCACCTGACATACGACACACACATCTCGCTTATTGTTGCATCACCATTTCTCCTCATTCGAAAGTCAGCCCCATGAGGGCAGGAGTTTTTGTTTAGTTTGTTTTACTCATAGAAGCAACTCACCTCCAGCATCAGAAACAGCCCCTGGCACGTGGTGGGCACGCAGTCAATATCCTTGTTGAATAAATCAACATAAGGATATGCCCATAGGACTGTAACTCACAGACCATCAAAAGCATCCTCAAAGGCACGGGCATAAATAGAGAAACGAGCGGGGTGTGCGGCGTTGCTCTGATTTCTCTCAGCCTTGGGGAAATAAGGACTTTCAACCTCTCTTGCAGTTTATCTGGGGGGCAGGAGGGGTGAAAGGGATAACCGAAAAGGGAGGCGGAACTGGATTAAGAGCTGATTTGTTGCTTTCAGAAGCGCCCCGATCCCCAATCCCTTTCGAGGACATGAGAAAATGAGAGAACATGTCATCCCATCTCGAGAGGCGATGGCAGCTCCTCCTCCTTTTTCTTTCTCATCCTCTTTGTTGGTATCACTTCAAATGCTGCCCTCTTTGACATCTTTTAAATAGCCAGAGTAGGAACGTACAGCAGGAAGGTAGCGAGCTCAGCTTTGAAACCTAGCCTGGCAATGTGCAGCCCGCACACAGATCTCAGTGTGTGGGGCTGCCCTGGCTTCTCATGTCCGACCTACGGGCAGCAGGGGTGCAGCTCCTGGCGGGGGCACAGATTCCGAGAGGAGGAGGAAGGGGAGGCAGAGAAGAGGGAGGTGTATGACGATGTTTCCACCTTTTCTTTCTGCTATAAAAAAAAAAATCCCAGCAAATTGATCTTGTTGGGAAAATTGGACAATTATTTCCACAATGCGTTGTTTCTGACTGCAGGGGCGAGGTGAGGAGGCGCCGGAACAAAGATGCAGGCCTCACTGGCTCGTTTTCTTTGTCCAGCATAAAGCATCATTTCTTGTGATTGTTGAAAATTGCACACCGGCCTCGGCAAGGACTTTGAAGGGAAGCTGGAGCCCTCCAACATGTGCATTCCCCTGGCTTTGTTCTGAAAATTATCCTCATCAACTGTAAATACGCTCAAGACTCGGGAGTTAAGGAGCTGTAATAGACCGGCAGCAAGCTTGAGCCCCCAGTTGCAGGCTGTAGGGACAGGTGGGCGCCTCTGAGTAACGGGGGAGTGGTTCTCAGCTCATCAACCGACACAGCTTTATCTGTAAGAGGCACGCGGCTCTCTGACTCACCGCGTTTCCATGCGGGATCTAACTGGGACACATAGCGGGAGCATCAGTGCTTTCAGAAGCAGCTTCACAGAGGAGGAGAAAGCGATCCACTTCTTGTCAAATTCCTCCAGAGCACAAAAGGTCTTGAGGCAAGGGCGAACAAAGCTAAAGTGTCAGGCAGGGAAACAGGACTGAAAAATACCAATTATAAAATTAAACCAAAGCAAGCTGAATGTGTAGAGGCACGTCAGTGGCATCCTGGTGGAGAAATACACTCTGGAATCAGGCAGACCTGAGTAAAGCCTGTTTCCTCCACTGACCAGCTGTCCAACCTTAGCCAGCTTGACATCTCAGGGCCTTGGCCTTTCTCCCTGTAAAGTGGAAATAATAATAGTATCTACCCCCTCGGGAGTGCTTCAAGATGTGAACAGGAAAATGCATATAGATGCCTGGCACAAAGAAATCCCTCAATAACTGCTAGCTGCTACCACTGCCATCACCACCATTGTTGTCATCCTCAACCTCAGTTAATTTAATCCTGACTCTACCACTTACTGCCTGGCTGACTCTAGAGAAGTCGTTTAATTCTCTCTGTATATGTATGTGTGTGTGTGTGTGTGTGTGTGTGTGTGTGTGTGTGTGTGTGTGTGTGTGTCTATAAAATCTCTCTCTGTGTATGCATGTATGTATGTGTGTGTGTGTTTCCTCATCTATAAAATGCAGATGACAATACTATTTGACTCAGATTCAATGAGACAATTTGTGTTAAGTATGTGTCTCTGTGACTTCACACAGCAGCGTTCCATGTGGTCACCAATATTGTCAGGCCCTGCCACTGTCCCCATTCTAAGATGAGGTGGCTGAGGTTTAAAGTGCATCCCTGAAGACCAGGGCCTGGGTGTCAGCAGGTCCCAGGAAAAAGTACTGGGGAGGGGGAAGGGGCCCAGGTCCAGGAGGCAGCCTTTACAGGTCCACCGAGGAGCAGGGTTTCACCGCAGGCAGCTGGGGACACCCAGAGAGATGGTGCGCTCGTACCTCTGAGCCGTTCCCGCTCAGTGTCACAGGCACTGGTGTTCATTCTCTTTCTGCGTGCCATTGGCAGAGGGTGGCTCCTGAGAGTGGTGGTGACTCCCTGTTACCTCTAGCTATCCTGCGTGTGGACTGAAGGATACCTCAATTTGATCATCAGCAATAACTAGAACGGAAATGCAAAGGGACAGCCACTGTGCAATGGTCAGCTGGGAGGCCAAGGCTGAAACGGCTTTGAATGGAGAGGTTCGGTGGTCCTGGGCAGACGGGAGCAGTGTCGGGACCAACCGTGGGTCAGAGCACTGCAGACAGACAGGAGCCGGGAGACAGACAGACACCCAAGGGGGTGGAGAAGGCTGGTGTTTAAGAAAAGGGAAGGACCCAAGGGCCCTGGGTGGGCAAGTGTGCTTGGATTTAATCCAGCAAACACTGGGCGAGTTCTAACTTGTGGGACTGTGGGATTGCTGCCTCCCTCGGCAGATCACCTCATGCACACCTTGGCAGGATGGGACCAGTCCAAGGCTAGTACTTCAGACTAGGTGTGCCAGGAGCACGGAGGATGGAGAGGTTTAGCCATGGCAGCACATGCCTTCTGCTAACTTCCTCTGAAGGCACAGTGGGTAGGAGGCAACCGACAGAGTGGCTGGTGTAGAAGCAGGAAAAGGAGACCACCCTGATGAAGGCACATTAGAGGTGTAGTCCTGGGCTGGAGTCCCGGCACATCCTCCTGACACCCCAGGCTCACCTGCTCTGTGTGCTGAAGTCAGCTCTCCTCTAACCCTGGCATCCCCATAACTCCAGTCTGAACTAAGTTTCCCCAAGAAGTCCTGTTCCTGCTTTCCAGGGGCCCAGTGTTCTCAGCCAGCTCCACTGTCCACAGTGACACAGGTAGGGACTCTGCAGGGTTTGACTGACTCAATAGTGTAAGAACTGGCCTTGCAGGAGGGTATGTGATCTGCTAGAAATTATGCATCGATGGAAATGTTCTATCGTTGGGTGCCAAAGTAAATCCCCCCTTTCTCTTATCATTGTTGTCCCTCATGAGAATTCTCATTGCTAAGCTACCAGAGATATGGAATATGCCTCTGCCCACTGCTGATCCCCTGGGAACCCAAATCTACCTGGGTCTTTCTGCCCAATGGACCCCATCCCTGGGGACTCCCTTGGAGAGCAGCTGGGGGCCAGTCATCCTTTCTCAAAGAGGTTCACTCTCTTTGAGCTAAGACCTCAAGGAGGGGGCCCAGGTTATCCTTCAAGCAGTCATCTTTGCTCAGTCCTGTATCCCTGCGAGCTTTTCAGAGCCATTGCTGGAACCCAGGAGAGCTCTGAGGGTTTGTCATGTGTGTGTCTCTCTCCTCTTTAGTCTGACCAAGGACATCTCAAGGTAAGAAAACCTACCAGATATGATGTCCATGTTACAGACATGGCTCAGATGCTACCTCAGTCCTCTCGTGTGGTGGTAGGGTGAGGGGATGGGGTGGAGGTGTCTTCCCTAGGGCTGCCTGAGGAGTGGAACATAGGGGTCAACAGTTGGAACCTTAGCTCCAGCAATGGAATGGCTGAGCATCTGTGAACCAGTTATTTTAACACTTTAGCATACAGTTGTGGGTGCTTTATACTCTTCTATTTGTTTACTTTAGAGTGTTATGTATGAACACATTTTCTCTTGTGTACCTCTTTTGATTTGATTCAGTGCTCAAAAAAGTCCTCATTTCAAAGATCGTCAGGCCATGCCTCATGTCTCCTTTGTCTTTTCTTTCTCCTTCATTCCTCTCTTGCCTTTGGCACCGAGATCCGTAAGACAAGGTCTAAGTGCATTGTACTGGGTAGATCCTCATCAGGGCCATGAACAGCTACACCCTTAGCTGATGCTGGTCGGCATGCATCTGGAGGAAGGGCAGTGGTGAAACTGCAAGAACACAGACATCTGTGAAGCCGTGATGACCCACTCTAGCTCCTACAGGGATGGTGGAGGGGAGGGAAGTTTGTGCATCGGCAACGTAGCCCTGTCTCTCTTCCTCCTCCTCATTGTGTGCTTTCTGTTCCCTAGTCTCT
The DNA here is from genome assembly GCA_027257055.1 of Cephalopachus bancanus. Lineage (NCBI taxonomy): Eukaryota > Metazoa > Chordata > Mammalia > Primates > Tarsiidae > Cephalopachus > Cephalopachus bancanus. Next base: position 1,067,736 of record JAPVLO010000272.1, read on the forward strand.
GGAAATACAGACTTGAGAGACTGGGGAAGGAGTTTAGGTGGGTGATAGGGCTGAGGGCAGCATGGAAGAGCACTTCCGGTGATGGGCATATCAGGTCTTGGGCATCCTTCTAAGACACATCTTTGTTGAGTCATCCAGTGACTCTGACCAAGCTCAAGCATGAATCCTGAACCAGTGAGGAAAGTGGCAGTGGGAGAGAGGAGGGGGGCAGAGAAAGAACCAAAAACAGTACAAGATTTCTCTTAACAAGTTTTTCTCATGATAACCCCAACCTGGGAAGAATCCAAATGCCCACGGACAAGAGAATGGACAAACGAATCATAGTGCAGTACTGCAGTGGAGTGGAATGGAAATAAAAAGGAACCAATGGAATTGGCTACTCTGGCTGCCATAACAAAATACCATACACTTGTGGCTTAAGCAGCAGAAATGTATTTTCTCATGGTTCTGGAGGCTGGAAATTTGAGATCAGGTTGCCAGCAAGGTCGGGTTCTGATGAGGGCTCTCTTCCTGGTTTACAGACAGCTGCCTTCCCACTGTGCCCTCACAAAGCCTTTCTTTGGTGCTAGTGCACATTCAGGGAGAGAGAGAGGGCTGCCTCTGGTGTCTCTTCTTAGAAGGCACTAAACCCATCATGAGGGTCTCATTCTCATGAATTCCTCTAACCCTAATCACCTTCCAAAAGCCTTGTCTCCAAACACCATCGCATGGAAGGGAAGGGGGTTAGGGCTACAACGTATGAATTTGAGGGGGACACAAACATTCAGTTCATAATGGCGAACTATGAGAAACGGATGAATCTCAAAAAATACTGTGTTGAAGGACAGAAACTGTGCCCCACAGAGTGCATACTGTGTAATTATTTTTAAGTGAATTTCTTGTGTAGGCAAAGCTAATCTCTGGTGATAGCCGTGATCAAGCAAGCTACCTCACTCCAGTCTGGGTGACAGAGTGAGACTATGGAGAGAGAGAGAGAGAGAGAGAGAGAGAGACAGACAGACAGACAAAGAATGAGAGAGACTGAGAGAGAGACAGAGCCAGAGAGAGAGAGAGAGCGAGAGAGAGAGAGCGCGAGCCCAAGACAAAGAATGAGAGAGAGAGAAAGAGAAAGAGAGACCAGCCAGAGACAGACAGAAAGAGAGAGAGAGAGAGAGAGAGAATGAGCCAGAGAGAGAGAGACAGAGTAAGAGAATCAGAGAGAGAGAGAGAGAGAGAGAGAGAGAGAGTCAGAGACAGAGAGAAAGAAAGAGACAGAGACAAAAACAGGCAGAGAGAGACCGAGATCTATCATCTATCTATCTATATATATATAGAGAGAAAGTCAGACAGAGACAGAGAGAGACAGAGACACCAAGAGAAAGATAGAGCCAGAGAGAAAGAGAGAGAGAGGCTTAGAGAGAGAGAGAGAGAGAGGAGAAGAAGAAGGAGGAGGAGGAGAAGAGAGGCAGGGAGTGGGGAGGAAGTCAAAGAGCTCATGTTCTCACTCACACGTGGGAGCTGACAACATGGATCTCACGATGGTGGAGTGGAATGGTGGATGCCCAAGGCTGGGAAAGGAACATGGGAGAGCATGAAGAGAAGTTGGTTAACAGGTGCAAAAACACAGTTAGATAGAAGGACTACGTCTAGCAGTTGATAGTACAGCAGGGAAATTATAGTTAACAATAATAAATTGTATATTTCAACATGGTTATAAGAATTGCAATGTTTCCAACACAAATAAAAGACAAATGTTTGAGGTAATGGATATCCCAATGATTTTGATTTGATCATTACACGTTGTATGCAGGTATCAAAATATCACACGTACCCCCTAAATATGCACAACAATTATATATCAAGCTAAACATCAACAAAAAAGACCATATATTATTAAAAAAAAAGAAATCGGAAGAGCGATTGACTATGTGGGGAGTGGGTATTGACTGGAAGGGGGCATGAAGGAACTTTCCAGGAAGATGAAAACGATCTGGATCTTGACTGAGGGGAGGGGTTTCACAGGTGTCTGTGTGTTCACACCTCAGGGAACAGCACACTACAAACATGTGCATTTTATTTAAGTAAATTATACCTCCATAAATGCCAGCATTAAAAATAAACAAGGAGGACCTTGGGAGGAGTGCCATGAGATCCAGAGAGAACAAAGAGACAGATTTGTGTCTGTGTGTATACACATCTGCCTACGCAGATACATACAACTATATACACACATTCACATACACACATGACTGCCAAGAAAGAAACTACAACCCATCACAATGATGTATCAAAGAACCAAAGGACAGTACCAACCACCAGTAGGGAGCCCATATATCTGTGTACCAAGAGGGGAAACCCTTGCAAGTGTTGCCCGGAGCAGACAAGTACATGGGGCTGGGTGGACCGAATCCCACCTGGATTGATGTGATTAAAGTGCCATCTCCTGCTGAGTTATACTCTAGAACTTGTAGCTTTTCTTTTCTGTCCTGGTGAAAAAGTTGTGATTTTTCACTGTTGTGGAACTGAACTGTGACTGATGTTTCACAATCTACATAGTTGATTGCATGCATTTTTGGCAGTACCACCACATTTTCCATAGCTTCTGGAAAAAGCTGTTCCCAGAAGTTAAAGGGTGTGCAGGCCAGGCTCGGTGGCTCAGCCTGTAATCCCAGCACTTTGGGAGGTCGAGGCGAGTGGATTGCTTGAGCCCGCGGGTGTGAGACCAGCCTGGGCAACTTGGCGAGACCTCGTCGTTACAATAAATCAAAAATTAGCCAGGCATGATAGTGCGTACTTATAGTTCTGGCTACTTGGAAGGCTGAGGTGGAAGGATCACCAGAGTCCAGCATGAGATCGACGCTGGGATAGTCATGAGCATGCCAGCCTAGCCTGGGTGGTGGAGTGAGCCTCCAACTCAAAAAAAAAGGAGTGGGGAGGTGTGCAGTCTGCCTTCCCATCATTCCTTGCTGCTCGTAGGCTTGTGAGGAGAAGGACTGAGTTGAGGATGAGAGGATGTGAAAGTTACACAGTCTTGGATGTCAGCACAATCCTGGGAGAGCCTTTATTCTTTACACCACGTTTGGGACCCCATTATTTGCCCCCATTTTCCCTATCTAGGGTCCCTTTACCTCCAAGCAGGGACATGGAACACCCCAACACTAGAGTAAAAATGTTGGCTCCACGCTTATTCGCTGTCTTGACTTGGATGAATTAATGACATTTTACCATTTGTACAATGGATCCCCCCCAATACGCATCTCTAATGGCCTCTCTGAGGGTTACATGAGGAACTGTCTAGTGCTAGGGCCAGTCTCAAGTGGGTGCTGGGTGGCCGATGGCTTCTTTTCTTGCCCAATTCAGACATGCTGGTGTGTCATTGTATATGTTCTTTTTTTTTTGAGTTGGAATCTCACTCTGTTGCCCAGACTAGAGTGCAGTGGCCGCTCCCGGCCACCACAGCCTCGACCTGCTGGACTCCGGCAATTCTTCCACCTCAGTCTTCCAAGTAGCTGGAACTACAGGTGCATGCTACCACGCCCAGCTAATTTTTGATTTATTGTAGAGATGAGGTCTCGCCAAGTTCCCCAGGCGGGTCTCGAACCCGCAGGCTCAGGCAATCCACTCACCTCAGCCTCCCAAAGGTGCGGGATTACAGGCTGAGCCACCGAGCCCAGCTGTATACGTTCTTCTTTAATGTGCCATTCCTTCGGCCATTCATTCATTCATTTATTCATTGAATCATTCAATAAATATTTATTGAACACAATGTGATTGCGCAGTGCTTCTCCAAATGCAAATATTTATTGTTACAATTACAAATTGTGACAAGTCCCTTGAAAAGAAGGATTGTAATTTCCTGGGTTTGTAGCAGCAGGGATCCACTCAGTTGTGGGTTCATGGAGGTGGTGACTGAGCCAAGGTTAAAGGATGGGAGGACAGACTTTCCACAGCCCTGCCCATTCCAGCCTTGATGGCTTTGCGAAGAGTGATCCTCATCAGGAGTGGGCTTTGCTGTCCTTTCCACCAATCACAGTCCCTTCTACGTTCAGCTCAATTCCTGTCCTTTCTGCAAAGTACCCCGTGCACTGGGCTACCTGCACTCAGCACCCTGGTGTGAGTTCCCGAGGGACTTAGGGTCTGACTCACACAACTGGCAAGGGAGCATGTGGTTACCCTCTGTGCAGGCTGTGTGTCCTGTCTCCTCAACCCAACTATAAGCCCCAGAGAACACCTCTTGTGTCATCAGTGTGTCGCTGGGCACCAAGAGGTCACAGAATAACGACCTGCTGTCTGCACTTCTGCCTGTATAAACATCACCCCGTGACTAAAGATTGCGGCTACAACAGGACGTGGGGCAGGGGTGTGACCGAGACCTGGGCTTTATGTCAATCCCTGTTCTAGGTGCTGGAGACACATTCAAAAATCCCTGCCCTGAGGAACTTCCTGTTGAGCAGAGGCCAAGACATCTATAGTAAACAAATAACAGAGTTAATCTCATAGTAAGTTAAAGGTGAAAAGAAAAAACAGGCCAAGGAAAGGAGGTGGTTTTGTCCCAGAGAAGGGATGGTGGAAGTAGAAGATGTTCGAATTATAAATAGCAATAAGATTCACAATAAGATTCTTTGAGAAGATGGCATTTGAGCACATTCTCCAAGGTAGCCATGTGGTCACCTGGGGGAAAGTGTTCCAGGCTGTGGGAATGGCCTGTGCAAAGGCTCTGGGGTAGGAGCCTGCCTGGTATGTTTGAGGAATAGCCAAGTGATTGTGGCTGGAACTGAGTGATCAGGAAAGTGATGAGGGAAGAGTCTATGAGACAGGAGGGGCAGTGGGGAGGGAGATGGGGTCATGGAAGGCCTTTGGACTCTGCAAGGAATTTGGCTTTGACTCCAAGTGGAATAGGTTTGTCTCCTCACCCTGTTACTGCTAGTTGTGAGAAACTGGGAAATCAGTTTCCCTCTCCAAGCCTCAGAGTTCTCATTTCTCAATAGGGATCATGATGATGATAACCTCCCCTGCAGGTCTTGGTGGTGAGGATTACATGAGATAAAGCTCTCAGCCTATTAGCTAGGTGTGGTGGTGCACCCCTGTAGTTCCAGCTACTTGGAAGGCTGTGGTGGAAGGCCTGAGCCCAGCAGGTCAAGGCTGAGGTGGCCATGAGCATGCCATGGCCCTCCAGCCTAGGCATCAGAGGGAGACTCCAACTCAAAACAAAAAACAACAATAAAAAAGGCTCTCAACCCAAAATTGGCTTACAGTGGTTCCCCAAATGCAAACAATGTTGTTTCCATTGGTAACCATGGTTGCACTGCCACTACTATTATCTCGATTAATTTTGGCAAGGGAAAGGTGCTCCCCTTAGGGAAATGTCATCGGCTCAACAGAGTCTGTGCCTGCAGAAGTATATCCCATCTACGTCCCTTCCCAGACCTTTAGGACCAAGGCTCTGCTCCTCTTCTGATTGACAAGTAAGTCAAGGATTCGGAGATGTATTTTCCTGCATGTGGGACAGCTAGTTCAATGCTGAGCAGGACTTCAAACCTGGGTTCATCAGACTTCAAAGACTGTCTGCTATCTGCCTGACTAGAACAAGAGAAGAGGCGTGAACATCACTTCAGTGTCTGAGTGTTTCTGCCAATGGTTCCCGCAACCCTTGGTGTAGTGAGAGCTCGGGGACCCAGAAGGGTCATGTGGGGCCTCATTCCTCGGAGATGCTCGTGGGATTTCACACTGCTATGCTTAGGAGGTGACATCTTCTCCATTCTGTTTATAGCCTAATTTTCTAGAGCTTTGCTGAAAGATCATAAAACTATATGACACTGTACCTCCTTGAATTGTGCTGAGAGAAACAGAAAATCCATTATCAATAAGGACCTACATATTTATATATTTCCTGAAACTATTCTGGCCCACTTCACTGAACCAGGAGATAATATGTAACTTTATACAGATATTAAATGAAAGGGTTTTTCGGAATTTAGGAAAGATCTTTATGGAGTCCAGTCTAGGCTCAATATAATGTATTGTTTGTACCAAATTCTTATTTGAGCCAATTGGATATATCTATTTTTTTCATGTCCCTGTTATATATTTTTTTGTCAAGAAGTTGCAGAGACTCTCTAGAAAGAATTGAGGTTTATGGTTAGAAAAGACATTTGAATTTGGAGAGGGTGCCCTGCAGAATGTCTATAAGCACCTAAGTCATCATAAGTCCTGCCTTAATTGAAAACACGAGCCTCTCTGAGCTCATTTATTAACCTAAAATCCTGAGTTAGCACCTGAAAGAGTCATGGAATGTGCAGGAATTAAGAGCAGAGAAGGTGCTAGTGTCCTCTCACCAAATTAGTTCATCCTTCCTGACAGTCTTTAATTAAGATGAGCTGTCATGTGCGACACTGAGGGACTCGACACCAATCAGAATGGGAGACTTACGTAGAGCATGACTATCAACTTGCCAGGATCCCTGCTCAAACTTAATAGATCCCAGCTTGAGGAACCCAGCCAAACATTGCTAGAAACCACTGAGTGGAATAGGTGCCAATAGTCACCTTGAAAAAAATCTGTTCTGAAAGCCTCAGGCTGCAGGCCACGGCAGTAGAGAGTGCTAGGAGGGACACGAGCTGAAGTTCATTTACATTGTAGTCCATGATGAGTTGGAGTAATAATTTATGTTAATAAGCACCTTAAAACTGAGTGCAATCATGGGACTAGGGAACCTGCATACTTTTGCTTTGTGGTAACTTGCTTGGTGAGCAGAAAATACACACCCGATCAAAGTCTCCTTAAATTCTAAATCTGTCTCCACATGGTCATCAATTCTACATAGATTATACTCTGTAAACTGGGTGTGGTGGCTCACACCTGTAATCCCAGCACTTGGGGAGGCCGAGGTGAGAGGATTGCCTGAGCCTATGGGTTCGAGACCAACCTGGGCAACATGGCAAGACTTTGTCTCTACAATAAATCAAAAAATTAGCCAGGCATGGTGCTGCATACCTATAGTCCCAGCCACTTGGAAGACCGAAGTGGAAAGATGGTTTGAATCCGGCAAGCTGAGGCTATGGTGGCTGTGAGCATGCCACTGCACTCCAATGTGGGTGGCGGAGTGAGACTCTGACTCAAAAAAAAAAATAGATTATACTTTGCATTTATATTAACAAATACTTGTACATATGCACATATATACCATATATGTATATATATTAAAGGTTTTGGTGTATGATTTTTTCTTTATTTACTGTTGGCCAAATGGCTGGGTTAGGTGAGGAAAAGCTACAAGAAACAATTGTACTAATGTTTACTCTGTGCTAGGCTGTGTTCTAAATTTTTATGTACATTGGCTCATTTAAACACTGAGGCAACATCAAGAGGCGGAAACTATTATTATCCCCAGTTTACAGAAGAGAAAACTGAGGCCAGGAGAGCTTAAGTAACTTGCCTGCAGTCACATAACAACGAGTTGGGGAGTCAGACGGGAAGGGTGCACCGACACCAGGAACCCCAGCCTTGAGGACACTTGCATGCACTTGAGGTTCTACCCACATGTCCCTCCCTTGGGAAAGCAATTCCTGACTCTTGTAGGCTGGGTCTGTTCCACCCCTGGGCGTCCCTTCACAGCCCTCTGGAAAGTGAGCAATTGTACATGTCTCGTGGGATCCTTTGGTGAATGTTAGTCTCCCCCATAGAAAGGGGAGAGTCGAATCTGTTTGCTCACCATGTGTCCCCAGTACCTGGCTCTGCGCCCGGCACATAGTAGGTGCTTTGTCCATCATGGCTGGCTGAGTGAGAAAATATTCCAGAGGAGGCGAAAGAGAGAAAAGTTAAAGGAAGAGTGGACCACGAGGACTCAGAGCAACAGTCCCTGAAGCTGTGGTTGGTGTGATCAGAAGCCACCCAGGTGTACTGAAAAGGAAGGGCCTGACTTCCTGGTACTGGCCCAGCTCTGAACATCTTTGCTTGGGAGGTGCTGGGTGGAGTCAGAGGCGTGGGACTTCTATTTATTTATTTATTTTTTTGAGTAGGAGTCTCACTCTATCGCCCAGACTGGAGTGCAGTGGCTGCTCCCGGCCACCACAGCCTCGACCTGCTGGGCTCCGGCGATCCTTCGGCCTCAGCCTTGCACGTAGCTGGAACTACAGGCACGCGCTACCACGCCCGACTAATTTTTTGATTTATTGTAGAGATGAGCTCTCGCTAAGTTGCCCAGGCGGGTCTCGAACCCGCGGGCTCAGGCAATCTGCTCACCTTGGCCTCCCAAAACGCTGGGATTAGAGCCTGAGCTACCGAACCCGGCTGTGTCGGACTTTTTACTTTCTCACACTCTCGTCTCCCTCCAAACCACTCAGGCCCCACAGGCCTAAGCACAGAGGTCTCGGTGCAAGGTTGGGTCTGAGACGGGATGAATCTTGGGTATCTAAGCATCCTCAATGTTCTGTGCAGAAGGGCGACCACAGTTGGTCAGCTGGGGCCTCAGAGCAGCATTCATTCATTCATTTAGTCAAGAACTCCTATTAAGCACTTCCACGTACAGGGCACTTGTTTGGTGCACGGTTGTGATCAACCAGAAAAAGTCCCTGCCTTGTGAAGTGTGCGACCTAGTGGGGTTGAGGAGAGAACACGGGCAATGAACACATGAAAAATAGGTAAGATTGGTGGTGACACACGCTGAGAGGAAAGGGAGGCCAGTAAGGGTCTCAGGGGAAGGTCCTGTTTTGGATGGAGTTGTCCGGGCAGGCCCCTCTGACGGAGTGATGTTTGAGCACAGCCTCAAAGGAGGTCAGTGTGGGAGCCACAGGTATATCTGGGGGAAGTGGTAACAGAAAGTGGCAACAGATGATGCCAAAGCTGTGAAGCGCCAGGAAGGTTTCAGAAAAAACCGAGTCAGCCAGGGTGAGAGGAAAGAAGAGGAGGCCACATGGCTGGGGAGGCCGCACAGCTGGGGAGGCTGATGGCTGCGGAGGTCACCCAACCGGAAGGCCGCACAGCATGTGCGGACTTGACTCTGAGTCAGCTCAGACGCCACTTTGTTCAGGACAGTGTCTCTCAAACTCCGTTGCAATGACAGTCTTCCTGCCAAATCTAGACGAAAGAATTTTCCAGAAAGCTGGGAAGCGGAAGTGGGACGAGAAAGGGTGATAGCGATGAGGGCATTGAGTGTGCATGGGCTCTGGAGTCTAACCAATTTGGACGTGAATCCCAGTGCTGCTTCCACCCCCCAGCTGACCTGGGACAAACCAGGCAACGTCTCAGAGTCTCAGTCGCCTTACCTGTAAATGGGACCCACAGTGCCTCCCTCACCAGGGCCAGTGGGAGAACCAGGCAGGATAACACAAGTGGAGCCCTTTGCTGGGCCCGGCACCAGGGCTCAGTGGATGTTACAGTCTTACCGCACTGCTGTTTTACCTTCTGGAGCCCTTGTGGGGGTATGGGATAGCCCGGTACCAGGCTTTCCTGGGACTCTGCAGGGCAAGATCTCATGGTGATTCTTTTTTTTTTTTTTTTTTTGAGTCAAGATCTCACTCTGTCACCCAGGCTGGAGTGCAGTGGTGCCATCATGGCTCACCACAGCCTCGACCTCCTGGGCTCAGGCGAGCCTTCCGCCTCAGCCTCCCAAGTTGTTGGGAGTACAGGCACACACCACCACGCTTAGCTAATTTTTAAATTTTTTTTTTGTAGAGATACGGTCTTTCTATGCTACCCAGTCAGTCTCAAACTCCTGGCCTCAAGCAATCCTCCCGCCTCAGTCTCCAAAGGTGCTGAGATTACAGGAGTGACTCACCACGCCCAGCCTCATGGTGACTTTTGAGGTCACCATGGGCCTCCTTCTTGACAAGCTGGCTCTGGGGGTGGGAAGAGGATGCCGCAGCTGGAGCCCTAACTCGGGAGAAGAGATGATTAAGCAGGGCTCCAGGTGCCCCCAGCTGTGGTGGGGGTGTCCTGAGGCTTAGTAAGATGTTGGGGCAGGCACCACCTCCCGTGGCCTGATCCTAAAGATAGGCATTGCAGACCCGGGGTGAGCACACATCCTACCTTGGCCAGCCCTGCCTAGTCGGGTTCAGGTCAGCCTCTCACGAAGACACTGAGGCCACCATCCTCCCTCTCCCCCAGCCTTGTCTCCTCTTTAACCCTGAAATACCCACCTCCTGTGAACCCCAGAAACGCATCTGGCCAGGTATCTTCGCGTCCCGTTTTGTTAAAGTGACTTATGGTTTTTCATTATGTGCTTTTGCATAACTTTCTTCCCTACTTGAGAAAACCAGAGAATGGGAGATGATTTATCTGCGATATTAGAATAGATTATGTTAAACCAACATCTATTTGCCAGTCCAGAGACCAGACTGGCCAAGGCTCAGGAGGTGGTAGGGGCCTGGGCGTCTACCTGGCCCTATTCCCCTCTGTCGATGCAGCTTTGTAGAACAGGCTGGAGGCTCGGGCCAGAGTTATAGGAGATGGGAGTGACTGGGAGAACGTATTAGAGTGTAGTTAGATGAGCAAAAGGTTCTTTGCAATGTACATATCCTGAGTCCTACCCCCCCACCCTGTGGTCTGTCTTTACAAGGTCCTCTGTGTGTCTGTGGTTTTTAAGACTATAGTGCATGGGGTGGGCTGTGCACTGCACAGCTCCAGAGGGCGCTATTTATATCAGAGTTCATGTGTATGATTGTGCAGTGGACAACCTATGCAGCTGCTCATGGTGGCGCTAAACATGTGTCGGTGAGGTTACCCTTGCAGGAAAAGGGACACACTTGCTGGGGTGCTCAGTGAAAAGCACCTGGCCTGTAACATCACACCCGAGCTGAAACCCTTGGCCCTGTTCCTAGTTGTAGACTTTCATTTCTTCCTACCATGGTTGTCTTATCTGTAAAATGAAGATAATTCACCTGAACTCAACCAGGATGAGGATTAAATGAAATGACTTCTGTGAAGTATAATGATCATGAAAGTACTATTTGTTGAGTGTGGTCTTTGCATCATCAGCTCCTTTAATCTTCGTGGCAACCTGGGAGGTGTGTACCTTCCTTTTCATTTTCTAGCAAAGAAAGCTGAGGCTTAGAGAGGTTCAGTATCTTACACGAGTGTATTATGTCAGTCAGGACTCTTTTGATTGTGTCCAAAACTCACCTTGAACTAGCTCAAGTAAGTACATGGACTTTGTTGCATCAGGTCAGAGAAGTGTCCAGGGTGGGCTTCAGGCACACCTGTATCCAGGGGCTCAAGTTATGTGCCTAGCACTCTGTCTCTCCCATCTATTTTTTGCTCTCTTCATCCCCTGCCCCCGACTGTATTAGTTTAATTCTTTTTGTTTTTCTTTTTGAGTTGTAGTCTCACTCTGTCGCCCAGACTGGAGTGCGGTGGCCGCTCCCGGCCACCGCAGCCTCAACCTGCTGGGCTCCAGCGATCCTTCCGCCTCAGCCTTCCAAGTAGCTGGAACTACAGGTGTGTGCTACCACACCCGGCTAATTTTTGATTTATTGTAGAGATGAGGTCTCGCCAAGTTGCCCAGGCGGGTCTCGAACCTGCCGGCTCAGGCGATTCACTCACCTCAGCCTCCCAAAGGCGCGGGATTACAGGCTGAGCCACCGAGCCCAGCTTAGTTTAATTCTTAGTTAGGGTCTCTCCCTGGGAAGGCGTGGATAACTGCAGGTCTGTGTGGCCCTACCTTCTGAGTAGGAGAATGTGTCCCTTTCCCACAAGCTCCAACAAAAGTCCCAGGAGGGAGCTTTGATGTCCAAGTTGGGGCCACTGGCCCACCCTGGAGCAGTCCATTAAGGGAAATTCTGTTGAGCCACATGGACCAAAAATTTGGGAAGCATTAGATTCCAAAGCTATTGGTCCATTACGTATGGTTAACAGAGTGACTATGCTTGGGAAACAGGATTTTAATACAGTAGTGCCTGGCACATAGTAAGTGCTCAGTAAATGGCATCTCCTAGACTTGGTATTATGATGATTGCATGCACTGTGGGGGGCAGTCTTCAAAAACTTGATTTCTGCCTAGCATTTGGATTTTCTCCGAAGAGTTTCATACTTACTGGTGTTTGTCTTACGCTGTCTCAGAGATGTTCTAACAAGAAAATACATGAACAGAGGTGAAAACACATTGAAGAGTATAAAATCCCCATGCAACTATTTCAGTATATCTGGTGCTCCATAATTATCCTGTGAATAAAAGAGGGCATGTGCCACATTTTTTCTCCATTGTTCACAGGAGAAGATAAAGGAATTGAGGGTTTAAAAATCTTGACCAACTTCAGCCTGTGGTTTGTGGTCCAGCAAGGATGCAATCCAAGCTTCCTGTCTCTCAGTCTGGAAACCTTGTCACCAGACAATGTTTCTCGAATTCTGTTCCAAAGAGCACCAGGACTCCAAAGAAGTGCATTGTGCGAGGCAGAGGCTAAGCAGATGGGGTCTTAGGATCTTCAAATAAGTTTCTGTGAGACTAACTCCCTCTGTATCTGTTGATAAAAACAGCAATTTGAGCCAAAGTTTGCACTGTTCTTAAAAGTTAGTAAACCATTCTAAATGACTTGTGTAAGTCAGCCCTTAGGCAAAGAAGCTTCAACCTGGGTATCACCATCAAAAGTCAAACAGACTGAGGAATATAAACAAATTAGCTTCCATAGGGGACATTTTTCTTCCACTAGAACCCTAGGGAATATCTAAAGGATTGGAATACGAGAACTAGACAATGGTCTAAGAGTACTCACGTTGCCCGCAGAAACATTGGCCACCATCTCTAAAAAACATCTCCCTCTTGGACTACACAATAGAAGTTTATGAGTGATGAGGCTTTCTACATATTTTTACCTTATGGATGCAAGGATGTTACATAGATGCCATATCACAGGATTTAAATATAAGTTATCATCTGTTTTCAACCCTGTAGGGGGCATCTGCACCAAATGCAGCCACACAACAGATTTTTGTTTTTGTTTTCTTCCACTGTAAGTGCAAGGGAGGAGATGATAGCATGAGAAATAGAATACAAATGACTGCTTAGAGAACATCACTTAAGATTAAGAACCTAGAAGGACTGGATGGTGCAGGCTGACCCTGTAAACATCTTACGCACTGTGTGGTACTTTTTTTTGGGCCAGTCTTGTACTTGAAGCAGTCTGTTTGTGCTGCTTCACAAGGAAGGGGACACTCTCCCCTGTTGGGCTGGTTACAGGGACTTAATTTGTGCCCTGACGCTGCTGAGCAAGCGTTCTCAGGGCAATTAGCTGAGTATCCAGGGGCTCAAGCTGTGTGCCTAGCATTCTTTCTCTCCCATCTATTTTTGTCTCTCTTCACCCCCTGCCCCTCACCGAGTTAGTTTAATTCTTAGTTAGGGTCTCTTCCTGGGTAGGCAAGGCTGATGTGGATAGTTGCAGGCCTATGTGGTCCTACATTCTCAGTAAGAGAATGTGCCCCTTCCCTAAAAGTTGAACAAGAGTCCCAGGAGGGAGCTTTGATGTCCAGGCTGGGGCACTGATATTGGAGCTCCTTGATATTCTTTGAAGCACACTCCGATGAGGACTCACCAGGTTACAGACTAAGAAAATCACCAACCAATGCCAAAACACAGAATTCAATCTAAGTTTGAAATAATGAAGGCAAAACACCAATTTTCTTTCTTTTTTAAAATTTAGTTCACCCTGACTGATTGGGCTCCTTTGCTGCTGAAATTTCTCAGAACCTTTACTATGCCAGTGTGCCTTGGGAGTATCCAAAACAGACCTTCCAAATTCTAGTCACTGGGGTGGGCAAAACTCACTTTGTGAAATATTGACCTTGGTTGTGGAGGATTAGCCTGACAGCCCATGTACTACCTGACATGCAAGGTCCAACAATTAATTGTGAATCCATTCTAGAAAAAGTGTTCCATATTTCATTGCTGAATATCACTACAATCACCTATGAAGTACTCCCCTTGGAAAGCCATGTACCGACTCCAGAACCCAGTTCACCTGTCAAAGCAATTTGAAACTCTTTTTCTGGAATGACCATCAGAGCCATTGTCGTATTACTCTTGATGTCCTGAACATCATTCCATGTCTTCCCCTCAATGTTTCCTTTATCTTTGGGTAAAAAAAAAAGTCATTGGGGGACAAATCAGGTGAGTTGGGAGGGTGTTCCAATACAGTGATTTGTACAGTGCTGCCAACGTAAGTACACAGTAGCGAGCTTGCAAACGTAATTGTCAGACCTCTGCAAATAAGACAACAACTCTGATGGCCATTGCAGTAAAAAGAGTTCCAAAATTGTTTTGACGAGCGGACTAGGCCTTGGCATCAGTGCATAGCTTCCCCAGGGGAGTACTTCAAAGGTGACCTTAGTGACATTCAGCAATGTGGTGTTATAGAACTTTTTCTAGAATGGTTCACAAACCTAATCGTCGATCCTTGTATTCTCTACTTTGTTATATATGCCATCTCATTGGGCAGTCATTGAAATTGGTTATTCAGACATTGAAAGTGGTGTCTCCTGGAATGCTATACATGGAGGTAGAGGGTGGGGTCTAAGGCCTATGTTAGTATTTGAAAAGTGAGTTTTACCAAATCTGAGAGACATAAACAGATATTTTATGGTTGAAAGAGTTTGGGAGTTTCCTCTCAGGGAGTCACACGACCATTGGCACAATAAGCTTCTGTGAAGTTTTGAATAAAGAACCTTGTTCAATAATACTTATCCCAGAAAACCATTGATAGAATCTGCTTATGAACCAAAGATGTTGGTTTAAGAAACAATTTCTTTAACCTGCGATGTCTCAGAATCACAGTTTGTCACTGTCCTAGTATGGTAACACTACGAAAACAATCAGCCATGCTCAGTAGAGTCTTTATGGGAAAGCATCTCCAAGTATGAACCAGGGATCCAGGGACGTGTCTTCTCCTAGTGTGGGCTCTCCTCATGTCCCTCTGGGATGGAGATTTTGAAGCCATTGTTGAGATCGATCGATTATAGCATCCCCCCAAAAAACTATCCCAAGAGAAGAACATGAGATGAAAGAAAATCAATAACCAAATGCTGAATGGGGTGTTGGCAGTGTCCATACTACACAAGAACCTTTCCACTGATTGCTCCAATTAATATTTTAAAACTCACGGGGAGCTCTTCCCTGAATAATGAAGGAAAACATTTATTTATAATTGATATAAGTTGATTACACACTATTTAAACCTTTTTTTAATTGATGTAGTAACTCTAGCTATCAGCTAAGGCTCATTGTTTAAAACCTTAAGACTGATCCCTACACAGAGAGAACATGCCCCAACTTTCCAATAAGTCCAGAGAAGAGGCGAGTGCTTTATAGAGTGACTTGAGTAGAGCACAGGCCTTGGACACACACGTCCTGTGACACGAGTGACATGGGCTGGGAGGACAGTGAGATGGGAGGTGATGGAGCAGGGTAAAAAGGACATGGATTTTAAACAGAATAGGGTTCAGATCCGGCCTTTCTCACTTTCCTGCTTTGTGACTTTGGGAAAGTCCTTGAACTTCTCTGAGCCTCAGTTTACTTATCTTTCAAATGAGAAGAAAAGCATTGCCTCCATAGGGTCGTTGCAAAGATTAAATGAGGCAAATTTATTGCAGTGCCTGGTTTGTGCTGGCATGCAAGGTACTGCAGAAAGATAGAGAGCTAGCAAGGGACGAACGTCCTTCTAGCAAAAATACTCAGCGAAGTTCACAAAGGAGTAAACATGCACCATTGGAAGTCCTATTCCATATGCTTATTCAGCCCTTTTGATCGATTGAACAGCAGGCTGGGGGTTTTCAGACAAGACTTAGCAGGGGAACAGTTCCAGGATGGGGAGGTGCCCTCCACAAGCCCCCATCCAGCCATCATTTCTGTAGTTGCAGAAGCCTGATTTTTCATTTGTACACACAGGAGTGTACTGGTGACTGACTCATGGCAACCAAACTCATAAGACTCTGAGGGATGCGCCAGAGGCTAATTTCATGTCTTCCAGGGGGAGAAAAGCCTGACTTCAGTGCTGGGGAGAATCATTTGGCCTGCCTTGCTTAGAAGATCAGCTCATAGACATCACGTTGCTTTGGGAGTATACGTTTAGAAGACAGGAGTCAGATCTCTTGAAAAATGCCCTCCCCTCTAGCCAGGAAAGCCAGATTAATTGTCTGAAAAACAAGCCTTGCTGTCTAGGGACACAATCATTTTCCTTGTTTGATGCTGATACATTCTGACAAATTCCTAATCTCCAATATCCCTTTCCTTTTCTTTGCACCAAGAACAAAATCACTTCCCACCAGAGAATTTACAATGTACTTACACAGGTAGAATGTTCTTTCTATTGGTTACATGCTCACAATAATGATAAAAGTAGTAGCCACTGCCCACTGAGTGCTTACTATATTCTAGTCACAGCACAAAGTGCTTTATGTATATTATATTAACTTCTTTATTATTTTTATTTTTTTGAGTTGGAGTCTCACTCTGTCACCCAGGCTGGAGTGTGGTGGCACACTCACGGCCACCGCAGCCTCTACTTGTTGGGCTCAGGTGATCCTTCTGCCTCAGCCTTCCATGTAGCTGGAACTACAGGCATGCACCACCATGCCCAGCTAATTTTTCTTGATTTATTGTAGAGATGAGGTCTCACTAAGTTGCCCAGGCTGGTCTCGAACCCCTGGGCTCAGGCAATCCTCTCACCTCGGCCTCCCAAAGTACTGGGATTACAGGCTTGAGCCACCGCGCCCAGCTCAAATTATCTTCCCTAATCATCAGCTGAAATCTGAACTCAGATCTTCCTGACTTTGAGCCCCTCAAGTCTCAATGACACCTGCTTTCGAAGGTTCCACAATTCTTACTTCCATTGAACCCACGGAATGTGCCCTAGTTCTATTAGTAACTCTGTATGGAGCATATCCTGGGATGGCCATGTCTACAGATGGCAATTTTTCCTTGTATTTTCCCTTTCAGATGATGACCTTTTCAGACGCCCCAAAGATCAAGGCTGCTCTTCCTAGTGTCTTCTTGTACAGCCTGTGCCAGGGTAGCAGCTGTTTCTCTGGTTTTACCCCAGTCAACCAGGAGGCGGCAATATCTCAGGTTTGCGTCACTGATGGTCATTTGAACTGATGTGTTTCATTGACTCCATGGCACTGGATAAATACATTGTAGACTGAGAAGCCAAAGCTGGTTTCCTTGGAGACTTCTTGATGCACCTTTGTGCGAAGGGGAAGTCAAATTAAGCATCTTTCTTTCCAAATCAGCAGCCTGAGAAATGCCAAGGACCTCACTGCAATGCTTTGCTGTTGATAATAGGTTGACTCAGTGGCCAGGAGCAATGGATTTAGAGTTTTTAAAAAGTGTCCTGCTTAAAGGGAAAGTGTTATTTCATCAGTGGAACAACACATTCAGGGACTACCTAGAAATATTGTTTTTTATTTCCTTTTTGTTTAGATAGAGTAAAATTAAAACCTTAAGCAATTCATTTTTATATTAATATTAAGGCAAGTGTCTTATAATTCATGACTGAAATTTCACTTTGGAGAAACTAGACTGCTATCTGATGCTGTATCAAGAAGTCACTCTCTAGTGACGTTCGATAATATTTCATACCAAAACTGAATCCGTCAGTGCCAAATCTTACTCTGCAGACATGTCTATAATGTGAATGCAAATAAGTAATGTTCCCGTGGGATTAGACATAGGATAGGACAAAATCAGGTGGCACTTAGTTTCTAATTCTGCCTAGGGACTCTCCAAAGGAGGCACTGCATCTCCTGGCATCTCCCCATTCACCTGGCCAGAGCCCCTAGATCCGGTTTATTTCCCCACTCCCTTCGCCAGACTGAAAGTGACATCATGGTGGCACCTGGGCATGTTTTAGAAGTATGCCTATGACTTAGCGTAGGTTTTCCCAGAAGCTAATCCAAGACCAGGATATGAGGGAAAGTGGTTCCTTGGAGCAAGCAGGGCTAACACTGGAAGGCAAGTGGTGAAGAAAGATAGGGAAGGGAGGGCAGCCCACAAGCTTCCACTGTTAAACCTGCTGCCACGGGATGCCTAATCTCAGGGGAAAACTCTGGAACACTGTACAGAAACTATATCTCAGAATCCCTAGTGAGAGGCTAGGGAGTTGGGGTATTTACACACCAGTTCCTGAGGGCCACTGGTTGATGGCCGCATTCCTTAGACATCTGGTCTATGGACTGGGGGCAGCACAGCTTTCAGCAGGTGGGCTAGGCATCCCTCATGGCAGGATGCAGACACAGGCAACTGAAAATCAGTTGGAATACTCGGAAAGGTCCATAGAATATGGACAGGGCAGTGGCCTCATGTGTCATACCTGCTGTATCTGAGACAGTAAATTTACCCAAGACCCTCAATTCTACCTCCAAAACCCTTCTTGGTTCTATCCATGTCTCCATCTTCAACCTCTTCCCTAATTCTAGTGAGCATGATCTACTTATTGTCTGGATTAATACCGTAGCCTCTGGACTGGTGTTCCTACTTCAGCAGATTTCTAAACATATATTTTATAATGAAATACTTCATGCGGACAGGACAATAAAGAGAATAACGTAGCAAACACTGTATATCCATCATTGAACTTCACCACATCTCAGACGTTCTCTAATTTTACTTACTTGCTTAATAGCATTATCATTTTATAGATGCGATTGAAGGTCCCTGCAAGTGCCCTCTTGAGCTCGTTCTCCTATAACCCTCCCAGAGGGATTGATGTTTGTCATTCCTGTGCATGGCTTCCTATTTTTGCTACATATGTATATATCCCACACACAGACACACACACACATGTATGTACACATGTGCATGCACTCACATATGCATGCTATGTGTATATAAGACTGTTTTACGTTTTTCAAACATACTGAACTGGTATCATGCTGAATAAATCATTCTGAAACTTTGTTTCCTCAGCATTCTGTTTCTACAGTTTCATCCATGCTGACCCATGAAGTCCTGGTTCAATCATTTTAACTGCTGCGTTGTATCACATTCTGCAAGTACACTACGAGTTACACATTCATTTTTCTGTTAGAAGATTCCTTCCTCTCCCCCACCACCATAAAAAAGTGCTTTTTTTTTCTGCTACAAATAGTACTGCAGTAAATACTCTTTGGCTTTACCAGGGACTTTATGAACACGTGGGAGTCTTTTCTGGGCGTATTCTTAGAAATGGAAATGTTGAAAACTAGAACATGCACATCTCCAGTGTTACTAAATATTGCCAACTTTCTCTCTAAATTAAATGAATTTGCTCTTCTGGGGTCAGGGTACGAGAATTCCTGTTTCTCTACATCCTCATCAACGCTTGATGTTGTCATGATTGATTTTTGCCAATCGAGTCCAAAGCATGCCCTGAGCCTGGGACATGTCTTCACCCTGGCTTCCTGCCTGTAGCATCTGGGGAGGAGGCCCCTGCCAAGACTGATAGGGATGAAAAGATCTCCTTGTTTTACTTTGCATTTCCCTGATTACTAATGAGGTTGAACCTTTTTTTTTAATCTGCTTATAGGCCATTTGGGTTTTGTCTTTTGTGAGTTTTCAATTTATACCCTTTATCTCCTATTCTGTTGGGTCATATTCTCATTGAATTGTGGATATCTTTTTATATATTCCTGATGCTAATTTTGTAATGTGTCTACTCCCACTGTGATTTGTATTTTTACTTTGTTTACAGTGACCTTTGTTTTCTAGAAAATTTAAATTGTCATATTGTCAGATTTTCTAAAAGAAATTCTTTATGAAGAAGTCATAATGATATTCTTCTCTCTTTTCTCTGAAATGTGTTAAAGGTTTGCCTTTGTAAATTTAGGTTTTATCTATCTCAGACTAATCTTTGTGTACTGAGGTAAACATCAAATCTACTTTTTTTCCACATGGAAAAATGGCAATCCCATTACTACTTAATGTCAGCCCATCTTCTTTCTCAGTGACTTATGATGCCACATCCATCAGAGATTAAATTCCCATATATACAGGATTAAATCTGAGGGCTATTTTGGTCCATTGATCTATTTGTCTGTTGCTGAATCAATATCATACTGTTTTAGTGACCACACTTCATAATGTCTTGATATGTAGGAAGAAAAGCTTCCTTTCTGCATATTGTTTATTCTTAAAAATTATTTTGCCTCCTTGCTTTTGCATATAGAACTATGGAAAGCTGTTAGGCAGATTAGGCCTATATTAACTTTACAGACTGATTTGGGAGAATGTCCATTTTATAATATTGATTTTTTTCATTAATGAACAGGAGCCATCACCCAGTCCTTAATTTCTCTAGGTCTTTTTATTCTTCTCTTATGTCTTTCGATAACGTTTCACAAATTTCTCCATTAAGGTTTACTTCTAGGTATCTCTGAGTTTTTATTACTAGAGTGTATGATGTCTTTTAAAAACTACATGTTCTCGTTGTCACAGCTGATGTACACATTTGATTTCTGTATATTTGAGCTTGTTATCAGCAAAACTGCTTAATCTTCAACTTAATTTTATCAGTTTGTATGTAGATTCCTTGAGTTTTCTATGTAGACACTTTGTCTTTAAGTAATGAAGGTGTTATTTTTCTCCCTCCTAATCCTTAATGATTTGAGTACTTTTATTTTGAATGTTCTTATAAAAGAATAGCCCATTATGATAGATGTTCAAGTCCCACTTATGAGTGAGAATATATGGTATTCAGTTCTTTGTGTCTGTGATAGATCACTGAGTATGCCAGGGGAGGGAGGGAGGGGCACGCAACATCACTAAGGGTGCCTGATCTTAAACCAGGGGAAGTGAGGACCAGTCAGAGGCCCAAACTTTTCTTTACCTGCACGTAGACTACTGACTTGTACCCCACATCTTTATAATAAAATAAAGAAAAAAAATTTAAAGTCCATATATCTTCTTTAGAGAAGTGTCTATTCATGTCTATTGCCCACTTTTTAATGGGGCTGTTTGTTTTTGGCAGCCAACAGACACATGTAAAAGTGCTCAGCCTCACTAATCATCAGAGAAATGCAAATCAAAACTACACTAAGATGCCACCACAATGCTCATCATTCATAAAACAAACAACAACAGACACTGGGAAGGATGTGGAGAAAAGGGAACACTTCTACACTGGTGGTGGGAATGCAAATTAGTTCGACCTCTGTGGAAAACTGGTGATTTCTACAAGAACTAGAAGCTGATCTTCCATATGACCCAACAATCGTCCTACCAGGAATATACCCAGAGGAACTCAAATCAGTCTACCAAAAAGATACCTGCACATGTATGTTTATTGCAACACCACTGAAAATACCAAAAACATGGAACCAACCATCTGTCCATCGAAAGTAGACTGGATAAAAAAAATGTGGTACACATACATGATAGAATATTATACAACCATAAAGAAGGACAAACATAAGGACTTCGCAGCAACTTAGACGGATTTAGAGTCTGTCATATTCAGTGATCTATCACAGAAACCAAGAACTGAGTCCTGCATATTCTCACTCATGAGTGGACCCTGAACATTTACCATAATACTGTAAGAAAGGGAATGGCAGTAGCTGGGGGGAGGGCATATGACAACAAAAAGGATACCTGATCTCAAACCAGGTAAAGTGGGGACCAAAGGGAGGTCCAAACTTTATCTATACGATGCCCACTTATACACCTAATCTTGAATTGTCCTGCACATCTTTAAAATAAATTGTAAAAAAAAAAAAAGCATAGCCCACATAGATCTTGTTTATTCATTAAATCTTCGGTCTTTTAAATGGTGGGATTTATTTGTTCACACATTTTGTGCTTCCTAATATATTTATATTTTGGTACTGATACACTGAGATTTATTTTGCCCATCTTATTTTGAACTTGCTGTTTGCCACAAGTTTTCTGTGTGCTCTTTCCTCCTCTTTCCTATGACCTACTGTATTGGTCAAATTTCTTAATTACATGCCTATTATACTTCAAAAAGTTGAAAAGTAAGCAGGCTCTCTATTTCTGAACAAGGCAAAGACCAGAGCTTTTAAACTCAAACACCTCCCTCTCATGTTGCATGTTAAAACTGTCTAGTATTTTAACTCCATTTTCTATTTTTATGATCCCAAGTCACAATTTTATTAGAGTGGTTGTTTTGTACACAATTTTATTACAGTGGTCTGATGCTTGTTTCTATTTAATCATACATTTTCCAGTTTCGTTGCTTGGTGTAGCTTGTCATATCTCACTATGTTTTCTGGGTTTTATGTCCTTTTTCTAAAGTGCAGACGCTTTTTAGAAACTGCTCTTTCTGCAAGATTCTGCAAATGGTAATCTCAGCCTCATCTGCCTGAAAATGGTTTCATTTTACCCCCACTCTAGAAAGATAATTTATCTTTGTAGGAAACTTAAAGATATTATCCATTGTCTTTTGGACTATATTAATGTTTTGGAAAATACACTGTCATTCTGGTCTTAACCCCCATATACTTTCCTCTCTGGTTGCTTTCAAGGTCTTTTCTCTGTATTTGGTATTCTACTGGATCACTGGCATGTGTCTAGTTGTAAATTTATTTTTATTTATCCTTCCTGCAACCTAATGTTCATTCCTAATTCACCAGGACATGTGTATTAGGTTCCTAAGGATGCTGTAATCAATGACCACAAACTTGGTGGCTTAAAATGACAGAAATATATTTTCTCCTAATTCTGGAGGCCAGAAGTTCAAAATCAGTGTCCCAAGCCCAAATCAAGATGTGGCATGGCCACACTTTTTCTGGGCTCTGGAAGAGAATCTACTCCTTATTCCTTCCAGTTTTTGATGGTTCCTGTTATCTCCTGGTTACTGGCTACATTAGTTCATTCTTCAAGGCCAGCATCTTCAAATCTCTCTGGGCTCTATCTTCAAATTTCTTTGTTCTCTCTGTGTGTCTGTGTGAAATCTCCTTCTGGCTCCCTCTCATAAGGATGGCTGTGACTGCATTTAGCCTGCCTGGATAATTCAGGATTCTTTATACCTGTAAAGATCCTTTTCCCCTTAGGCAACATTTAACAGTTCTAGAAATTAGAACTTGATATTAGCTGGGTGTAGTGGCTCACCCCTGTAATCCCTATGCTTTGAGAGGCCAAGGCAGGAGGATCACTGGAGACCAGGAGTTCAAAACCAGCCTGGGCCACAGAACAAGACCTCATCTCTATAAAAACAACAAACAAACAAAAAATCTTGCTATCTTCACGCAATCATTATTTAGCTTACTATATGTGTCTAGTTTATACATTCTGAACATTCCCAGCCATGATAACTCTTCCCAATTCTCTCTATTCTATTTTATGAAATGCCTATCAAAACTAAATTGGACTTTTCCACTTGATCTTCTATTTTATTTAACCCATCTTTAATGTCTTTCACCTTTTAATTCTAGGTAATAAATTCTGAGTAATTTCCTCATATCTATCTTCCAGCTGGTTAATTCTCTTTTCATATCTGATTAATCTGCTATTCAACCCATCATCTGAAAATTTTGATTTAATTATGATTTTTATCTGGAAATTCTTTTAAGTTATTTTTAGAATCTTTTATGTTTTCTACCTTAGAGTATCTGTCATATTGTTTTTTAATGGCCTATCTTATGAATTTAATTATTTTAAGCATATTGAATTATCTTTCATATAATTATTTTATCTGGAGTTCTTAGAGGGGGGGCGTCTAATTCAGTTTGTCATCATTTCTGACTCTCGCACATGAAGTTTTTCCTTGTGCATTTGTAATTTCAGATTGAAAGCTCATTCTCAGCAGGGCTTCATCTGTGGGAATTTTGTGTGACCAGAACTGTGGATATGTGTCTCTCTGGCAGTTTTGTGTTTGCTTGTTATAGATTTCCCATGGATATCATCGTTTGAGTAGTGTGGGTGGTATACATTTGAACCCTACACTTATGCAAGAGCAAGTGCTTGGTATTAATTTCCAGAGAATTATTTTGTTTTTACCAAAACCTGTACCAAGTGACTCCAGCTCTCTTGTTGTCTTCCTGTGCACGTAGGTAGTTTACCTCATTCTCTCATTTCCTGGGGTGCATTTGCCTTTTCAGAGTCCTGGTTTCATGTGGGATCATTCATTTCTCAATATCCACTTATCTTGAGTCCAAGATGTCAATCTCTGTACATTTCCTGGCATCAAAAACTTTAGCCCCTGTGTCACCAAGTTGGCTTTTTACTTCCTCCTTTGTTTTGGTTCCCAGAAACACTTTGGCTTTCTTAGGAGCTCACCTATGCATTTAAAACAAAACAACACGTGCTATATTTTGTCCAAGCATGTCTAAGGGTTCACCTGGGAGGGTTGCCTTCTTAAATCATCACACTTTAGCCATGTCGATCTTTCCAACAGTTTCTAGAACACACCATGATATTTCCTGAATAAAGGCTCTGCATTAAAAAAAAAAATATCTCTGCCTGGAATGTTTCGCTATGGCTGGCTCTTCTCCATCCTTCTGATCTCAGCTTAAATGTCATCTCCTCTGTGAGACCCTTCCTGACGCCATCTGCATAAAACAAGCCTCACCTCCATTATTCTCCATCACATCCTCTTCAAATCCTTCATGGAACTGATCATGATCTACAATTGCCTTGTTTATTTATTGTTTACTCATTCACAGTCTGTTGTGCTCCTTAGAACGAATGATTCAGGGATTTTATCTATTGCCACAGCCTGAGTTGCATCCCCCTAAATTCATATGCTGATGCCCTATGCCCCAACATGACTTTACTTGGAGACAGGACTTCTGATGAAGTAATGAAGATCATTTGGGTGGGACCTTGATCTGATAGGATTAGTTTCCTTATGAGAAGAGATGCCAGTGGGTTTATTCTCTATCTCTGCCATGTGAGGATACAACAAGAAAATAGAAGAGGGCCTTCACCAGAACCTCACCATGCTGGCACTGTGATCTTGGACTTCTAGCCTCCAGAACTGTGAGAAAATAAATGTCTGTTGTTTAAGCTGCCCAGTCTATGGTTTTTGTTACAGCAGCCTGAGCTGACTAATACATCTGGCTTGTCCTACTCTGTATCTGTGACATCTACAATAATGCCAGATAATAAACACTTACCCATGAATGAAAAAATGTACCAAACTGCAGACTCTGAGGAGACTCCCTCCATGCCCAGCACACACTTGCAATAAGGATAGATGTTACGAAAGACTGGGAAAGACACATCTTCTATGGCCCATGGGCTTAAATGCTTTCCTTGTGCCCATGTCCAAACTCTAATATTCAGAAAATCTAGATGCCAGCAAAAGTGGAAAAATGTAAGACTTTATAGACAGGACTTTTAATTATAATTAAACCATTAGACTTCTCATCTTCATAGGTCCTAACTGGGATCATTCTCACCTTGTACAAACACGGGCCTGAGATGCAGGCCCCTAGGGAATCAGGTACCTGCCTGCCTTAACTAAAGTCAAACTCTTTCTCCAGCTTCCCACAGAGGTGATAAATTGAACTTAGAAGTGTGTGGATAAATAAAAGCAGCACAAGGGACCCACCTAAAGTAGCAAATAATGAAATCTTCAAAGGACAAATTAATTCTCCCATTTTGAAAGAATAGAATCACTTTCCAGAAGCTCTAAAAATAGAAAAATGAAATCACTCAGAACTTAACACCTACCATGAGCCTCAGTTATCATCCTAGTACATATCTGCCTGTTTTCAAAAAATGTGGTTTTTGTTTGTGGTTTTTTGCCATCATTTGTTGAACACTTACTATATGCATGGTTGCAGTTTACCCAACACTCTGAACTAGGTGTGATTATTCCCATCTGAAAATGAGATCACAAGGGTACCCAGAGGTCAAGAAAATGACTTAAGATCTCACAGGCAGGTTGTGGGCAAGTGAAGGTTTGGCTCTGGGTCTGTCTGGTTCATACTCTGCTCAGGCCTTCTCTTGAAACTCTGATATCATATTGCTTTGACCCACCCTCCTTTTCTATGGAGCTGTGATCACACTTTGCTTTAACCCCTCTTTTTTCCTCACTTAACATCACAAGATTTTTTGCCCTCTGTTGGATAGTTTTTCTAAGGACCTATTTTAATAACCAGCAGATGGATATCTGATCACTATTTTCTCCTCCAACAAAGACATACTGACCACGTTGGGAAACAATTTAGCTTGATCTTATAAAATTAAGTACTTGGCTATTCCATGTCCCAGCAATTACTCTCCCAGGTCCTAGAGAAAATTCTAGAAGTGGGTCCTAGCTGCCATGGGCAAGAATTCACAGAAACATTGTTCAGAATGGAAAAACTAGAAATGACCCAAATATCCATCAACAGGATAGATATTATTAGTAGTATCCGAATACATACAATTATATGCAACAATGTGGATGAATGTTGCTAACGTTGAGTGAACAAAGCAAGTCTCTGAAGGTACCATTTTTATAAAGTATGAATACAAGCAGACGTAAGCAGTGTATTGTCTGGGCACTCATACAAACTAGCAAAATAAGACATTTGCTTGGTCCTGGTGATTGAGTGCCTACAACATCTTAGCTCTTTGGCTTGCATTTTATATACAGCAACCGATTTCCTCCTCCCTTCAGGACTATGGGTTATTTACTATTATTAGCTGCCTTTTACAAGTGAGAAAACCAAGTCTCACAGAAGTTTAATTGTGCTGGTTAATTTCATGTGTCATCTTGACTTGGCCACAGGGCATCCAGATATTTGGTCAAATATTGTTCTGGCTGTGTCTGAGAGGTATTTGGGCGATGAAATGAATATTTAAATCAGTAGACCCAGTGAAACAGGTTGCCATTCCTAGTATAGATGGGCTTCATCCAACCCATCGGAGGCTTCTGTAGAAAAAAATGGCTGACCTTCCTCCAAGTAGGAGAAAACGCCTCCTGTCTGATCACTTTCACACTGAAACATTGGCTCTTCTTGGGTCTCAAGCCATTGGACAGGGACTATACCGTGGGCTCTTCTGGATCTCCAGCTTGTCAACTTGCCCTGAAGACCTTGGAATTTGTAAACCTCTGTCATCTTGTGAGTCAATTTTTTATAACAAATCTCCTCGCCCCCCACCACATGCATACATTTTATTTGTTCTGTTTCTCTAGAGAACCCTGACTCATAGAGTAAGTAAGTTGCCCAACGACACACACCTAGGAAGTGATAAAGCAGGTCTCTGGCACTTAGAGCCAGAGTGCTCATCTCATTGCATCTTCCCTCCAGCCTCTCCAACACAACAAAAAACTACTCTTACAGGACTGCTGAGGCTCCAAGAAGATCTTAAGTGTCAAAACTTTATAATCTGAATGGACAGGCTTTCCTGAAAACCTATATGATTTCTTGGTGTTGATGCTTCATAAATCATACATTTTCCTTCCCACTGGGCATACAACCAATTTCCAATACCACATTTGAACTCAAACAGGCTCATACCCCATACAAAGTATCTGCATTCCATCGGAGTAAAAGAGGAAGAATCTGCATTTCAAATCATCGGGTTTGTTGTTATGACAACACACAGCCTGAATCTGTTCTGAGCACTGGTATGCAAAGTTCCAAGTTGAAAGCATTTTGTATATGTATTCAGGAGGTGGGTTTATTCACACACACTGCCATCTCCCCACCCCCTACCACACACAAAGACGAGATGTTTCTTAGCTCCCTTAATGCAATGGAAAAAACATAAAGAATGCACAAAAGCGTATAATTCCAGGAGGAGCTCTCCCAGCAGAAAGACTGAGTTTTGACTCTTTCTCCTCACTTGTCTTTACAATAATGTGACAAAATGCCAGGTGTCATAGAGCACAGTGAAATGTGATTTCTTCTTAAGAAATTCACTGGGTTTACTTCAAGTCAACTTTTCTTGTTCTTTTACATACATACACATCAGTGACAATATGTTTTTGTTTGCATATATACGTTTCACTCTGCAATTTGTTTTTGTTGTTGCTGTCATTCACTATTATGCTTTTTAGAATTGTCAATAGTTCATTCTCTTAACTGTGTTAAGTAATCTATCTTATGAATAGAGTCATTTCTCTTTCCTCCTATTTATAGAGACTATAATGGTTTCTAGGTTTCTGTTTTCTTTCCCAGAGTAAACAATTCTGCAAGGAACATCTTCACACGTGACTCCTTAGGCACATGAGGGAGAGCTTCTCTCAGGTACATGAAATGGAAGTTCTGGCTTCTAGCATGTACACTTTTTTTTAGTTTAACTAGATATTGCCAGATAGCTGGTCCAAGGAATTATTCCCACATACTCTCCCAGCAGTCATGTCTGCATCCTCGTCAATGTTTGGTGTTGTTCGATTTTAAACTTTCCTCCATGGATGCTATGAAATGCTATCTTTTTGTTGCTAGTTGTAGTTCTAGACTATGAGTGTGGTTGACGTTTTCCTCACATATATACTGGACTTGTCATTTCAAGGAACTTTTCTGTTTTATTCCTTTGGATCTTTCATTGTTGGTTCTTTGTCTTTTCTTAAATTGATGTGTTGAAAAGTCTTTATATATTCCAGATACTAATTCAGTTATATATTGCAAATATCTACTCCTAGTCTGTGGGGTTTTTTTTTTTTAGTTTGATCACAAAAATGCTTGTAACTGAAATGAACCAAATTTACTACTATTTTGCTTGTTGATCTGGGGGAGGGGAGAAGCAGAGGGGTCTTTTCTGAGAACTCCTTCCCTATCCTGAAGCTTCAAGGACATTTTCTTCTAATAGATTTAAAGTTTTTTTTTTAAATAAAGGTTTTTGATACATTTGAGTTTTGTTTTTGTATATGGTGCGAGGCAGGGATATAGTTTAATTTTCTTCTCATATGCAAAGTTAATTATCCCACCACTATTTGTAAAAGTGTTTAATGGTTTATATTTTCCCTATTGGTTTACAATGTCACCTCTATCATGTACTAAGTTTCTGTATCCTTTTGGGTCTATCTTTATTCTCCTCCACTGATCTCGTCATTTATTTATGTACCATATCACACTGCTTTCATTATAATAGAGCTTGTCTTGGTAACTGAGAGAGCAGGTCCTTTCTTCTTGTTCTTTTTTAGAATTATTTTAGCAACTCTTAGATACTTACTCTTTTTGTGTGAATTTCAGAATCAGTTTGTCTGGTTTCATTTTTAAAAATTCTGTAAGGACTTTGACAAAAATATATTGAATTTATACATTAATTTGGTGATGATTAATATTTATGACATGTAGATGTTGAATCTTTTCTTTCAACAATATGGTATCTATTTCCATTTATTTCAGCTTTTCATGCCCTTCAATAACATTTTATAATTTTGTTTATAATGTTTTTGCAAGGTCTTTGTTAAATTTATTCCTAGATAGGCTATAGACTTGCCTTAAGAATTAAACAAGATAGAAGATGCAAATGCAAGAATATTGGTAAGAACTCAATAAACATTAGCAATTATTAATATTCTTTCATAAATTTGCTGCTATTGGGAATAGGCTATTTTTTATTACATCTTCTAAGAGTTTTTTGGCTTATAGAAACTTAGAGATTTTTTTCTTGTTGAAACTAACAAGTTTTCTGAACTCTCTTTTTATTTCTACAATTTTATATGTAGCTCTCCTTGGGGTTTTTACATAGATAGTCATAACTTTTACGAAGACTAAAGTTGTTATATTTACTTTTCCAATTTTTATGCCTTTCCCCCTCTTTTCTTGTTGTATCATAGTAACAAAGAATTCAAATACAATGTTGAACAATAGATGTACTAGCAGGCTTCCTTGCCTTATTTTGAACTTACTGGGAATATATTTCTCTATTTCACCATCAAGTATGGTGTTTGTTTTCAGGTTTTAGCAGCATTTCTTAAAAATCTATTTCCAGTTTGATAGAGATTATTGGCTTGTTTTGTTCTGTTTTGAAATCACGAATAAGTGTTGAAATTTATTGATCACTTATTCTTCACCTGCTGAATCAATCGCGCTGCCATTTTTTTTCTTTTAATCAGTTAATGGGTTGAATTCTGTTGATAGAATTTAAAACTTCACACTGTCCTTGCGTTCCTAGGGTAAGGATCATTGGTCATGATGTAGTTATTTTAATACTCTGCTGGAATTCAATTTGCTGATGTCTCATTTAGGATTTTTCCGTCTATGTTCAATAAATGAGACTGACACGTAACGATACATCCTTACATTGTCATTTCCTAAAATTGACCTCCTTCCCTCTTTTGTGTTTCTTCTGAACAATGTATATAAGAAAAATACTATCTGCTTTTTTCAAGCTTTGGTAAAACTCACCCTGACTATCTTCTGGGCTGAAGTTCTATCTTCTCTGCCTGAAATTGACTTTTCTTTTCTGATTTCAAAAATTATCAGGTTTCTTGGTCTCACCCAAACGTCATCACTTCTGTGGAGACTTATTTAATTCCTCTTCCCCCCCATGCTCTATCCTCTTTAGAAATCCATGATGTTTTCTCTCCCTGGCAGCCTCAGACCAGTGTGTTCATCCCATGCTTTTAGCATTGTGCTTCATTGTTTTGGGAACAAAGAGCCTAGCATAAGGTCTTTCTCTTAGTAGCTGTCATGCATACATTTGTCAAATGGATATCTCTATAATATTATTGTTATTGTTCATCAGATTTCAAGCATACACACTCACGTGCGCGCGCGCAGATAAGAATATCGTGAGGGAAAAAATGCTTTTGTTATTAACCAGTTTTCAACTCTTATTCTGGTGGTCTAGTCACACCTGGCAGGGCCTTGTTCTTATGCAAGAAATGCCATCATGTGGGCTCCCAAGCGATGGGCAGTGCAGCAGGGGCTAGGCCTGGGAGTGCCAGCTAGGCAGCATCGTTTACTGAGGATTAATGGGCCGAATAAAGCATCTGCATTACATCCTTATTACAGAGGTTTATTACTCTGTACACAAGTAATTACAGCACCTGTTGCACTCAATGGCGTAGCTTGGCGACAATAATCCATTCTTTCTTTGCCATCTCGGCTTAGCATAGGGTGGCGAGAGGATGCTGGGTAGGAGCTGGAGTACTGGGTTCTGGTCCCAGCCCTGCTACTGGCTCTGTGACTCTGGGTTATACATATGCAGGATGAATGTACGGTGAGAGAAAGCACTCTCACTCAAGGAATGCATGTTTTAATGGGCAGAACGGGCAAGACCATTTCCAAGTATTTGTCTAGCCCTATGACTTTATGAATTATGGGAACTGAAAAGCAGGAAGTACCATAGTGAAGGCCTGGCTTGACAAGCTTTACATTCATGACAATGGCACATCTCCTGGCCAAGCTATTTCCATGTTGCTCTTAAATATGTTGACATTTTCTCCCTTGTGATTCTCCTAGGACAAATGCAACCTGGGCTGGCATCCAAGAAAGACATATGAGCAAAAGAAGCACCCTAAACACTTTATCTCTGTCCCAGGTATCCCAAGGAGGATAGCAGGAGGGGTTTAGTAAGTCTAGTAGTAGTAACCAGGTTTGGGGGTCATTACATATTTAGATAGGAGTACGGGTATTATCCCCACTGGATGAAATGACTGTGAAATCACTCCTTCTTTTTCTTTTTTTATACCTTAATTCATCAACTATTTACAAGCTTGATGCACAAAAGTGACTGCTAAGTCATGTGGGAAATGATGAGATGAATAGGACATGGCTGCTGTCTTCAAGGAGCTCAAAGACCAGTTAAGGACAGGAGAGAGTCACTGGTAAAGGGCTATGAGGAAGCCAAAGGGGGAAGAGGTGACTAGTAAAGCATCTGGGAAGCCTTATCAAGAGAGATGGCATTGAACAGGGCATCCCTGAAGCACAGGTAGGGCTTGATTGCACAGCAGAGCAACTTGTGCAGGAACCCTGAGGAGGAAGAATGAGGGGCACACAGGTCACCATCTCTTGGCAATGTGAGTGTCTCCAGTTGCAACCCAAGACAGAGGGTTTTGAAATGGTCATGCAACCGACCCCAATGTGTCTCACTGGTGACTCAAGAGCCCATCTCAATGCCTAGGATTGGTCTTAATGGGTGGCCACCTGCTTGTTATTGAGAGAGTCCTGAATGTCCTTTTGCCCTTTAATTATCTTTACCAGTGATCATCAAAGGGCTTAGATTTCCCACCATTAAATACACTTTTTCTTGATGAAGCACTATTTAATAAATGTACTTAGTAAGCAGCAAACAGGTTACTTAGGAGGAGTAACTGATGAATGAATTAGCAGTTATAGAAAAATCCTCACCCAGGGGTGGCAAGTGCCATGGTGGAGAGGGATACAGAAGATTCAGGGCATCCATGGCCGTGGTGGCAGCCCTGGCACTTGCAGAGGATGAAATTCGAAAGTCAAAGTATGAGAACCACAGGTGTCTGGGTGTGGGGAGGAGAAAGAGGATGAACAGAGGGGTCTGCACCCTTCAGAGTGCCTGTCCACACAATCGGGAGTCACCTTGTCCATGGTTACTCACTCTCTCATCACTTCTTCGTGAAGAAAAGGCGTGACGTCCCCAACACGCTAATGCTTATTTCTCAGAGAAGATAAAAAATAGGCATCTCAGAGAATTCTAAAGCACTCTTGATTACATTTCCTATTTTGGGAAAAGTGAGCTCATCTCATGCTAAGACGTGGGCCCAAAGCCTTTCACTGAGCAGTGGAGCTGATGCTACCTGGGCATCGACTGACCTCACCTCCTGCCTGCTCTCTGCGAGTCTGGAGAGCTTGACAAAGGGTAACAGCAAACTCTCCTGCAGGGCTTGCTCTGTACCAGGCACTGGTTTAAGTGCTTTATATGCACAGACCAATTTGATACTCAAAATTACCCAATGCAATGCTGTTATTATACCCATTTTTACGGATGAAGACATTGAGAACTTGCCCACACCACAAATAGTAAGTGGCAGAGCCGGGGTTCAAATTCAAGAAGAATGGATCTACTCCATACTTTTAATCACTATCCCTAACCTCCTTTGTAGGAAAAGACTATAAATAATAACTATTCAGTAGCTATGCTGTATCAGGATGCAATCATTGCATCACAAACCACATCAAATGTCCAATGTCATGAAACTACACTCATTTAGCTCTTTATCATATTAGTTATATATATTACTATAACTTGAGCATTTGTAGGTAGGCTAGGGGTCAGATGATGTAGGCTGGGCCTGGTTGGTCTTGGCTAGGCTCATTCATGCATCTATGGACCAATTAGGAGTTTTGTTCTAGCCTGGAAAAGGCTAGGTGACTTTTGCTGGGGCTGCTTGGCTCCAAATGTCTCTTGTCCCCCTCCTACAAGGTAGGAGAGTGAGAGAAATCAGGCAAGAAATCTTGAAGACTCTTCTCAGAACTGGCACACCATTCCTTCTGCCTTATTCTATCGGTCAAAATGAGTTGCACACTGTTGCATGTGAGTTTCATGTTGTTATGAATGTTTAGGTCCCCAAACTTAAAAGTTAACTCCTTCACCCTCAGTGTAATGTTAGTTGGAGACTGGGTCTTTGGGATTAATTAAGTTTGGATGGGGTCATGAGGGTAGAACTGCCATGATGGTATCAGTGTCCTTATAAGAAGAGGAGGAGACAAACGCTCTTTCTCTCTTCACCATGTGAGAACACACTGGGAAGATGACTGTCTGAAAGCCAGGAAGAGAGATCTCACCAGAATCCAACCATGTTGGCACCCTGATCATGGACTTCCAGCCTCCAGAACTATGAGCAATTTCTGTTGTTTAAGCCACCCAGTCTGTGGTATTTTGTGATGGCAATCCTAGTTGACTAGGACACATGGGGAGGGAAAAATTACTCCATCTTTATGGGAGGAACTCTGAAGTCACATGATAGAGACTATAACTACATGGAGAGGGAAAGTGGGGCCATTACTGCAATCGATCTACATAAGTTTACAAAGGCACATTGGCTGTAGGCTCTAGAAAAAGGAGAGAAATAAACTTTCAAAATCCCATGTCATGAAAATCATGGAAGAAGGAGCAGATAGGAATAGAGATGGAAACACAAACTTTCTATATATCTTACTTTATTTTTCAGATGCCAATCTTGTCCTAAGTAAAAAAGAACTCATAGAGCAGAGAAAATGGAATCTGTCTAAAAAGATGGCTGACGTTAGTGAAAAGGCATTTAGGTGACAGCACTTTTTCAATCTCACTGCTATAAACAGATCTAGGCTGCGTGGCTTTAATTGAGTGGCCTATTCCCCTGCATTTATCATGGATGTTTATGACCAACCCAAAGTTTTCTTCCACACTTGTAACGATGCGATAGAGGGGTAAGATGAGGATAACACTGGCCTGCTTCTCAATTTTAGATTATCTTCCAGAAACTCAAGTACACAGCCACAGAAATCAGCCCCAGTAATTTCAAGTTGGCAGAGCCAAGCTAATTATCTGCAATTTCATCTGTCAAAATAGTTTGGAAAATTCTCACGTGTTAGGGGAGTGAGTCTAACGGGTGGGCCTCGCCAAAGCTCCAGAATTTTCCCAAGTTAGAAAAGGAGTTAGACACTGGCCTTGGGTGAAGGACATCTCCGCACCATTTTTTAGAACTCATATGTCTAAGACAAGGGGCCATGGTCTGTGTCTGGCAGGGACTTGACTTTGCCCTATCTGGCTGGTGTGGTTGAGGTAGAGAAACTGTATGGATTTACCCGGAGACGTGTCAATATCTCTTCCTGAGGCCACATATTTGGTGCAGACCTGCATAAGACTTAAGTCCTCCAAAGTCCAAGAGCAGCAGGGTTCTTATGGCTGGCACCACTCTGATTGGTCAGTGCCCACTTCTGTTTGGTGCCCTCTGCTGTTTAGGTTGTCAAATTATTTTCTTGAGTATCCCTCTTCTAACTAGTGCTAGATAGTCTTGTTTCCCCTACAAATCCACTTTCCATGTTTCCCTGGGAGGCTGGCCAGGGGCTGCAGCTCCCATTGGCTGCAGCCATAGCTCCCTCTGTGATTGCAGGAGCCCTTCTCCCCCCGTCCTTCTGGCCTGGAGGTGGTAAGAGCCCCAACTAGGCCCAGAGTGCACCCACACCTTTGTAAATAGACCCTGCATTAAATTCTCCTCAGTGATCCCATTTGAAATCACCATCTATTTCCTTTTGGATCCTGACTATTCCTAGCAGGTTTTAAAACAGTAGTAGGGATGGAGGACATAATGGTATAGCTAGCACATGAGTATAAGGACAATAAACAGTAACAACATCAACACAGACTTCCTTCTTGTCGCATTTGCAATGATGAATAGAAACAGCTAAAGTTAACCAACTGCCTTTCCTTCCTCTTCTCTCACCACGTCTCTTCTTCTTCCCTCACACTCCTCTCCTCCTCTTTCTTTGGGCCTCTATCTCATTCTTTCTCTTCCCTCCCTTCTTCCCTCTCTGACTTTCTCCCTCCCACCATTCTTCCACCCTTCAGCCCTAATGAGGGTCTGTTCTGTACCAGGCCCTGTGATGGACACCGGAAAGACAGAGGTGAGTTAGACAGTCTTTGCCTTCACAGCCTAGGACTTAACCCACCACAGAATTGCAAAGAAGCCTGGACTGAGCAGATGCTCTTGAGGCCACGGACCTGGGTCACATCCCTGTCTGTTATTCACTAGCTGGGCGACCTTGGGAATACTGGTCAACCATCTATACTACCATTCCCACATCTATAAAACAGGAATACTTCCTGTCTACCTCGCAGAGCTCTTGTAAGCGTTCAACCAGATAATACACGCAAAGCACCTAACACCAGCTCAGCAAACGGGAAGTACTAAGAAGCAGTGGGAGTGATCTTGGTTTAGTGGAGGAAAACAACAATACCACTTAGTGACGAAGAGTGGTAAGATCTCAGGCAAGCTACTCAACCTCTGGTTTAAATGGGGCTGATGTAAGGTACCTTCTACCTTCGACCCTTTTACCAGAGAGCTCATGATGATTCTATGTGATCATGCACAAGGGGGACCCCAAAACCCGGAAATTTATTTATAAAAAAATGTGTATTTATTCTTACATATTTAAACTTCGGCCATCTTCTAAGTACTCTCTGATGAAGATGCTTTTTCCACTGCTCAAAACCGTTTTTGAAATCATCAATTTTGATGCCTCTTAGTGCTTCTGTCATTTTTTGTTTCACCTCTTCCACACTGTCAAAAGGTTTCCCTTTGATGACTATTTTTATCCAGAAAAACAAACAGAAAAGTTACTTGGGGTGAGATCAGGTGAATAGGGAGGGTAGGTCACAGGGTTATGCTGTTTTTGGTCAAAAGCTACTGAACACTCAGCGAGGTGTGGACAGGTGTGCTCATAAATCACCCATTGTGAAATGGGCAAACATGTTGAAAGAATCCCCCCCACCCCACCAAAAAATTCACTCAAGTTGAACGCAGCCTATCACAACAATGCTAGCTAGTACACTGATGCTGATGGGTTCCTAGAACACTTACCCAGCGGGAAAACCTGTACTACAAGAGGCCCTCCCTCCAAAAGATAATTCCATTTTTTGGGGTGTCCTTCCTCATATATAAGCCTCCAGATTATAAAAAATAATAACAGCATCAACAAATGTCAGCATTTATTATATCGGTTTGTGTTTCAATGAATTGTTCTGCTGTTTCCTTCAATCTGGGCAGATGACCCCTCCTACCCCATCCCAGTTTTCCTCATTATTTATTTATTGGGAATCTTGAAACAGTCAGGCCAGGAGAATATTGGAAATCAATTTGTCTGCTGAAATGGCAGAGATGGCAAGAGCGTCCCAGAGTCCCAGGCCATTGACAGTCCCCAGGACATAAGATCACATGCTATTTTTAATGCCCCTATGAGCATTTGCATCTTAACATACTAAAGCAAACAGGAAAATCAGCATCATTGCGTAGATGCACTCACCACGCTCACCTTGTCCTGCTGGTAGGTGAGCGGGGGGCCCTCACCATGAGAAATGTGTATTTCTTCCATCCCGCCTGTCTGGTGGCAGGAAGACATCAAAAATCTCGACACAGCTGCACGCATAAGATAAATGCCAGTCAGGGCTGCCTGCCTTTGATCATCCAATCCTTGCAGCAAAGCTCTAATTCTCCTGGTATCATTAAAATTAGTCTAAAGGGCTTCCCAACTGCCTTTTAAAAAACAACAACAAGAACCACCACCTTTCTTCCATTTGGGGAGTTTGCAGGTACAACTTTCCGTGACTTTTATAAGCAGCAACTCCCCCTGACTCAGGTGCTCCATGACAGCAGCGGATTCCTGGGGGCCTTCTGAGAAAACATCTGTCAATGCTAAAACTCAGGGAGTACAAATATTAATCATCAGAGACTAGGGAGGCTACCATGTGTCACTCCTGATATATGTCCCCTGAAATAAGCAACTGTGGCCAACTCTTTGTGAGGCTGCATTTTACTATGAACTATGATTCTTCAAAACCTAAATTTTTTGTTGATATTCAAAGAATGGTTGATTTTTATAGTCCCAAAGGCACTGGAAGGATCCTCAGTACTACATAACTTCTCTAAAACTGAATGATGTCTGCAAGAGTTTATGACCCAAATAAAATATTTTTATTTTCATATATTTATTATTCCTACCTATTGATAATTACGAGGATGATAATAATATAATGACATCTGCCATTTGGTGGGCATTGACTTTGTGCTTTACAGATATTGCTTCAGAGTTCTCAGACTTGTAAAACAGACCAATAAGACGTGCCACACAAGGGGGTTGCTTGGACAAAAAAAGTTAAAGAAAGTGCCTATTTAAGGCTCTGACAAGTCCTGTGTCCTAAATGTGAACTTTGGCCTTTTGAACTGGCAAAGATGAATGCCTGCAAGAAAAGAACTCAGAAAGGTGGTGATGGAACCTTGAAAACAAAACAATGTTTGAGACTGCACAAAGGAGCCATTAGAGAATGCCAGAAAGGCGGGAAGGGGCTGCAGAATGCTCTCTTTACCTTGAACTTGACCATATATTTATTGACCACTGCCCATGTGGAAAGAAATCCCTAGAGCAGAAAGAAAGCCAAGGGCAAGCGATACCTACCCCTTTTACCAGAAGACTCCCAACTGGAAAATATATGCTTCAGTGGATGGAGCAGTGATGCTTGGCCTGGCTCCCATTTGAATTCACCACAAAACGAGGACTCTGACTCGCCCGGGCTATATCAGCAAGTATCAATCAGGGCAACTTTGGTCTGTCTCCAGGGCACATTTGACAGTGTCTGGAGGTTTTTTAATTGTCACGCTGGGATGCGCTCCTGGCATCTAGTGGGTAGAGACCAGGGATGCTGCTAAGCATTCTACAATGCACAAGATAGCCACAGCAAAGAACCATGTGGTCCCAGATAATGGTGCCACGGTTCAGAAATCATGGGCTGAATGGAAGCTTAGAAGTCTCTCGAAGGTCTCTGATGCTTGGATGCTGCTTGGGTGCTGTGTGCTGCGTCTCTAGTATGCTATACAGGGTCTGACGCAAAGTCATCCGTCTCTGAACACCTGAAGACTGGTCAGCTGAATTGGAACCAAATTCAGCTACAAGAAAGATGAAGGCACACGTTACAACAGTCAAGGGAAGGTGCTACTCTACCAGTGCCTGCCATAGAGTCATCACAGAGAAAGCTGGCAGTCACTGCTGGATACACCATGTCCACCCTTTTTATTTTTCCTTCTCCTCCTAAAAGTTTTACAAAGACATATTTTTCCTCTTCATGATTTTGTTGTCTTTTCTGGAAGCCTGTCTCCAAAGCCTTTGGCTTAGGTGATAAAGAGGTTTGACCCATGTTTAATGAAGGAAAAATCCAGACAGCTTTTTGCTTTCAGACCTTGGTTACACTTTTCCACCTCCTATAACTTTGAAGAAACCTGTTGTTGCTGCCAGGATTGGGGCAGCTCCCAAGGAGCACTCACGCTCCTGGATGCCGGAGTCCACAGCCACCCAGGAATGATTTGTTCAAGTAGGCATTTGGAGAAATGAGATGCGGAATTATGAGTGCAAGTTCGGCTATCCTATACCTTCCGGTGAATGTTCAGGGTAATTGTGAGGAGTGAAAAGGAAGAATTAAAAGGTTCCTGCACACGCATGTTTATTGCAGCATCAATCACAACAGCAAAAACATGGAACCGACCATGCTGCCCATTGAAAGTAGACTGGATAAACAAAATGTGGTACATTTACATGATGGAATATTATGTGCCATAAAGAAAAATAAAATTACAAACTTCACAGTAACTTGGATGGAATTAGAATCTATCATATTCAGTGATTTATCACAAAGATCTGAGTACTACATGTACTCACTCATAAGTGGGCCCTGAACATTACAATATTATTAAAAAAGTATCGGCATGTGGTAGGACACTGCCGGGGGTTGAGGGGAGACACATAACATCAATAACAGTGCCCACGTTTTACTTGTATGATGACCACTTCTGCACTAACCCTGAATTGTACCCCGCATCTTTAAAATAAAAAAGAAAAAAAAAAACAAACAAAAAAATCCAAAAACAAAATACTCAGGTTCTCACCCCTAGAAGAAGGAAATTAAAAATAAAATAACTCAGGAACACTCTGGAATCAGCACAAAGAGAATAACCAAATGTAAAAATCCTACTGTGAAGACAGGGACCCTGTGATGTCCTGAGCCCATTTGTGTCAACGATTACATATACAAAGTCAATATTGGTGCAGTTTATACCAACTGTTAACTGTTAATGAAGGGGGTGGGACTTCTGGAAACTTTTCCTTTCTGCCGACTTTCTGGTTGTATTTTGAGGTCGGTGCCAATATACTGACAAATAAGAAGTGGCCATGAGAGAAGGAGCAGTAGTTAGAAGAGTGATGTGTGCACTGGCTGAGATGTAGGAGCAAGTTGGGAGGGTGCCCGGGAATAAACAGGTTGCCTCGCATGAGTTACGTTTGAGACATCCAAGTGATGAGGCTGAGCCAGCTGCTGTATGTAAGTCTGGAGAGAGATTAGATGCAATCACCAAGCAATGATTGTTGTTAGCAAAGAGAAGAGGTCGAGGACTGAGGGTGGATAGCTCAACATTTGGAGTCAGAGCTTGGGAAGAATTTTTCAAATCGGCCAAGGAGAGCAGAGTGTAGAGGGACAGGCAGGGGAGTGTGGTGCGGCCATTCCTTACCATGTCAAGCTCCCTTGAAATCCAAGGCACCACAGTCTCATTCCGGGGTGTGGCAATCACCTCCTAATTGGCATCTGACTTATGTCTCCTGCCCTAGTCAGTGCTCATCATACCAACCAGAGTGGCCCTGTTAACACCCAAGCCACATCCTGCCCCGCCCCTAGCTTAGAACCTCTTATCTCGCTCTGAGTCAAAGCCAATGTCTTGACATTGACCTGGCTCTTTGCCACCTACTATGGTTTAAATGTTTGTTTCTTCCAAAACTCATGTTGAAACTTGTGGCTGTGCTAAGAGGTGGAATCTTTTGGAGGTGATAGTCCATGAGAGCTCTGCCCTCAGGGGTGAGATTAATACTGCTATAAAAGGGCAAGTTCAACCCCCTTTTGTCTTTCTGGCCTTCTGCCATTCACAGTAGCAATAAGGGCATCACAAGACACTGGCATCATAATCATGAACTTCCCAGTCTCTAATTTTCTGTTCATCATAAATTACCCAGTCTCATGTATTCTGGTAGAGCAGCACAGGTGGACTAATACTCTCCTCTCTGAATTTACCTCCAACTACTCTGCCTGATGTTTACTGAGTCCATATACAAATGATTGTCCACCCTCAGGGCCTCTGTATGGAGTCCATACACAAAGAATGGTCCTCCCTCAGGGCCTCTGCATGGAGCCCACGCATAAAGGATGGACCTTTCTCAGGGACTTTGCACAGGCTTTTCCCTCTGCATGGAATGCTCTTCTGCACAGCTGGTGCCCTTACCTCCTTCAGCTCTTAACTCAAGCAGCACCTCCTAGTGAAGCCTCTCCTGGCCTCTCTACACAGCATTTAGCTCCCATCTAGCTCTTAGGATTTCTCTCCTTCCTGAGGAGGGAGGTTTCCCCCTAGATGTTTATATTATAGTCACCCTATATACTTTTTAAATATTTATCTTATTTTTTGTCTTTACCACTGGACTATATTCTCCAGATGAGCAGGAGCCTGTTTTTTTTTCTTTCTTTTGCCTGTTTCACTTACTACTCCACCACCAGAACTAGGTTGATGCTTAGCACATAGTAGGTGTTAGAATTAAAGTAAATCAAAAGTTGCTGTAACAATTCATTTTTATTTACATGTAGCAGGTTTTGTTTTTGCAAATAAAAAAAGGCCAGTAAAATTTATTTTTTTCTATGTCACATTCTAAAATATGCCCATGTCTTTATCTTTGATCTGTTTACCCTTCTTTTAAAGGATAAACCTTTTTTTTTTTTGGTAGGTGGCTTCAAATTAACTTTGACAGTAAGAATTAAATAACTGAAGTTTATTCCCATCACTGATAATAACATTCCATGAAATTTATCAGTTCTTGATGACAGAAATTCCAGAACTGTCTTGTTTACCTGTTTGTTTACATGTTGTATCATATGTAACACAGCTCCAGTAAAGCAGGGACCTGGTTCACTACTGAATTCCCAGTGATTAGCACCGTACATGGCATGTAGTAGGAACTTGCTAAATATTTGTTAAATTAATACATACATAAATGAAGAAATATACTTTAAAAAATTCTGGCTTCTGCAGTGTTGGCCAATTAGGATCCTCAATTTAAACCAGTGTTTCTCAACCAGGGGTAACTTTGCACTGCAGGGGACATTTGATAATGTCTAGAGACATTCTTAGTTTTTCTATTTAGGAAGGGAGATAACACTGGTGTCAAGTGGGTAAAGACCAGGAATCCTGCTGAAAATTCTGCATTGCACAAGGCAACCTCTCACCACAAAGAAAGAACTGGTGGGACGAATGCCCTGAGGTTGAGAAGCACTGACTTGAACCACACAGGTAAGTTGTCACTAAGTGTCTGGAACCTCACTTTTGGCCGTGGAGTTAGCAGCTGGTTCTCCCTACTAGGAAAGTCACCTGTATGTCGTAAACAGGCATTAAGTTCTGAAAACCTCAGTTCTGTTGCCCAGGCAGGAACGCTCGCCAATGACTCACTGGTAGACTTGGCATTATGGTCAGCCGCACCAATAGCTCTAACTGCTTCTGGTGACCTGACCCATTGTGAAAAATTGAGTACGAAGAGCTGGGATTGTTGAAAATTAAAGGGGGTAGAGACTGGCTTCTCTGCTTGGTGGAATTGCTATTTCTTACATTTTCTGACTGTCATTGTTGCCATGGAGAACATTTTCTTTGAGCTAACTGGGAGTGAGACTGATCGGTCTCATAATGCACAGTCTTTCCACTGAGGTGGTGGCCCCTTGGACCCGTCTCCTCCAATTCCTACAAGGTTCCTTTACATTTGTCATCTCAGCAATAGACTGGCGCTTAAGGAATGCTTAGCTGATGGATAGGAAACCAATTACTAGTTAAAAAGACCTTTAGGGTAGGTTGATTCCTGCCCTCATGTTATTTCAGAATGTCTGTATTATACTGAGCAGCTAGACAACTCAGAATGTCTTCCATTTAAACCTTTCAACAAAATGCTCAGATTCCCATTTGCTTTCACTTGGAAATAACAAGAAAGGGAGAATGGCTAGGTGGCTACCTTCCTTCAGTTATTATGCAAGAAGATATTTCTCTTTCAACACAAAAATACGCAAATGTCTAGCTGATAGGAAAGATCTTGATACTAAACAAATCTTATTTGGTCCCCAGCACCAGCAAACTAATATACCACTACCAGGGTATTTGTTCTGCAGATGGAATCGTACATGGCAAAAACAATTTCATTTAACATAATGATTTTTGGTTTGTTGTTGCCACTTTGATGCAATTATTTTATACTCGGGCTCTAATGACTAATCTGCTCACTTCCATTTATTGAACATTTGCTATGTGTTTCATCTGGGTTATCTCATTTAACCATAACATGCAGCTCACAGTGGTCATGTGATCTGCCCAAGGTTTATGAAGTCGGGATACGGTGCTGCATGATGTGAACATAGATTGTTTTAGATTTTATTTCTGATTGTCTTAGCTCGTTTTATGCTGTTACAAAAGAATATCACAGACTGGGTAATTTATAAAAGACAGAAATTTATTGGGCTTATGATTTTGGAGGTGGTGAAGTTCAAGAGCATGGTGCTGGCATCTGACAAGGACCTTCATGCTCCATCATCCCATCGTGGAAGGCAAAAGGGCATGAGCGGGTGACACTGAACAAGAAAGGCCCACTTCATGCTTTTTATCAGGAACCCACACCTGGGAGAATGTCATTCATCTATTCATGAGGGCAGCATTCTCATGACCTGATCACCTCCTAAAGGTCCCACTTCTCATCATTGTTGCTTTGGAGATGGTCTCCAACACACAAACTTTGGGGGATACAGTCAAACCATAGCATTGACAATAATACTGTGTTCTTTCTGGGTATAATGCACATACAAGGCAATGAATATTTGGGTGTTAAGTGCATACTTTTGATGATGGTCAAGATGGTAAAGCTTCCATAAGGAGTGAAGAACCACTCAGTTCTTCCTCACTGTATTCAGGTGCTGGGTACCTGCACACTCCTCTTTCTATCTGGTGTTTGTGTCAACCTTATCTGTGTGTTAACTAATGACTCAAATTCATACCTGGCTAAGGTCCCTTGGAGTATTTGCAAGGGGGCCTCCACGCAAACTCCACAGACTGTCTTTGCACTGAGTTTATCACACACACATATATATCTCCGCGTGTCACTTCATGCAGCGACCCTACATCTGAGCATGAGATGGGAAATGCAGACCCTTTTAGCTTTAGTGGACATCTCACTGTAAGCATCTCACTATAGGAAGCATGTGATTCCAGTGTTCAAGATACACAGTATTCACGCAACATGGCCTTAAATACGAGCCACCTCCTTTAACTAGGGCATGGCTGAACAAAGAGCCATGTGCTCTAGTGCTAGGGGAAAGTCTGTTAGTATTGGACTGCCTTACAGAGAGACAGTGCATAGGTCTCCAGTACACCTGGGGTCTTCCTGGGAGTTTATTCACCTCTTACTTTTGAATCTAACCTCCTGTACTCTCAAGTGTGTATGATGCTGTTGTGGCTACTAAAAGA
Organism: Cephalopachus bancanus; assembly: GCA_027257055.1. Classification (NCBI taxonomy): domain Eukaryota; kingdom Metazoa; phylum Chordata; class Mammalia; order Primates; family Tarsiidae; genus Cephalopachus; species Cephalopachus bancanus. The sequence continues at coordinate 1,111,769 of JAPVLO010000272.1, forward strand.
CAAGTTGAAAGTATTGGAGGCTGAGGTGAGTGGAATGCCTGAGCCCGTGGGTTCGAGACCTGCCTGGGCAGCTTGGTGAGACCTCATCTCTACAATAAATCAAAAATTAACTGGGAGTGGTAGTGCGCGCCTGTAGTTCCAGCTACTTGGAAGGCTGAGTGGAAGGATCTCCGGAGCCCAGCAGGTTGAGGCTGCGGTGGCCAGGAGCGGCCACTACACTCCAGTATGGGCGACAGAGTGAGACTCCAACTCAAAAAAAAAAAAAAGTGTTGCCAAATTCGTAACAGTTTTCTCATCAGTTTCTCAGCAAATAGATACTAAAATACAACCGCTCTCTAGCAGAGATCACTGAAATTAGGGTCGTCTTTTTGGAAGAGGCTGGGAACTGCTAACTAGGAGCTGCAATGGAGATTTCTAAGCCAACCTGAAAGTCTGTTTCAGATTCTACTCTCCCAAAAGGTTGATGTGCTCTAGAGTTTGGTTAAACTATAGTTGATTGGACTTTAATTTTTGAGAATGGGCCATCCTGATATGACAAATGCGACTGCTCTTGGTTAATCAGATTATTAAATTTACTGATCTCCTTTTCCCACACCCATTCCTAGGACAAATTCAGCCTGTGTCTGCCTGTTCTGATATGTGTGATTTATTTTCGAATTCTACAGCACAGCGAGTGCTATACTCATATATATCAGGTTCCCCAAAGAGATTCTTCATCTTTCTTTAACCCTCAACTCTGCTCAACACCAGAGACTTGGCTAATGAGCTCAAAGAAGCTTTCAGATGCGTTTTCATTGGTGGAAATGGAGCTCATTATTTAGCATAAAGGATATAAGAAGGGTGTTCTCACTGATGGAGTTCATGGTTTTTAAGGAAGTGGTTTGGCTAAGATATTTTCCCAAGGATCCCCACCTGACTTGAAGGGGATATGAACAGCTTACAGACATTGTCCTCTTCTGCCACAGGGTAGTCCTTGAGGCTTGAGTCCCCAAATAGTCCTGCGTCCAACCAGTGATTCCAGGGATTTTTGTGGTTGCCTGATGTGTACTGACTGCTAATCTCATTAGCAATCTCCTGCCGTTTTTTTTTTTTTTAGACAGGATCTTGCTCTGTTGCCTAGGCTGGAGTGAGTGGCTCCAGCAGCCTTGAACTCCTGGGCTCCAGTAACCTCCTGCCTCAGCCTCCTGAATAACTGGACTATAAGCACATGCTCTTGAATTTTGTCATACCTGCCTGGGATGAGGGGTTCTTGTGAAGGGTGGTTGGAGCACTTACAAGGACAGGCGGCTGGGATTTTGTGAACTATATAGTCTGGTGTCTGAGTGTGGTACAGAGATTGGTCTGAGAAGTGCTTTTATTATAACCTGGAAGCAAGCTGCAGGAAAGTAGTGAATTCTCAGCCCCCTCCAACTACTGGTGGCTGTCTACAGCTACCAAAAAGAACTGAATAGGTGTGCATGAGCAAATTGGCATATGTCTATTTATACTAACTGGCTAAAGTACTACTTTTTGCCCAAATGGGAAGAATATTTTTTCCCCACAAGATTCATTTTAGAAACAGTCTGAACAACCAAACTCCTAGCAAATTACAGCTTACTTAGTGAAGAGGTACAACCTTCATCCTTGAAATAATCTTTAATTCCCTATGAAGTCTGAAGTCATCTTTTTGTCTGACACATTGCTTTGTGATCAGAGAAGGAACACACCACCTCAGGCCTGTGTGGAATTCACATCCCTTCCTGCAGAGAAAGAAAACAACTTTAGTTTGAGCTATGAGGCTGTTGCTGTTCATTTTATGAATCAACGTGACTGGACCACAGGGTACCCAGACATCTTATAAAAACATAATTTCTGGGTGTGTTTGTGAGGGTGCTTCGGAGGAGATGAGCATTTGCATCAGTTGTCTCAGCTAAGCAGCTTACCCTCCCCAGTGTGGGTGGGCCTCATGAAAGCCTCTCTCTCTCTGCCTCACTGTGAAACTGGGACATTGGTCTTCTCCTGCCCTTGGGCTGGGCCTTACACCATCAGATTTCCTGGTTCTTAAGCCTTTACATTCAGACTGGAATTTATACCAACAGCTTTCCTGGATCTCTAGTTTCCTAGATCATGGGATTTCTCAGTCTCCACAATCTTGTGAGTTAATTCCTTATACTAAATTATATATGTGTGCATATATACATACATATAAGGGGAATCCAAAAAACCCAGAATTTATTTATTAAAAATTGTGCATTTATTCTTATGTGTTTAAACTTCAGTCACCTTCAAAGTATTCTCCATGTGATGCAATATGCTCATTGAGACACTTTTCCCACTGCTCAAAACAGTTTTTGAACTCAACAATTTTGATGACTTTTAGTGCTTCTGCTGTTTTTTGTTTCTCCTCCTCCACATCAGCAAAATGTTCCCCTTTGAGGACTTTTTTCATTTGGGGAAATACAAAAAAGTCACATGGGGTGAGACAGGGTGAAAAGGGAGGTTAGGGCCTGGGGTCATGCTGTTTTTAGTCAAAAACTGCTGAACACTCAGACAGTGTGGGCAGGTGCACTCGTAAATCATTCATCAAGAAATGGGCAAATGCGCTGAAAGAATCTCCAAAAAAATTTCACAGAAGCTGAACGCAGCCTCTCACAACAACATAGCTGGTACACAGATGCTGATGGGTTCCTAGAACACTTTTTTTTGGGGGGGTCCTCTCTCCTATTGGTTCAGTTTATTTGGAAAACCCTACTGATACAGAGGCAATAAGGCTATCCCCAACTCCCAAAAAGCTACGTCTTACAGCCTTTGTCTACTGTTCTGACTTGATCCGGCCAAGTCCTTCGCATGGACTACAGTTCCTCCATCTACTCACACGCCTGCTTCCTACTCATCCTGTGGTACAGCGTAAATGTCACCTCCTCCAGGAGGCCTTCTTGGATTACTCTGCCTACATAGGCTGCCTCTGTTAGTTTCTCTCTCCACCCTGTTCCTGTCATGTGATTTTATATTTTAGAATTAATCATTAATGTTTTTGCTTATTGACCATCAGCCCTTCCCACTAGATTGTCATCTCTTTGAGGGCAAGAACCATGCTCATCTTGCTCACCACCGTGCCTGGCACATAGTAGGCACTTCACATATATTTTGTGAATAACAAAGTGAATGAGCCAACGTTGTTTTTCTGCCACTTGTGACACAACCAACAGTGACTCACAGGGTGACGCTCCACTCAAGAAGAGATGTGCTTTGCTTTGAGAAAGCTCGATACAGAATTGTTGAAGAGAGAGTACTGGCTATGTGGATAGGCATGTTACCTAAGAGCAACAGTCCTTGACTGGGGGTCATTTTGCTCCCCACCTTCCCCAGGGGACATGTGGTCACATGGAGAGACATTTTCAGTTGTCACTCCTGGGAGGTGTTACTTGCATCCAATGACTAGAGACCAGGGATACTGTGAACACCCTACAGCGCACAGCACAGCCCCACAACAAAGAATTATCTGATCTCAAATGTCAATAGCACCGAGGTTGAGAAACCCTTTCTGAAAGTAATCATAGTTGTCATATTTCAATTACCAACTTCCAAAGACTCAAAATCCAAGAAAATACGCCTAACGCAAGTCATCATTCTTTGACAATTATAGAAACATTTAAACTTACTTCTGGGCACAGAGGCTCACGGTTGTAATCCCAGCACTTTAGGAGGTCAAGGCAGGAGGATTAATTGACCCAGGAGTTTGAGATCAGCCTGGGCAACATAGCAAGACCTTTGTCTCTACAAAAAATTAAAACATTACTTGAGTGTGGTACTGTGTGTCTGTTGTCCCAGCTACTTGGGAAGATTGCCTGAGCCTAGAAGGTCAGTCGAGGCTGTGGTGAGTCGTGGTTGTGCCATTGTACTCCAGAGCCTGGGCAACAGAGTGAGACCCTGACTCAAAAAAACAAACAAACAAACAAATAAATGAATATATTAATTGACCTGAGGTTGATGCTATATAATCCATCATTATTCAACAATACTAAAATTATAAGGAATCATAGGGATGGACTGAGTTGAGCCAATAAAACCCACAATAGACACTTAACAATCTCTGACTCAAACTTGTCATTTGCTTTCCCTGAAGTAAGAATGCAGAAAAATTCCTCTTTCTTGTGTTTTCAGATTGTTCAGATCTTCCAAAAAGAGAAATCGAAGGTAATAAGTTCCATAAATGAGATGACGATTATTCACATTACTAAGTGATTCTTCTTTTTTTTCAGGCAGATTCTCTGCCAGTTTCCTCTAAACAGTTGGCTCCTCTCGTGCATTTAAAATCTAAGTTGGTTTACAAAAGCATTAATTTATGTGTGCATTTCGGGCCTTCTGCCATTGTGAAAAGCTAACTACATCTTTCATGAGGAGCGCATCCCTACCTTGCCTCCCAAAGATAATTCTCCTGTTTCTTGGTTTTTTCTTTAGAGTGTGGTCTCTTTGGAGGGCAAGATTCATGTCTCTTGAATGTTTGGTTCTGCTTCCTAGCATCCCAGACATTTGAGAAGGTCAATAAATATTTATTGATGCTGATGAGGTGAACAGAACCAGAGAGGTGCTTTCTTACTGCCTTGTCATGCGCCTTATGGGACTTTTTTTTTTTTTTTAATAAGCATCGGCAAAGCAGACAGCAAGAAACTCCTTTCTTCAAATATTCGGCCTCTCCCTGGGACTAGGATGCTTTCTGGGGGGCGCTGAGACCACCCTTCTTTAATTTAGCCCTTGCTAATCTCCTGCCAAACATTGCACAGGCATAATTCCCACTCACACATCATTTTCAGACTATCTCAGCTGTAGGGGGTGGGCTTAGCCTTGGCCCCTAAAAGCCTGCTCTATTGTGTGAGATACTTTGGCAAGATGGGATTAAGCATGTACTTAATACCACAATGAAGAACCGAAACAAGGAAAGGGTTTTATTTGCCTTCCATTAGAGACATGATAGAGCAATAGCTCTCACAGTGTGCTTCCCCAACCAGTGGCATCAACATCACATGAGAACTTGTTTGAAATGCAACTTAGCTGGTCCCACCCCAGACCGACTGAATGAGGAGCTTTGAGGTGGGGCCCAGCCGACCATTTTAATAAACCTTCCAGGTGATTCTGATGCACACTAACGTTTAAGAAGGGCTATGCTAGTGGTTCAAGCATCTTCTTGAGTGCTGAGCAAAACACCCACCTTGGGATCCAAGGCTGCCCACAATGTCTTATAGAAAATATAACAGGCCAGACAGGGGGGAAGCCCTCATCTCTGGGCACCGGTTCCTAGAGGATTTCTACCCTCTTTCCTCAAGGCCTAAATATAGACTAAATTTGAGTAGGTCAAGCAGGTGGCCTAGTCAAGGGCCTTGGGGCCCACCTTGCCTTTGGAACCAGAGCAAAATAGTGGAAGGCAGGCTAGGGAGACATGGGCACGTCCCCCTTCCCAGGAGAGGCTGGGGAGAGTGGCAGTTAGCATGGTGAACCACCCACTTCCTCTTTGCTGCCCCTTTCCCAGTCATTCCTGGTGTGCCCACTCCTGGTCTGTCCTGATTCCCTCTTCTGTATCAGGTTTATTGGTTGCACATATAAATTATACTTTCCTTTCAAAAAAAAAAAAAGAAAATACAAGTAAACATCATGACTTCCAAAAGAAAGTTCAGGGACCCACGAGACCTAGCAGGTCCAGGTTTTTCAACCCAATAGGTGGGTGGACACACATGTAAAAGAGGCAATGGATCTACCACTCAGCAGGAAAAGTAATCCTATCTGTGCTCACCGGGAGCAAAACTCTCCCAGCATGCCTTGCACAAGATGGTCGCCCTTCTCCTGAAACTACCCTCTTGGTCTTCTGTGAATGACAGACCACGAGGGGAGGGCAAAGGAGAACTAAGCCTAGTCCAAGATCCATGAATAATCCTCAGGAGCTGGGAACTTGCTGCCTGGGGGTGACCACAATCACTGAACTCAGTGGCCTCTGTGTGCTACCGTGTAGTATCTGGGTCTCCCGAAGGAAGGAAGGCCCATCTCCACCCTGCTGGACCGATGTTTCTCACTCCTTTCTCTCCTTCTTTACTAACTGAGTGGTCCCTCTGCTTGCCCACCCCCTACCCCACTCTCCCTCAAGCCTTGGCCTTCTCTAGTTTCTGGGGGTGGAAAAACACTCGCTCTCTGTGGAAGCTGCGGACCCTTTCCTTCTAGCATCTCGGCTGGTCATTTCTGTCCTTGAGTCCATCGTCTTGATGTCATGCCTGATACAAAGACTCATGCCTGATAGTGTGGGCTGGAGAGGGGTAAACAGGCTCCTCATGCAGGTGTGGGGAGACTGGGATGTGCCCACAGTTCAGATTCACACTTTGGATACAATCCCAGCACGCGGTGACAGAACCAGTTGCTTATGGACTTATTTAGCTATCACATTGATAGTGACTTTGACTAAGCACCATCTTGAAAGCACAAATTACATAACAATGATTTGCTTCTTTGAGACTTAGGTGCTTTTGGCTGAATGAGTATCTGAAGAGTATCATATTTTCCTATAGGTACATGGAGATATGTAACTGGCATAAGGGCTATGATCACATTTCTGCCCTTGGGGTCCTTGCTCAATTTTGCTTCTTTGCTAAATACCTCCCCCAGGAGATGTGCTGTGTCTTTGTCAACAACGCTGCCCTTAAGGGGTGATTCATTGTTCAGAAACAATCACAGCCTTGAGACAAGGTTGATCCACTCCGTCCTGTTGCTTTCTGAATGCTCCCTTCCCTTTCGCCTTTCTTTACATGGAGAAAACACTTTGCACATCTTGGCTAATATGTTTCAAGGCTCCTTCTCTGAAGCAGAATAGCTTCAGCTTCCCCTTTTGCAGAGCCTGCATTTTCAACAATAGGCTCATACACACCCTTTAAGGTAAATACGATCAGGCAAGCGCTTAGAGAGTGCTGAAGTTAATGACCTGGTGTTGAGTGAGGAAATTAAAGAGTGAACAATATATTTTTGACATTTCTGCCATCCAGACACCGCTGGCAGCTTTACTATCACATGTACAAAATAAAGAAACTTTCTCCTCAGAGGAAATGCTCAGATGCTCTTATTTTGCATTTAGACATGTGTCTCCGTCTGACTTTCTTGAGGCTATGCTATGGAAACACATCTTGGCATAAGAGACCTTCTACGGCCAGCAGTTGCTCTTGAGATAATGAAAGTCAATACTATTTACTCAACTCCCAGGAAGCCCCGAGTTTCATATTAGCCACCGTTTAAAATGTGGACCAGAGGAGGGTGACCCAGGTAAAGACGGGACCAGAAATGACCTGCCTAACCCAGGCACTGTTAATCTACTGAGAGAGAGAGTGAGAGGGAGAGAGAGAGAGAGAGATGGAGAGAGAGAGAGAGAGGTAGAGAGAGAGAGAGAGAGAGAGAGAGAGAGAGAGAGAGAGCGAGCGCACGCGAGAGAGAGTCAATACCTCTCTACTTGGCCACCCCTTAATCCTCTTTCACAATGAATTTTCTAGCAGGTGTAAACTTAACAAATTGCTTTCGACATTATACAAATCCAGTCGCTGAAAGTTAAAGCAATGCCTTCTCTTTCTTTTGTTTGGCTGCATAATCATAGTCCAGGCCAGAAACTCCAAGGAGCCAACATCTGTGGAGTGACTGAGCCTGAGGCCTGGCAGGAAGAACCGCGTCCCAGGTGATACCCACCTACACAAATCACCCGGGTACCCACAGCCTGCTTCTGAGCTATAAAAAAAGCTGTTTTTACAGGTTCCAAAGATGGTTACTAGGGTCCAGTTATGTTAGTAATTGTGAAAGCTGGTTGTGTGGTTGGGAAAACAGTCCTAGAAGCTTTGTGGACAACTACATCAGAGGCATGCCTAATGGATGGATCATTCATAAACACCCTGACAACAAAATGTGGCGTGAACATACACTTCTGGGTCAACACTGCTTTCTGCAGAATGATGCTCAGAAACCAACCTCCAGAGCTCAGCATCCCATCAGTAAACAGATTACATGGGGGTCACTGCTGCCTTCCAAAGACAACATTGCTTTGCAGAGCCACCCCGAGGTGCAGTGTGGTGGTTGAGAGGCAGCCATGTTTGCCTTTGGCCTGTTTTTTTTCCTTGCACTGTACCCTCATAGGGGTTGACAAATCTGCACTGAATTGCCCCTCTATCTGGGGTGTCATGCTAGACATTGTTATATGTTGTATCTATATGAAGGTAGAGAAAATGTCAAGTAGGACTTCATGGTAGACTGGGATGGTGAACCCCACTTTTGAAAGTGAGGAGATCCAAGTTCAGGAGTGGAACCAAGTTCCACTCCAAACTCTTGCTATCTCACTTTTTTCCTTTCTGGTCTCTTATACTTGTATGTGGCCTGGTTCATTCTGAAAGATATTGGGGTCAAGTTCAGATAAGTCAAATGGAAGTGTCTCCAAGGAACTGAGAGAAGATAGCACTTAAAGACGGCATTGAAAATGGAGGCATAGGTGGATGAGCATAGGTAGGGCCAGGAGTTTCCCTGGGACCCCTTCAGATCACACAGCACAGACTGTGCACTAAGCCAGTCCAGGGCTCAGCTTTTGATTGGTTGGCGTGGTCGCCAAGTGCAGCAGTGGGGAGTGATGTTGGCATTGCTACTGATTCGGCTCAGGCTCTGTGGCTCTGTTGCCCAGAAAGAAGTGACATGAGTGACCAGCAGGCTGGACCACTTCCAATGCAGCTATGATACGTTTCTTGAAAATCTGCCAAGTTTCCTATGCACAGAGAAAGCCTGCCCATTGGATACCCCGGGACCTCATCACTGCCTGCGCTGTCCCAGCAAGATGTGAACTGGTCACCCTGGATGGCCAACAGCCTTGGTGAAGATGTGGCTATGTTTTATTTTTCACTTGTATGTTCTGAGGGCTCTGTAAGAGTCATATACAAAAATAAACTACACTTAATTGCCAAACCATTTCCACAGACTTTTATGAATATCTTCTCCACTAACTTTCCACTGTAAAGGATTATGTTTAGATGTTTGGTTTTTAAATGGGAACAGCTGCAGTGGACTAGCAGACAGCTTTAATGAACAGATGTGTATTTCTGGAGAAATCGATTTTCCTTTTTATTATTATGTCACCAAATTTGGTTTATTTCCAAGCAATTTACATTTTAAGCTATGACTCACTTATGAACTAACAATAATAACTGTGGCCTCCAGGTAGGGAAATTTATCTCAGCAAAAAGATCTGCTAGGCAAGGCAAAATTTTTAGTCATTATTATTAGCAATATGCTATAAGAGGAAAATCTACACTTTATGATCTGTCTACACTATTTCTGCAGTTCCATCGGAGGGAGTCTTTTTGTTTTGAGTTGCTCTAGAAAGTATTATTTTTTTAACCCAGTGGTTCTTAATGGAAGCAGTTTTGCTCCTCAAGGGATATTTGGTAATGATTGAAGACATTTGTGATTATTATGTCCGGGGAGGGGGTGCTCCTGGCATCCAGTAAGTAGATGCCAGGTTCGCTGCTCAACATCCTACGATACACAGGATGGCCCCCACCACAAGGAATTATTCTGTCCCAAATGTCAATAGTGCTGAGGTTGCAAAATCTGGCTGTTGTCAGTTGAACTTGTGTCTCCCCAAAATAAAGTATCGAAGTCTTAACCCCTCAGGTTAAAAACATGACATCATTTGGAAACAGAAACACTGCAGATGTAATTAGCTAAGATGAGGTCACACTGGAGCGGTGTGGGACCTTCATCCAACAGGACGAGGGTCCTTATAAGAAGAGGGAGGATGGTGTGAAGACAGACACACCGGGAGAAGGCATGTGAAGATGGAGTGGTGACAGGCGTGATTCGACCACACGCCGAGAACCACTGGGAACTGGATGAGGTAGGGAAGGATTCTTTCCTAGAAGCTTCGGAGGAAGCATGGCCCTGATGACAACTTGACTTTGAACTTCTGACTCCAGAACTGTGAGAGAATGAATTTCTGTTATTTTAAGCCACCTAGTTCGTGGCACTTTGTTACAACGGCTCTAGAAAGCGAAAACACTTCTTTTAAACAAATAAAGCTTTTTTTTTTCTTTTTTAGAATGATGACTGTCATCATTTACTATGCTGTTCCCTTTCCAGGAATCCCTTCCCCATATATTAGCATGCAAACTAATTCTGTTAAGCAGGCATTATCAGTCCCATGTTAGAGATGAATAATAACAATTGTGAATATTCGCTCAGAAATTTCTCGTGCCACTCCCCACAAGTTCCACAAACAGGATCTCCTTGGCTGGCTGCAGTGGCTCTAGTGGCAGCTGCCGCGATCATCCCATTTTGCAGTGGAGAAAGCTGAGGCAAGATTTGTGAAGTGCATTTCCCAGGGACCCACAGGTGGCAGGTGAAGGGAGTTTGGACCCAGCAAGTCTGGCTCCAGAACCTTACTCCTAAACACCTGCTTTCCAGCTCTGAAGCATCATGGGCCAGAAGCCCCACAAGGCAGCAACCAGTTAGTACCAACGCCATACCCTCGTCTAGTCCATGGCCCTGCCCACAACACATCCTTAAAGAAGAGGGCCTTAACATAGATGGTTTCCTGAACTATATCCCACAAGAAAAGGGTTCTAGGCTAAAACAAGAGCGAGAAACATTGCATACCATGTCTCCCTTTTCTGGATTCAAAAATATCAGTAGTCAAGGTTCTGATAAGGCACACATTCACAAAAACATCTCTACACAACATACAACCCTGTTTATTGGGCATAATTCAGTGGTTCCCCAAGTTATTTGACCATAGAACTCTTTTTGTAAGACACTACTAATAGCTAAAACAGAGAGCAACAAACTTTTTTCCTGTAAATAACTAGGAAATTTTTTAGGCTCTGCAAACCCACATATGGTTGCTGTTTCCTGTTCGTTGTTTTACTTTGTATAACCAGTTAAAAATGTAAAAACCATCCTTAATTTTAGTCATTAAAAAACCAAAACCAAAACCAAAACCAAAACCAAACCAAACAGACAAACAAAAAAAAAACCCAGTTGCTGGTTGGATTTGGCCCTAAGGCCAAAGTTTGCTGACCCCTCTAGAGGGACAGAGTTGGAAACACTCACAGAAGACACGTTTTGGTATATCATTATGTTTCACCAAGACAGCGCTGAGAAACTCAGTTTCAGAAATCCAGGAACAGACAACCAAAACTCTGTTCATCACCCCAGCGTTCCTTCCATGTAGCCAGTGAGGAAATATGAAGTCTGAGCAGCACATTGTTTTGGGTTATGTTTCCTTAGAGGGAAAATGAGTCACGGCCAGAGAGAGGGTGGGTGGGTGTGAGCCTGGCTGCGCTCTGTCTGGGCCGGCTGCAGCTCCTCAGGCCCTCAGAACATCCTTCCGACTGGGAGGTGGGAGACGGAGATGTTTAAACATCATCGCGACATTTTGCAGATGATTTTCTCTCTGTCTACCAGGCTAAGGTGGATGTCTGCCAGGAGTAGTTTATAGAGATTTCAGCTATTTCAGAGTTCTCCAACTGCTAACCTTAGCAAGATAATGAGGACTTTTATGGGCACTGAATTGAATTTTCTTTAAAAATGCAACCATGGCTCCCTGAAGCAAAGCTCTGGAGCCTTCTGGAGCCAGGGTGCCAGTTTTGGGAGATCTATATTTAGAGGTGGTTGCTTCTTCATAGGATAGATGAGGCAAGAGCATGGACTAGGAGGCATGATTTGGGGTACTGGTGTTGGCTCTGCCATTACTCCACCGGGGCCCCTAATGGAGGTTGAGTCTCCTTCCTGCCTCAGTTTCTCTATCTGTCAAGTTGTTTCAAATGATGAAATCAAATGATGAAATCAAATGATGAAATCAGATATATATATATATATATCTATATCTGTAAATGTCTGGCAGGGTGGTGAAAGAAAAAGAATATAACTTTGGAGTCAAATTGGTCTGGGTTTGAATCATAGATTTGCTATCTTCTAGCGGTGGGAACTTGGACAAATAATTTAGCCTTTTGGAAGCCCAGTGTCCTCATCTATAAAAATGAGGATAGTAATTCTGACCTTAAGTGTTGACAGGAATTAAGCTAGACAGTCTATGTAAAGAGCCTGGGACAATGCCTTGTTTGCAGAAGACTTGCTTTAGACTTTTGGCTACATTGGTTGAAGCAGACACACTTAGGTGGTCCCATGATGCCCACCACCTGGCATTCACCCTCATGTGTGATTTCCTCCTCTACAGTGTAGTCAGGACCTGTGACCTGCTTCCGACTAACAAAATCTGGTAAGGGGGATGAAATGTCACTTCCATGATTATGTTCCATAAGACTGCAGTGTTTGTCTTGCTAAGACAGTCTCTCTTGTTGGCTTTGAGAAAGCAAGGTGTTGTGTTGTGAGCTGCTTATGAAAAAAGGCCATGTGGCAAGCACTGTGGGCAGCCTCCAGTCAATAGCCAGCAATGAGACCCTCAAACCAGAAACTTGAAAGAAACCGCATGTTGCCAACATCTACTTGGGTTTGAAAGTAGATCCCTTCTCAGTCAAGCCTTTGGATGAGACTGTAACCCTGGCAAATATCTTGAATGCAGCCTTGCGGAGGACTCAGCGAAACCATGGCTGGACACCAGACCCACATAATACATGTGAGATGTTTTAAGCCGCTCAGTTTGTGGGACTATTGTTATACAGCAATAGCTAACTAATACACTGGCTTTCAGGCAGCTTCTGAAATATGTCTATGACCCTCTGGCCACTGTCTTTTCTTGCTGCGATTCTTTATTTGTTAACTTCTCTTTCTCTTTATTCTGAGGGTCCTAGGTCAATAGTGTCAAAGAAGCCTTTCTTCATCCAATGCTCTCATGGCACTGGGTCTTCCTCATTTTGTATTTATTTGTGTAACTACTGTACTTTTCAGGTATAATTGCATACAGTAAAATGCATAGCTTTTAGGCATCTAATTTGATTTACTTCAACAAATTATCAATTTTGACAAATGCATACACATATCATCCCAGAAAGTTCTTTCTTGCTTGGACCTAGTCAAGACCGCCCTGACCCAAAGCAACCACTGTTTTGATTTTTTAACACTGTAATTTAATTGTGTTGGTTCTCAAATCTCACATGAGTGAATCACACAGTTTGCGCTCTTTTATGTCTTTCATCAGCATATTTTTTGAGATTCATCCTTGTTACATGTATCAGAAATTTCTTTCTTCTTTTAGCGTTCAGTAGTATTCCATTGTATGAATATACTACACTTTATTTACTAATTCTCCTGTTACTGAATATCTAAGTTGTTAACTATTCTGGGCTATTATAAATAAAGTTGCAATGAACATTCTTGTGTAGTAATTTTTCAGACACACGTGTTCATTTCTTTCTGGTAAATACCTTGGAATTGCTGGATTATAGGGTAGATATATATGTAACATTTTAAGAAAATGCCAGTTTTCTATTTTTTTTTTTTTTGAGTTGGAGTCTCACTCTTGTTACCCAGGTTGGAGTGCAGTGGCAATCCTTCCACCTCAGCCTTCCAAGTAGCCAGAACTACAGATGCATACCACCATGCCCAGCTAAGAAAAATGCCAATTTTCAGAATTGATGCTGTCATTTTGTATTCCCACCAAGACATATGGGTGTTCCAATGGATCTGTATCTTTGTCAACATTTGGTATTGTCGTTTTATTTTTTTTAACTTTAGTAATTCTAGTAAGTGTGTAGTGGTAATTCATTTTGGTTTTAGTTTGCAATTTTCCTGATAGTTACTGATGTTGAACACTTTATTATGTTCTTATTGATTATTTATGTATCTTCTATTAACTACTTATTCAAGTATTTTGCTTATTTTTTTATTGGGTTATTTCTTTTTTTGATATAAGTCCCCAACATAGGAATGAGTTCCATTCTGGAAGTGCATTTGTAAGTCCAATTTGTTGAAAGTTCAACAAATTTAGTCTAATTACCCAAATACACAATCAGCTATATAGTACTATATTTATTTAACAGGCTATACTGCCACCTAGTGGAGACAAATAATACATACAAACACACCTCAGCATCTTTGAAAGTTCGCAACTTGAAGGTTTGTATGTAGGGGATCTACCATACTGAATTGTAGAAGTTCCTTACATATTCTGGATATAAATTATATGATAGAGATAGGTATTATAAAAATGTTCTTTTAGCTCATAACTTGTCTTTTCATTTTCCTAATGATGTCTTTTGATGAGCAAAATGTTTATTGCCACACTATTCACAAGAGCAGAAGCATGGTACCAACCTTATTGCCCATTGAAAGTAGACTGGATAAAGAAAATGTGGTACATATACCAAACGAAATATTATGCAGCCATAAAGAAGGGCAAAATCATGGACTTCACAGCAAATTGGATGGAGTTGGAGACAATCATACTTAGTGATCTATCACAGAGACAAAAAAATGGAATACCTCATGTTCTCACTCATAACATGAACACTAACCACAATAACACAAGGGAGGGATTGGCAGTAGCAGAACACTGCTGGCGGGGGTGAGGGGAGCACAAGGCAACATAAAGCGTACCTGGTCCTCAACCAGGGGAAGAAGGACTGGTTGAAGGCCCAAACTTCACCTGCACATAGATTACTTATATATCTAACCCTGACTTTGTACCCCACATCTCTATAATAAAATAAAGAAAAAAAACCCCAATTTATCATTTGTCTTATTTTATTTCTCATCTTTCTGTGCCCTAAGAAATCTTTGCCTAACTGGAAGTTGTGAAGATATGTGTCTATGTTTCCGTCTAAATCTTTATAGTTTGTAGCTTTTATGCTTGGTCTAAAATCCATTTCAGATGAATTGTGGTATAAGGTATGAGGTGGGGATCAAGATTTGTTTTTCCACCCAATCTGAATATCTGGTTGTCCTAGTGCTATTTGTTGAAAAAGCTTTCCATTCCCCACTGACTTGCCTCAGCCTTCTTATCAACCATACATGTGTGTACCAATTTCTGGACTCTCCAGTTTTTCTACGATGCCACAGTGATGTGGTGACTCTAACTTTATAGAAAGTTTTTAAATCAGAGAACATCCTCTAACCTTGTTTCAGCAAATATTGTTTCAGCAGTTTTATGTCACTTGCATTTCCAAGTACATTTTAGCATCAGCTTATTTATTTGTTGAAAAAGAGCCAGCTAAGATTTTGATTAGGAGGGGTAGAATCTGCAGGCCAATTTAGGAAGAATTGATATCTTAATAAGAACAAGCGTTCCAATGCAGAACATGATGTATCTTTATACTTATTTAGTTCTTTAATTTCTATTACCAATATTTTAGTTTTAAATTTAAAGATCTTGACATCTTTTCAAAATTCATCCCTAAATACTTCGTAGTTTTGAATGCTGCTTCAAACGGTATTTTTATTTTGCTTTCCAATTCTTCATTGCTAATATGTATAAATACAAATAAGTGTTGTATACTGATTTTGTAACATGTGCCATTGATATATTCCCTTACTAGAACTAATAGAGTTTTCGATAGATTCCTTAGAATTTTTTGTGGTTTTTAAAATTTTTTTTTTTTAGTTGGAGTCTCACTCTTGTCACCCAGGCTAGAGTGCAGTGGTGTGCTCACGACCACCGCAGCCTTGACCTACTGGGCTCAGGAGATCCTTCCACTTCAGCCTTCCAAGTAACTGGAACGACAACCGCCACCATGCCTGGCTAGTTTTTGTGATTTATTGTAGAGACAAGGTCTCACCAAGTTGCCCAGACTTGTCTTGAACCTCTAGGCTCAGACAATCCTCTCACCTCGGCCTCCCAAAGTGCTGGGATTACAGGCTGAGCCACCACGCCCCACCTGACTCCTTAGAATTTTTTATATGCAAAAAACTATGTCATCTGTGGTGGCAGGTTTACTTCTTGCTTCCTAATTTTTATGACTTGTTTTCCTGCTTTCTTGCACTGGCCAGGATTTCAGGTA
This sequence comes from Cephalopachus bancanus, assembly GCA_027257055.1. NCBI lineage: Eukaryota > Metazoa > Chordata > Mammalia > Primates > Tarsiidae > Cephalopachus > Cephalopachus bancanus. The sequence goes on from JAPVLO010000272.1 coordinate 1,127,698, forward strand.
ATGAGATAGGCAGACATCCCTTGACTTGCCTCCAGCTTTAGAACAGGAGTGCTCCATATTTCAACAATAAGTAGCTGTGATTTCCTAGATGCTCTTTAACCGATTGAGAAAATTTCTTCTTCCTAGTTTTGTGAAAGTTTAAAATCATAAATGGGAATCAATTTTTATCAAGTGCTTTTTATCCATCTATTAAGATGATCATAGTATGCTTTTCCTTTAATCTGTTAATATCATGGATGTCCTTAAGTGGTTTTCACTTGTTAAATAAACCTCGTATTCCTGGGATAAACCCCAACCAGTCATGATGTATTACCCTTTTTAATATGTCGGTATGTAATTTTCTCATCTTGTAATGTCCTTGTTTAGCTGTAATTTTTCATTTATTTGTCTGTCTACTTGATTAAAATATTTGAAAGCTTCATGAAGTCTGCAATCATGTCTCCTGGGTTCACTTTTTTTTCCCCTCTCACATGACTAAGAATGTAATAATAGGTTGTTGAAGGAATTACTGGGTGGATGAGTGGATGAACAAATTATTTCTGGTCATAATATGTGAAAAGTGCTCTGTAAGCACTAAAGCAGAAAGCATACTCAAGTATGGGTTTAGTAGTAGTAGAAGAATTAGGACTACATTGGTGCTTTTTATAGGGTTCAGAGTATGAGGCAAAGTAATCAATTTTACTACAGTAAATGAATTCAGAATCAGGAGGTTTTCCTGGTTGGACTTAGGCAAGCCCCTATTACATTCTTTCCTCTGCCTAGGGGTCCTTTTAATCCTCTGTCAGTACTCTGGAGTCAAGAGAGTTCAGGACTTTAATATTTACTCTTACAAATGTTCATGACTCTCCCTTCTCATAGCGGAAGAAAATGCTACTGATCTGATTCTGTGCCTGATTGTACATAACCACATACATCCACAGACATGTAAAAACCTTTCTCATAACAGGGCTGTTACAGGCATCACACTTAGGACCCACAAGATTTCCAGGGATAAATAAAAATGTTTGATACCTAAAAAAATGTTGTAGCTTTGACATCTAAAGAGATCACTTCAAAAGAGAAATAAACCGATTCACTAATTGGTCAGTTTAGTGCTCAACATTTTATTACGTTTAAAAATAATTTACAGCCGGGCTCGGTGGCTCAGCCTGTAATCCTGTGCCTTTGGGAGGCTGAGGTGAGTGGATTGCCTGAGCCTGCGGGTTCGAGACCCACCTGGGCAGTGAGACCTCATCTCTACAATAAATCAAAAAATCAGCCGGGCGTGGTAGCACATGCCTGTAATTCCAGCTACTTGGAAGGCTGAGGCGGAAGGATCGCTGGAGCCCAGCAGGTCAAGGCTGCGGTGGACGGGAGTGGCCACTGCACTCCAGTCTGGGTGACAGAGTGAGACTCCAACTCAATAAATAAATAAATAAATAAAAATTAATTTATATGTTTAGTTTAGCTTCCCCTCCCCCCCAATTTGGAAATATTCCTGGGCATATATGATGAACTAAGAGAACAGAACCAACCTTAAACTAAATGAGCTTCTAGTAGCCAACTGATTTCAAAAGCTTCAGAAGTTTTAAAAATCCAGATAACATATATACAGATTGACAAGTGTATTGAGCATGGGGTTGAGGTGCTGGTCAGAGGGTTTGGCACAGTGTGGGGTCAGGGGGCTCAGAAGTCAGGGGGCTTCCTGTGGACCAACAAAGGAGGGTCTTCATCAAAGGGTTCACCCTTCATTTGGGGGGACGAGCTTGCAGCTTCCCTCAGCCTATCTCCTGGCCTACCTTTTGTTTAAAAATGATCATGTCTTCAGTTCCGGTTATGATTTTAGAAGTAAAATATCTTAAGTTTCCAAAGGGAGAAAGAAATTCCCCCATCCTTCCCATGCCTTTTGGCTGGTGGTAACATGATAGCCATGTCGGGCTTTCCATGCCAGAAAGCTTCCAAACAGAAAACACCTGCTGGGAAGCTCACAGACCACTCAGAACATCCAGGGTTCAGAAGGTGAGGCCACTCCACAGCAAGGGACTGGGGCTAGGGCCTGGCTGGCTTGTGTGTTCCGCTTTTACAAACAGGTCTTAGCTATCTACTGAATCCAAGCAGACTGCCCAAAGCTGCCCCGTCCAGTTGCCCACAGACATCCTAGCCTGAGGGGCACTTTTCAATATGCAACAGACGCCTGGCACTGGGGGAACATCAAAAGCGCATGAGAACTCTCTCACCTTGAAACAGGCAACTGGCAAGGCTGGCTGAGGATTGGAACTTTGGGGGACTGGCTAGAATATGGCCAGCTTCCTGATGGACTGATGCAGAATCCCAAGGGGTCAAGCTGGGGCTCCGTCTTCTTGGCCTTGCTGCTGGGTAGTTCTGTGAAGCTGGTCCTTAGTAACCTCCACACCAGACTAGTTCTCCCGGACCTCCACACTTGGACACTTGGGGTGGGATCATTAATTGTGGGGGGCATCCTGTGCATTGCAGGTTGTGTAGCAGCACCCGCTAGATGCCCGCAAAGCTGTGCCCTGAAGAGTTAAAGAAACCAGTAGCTAACATAAAGTCTTGAGTTTGCAGGATGGCAGATAAGAAAAGATGCAACTTGCTGAAACTCTCTCCACTGGTGAGATAACAGAACTGGCTCAAATCGGCTGGAACCAATATGGCTGACGGGAGTTTGCACAGAATGAGCTTGCTGATGTCACCGCCTGAATTTCCACCACATGTTTCATACTAATTCCCCCGATTTTGCACAAGTGACCCATGAGATAGCATGAAGAGAGAGGTGGGCATGCCTGAGGACTTTCTAGACCTCCCCATCACCTACTCATCTCAGAATCCAATCCCTGAAATTTTCTAAGAAAAATCCTGCCTTGAAGCCAACACAGGAAAACAGATTTGAGCTTGAGTCCTGTTGCCTTCCAAGTCGACTTACCATATAAAGCTTTTCTTGTCTTGGAAACTTACGTGTCAAATTATGAACTTCACAGCAACTTGGGTGGACTTAAGAGTCTATAATACAGAGTGATCTATCACAGAAACAAAGAACCGAGAACCACATGTTCTCACTCATAAGCAGACCTTGAACAATGATCATAATACTATAAGAAAGGGATAGGGAGTAGTGGGAAACGGCCAGTGGGGGAGGGGAGCACAGCTTATCAACAAGGGTACCTGCATAATGAACATTATATCTCTAACCCTAAATTGCACCCCAAATCTTTAAAATTAAAAATAATAATAATAGCTGGGCTCGGTGGCTCAGCCTGTAATCCCGTGCCTTTGGGAGGCTGAGATGAGTGGATTGCCTGAGCCCGTGAGTTCGAGACCCGCCTGGGCAGTGAGACCTCATCTCTACAATAAATCAAAAAATCAGCTGGGCGTGGTAGCACATGCCTGTAATTCCAGCTACTTGGAAGGCTGAGGCGGAAGGATTGCTGGAGCCCAGCTGGTCTGGCAGTGGCCGGGAGGCTGCGGTGGCCGGGAGTGGCCACTGCACTCCAGTCTGGGTGACAGAGTGAGACTCCAACTCAAAAAAAACCCCAAAACAATAATAATAATAATAATAAAAAGAAGACAGTATCATAGTACCGGCTTCTAATGCCTAGGGCAGTGAGGCTCTTTGGCTCGATGACACCCGTAGTACCCTTCCTGCTCCCTCCCATCTCCCAGGTTGACAACCCAAAATAGCTCCCAATGCTGCCAAGTGTGTCTGGGGACCAAACTCTCCTCCAGGGTAACCACTGTCCTCGCCCATGCAAGGTTATTCATGATGAAGACAACCGGAACAGAGTCAAGTATGATTAGGAACCAGGCTCTGTGGCAGGCACTCACCGCACCTTACGTTGCTCTATACTCATGGTAATATTCGCGCGCACTGTTCTCATCACTGTTTATAAAACTCAGAGAATGTAAGCACCTGAGGCCACCGGTCATTCGTGGCCGTGACCTGACTCCATGGTGATTGCAGGGATCCGATAAATGCAGAGGGTGACCAAAACCTCATCCCTGGCTGGGGCTTTTTCCAAGGCTTGTTCTTGTCATATTGAACAAAACACAATGACTCCCAAATGTCTCCACCACCACCATATTCTTGAGCCTGGCAGGCTAGGCTGCCCCCACCTCATACCCCCTGATCAGTCACATCCTAATCTTAGATCTCTCTTCTCTCTAATCCTGTAAGTACCCTGATAATTTTTACCCCAGAGCTGTTTCTTTCATCCAGGGGTCTCAAACTCAAATGTCTATAGAGACCTATAGGGTAAAAAACAAACAAACAAAGCAGGCTCCGTGCAAGACAGTGAATGACAACTGATCTCTCAGGCTCATTTAGGGAGACCTTGGGCATGGTGGGGACTGTGGCAAATTAGAGGGCACTTGTTCCATTGAAACAGGGCAGCAGCTTCTCCATCTTGCCTGCTCCATCTTGCCCTGTGGCAATGAGTACTGGTATAGCTGGGGTGTTTTGTTTTGTTTTGTTTTCAAGAAAACCTGGCATTTGAAATAATATGTGTAACTTTTCCATTTTTAAATTCTGGTAAATCATTTAAAGTTAAAAAAATATATATCTGTAGCCTAATTCTGGACTGAATCTGGACGTTTGCTCTGAAGCCCCTGCCCTAATTTTCTTTTGAAGATTTGTCTGTATTTACCTGAGTCCTTCTTGTTGTCCGAGAACAGGTTCAGGCACACAGCTATGTGTCCTTCCTGGATCAATCCTGACTCCTTCCCCAGCATCCTTTATCACTCATACCACATACCTTGACCTTTGATTCTGTATACAGTTTGATGTGTCTTTTTTTCACATGTTCTTTCCTCTGGTCTCCCCAAGAGCAATGAGAGTTGCCTCAAGGGATAGGACTAAGCTTTATGTTTTCTTTTGAATTCATTACAGCATGGCATAAAGCTCAACACACAAAATGCACTCACTAAGCATCTGTCCAGCTGAATAAAAACCATTCCTCGTAACTCACACTGTGTTGAAATGTAAACCTATCTCCTCTTGTTTGTTCTTTGCAGACTATACAGTGGATTTGCACGTACCAGATAAAACTTTCGATGATCTTAAAACCCATAATCTAATCACTCTGTAGCCATCTTTATCTCTGGGTCAAAAGCTCCAAACATTTTGAGAAAATTGTACAGATCATGCACCCTGATTTGCTTAGCTTTGGTTGTTGTTCGGGATGAAATTCTTGTATACACACCATTTCACTGTTCCCCTTTCGGTTTGCCCATTTGGAAAAGTGAAAAATACAAATTATCCCTCTCCTTCCACTCTCTTCGAATTGAAGTGATAGATTTCAGAGTCCTATAAAGCTAAGATCAGTGTTTATAGATCTTGAATGCAGGGAAGTGGCCGACATTCCAAATCTCAAACACTCATGTGACTGTCCACAGCCATTTGGAGAGTCCACCATGTGGAGAATCCTCTAGGTACAAGCAAATGTTATTTATAAATAGAGTTTTTGCTCAAAATCCCTATGGTCGCTACTAGGTGTGAGCTATGTGCATATTTTATTTTCTAATTTTTCTCTTCTTATTAAAAAGTAGTGCACACTCATCACAGAAACTTTAGAAGAAATAGATAATCAAAGAGAAAATAAAAATAATCTGTATCCAGAGAACTGTTCATTTTGGTTAGACACACACACACACACACACACACACACACACACACACACACACACATACACACACGCACTACCACCACCACCACCACCACCACCACCATAGTGTAAGCATGATATACAATATATAATGTATATGCAATGAATAATATGTAATATATAGTCACACACATAACTTTTTATACAAATGAAATGATTTTTTACATACTCTTGACAACTGCTGAAGCAGTCAGAGTTCTGTGGTTGTAAGTAACAGAAACTTCTATAGGTAATAGAGCACTCCAGGCTGGGCAACAGTGAGACTCTGACTCAAAAAACAATAACAACAACAACAATGAACATTCTTTCTTTGATCTAGTAGGAGTTGCTGTCGTCTTAGGAATCAGGACTTAGTAGAGACCCTACTAACAATTTTTCTTTCCCAGAATTGGCTTCTCTTCCCCCAAATCTCTAATCTTGATGTGACCTACCTGACTTCCCTGTGTTCCTCTTCCTCCCGCCTCTCCAGTCTCCCTTCCTGTTTAATTATTTCCCCACAGCGTTTGTCACAGTCTAACATGCTATATATTTGAATTTTTCTGAGGTCTATATTTAGAACAGAAGCCGCATAAAGACAGAGATTTTTATTCATTTTGTCTTCCATTGTATCCCCAATACCTAGACCAGTGCTGTTGGATAGAAACATGGCCTGTGGGCATCAATGGGAGAATGGAAGCTCTGGTAGGTGAAGCTGGAAGGACAGGCCTCTGGTTCTGGCTCTACCATCTAGCAAGAGAAAGAACAGTTGAGTTAGTGCAAACTCAGAAATCCATCTCAGTGTAGCATAGCCATGGTGGTTAAGCTTCTGGTTTTTAAAAAACAAAATGGTACCCATTTCTTTACAGAAAAATGTTGTAACGTGTTTTTAATTGGATGAGTTTGCTGAAGGAGATGAAGGGGAAAAGGCTGCCTGCCCATGTTAAGTGCCTCAAAATGGGTCTCAAAATCAATTAAAGTTAAAACTAATTAGCAGAGGAATTAATTGAAGGGAGATTTAAAAAAAAAAATTCCATTTGCTTCCAAACTATTTTAGGCACAAAATTCAGTTTGTGGTTTCTATCTGAACCAATAAACAGTCGAACATGGCTCTCAAAAGTTGGGTTGACAGGGCTGAAACCATGATCCTCTCCAAGGGCAGTTGTTAATGGGCTTGAGGTCTTCAAAGCAGGACACGTAGGCCTCAGGGAGATGGGAGACCCTGGAGCCAGCAGGACTAGAGGATGGTCAGGGAGGCCCATCACCCACGTCTGCATTGGCTGACCTTCCTCTCCACAGTTCTTCACCAAGGAAAAATTATCTGTCGCTCCTGCAATCGAGCATTTTAGTGAAAATAATCTCCATTTATTTGTGCCAATTTTCCTAAATTGCTCAAGTGTGGAGTGGACATAAAGGGTGTTTCTGATGGTTTTTCCTCGACATTCTCCCCTCCCCCTTCCCCAACTGTTGATCCTCTCAGGAACTAGTGACTCTGACTTCCACCAGAAAACAGCACTGTGTGGGGCACAGAGAGTGCCAGACACCTACAAAGATGTCTAATGGTTACGAGTTCATAAAAATCCCACGTGGCGAGAACAGGGGCAGCTCATGCTGGATTCCCCTTAGATAGCCCCACTGGGTTTTCCTAGACGTACCCCTTACTTGCTCCCTGTCTCATCTCGTAAGGCATTCACTTCCTCTCCCAACCGCCTTTCACCATCATCCTCCTCACCTTCTTTTAGGTGGCATTTGGGGGCCCTCTTTATGTGCCAGGCACTGAGTTAAGTACCTTATGCAAATTATCTCATAGCATTCATTTATGGAGGACCTACTACATGCAAAGCATTGTTCTAGGCACTAAGGTTACGGCAGGGAGCATAACAGAAACATCCCCTCCCTCATGGAGCCCACATGCTAGTTGGGGAAGCAATACATTTGTACCGGAGACAAGTTAGCACAACATACAGATTGTCAGGAAGTGGTAAGTGCTAAGGAGAGTGAAGCAGACAGGAGGAAGGGGAGGTGCTGACTGGGGAAGTGGGTGGACTGGAATTCTAAGTGGGTGCTAGGAGAGGCCCCTGGGGAAGTGACATCTGAGTCAAGGGCTGAAGGAAGTGAGGGATCAGCCGTGTGGCTATCTGAGGAAAGGTGACCCAGGTAGAGGGAATGCCAAGGTCCTGAGGCAGGCATATCCTCATGTGTTTGCAGAGCAGCAAAGAGGCCTGTGTGGCTGGAGGGGAGTGAAGAAGAGCGACACAAGGACAGCGATGCATCAAGGTCACAGGAATACGTGTGGGCTCTGGGAGCTAGGAGCCTTGGCAGCACTGGGACGGGGAGCAGCGGCACATGACTTAGGATTTGACAGGATCGCCCTTCCTGCGTTTCGAAGAACACAGTCAAAAGTGTCAAGTGCAGGTGCATATCACATTTGATCATTAAAACGGCCCCTGGAGATTATCATCATCCTTTTCCCATTTTACAGATGAGTGCAGTCATGGTTAAGTATTTAAAAAGTAAGATTAATCACGACTCATATAGATATACAATGAACATGGGATAAACATTTTAATTTACTCATAATGAAGGAACCAAGTAAATGTTGTAATTGCTTTAGCAGAGAAGTCAAAAAGCCAGACACACTAATTCATCAGGAATGTTGGAACAGATGGCAGGTAGAGACAAAAGTGGCTTCTCCCACAGGAGACAGGGGAGTCATTTGGACCTCTAAAGGATGGAACAGAGTTTGCACACCTAGAGACAAGAAGCATTTTGCAGTGTTATCGGTTGTCTACAACTCAGATAAAATCAGAATTGGATAACCTGGAGAGGTGTCTTTGAGACAATGCTCAACTTGGCACTTAAACACACATTTTTTTCTTACAGGAGAAAAATAACTGGAGGCTTAGACACATTTAGTAACATGGTTAACTCAGTAACTGCCAGAGCTAGGGATTAGACCCAGGTTGCTGTGATTTCCAAGTCCATGCCCTCAACCTCTCACATTTACCAAGCTGACATCCAGTCATTTAAGAGAAGGAGAGACCTACTAAGCCATTTTCAGAGAGCTGGAGAGCAGTAAAACTTGGTTATGTAACCTTCTCAAAAGAAAATGCATAGCTTAATATCCAAATCAACAAATATTTCCTGAATGTCTGCTCTGTGCAAAGCATAGAAATAGGGCACAGGGGACCCAAAGAAAATAAATAAGAAATAGCTTCCAATAAGCCAGCAATTTAATGATGCAAAAAAATAACCCTCACTGAGTGCAGATGCTCAGAACACACTAGATATGCTAATCCAGAATATTGGTAGAAGACCCGTCACCTTATTTCCCACGTCCATGATTTTACTGGCTACATATTCAGTAACCCAAGGTATGAGGCATCCAGCTATGTAAATGTGTCCATAGTAATGCTAAATTCCACAAAAAAACTATGGCTGGGGAAGTTCACAGCAAAGCATGGTGGGAGAGCTACTTGAAATAGCAGGATAAGGACGATAGATGTTTTGGGAATGTTTCTGTCACAAATTGGATGGTGCTTTGTAACCATAAGAAGTTAAGGATTTAAGGATAGCCCGTGAGAAGGGGTAAAGACTGTATTTTCAGAGAAAAGTATTGCTACTCATGATGGTCATATGTCAACTTGACTGGGTCATAGAGTACCCAGATGTTTGGTCAAACACTATTCTAGGTATTTCTGTGAGAGTGTTTTGGGATAAAATTAACATTTAAATTGGTGGATTGAATAATGCAGGTTGCCCTCCGTAATGTGGGTGGGGGTCATTCAATCAGTTGAAGGCATGTACAGAAGAAAAGGCTGACTCCCCTCTGCCCCACCAACAAAAGAGGAGATTTCTCTTGCTTGACTGCCTTTGAGCTCAGACATTGTTTTTGTTTTTGTTTTTCCCCTGACTTTGGCCTCAAGTGGAAACATCAGCTCACCTAGGTATCTGGCTTGCTGACTGCAGATCTTGGGACTTGTCACCCTCCATGATCATATGATTCAATTCCATATAATAATAAATCTTCTCTGTACATATATACATCCTTCCTACCAGTTCTGCTTCTCTGGAGAGCTCTGATGCCCAGCTCCACTCATTCAAATCTCTCTCCCTTCCTGTATCTAACACATAGGAGATATTTAATTTATATTTATTAGATAATTAATTGGCTCAGGGTCTAAAGTGGTTCAAGAGCTTATGTTTTGGCTGCTTTTCCCTGTTCCCCATTCCAAGAATGAGAACGGGTGCATTTGCTAAGGGAAAATAATACTGGGGACCTTTGAACGTCTGTTTTTATTTTGTATTGTTCCTTTTCTTATTTCCTAAAGAATCCAATATCTCTCTTTTTGCCTCTGATCTTATTCATCTATGAATCCCCAACAGAGATTGATATGAACTGAGTTGATTTTATTTGTCTTTATCAGAGTCTCTGGGCAGTCAAATTGTGACATCGTCACCATTCTGGTCCCAAAGATTGAGTCAGTAATCTGCCCAATTATGTAGGTGTGCCCTTCCACTATGAGTCTCTTATGTGGATCCCTCCTGAAATCATGCATCCTTTGGGATGCTTTTAGCTGCAAGCAACATAAAATGTCAACTAGAAATGTACTAAACAGAAAGGCCATTTGTCATCTCACCAATCTATCGAGAAGTCAGAAGATGGGACAAGTCCAAAGTCGGCTAATTTGCTACATGACACCAACAGAAGGCCCAGGTGCTTCCTATGCTGCCATATTGAACACAGTGAACTCCTCCTGGGGTCACAGATGGGCTATAGTAGTTCCAGACTTTGCTTGTAGACATGATGGCACACAGCAAAGAAGAGGAGTATTTCCTTCTGCCATCTCTTTTTAATTTGAGGACACCTTTCCCAGAAGCCCCAGCAGGGTTTCGTTCACATGTTTTTATGAGTATCTAGTTTACCAACTGCAAATCTTGGGACTTGACAGTCCCCATAATCATATGAGCCAATTCTTTATAATAATCTCTTCTTTATTGTCTCCAGAAGAGGGTCAATGTCATTCCTAAGACAATCACTGGGCAGGAAGTGAGAGAGGCCTCCTTGGTTGGTACAGGCAGATTGAGATTTTTTCTTTGGAGAGTGGGAAAGGGTTCATGCTCATCAGAATGATTTGGTGATGCCAAGAAATGCGCATTAAATGACCTTCTATGAGCAAAGAATCTGGAAGGATAAGCCCTGGGGAGGCAATCAACAGTGATAGCTACAAATTACACTAAAATCAACTTCTCAGATAGAGGAGGCCACGTTTCCCTTAGAAATGAACCAACAAAGCCAGGCTCGGTGGCTCAGCCTGTAATCCTGCGCCTTTGGGAGGCTGAGGTGAGTGGATTGCCTGAGCCCGCGGGTTCGAGACCCGCCTGGGCAGCGAGACCTCATCTCTACAATAAATCAAAAAAAAAATCAGCCGGGCATGGTAGCGCATGCCTGTAATTCTGGCTACTTGGAAAGCGGAGGCGGAAGGATCGCCGGAGCCCAGCAGGCGAGGCTGCGGTGGGCGGAAGCGGCCACTGCCCTCCAGTCTAGGTGACAGAGTGAGACTCCAACTCAAAAAAAAAAAAAAAAAAAAAAAAAAGAAATGAACCAACAGCTACTCACTGTGGGATCAGAACAGGAACAATTGAGGAGAACATTAGGGATTTCAGATTCTATTTACATGTATTTAGACTCAGCTTTAAGTCTTGACAAGGTATACAACTTATGGAGGGAAAATAGTATTTGTAAAACAGGATCCTGAACAAATTTTCCTCCCTAAAGACTGCTCTTTTACACTATTGCCACATCAAGGAGAGGATGCATATTTAAAACCATTCACATTTTTTTCCACTATGGGTGCTACCAAAACCATTTTCCCTATACAGACGATCTAGGGTTACTCTGGACAGAGACCAAGAGGAAGAATTGTGACATCTGCCTGCACCATATTTATTCTTTTCAAAATTACATACCAAACACTTGTGCTAGCTTTAGATAATAAGAGCTAACAATTATTGGGCACTTATTCTGTGCTAAGTGCTTGGTATGTGTCATCTCATTTAAATTGTCTAACAACTTGTGAAGTTGCTAATTGTAGTGGATGTTTGTTATTTTTCCTATTTGGAATCTATTCCAACCTCCTTCTGGTAATGCCATCAAATTTTTACTTGGATGAGTATTTTATACCCTGTCCAGATAAGCAACAAAGAAAAATGAAATAAATTAAACTTAATAAAAATTTCATGCATCAAAAGGCACTATTGAGATAGGGAAAAGACAACCTACAGAGTGAGAGAAAGTATTTGCAAATCACATATTTGACAAGGGTCTAGTATGAGGTCATATAAAAGAAACTCATAATTCAAGAAAAAGACAAACAAGGACATTTAAAAGTGGGCAAAGGACATTTAAAAGTGGGCAAAGGACATGGATGGGCATTTCTCCAAAGAGGATATACAAATGGTAACAAGTACATAAAAGATGCTCAACACCATTAGTCATTAGGGAAATGCAAATCAAATCCAAAATGAGATAATGCTTTATGTTTACAAGGAAGGATCAAAAAAAGACAATAGTAAGTGTTTGTGAGGATATAGAGAAACTGGGACCTTTGTATATTGCTGGTGGGAATGTAAAATGGTGCAGCTGTTGTAGAAAAGATGTAGTGTTTTCTCAAAAAGTTAGCCATAGAATTACCATATGACACAGCAATTCAACTCCCAGGTATGTACACCAAAGAACTGACAACTGTCAAATGCTTGTATACAGATGTTCTCAGCATCATGATTCACTGGAGCCAAGAAGTAGAAACAACCCAACTAAGGAATGGAGAAACAATATGTGATGTATCCATACAATCAAATATTATTCACCCATAAACAGGAATGCAGTGCTGATACATGCTACAACATGAATGCACTCTGAAAAAGCGCTAAGTGTGAGAAGCCAGACACAAAAGTCACATATTGCCACATTTCACTTATATGAAATATACAGAATAGGTAAATCCATTGAGACAGATGAGTCTTCATCTTCTGAATGCTGAAGCTAAAAGCCTTAGAGCAATCCTTACCCCATTTCCTGTCCACATACACCACACATCTAACCAGGCAGGAAATCCTATTGGCTCTATGATCACAGCATGCCAAAACCTAACCACTTCTTCCTCTGTGCTGCTACCATGGTGAGAGACACCAGCATCTCTCATGGAGTCACTGCAGGAGCCTCTTAACCAATGTCTCTGTTTCTACCCTTGTCTTCTTTGTCTTAGGCTGTCCCCAGTGATTCCCACCTCCTGGTGTTCATTCCATTATGTCATTCATCCCCTCCTGTTGAGTGTGGGCTGAACTTAGCAACTTGCTCCTAACCCACAAATAAGGCAGAAGGGACAGCCTCTCTGTCTCTCTGTCTCTGTCTCTGAATCTCTGTCTTTCTGTGTATTTGCTCTTTACGTCTGTCTGTGTCTGTCTCTGTGTTTCTCGTTCTCACTCCCTGTCTTTCTGTTTTTTTAAAATTTCTGTCTCTCTCTCACTGTCTCATTCTCTGAATCTGTGTTTTTTTTGTCTCTGTCAGTCTCTATCTCTCTGTCTCTCTGTGTTTGTCTGCCTGTCTCTCTGCCTCTGACTCTCTCTGTCTCTCAGATCACTTACTCTAGGGGAAGCCAGCTGCCACGTCAACTTTAGAGAGGTCCACGTGGCGAGAAACTAAGCCTTCCACCCACAGTCACGTGCGTGAACCTGAAAGCAGATTCTCTAGCCCCAGCCAGCCTTCAGCTGGTTGTGACTTCATCATATCATTCTTCTGCTCTGAATCCTGCATGATTTCCTGCTTCCTGCAGGGTGAAGCAAGGTCTTATGATGGCCACTGCATCCTTATGATCTGGCTTCTGGTCCCAGCCCTCGCCTACTTCCTTAGTCACTGTGCTCCAGCAGGTGTCCAGGGCCAGTCACATCCCAGGACCCATCCTTATCCCAGGAGCCACCAGTTGCATCCCAGGGCCCAGCCTTATCTCAGGAGCCACCAACCGCAGCCCAGGGCCCAGCTGCATCTCCCAGGACTTTGCTGCTTCTCCCTTTGCCAAAACACACTTCTGTCTCTCCCTTCTCCAAGTCTCCGCTCAAATGCCCCCTCTTACTGAGTTATATCCCACCCACCTTACTTAACATGCAACAGCCCCCACTTCTCTCAGTACCCTCCACCTGTCTTCACTCACTTTCTCTTCGTCCAGACACTCATCACTCATCTAATGAATCCTTTCCTTTCCTTATATATTATGTTTGCTGATTTTTGTTTTTCTACCCCCACTGAAATGGCAGCCCTTCCAGGGCAGGGATCTCTATTCTGTTCCCTTCTGCATTTCAAGCACCTAGAACAACCTGGCAAATAGTAGGTGCTCAGTAAATGCTTGATGAGTGAATGAGAAGTGGAGTAGCACAGTGGCTGTCACCAGGGCCCAGAAGAGTTGTATGTTACTCCAGAGTGGCTGTCACTTCTCCATTTCACAATTATGCTCCTTTCACTTTCATTTCTGCTGGACACTTACAGTGGCTTCCTGTTCTTTGCTGTCATATAATGAACAAAGGCACGGGAATTCTTACTGCTTTCTAGATGTAAAAACTCAAGTTCAAAGCTGTTAAGTGACTTGCCCAAGGCCCAAAGGCCAGAAACTGGTAGAGCTCAGACGTTTGAGTCCAAGTCTCCCCACAGAGTTCACACTTATGTACACTGACTGTCCCATAGGTGAGTGAGAGCAAGGAGTTTCCACAGAGCATGCTGGGAAATGGAGGCACAAAGAGTTAGGCAAGAATGGTGAGTAGCAAAAGAATCAGATGGAGCGTGGTAAGGGAAGTCTTCTCAGAGGCAGCAAATGTCAGACATCAGAGTCTCTGAGGCCACAGTGCACTGGGTGCTGCTGCTTCTGAGTTACTGCCCTCAACCTCCAGCATCGTCCCCAGAGATGAACATAACATCTCCTGTGACTCGGCAATTCCACTCCCGTGACTCAGCAATTCCGCTCCCGTGACTCAGCAATTCCACTCCCATGATTCAGCAATTCTGCTCCCAGGGAACTTGTCACAAAAATTTTGGCTCATATATAGCAAGAGGTACTAAGAATACACTCTGCCCAATAGCAAAAGCTTAAAAATAAACCAACCATCACTAACAGAAGAATCGATTAATAAGCCATAGCCTAGTTAATATCAAAAAGCAATCGAAGCAGACAAACCATAGCAGGGATTGGCAAACTGCATGGCCCTATTTTTGTGTGGTCTGCAGGCTTAGAATGGCTTTTTACATTTTTAAAAGGTTATAAAATAAGTAAAGAAGAATATGTGACAGATTGTATGTGGCCTGCAGAGTCTAAAATCTTCCCTATCTGACCCTTTACAGAAACTCTGTTGACCTTAGAACTAGAGAAATTGCAAAAACAACCATATCTTAGAAATATAACATTAAGTGAAAAAAAATCTCAAAACTTTATATGCAGCATAATATTCTTTTTATAAAGATAAAACCAACTTACATTAAAAAAAACCAAACATTTAGGGAGTGCATACCAATGCAACAAAATGGACACAAAAAGAAAAGTAAGGAAGTGATGGAATTCAGAAGAATGGTATTTATCCCAGGTGAGAGCAGGCAGAGGCTGACTGGGGTGGATAGCACATGGTTAGATGAAGGCCATGGCCAAAGTCCTAGCTCTCATTGTAGGTATGGATAGATGGTGCTTATTACCTTTTTTTTTAAGCAAAAACTAAATAAAAAGGGCTCCTTTATTGACCAACAATGAATGCATATCACAAACCACAGCTTATAATTAAACAAATTTTGGCACCTGATGTCCAAGAAAATTAATAAGTAAAACATATTAATTGCAACATTTAAAAATAGCATTAATGTAAAAATGTACAATTAGTAAGAATCCCTTTCTTCTTACCTCTAATACCCTATCTCAGAAGAAACTGCTGTCAATTGCTGCAGACTATACTGCTCATGTAATGATATAGCCTACTGTGGTAAGGGACCCCCCCAAATATACAGGTGCATAAATAATACAGGAGTTGATTTCTCTCCCGCATCACAACCTACAGGTGGGCTGTCCTGGTGGTAATGACTGCCTCTTGGTTGGGGATTTGAGCCCCTTCTAACTTATTTCACAATCTACCTTCTTTGCATGCTAGGAGGGAGCCCATCACCCTTCCATAGGAAAAAGAGGCCACCAGAACACTTCCACTCCATTTAAAGTCATGGTCCAGAAGTTGCACATATGTCTAATGGTCACACTACTGGGCAAATCCTAGCTGCAAGGGAGTCTGGAAAGTGTAGTCCTTATTCTAGGAGACCATAAGCCCAGCTAACATTTGGGGATTCTACTTACTATTCCTTTCTGGACATACACCAACATACCAATATATGCAGTACACTTTTATTTATGAAACTATATATATCCTACATAAACAATTAGTGTTCTACAGGTTGAATTTGTCAGGTAGTGATACATTCTGGAAATCTTTACAGATTAGCATTTACCGTTTTGTCTCATTGTTTGTAATGGCTTCCTGGAGTTCCAGCATATGTGTGTAGCATAATTCATATAACCAATTCCCTACTTGTCAACACTTAGGTTTCCCCCACCCCAGGTTGCTGGGGATATTCTGAAAGACAGTGATGACCACATTCATGCATTTATGTCATTTCAAAGCAGAGAGACACAGTCCCTGATGGGAAGTCTGGCTTTTCAAGTGAAAGTCCTGAATTGGCTTCACCACACCTCAGTACAAACCAAATTGAGTCTTCATTTCACTTCTGATATATGCAGATAAGTTTCCAGGGGATGGCTAGGTGTGGTCCCTCTGAGAGGAGCCCGACTGCATTTCAGAAAATTGCTTCTTTTCTCTGCTGACACAGCCAGAGTGGTGGGAGCCCTACTCTTCTGATCAGCCAACACTAGATTGGGGTATTCTAATTTGAAGAGAGGAAAGGAATGAGAGCCCTGGGAGAACTGGGTAGTAGCCTGTTTGTAAATTGCCCCGTGGGAAGTCATCTTCCACAGTAGGAGGAGATTGATTTTGTATATGGTGAATAAGAATATGCCAAAAAACCAAAACAAAATTCTCTCTTCCCCAGCTGTGTTACCTTTGTCTCCCAGTGCCCATCTGACATGATGACTCTTCCTTTGCCACAAAATTTCCTTTGCATCCCTACTGCAAAGGAGCTTCTCCAATGAATTCAGAGAGATGCCACACAGCTGTCGCAAGCTGGGGGTTGCCCGAGCAGCCTCCAGGTGTTCTGAATTGGCAATATCCTGCCCTCATGAATACATGTGATTCACAAGCTTTAGGAAGTGTCAGGGATTCTTTAATAACAGTTTTATGAAATGAGATTCTTCCATTCTAGAAGACAATCTCGCAACAAAACATGCTGGTGGGGGCAGGGAAGGATGTTTCTTGAGCAAGTGATTCCCAGTGCAATACGAGATACTTTGACTTGTGGAGAAACTGGCATCCAAGAAAGTTATGTATCTGGGCTGAGTGACTGAGAGGCAGGGTTGGGCTTCAACCTCAGATCGGTCTGGCTCTTGTCCGTGTGTCTTGTGTGGAGCTTGGCAAGGTATAGAGGGACCAGCAGTCTTTGGAGTGGGCACACCTGGCTCACCCACAGATTCTAGTTCTGCTTTGACCCTCCCAGATCATATCTAATTGCTCCTTCACACCCCAGATTTGCGAATCATGTCCCCAGAAAGCCTTCTCCAATGCATTCTGTGTTTTCTCCTATCAAGAGGGATAATGGGGATTTGTCACTGTTGTCTGATGACATCCATTCCATTCTCTGGTGATATCACTCTGAATTTCCTTTGAGGGGGCCATCCAGTCCCACACTTAGTGTGTGGTGCAAGTGGCGCTGACCTCAGCCCTTTTCTCTGGTCATAGTAATGAGAATGTTCCCCAAGCTAAGGCAATGGAAGATGTTCCTGTATGATATTCCGCTAGAGTTACTACCTACTAGGTTACAGGTTCAGTGTTGTTGATGGCCTTATTGTCTTGTGAAAAGAACATTCCTAAAATTGATGCCAGTGAAGGAGACGGCAGAGCTGAGAGAAGAGAGATTTCTCACTGTTGTTTAAGCACCTGGATTTAACTATGCCTGAAGCTAGTGCTATACTTAATCTGTTTGATTATCTGAGTGTTAACATTTTTCTTTTGGTTAAGTTAGTTTGAGCTGTATCTTTTCTGGCATGCAAAAAATTATTGAATATGGGTTCCATACCTGATAACTTACTTTCCTCTGAGTAATCACCCTGCTAATGTTTCTCTTAAACATGGCACTCTCGCAACAGATTTTGCAAAATGTAATGTCTAAAGAGGTAGTTACATGGGAATATCTTGATAAAGGCAAAATCCTTTGATGTACCATGTGCGCATAGAATCTAGGGCTCCTTAAGTTAGAAATAGCTTCTTAGGCATTCTTAGAGCTTTTACATTAGGAACACGTGTACACATGCATACACACACACACACACACACACACACACACACACACACACACACACACACAGAGACTTCACAAAGTAAGAGAAATTTTGAAGGGAGAGGGAAATTGAGAACAGAGAAGAAATGCAGAGGGAAACAGAAAGACAGCAAATATAGCAATATATCTCCTCTGAAGTTCACATATACATGTCTACTTTTATCTATTGCAGTTGAAGAAACTGAGATTAGTAGAAGGGACATTCCAAGGGAGGACAGAGGAGAACCAGAGGTAACAGACAAGGAGCACTATGGACTTTGCTGGAGGCTTAAATTATTACTCCACTGGGGAAGAAGTAGGTTAATGTTTTCCTGCCTGGTCTATGGTGGATAAAAAGTATCAAGTGTAATTTCCATTACATGAGCCAGAGACATTTCTGCTCATTAAACATACAAAAATATTCATAAGGAAAAAAAATAAGTGATCCACAGTCTTAGATATTAGAATCTCTGATGCTAATGTAATTTTATTCTGAAAGATTCACTTCCAGATAGCTTAGCAAGACCATCTTATTTAATTTCCCCCTTCTTTAGGCATTCTCATGTAGGCACAATTATTTTTCCACGGTCTGTGAGAGGAGAACCTTTTTTTTCCAGTCGTCTGTGAATTTAGCATTGAGAGCGCCTGATCACTGTTTGTACAAGGGACACCGGTGTAGAGACAACAGCCCCCTCTCTTTTGAGTCAACAGAGGGGTTAGGTCAGCAGTCCCAGGAAAGAGTCTTCGATACCAAAGGCAGGGAATCAGTCAACCACAACTTTTCCAGGGTTTTAATTCCCCCAGATCTTTATCGATGGCCACCTGTGTGAAAGAACCATGCATGAATAGGATATGGCGCTTGAAGAATCAGGCCCTAGAAACTGAGGAAGGCAAGTTCACGCATTAGTAGTCTAAATGTACAGGAGGGATAGAAGCTTAGCTCTAAGGGAAAACAGACCAGAGAGAAACTGAGGCGGGTTAGGGAAATGAGAATGGAAATGAAGTGGGCTGGGCATTCCAGGCAGGAGGTTCAGAAAAGGCAGGAAGGGGCAGGGTGTGGGAATAGCAAGCAGAGTCTGGAGCATCTGGAGCTCAGGAGGTATGTGGTCAGGGGTGTCTGACCTGATGGCTACGAGTCCACCTTTTCTCCACGACTCAAGAGAATACATTGAAATACAAGTCAGTGACAGATACATTCTATTACGGATAACCTTAAAGCCACCCCAATTTATGGGAACACCCATACTTTATTAATAACAATTCCTTGGGGCACAGCTCTTAACTTAAGCTGACACATTTCTCCAATCATTGCATAAGTGTTTACCAGATACTAACGCTGTGCCAGGCTCTGTTCCAGGCACGGGGATATGTGAATACCACAGGCAAAGAGCTTGCCCTCATGGAGCTGATGTTGGATAGGAGAAGACCCATGGCAGACAAATCAACAATAACTATGAAGTCTGAGTGCTCCAGAGGCAATAAGGCAGGTGGAGTGGAACAGAGAATGGGAGGACAAGGGGACTACTTTGTGGAGCAATCAGAAAAACCACACTGAGGTTAGAAGCTTACTGAGGAACAAAGACCTAAAAGAAGTGAGGGAAGGAGCTGTGCAGAGACTGGCCTAGCAAGGGCAAAGTCTCGAGGTGGGACAGTGCTTAGCATGACAGAGGGACATTCAGGGGTCCCTCATGGCTTAAGCACAGTGAAGGAGGCAGGAAGTGGAAGGAGGGGAGTCAGGGGAGCTGGAGAATGTAGAGCCTTGCAGGTCAGAGGGAGGGTTTGGTATTTTATTTTGAACCGAGTGAGAAAGCATTGGCGGAGTCTGAGCAGACGTATGATTTGATCTGAGCTCCTTTTCAAAGGGCCAGCCCAGCCACTATGTTGTGAGAATGGGGTGTAGAGGGCTAGGATGGAGACAGGAGAGCTGTCAGGAAGCCAACACAACAATCCAAGGGAGAAATGGTGGCTTGGACCTAGTGGAGGTGTTGAGGAGTTGGATTCTGGATATATTTTGAAGAAGACAGAGCTAATGAAACTTCCAGATGAGTTATAGATGGCGTGTGAAAGAAAAAGGTACATTAAGAGTACCTTTGTGGGGTACAGCCTCAACAACAAGAAGGCTGGAGTTTTATTTTACTAAGATGTGATCAAGGTGGTGATTGAGGGGGGAAGATTTGAGAGATTAAACCAGAATTTCAGTTTTGGCCTTGGGAAGTTGGAATTGACCATGAGGCACTCAAGTGGAGATGTCAAGTCAGCAGTTTGATACAAGAATTTGGAGTTCACCGCTGAAGTCTCGGCTTGAGACACAGATGTGGGAGTCCTCAATGTGGAGAGAATTTTTTGAATCCAGGAGACAGACAAGTGCATTCACCTGTGTAAAGGACATAGCTCGACAAGAGTCCACTGGACGGGACCCCCAGGGACCGCACTACTAAGAGCTGAGGGGGATGCGGAGACATTAGCAAAGGAGATGGAGAAAGAGTGGATGGTGTGGTCAGAGGAGAATTAAGAGAGAGTGTTGTCTTAAGCCACGTGATGAAAGTGCTTCAAAAAGCTGAGAGTGATCAGCTGTGTCCAGTGATGCTCAGAAGTCACTATTTTGAGTGCCTGGTTTTTGGTATTTGCCCAAAAATGTTCTAAACATGGAGTAAAGCTAACTTAGAAATGTAGAGAAACAGACACACTGTAGTCAGGTGGCAGCTTGTTCCAGTTAGCATCAAATACAAAAGAATTTAGATGACTGCAACTCGACTCCGCTTCAGTGGGGTCCGACTGGCTTAATGCTCAGAGTGAGTGTCTCTTTGTTTTTAATAGCGATGGAAGAATATTTGAGGTGAGAGAGATGATAAAGAGAAGAAGCGAGAGCAAGAGCAAGGGAGAGAGAGAGAGAGAGGAGACAGAGACAGAACATGTCCATCATGTCTGTGTGAACTGGTGGGAGCAGTGGAAGGTTATAAACTGGGCCTAGCAAAATTATAAAGCAGATAAAGATGACTTTGTCTCTAAGTCCTCTCTCTTCCCCTTTCAGCTATTTTCCTTCTTTCTAGAAAATGCTGTGCATAGCAGTTACTTGATAAAAACCTAATAATGGCCACTGTCCTATAACATCTATAGTTTTAGGATCATAAAAGTAATTATGTGGAGTCCTGGGCTATTTTCTTAATTTTATACAGCCTACTGGAAATCATACATTAATTTTCCATACGGTGACACAGACTTTTGATACTTGATACCAAGTTATAGTTGAAAGAACAGCATTTATATTTGCAGCTGAAAGTCTTAGAATATTTTGAATAAGCCGGGCTCGGTGGCTCAGCCTGTAATCCTGCGCCTTTGGGAGGCTGAGGTGAGGGGATTGCCTGAGCTCGCGGGTTCGAGACCCACCTGGGCAGCGAGACCTCATCTCTACAATAAATCGAAAAAAATCAGCTGGGCGTGGTAGCGCATGCCTGTAATTCCGGCTACTCGGAAGGCTGAGGCGGAAGGATTGCTGGAGCCCACCAGGTCCACCAGGAGTCCTCCCGGCCACCGGGAGCAGCCACTGCACTCCAGTCTGGGCGACAGAGTGAGACTCCAACTCGAAAAAAAAAAAAAAAAAAAGAATATTTTGAATGGAGAAATTATTACATTATAAATTTAATTTGGTGAGTAAAAAAATCTTTTAAAACATGGCTCTCATAAGAGGAGGCTATGGAGTGATAATAGGGGTAGGGTTGAGATCAGTGTTCTAAGTTCCTTCCCTCTTTGCAGGAGCTTGGGAGGATGGTCCTCCAAATACCCTTGAAGGCAGATAAGGCATATGTCTCATTCTGGCCAAAGGAATGTGAGTGGAAGTGACACCAGGCCATTTTTAGATAGAAGGCTTTAAGAGCCATTGCAGCATCAGCATCACTACTTTCTTGTTCCTGCATGGAGTCATATCAGATGATGGAGGCTTCATGTGCAAGGGTCCCCAAGCAAGCACTTTGTGGGGCAGAGACCTCTGTTGACCAGAAATGGACATGTGGTATGAGCAGGAAGTAGGCGTTTGTTGCTTTTAGATACTGACATTTTAGGGATACTTGATAATGTAACACACGCAGCTTATCCTCACTAATACAGAAACTGGTATCTTAAAATGAGGTCCTGCCATAACCCAAATCTAAAATATGTGGTGCTGGTTCAACATTCAGTGGTAAGAGGCAAGGAGGTTGTAGTCAGAGGCTGGGGAGAAGGCACTCCCTGTTACAGAGTGGAAAGCATTTGGCAAATTGTCACCTGTGGCTACAGGGACATCACATCCCTAACAAACATGCACATTTAGGTGAACAGGCTAGAAAATAGAATGCAATTAGGGTGCACAGGCTGCTGTGGACTGCATTTGGCAAGGTATTACAAGCATGAGACAAACTCAGGAAAGAATTGGCTAGTTCACAAACGGGGGAAAAAAACAGAAGAGGGGTCCATGTGTGCAAGAATTTATAAGGTTGGAAGAAGCAGCGGTGCCTAACTCTGAATGCTGAGTTAGAGCCAATAAAGTCTTCAAGCAATAAAGGCCAATTAAAACTCAATCAGTGGCAGAGCTCAAAGGAAAGGTATGGCCATCATCCTCCTGTTATAAACCTTTGAATGGATTAAGGTGTCTCAAGTAAATATCCTGCCAAGTTGTGGTCTGGCAAATCCTATCCACCAGGCCAAATATTTCAGAGAAAGGAAACTAAAAATGTGATTCTCCCACCAATACTTGATCAGTTCAAGATGCCCTAGATTAAGTTGAGAAAGAAGGAGGAAGTCAGTGAAAAAAAAAAAACCAAAAAACAGAGAAATGGAGCAAATGGGAGGATTTTGTCTTGAAATGAACAGCGGATGTGGCTCTTGGCACAAAAAGTTGGCTGGCATTCGAAAGCTAAGAAGTCACCTGTTCAGGAGCAAATTGTCATAATCAAATAAACATTTCCCGGGACTAAAAGAGTATGTGACTGTTCTAGACTTCAGACAACCCGTGGGGTCCCCACTCCATGTATTCAAAGTGTGAGCGAGAAAGGTGCTCACCCCCCAAGGAGGGCTTGCTCCCTACCTCAACTGTGGCTGAGGGAAGTATCTGTAAAGGAAATGTCTCTGAGAGGACACAGTTGGGCTCCACATAGGACAATGGGCAGGGAGACTGTCCCAGATGATGACACTGTGGCCTTTGCAGGGAATGCCTCCGTCTTTCAGGAGGGAAACCTCACCACATCTGCCCAGCAGGATTACAGAATTGCAATAAACCCATGCCCTTCTCCTTGAATGAGGTCTCCAGTGGCTACCCCTGTCCTCACACTACCTTTACACATCGGATGTGTGAGGGACAGCTCTCTGGTCTCCGAGTTCTGAATCCATACCTGATGCAGAGACTACTTTGCATCATCCAGAGATCCTGGTCTTGGAGCTTGATGACTTGCCTCAATGGGAGTTTCTTCGGGGAGACGGTATTTAGAAGGTATTTGTATGTAAGAAGGAAGGTGAACTATTTGGTGACCAGAACAGAACAACAGACTATGCTGTTCACCAGTGTTCTCAGGTCTCTCCCCCTGGGCCCGTGATGGGATGGCACCACCTCCCTGCCTATCCTCCAGGTGTAGCCACATGGCTTGATTTGACTATGGGAAATGCTAGTGGAGGATACTTAGTGGAAGTCATTAAGAGCTGATATGGGATTTGCTATTTGCGATGTTTTCCTCCCTACCATGGTAACTGGCTCTCACTCCAGTTAGTGAAGGCTCCTTTTGTCTTGGTTCCTGAGTAAAGAAGGTAAAAGAGCATTATCCGTTCTCTCCCTGCCATGACTGAAAACTGACAGATAGTGTGAATGAGAAATAAGTCTTTGTTTTAAGTCACTAACTTTGGAAATCATTTATTATCATAGCATCAGCCAGTCCATTCTGTCCATTACTGGAGGCCTTTCTTTTAGATAAGGGATTGGAAACATATGATTTCAGATGTCACCTTTCTATAACACTTACAGGGAAGAGGTTGTCTATGGAATAAATTAGAAGAGGATGAAGCTAACTCCAGGAGACCATTTGGAGGCTGTTGAAAGAGCAAAGGGCAAAGGGGCTAAAGTTCCAGGAATGGGTAGAGACCTGAATTTAGTATTCAAGGATGAATAGGACATTGCTTCAGATACCATCGTTTTTTTTCCTATGGGTAAATACAACTGGTTAGAGTATGTCATGTCATCTTTTCATACTTGGTTTTTATTTTTAATTAATTTATTATTATTATTATTATTATTATTTGAGAGACAGGATCTCACTATGTTACCAGTATCTAGACTCAAATGCTTAGGCTCAAGCTATCCTCCTAACCTTGTCTCTTGAGTAGCTGAGACTATAGGCACATGTCACCATGCCCCATATTTGATTTTTATACCAAGTTTTTCAGATAGCCTTTAACAAATTTGTTAGGATCGAGCAAGCTGTAGATAAACTGAGCTTCGAAAATTAAATCCTGAGTCTTCACATTCATATTTGTCTACAAAGCCCTTAGAGTGAATAGACTGTGAAATGTATACTCTCGAAGTGAACTAGCCCTCCGTGGGTTGTGTTCTAGTATGTGACCACATGAGTCAGCAAGGGTGAGTTTCTCTAGGAATCCCTGGGTCAGATCTCTTCTTTTAGAATTTGTTGTCCACCTTCTTTCTAGCTCTTCTGTAACTTCTGAATGTTGAATTCCGGCGCTACACACTCATTAATAGGAAATCTGTTCTCTTTAATGAGTTATAATCACTAAATTTGGACTATATGATTAATCATAGAAAATATAGCCCACCACCTGCCATTTGAAATTCCTGGCAAGTTCTGAGCAAAACTCTCAGGGGATCAATGGTAATAGGAAATGAATGATGCTTTTACAGAACACAATGATCATTTTCTGATCAAATAAATGCAAATAACTGACTGTACAGCTGGCCAGGGCTGCTTTAGTGAGCCAGGGACAAAATTATAAATACCAGATTCTGTTACTGTCTCTAACTTCCTTGGTAATCAAATCCAGATTGGGGCTTAAAAGTGCTGCATGCCCTCTGTAATTAAATATCCTTTATGCTACACTTCAAGTAAGATCTACTCAGCAATTAATGGTATTTTACAACCCAAGTATTCCTATTTGGATAGAAAGTAGACTGGGCTGAGTCACTTTTTAGCTCAGTAAAAATTTCTCTTTCCCCCTTACTTGACCATTTTCAATTCAAAATGTTCTGGTTGGTTTTGACTTGGAAATGGAGTTTTAAAAAAAGACAAATACTCAGCATTTCCTTTGATTGTTTGCCTACACCTCGATCAATAAATCTTCTTCACGTTGGCAAACCAAATTCTGTAAGCCATGATGTACACTTCAAAGAGCCTGAATGAGCATTTCAGAACTGGAAAGGGTGCATCATGGTATGTTTTTGCAATTCAGGGCTCCCAGGAACTGTTACTGTACATTTTTGTGACTTTCAGTGTTAATTCCAGAGAATATAATTTTAAAAATTCACTCTTTTAAAAATAGCTTAAAAGTCAAGAAAATACACAGATAACTTTTCTGTTAATTAAAAAAACCTAATATTTTAAATAACAAAATGTTAGAGCTGGAAGGGACTTTAGATCTGTAACCCATGAATTTAGAAACCACGGACACTGAGGTCCACAGAACTAAGTGACCCAACCCAGAGTTTAAAACATCACATTTTGATATCAGCATCACTTTGTAGTTGAAAGCCTGAGGATTCAAAGTAGGTTGTATCAGAGGAGAACCTGCTGACTGTTGGGGTCTTTCTAACAAAAAGTCACTATATTTAAATGTAAATGCAGAGGACAGGTGTAAGTAACTGCCGGGAAATGTTTAGTCAGGGCTGTTTTTGTTTTCCAGCGTGGAACAGATTTTATGGCTAAAATTCTCCTTTGTGGTTGGGCTCGGTGGCTCAGCCTATAATCCCAGAACTTTGGGAGGCTGAGGCAAGTAGATTGCCTGAGCCCACGGGTTCAAGACCCACCTGGGCAACTTGGTGAGATCTCGGTTCTACAATAAATCAAAATGAGCCAGGTGTGGTAGCGCATGCCTGTAGTTCCGGCTACTTGGAAGGCTGAGGCAGAAGGATCACAGGAGCCCAGCAGGTTGAGGCTGCAGTGGCCAGGATAGTGCCACTGCACTCCAGTCTGGGCAACAGAGTAAGACTCCAATTAAAAAAAAAAAAAATTCCCTTTGTTTTTTGAGTTGGTGGGATGAAGGATACTGAAATTTTCAGGGTTCAAGTAATTGATGCTGAAATTATGGAGCAGTGGGGGAAGGCAGACGTGTAAGGAAGAGGAAAACAATCTGGAATTTTTAGGAAGCAGTTAGAGATATCTTGGGATCATTTGGAAGCAGTTAGAGACAAGACTAACATGAGGAAAGATATAAAATCTCTAGTTCAGTCAAGAGTTGTGATTCTCACATCTGTTTGTATATAAGAATCTCTTGAGAACCTAAATGAAATATAGATTATAAATATAATCCTCCAGGAATTAGGACTCATATTTTGAGATAGAACCCTGGAAACTATACCTTTAGCCCTGCACCAGTTTGGAAAACAATGGAGTACAGCTTCTGTCTGCTATAATCACACATTACACAATCCCTTCCCCAATTCCACCAAAAGTTTGAGTAGTTTAAGACACATGGGGGTGTTTTATAAGAGAACAGTGTTTGAATTTGGATCTTGACTCTATCCTTACTATCCTGTAGCCTCAATTTCCTCAACTTTATGATAAAGATAATAAAAGAATGATTGTAAAAAGCTTACCACAATAACTGATAAATAATGAACATTTGATAATTGAGAGTTATTTTTTATGATCTTGACAACAACAACAACAATAACAATAATATTCTGGCCAAATCTATACATTGGTTACAGTTGAAGTAAATTATTAATGAGTCAGGGTTAGAAATGAAATACTCAAATTTTCCTCTGTTTAAAAATGTGTTCTATAAAGCGCTTCTGCTTCCAGTCCTAATAGGAAAACAGGGAGTAGATTTATCCTCCTGCCTTCAATAACTAGAAAATTGGACAAAATATATAAAACAACAGTTTTCAGACATTGGACAACAGACAGATCAGATCTGTGATCCCTGAGAGAGAAGGGAAACAAACAAAGAGAGTCTTCTGATCGCCCTGACATTCTGCCTGGAGGCATATTGCAGGTTGTAGAGAAGGAAGGAGGATCCCAGGACTGCTGAGTCAAGAAGACAGGAATATACACATTCAGAGATTCACAGAGCTGAGCTCTGGATAGGATGAGGCACTGTAGAAACCAATCTCCAGAAATCTCCATGGAGCCTCCCAAGTCTTTGATGAAAACAAAGAGTATATAGGACAACTTTCTGTGAGGTGGGCAAAGAACAACCTGTGAGCCATGAGCTAAATGGTCCCCAGAGCTCACAGAGGCTTGGGAATTGTTTGACTTCTGCCATAGTTATCCCTGGTGATTCAACAATCACTCTAGTCATTCAGAGCGATTCTAGAAAAGCCACATCCAGCAGAATTTTAGTAGAGCAAAGGCTACTCCGCTACCACCCTAAAAATCTTAAAAACGAGCCTTGAAATAATGAAAGTGACTTCAGAGGACATTCATTTTCCCCTCACCCTCACCAGAATAGAGCCCAACACTCTCTCAAGGAAAATAACAAAATCCAAACCTCAAATGTAAACTTTACAATATTCAACACTGATATAAAAATTACATGACAGGCCAAGAAAATAGGACCCATAACCAGGAAAAAAATCAATGATCAATAGAAACAGGCCCAGACAGGATAGCAATAAAATAATTAGCAAAGATTTAAAAGGTTGTTTTAATTATTTTCAAACACAAAAAAACCCTGAACATAAAGTGAAGATAAATTGAAGATATAAAAAGAATCAATGGCATTTTTTTCAGAGATGAAAAGTACAACATCTGAAACTTCATTGGATAAAAATAAATCTGCAAAGTCAATACTGAAAAATAAGAAGTCAGTCAACTTGAAGATACACCTGCAGAAACTATCTAAAAAGAAGCACAGAAGGAAAAAGGAACAGAATCTCACTGAATTGTAGGACTACCAAATTGGCCCAATGCACATATCATGAAAATTTGGAAAAGTGGAAGAAAAAAAAATTGAAGCTATAGAGCCAAAAATTATCTAAATTTGATGAAGACTAAAAACTACAATCCAAGAAATTCAAAGGGAAAAAATCTTAGCAGAAAAGAAAAAAAAGCACACATTAAATGTAAAATAAACAAAGATAAAAAGGACAAGAATCTCCTGTGTTAAAAGCCATACAATGCTGAAGAAAATGAAGTGACAGTTTTAAAGAGCTAAAATAAAAATACACAGTTAATATAGAATTCTAGAACCAGCAAAAATATCTTTCACAAATGAAGGCAAGATAAAGACTTTTTTAGACATACAAAAGTCAAGAGAATTTGTCCCTGAAAAACTTCCACTACAAGAGATGTTAAAGGAAATTTTTTCAGTGGAAGGATCTATACCAGTGAATGAAGAGCACTGGAAATAATAAATAGGTAGGTAAATATAAAAGAAATTACTTCTCATTTTAAATATCTTTAAAAGATAATTGCCTGTTTAAAGTGAAAGCAATAACAAGATATTGGGAGGTTGATAGCATACACAGAAGTAAAATTTATGATAACAGCAGCTCAAAAGACAGGAAATGGGAAAAAGAAGTATTTTGTTGTAAGGTTCTAATAGTGTACATGAAGTGATAATGTATCATTTCAAGGTAGGCTGTGATAACTTAAAGATACATAAAGTAAACTACAGAGTAGCCCCCTAAAAATAAAGTACTATAAATCCTCACTTACTGCTGTTGATAAGTTCTTAGAAACAGTGACTTTAAGTGAAATGATGTATGATGAAACTTGTTTTTTTCTCATTAGTCTAATAATGAAACAACACTGAATGAAATGACATTATTCAAAGAACTGCTGTTTAAGGGGGACCTAAAAAAAAAACCCAGAATTTATTTATTAAAAAAAATGTGTATTTATTCTTACATGTTTAAACTTCAGTCACCGTCACAGTACTCTCTATCTGATGCAATGCACTTATCAAGAGGCTTTTCCACTGCTCAAAACGGTTTTTGAACTCATTAATTTGCATACCTTTTAGTATTTCTGATGTTTTTTGTTTCACCTCTTCTGCATTGGCAAAACATTTCGCTTTGAGGACTTTTTTCATCCTAGGAAACAAAAAAAGTCACTCAGGGAGAGACTGGGTGAATAGGGTGACTGGGGAATGGAGTCATGTCATATTTGGTCAAAAACTGCTAAATACTTGGTGTGATGTGTGGGCAGGTGTGCTTGGAAATCACCCATATGAAATGGGCAAACACTTTGAAAGACTCTCCTCCTAAAATTCACTGAAGCTTCTCACAGCCTCTTACAATGCTAGCTGGCATACTGATGCTGATAGTTTCCTAGAACACTTACCTAGCAGGGGAAGCATGTACTACAAGGGACCCACCTTCCAAAAAATAATTCCCTTTTTTAAAAGTCTCCCCTTGTATGTAATTTTGCTTAAAGTTGCAGTTTCCAAGAACCTATTGATGATGACAAGGGCTCATTCTATAGCTAACAAATCAATAATGAATACAAAAAGATGAAACCCTAAAGAATAATTAAATAATCTGAAAGAAGGAAGGAAAAAAAAAAAAACAGAGCAGATGGAGCACATAGAAAATACATAGCAAGACAATAGACTTAAGCACATACATATAATAAATACATCAAATGTAAGTGATTCAAACATTACAATTAAATGGCAGAGACTGTCAGATTGGATTTTTAAAAAAAGCAAGATCCAATACATAGATATACACCGTGTGCAAGAAAACTACTTTAAATATGAAGACATAAATAGATTAAAAGTCAAAGGCAGGAAAAATTATATCATGTAAGCAATAAATCATAAGGAAGCACAGTGGTATATTGACATAAACAAAATAGACTTCTGAACAAGGAATATTAATGGTTAAAGAGGAATATCATACAATAATATAGGGGTCAATTCATCAAGAAGCCCATTACAATCCTAAATAATAGAGCTTCAAAATCAATCTTTACAAAACAAAAACTGACAGAACTGAAAGGAGAAAGCCACAGATCCACAAGTAGTGGGAAATTACAGCACTCCTCTTTCAATAATCAATAGAAGAAGAAGACAGAAAATCAGTAAATACATATATATATATAAACATGAACAACACTCTTAACCAATCTGGCCTAAGTGACATTTATATACTACTTCAACAAACAACAACAGAGTAACATCATCAAGTACATATAGACTATTCACCAAGATAATCATATGCTGGCCTTCAAAACAAGGTTTTAAAGAAAGTGAAAAGATTTAAAATCACACAGACTATGTTTTTTCAGCCCCATGGAATTAAGTGAGAAGCCAACAGCAGAAAAATATCTGGAAAATTCACAGATAATTGGAAATTAAGCAATATACTTCTAAATAATTCAAGGATTAAAAAAAAAACATGGGAAAATAGAACATATTTTGAACTAAATGAAATTTTTTAAAAATTCAATGTATAAAATTTAGAAATGTATAGCTTTAAATGCTGTAAAAAGAAAGACTTAAGATCAATTATCTAAATATTCCCTTAAGAAATCTAGATAAAGAAGAGCAAATTAACCCCCAAATGCACAGAAGAAAAATAATAACTATAACAGCAGACATCCATGGAATATAAAATGGACAAACGATAGAGAAAAGCTAATTAAACCAAACTTTAAAAAAAATCAACAAGTTAATAAATCACTAGCTAGATTGATCAAGAAATAAAGAGAGGAGACACAAATTATCAATAGTAGGAATGAAATAAGGGACATCACTAGAGATACTACAGACATTAAAGGAATATTATGAACAACTTCTTGCCAATAAATTCAACAATTTAATTGAAATAGATAAATTTCTTGAAAGACACAAATAAGCGATGTGAATACCAGAAAAGTAATATAAAGAATTCTTCCAATTTTTAAAACAATGGGCAAAAGATTTGGACAGACATTTCACCAGAAAAAATATACACCTGTCCAGAAAGCACATGAAAAGATACTAAGTATCAGTAAGTCATCAAAGAAGATCAAATAAAAACCACAAAGGAATACCAAAACATATCCACTCAGATGACTAAAATCTAAAGAGTGATAGTAGAATGTTTGGTGTAGTTGTGGAGTGAATGGAAAGTGGGAATGTCAAATGCTATAACCACCTTGGGTAGAAGTTGGGTGGCTTTTATTAAGTTAAATGACATTTGCCATTAGACCCAGCAACTTGCCATTAGGCCCAGCAATTAGACCTAGCAACTTGCCAGCAACTTCATGTGCAGTACATACCCCTCAATATAAAAACATATGTTCACACAAGCACTTGCACATGAATGTCCATAGCAGTCTTAATCATAAAAGCCAAAAACTGGAAGAAAAAAAAAACCTCTAACGTTCATTACTGGGTGAATAGTAAGCAATTGTAGTATATACTTACAAGGGAATACTATTCACTTGTAAAAAAGCTGGGCTCGGTGGCTCAGCCTGTAATCCCATGCCTTGGGAGGCTGAGGTGAGTGGATTGCCTGAGCCCACGGGTTCGAGACCCGCCTGGGCAACTTGGCGAGACCTCATCTCTACAATAAAAAAAAAAAAAAATTAGGCGGCATAGTAGTGCGCGCCTGTAGTTCCAGCTACTTGGAAGGCTGAGGCGGAAGGATCGCCGGAGCCCAGCAAGTCAAGGCTGCGGTGGCCAGGAGTGGCCACTGCACTCCAATCTAGGTGACAGAGTGAGACTCCAACTCAAAAAAAAAAAAAAAGGAACACACTATTGATATATATGCAACAATAGGGATACATCATTGAAAAAAAGTGTTACATGAAAGACTCCAGACACAAAAGAGTCCGTGCTATATTATTTCATATATATGAAATTCTAACAAAGACATATCTAATCTATAGTGGTAGAAAGCAGATCAGTGTTTGCCTGGGCTGGGATAGGAAGCTAGATTTGAACTGGGAAGGGCATGAGAGAATATTTGAAGGTGCCATTAATGTTTATATCTTGATTGTCATGGTGGTTTTACATGTACATAGCTGTGTCAAAACTCACCCAGTTGTATACTTCAAGTGTGTACATTCTGTCATGTGTAAGTATTGGATGTATTTATATGTAATTGCTATTTATTAAACCAGTAAAGTTGATTTTAAAAATATGTTCTATAGCACTGTCTGCTTCACTGTTTTGCTCTTTATGTGTTCATTTATCAAATGTTTAATTGCCAGGCACTGTGCTAGGGCTTTGCCGGAAACAGAGGTGAATGACACAAACAAGGAGTTTATCCTCAGGAGTATTTTGTCACGGTTGTGGAGACAGATAAAGAATAAGTAAATTAAATGAAAAAAGTGAATGTCATGGAACAACCTGTACATGAATGTTCATAGCAGCATTATTCCTAATAGTCAAAAAGTGGGGAAAAAATTTTGTCCATCAATTGATGAATAAGTAAACAAAATATGGTATATCCATACAATGGCATTTATTCATCTGTAACAAGGAATGAAATTCTGACACAACATGGCTGATCCTTGAAAACATTATGCTGAGTGAAAGAAAGCCAGATACAAAAGAGCACATATGATACTTACAAGGGAATACTATTCACTTGTAAAAAGGAACACACTATTGATGTATATGCAACAATAGGGATACACCATTGAAAAAAAGTGTTACATGAAAGACTCTAGACACAAAAGAGACTGTGCTATATTATTTCATGTATAGGAAATTCTAGCAAAGACATACCTAATCTATAGTGGTAGAAAGCAGATCAGTGTTTGCCTGGGACTGGGATAGGAACTGACAGATCCATAGGTTCAGAAAATAGATTACTGGTCTCCAGGGGCTTGTGGGTAGGGAGAACAGGAAGTGACCATTAATGGGCACTGAACTTCTTTTTGGGCAATGAAAATGTTCTGGAATTAGATCATGATGATGATTGCACGACCTTGTGAATGTAGTAGGAACTAATGAATTGTACACTCTAAAAAAGTAAATTTTGTGGTATACAAATTACATCTTTAAAAAAATTGCTTAGCCGGGCTCGGTGGCTCAGCCTGTAATCCCGCACCTTTGGGAGGCTGAGGTGAGTGGATTGCCTGATTCCGCGGGTTCGAGACCCGCCTGGGCAGCGAGACCTCATCTCTAAAATAAATTAAAAAAAATCAGCCGGGCGTGGTAGCGCATGCCTGTAATTCTGGCTACTTGGAAGGCTGAGGCGGAAGGATCGCCGGAGCCCAGCAGGTCGAGGCTGCAGGTGGCCGGGAGCGGCCACTGCACTCCAGTCTGGGCGACAGAGTGAGACTCCAACTCAAAAAAAAAAAAAATTGCTTGTAAGTTAAAAAGAATAGGAGAAAATGATGACATGTAATTACAAGAATTAAGATGCAGTGATTGAGAAAAGAGGGAGGAGCTACTGGGAAGGGTGGCAGAGAAGTCTCTTGAATACAGCTTTAGGAAGAGGCCTATCATGTGCCCAAAAGGCCTAGAAGCATAAAAGTGTTTTGTCCAAACATAAGAGCTGATGGGGATCCCATGTGACCAGGTCATAAGGAGTAGAAGGAAACCTTTGCCCAGAAAAGTGAAATGACAATGAGGTCAATGAAAATGAACAAGGCTGGATCAAGTATATCCGAGGAATGAGTTTGAAAAGACTCAAAATTCTATGGCTTTTAAATTTGATCAGCTTTAAGTAGAAAGTGATAATAAAAATTTCTGACAAATCTAGCTTCAAGATGACCACAGCAGATATCACAAGATCAGGTCAAAATGGGCACCTGAGAGCTCATTTCCTTTTTCTATGTGTAGCATAATATCTTCTTGGCATACATACAGGCATACACAGAGTTGTACAAACTCCAGATAACCAACAGAAAGTATTTACATGCACAAATGTGGAAAGAAATAGCCCATGAGAGTTAAAGTGTTTTATTCAAGGCTACATTTTCATATCTGTATCTAACATCACAGAGCAAATGGCTTTTTCTGGGACTAACTTCCCAGTTACCCACTTACCCATAATTTGCCACTGATTAGAACTAGGCAATTATCATTGTAATTTATCTTTATTGGCCTCATTTTCCACTTGAAAACGCCAAGCCATCATTTACGATTCCCAACTCTTTTGGAATTCACATTCTATTTATTATTTATTTCATTTCATAATACCCCTTCATCCCAAGTGGTAGATATTACATGTCTTTGGGATGAGTTAAAATTAAACTAGATTTTGAAAAATTACTTAAATTTGTCAACATGCCAGAGTAAAGGGGAGACATCCTGGGGTGGTGATGATCTAGACTGAGTTTCCTCTTACAAGTTTAGGACTCCACAGATGGAACTGAAAAGTCGTTCAAAATATCTAATTTTACTCACGAGAAAAACTTGGCCCAGAAAAGTGAAATGACCTACCCAAGATCTCCTAGTGAACTTAGGGCAGCAAAGGACATGAATAAAGGATCCATTTAAGGGTGTTTAATTTCTTTAAATGGCTTATAAAAAGAATAACCACCACATTCATAGACAGGAAAAGCTAAACAGATCAATACACAGAATTAATTATATAGGATGAATAAAATTATACAATATAAGATTAAAAATGAAGTTAACTTGTTCCATTGATGAGGATGTTTAGGGAGTGACTAAGAAGGCAGGTTCCAGTGAGAGGTTAGGCACAAGTGCATACTTATCTCACAATTCCATTTACAGAAAGTTCAAAATCAGGCTAAAGTAATCTATGGTGTTAGATGTCGAGAGAAAAATTTTTTATCGGGGGGAGGTGAAGAGACATGGGGACCGTGAGTTACAGAGCACTATTTATGGGGTGCTGGTAATGTTCTATCTCTTAATGATTTGGTTAATCAGTGGTTACACAGGTATGAACTTAGTGAAAATTCAATGTGATTTATACACTTTTCTCTAAACATGTTGTATTAGTTATCTAATGCTTCATACCAAATTGTCCCAAAATTTAATAGCTTGAAACAGCAACATTTATTATTGCTGTTTCAATCACAGTTTCTATAGGTCACAGCTTAATAGTGCCCTCTGTTTCTGAGTCCCTCAAGTAAGGGGTTGGCCAGGATTGTGGTCTCATCACAAGGTTCGACTGGGGAAGGATCCACTTCCAGGAGTAAGGGTCTCAGTTACTCGCAGGCTGTTGGCCAAAGGTCACACTCAGTTCCTCACCATGTGAGTCTCTCTAGTGTGTCAGTTTGCATTGTCCAAGCATGCAAGCCAAGAAGGCAATAGAGTGCTACCAAGGTGGAAGTCACAGTCTTCTGTAACCTAATTATTGAAGTGATATTTCATCACTTGTATTCTATTGATTAGAATGAAGTCACTAGGTCCAGTCCAAACCCAGAGAGGAGATTACTCAGGGATGCAAGTATTATAGAGGAATGATTGGAAGTCATTTTAAGAGGCTACTCGTCATACATATTATAACTTAATAAAAAGTTTATTAAAATGATGAACACAGGCTCAGGCAGCATGCTGACTTGGGTTTAATTCCTGCTTCTCCCACCAGCTGAGAGAGATTGCTCAAGTCATTAAACTGCCTGAAATCTCAGTTTTTCCATTTATTAAATGGGTGCAATAATATTATCTAGAATTGTTGTATTTATTCAGTTAGGGACAGCAGGCAATGCCTGCAAAGCCCTGATATCTGCTACAAAGTAAATACTTTTCATTAAGTGTTATTATTGTTATTGAGAAGATATTCCCAAAGCAATTTTTATTGCAAGAAGAAGGAAACAGGACCACATGTCAGATATTTTGAGGAAACAAAGACTCAGAGATGTTTAGGTAACTTGTCTAATGCCACATAGCTAAGCCAAGATTTGAAACTGAATCTGCTGGCTCCAAAGTAATTTCTTCTTCATGCATACTTTGCTTCCCTATATTAGCCTCTGGAAGACTTCTCCCTCTTATTTCTGTTCCCCCAGTTCTTTTTTCACACCATTGTTAGATAAACTTTCCAAACATTTTTTTTTTTTTTTTTTTTTTGAGTTGGAGTCTCACTCTGTCACCCAGACTGGAGTGCAGTGGCTGCTTCCGGCCACCGCAGCCTCGACCTGCTGGGCTCCAGTGATCCTTCCGCCTCAGCCTTCCAAGTTGCCGGAATTACAGGCATGCGCTACCACGCCCAGCTGATTTTTTTGATTTATTGTAGAGATGAGGTCTCGCTGCCCAGGCGGGTCTCGAACCCGCGGGCTCAGGCAATCCACTCACCTCAGCCTCCCAAAGGTGTGGGATTACAGGCTGAGCCACCGAGCCCGGCTTACATTTTTTTTTTTTTTTAACGAGTGAGGCAATTTATTAACCCGGCATCGTTTG
This sequence comes from Cephalopachus bancanus, assembly GCA_027257055.1. Classification (NCBI taxonomy): domain Eukaryota; kingdom Metazoa; phylum Chordata; class Mammalia; order Primates; family Tarsiidae; genus Cephalopachus; species Cephalopachus bancanus. The sequence goes on from JAPVLO010000272.1 coordinate 1,164,280, forward strand.
TTCTAATGCTTCTTGCTGGCAGCTGCCACTTTTCTGACGATTCTGGTCCAGATCTCTTTGTCCCTAAGGTGTTAGTTTGTGGCCCCCATCTTGGTCCTTTCCCACCATTTTCATCCCCTCTAGGGCCTGAAGGATCCAGCAGGCCACACTCTTGAAGCCTCTGCTGAAGTGGCTGGGTATGACACCATTTCTCTGACGTCCCCTGTAGCTCTCGGTCATGGAGGCAACCCCAGCACCACCCCGAAGGTACAGGTGCTATACTGTGGAAGCATTTCATATGTTGAACCAGTTCTCATCATAGGGAGCAAGCTCTTTATGCTTGGCCATCTTGACCGTGTCCACCAATTTGGGAACTTTCAGCTTCCCAGAATTTTTGAGGAAGGCTGCCAGGACTCTGATGAACTCCTGCTGGTTCACGTCTTTTACGGTAACTCTGGGCATCATACGGCCTCCACGCTCTCATCCAGGGGAAAGGTCACACCTCTTTCTTTATCTGATATTCTCCAGCTGAACATGCCCAGTTGATTTCCATATCAGGTAAGCAATCTCTTCCCAGCCTGCAGAGGGCCTAAATTTAGCCATTCATTTTCCTGAAGTTTACTGGCATCCATCCCTGCTTCAAGCATCATGTGCTCGTTAGCCACAACAAGGTCATGTCTCATCTGATCCCTACCGCCATACATTTGCACTGCTTTTCCTCTTTGCTGTGAAGTTATTCCCTATATTTCTTTAGATTCATTCATTCATTCATTCCCCAACCCATCCCTGAATCCACCCATCCATGAATCCATCCATCCATCCCTCATCCGTGTATCCATGTATCTATCTATCCATCCATCTATCCATCTATTCATCCATCCATCCATCCAATATTTGTTAATCAATTTCTGAATGCTTTGCACTGTGTTAAGTACTGGAACCACTATAAGAAAGAATCAGGTGTAGCCTCTGTTTTCCAAAGTCAGTTTAATCTCAATTAGAGTACATTGTGTTAAACTCTACAAGATAGAAGTGTAGAGACCCATTGACATATTTCTTGTGGCTCAGTTCTGGGTTTTGTGATGGCTTCCTGATTATTTTACTCCATAGATGCATCTTCTCTAAATTTCTATGGTCTATGAGCTCCATTGTTCATCTAATGGCTTGATGTACAAAATTGTCTTCAACATGGTTATAAGGGAGTTTTTAACGCCTTGTTGGGAACTTATAAGAGAAAGCTTTATCTGTATCCTCTTATTGAATGATTCCACAAAGTAATTTTTAGTATGCCATTGTGCAGGTAAGGAAACAAAGGCTTAGAGAGGTCAAGTTCAATGTCTCATAGCTAATAAGTGGTAGAGCTTGGAATCAGATCCAGATCTATCTGACTGCAAAGTTCTCACTTGCTCTTAACCCCCTGTTATACTCCTCTTCTCCCCTTGTGGTCCAGCAGAGAGGGCTGGACCTGCAACTCCATCAAGGATGAGAACAGCATCTAACCTTTAATTTCTTTCTACAGCTACAAAAGACTTTCATATCCACTACCTCAAATATTGACCGAGTGACAGAATGATCCACAGAAGCTCCGGACTGGTCATCTCAGACACAGGACAAAAACCTTGATGGATCTCTTGTCAAGCATTTAAAACTCTGTCCCCTCATGACCAAACCAGCAGAGCTCATCATTATGGACTTCCTTTGGTGTTGGACTTCTCAAAACGGTTGTCCACACTTCAGGGTTGGTATCTCTGTTGTGACAATTTCACTCCCACACACCCTTTGTGAGGCATATTATGGAAAGAGATGAGGCTGCCAGGCCTTTGACAACAAAAGCCTCTTTTTCCTGGGAATTCTGAAACGTGGCAATGAGCAGATGTGTTCACAGAGGCGCTGAGTGCAAGCACAGACGGAACACTCTGCATAGAAATTGCGAGTAAACTTCACAACTGGGGAACATAAAGATCTTTTATTTGCAGAAGTTGGAGATTGTAATTTGAATGTGTGAAATTGCCAATAGTCTGGTAAATACGTCGGCCCACCAGCAGCCTCCAAAGGGAATTGAGACCGTTTTAAAAATCAGTGAGGTAGGCGATGTGTGGGCGTGTGTGTTTTCCATGGAACCAATAGAGAGATTTATGCTAGATGCAAAATACTCTTTAAGTCATTGAGTACAAGAATGGGTCATTAGGAAGGTGGTGGACTCATTTTAACCATCAGGGGCCTGCCGGGAGTTTTCTAATCTGTTTAAAATCCTGTGGTGGCTCCATATTGCCTGCAGAAAGAAATTCATTCCCCTTGGTCTGGCATTTTCCATCCTGGCTCCAACCCCTTCTTCCACACCTCTCTTTTTTGCGCTTCATTCTCCAGAAAAAGTCTAGTGACTCCTGTTTCCCTGGACATGGCTCCATTTTCTCACCTCATGTTTCTGCTCACACTTTTCTGTCTATAATATCCTTCTTCCCACTGCCACATGTTCAAAGACAGCCTTTCTTTCAAAACCAAGAGCCTTTCTTTCAAAACCTTGGCTCTTGCTTTTCCCTTGCCACCCCACACTCCAGCCCCATCCAAGCACATCGGCAAGCTCTACCTCCAAAATAGTCTCCCTCTGTGCTGTTCCCTCTTTTGGGTGGTTCCACCATCCATCGCCTGAAGACCGACAGTCGCTTCCTCTCTGGTCTTTCAGCTTTGCACTTGACCTACATTAATGCCAGAATACATTTTTTTCCCCAAAATATAAATCACCTAATGCCATTTCTAAGCTTAACACCCTTCAGTGGATTCCTATAATACTTAGAATTAAATTCAAATTTTTCCTTGTGGCTTCTAAGTCCCTGCAATCTGGTTCTGGTCACCACTTTCACCTTACACCATGTTACTCTGGCTGTCTGGTCACTGGCTCCAGACACTGAAGTCTTGTGCTGTATTAACTTGAGAAAATGTTCATATTCTACTCATCTACAAAGCCCCAACAGTGCCCTGTACCTGGTAAGTATAAATCAATCTTTATTCATTGCCTAATTATTCTCTAACTTGAAATTGGAGTTTTAGACATGTGGGTAGCGTCTCACAAAAATTTAGTCTTTTTTTTTTTTTTTTTTTTTTAAAGCCCATCCTGTTGCAATTTTGGGAGACCCCCCTTTCTTCTTTTAGCCTAATTTCCAGTTATTGTTCCCAGGTTCCTGACACTTCTGGGCAGCTGCCATTTGAAAAAAGAAATACCCAAATCAGGCAAAACTACAGGTGGCATTGCTCTGAGAAAAATGCGGAGGCTTAATTAGCAATGAGACTCCACACATTCTGACTGGGCCAAAAATACCACGCTGCCAATTTTTCATTAATATCTGCTAAATGCATTCAAGCCCTTCGAGGACAGCATGTGTTTGATAAAATGGCTTCCAAATCTAATAACAATTTGCTTGTCTTTAGAACTGCACCCCTGGAGATAATCTTAGAAACCAGAAAGCCACACACAACAGGTGAACAAGAAACTGTCAAAGAAATCACTACCATTGACTTTCACACATACCGATCATCTTAGCTAATATGATGTACTTGGAAGGTACCAGGTTCCAGTTTACACGTATTAGTTAATTTTGTTATCAGAAAATCCCAAGAGGTAAGTTCTCCATTACCTCCATTTTATAGGCAAGGAAACTGAGGCACAGAGAGGTTGGGTATGTTGCCCAAGGTCACACAGTACTTGGCAGATCAGGGATTTAAAACCAAGTAGTCCAACTCCAGGGCACACATTTGCAACTACTACTCTGTAAAATTTTGCAACTATTTTTTTTTTTTGAGTAGGAGTCTCACTCTGTTTCCCAGGCTGGAGAACAGTGGCACCCTCATGGCTACCTGCAGCCTTGACCTGCTTGGCCCAAGTTATCCTTCCACCTCAGTTTTCAAAGTAGCTGGAACTACAGGTGTGCGCCACCATGCCCGGCTAATTTTTTTATTTATTGTAGAGACTAGGTCTCACCAAGTTGCCCAGGCTGGTCTCGAACCCTTGGACTCAGGCAATCCTCTTGCCTTGGCCTCCAAAGTGCTGGAATTAAAGATATGAGCCACTGCATCTAGCCATAAGTTTTTTGTTGTTGTTGTTTGAGTCAGGTTCTCACTCTGTCACCCAGAATGGAATACAGAGGCACATTCATAGCTACCACAACCTTGGCCTGCTGAACATAGGCGATCCTTCTGCCTCAGCCTTTCAAGTAGCTGGAACTACAGGTGCACACTACCACGTACAACTAATTTTTGAACTTATTGTAGAGGCGAGGTCTTGCCAAGTTGCCCAGGCTGATCTCTAACTTCTGGGCTCAGACAATTCTCTCACTTCTGCCTCCCAAACTGCCAGGATTACAGGTGGAAGCCACCACACCCAGCTGCAACTTTTAATTTTGATATAACTTTGAAATTCCGGAAAAATTGCAAGAATTGTTCATGAAACATCTATATAATTTTTACCTAGATCCACGTATATCTTGCCTCACTCACTTTATTATTCTTTCTCATATTTTATCTGTACTCACGTTTTGTTTTCCTGACTCAATTAAGTTGGAGGCATTATGCCCACGTGGCCCTAATTATTGCAGTATGCATTTCCTAAGGATATTCTCCTATATAATTTCAGTAGAGTTATCAAAACTCGGAGGATTTGACATTTATAGAGCACTATTATCTAATTCATAGTTCACATCCAAATTCCTTCCATTGTCCCAAGAACGTTCTTTATAGCTATTTGTTCCCTGGTTCAGAATCCAGCCTAAGAGCACACTCTTCAGTCAGCTGTCTTTAATCTGGAGTCTTTAGTTTCCTCTAATCTGGAACAATTCCTTTGTCTTTCTTTGCATTTCCCAACCTTGGTATTTTTGAGGAACAGTCTTCTGTAGTATGTCTTAATGTCTTTTCACGATCAGGTTCAAGTTATACGTTTTTGGCAGGAAATCAGAATGATGGTGTATCCTCAGTGCAGCATCACATTAGGAGCTACGAGGTGTCCTTTTGTCCCAGTTTTGATGACGTTGGCTTTGATCAATTTGTTGAGATTGTATCTGACAGTGTTCTCCAATGTAAAGTTCTATCTCTCCATTTGTAGTTAATAAATAAATTGTAGGGACTCTTTACACATCCTGTTTCTCACCAGACTTTCACCCACTACTTGAAAGGTCCATTGGCTGCAAACTACTACATGTTACTGCCTCTTTGTATATGAGGATTTTGTTTTTCAATGCAAGGATTTTTCTCGGATGGAGGCTCTCCCATGGCTATTTACAACAGAAAGTGTTCTCTGAAGACTGATGACACAGTCTTTGGAGTTATATAGGCTGGAGTTCAAGTTCTGGCACTAGTGTAGCTAACAGTCTTGGAGGATGTTCCATACCTCCTTGAGTTCCAGTTTCCTGATCTGTAAAGGAAGACAATGATAGCATTTTCCTCCACAGGGTTGTAGCATGAGGGATAGATGTGACCTAATGTAGACAGAGTGTCTGGACCACAAAAGTGTCTGTGATAGCCGTGTGATTATCATGGAAAGGAGAAATAGCCCAAAATGTTAGGGCTGGGAAGACATTGTAATTAAACGAAAGTTCACACCAGTTATTGAGTGTCTAGCATGACACTGGGAGGGTATAAAAATGGAGTGGGAGGGAGAAGGGCATATGAGTGAGTAAGTCATACCCAAGGCAGTGTGGAGTGCTATATTACCAGGTATTAGCAAATTTATCTCCAAGTGAGCAGCATCTCAAAGTCCCTATGCTCTACCTACAGAGACACCTTTACAATCAAAGTTTGTTCTTTAAAGAACAATATAAAATTTGCTCCTCAGACATCTGGTCCCTATCAGAGGGTCAGAAGTAAAAAATAGCAATATTTCACCTCTATGTCCCCACTTCTTTCTGTTTCATTTGATGTCATAGCAAGGACCCAATTCTACCATCGATTCTAATTAATTTGTTCTCTAGGATCTACTAATCTCATTTACATTGAGTTAAACCCTAAAGTACCCAGCAGAAAGCAGAGTGCATGGAGGGAGATTTAAAAAGCGGTATGACCCCAAGTGGTCCTACAAGTTCATAGGCTACCACCTTCTTTGTGAAGTCCTCCCTGATCCTCTGCTGAAATGAATCACTTCTCTCCCACATCTGCCACCCTCTTCACCTGTATAATGAAACACCTGTCTGGGCAGAGCCAACCTCACCAGATCGCACATCATCTCACAGTCTGTGATTGGCTGCTCTAGCATTCCTCTGCCCACCTTAGGTCCGGTCACCTGTAGTTGGGGGGTGGGACTGGTTTACATAATAGCACAGAAGAAGATTTTTTCCCTTTTAAGAAGTAACTTGAACTGCTCATCTTCAGAGAAAGGGCTGGGTAGTTCTCCATAGCAGAGTCTTATGACTGTCCAGATTCAAACAGGCTAGAATCAGTAAGGAGTGAAGAGAGAGAAAGCCCACTCAACCCAAGCTCATATCCTTTCTACTAAATCATCCCTCTCAACCATTTCTAGGTGGCTTGTGAGAGAGACTGTGAGTATGACAAATTGGGTGTGAGTGGAGAGGATCACAAAACAATGACCAGTTGTATTTGAGCCCAGGTGTGGTCTATGGATCTTCAGAGTCAGCCCAGACATGTCAACCTTCCCCAAAACCCCTTTCAAAGACAATACTTGGGGCGCAGTAGCAAAAGGGGTGGAGAAATATGGGAATTTAATTTTCTCACAAAACACTTTTGCCCAAGCTATACTATTGTTCTCTAGTTAAATACTTTTCAAAACAATCCACCAAAAAATGTGGCCACACATTCCATTAATGATGTCTGCCCGTGTCCCTCCCAGAGCCACTGCAATCAGCCAAGCGATTTAACATCTCAAAACAGAAATTGTTGTCCCCTCCCCTGATGGGAGAGAAGGTGCAGTGATCAGACAGGCGAAATGAGCATGCTTTCCAGAGGAAGGGAGAAGTCTCATGCTTTCCAAATTCTCATGGGGTTTCCAGAAGCAGTAAGAGCTTCTCTACCCAGTCCCATTAATGTCAGAGCTCCTAGCTGCCAAACTCAAGGTGCTTCTGATGATTTTTCTTGCAGCAGAACAGAGATATGTGAGCCATAATACTAGAAGCAAAAGGGAATGCCTTGCCTCTTACCATAGATTGTGAACCTGTTGAAAACAAACTTGAGTCCTATTCATCCCTGTAATCCTGGTTCATAGCAGGGACACTGCCATCCAAATAATCAGTGGAATTTTAATGAGCTTAAGAAAATAGGAGAGCAGACTTCTGTCCCCTCACATCATCTCCCAGAATTCAGAGAACCATACGCCCTACATTATTTAGGGGTAAAGTTGATTTCAGGTATTTTTTCCCCCTGGCTTCAGAATTAATATCATTTTGACAGGTGATGCATCCTGCATTTTGGTTCAGCAAATAAGCATATTTGATCTTGAATGCAGCTTTGTGTTTGCTTTTATCCCCATCTTTTTCTGGGGTCATAGACCTCTTTGAAAATTTGATGAGAACTATGCAACTTCCCCTTGGAAAATGCAAGTGTGCACACAAATGTCTGCATTCAATTTCAGGAAGTCACCAGGCCCTCTAAAATATCTCTAAATTCTAATATATAAATTGCTTTTAAAATGTTGATCTCTTGACTTGCATTTTGTTCCTTAAATAGCAAAAGCAGGTTCTGCTTCCGATGGGGTTTTTTTTTGTTTGTTTTTTGGGTTTTTTTTTGAGTTGGAGTCTCATTCTGTCACCTAGGCTGGAGAGCAGTGGCATGTTCACAGCTACTGCAGCCTCGACCTGTTGGGTTCAGGCGATCCTTCTGCCTCAGCCTTCCAAGTAGCTGGACTGAATGGGTATTACTAGGCTGCATGTGGAAGCGATTCTGGTGATCTTTCCTCCGCTGACTGTTTTCTAGCTACAAGGTGCTCAGTTCAATCCAAGTTGCAAAACCTCAGCTGACACAGACTAATGAAAATGCCATCGACTCATATCCTTTCTAAAACGTAGGGATGTATAAATATGCAGAAAAGTGAAAGAGCTGAGTTGTGCATATCATTAATTTTTAAAAATTCTAATCCCCTTTTCAAAGGCTCCCTAGATCTTCTTATTTAAAAAGAACAAGCATTGGCTGCCGAGCTATTGTGTTTCTTAAGGCTTCTAACAGAATGTTCTGATGAAAGATGACACAGTCCTAGGGCTTTCTCAGTTTCCATGGTTGACATCTCTGTTATGAGCTCCAGGAGTTCAGTGCACTATTCGAGAATGAAGGGAAAATGCAAAAGGAAATTATGTCATGCATTAAGACTGTGGTGTGGTAATGTCACACGTACTAGAAAAGAGATTTTGAATGGTTACAGGAGACTCAGATGTACCTTTGGGAATGCATTGAAAGCCCCCTTGTTTCAGAAGCCTGCTGGGTTATTGAGCATGCATCAAAATGAATTCATTGTCCAGGTCTTTAGGATGACTTCTAAAATAAAAATACCCATGCCTGACACGATGCTGAGGAATGGACCACACTTTGCCAGAGTGAAATGTGAATTTAGCAACCTTTCAAAATCCCAGAGGCTCACGAGGCTTATAGAATATATTCAGGTCTCATGGGATGGAAACTGAGGTTGAACAGCACACAGATGTGCAGCCATCCTGGGATCATTTTGGCCTAAGTCCTGGTCAATCCTTTTCTCGAGGTCCTGACCAGGTCTTCAGGGAAAGGCTAAGCTTAAAATCCTTTCCTCAAAGTTTTTGAATCTCAAAGAAAAGTGTTCTGTTGAGGTGTTGGATGAAAGGTGAACACTGATAGGTGAAACTCTTGGAGGTTGTTGCAACTACTGTGGCTGGCTAGTCAGCTCCTTGCTTGAACTCTTTCCACCAAAGAATGCTCTTCAAATTCTTGTGGGCTCATTTTCTACCATTCCAAAAGGAAATACCAATAGGAAGACAAACCTTGGGAAATCCCAAGAAGTAGCAGGGAGAAACTATGCTTTTCAAATGGCATGACAGCCCTGCCACCAATGCTTGAAGTTGTTAAGGTAAGAGCTATTTGATAGCATCTAAAACCAACTAACTAATAGTTTGAGAGTCAGGAATACTCTGGAAGAAGGGTTGTTTATTCAACATTCTCCTTGCCCTTGAGATAAATGAGGTCCTGGAGAAACCGCAAAGTAGCCTCTGAGGTGGTCATTGCTTATAATTGAATTGAGGAGACCAGAGTCACATAAATGAAAAGGAGAAAAAGGCAAGACAGCTGGGTGCTGGATTCATTAAAAAAAAAAAAAAAAAAAAAAGCCAATGAAAGCTGGAGACATTTGAAAAAGACTTCTTATATGCCATGGGAGATGAGGTAAGCCTGAAGGATGAATAGTTTGGACAGACATAAATAAGAACATAAGCAAGAACAGGTTTTGTTCATTCTGGGATCAACCTGGAGAACATCTGAGAGCTTCTACAAGGGTCAAGGTTCACATTTTGTTGCGTATCAGCACGATGATCTGGAGAACCTCTTACAAGTGTGGATTCCTGTACCGTATCCTTATAGATTTTATTTCATGATTCTGGGCTTGGGATTTCCAAAAATTAACCCAGATGATTCTGCCATGGATCACATTTTTTGAAACACTGACATCTACTTTCTTGTGGCTTATTTGTTTAATCATTAAAAACACCTGCTGGACTCAGCGACTCAGCCTGTAATCCCAGCACCTTGGAAGACCAAGGCAAGTTCATTGCCTGAGCCCACGGGTTCGAGACCAGCCCAGGCAACTTGGCAAGACCTCATCTCTACAATAAATTTCTAAAAAAAAGTTAGCTGGGCATGGTAGCGCGTGCCTGTAGTTCCTGCTACTTGGAAGGCTGAGACAGAAGGATCTCTGGAGCCTAGTAAGTCTATGTTAAAGTGGCTGTGAGTGTGCCACGCCACTCCAGCCTGGGTGACAGAGTGAGACTCCAACTCAAAAACAAAAAAACAAAAGCAAAAAAACCCACCAAGCAAGGATTATGTATGAACTGAAAGAAGAAAATAAACAACCCTATTAAAAAGTGGGCAAGGGACATGAATAGACACTTCTCAAAAGAAGATATACGAGCAGTCAACAGATACATTAAAAAATGCTCAGCCTTACTAATCATCAGAAAAATGCAAATCAAAACCACAATGAGACACCAACTGACTCTAGTAAGGAAGGCTATCATTAATAAGTCAAAAAATACCAGACGCTGGTGAGGGTGCAGAGAAAAGGGAACACTTCTGCACTGTTGGTGGGAGTGCAGGCTAGTTCAACCTCTATGGAAAGAAGTGTAGTGATTCCTAAAAGAACTAAAAACTGACCTTCAACATGATCCAGCAATACTTCTCCTGGGAATATACCCAGAAGAACACACATCGTTATACCAAAGAGACATCTGCACACATATGTTTATAGCTGCACTAATCACAGTAGAAAAAACATGGAACCAACCCTACTGTCCATCAAAAGTGGACTGAATTTAAAAAATGTGGTACATATACATGATGGAGTATCACACAGCCATAAATAAGAACAAAATAATGGAATTTGCAGCAAATTGAATGGAGTTGGAGACCATCATACTTAGTGATCGATCACAGAAACAAAAAAATTGAATACTGCATGTTCTCACCCATAAGTGGGACCTGAACATTAATCAATTAATCACATTAGCACAAGGGAGGGATCGGCAGTCACTGGACACTGCCAGGGAAACAGGTGGGGAATGTCACGTAACAACACAAAGGGTACCTTGTTCTAAACCAGGGAAAGTGAGGACCATTTGGAGGCCCAAACTTCACCTGAACCCAGCCTACTTGTATAGCGAATCCTGACTTTACCCCGCATCTCTATAATAAAACAAAACAAAACAGAACCCCGAACAGCAGGGGTAGTGTTCTAAGAATCTTGAGTCTATAGTCTGGAGTGAAAGGTACCTTGAAGACTAAAACAAGATGGCCTATAAAGAGTCAAGGCACACAGTTAAAGATGTATACCAAAAGGGCTGTGAGTTTAAATGTCATTCCTACCTTTCCCCCACCTTCGGGTGTAGCCAGCACCCAGTTAACCCCAACCAGTTCAAAGCCAACACTGAACCCTGTCAAGCCATCTTCCTTCCAACCCAGGCTGCTCACCAGAGGTGAGGCAAGGGAAGAGGTGATTCTTGGCGATCAGAAATAAGACACATTTTTACCTGCAGTTTCCATAGATTTATGACTTACATGACTGTTCCCATAAGGGTGCCTTTGAGTAGTGGTCTTTCATCTTTTTTGGAGATCACAGACTCTTTGGGGAATATGATAAAACCTCTGATCCCTCTCCCCAGATAACTGTTGTATGTGGACACTGTATACACCAGTTGAATGTAATTTCATGGAGTCGAACACAAATGATCACTTAAGACATTCTTGTTAGACCTGAGAGTCTCACCTTTATTCTTACAATTTCCTTAATGTTAACAATTTCATCCATTCAACCTCTGGATAGGATATGCCTGTTTTCATGTTACTGATATATATCATGATATATATCTTCTTGGGGATTCCATGCTTTTTGTCGTCCAAAATGTTCTTGGGCCTCCATTTGAAATGTCTACTTGCCTGCTCACCTGGGCTCACTTTCTCAAGTCCTTGGGTGCAAGATGGGAGGCGCTGTGCCAGCTTCCCCCTGATGGCCTGTATTGATTTGAGAAAAAGTGACAACTTCATTACAGGCCTGTCTACTCACTCCAACTCTTTGCTATGATTCAAGGGACTTCAGCTCCTAAACTTGTCATTCATTACAACCATAGCACTTAGCTGGAAAGATTTCAAAGTAAGTCTGTCAGTTCTGAACTGAAATAGAGAAAGATATTATCAATAAAAGATGGTCCCTGTTTTTCCAAGTGCATCTTCCATATTTTTCATTTATTTATCCGTCACGTGTCCAAGTGTCAGATCTTGTACTAGATAGCAGTTTAGAGTGAAGAGGGAGGTCTCAGTCCTCACAGAGTTCAGAGACTAATTGGGAAAGGCAGATGCTAAACAAAAATACAAATAAGTACAATTATTGTCAGTGCTATGAAGGGAAAACAAGGTGGTGTGGCATTGCTAGAGTAGTCAAGGAAGCCCTTCTGGAGGAGGTGACATTTGAGCTGAGACCCAGAAGATAACAAGGGGCCAGACAGGAAAAAAAGGATTGCTTTGCACTCAACTAATCTTCCATGGCTGGGACCTGGCTCCCTCGAATGCCTGCCAAGTGTGTGTTCTATATAGAACAGGCCAGGACAATGGCGATCTGAAGAGGTTTCTCTGTTTAATGCGTACTTCCTGCTGCTGACATATGTCTTCCCTCATCTTCTGACAGGCCTCAGAAGCATCAAGCCAAGTTCCCCAACAGGCAGAGCCACCTTGTCAAAGAGGAAAAGGCGTGCTCAGAGCCTGACATGAATCACGGGACAGACAGATCCCTGTAGGGTCAGGCTCTGAAGGGGTGTGTCTACACTACTGCGGTGGCCTGCCTTAGAGAGTAGCCAAAGCCAATCCTGTCATGAAAACCTGTAGATGTTTCCCCCAAGAAGCTAGATCTGGAATTAGGAGCAAGGAATTGGCAGTCTTGAAGAGAGAGCCACAGTTGTCCAGAGCCTTTGAGACAGAGGACAGGCAGGATCAAACTCTCCTCCACCGAGACTGGATCACAGGTGCTGCTGTAACCCAGTAGAGCAAATCCAACAGGCTGCGAATTCCAATGAGGGTGCTCTTGGCTACTGTCGGCTCCTGGCTAGAGTGTGAAGCCCAGCTCTGTGAATGTCCTGTGGTCCGAGTGTGTAACCTCCCACCCCATAAGGCTGAGTTTTCCAGCCAAGTCCAATGACTTGGAGTTTTCAGGTTCAGGCTTCATGGTCCCAAGGTATGGATTTCGCAAACCCTCCCCAGGACTGCGTATGTGTAATATGTAAATGTAGTTTCTTTCCCAAGACTCTGAGAGCCACAAGCTTGTGGAATTTGGGGTATCTCTCTAGCAGGGTACACGCCTCCACATCCAGGTTACACAAGGACTCTATCCCACCCCCGCCCATGGTTCACAGGACAGATGGTGTCCACAGGTGAGACACACCCCAGGGACGCACTCGGAATTTGATGATATGCCACACGAATCTGTGGGGGAGGACTCCTTCTTGGGTTTTTCAAGAAAAAGTGTTGCCACATCTGGTGATGGAACCTCCCACCCATGAGACCAACCCATTTGCTCTTCTCCATCAGTGTCGTCCACCATGTCAGACTTATGCCAGCAGCAGAAAACATGCATTAAGACCAACCCATTTGCTCTTCTCCATCAGTGGGGCCTTGGTCAAGGCCATTGTCTCTCGTGTGCAGTAGCTTCTACTGTCTCTCTGCTTCCATTTTTGCATGTGTCTAATTCATTTTCCTCAGTGCAGATTGGGGGGTCATTTGAAAGCACAAATCAAATTATGTCACTCCTCTGCCTAAAATCCTTTAGCGTCTGCCCGTTGAACTTGGAATAAAGCCCCAAATCCTAAGGGGGCCCGGAAGGTCCTACAGGGTCCTGCTCTAGGCTACTTCCTCCTGACATTTTCCTGCATCTTACTCTCCCCCTTCCTGGACACACTCCAGTTAAACTTGTTACATTTCCAGAACAACCCCAAGCACTTTTCTGCCACAGCACCTTTGCATGCGTGGCTCTGTCTGCCAAGTATACCACTCCACTCTTCTCAGGCTGATTCTTCTCAGCTCCGTTATTCTCTGCTTACTCCCTCCAAAAAAAGGCCTTTCCTAATCATGTTATATATAAAACACCCTCCCTACCCCACCACTGGTGATAATGCTTGTGATAGAAGTGATTATTGCTGGGCGAGAACTTCCTGCCCTCTCCCTGCATACTCCCTGCTTTGCTGATGTTGGGCTTGGCCATGTGACTTGATTGGCTAATGTGTCTTGTTTAGCAAATGTGATCTGAGTCAAAGCTGTAAATGTGTTCAGACTGCCAGGTTTGCCCTCTTGAACTCCTACTATCCACCTTGAGAAGAATGCCTCCCAGGTACTACTGGGTCAAGGAGGATGTGGGACACATGGTACAGAGGCAGCCTGACCCACAGCCTGAGGTCAAGCCAGTGGAGCCCAGCAGAACCATTGGTGAGAAATAAACATCACTGTCACATGCTACTGGGCTTTCAGAGTGTTTTGGTATGCAGCTTTATTCCAGCAAAGATGGGTTAAATGCAGTGCTTTATCACACGCAAATTATTTTCTCTATCTGTATCATTTCTTGTCTGTTTCCCCCACCAGGTTAAAAATTCCAAGAGAGCAGGAATCGTATTTACATTTCCCAGGCTGTATCCCAGAGCTGAGGACAGTGCAGTAGCAAGCAATAGTAGCTCAATAAATAGCAGTTGAATGGATGGATACTTTGTAATTACCCAATTACTCATGTTGCATCAATAATGGTCACTCCATCGCCTAATGACACAGATCAGACATGTTTGCCTAGGCTCAGTGTCCTGCTCACAGGTCAGGCCACCAAACCCTGCACTCCCTCTAGAGAAAGCAAGCTGGAGTGTTGGTGACCAAGAACAGAGTTAGCATAGGGAAACTTTTGAATACGCTCCAGTTTATTAACAAGAAAAGGAGCAAATCATTTGTGGACTCTATAATTAATAACTAGCTGCATGCACTATGCCTCCTTCCATGGCTAAGAGCTGATATTCTAGGGGAAATTTGACTCCCATCTCCATTTCCAAAGATTTAGAGATATATATACAGAGAAATAACAGTAAGCTGATGCCACTGGCTTCGTGTGCCAGGTGTACTTTTATTCCTCTCCAAAATTATAGTTTGCAAACTAAAAATAATGCATGGAGTCATTAAATGAAGAATAAGGGAAATGAAGAACATGCAGAGAGAGATATATATAGAAAGAACATTAAAATAATGTGTGCATTGAGGGAGGGAGGAGATACAGTTTATAAATCTAAACTATGAAGAAAAAGAACTGCATTGTCTTAAACATACATCAAATGAATGTCTTTTGTCTTCAACCTGGTCTAATGAGTTTTTATACACAAGCCATCTTGAGTTTCATTAGGGGAGAAAACAAGGAAGAACACAGAGGTGATTTCATGAGTGACATGGGTTGTGGCATTTGGGCTGAGTTTCGGACAATTTACAGAGGTCCATTTAAAATGGTCTCCTTAAGACTGAGCCAGTTTAACCAATTTCCTACTAGTTTCTAACGTTTTGGCTATTTCAACCTGCCAGGCAGGGCAGGAATTCCCAGCCTCGATATCCCAACTCATCTAGATCTCTCAAATAATGTGCTACTCATCATAGAATCTTAGGTGTGTACAAGGCTGACATTTTAAATGTAAATTTGAGCAAATTCAAGACTACTTCTCTAATTCTTGCTTTCTCATTTGCAAGTGAGAGTGAGAAGATGGATTGTAGATTGTGTTGGGGGTGGAGGGAGTGGCCCCTTGATAAGTGTGTCTCCTATGGTGGGTGGTGGAGAGAAAGGATGATGTAAAGGACATTGCGGTGGGGGGGTAGGGGGAAGGGAGCAGACCTGAGCCCAAACAGTTCTCAGCCTCCTCTCCCCTACTTGCCTCTACCGCAGAGGCTGGAAACAGAAAACGTGAGAGTCCCGAGTCTCACTCACAGCCAGAAAGTGGCTGAGAGATACAGTTCTGGCCTATGAGACACCAATAAAAATCAGTTTTGCTTTTCTGATAAGAGAGAAACGAACCTATTCATGCCTCCCTTTCACCATTTTTCTGGCTTGATGGAAGCATGATGCCCAGCACCAGGGCACAGCACTTATCTTTAATCAAAGCAACAACTTGGGGAAAGATCCAGAGAGCTGCAGGGATGCTGGCCCTGGCATGGATGCACCACTGACCCCAGCTGGCAACTGCCTGCCTTCTGACTTCTTGTTGGCGGTGGTGGTGGTGGTGGGGAGAAGTAAATCCCCCTATGTAAGCCCAAGGTTTCTGTTCCTTGCAGCTGAATGCATTGCTAACTGATCTCTGACTCAGCCATAGGGCCTCTACCTCTGGATAATGCCAACACTGTATGTCATGACAAACCCACAATTGTGCTGTTCATTGTGCATAATGACGACACAACTCATCTTCTAAAAATGCAAGGCAAAAAACACAACCCACTTTATTCCAAAGGAGGGTAATTTTGAGATGTGTAGCCAGAAAAAAGGGTCATGGTCCATGGCCATTAAAAATGGGGCTCACGTTCTCTGAGTGAGGACAGGATCTGGGCATCAAGAGGGAGCTGGGGTGATCACAGTGTGGGGACTAGCAGGTTCAGAACTCAAAACAAGACTGGGAGAAATGTACTGAGGTTTGCAGAGATGACATCACTCGCCACACGGCTAGACATGTGGACATGGGGTTAGACCCAGAGAAGCTGACGCAGAAGCCCAGTCTCTGACCCCTGCATGATAATGCCTCTCTACCAAGCAGCTCAAATATTGGGCTGATACGTAAGTTCATAGCATGTTTTTGCTGTTTTAACCATTCTTCATCAAAGCCTGATGGTCTGCCTGAACGTAGAGAATCACTCAAGTCAAAGTGGCCTCTTTGAAATGACAAAATCATTTTCTTGCCCTGTTTTCCCCGATGGCATTCTCCCCGTACATGGCCCAGATGTTTCAAGTGGCCTCCACTGCCTTCACTCCTTCATTAAACTCAAGCAGAAGACTATGTCAGAAGTGTTTTTTTTTTCCCACTTGACACTCCATTTTCTTTAACCCACCAATGGGTAACCTACCTTTCTTCAAATCTGCAAAATGCAAGGCATATTCACAAGCACAACATTGTCACTCCAAATGGTAAATGATAAACTCCCAACAATGCAGTGTAGCCAGACCAAAAACATATGCTGCGAACTTATGCATCAGCCCGATAGCTGTGACACATCACACCCACATCCATAACGGCAAGCAAAGAAACGAATCCACCGTGGCAGCGTTTGCCTGAATAACTGACCCATACACAGTGATGGAATCATAAAAGTAGTTGCTGCTGCCCTTTACTGAGTGTCATCTCTATGCTAGGCATTCATTCATTCATCAGATAATTATCAGTGACACTTACACATAGTTCCCCTAAGTTTGGCATTATTTTAAGTGCTCTCACTACATAAACTCATTTAATCCTCTCAGAAACCCTGAGGTAGGTACTATTATTTTATATTTTCCACATGGGGACAAGTTCACTGAGGCACAGAGCAGTGAACTTGCCCAAGGTTACACAGGTAGAAAGTAGTGAGGTTAGGCTTTCAAATGTGGGAATCCACGGTGGGGAGCAGATGCAGACTTTGTTCCGACCGTGGGGTAACTTGTCACACTAGAAGATTAAGGAGGTACCCCATGATCCAGCTAAGGAGTGCATCAATGCAGGCCGAAATAAGCCCAATGAAGGAAAGAAATGAAGTTCTTTGTGAGTGTGTAGCCAAGGAATCTGACCCTAGAAGGAGTCCTTGAGAAAGTGACTAGAATATTTAGCGATTAACCAGGTAACAAGTGTGTGTCCACGCGTGCATGTGCATGGGTTTGTGTGACTATATGTGTGTCTTTCTCTGGGTCTCTCTGTGTGTCTCTGTGTTTGTGTCTCTTTGTGATGTGTGTCTGTCTCTCTCTCTCTCTCTGGATGTGCATGTCTTTCTCTGTGTCCCTTTCTGTATGAGTGTGTCTTTCTCTGATTCTCTCTTCATGTGTCTCTGTGTATCTTCGTGCTTGTCTGTGTGCTCTTACACACATGTGTGTGGGAGGGAGAAGCTGGGAGGATCTGTGACCCTGGCAATGGATAGGAAGGGGAGGCAGCATATACAAAGATCTTCGAGCTGAAAAGACAACTGGGCATTTGAGCCACTGAGTAAGAGTTACTGAAGGCCAGTGTGGCTCAAGCTCAGAGAACAGGCTGGAGATGAGGCAGGGAGGTTGGCGGAACCTGATGACCAAGGCCTTGTGGTCACATAGGATGTGGAGCAAAGGAGAGCCACTTTACAAATATTTCTTCTATCTTCTCATTATTCTTATTTAACAGATGAGGAAATTGAGGCTCAGAGAGGTTAAATATTTTGTCTACGGGCATAAAGAAGGGTGATCAAGCCTGTATATAAGCACAGTTCTGATTTTAGAGAGTCATCTCCATCACATCAAATATGGCTACATCCATGGGGGACCTCTGTATTCAGGCCTGTTAAAGGAATATCTAAACAAGGTTGGCCAAGGAGTTATGATTCCAGGGGGCTCCTGATGGCCTGTGCACTCTGGGGTTGGGACAGGAAAGCTATGTCCACAGAGAGTTATTACATAAAGCACTCATGAAGGAAATACACAGAAGCTTGGGGGTTTTAGGCATTTTATATTTGGCCTGATTTTCCAGAAGTACAAAACCTGGGCCTGGGCGGTTTCCCTGGCAAGAACACCCTCCCACAACTCAGATGGGGTCAGGCAGATGGGTGTGAATTTCAGATCCTTTTACCAGCTGTCTAATGTTGGCTAAGCTGTGAAATCTCTCTGGTCCTCAGTGGCCTTATCTGTACAGGGGGAGAATAGCAGCTTGCAAGGATGCTATGGCTTTAAATAAAATAAATATCTACAGGGCCTGACACTGAGCTTGGCACATGGTAGGGACCAACCAAGGCAGAAGCTGTCAGTATTTCTGCAGTTGTGGTGGATCTATAAATGGGTCTCAGCTCCTTGGATAGAGCAGCTCAAATACAAAGACCTCTGTATGGCGAGTGGGGAGAGGCAGGTCCATTGCACATCCTCACAACACACAGGGACCTGCTGGGATGGGAGATCTTGCTTCAGAGATGTGCACCAATGACGTACAGGCACGAGGCAAATTTTCATGGTGGTTTAATAAATGGGTTCTGGGCTCAGACTGCCTTGGTTCTTCCGGCTCTGCTATCTACTAGCTGTATGACCATGGCCAAGTTACTCGCCTCTCTGAGCGATGGTTTTCTTATCTGTAAACAAGGACGAAAGTCGTACTCCCTCGTCAGTTCATGAACTTATGAAGATAAGTTAATTTATGCAATACACTGAGAACCCTATCTATCACAGTGAGTATGCAATGTGGTGCCTTCTTTCGTTTTATTGGTTGGTTGGGAGAGAGACTCTGGGAACACACCTCCAAGCAGAAATAGACAATAGACTTGCTATCTTCAGTCCCTCAGAACCTTCTCAAAGGCTGATCACTTTGGGGAAACTGAGGCTGTGTAGGGAGAAGCAAGACATTACACTCAGAGAGGGGGCACACCAACACCAGCTGGCATAGGGGCTGACAGAAGATGCTGAACCATGAGCTTGGGGACTCCAACGAGCTGAGTCAATGGTTTGATTTGGGACCATTTTTCTCTGTGCACCTATGGCATTTTTGGACACATTTAATACCCTCATGAAAATCAAATAAGGGGAGCCTGGTGTAAAGAAGAACGAACTAAGATCATGAGCTCTGAGTGATCTCAAAGAGAAGGAAAGGGATCATGTCTCCATCTTCCTAATAGGTCATGATCCTGTCCAGACATATGGCAAGACCCTAGCCAGCAGTGCCAGGAAGGGATTCAAACTTAATCGACTGAAACACTGAATTTCCTTAGAGGAAGAAGAAGATGATGACAAATAAGAAGAGGGAGAATAAGAAAAACAAGAAGAGGAAGGAGGTGAAGAAACTAAAGATGCAATACACTGAGGGAAGATGCAAGAGTTTGACACATTGTTTCATGTTTAAGTAATTTGCATCATTCATAGCGGCCCTAGAACACAGACTCTCAGATTTGATTCATTCCATGGGTATATAATCTAATTCTTGGTTCTCATTAGGACTAGAGAAATTTGAGCTCCAATTCTGATCATTCCACTTAGTAGCTGTGTGATCTCAGTGAGATGACATCATCAGTCTGAGACTCGGTTTCCTTGTTTGTAAACGGAAGTAAGGCTGCCAAGGTCATCAGAGGCTTAAAGAAGATGAATCAGTTGCACAGGGCCTGTCTCACAATCGGTCTTTGTGAATATTAGTTCAGCTTTTGCCTCCCCACCCACCCCTTGGTCACCAGGATTCGTGAAGTCTGCCTAATGGTATTTAACTGCACACACCGCCCCCCCCACCCCGTCCTGTGGTGTTCCCCTGGCCTGGCTGAGATGTCCCCGGTTCCAAAAAGAATCTTCACATTTACAAGAGCAAAAGCTGAGACTGCAGTGGCAGCTATGGGGCACTGGCGGAAACAGGTGCACGGGGGAGGAAGCAGCTCCCCGGCTCATCCATCAGATACACGAGGCTGCAGCCGACATGAGAAATGATGCTCCCCCCTGTCTCATGCACAGACACACAGAGGCAAGGTGGGGAGGCAGGCGCCCACTTATCACCCTGAGCCTGGCAGCCGGGCCTCGTCACTGTGCCTCCGTGGAGGTGAGGCAGGGCCGGCCGGCGGATGGCTTTGGGCTAGCCAGATGCCTGAGGGAGGCGGCACATCAGCACTGGCTCTGCCTCTGCTTCCTGGACATTGATCATTCTCTGACAGCCACATCCCTCCCAGGGACCCCGCCTACGCCTTCATCCCACAGCAGCTCCTCCTCCTCTCAGCCTACACGATTACTGAACTGCAGCCCAGGAAGGGCTTCGGGGAGAGAAGGCCCCCCGCCATTTGGACAATGTTTCCAGAGGCCCTTCCTAAGGGGCCACCCAGCATCTCTGCTCGTTTGCCTCCTCCCTGTGTCCTCTAGCCTGAACACTGCTAGAATGTAAGATAGCTGAGCTGATCAGAAGACAAAAGGAATATGTGAACTCCAGCGTGAAGTGCACATATTGCTTATTTTTATCGCTCCTGTGATGTGACAGCCAGAGACAAAACTACACAGACGTACAACAGTGAGTCCTCAGTGTCATGGCTAGGTTCTGGGAAACTGCGACTTTAAGCAAAGTGATATACAGCAGGTCCTTGAATAACGCTGCTTCATTCAACATCTTCATTTTGATGTAGCCTTGATGAGAGAAAAAAATGGTTTCATTGTAAGTCATTTCACTTAAAGTTGCGGTTGTCAAAAGTCTATGGATGGTGATCAGGGAGAGATGCACACAGGCAGAGATGAGGCACCTATTCTTTGTTTTGGCACAGCTGAGACTCCTGTGGAGCTACGGTATGATTTTTGCCGTTCCCCTGGTCTCCACTTTCCACTTCTCTTCCTCTCCAACCCCAGCCTCAGATTTTTCTTGTTACTTTCTCAACATGGAAATACAACTGTTTCTTTCTGGGCTAGGTCTACTTGCTTATCCACCCCAGCCATTCCCCTTGAAGCCACTAATCCCTAGTTTAGGGATTTCCCTGGATTTTAGTTCTTAAAACTTTCATTAAAATGACTTCCAGGGACCTCGGCAATGGCCATTGAACTGCATGTCCCTCAGGAGTGCCTGGGACTGCAAGTATCGGAAAACCTGCCACTTAAATATATTGGGGTCTGTGTTTCTCACATGACAAAGAGTTCAGAGCCAAACGTTTGCTTCCGTTGGCTCAACTGCTCAAGGACTCCATCTCTTCTGTCTGCCCATTCTGCCATCTTTAACACTTTTGCCTGTTGTCTTAGGCCTCAAGATGACAGCTACAGCTACAGACACAGTATCTGTGTTCAAGGGCAGCAGGTAAGGGGGCTGGTGGGGTCAGACTCTTCTGGATTCTTTTTCATCTAGAAATGAAACCATTTCTAGAGTCATCTTCTGCTGAGGCCTCATTGGTCAGAATGGTGTCACATGACTACCTCTAGCTGCACTGGGGGATGGGAAAACAGATAATTGTCAAGAAAGGCAAGTGGGAAAGGAGTTGGGAATGGCAGTGGGTGTTGGGTAAACAAACTTACAGCATCTGTCATATGCCCTTATACTGAGTCCAGGTAATGAAACCAAATGTCTCTGACAGTTCCAAGGGTCAGTGGGTCCCCGTTCCCACAGTTCCTATCATCATAGGCTCACCTGGAGAAGACAGAATCTCATTCACTCTTGAAGTCATCAGCTGGATTTGCAAGCATGAATAAAAACATTAACATATACAAAACTCAATTGCATTACAATTACTCTCATCACATTACATTTTCCCTCAATTCATATATGGCTTCTTATGAGGAGGGGGTTCCTCTCCACCTACACACCACAAAGTAGTTAAAGTTCAATAGCATACTTTACATAAATATGTGCAACCAAGATTACAGAAATAATCACAGGCCCACCAATTTGAAGGCTAAAAATTAAGACTAGCATAAAGAAAATTCAAGTGGTGAGTGTTATAGTCCCAAGCTCCTCACCAAGAAAGTCAGTTGGAGTCTGTCTTAAACCAAGGATTTGGCTTCTCCAGGAATGTTAATCCCAGGAGACCTGGGCCCATCTACAAAGTGGATCTAAAGAAGATGAATAGCTCTGAAGGGATTATTCACACACAATTCCAAGACTGAATGAATAGGACTAGCAGTACTAGGTGAGAGTTGCCAGTGGTGTTGGAATGGCTACTATTTGTTGAGTGCAACTGTGTTAAATGCTACACATGGATTATTTAATTTAATCCTTGCAGTAGTCTTAGAATATATCTCCATTTTAGTATAAAAAGTTGGAACTGGGATTTCAGAGCCTGCTCCTTTTGCTGCCACGTTCTTAGCACCACTCATGTTGAAGTCGGAACTCCCCAGGACTTCAGACTGTGACTGTATTTGGAGATAGGGTTTTTTAAAAGAGCTAATTAAGCTAAAACGGGGGCCCCTGGGTGGGTCCTAATCTGATATGACTGATTTCCTTAAATTAAGAGAAGATGAAGATATGGATACACACAGAAGTGTGTAGTTGGCACAGGGAGAAGATGGCCATCCACAAGCCAATGAGCGCGGCCTCAGAAATCAACCTGCCAACACCTCGATCTTAGACTCCTCGCCTCCAGAACTGTGAGATGATTGATTTCTGTTGTTCAAGTCAACAACATGAAGATGAATGATTTCTGTTGTTCAAGTCATCCAAATGTGAGGTACTTTTTAATATAGACATGGTTCTTGTTCTGAGCCTGAAAAGAAACTACAGCATTGAGCAGCAAAAGAAAGAAAACAAGGGTGCAGTTTGTGAGCCCTGTGAGCTCCTGAAATGGCTACTTTAACCCTGACCATCTGCTTCCCGTGCCTGCTCAGAAGCCACAGCCAGGGCTGGGCTCTCCTCGTGGACTCCCCACCGGCTCATGGATGGTCTCCCACACCTCCATGCCCTTTTGCTTGCTGTAATTGGAATAGCACTGTTTACATAATATGTGTAAGAAGGGGCCACGTTGTAGGGACTGCTACATGATTTTCAGAACCCAGTGCAAAAGGAAAATGCAGGGCCCTGGCTTGAGAACTATTAAGAGTTTCAGAATGATGAGAGCAGAGAATTGAACCAAGCACAAGGCCCTTCTAAGCACAAGGTCCTGGACAGGCCACACCCACGATGCCAGCCTGGTCTGATGTGTACGTGCGGATGAGGTGGTTAGTGGGCATTTTGAGAGAGAGCTGTCCACATCCACAGGAAATAACGGGGGTGCCACAAAAATGTATACACATTTTAAGAGATGATATCTGTGTGTTACTTTTAGTTTGCTGTAGTCAGGAGTGTCTGAACGCTGATGGTAACCACTTTGAGCACCTCTTGTAATTGCAGAAGTCAGACTTGACCTGTATTCATCTTATTCAGTATTACAATTTTAATACAGTTTTTTTCCTTTCTTAAAATGTGCATACTTTTTTGGCACCTCTGTATACAACTGATGCAAAGGAAACAAACACTGCATCTGCTGGGTCAGAGACCTTGGATCCACGTGTTACTTCCCACCAGAGCACCAGCCTCCTGGACCTCAGTGTTGGTCGATTCTCAGGGTCAGATGTTGGGTCCTTGATTGCTGTACAGGAGATGGAAGAAGCGAGTTTTACTTAGAAAGGCACCAATGAGATGCTGAAGCCATCGCCAGAGCCTGGGGTGTGAGGAGTATGGCTGCTGTTAAATGTTTGCTTTTTGTTCAAAGTAACGATAATTATGAAAATGATAATAATGGCTCATAACTGAGTACTTAACATGCACCAGGCTCTGTTCTAAGCTCTTTGTGGGGATTATTTTACTAAATTCTCCCAACAATCCCCTGCACTGGGGACTGCTCTAATCCACATTTCATTGATTAGGAACCTGAGCCTTAGAGAGATAAAGCCTCAGGTCCCAGGTATTCTGTGGTGGAACTAGGATTCAAAGGGAGGCCTGTGCTTCCAGAGAGCGGGCTTGAGGACTTGGTATTGCCACATTTACTTTTGGCCAATCCCAGGAGAAGAAAAATAAATCTGTAGGCTCTGGAGAGAAGGGGGTAAAACAAATGCCAACTTGGCACCTACCAAGAGCCAGAGAAGAAACCCACTGTAGGGGTGGGTGGAGGGAAGATCTAAGGGTGAAACAGAGAGGCCCCTCTCTGTTAAAATGTACCCAATGGCCTCACATGAAGTCACATGACTTAACTGAAGATGGAAAAGGCTGACGCACTTACTTCTCTAGGTACCTGTGATGATCCCAAACTCTTGGATGATATTTGTCACTGTCCCCTGAACTGCTCCAATCCTCTCTAAGGTCCTTCCCTTTGTACTCCAGCTTCCCTCTGATCTGCTCTCCAGGCCACAGCTAAGCCTGTCTCTTCAGCAGGTAAATCTGATAGCCATTTCCTACTTTCCAGCTTTCCTTGCTCTGAGGTTAAAGACAATACCCCCTTCCCGGTGCTGCAGAATCCAACAGAATCTCCCCCCACTCGCTCTCCATCTTTTCCGTACCCCATGGGCCCCCACTACTTTCTGAGTTTCAGCCCCACTGGCTGCATCTCAGAACCCTGGTCTCGTCATACCCTCTCCTGCCTCAGGATCTTTGCACAGGCTCTTCCTGCTGCCTGGGCGGCGCCTCTCTTCTCCCTTCGTCTTGCTGACTGCCACGTGGTCCTTGGCAATCAGGTCAAGCATCACTTCCTTCTGTTTCACTCCCCTTCTCAATAGCAACTTTATTGAGCTATAACTCAAATCCCATACAATTTACCTGCTTAAAGTATACGATTCAAGATATTGAGTATGTCTTCAGAATCGTGCAGTCATCACCACAATCAATCATTTGAGAACATTCTCATCATCCCCAAGGAAACCTTTCACTTATTAAAAAGTCACTCCCCCTTTCTCCCTCCATCCTTCTTCCTTCCCACCTCCTGCCCCCACCACAGGCAGCCACTGACCTATTTTCTATATGTATGGATTTGCCTAACCTGGACATTTTATATAAATGGAATCAAACATTGTGACTGGCTTCTTTCACTTAGCGTAATGTCTTTAAGGTTCATCCGTGTTATCGTGTTGTTTCAGTACTCCTTTCTTTTTATTGCGGAATAATATTTCATTATACAGATAGATCTATTTATCTATTTCTGTGTTGAAGGATTTGGGGATGTTTCCACTTGCTGGCTCTTATGAATAATGCTGTTATAAACATTTTCGCACAGGTTTTCATGTGGATATAGGTTTTCAATTCCCCTGGGTATATACCTAGGAGTGGAATTTCTGGACCAGACGGGAACTCTATGTTTAACTTTTTGAGGAACTGCCAGATTTTTCCCAAAGTGGTTGCACCATTTTGCATTCCCACCAGCCACATACAAGTGTTCCCATTTCTCCACATCCTCAACTTGCTATGACCTGACTTTTTGATGATAGCCATCTTAGAGGGCATAAAGTGGTATCTCATGGTGATTTTGATTTGCATTTCCCTGGTAGCTAATGATGTTGAATGTTCATATATTTATTGGAACTTTGCATTTTTTTTTAGAGAAATGTGTATTCAGACCCTTTTTCCATTTTTTAACTGGGTGGAGTTGTTTTCTCTTGAAGTCAGTAGCCTCTGCTGTCAACATCCTCTTTAAAAGTAACCCTAGAAAATGGGGCTTTTCTCTTAGAATTAAGAACACGTTTCTGCTGTGACAAGCGAGAGTTCAGCCTCAAAAAATAATTTAAAATCTGGGGACTTGACAAAACGGCTTGATAGAGTCTGCAAATCCAGAAGGGAAGATTCAGACTTCAGGGAATTGTTTTGTCTGAAAAAGCTGCAGCCCAATTAATATGCTGTGAAAGTTTAAAAAAAAAAACATGAAGATCTTGCTTGGAAGTGCCAGGTTCTGGTAATATTGCTAATTGTGGTTTGCTCCCCAATTCCTTCACTGCTCTGCAAACCCTTCTATTCTGTTAGCCACCCTGGAGAATAAATAAACTCATTCGTCTGACCTCATTCACCGACAAGGGCAGATCGAAATTCCGTGGGGAAATTACAGAAACAGCACTCCACTCCCTGCAAGGTGATTCTCTCCCATTTCTTCCCCGCCAGGGCTCCCCTTCTGACTTGAACATCTATTATCTTCCTGGCTGAAGTCTTCCCTAAAGGGTACTTAGCGTCCCTAGCTGGTTGCCAGTGTCAAGGCAACCTCAGCAACTGTAAAGGAATCCTGAGCTCCTGGAGAAGGCAGAAAAGAAGCCTGGTGGGAATATTTACTCACCTTACTTTGTGGTAAATCAAGTCCCAGAGACTCGAGGTACACCATGCCCAACTCCTGTTTCTTTGGCAAGAAGCTCTCCAAGCAGGCAAGAACATTCAGAGCCCGAGGGCCTCAATGTCTTTGTGGAAGGGGATGTCAATGTCTTGGAAGGAATTAGAGCATCCTTTAATGAGGATCACTGGCCCAAATCCCCAGAACGAGAGAGATACATGGTAACACACTTGCAGAGCAAGATGCTTGAATACACTTGGGCACAAAGGGTCTAGGAAGCAGATGGTAGCTTCTGTTTTCTCAGCTATAAGGATTAATGACTCGTTCTAGTACATAGGTAAGAGAAGAGGACTTCCTGGCCAACTTTAGGTTGGAGTTGTGATGACAACGGAAATTTGCAAGTTAGAATCATCGTAAGCTCGGAACAGCTTGCAATGACGACCCCATTTGTAGACTGCGAGAAGTTCTGAGTGTGTCCTGTCCAATGAGTGTCTGTTGCACAGTGTGAGCAAAATGTCTACAAAAGAAATAGCCCATAGAATAAAGCAAGGAGATAAAGGAACCAATTTTTTTTTTAAGTAACAAAAGTAGTCGTTACAGATGAAAATCTCCTTTGCAAATTCACTACACTGTATGTAAGAGCAGAATTAAGCTGACCCAGATGGATAACTTAAACTCTAGGTGTGGTGGGAGGGGAAACTGGGGTGTTGAAACTAGGGTGACCAGCATCTTCTGGTTTGCTGCTTCTGGGACTTTCTCCCAAAGTCCCATGACCCAGGAACTCCCTCAGTCCCAGGCAAACTGGGACAGTTCACCCTGTGGAAACTCTGCTCACTGGTCTAGTCCCCATGGCTTCTCGTGGGAACCTCTGTGGCTCCAGGAAGTAACGTGACAGCAGGGACAGGGTCTCTGTTGTCCATGTCTTTATTACTTGTGCCAAGGTCTGTGCTTTGCTCACAGAAGGCACTTCATAAATGTTGCTCAAACTGAAATGACACAGGAATCCTGGAACACACTTTAATATCATTGGCCTAGCAGAAATGCGAGAAGGCGGGGAAGAGAAGGTACATCTTTCAGCTTTCTAGAATGTTCCATTCCAGGCCAGATGGTTCACATGCATTATTTCAGGAAACACATGAGGCTAAGATTTAGAGCTAGAACATTGAGCTTGTGGGAGCTGGTGTGATAATGCAGGTGTGTCTGCCTCTAGTGCCCTTGACCTTGCAGTAACAGTCCTGGGATTCCCATTTTGCTCAGAGGCACCAAGTTCCTTCAGAGTCAGGTGGCTGCAATTTGCCTTCCAGCTGACTTGTTTTATGTGTGCAGAAGTAATCCCCGAAGTTGCTGTTGATTAAAAATATATACGTATATCTCAATTGCCTTTGCCCTTCAAATTCAGTGAAGAAGAAACAGGGTCAGGAGATTTGCAGATTTAGGAGGCAAATACAGTTCTTTCAGGGTAACCCAACGGGAGTGGCTTTTGTTTTTTGCTTTTTGGGTTTTTTCGTTTTTTGTTTTGAGTTGGAGTCTCGCTCTGTCGCCCAGACTGGAGTGCAGTGGCCGCTCCTGGCCACTGCAGCCTCGACCTGCTGGGCTCCGGCAATCCTTCCGCCTCAGCCTTCCAAGTAGCCAGAACTACAGGTGCGCACTACCATGCCCAGCTAATTTTTGATTTATTGCAGAGATGAGGTCTCACCAAGTTGCCCAGGTGGGTCTCGAACCCGCGGGCTCAGGCAATCCACTCACCTCAACCTCCCAAGGCGCGGGATTACAGGCTGAGCCACCAAGCCCGGTTGGGAGTGGCTTTTGGATTTCTGTTTTGGCCAAGAGAGTCAAAGGAAATCAAGTGAGACAAGAGGCCTCTTGACATGGAATAGTGACAGTTGAGAACAGTTGGAAATCATTCCAAAAATATCCAGTGACATTGGTTTCAAGTGCCTTTGGACAAATACTAAATGTTCCAAATTAGAGTGAGATACAGTGGGTTTACAGCATGGGCTCAACGGATTCTAGACTTGCTGGATTTGAATCCTGGCTACTCACTGCCTGTGTGGCCATGGGCAGGGTGCTTCACCTCTGTGCCTCAGTTTCATCCTCTGTAAAATGGGGATGATAATAGTATCTATATTTCCTAATGTTCTAATGAGGTATAAGTGAGATGAAACTGTATTGCACCTGCAGAATGCCTGGCATACAAGGAGGGACACCCAAAATACCAGAATTGTTTTTTGGAGGGCAAGCCCCTTGTAGTACAGGCTTCCCCCACTAGGTCAGTGTTCCAGGAACCCAACCGCATCAGTGTACCAGCTAGCATTGTTGTGAGAGACTGTGTTCAGCTTCAGTGAATTTTTCAATATGTTTGCCCACTTGATGATGGGTGATTTATGAGCACACTTGCCCACGCCACACTGAGTGTTCAGTAATTTTTGACCAAAAAATGTCATGATCCCCAGGTCCCACTCTCCCTATTCACCTGTTCTCACCCTAAGAGACTTTTTTGTTGTTGTTTCCCTGTATGAAAAAAGTCCTCAAAGGGAAATATTTTGCTTATGTGAAAGAGGTGAAACAAAAAATGGCAGAAGCACTAAAAGCCATCAAAATTGACAAGTTCAAAAACTGCTTTAGTGGTGGAAAAAGCATCTCAATAGGTGTACTGCATCAAACTAAGAGTATTTTGAAGGTAACTGAAGTTCAGACATGTAAGAATAAATTCTGGGTTTTTTTTGAGTCTCCTCTTGTATACGTAGGCAAATGTGGGTTATTTCACCAAATAAGTGTCTATATATGGGGTAAATTTACTTTTTTAGAACTACTTTGATAATATATCACAAGCTGGGTGGCTTAAGCAAAATAAACTTATTATCTCATAGTTGGTCCGAGATTGAAGTGTCATAAGGGTTGTTTCCTTCTTAAGTCTGCAAGAGAGAATCTGTTCCACATCTCTTCCTTAGCTCCTGGTGGTTGACTGGCAATCTTTGGCAGTCCTTGACTTGTGGAAGCATCATCTTGATCTCTGCTTTCATCTTGACACAGCATTATTCTCCTTGTGTACCTGTCTGGTTCCAAATTCCCCCTTCTTTTTTTTTTTTTTGAGTTGGAGTCTCACTCTGTCACCCAGACTGGAGTGCAGTGGCCGCTCCCGGCCACCGCAGCCTCGACCTGCTGGGCTCCGGCGATCCTTCTGCCTCAGCCTTCCAAGTAGCCAGAATTACAGGCATGCGCTACCACGCCCAGCTGATTTTTTTATTTATTGTAGAGTTGAGGTCTCGCTGCCCAGGCGGGTCTCGAACCCACGGGCTCAGGCAATCCACTCACCTCAGCCTCCCAAAGGCACAGGATTACAGGCTGAGCCACCGAGCCCGGCTCCAAATTCCCCCTTTTGATAAGAATATCTGTCACAATGGATTGAGGCCAGACCTACTATACAGAACAACCTCATCTTAACTAGTTATATCTGCCATAACCCCATTTCCAAAGAAGATTATATTCTGAGACATTGGGGGTTAAGAAGTCAACCTCTGAATTTTGGGGGGATGCAATTCAACTCATAAGAGTGACCTGCTGCCGGGCTTGGTGGCTCAGCCTGTAATCCCAGCACTTTGCAAGGCCAAGGCGAGTGAATTGCCTGAGCCCGCGGGTTCAAGACCCACCTGGGCAACTTGGCAAGACCTTGTCTCTACAATAAATCAAAAATTAGCCGGGAGTGGTAGCGAGCTCCTGTAGTTCCAGCTACTTGGAAGGCTGAGGCAGAAAGATCTCCGGAGCCCAGCAGGGCTAGGCTGTGGGAGCGTGCCACTGCATTCCAGTCTGGGTGACAAAGTGAGACTCCAACTCAAAAAAAAAAAAAGAGTGACCCGCCTTCTAGACTTGTGAGTTTTTTAGCTGAAGTGAGAGGGTGATCAGCAGGCCCCCATACTTTCCATACTAGCTCCTGTTCTGTTCTTCCCTGGCTCTCATCTTATGTTCTTATTGCTGTTGGTTTAAGGCCCATCTCCCTCACTAAAGGCAACCTTATTTTTTTCTTTCCCTGCCTGTTCCAGTACCAAGGACCCTGTCAGAGGCACATAGCAGTCACTCCATTAATATGTATTGAATGGACAAATGTGCCATCTCATTTAATCCTCAAACAAGTCTAAGAGATGGACATCATTATCTTGTTTCTGTATTTTATAAAGAAAAATGATTTGTTCATTTTCAGGGCTATTGCCTGTGGACCAAGGTACCACTATATGGCCATGGGTTTTTTAGAATACTCCAGATCCCTGGTAGTACTGAACTAACAAGAGGTGCCCTTCATGATTCTCCAAATAAGAATCTCCTTGCATCACTATAAACAAACAAACAAACAAACAAAAATGCACACCTCCACGTGACTTACCTCTACTCCAACTGCCTAAAGATGTTAATATGTGGGTGGAGAGAGAAGGAACCTCTTTCTCTGTGATTTCATGTTTCCCTCTGAAGGAACATTCGTTCCTTCTCCACCCGAATTCGGTGCCTCCTCTGATTGGTGAATTGGGCATTAGGGACCGGTCATGCCTGGCTTGCTCCCCCTTCCTTTCAAAGTCTGTCTGCTCTGCCAGGCAATAAGAGGTCTTCAGTATTTAGACTACATTGGATACATGTAAATGAGTGACATGACAATTTCTATGTGAACATTTGTAATGCACCCAAAATTATACCCTTTGAAACTCCTGATGCCTATGATAAATACAAATTAGATGGTCACTTTTAAAAGTCTGCGAGAATGTTCCCAGTTTTGCAAAGTAAATATTCTCTATCTCCTGATTGATGCCATATGCAGCACCATCAGCATGTCAGGAATAGTCTTGCCAGCAAAATGAACTGAATCGGATCAAACCTCTGGGCCTAACTACCACCAATTTACAGAAGATACAAGGGAGAGAAGAAAACGTCAACTGACAACATGTGTTAGACTGTAAAATATTCAGAATGTGGGACATTTATAGAGTAAATGCTTTTGATTCTTAAACAAATAAATGGCAAAAATAAAATACAATTTTAAGGGGAGAAGAAAACCAGAGATGTAAAAGGTCTTAAGAGATAGATAAACAAAATGCAACGCATGAACTTTGTCTCATTCTGGTTCAAATCAATCCATAGTCTAAAAAATTAAGATATCACATGAGAAACCTGAACAATGACTAGATATGTTATCAGATTAAGGATGCATTGTCAGTTGTTAGGTGTGATAATACTGTCATGTTGTTAAAAGAAAACTTTCTTATCATTTAGTAGACATGAATGTCCAAATGAGAATCTCCTGGCATCTTTATATTTAAAAAACACCTCCACGTGACTCTGATGAGACCAAGTAAGTCTGGAAGCAACTACCTATGGAGATCAATAGGGGGAGGGGAGGGAAGGAGCCTCTTTCCTGTGATTTCATGTTTTTCTGTAAAAAAACATAAGTTTAGAAAGGCCTTACCATCTCTCTATCCCTAACTCATCAGGCAAACAGAATCATATTGAAAAATGTTAAATTAGAATTATATGATGCTTAGGCGTTGTTCCAAGATAATTTGAGGGGGCGGTGGGTGTGAGTTCAGATGCAACAAAATTGATCATGAGTTAATAATTATCAAAGCTGAGAAATGGGCCCCTGAAAGTTCATTATACTCTTCTTTCTAACTGTGCATATATTTAAAAAAGAATGTAGGTGCTACACAGCACTGTGGCTGTGCTTTTTAAAAGAGACCTTGCCTTTTAGGAACACATACAAGTATACTTGTTGATTAAATGACATGATTTGCTTTCAAATAAGTCAGGGTTGGGTGTGTAATGGGTAAAATCCAGTTGGCCATACAAGTATCATTAATTTTTTAAGCTACATAAAGGTTACCTGGGCTTACTATTATTTTTATTTATTATTTTATCTACTTCTGAATGTTTGAGATTCATCATAATAAAAATTATAAAACAGAAAGAGGAAAAATAGGAACTATTTTTTAAAACTTATTTTATGAACTTTGATACCCAAGCCAGACAAAGACACATCAGTAAGGAAAATTACAGGTCAATCATTGATGAAAGTACAGGAAAAAGTCCTAAGTCAAATTTAAATATTAGAAAACGAAATATAACAATATATCAAAAAATCTCAACACAACAAAGGAATGCAAGATTGATTCAACATTAGGAAATTGTTAATGTATGTTATGGGTTGACTTGTATCCCTCCAAAAGATGTTGAAGTCCTAACCCCCAGGACCTGGGAATGCGAACTTATTCGGAAATAAAGTCTTTGCAGCTGATCAAATTAAGATGTCATTAGGTAGGCCCTCATCCCATATGACTGGTATCTCTATAAAAAGAGGAAATTTGGACACAGAGACAGGCACACACAGTTTATGAGCTGTGGAAGACCAGGAGACAGGCCTGGAAAGGACTCCCAACCCTCTCAACACCTTGACACCAGACTTCTAGCCTCCAGAACTGTGAGACAACACATTTTTGTCATCTAAGTTCCCCCTCACCCTAATTTATAGTACTATGTTAAGGCAGAAAACTACCACAATGTCATTCACCATATTAATAAAGGAGAGAGAAAGGCGTGATTTTCTCAACAGATGCTGAAAAAGCAACCCATAAAATTCAGTTACTGATGATGATGAAATAACCTTTCACAAACTAGGAATAGAAAGGAATTTCCTTAACTTGATAAGGAAAGTCTTATCTGGTAGCCTTCTGGTTGACCCTAGCCTTTCTCAGCTTGTAGATGGTGGTCTTTTCCCTGTCTCTACACTATCTTTCCTCTGTGTGTGCCTGTGTCCAAATTTCTTCTCTTTATAAAGACGCCCGTTATATGGGATGAGGGCCTACCTTAATGACCTCATCTTAATTTGATCAGCTACAAAGACCTTATTTCCAAATAAGCTCATATTCCCAGACCCTGAGAGTTAGGACTTCAACACCTTTTGGAGAGACACAAGTCAAGCCATAGCATTAATAATTTCTTAATGTTGAGTCAATCTTCCAAAACCTTGTTGAGATTTCCTTGATACACCCTATTTTGCAGATATCTACAAAAAACCTTACTGCAAACACTATGCTCCATGGAGATGGGCCCAGGGAAGCTGCTGCTATGGGAAGCTTGTTAGCAGCACCAGGCAGGAACAGCGGGGAGGGCAGCCTTGGCCTTCATGGCTCTCTATGTTGTGTTTGTGCATCTAATTGGCAAAATCCCATCTGCCTCTAGAAACTCAGCTACAGGGCAACCTGGGAATTTTAAAAAAGATTTCCAATCTTTTCGTATAAAGGGATGGTTGAATAGGAGTTCAGAGAACCAAGCCTAATAAGCCACTATACTCCCCGAGACGCCTGCTTACTTATCCTTGTTTACAAATATCATCTTCCATGTTTACTATGACATGAAGGAGGCTGGGAAGCACTTCCCAAGAGACACTCTCTTGCACAGGTGTTTCAGTTAAATATTCAAGAATGTTCATGGTGGCATTGCTCAAAATAGCAAAACATTAGGAGCAACCCAAATGTCTATTGGCTCTAAAATGTATAAATAAATTGTGATATATTCAGCAACGGATACTAAATAGCTATAAAACGAATGGCCTTATGAATATACATATGAATACGAATGAATCTCAAAAACATCATGCAGAGAAAAATATCAAGTAGCAAAAGAATATATAAAGTGTGATCTCATTGATAGAAAGGTCAAATCAGGTAAAACGAAATAATGTATTTCTTAGGAAAACACACACACATACACACACAGGCACACACAGTAATCACTAAAAGGCTGTGGTTTTCAGTTTGAATCGAAATTATCCGGAGGGTCTTTTTGAACCCAGACTCCTGGGTTTCTTCCTCAGATGTTCTGACACAGTAGGTCTGGGAATAGGGCCAGAGGATCTGTATTTCTTACAAATTTCCTGGTGATACTCATGCCGCTGACCCAGGGACCATATTCTGAGGACCACTGCTGTAAAGCACTGCCTGGGAATAATAAGCACCAAACACTGGGTGATTGTTTATCTGGCAGTGGGGAGAGAGACAAGATTGGGAAAACACACATAGAGGACTTCAAGGTATTGGTCACGTCCTACTCATTAAGTGGGGTGGTAGGCATATGGCGGCTTGATACAGACAGTCTTTTAAAAATCTCTACAATAATAAATCAAAAAGTCAGCCGGGCGTGGTAGCGCATGCCTGTAATTCCGGCTACTTGGAAGGCTGAGGAGGAAGAATCGCCGGAGCCCAGCAGGTCGAGGCTGCGGTGGCCGGGAGCAGCCACTGCACTCCAGTCTGGGCAACAGAGTGAGACTCCAACTCAAAAATAAATAAATAAATAAATAAAAATAAAAATTATTCTTTATATATATGCAATATAGTCATACTTTTATAAATATAATCTATTTTGTACTATAAAAATATAATAAAACAAAAAAAAATTGGTCATAGACAACCCTTCCATTTCGTGCTAACTTTTTCTGTTGATTCAGATCCTCGAATAGGAACATTTATTGAGTTCCATCTGGATACCATCTAGAAACTCTCCCTTAAGCTTCACAATGGTGCTGCAATGTGTATATATATATATATATATATAAAATCATCCTATTTTGCCAATGAAGAAATTGAAGGACAAAGTAAAGAGGGACTTGTTCACCACATCACAGTTAATATGTGATGCAGCTGGAATTCAAACCCAGGGTGGGTGGCTGACTGACCTTTAGTCACCAAACCAGTTTCAGAGTCTGGTCCACTGATCACCTGCATCGAACTCGAGTGAGGTATTTTCTAAATCAAATTCCCAGGCCTCAAGCCAGTCTACTATAATAAGGCTTTAAACAGATAAGCCTTGGAATCTGCATTTCAGCAAGCTCCCTGGATAATGCCTAGGTATAAGTCAAGTCAGAATCAGGACCACCATTTTGTCATATGATGGGAGATAACAGAGCTCATGAGATCATTGGTCAACTTGACCTTGCATGCCCTTGAAAAGAGGAACAATTCATTTTTTAAAAAAATGTGCACACATAAGGAGGGTGCAGAGTCAGGATAGAGGGTGGCGTGTCTGGTGAATCAGACTCAGCAAGGGACTAGCGATGTAAAATATTAAAACAATGGTGACATAGGCGTGGAAGCTACTTAACCAATTTCACACAAGAAAGCGCTTCTACTCTAAAGGTTTGTAATA